>JAJTUP010000015.1:0-1383533 GCA_021399435.1 Diaporthe sp. PMI_573 | reverse complement strand
AAATATATTATTAATAAAGTATATTTAAATACTTATATATTTATATATATATTATATAGATATACAAGATATACAGATATACAAATATACAAATATACAGATATATAGATATACAAAACCTTAGATATACAAATATACAGATATACAGTATATCTATATATTTATACATATACAATATACATTGTATATAATTTTGTCATAACTCTGCTTATAATAAGTCTTTATTAGGGGTAACTTGGAAGATACTCTATATTTCTAGTAGAACCTCTTATAGGTAGTCTAGCTATTTACTAAGTATGTCTACTTGTCTATTCTTAGATCCCTTATAGTAGGTAATCCTAAGGTTAAATTATAACAAGAACTCTACCTATCTGATTTAGTACTTGTTAAGTTCTTTAGTTATTATGAAGTATATAAGGTTTTTGTAGTTAGTATAGACTTGAACTTAATGCTTAGCTCCTATAAGGTAATGTTGTTATTCCTTAAATACCTTAATTATTACTATTAGTTCCTTGTTATATATAGGGTAATTAAGCTCTAGTTTATTAAGCTTTTTTGAAAAGAATATAATAAGGTATAGTTTATTTTAATTATCTTATTAACCTAGTTATCCTTTTATTATAAAGTTTAAGGTGTTGGTCTTAACTTTATAGACCTTGTTAAGGTCTACTTTAACTAGTATTAGTTCTTCTAGAATCTTCTAGGTTATTATATTGAAAGTATTTTGTATTTCTTATATCTATTAGAATTTTTTATCCTTTTTAGTAAGGTTTGTGAGAGGTTTTATAAGTCCTTTATAACCTTTAATGAATTATCTATAGAAGTTAATATATCTAAGGAATCTTTAAACTTCCTTAATATTTATGGGTGTAGGCTAGTATTTAATAGCCTTAATCTTGGATATTTATATTATGATTTACTTAGGCTAGATGGTATATCTAAGGTAGTTAACTTCCTTGGTATAGAACTTGTTCTTCTCTAGTTTAACTAGGAGTTTTATATCTTAGAGCTTCTATAGTACCTTGTATATATGTTTCTTGTGTTCTTTAAGTGTTTTAGAGTAGATGAGGATGTTATTTAGGTATATGATTATAAAGATGTCTAAATATTCTTTAAGAACATAATTAATCATAGCTTGGAATGATGCTGGTGCGTTGGTTAATCTGAATAGTATGACTAGGTACTTGAAATATCTGTAGTATGTTTGAAATACTGTTTTCTATTCTTTACCTTTTTTTATTCTAATGAGGTTATAGGCTCCTTTGAGGTCTAGGGCTATAAACTATTATATTCTTTATAGTTAGTCTTGTAGTTCTTTGATTAGAGGTAGTAGGTAGTGGTTTTTAATGGTAATGTCGTTTAGTTAGTGATAATCTATATAAAGTTATAGCTTTTTGTTTTTCTTTAGTATAAAGAGGATTAGATATCTTGTAGGTAAAGTAGATAGTTATATGTAACTCTTTTTTAGGTTCTTGTTAAGGTACTCCTTAAGTACCTTAAGTTATATTTTATTAAGCTTGTAGATTTTGGAGAATTTAGGTATCTTTTTAGGTTCTAGGGGTATTTTATGATTCTAGTTATTATGTTTAGGTAGTCTGGTGTTAAGTGTTGCTAAAAATAGCTTGGTGTACTTATAGTATTCTTGAGGTATGAACTCCTAAGGATCCCTCTCTGCTGCCTTAGCCTTCTATAGATAGGTGATGAATTATTGGAGGATAGGCTTGGTTTGTTTTATTAGGCTGATTTTTTGGGCCTTTAGTACTTGTTGTGAGGTTCTTGTGGGTGAGGTAACTGTGATTATGGGTGTTGTTTTGTGTTGTGTGTACTGGATCTCTTATATTTACTTTAATACTTGTTAGATCTCCTTAATATATTCTTGTATTATGAGTATGATTTATTGTTTCCTTGTGTTGGTTTGTGTTAGACTGCCTTCTTTATTAGGTTTGTGTTGTGTTTGGCTTGATAGTGAATTTTTCTTGTTAGTTTGTAGTGGACTGCCTGGTTTATGTTATTGTTATGCTGGCTTGTTTAGGGGTTGTTTTGAAGCTTGCCTAGGGACTGAGTCCTTTTCTTTGTCTTGAGAGATGGTTGCTAGGCTTGTTTGAGTATATGTTTGGGTGTTGTTTTTAGGGACTAAGCTCTGCTTATTCTTGTAATGTATGATTGTTCTTTTTGTTAAGCTGACGGGGTTTGCCTAGTAAATCTGGCTAGTAGTCTAATCTATCTAAGGGTTGTTCTTTCTTAATTAAGGTATTCCTAGGATTAACTGATGATTTGCTATCTTAGTAATGTTAAACGAGAGTTGCTTGATATAGTCCTGGATCTGGACCTGGAGGTAATTAGTCTCTATATTAATAATATTATTTCTGTAAGTAACTTTTGTGTTATTAACTGTGTTGAGTTTATAAGGTTCCTTTTTCTTATGCTATGTAAGGTAGTATTTATTTACTATTTTTAGGGAGATGAAATTCCCCTGTGCTTTATTATTAATGAGTATGTAGCACTAGTAGGCTCTAAGCTTTACCTTGATCTTTAAATATTGATAGTTGTTATTAGTGTTTGTTGTATATAAGTACCTCGTGGGTGTTTCTCCTGCTATTTAAGGTTTTATAGATAGCCTATCTAGTTTTTTAGCTATCTGTAGTCCTTCCCTAGGACTTTATTAATGCTTTTGATGTTTTGTTATATAATGCTATTAAAAACACCTAGATTAAGGGTAGAGGGCTAAGGGTAGAGGGACATAGTAAGGCTGTAGTTAAGATATTCTTCAACACCTTACAGAGAACAAATTTAAGGAAGGAGGAGGCAAGCTAGGTATAGGAGGGAAAAAGTTGATCTGACTGGAGAACTAACTATCTATCTAAAAGGAAAAGGCTAGGTATATATATATAGAAGGTTCGGACCTTCGAAGAGGTATATTCCTCCAACGGAGAGAATAATGACTCGAGAAAAACAGGGGCTAGAAAGAGAAATAGGAAAGGGCGGAAGGAATAACTCCGATAAGAAGATTCTACCAAGCTAGGCTAGCTAGTTTCTCCACTTATATCTAGAGGCTTGCATAGATAGCCTATTCTTTCTAAAGGAGGCAGATAGAGGCTAAGGGAGGCTGGAAGGGCTTTAAAGGGGCTGAAAGAGGCTAAAGGGGTCTAGGAGTCTAAAGGAGGCTATTTATAACAAATACTTTGTAATTATTATAGGTCTTCTATAAGCTGTTATATGCTTTTATCCTGTATTATAGGCTTTATAGGGCTGAGGATTTGTCCTTATTACTATAGTTAGTGTTATTCTTTAACCTTATCATCCATATATACTTAACATTCCTCATTCTTGTAGGTATGTTATCTGGTAGGGTTGTATAGACATACTAGGGGGGTGTGTAGGTTAAGTTGAAATGTTACGTAGCTTATATTATTGTATTGTTTCTTAAGTTCCTATCTCTTGAAGTCGTCTCTTTTATAAGTTTATTGGATATCCTACCCTTGGTACCTCTAAGGGAACTAGTCGTGGCTTGCCTTTTCCTGTATATGGGTTCTATATCTATTGTAGATATATGAGGCCTAAGAGGTGCTAGGGTAGTAATTATAGTAAGGGAATGTTCTTTTTATATCTTTATCCTTCTTGGTTTCCTTCTTTGGTTCTTATACTACTTGTTTAAGGGGTTGTCCTATGATTAGTACTTCTATGATGTTAGTTCTGGGGGCTAGTAGGGGTATTCTTCCTAAGTATACTTGTAGGTCCTCTTGTTGTGCTTGAGGTATAAGTAGATCTTGGGGAATTTTTCTTGCTAGCTCTTTCCTTGGGTTATGTAGGAGTTCCTTCTATCCTCTCATGGCTAGGGTGTGTCGTTATCCTGTACCTTTAGGGAACTAGTTAGCTCCTTCTTTATTACTTAGGTATGTAGTGTAGTTATTGTTATAGTAGGCTGTCTAGCTAAGTAAGGAGTACTTCTTGGCTTTTTTAGCCTTGTCTAGTTTTATATATACTAGCTGTGATAGTTGTTATTAGATTGTTTCTCCTGTTTTTAACTCACCTTCTTATTTATTATTAGTAAGTAAGTTTTGGGGAGTAATACTAAATAGGATTCTTCCGTCTTCTATTACTTAGTCTGGGTATATTAGGTATAGCTTGTATTATTTTATCCTATATTAGTAGTGTTGTTTGGTGATGGCTTATTATATCTTTAAGTGTGGTAGTCTGCTGGTATGGGTGATTATGTTGGCCTATCTAGAGCCTTCGGGTATAGGCTTCTAATCTCTGTTTTTCTTAGGGTTGTGGCACTCTTTTGCAAAGTATCTTATCTTATTATAGTTGTAGTATTTGATGTTTTTCTTGTCTTTTCATTATGTGGTATTAAGCTTTATAGGGCCTAATTATTACCCTTATTGGGTTGGATTGTTGTGGTTATATTTCTTTTTAGTATTGGGTTTACTTCTCTAGTTGTTTTGCTAGAATGGTCTAGGATTAATACTATGTTTCTTCTAATGTTTCTTATAGAGCTTATTATTAAGTTTAATAGCTAGTTTAATATACTATAGGAAGTTATTAGGTTTATTATACTTAGCTAACTCGTCCTTTATATCTTTTTTTAGTCTCTAGTAAAATATAAAGATCTTAGTATTATAGGTGGAATTGACTTAGGTGTAGATTTGTTGAAATTCTACTATATAGGCTAAGGCTAGGCCTTTTTGTTGTAGTTTTGATAATTTTCTTTTAGCCTGTTATTTCTCATTAGGGTCCTAGAATAGAGCTTGGAGGGTGTTCTTATAGTTCTCGTATTTATTAAATATCTCTTAAGTCTCTTACTTATATTTCTTGAATTCTTTAGTGTTGATAAAATTAGTAAGGTATGGTTTAAACTAGGTAAGTACTTTTTCCTTAAAAAATAAGGCTATATGTATAATTTGTTTTCCATCTACTTAGCTATCTATATAGTTAAAATATTAGTAGGCCCTAACTTAGGTAAGGTAAGGTTATAACTAGCCTAGGGTCCTATTATAAGGGGTTGGGCTGTTGAGCCTAATGTTTTCCTTAGTTAGAATTAGGGTATTAATAATAGTAGTAGTAGCCTAGAGGGTGGTAACTTTCTTCTTAAGGTTCTTTATTTCTTTATTCTACTTGGCCTGTTTATTTATAAGGGTATAGAGGTAATTAATCTTGCTAACTAACTCCTAGAGTTGTTTGTTAGTTATCTTGCTATTATTATTAGTGTTATTACCAGAGTTGTGACAAAATTATATACAATGTATATTGTATATGTATAAATATACAGATATACTATATATCTGTATATTTGTATATCTAAGGTTTTGTATATCTGTATATCTATATATCTATATATTTATATATCTATATATCTTGTATATCTATACAATATATATATAAATATACAAGTATTTAAATATACTTTTATTAATAATATATTTATTATACTCTTAGTTTATATTTTGTTTTACTTAAATACTCTTATTATAGTAAATTTAAGCTTAAAAAAAAACAAAAAGCTAAAAAAACAATTAAAAAATACTATATAAAAGCTACTAATAAGGAATTTTAGAGTTATAATAAAAGAATATATAAATTATATAATTATATAATTAAAAGTTATATTTATTTATCTTTTATTAATAAAATAGCTTTTTATAAACTTTATTTACTACTTTATTTATATTAGTTCTTTTTAAATAGCTTTAATAATTAATATCTAAACTATTAATTATTAATTATTAATTATTAATTATTAATTATTAATTATTAATTATTAATTATTAATTATTAATTATTAATTATTAATTATTAATTATTAATTATTAATTATTAATTATTAATTATTAATTATTAATTATTTACTATTAGCTATTAATTATTAGCTATTAACTATTAGCTATTAGCTATTAGCTATTAACTATTAGCTATTAGCTATTAGCTATTTATTATTTAATTTATATCTATTTAAGTCTTTTTAAAAGACTTAAAAAAAACCTGTATTTTTACAAGTTAAACCTAAGGCCTTTATATTTTGCTTATTTAAGTGTGACAACTAGAGTTATAATAATATAAAATAATACAGAAATACAATAATACAGGAATATAAGAATACAATAATATAGAAATACAAGAATACAAGAATATAATAATATAGGAATACAAGAATATAATAATATAGAAATACAAGAATATAATAATATAATAATATAATAATATAATAATATAATAATTATATATAAGAATTATTATATTATTATTAAATTAATTAAGTATATTTACTTATATATTTATATAACTGTATAATAGATATATAAATATATAAGATATACTGTATATTTGTATATCTATATATCTATACATTTGTATATCTTGTATATCTATATATCTAGGGTCTTGTATATCTGTATATCTATATATTTGTATATCTATATATCTTGTATATCTATATATTTATATATCTCTTGTATATTCACAACTCTGGTTATTACTAGTATTGTTATTAATAGTGTTGTCTAATTCTTGTAGAAGGTTTTGTTAGGGGTTGTTGTTTTTAAATCTAGATATTATAAAGGTATTATGTATGATATTGCTTAAAGTCTGTATTATAATATATAAATAAGAGTAGTTAAAATATAATGATTAAGGTTTCCTAGGTCCTTTAAACTATGAATTAGAGTTTATGTCTAAGATATGTAATAAGGTGGTTGATTAAGTAATAGGGTTTCTGATAATAATTATAAGCTAATGAAAGCTATTTAGGGTAAATACTTAGATTAACTGCTGAAGAGCTGTTTATATTATCTAGCTATCTAGTAATTTATATGTTTATCTCTTTAGTGAGGCTTGCTGGGAGTGCTGGTTGCTCCTGGTGATCTAGTATAGGGGAGTGTTGGGAGTGCTGGTTGCTCTTGTTGTTTCTTAGTGTTGGATTACTGGGATTGATTATTGCTCTAATTGATCCGTCTTATCTAATTAGTGATTACGTGACCTTTGGCTTAGTCCCTTGTACTGTTTGTTTGGCTGGTGTGCTGGCCTAGTAGGGTTATTCCTTCGTAGAACTAACCGTTGGTCTTATTTCTGTTAGGGTTGTGATAGAAACCTAGGTTTAATTCCTAGCAGTAGCCTAATCTAGTAAGTTATTCCCTTTTTATTCTTTTTAGGTCATCTCTCTAGCAGGCCTTAAAACAAATAGTACTCTCTAGTCTTATACTTATAAAGGGGGGTAAGGTTTATCTTATTAATATACTTTATGTTATTAAGGGTACAAGGTTCTATAGTTTAGTAGTTAAAATTCTAATAATTAAGATTAAAGACTCGGGTTTAATTCCCGATAGTTCAAGTCTTTTAGCAATATAGAGTATATTTTTATTTTTTAGCTAGTTGGGTCCTAGGTCTAATACTATTAAAAAACTTACTCGTAACTAGTAAAATTCTTAATTAGCTCCTACATATTCTTGCTAAGGTCATAATCTTTCTACTTAATAAAATATTCTATTATTCCTTAATATTATTATAAATCAATAATTTATTCCACTTTATATTCTTTATTATACTTATTAATAGTTTTAATCTATATTTTAATTTTAGCATTTTATAGTACTAGTTCTAAGAGTAAAATATAAAAGACTAAATATTACCTTATTTCCTAAAATAACGAGAGCTTGTAGTTAGTATCTAAAAATTTCTTAGAGATTTTAAAAGGTCTAATCTTCTTATAATTAAGCTTATCGCTAGAGTGCTTGGTTTTAATATTTTGTTAAAAAAGGTAGACCTTATCTCCCTTCTTAAAAATTAGTCCCTTAATTCTTTTCTAGTTTACATATCTTATTATTCTACTTTATATAAAAAAAAGTTTGTCTTAAATATCTTTTTAGATTTATTAAATTCTTATTACTCTTTACTCTACTGATTCTACCACTATATCGTTAGGCAAGGCTTTGTAATAAGCCTAGGGTTTATATCCATAGACTACAAAGAAAGATAACTATCGAATCATGCTAATTATTACGCTGTTATAGGCAAACTATACTAATAGTAGTAGTTTAACCTAATTATCCTACAACTAGTTAATATAGTATCAAAGATATTATTCTATAATCTGGTTAATTTATTCTGTTTATCTATCTATCTATAGATATACCGTTATTAAAAGCTTGTATTTAGTTCCAAGTTATTTCATTAATAACTTCCAGAAGTTTAATATAAAAAGCTTGTCTCTATCTAATATAATCTTACATAGCATTCCGTAATTACTTACAATAATTCATAGAAATATATATATAAGTTCTTCCGCTATACTAGCTTCCTTGTATAGTATAAAGTATACATACTTACTTAGTCTATAAACCACTACTAAAATACTATCAAAAAATACCTTAGTTAAAAGTTCTCGTAAGAAAGGTAGCTTAACAATAAAGTCTAGACTAATAGATAACTA
Source organism: Diaporthe sp. PMI_573 (assembly GCA_021399435.1). NCBI lineage: Eukaryota > Fungi > Ascomycota > Sordariomycetes > Diaporthales > Diaporthaceae > Diaporthe > Diaporthe sp. PMI_573. The sequence continues at coordinate 1,375,111 of JAJTUP010000015.1, read as the reverse complement.
TATAGTTATAGGTACTAGTAAAGGCTTCAAGAGTCTATATAGTTTATACCTAGAAGCTTTATTTTTATTACAAAAATCACATTACTTAATAATTTCTTCCATTCTTTACCTAAAGTTTAGGATTTAGTAAGTCCGTTAGATTCTTTTAACTATTACTAATATACCTTAGTATCTATATACTAAGGCTTCGTATATTTCCTTAATTAAGTTATCCTATTCCTTAGAATCCATAGGTATCTCTTTAGGTATAGTATTGACTCTAAGCATAGCATTAAGTTCTCGGTTAAATATAAGGCTCCCATCTTCTTAAGTTTTAAAGATTATCTATTTAGTAAAAAATTTCTTATTCTAGTAGTCAGGTTGCCTACTAAGAGCGTCTACTCAGGCATTCTTAATTCTATCTACATATATAACCTTAATGTCAAATTATAAGAGAAATTCTACATATCTAATCTATCTCTTATTAAATTGTTTAGTTATAGTAAAGGTTATCAAGTTCTTGTAATCCATATAGAGCTTAATTTATTTCTTAGCTCTAATAAGGTACTATTACCATTCCTAAAATACATATACTATTACCATAAATTCCTTGTCAGGTATAGCATAGCGCGTTTCCAGGCCGTTAAATTTCTTGCTAAAGTTTACGATAATGTATACTCGTCCTTACTCATCTTTCTAGGTAAGTTCTCCACCTACTGTATTGTCTAAAGCATCTATATATATTTTAAATTCTTTAGTAAGATCTGCTTCTTTAAGTACCAGGTCCTAGGTAATCCTATCCTTAACTTCGTCAAATACTTACTATATTTCTTTTATCCATTTAAACGTTTGTTCCTTTTTAATAAAATCTATAAAAGGCTTGCAAATACCACTATAGTTCCTGATAAACTACCAGTAGAAATTAGCATAGCCTAGAAACGCCCTAATATCTCTAACATTATTTAGTATTAGCCATTCCTTAATGGCTTTAACCTTATCTCTCTACATCTTAATACATCCTGGTTTAATAGTATATTTAAGGTAATCAACTTTTTATATATAAAAGTAGCTCTTCTCTAGTTCCACTAGGAGGTTTACATTCTAGAGCTTCTAGAGTACTTACTTAACATACTCCTTATATTTTTTAAAAATTATCGAGAAGATAAGAATATCGTCAAGATATATAATAACGAAAATATCAAGATACTTATATAGAACTTAGTTGATTATTTTCTAGAAAGACGCCAGTATATTAATTAATCTAAAAGGCATAACTATATATTTATAGTATCTATAGTATATTTAAAATACAATTTTCCATGCTTCTCCTTCCTTTATCTAAATTAGGTTATAGGCTTCTTTAAGGTCTAGGGCCATAAACCATTTTGCTTCTTCAAGTCAGTCTTATAATTCCTTAATAAGTAGTAGTAGGTACCAGTTCTTAATAGTAATATTGTTTAGTTATTAATAGTCTATACAAAGTTATAGCTTACCATTTTTCTTAGGTACAAACAGGATAGGGTATCCTGCTAGTAATCTTAAAGGCCGTATATATCCCTTCTAGAGATTCTCGTCTAGGTATTCCCTAAGTGCCTTAAGTTTTTCTTTATCAAGTCTATAGATTTTTAAGAAGCTAGGTATCTTTCCTTCTTGTAGGGATATCTCGTGATCTTATTAATTATATTTAGAGATTCCCGTATCAAGTTCCTCTTAAAACACTTTTCTAAATTTATAGTATTTACGTAGTACTCTTTTAAGTCTTGCTAAAGTCTTCTCTTTCTTATACTGTAGGTAGAGAAGGTATCGTCGTATTTCCTATCAGTATATAGTTAAATAGTCAGTCTACAGCAAACCACGACTTTCCTATAGTTCTAATCAACTTCTACCTTCTTTTAAGGTCTAAGATTAGTCTAATCCTTCTCTATTTTCCTAAAGCTAAGTCTTCTTTTAACTACTTCTAGAGATATCTATAGATTTATTTAAGCACATTTCTTTGCTATCCCTAGTAACTAAACTCCGTCCCTTGCTATTAATTACAACCTTCTTCTAAAAAACAGCATTATTCTAGTAGATCTAGCCAGTAATCTAATCAATTTAAAAATTCATAGCCCTTAGCCACAGAAGTCCTAAGATTAGTTTATAATATACTGTATCTATAATGTCTAGAGTCATAAAAATAGCATGTTCTTAAATCAAGACTGGTAGATAATTAGTCTCTATATTAATTACTCTGTCTCTATATCCTACTTCTATGCCTTCTACAGTACTAAGTCTATAGAGGTCTTCCTTCTAATACCAAGAAATCTTATCTCTATTAATAATATCTAGTAATATAAAGTTGCCCTAAGCACCACTATCCAACAGTACGCTATATGTCTTCCCTTTAATTTCTACCTTCAGCAGAATATATACATAGTCGCTTGTTTGCATTATACACAGGGACCTATAGTTCTTAATCAGCTATTATCCCCTTACAGGCAATTGTTATCTTTTCCCGATTCCTTCTAGTTTCTAGTCTAGGTTTCTATAGCATATTATTTCTTTGTTTAGTTATCATACCAGCTTATCAGCTTATATTCCTTATAAATAGGGCATCCTGGCAATCTACAGTCTTAAGGTCGTCGCCTACCTCGTAGGCATTCTAGTAGTAGCTAAGGGTTTAGAGTAAGAATAATATAGGCCTTCTCCTTATTATATTCGCTAGGTTTCCAGTAGTAAAGCTTGTCTTCTTTATACACCCTAATAATAGATCCTTTACCAAAACATCAAGAAAACAAGTCAAACTTGGCTTTTTCCCTAAAGTAAATATAGCAGAGGTTCTAGACACAGGAAACCCAAGAGATTTCCCAATATTCTAGATATCCTGGCTATAGGCATAGTTTATCGCCTATTCTACATTATTCTAATAATTAACTAAGTTCTCTAATGGCTTATATCAACAGGATTCCTGCAATAACAATTCTAATAGTACTAATATCTAGAGCAATAAAAATACTACATCCTAGATATCTTTCAAGGTTTTCATTAAGGCTTTTAGTAAGGTCTTTATTTTACCTTATTAGTTGGTCAGTCTACGGCAGACCGCCTTTCTTCTAGGCATTCTTCTAGGGGTTTTCTACTTCCGCATACTCAGTACTTAAATAATTCGAGTCGCTATTTTCCATTACTATTTTATATAGTAGTCCTCGTCTTCCCATTACTAACTATCATTCCTATTAAGGCTTCGTAGAGAACTATCTAGAGGCTTCTTTCTTTAAAAGATATAGTATACACTAATTATTAAAACAGAAGGTCTAATTAAGAGTTCTATATCGTTTATCAGCATCCACTACTTACTTAGAATTAGATAATAAGTCGTCTAGATTTTCAGGTTCCTGCTCATTAAGGTAGATTAGACATTCTACACAGAGATTAGACTAATATATACAGTTTGTCCTACCTTCCGGGTATACCGGGCATTGCTCGTCGAGTAAGTAGCTACATTATTTAGGTAGCTCTTGTCGCTAGGTTACATTAACCTGCCTTTGTCCTTTAGAGATAGGTTTCCATTATTTCTTAGATTTATAACACTCCCTGGCAAAGTATCCTCTTTACCCACAATTATAACATTCCTAGTTACAAGGCTTCCATTAAGTTACGTCAAGCTCTATAGGTTCCGCGTAGATACCTATCGCAATACTATAGTATCCTCGTTAGTATCAAGATCGGTTATTACCATAAAAGTTACCACCATACTAGTACTTCTTTCCTAAGTTTGGCTAAATTCAAGGTTTCTAATAATTTCCGGAGTTTTTATAATTACGTTTCTATCGTCATTCAAACAGTCAATTATCAATATATATAGCCATGGCGATATATTTAGCAAAGTCGTCAAGTCGGTCTAGTTTAGAAATCTCGTCTTTAACATCCTCCTTCAGTCCTTCATAAAACTAGCTCATAAGTATATCTTCTCCCCAACTAATATAGGTAGTAAGTTATTTAAAGTATACTATATATTTAGAGGCTAACCCTCTTTACTTAAGTTTTATAAGCTTGCATTCTATAGACCTCTCCTCATCTGAGTCTCTAAAAGCATCTTTAAAGGCTTATTTAAAGTAGTCGAAGCTTTTAAAGTTCTTTTTAGTATTGTTATCCCATTTACGTTCTTTGTTCTCCAAATAGTCCCTAAAGGTTGGTTTAAACCATGTAAATACATTGCCTTCAAGCCAATATCCTGTAAAGATAATCTTGTCGTAATAGGTATTAAACTAGAGATAATAATATTTAAAGTAGGCTCGGCATTGGGTAAGGAATCCTTAAAGGGTTCCCTTGTCTCCCTTATAGAGTCCGGGCTTGTCTATCTTATAGGCCTTGGCCTATTAAGCTATATAGAGGAGATTGATCTCCTACTAGAGGGCTATAATCTGGGCTGCCGTGTCTTAGGTACTATTATTATTACTAATACTAGAGGAGGCTAGGATCTAAGATACCATCGTATCTTGATATTATACAGTTGGTAATTATGTAGCCGTTCTAAACAAGAGTCGTTAAAATATTATAATTACACCAAACCTTTATAGGGTTTAATAGGTAACCTGTAGGGTTTATATTAGTAGTATAGCATAGGGGTAATACTTAACTATTTAGTAGAAGACACAATAATTCTGTAGATATGGTTAATAGCTATAAGGCTATCTAGTTATTTAGACTAAATACTTAGATTGACGATTAAAGAGTCTTGTTTTATAAAAGCTATCTATAGTGGTGACGACTATGTCCTTATATGTTCCGACTTCTTCATCGTCCTAGGCGTAGGACTGTCTGGACCATTCTCGATATTTACGGTCTAGCCCGTAGTTGCTTAGACCGCTGACAGTCCTGTTGGTCCACTCCTGAGGCCGGGTTCCTGACCCTAACCCTGGTTCTGGCACATTCTGTAATTCTGCCAACTAGCGTTACTTAGGCTAACATCGTGGCATTAGTTAGAGTCACTTAGACGGGTTTCTTTTAGCGCTAACACGCTGGTTTATAACATCAAGAAAGAGATAAGTATTAGGAGAAACTAGCCTAGTATATTTATAATAATACCTTAATCACATCTAGACGACTTTAGCTAACTAGTCTAGATAATAAATTAGGAATTAAGATTAAGCCTATAGATATTTAACTTAATCCTTAAAAGATAGAATTCTATTTATAAAGGGTTATCCTAGATAAGAAAGAGCTTTACTTTAAAATCTTTATAAAAAGCTTAATTAACTATTCTACTAAAACCTATAGACTTTTATATAAAAAGGTTAGGAGATCCTTTAAAGCTCTACTACCTTATATATAAGTCTTAATATTAGATAGTATTATATTAATATATTAAAAAATAGAACCTTTATTTAACCTCTACTTAACTTTTTTATTAGATATTTATAAAGCCTAGCTGTCTGAATAGTATTTGGACATGGGTTTGTACGTATTTATTAGCAGCCCCTTTGGCTACTTAAACAGCCTACTGGTCTGTACGGACCAGTCTGTAGCAAGAGAATGCAGTCCTTTTTACTTCGGTTATTCTGTACTGAGGCCTCACCCAATACCTTCCAACATTGATCAATGTCTGAAGGGACATAGATTAATAACGAAGAAGAGGCATTTGTTCTACGAATGTGCTAAGAACAAGTTGTACGAAACACTGTAGCTACGGCGTTGCCGTTGAACGAGTGCCTTCTATCAACTTTTGTATGGAGGAGGTTTCCCTATTGCGATGTTGTCGCCAATAGGCCCTCTCTTGTACAGAGCGTCTATTATGCGCGTAAAGGAAAAGGACCTACACGTACCATGACGTTGTCGCCAGAATGCCTTCCTTTTTGTACGCAAACCAATTGTACGAGATCTCGAACACAGCCGCGACGAAGTTGCTCGACAGTACTTTCGTATGAGACAACAAACCGGCCGGGCTTCCTTTGAGACAAGATGCCCCCGAACCCCCGCGAAGACGAGCTTACTCTTTTATAACAATGAATCCCTAAGCCGATTACAAATGAGACCTACTAGGCCTTCAAGTACCTACAAGATGTTCTACAACCCCCTGGGCCTGGGCATACTCAAGAGGCGGTATACGAAGATTGGCTTGGAGATTATGCTGGGTGGAAACAGGAGGAGTTTGCACGAGTTGATCCAAAGGTTCTGTGCCGCATAAGACGATTTCTTTACGAGCAGAGCGTTTGTAAAATCAATTGTATGCCCACTACCCTTATGTTCGCCCAGCTGGTAAGAGGGGGGGAGGTGTTTTAGGAAGAGGGGAAAGGGGGGTGGCAATGTAACTAGAACTGCCTGCCGGCAAATACATCCGAAAGTAAAAAGTGCCAGTGTCCGAATAGCATTTGGACATGGGTTTGTATGTATTTGTCAGCAGCCCCTTCGGCTACTTAAACAGCCTACTGGTCTGTACGGACCAGTCTGTAGCAAGAGAATGCAGTCCTTTTTACTTTGGTTATTCCGTACTGAGGCCTCACCCAATACCTTCCAACACTAGCTTTAATAGTATTATTAATTAACTTAAAGAAGAAAATATAAAATTATTATTATAGCTTTAAAAGATAATAAGAAAAGTAGAAGTAGAATATAAATAAAGAAAAATCGCTAAAGTATAGCTAGTAGGTAATATCTAGAGGTATATAAGTATAATAGCATTCTTTTAAAGAATTATTACTAAATACACAACTAATATAAAACATATATTATCTATATTATAGAATATATAAAAAAATATATTAGAGGGTATAATATAGAAATATAGTACTTATTAATAGTAGTATAAAATAATAAGTTTAAGCCTATAATTCTTTTTAGGCGTTTAAAGTCCTAAAAAATATTACCTAAATATTATTATTAAGTAGTTATAGTTATAAACAGTGTGGTCGTTTACTACACTGAGTACACTGAGTATAGTGTAGTGCATGTAAAAAAGCCTACTACACCCACTATACTGAAGCTATTTAAAAGTCTACTACATTACACTAAGGAGCCCAGTGCGTGTAGTATAGTAGATAAAATATAAATAGTAGGTATATAGTAAGTATTTAAGAGAAAGGGAGGGGAGGAGAGGGGGAAAGGGAGGATAGAGGAGGGGGATACTAACTAATATCTGACTAAGCAGAAGATGACCAATTCTAGAAATAAAATAAAATAAGATAAGGGATTTTTTTAGCTAGGGCTTCGCCCCAGACCCCTTCCCCTCCCCCTTACCCCCTTGCCCCTAGTTTATTTACATATTACCCACTACACTACACCCATTTGTACTAAAGCTATTTTAAATTCTACTACACTACACTAAGGTTACTTTAAAGTCTACTACACTACACTAATCGGCCCAGTAGATGTAGTGTAGTAAACGGCCACCCTAGTTATAAAAGGATAGGGAGGAAGGGGCATAGTCTTAAGTATAAATACTATTAAAGGAGGTATTAGTTTGCTTAATATATATATTTATAGGTAGTTAATAGGTAGGTTATAGGTTACTTTAATTTTATTACCTACTAGTTATAGTAGGTATATATACTTAAGTGTTATAAGGTATAGCCTTAGACTTTAGTAGAGTAAAGGAGTTACTAAAACCTAATAATAGGAAGTAAGTTAGCTTATATAAAGATTATAGTAATAATAATAGTAACTATTCCTTAAGCTCCTCTAATAGTAAATAAGGTATAATAAAGTAGAAAAGTTAATAATAATAAAGTAAAAGGTATTTAAAAGGGATAAAAAGTAAAAGTAAACCTTAACTAAATGGGTAGACTAGAAGTTAAAGGTTAAAGGTTAGTAGAAACGAAATATAGGTTAAATTTAAAAGGGAAGCTATTTGAAATTAGCTAGGTAGGCTGTGTACCCTGATTAGTTAGTAAATTAGCCCTGCTAGGGCTGAGTAAGTTACCTAGAGGGGACTTAGTGCTATTAGTATGGGGGCGTGCCTTCTGGAGGGAGGTATAGTTGTAAAGCCTGGTTATGGGGCAGCTGCCTGCCGTACATGCCTTTAAAAGGGAGGAGCTGAAGGCCCCATGAGGCACGGGCGGGGACGGCAAGAATCAGTCTTGTAACTACATAATACCTAATATATACTATCTACCTCAGGACCTGTTTGTGTGTCTATCGTGCCTAGCAACTACTGCCTACAACAACTAATATATTTAATATATTAAAAGTTATAATAGCTTTAACTAACTATATAGCTATTAATAGTATAGGTTTAAAATAGATATTCTTTAGTTACTAAAAGCCTGCTATAGTAATAGCTCTAAGTTAGTTTAAATACAGAATATATATAAGATACTAATAGTTATATTATAGTAAACAAAGTAGGAGGCTATACTTAGCAAGCTTAAACCAAACTATAATACAACCTAATTTAGCTAATAAGATAGCTTCATCTAGTAAGGCTAAGTTAGGAATATATACACCTACTCTATATAAGCGCCGAATATATAAATTCTATAATATCTAGTATTACTAATAATAGGTATTATAGTAATTATCTAATATTTATCCCTAATCCTAAAGATATATTTAAAACTATGCTAAATGCTAGGTAGATTCTAAGAAAAGCACTAGGGGGATATAGCTGTTTATTTCGTGATTTGTTTTTTACCCTTATCTGCTACCCGTTTCTGAACAACTGGCCTCCTATGGGGATAGTAGCGCTCAAACTCGGGTATTAGTAGTAAAATGTGGCGAACGGACCTTATAAGCTATTACCTACCTTAGGTATAGTAGGCTTTCTAGTTAGTTAGGGTTAGAATTCGAGTATGAAAATAAGCCTAAAGATGAAGGAGTAGAGTAAAAGAGTAATAAAGCTAGTCTGTTCAAAGATACTACTAACTTGAACTCTACCTAGGTCTGTCGATAAAAGGGGAATCGTGTTGGTCCTGTTGGGCCGATACTGCAACAGTCGTGCGGAGTACCATGCTGCGCCGCAGACTGACAGGTTCCACTAGGCGGAAACCTTGGGAGCCTGCCTGCGCATTTGCGGCACGTAGCCGCCAACAATTTACCCTTAAAAGGATTACTAAAGAGGAATTTCTTATATTATATACCCCCACCCTCCCGCGTGGCTAGTCTGTCAAGGCCTTTTCGTGCTCGCTATTCGCATTGAGCGCCAGGGCGAGGTCGAACTGCTGCGCGCAGTTTCCCGCCTGCTCCTGCTATGGTTCACTAAGTAGTTAACTCGACACCAGTCAACAATCTGCCGCCTGACATTGTCTTCCATTCAGACTCCGCAGCTATCAGCTCCACTAATTGGGTGCGAGTCCGTGTCTACAGGTGAGAAGCCGGGAAGCCGGCAGAAACTTAGCATGCAGCCGAGCGCAAAACCTCCCCTAGCCTGTCATTCTGGGCGCTGGTGTCAAGCTAGAACTGTCGACTGAAGCACTTAGTATCCCAAGATCGTACTAACGCTTGGGCGATCGGCTGCCCAACGAAAACCATTGTAGTCACTCGACGCGATCCCAGCATTAAAATCCGCGGAATCCACAGCCGCAGTGTAAGTTGACCTTTCCCTGCCTCCCTCGGAATTCGAATCGATACGAGTGAGCTGGATCAGTGCGCTCGCCACACTTGAAGTGAGTCTGCAAATTGACGCCACAACCAGCTTTCAAGCCCACCCCTGACTTCAGCAGCCCATTCGAAATGGAGGGAGGCTTTCTTTTCGGAGTCTTCAGAGGTTGGAGACATATGGGATCCATATGCATGCGTCTCCTACACCTTCACCCAAGTCGCAGCTCTCAGGCACAATCACTGCTCCTCCAACTACCTGTGGAGCTGTTACTAGAAATCTCGGACTGGCTTCCGTCAGCATCAGCAGTCGCCCTTGCACTCACTTGTACTTCCCTATTCGGCCCCATATTTCCGAGGAACAGGCTACAGGGGCCCCAGCTGGAAGACCTACTCCGGCTGCTGGAGAGAGACCTCAGCAAGCAGCTCTTCTTCTGTCAACCTTGCCAAACCCTCCATCGTTTCTCTCAATGGTGGAAGCCAGGATATGAAGACAAATTCAATGCCCCTTGCAAGCCGATGGTTACAGTATACGATACATTCTACGTTCGCTTTCATCTTGCCCGTCTCGCCATGAATAAGCATCTCCTTGGAGGGGGACTAAGCTTGGAACAGCTTGCTGGCAGCTTTAACGTTTCTGCCCGCCGCAACAGTTGGGAGATCAATTTCACAGCAAGAATTATTCAGGACGAACTCTTTCTCTCCGTATCACATACACTCTCTCTTACCGGAACGGGTGCTGATAACCGCCGAGCGCTTCAGAGCCATGACCACGGAATTTGTCATCATCTCACAACACACCCACCAAGAACGCGTTTGAAAGGGAATTCAAGCGCAATGCCTTACAGGCAGTGGGTCCAGGGGCGTCATTTCTACGCAAAGCCACAACGAATCATGATCCCAGAACTGGGACCCGAGGACTCCCAGAGACTCAGGAAATATCAGGACGTACAGGGGTCCTGTTATATCTGCCTCACAGACTATAGTATCACAACACGTCGAAGAGTATTCAATTGTGTTGATGAACCTACAAAAGTGGGTGGTTTTGATCTTGATCCGTATATGTATACCAAGTATACAAACGAGGCATGGGATATTATTATCATTGCATACCATCAACTCGGCCCTTGTCGCTCACAATTCGACTGGAAATGGCTCACATACGCAACAGAGCTCCCAGCTTTCACTCAGGATGATCTTGATGTTCAGCTACTCGCAAAGCGATGTGAGAACGGGCCTTATGCCCAAGGGTCTGTACGAGCTCGCTGGGATGCTGTTTAAGTCACCGGTGATTTATTTGTACCACTAGTACTGGTATTGGAGATGGCTCCAAGTGACAACGATCGCCTAAGGACTACTCTCATAGACAAGGGGAAGAACACAGCAGTAGGTTGGGACGACAGCAGGTTGGGATGAAAGCAGGGTTCAAAGCTTGAGGCATAATGTGCCCAGGAATTGATCCGAGACGAGATAAATACATGGAAAGCCAGTTACATGGACAGACAACTACATGAACACACACACCTGTGACCAGAAGACAACAACGATGTGTTACATGCTTTATCCCAACCACCCGGGTGGGGACCCATCCAATCCAGGAGACAAATGCCTTGACCTCTCCTCTTCGTTCGACCAGTTGGCATGGGACACATATGGAAAACCCATGTCAGCAATGTGATAACATGGGCGGCAAGGGGTGTTGGATAACTTACATGAGATGCAAAACAAAGACACCGGGACTGTCTTAGCAGTGCCAGAGGCCCTGAGCCCTAGCATCGCGTCAAGATGCAGTCCCATAGCTAGGGAACCAAGGGAGTGCCCCGAAGGGTTCACCATGGCCATCCATCGCCCGGCGAGGGCAGCAAGATGATGCAACTGCGTGTCGACAACGCTGAAGCACAGCCTCTGACGATGTGCAATGCCAGGACTCTTCAAGGAGAGACGGACCGCTCGCCTGTTCCCTGGGGTAGCATTGATAGATTTTAAGGCTTGGAGCCACTGGACTGATCCATGCCAGCATCTTCAAACTGCTCTTCCGATCAAACTGTTATTAATCAGCTCGAGCCAGCGCCCACAACGGTCTATGCCTTCTTTGATCTCACGGAGGCGGTCGGAGATCTCCAGCAGGACCTTCAGGATGGCAAGAAGGAGATTAGGAACGGCAGACCAGGTGGCGGAGGGACGCGCCAAGAAGCCTTCAGGGGTGCTCTCCTGAGGTTCACCGAATATTTTAGCCCAGAGCCAGGCAAAGAAGCGGTAGAGGACTTCAAGTCCAGAGAAGGCAGAACCGGCAGAGCCGAGATGGGGGAAAATGTCGTCGAATGCCATTTTGAAAAGAAATGGTCTTTGAATGTGCGCGTTGGATCAGTCAATGAATTCTGCGTCTCTGGAGAGAAAAAGAGAAGAGAAGAAACAGAGGGAACAGACTGGGGGCCAATGTTTTGATTCCATGACCGTGACTTTCGCAGTTTCCTCAGATCGAAAGCAACTTGCAAATTTGGAACGGAAGTCACGGCGGCAGGTCGTGAACATGACAAATGGCCAAGCGGGAGCATCGCGTGTCTCGGGAAGGTGCTCAGCAAGGGGCTCGACAATTAGGGTGCGCAACGTCAGAATTGGGTACGTGTGTTCTGTAAGTCAAGCAGCGGCTGAAGTAGGAAGTGACGTTGAAGCTCGACACGCTCTGCAAAAACCGGCGCGTTGAATGTGTACCACCATGGTAGCCGTTGCTTCACCTATTTCGTGTCTTCGCGTTGGAGCACATCCTCATGGACTATTTGTATTCTTTGAGTTCCTCTATTAAGCCGGAACAACACTAAGTTCCCTAGAAGGGTAAGGCAATGTATCTTTCAGATGAAAACAGTAGGTTTCCGCATGCCACATCCTCATCCGCAAGGTAAAGAACGCCCAGACACGGTGCTTATCCCTGGGCAAGCGCAGCCCACCACATGACCTGCGACCGATTGGACAGTGACCAAGAAAGGGAAGTGGTAGTTGTCGCAGCAAGTCACACAAGTATTGTTTAAGGGTATCTGCGGTTCGTCCTTTGACTCGACATTAGTCGATGTGGGTGAAGTTCTCTCGTTCTGTAGAGCAACAACAGTATACATAGCAATCGAAGAAGACACTTCACGCATCTTGGAAACAACAAAAGCTTCGGGGCACATCCGTTGGCACCAGCTGCATGTTGGGTTGACGACCCGGACACAGGTGGCATGAGCTGCCCCGGGCCGGCGGCAGTCCCCTATCCGCTCTTTCTTTCCCGCAGCAAATTTGCGTTACTGCCAATATCAGCAAGCAGCAAGTAGGAAGACCATCGAAATCCGCAGAGATACGGCTGTGTGGCATCTATTTGGAGTCTGATGCCATGGATGATGACCAGTTGAAGCCTAGTCTAGATTTCCGCAGCAATATAATCATGCGATGTGTATTAAGCTGAGTTGGATATAGAGTTCGCCTCATAGTCCGCGGTGGCTTCGAGCAACAGACCGTACTGCTTACTGCGAAGGAGGCTCTCACTCCAAGACAAATTGTGGACGTCATCAATGAGACTACTGGCCGAATTTTCACCTTTGTTGAATGTTTTCATCCCATGGATGTCAAACTTACCGTAACGAAGCTATACAATAGTTCGCAATGGAGACCAATTGCACGCTTGTGTTCGAGCGTATATCGTCATCAGTCGCCTTGCTTCCCCCTCTGTCCACCGTATACCTGAAAGGAAAGTACTATATACGATTGCTTGTGGCAGCCATGGTGATGCGATACTGGTATACAGCATCTACACGGATAGCTGCACTTACACGGTGACTGATATTAGGACAGATATTGAGACTACTCATGAAGCTATACTATTGGTTACACACTATGATAGGAGAAGACTACATTCAGGTCCCTAGTTGCCATCCTGCATGTCGGACTGCCCCTGCCTCTCCTAGCACCTAGACGATGGTGCTGGCCACAAGGCGGGTGGGTACCATGAGCCTGGCTTTGAGCATTGGCATCATAACGCCAACCAAACGGCGGGTCGGCCCACACACAGCCATTGTTCTGGCAGAGGTCGCCAGAATCCTGGCGTATGGCGCGTGGTGACAGTCGCATAAAGTGGATCGATTGAGAAAGGGGACTAGCTGGCTTCGGCGTACGTTGGGGCCAGAGGAGTGGTCGAGGTGATTTGTACACTGAGCGTCACTAAAATAAGCATAGGTGAGGTGTGAACAGATCAGAGGTGAGCCGCTGACTAACCTGTTTGGGACACGTCGGGCAGAAATCCACAGAAGACTACCTAGGTAGTCTGCCCATGGTCAAATACCCCTTACAGGAGGTAGAGAGAAGGACACCGTAAAGTGCCTACCTAGCTGGCCCACATGGTATATATATACTTTGTACCGTACACACCAAGCAGTCTGTCACGGTATATATATATAAGAGAACACCCGGAGCGTCAACGGCGCCGGAGGCTTCAAGTGGGTAGGCAGAAAGCCCCGGCAGACCGTCTTACGCGAGTGTATTGATTATTCTGAGGAAAGAGCAGAGCCTACTCGCTTCATCTGTGAGCGCCAGAGGTCAGGAGCCAAGGGGGCTGCATGCGGAAAGGGTGCTCTGACAATGGGTACGGAGTGCCCGGGAGATATTCGAGCGTCAGTCTGGCAGCATGTGACGAGCTGGGGTCGTCCATTTTAGTGCATTTTGGGCTGACTTGAGGTTCCCACCTTCCAAGGTTCCTAAGGCACATACCCCAGCACTACCACCGTGGCGGCGCTGGGCCGAGACCACCTGGCTTTCCCCCGAAGCTGGGTGCTAGGGGCTAGGAGCTAGGATGGGCTGCGACATTAAAGATCTGAACGTACCCTGCCAACTAACTGCCCAGCCTGCACACCTACGCAGTAGACTGACTGACTTACATACCACCATTTCCCGGATTAGCAGATTGACTTTTTGGGTGCCATTTGCCATAATCCCCGTCCAAACTGCCGAACCTGGCCTATCGTTGTGGCCCCGCCGCATATCCTCCTGGGGTCTCTGTGAGGCACCTCATATGGGCTGCCGCTCACTTCCGCATCGCCCTGCCCGACCAGGTTCCAAATGTCATCCCTAGTATCCGACTACATCATCAATCCCGTCACCCGGACCGTCGTCCGTCGCTTCTCGAGCCCTTTCACCGCGGGCCCTTCGCCCGAGCCCCGTCATCCCTTCTCACGGGGCGACTACCCAGAGGAAAATGGCGACGCCATCGCCGAATGCGACGGTCCTTCATCCCCTTTCCCAAGCCTCGGAAGGTTCACAAGAACCCCCGACATAGCCCTTGGTGCCAGGTCCCCACCTCTTCTCATCCCCCAGATGCGAAGGGGAGTGACTGCTCCCGCCACCGATGAACTATCCCGACCCTTGACCGTTCCCTCAATTGCTCCCCTACGACTCGAAATGGAGCGCCGTGAGCTGTCCGACACGGAGAGCGCCGCTGAGCCCGACGGTACCATCGACGCCAGCGCACAGGCCGAGATGGAGTCCCGTAGGCTACCTGCGGACGACGGCATGCGGGCCATGCGGCGCCGGATCCTCAGCATACAGTCTAGCAATATCACCTTCGACCAGAAGAGATATCTCACACAGCAACTCCTCACCGAAAACTATACTAGCGCCAGGCTCGCCAAGACAGTCGCTGAGGGGAAACCCGCGACCCCCGTGCCCCCCACTGAGAATGCCTCGGCTTCGACGTCTCGGGATATCGGCTTCGGGGTCTCAGCGCTGGAGACGCTCAAATCCTGGACTGGGCTCGAGGAGAGGGCCAGACTCTACGTCTCAGAGGAAGACCGCCGACCTACATATGTGCCCGCCACCGCCATTCTCAATTACGAGGATGACTTGGAAGATGACGCTGGGAAGGCCGAGGATGCCGACGGTGCCGAAACTCGATTGTTGGGCTGCTTACACTACAGGCGCAATGTCAAGCTCCAGTGTGCGGCCTGCGAGAAATGGTACACCTGCAGGCTGTGCCATGATGAGGCCGAGGAGCACATATTGCCCCGGAAGATGACCAAACACATGCTGTGCATGCTGTGTGGTTATGCGCAAAAGGCATCCGATACCTGTGTGAACTGTGGCGAGTGTGCGGCTCAATACTATTGCAACGTCTGCAGATTGTGGAGTGACGACGTGAACAAGCCCATATATCACTGTGACGACTGTGGTATTTGCCGGGTTGGGCACGGGCTGGACAAGGACTTCTTCCACTGCAAGGTATGCACACCTCGGCGAGGCCCTCGCCAGTTCATGAGCGCTGCTAACTTTCCAACACACAGACCTGCCGCGCATGCATATCTATCACACAGACTAACAATCACAAATGCATAGAACGTGCAACAGACGCCGACTGTCCTATCTGCGGCGAGAATATGTTTGCCTCACACAAGACCGTCATTTTCATGGACTGTGGTCACTCAATCCACAGGACCTGCTTCAATGAGTATATGGCCTCCTCCTACAAGTGCCCGATCTGCAGCAAGAGCATCGTGAACATGGAGGCGCTGTTCACAAACCTGGCGAACATCATCCGCGAGCAGCCGATGCCGGAAGAATTCAAGAACGTCACATCGACCATCCTCTGCAACGACTGCTCGGCGAAATGCACCACACAGTACCATTTCTTGGGCTTGCGTTGTCAAATTTGCCGCTCGTATAACACAGTCGAACTAGAGCGGTCTGAGATGCCCGGCGAGAGGGCCGAGAGTGAGCAAGCACCTCCACCTACCCATCCAGCCCCAGCGACTTCAGCGACCCTAGCGCAACCCCAGCACTCATTACAGGACCGCGCCAATGGGTCAAGCTCTGCCTCGGGACTGCACATAAATCCTCCTCATGTACAATACAGCTTGAGCCAAGATGCCGCAAACGCGACTGGCCTACATACGCAAGCAGTTCCGGAGACATATGCCGCGATCGATGAGGACGATGACGAGGAACTCGACTTCTGGGGAGGCGAGGCCCGAAGCGGGCCTGAGAGCGAGGACGATGATGACTACGAAGACGACACAGACGCCGAGGACTCGGAGAATGAAGAGGACGATGACAACGAAGACGAAGACATCATGTTGTTTGGTCACAGGTGAGGAGCCGTGGGGCTCGTCTACGGGAGAATCCGGGAGATTGCATTGCCCTTGGTGATTTGAAAGGCGACGGCGTTCGGAATACGTGACATCGGAGGCTACGACTGGGGCTCGGCTGGGATGGGCGATCAGTTGGGTTACCATACAGGCATTCGATGGATTTGGAAAACTTTGGGCTCGGCGTACTGCATTCGGCGTCCCTGGCAGAAGGGCGGCTGTTTCAATAAATGGGTGGCAACTGCCTGGAGGCCATATTGACTTAATTGCACATGCCGTGCAGAGGTATAAACATAGCAAGTAATTGATTCGCAAACCTCTGGTGCTTCCAGAAAATTTGGTGTCCGCCCGCGCATTCCCAAACAAGTCACGACCAAAAGCAACGGACGACATGGTGACAGAGACGCCAAACTCCACGGGCCCTCTGGGCGAAGGTTGAATCATTGCTGCTGCTGTTTGCGCGACTCGAGCTCAATCTTGGTCTCCTGGGCGCCCTTGCGCAGCTCCTTGATGGTGGTCTGCATCGGGTTAAAGTGAGCGATGTGAGTCCCGGAGAGAAGCGAAGGAAGCACGCGAGACAGACTCACCGCAAGCGCCTCCGGGTTGACGCCCCGCTCGATCAGGGAGGTGCATATTGATATCTCTCTCCGGTCGAGATGGCAGTTCTGTATTGGCGGGCACGCGGTCAGCACACAGTCGGGGGGTTTGGTCGCGCACAATGAAGTGTGGACCGGCGGCTTGCTTACGAGGATCTGCGATATCTCCCAGAGGAGATCCACGGCTACTTGAGCCGAGGCTTGTTTGTTTTCTTCTGGTGGAGGAGGTGGCATGTTGTGTTGTCTCTGGGTTGTGTGTTGATGTGGCAAAGGTGAGGTTCTGAATGAGCGCAGATGAGGTACTTGGAAGGCAATCTGATCCCCGGGACCCGTGGCGGGGCGCTGCTTCATAGACCCTGCATGCTATGCGGAAACAACCGACGCCAATCGCGTTTTGAAAACATCATAATACGGTGTCTTATGTTCCCTTACATTCTATTTCAAAGGTGTGGATCAAATAGTTTGGTGTCATATTTCATTTATATCGTTACTCGCCTACCACAGTGACCCACTGCAGTCTCGAAGTTGCCATCATGACTCCCTCTCGTTCTTCCTCTTTGTGAGGCCACACAACCCAAAGGTGCACGGCATATATGCAACCAGATCGAGTACAAGACAGCTGGAATCATACTGTTGCCCTGGTCGTAATCACGCTGCTCGATTCGAACCCTCCCACTGTTTCAAAGCGCGCCAACTCAGCTCTTGAAGGCCTCCACGAACAGCTCCCTCATCCCTTTCAACAGCACCCCTAGCTCCCTCGTTTCGTTCGTCCTCTCCAGGACCCTCTCTATGCTCTCCCTATCCAACTTCGGCCTACAGTGCTTTACCTCGTAGTCCCTTGATGTGGTGCTCAGCTCGAACCACGCCTCGCGCTCCCAGTCCTTCTCATCGATGTGCGAGAACACGAACTTGAGCCTGTCGTCCTGCCCCGCCCCCTCGATCTTCAGGCACAGGTTCGTGATCCAGAAATCTAGTTCCGGCACGTTGAAGCGCGCCTGTGCCTCCTGCTGGGCCTGGTGCGCGCGCTGCGCCGCCAGCCGCGCGCCGATCTCCTTCTGCGTCTCCTCGATCTGTTTCTGGAGCGAGTCCCGCAGCGCGAGCTGCTTGTCGCGCTCGGCGCTGAGAGAGGCGATGGCGGCTTGCATCTCGCGGGTCTCGGCTGCCTCCTTGGCGATGCTGTTCTGGTGTGTGTTTGTCTTCATTTGGAGTATGTCGATGTCTTTCCTCTTCATCCTTTGGTCCTCTAGACAGCGCCCAAGTCAGTCCCTGCGCCGCGACGTGTCGGCGGAGCAGAAGGGAGGCACGTACCTTGTAACTCCGTGACCTGCATAACGAATTGGTTCTTCTCCTCCAGCACCCTCTTCCGTCCCTGCTCAATAAATGCATCGAACTTTGCTGTGAACCTGGCCATGCGATCGCGCAGCTCGTCGAATCCGAAGTTGATGCTGGGCAGGGTGTCCGCCACGGACGGCGCGGCCATTGTTTGTCGGCTCTGAGAGCTCCTGGGCTCAAACACAGTAGACATTGTGTCGCGGTATATTTGGTTGGTGGTTGGCGTGGAATTTTACGGCGTCGATTGGAGTTGATGTGGACTGATTTGGGCGGGAGAATGTCGTAATGGCACCGCTGTACTTGTAGATCTCGGTTGCCCGAGCAATAATCAGCCACGCTAAGGTACGTATGTGCCCGCTGCTGGGGCTGACTGGGGTGTCAGCCCATTGGCCGCTAACCTTGACTCGCCAGTGGACCCGGCCCATCCCTAACTTCTACTTTTCTTCGGTATGAAAGTTTCCATGCTCTCGATACAACCCAGGACATTCTTCGACCACCATTTTGCTTACAACGCTTTTCTGGAAAATCTGTGCTGGCTCGGACTTCGCTATGCATACTTCAACCTCAAGTTTAGTAACCAGTTTCAATACCGACAAGGCTTATGGCTGAAAGCAGCCACGAGTCGGATCGTGGTGGGCATCACCGCGTAGCTCCAAACAAAATGTCCGACAAGGTTGATATTCATCGCGTGAACGACGTTTTACTCGGCCATGTGGGCCAAGTTTCGTACCGCTCTGTACGTGATGAGGAAGCAGAGATTGGAGAATTGGGCTTCAGTCGGGTAGTCGAAAACCGTGAGTGACCATTCTCCGGCACACGGGCTCCTTGTTGTCTTTTAGATCAGCACAATTCTAACCAAGCACTCAGCGCCGTCATTCCAACAATTGTTGCCCTCCGAGCAATGGTTTTCCCCGTCGAGGACAAGGTCTGACGTCACCCATGGAGGCACCTTCCAGGATACTAAGTCTCAAAAGTCCTGGCTGCTCAAGACCCATCCAGAGGCTTTTCTCGGAAACGTCAACCTGAAAGAGACCATATCGGAACATCTCCGTGCATTTCGATCGCATGATGATGGCATAGAAAGCGATTTGGGATCAGTACTCGCAGTTGGTGAGATCTCGGACCTAAGGAGATCGTCCCACCATACATTACGGCCAGCCGTGGCGATGGCGGCTGGCGAGGCAGGTCATATTCTTCGAGTTTCCATGATCGCCTTGGAAAAATGGTCGTGGGCCGAATCATCGTTACCGATAGGAGCACAGTCACATTTTCACGGAACATGGAGCGGCGACGGCTCATCCATATCTAAGATTCAGTTCGCCACCAAACCGAGACAACGAGACCCGATTCAATGGCTTATCGCTCAAAAATCAACATCAACAACCATCTTCCAACCAGAAATTCGCACAAAGCCTACAGCGAACGTGGCGCACACCGCGATATTGGACGATGCAGATCTGCAGCACATTGCACTGTGCCCTCTTGTTACACTGACCAAGAATGCCACCGGAGGAGATGCTCACTCTGACTTCTCGATCAACGTTGGGTCAGAAACAGATGCCCCACAGATCGCGATTGTGGACATGTCTGGAACCTGGTCGGTCTGGTTCATTGATAGCCAGCGTAATCAACATGGGGAACCCGATTTCTATACAGCCATCCCGAAGCATAGAGGAACCTGTGAGATCTCACCATCGTCTTGGCCTTCCAACCAATCGCGTCTTTCTGAGAATCATTACCGGATTTCCTGGGTCTGCAAGTCGGCGAAAGATGGTGACTGGGAGCGTGACAGCACCCCATCAGAGACCGCTGGCTCGGTATCCCGTTCATTACAGACTGACTACCTCACTGGCTATGTTGAATCCGGCCAGAAGTACGACGGGCTGCTCATTTGCGATAGCACTCGTGTCCAGATTTTGGACACTGAGGCATTCAAAATCCATTCACATCTTGACTTCTCCAGGCGTCACACCGCTGGCACGCTGCTCGAAGCGCAGTCTATCGAAGGAAGTTCAAACAATATCCTGGTCCTCACCACAGAACAGCTCTATGTGCTCGACATAAGCACTGTCGGAGACCAGGAAGTAAGGAAACCGAATGTACTGGTCTCATGCCCACACTTCAGAGGCAAGGACAAACAAAATCTGAAAATGTCTGTGGCGAGGTTGCAGTCTTCTGCTGAATGGGCAAGCTCCCTCGTGTTGGTTTATTCCAACCGCAATCCTCGTGTGCAGCTATTTTACCTGGCAGTTTCCTCTCAAGATGGGAGCGCAATCTTTCATCACCAGGTAGTGCAATTCCCAGGCATACACACCAGCCTGGGTAAGCTTGTAGGAATCGCATCCATACATGCAGTACCACTCCGACGCTCCGCGCCAATGGGGCGCCGTCGTTCAGGAAGCAAGGGTGCCGGTGCATACATCGACGACTACAAGTCCCAAACATTCCAGCTTTTTGGACTGGGGAATGACCTCGGTTTGATCTCGTCAGTTGTCGCCATTACATCTGAAAGTGGTCAGTGGCCGGGATGGCCCGAAATGTCGGCGAAAACTAAGTGGGATGACACCAGATGGAAGACAACACTGCGAAAGAGGGTATTGCGTGAGGTCGCGAATGGCCTCGTCGTTCCTGACGCAGTTGACGAGGAGAGACAGCTAAGTCGCCAACGTGTGATCCAAAATCTCCCAACCCATAAAACGATTCATTTGAGATCGTATCTGATCGAACTCATGAACGAGATCAACGCCGGCTTCTTTGGAAAATGCGGTCTCGTGTCGGATGGTGACAATAGCGTCGGGCCCTTTGATTCCGTTAAAGACATGTCGGAGAAACGAGAATTGCACGAGCCTGTCGCGTTGCAGCCTCTCCTGAGATTCAAGGACCCGTGGCACGCTCTAGATCTCACAAGATTGGACCCTCTGTGGAAACGAGACCTTGAGCGGCTGCAGAAATTTAGCGACGTCCACCTCTTTCATTGTGGTACATTTGGACCGACACTCGATGTCACCGACTTCTTCGAACGATTTTCCATCAATTGGTCCAGCCGGCTAGCGGCTGAATCTCTGACAGCCACCCAGTGGAGATACATGCAGCTTGCATTAGAGAGGATGGCTGCCGACGTGTACTTGTCAGGGAAAGGCGTCTACATGGTACCCCCAACGACTCTGGACCTCGTTTTGAGGACGAGGCCGAGGGCGGAAAGCAGTCAGTCCACGGTTGACGACCTGTACGAAGAGTCACCATTTTCCCGCGCTGGGTCAGAGATAACATTACCGACGCCTTCAGCAACACCGTCATCCTCTCGAGCAACCTCACAAGTTGCCGAGTCGTCCGAGACACAAGAAGAAGATGACGAATCTGGGGGTGAAGACCCAGCAGTGACCCGCATGCGCATGTACTGTCCATCGATCAAGTTCACCCCCCGAGCAAAGCAAGGCCAAAGCCGTGTTGTGTCCCTGTGGCCTGAACAGAGAGGCAATGACCCTCAAAATTACAAGTACTTGCGCAATGGGAAGGGCGCGGGTGGACTTTCAGAAGGGGCGAGGCGCAGAAGGGAAAGGGAGGAGGAACGCCGGCGCCGGAAAGCCGAGAAGAAAGCACGGCTGGGAATTAAGCTGGAGGACTTTGGCGACTCATTCAGTCAGGCGTCTATGCCGGATGAAATCCGATCGAGCCCGCCACCTCAACTGTTTGCGAAGAGCCAGGGACAGTCTCAGGAATTTGGATTTGGCAGCCAGAGCCAGGCTCAGAGCCAGAGCCAAAGCTTCGGTCCATTTCAGACAATGTCGCAGCCGCTCCGGGGTGAGTTCGGGACTAGAGCCTCTGTGCTCAGGAAGAAGAGCAAGGGGAAGCCTAAGGCAAAATCGGGTTTTAAGTAAAAATTCTGGTACTGCCTCGAGAAGAAATTTGAGAATGCTGGATATATCTATGCAGCCCCACTGTCTTTGCCACAACGAGGTTGGTTTTGATTGCAGATGTTGAATTCATTCCCAGCCAAGTGAGGACGCAAATGAATCCCTTTCGTTTCCCATGATGCTGCTGTCTTTAGCGATGTGAATATTGCTTTCAAAAATGACATCTTTACGCAATATCTTCACTGGTGTGTTTGTTCGTAGCTAGTTCGTTCATTTGACAGGTACTGTTGAGATGCCGGGGAGCATCTAGCTGAGTGGACCGATCTGCAGCCTGTGACTTACAAAAGCCGTGGGCCACACAGTGAACCTCGCTCGCTCACTCTTACACTCAACCCGCTGGTTTCCCAAACTTCCAAAACAACGGTCGGCGATGTCTCACTGTCATGATGAACATGGCCATCACGGCCACTCCCATGGAGAACACGACCATTCTGATGATATTACACCGGCGCTGCAGTTCTCGCTGTACCAACACATCGACTTTGACAACATCACAAGCCTCAACGAGAGCGTGCACGGCTCTGGCAAGGCCATAACGAAGAAGGAATGGACGGACAGGCTGAGCGACCAGCCCGAGGTTGCCAGCGATGCCGATGAGCAGTTGATCATCAACGTCCCGTAAGTCTCAAAACACGAACTACAATACACAAGGCCGCCTCCCCCGGCAGGTGCAAAGGCCGATCGACTAAACACCGCAGGGCCGGCCGTCCAGCTTCGCCGGGCAGGTAAAGCTGCATTCGATACTCATCCGCACCTCGCAGTCGGCCAGCGCGCCCAAGACACTCAAGGTCTTCCAGAACAGGGAGGACGTCGACTTCGAGGCAGCCGAGGACACACCCGCCGAGCAGGAATTCGAGCTCTCGCAGACGTCCGAGGTCCAGGACATCCCCGTGAAGCGCGCCAAGTTCGGAAAGGTGCAGAGACTGACCCTGTTCTTCCCGGACAACTTTGGCGACGGCGAGGAGGACGTCACGAGGATATCGTACCTCGGTTTCAAGGGAGAATGGACACAAACTGGGCGCGCCCCTGCTAATATTCTCGTGAGCCGAACCCCCATTGCTTTCGTATCACTATTTTATACCTGGCATTCCCTTCCATGAAGCTGTCTGCAGCGTCCTTCATGCTTCTAGACCCCCGGAGGCAGTCCTTCAAAGTGGCCTTCTTGATTCCTATCCGTTTACAGAAATATGGAGATGACTAACTCGATCAATAGTACGAGGCTGCGGCCAATCCAAATGATCACAAGGTGAAGGGAACGGACATCAATCAGATGGGCAGTGGAGTCGGTCAATAGGCAGCGCGCCGGGGGGCAACCTCCCGTAGTATATCTTCCTATGGGATAAACTCCTCTGGGATGACCTCGTATCAGGCAATCTCTGTGGGGTAATGTCCCTTCTCATACAGGCCATCCTCCTGTGCAACCTCCTATCGTGAGATAATCTCTGGCCTCCTGTGGGACAAATCCCTGTGGGAAGACAGTTTTGAGATGGCCTGTGGCTTGCATGGGAGAGATCCCAGCGAGGTGAGCTTGCAGACTTCAGCTTGAAACAGACTGGACAGTATTTCAACATTATCCGAGCCACGTGTACAGCTTCACTGGATGGATTTCTCTCTGGCTCGTCATAACGACACCGTGGTAGTTACATAAAGTCGTCCTCCCAGTTCTCACTTCGGTCCTGGTTGCTTGATGCCGCCATGTTCTCCTCGCTGAAGATGTCATCGTACGCGTGATCCTTCTGGTACTTCAGCTGCTCTCTCTCCTTCTTTATCCGGGCTTCTTCCTTCTTCTGGAGGGGTGAGTTAGTTTCAACCGACAGTTGCTAAGATGGGTAGCGCACACAACACGTACTCGTGCCAACTGGGCGGACTGATCCTTCTTCCGCAGCTCCCGCTGCCGGTCGTCCTTCTCTTGCTTCAGGTCGGGATGCTTCTCAACCTTGGTCTTGTTGAGTCGGTTGATGATCGCGTTCTCCCTCTCACGCACAATGACCCTCTTGACCTGGCGGGAGAGTCAGAAAAGTAGTCCCGACGTCTCACGTCGTGGGCAATGGGCTAACCTTTTTGTCGTTGTGGAAGGAAACCTGGCCGACCGCCATGCTGCCGTCTTTCTTGAGGTTTGACCATGGTGTGTAGATGATAGTGATGTTGTCCTTCTTATTGCCTGAGCAGATCTCTCTAAGCACACAGGTCTTCATCACATTGACGGCAGTATGGCATACCTTCGATGGAGTTGGCCTTGGTAAGCTGTGCCAGGTCCGTGACGAGGGGTTCGGGGATGTCCTCCCACGTCTCGCCTTCTCTCAGCCGCAGGTAGATATGTGCACTGGAAAGCTTGTCGACATGGAACTAGAACACCACACAAGCAAGTCAGGCCGGTGGTGGACGCTTTCATAAGCACGGGTCTCACTCATACCCTGCAGCCAGCCTTGTGAGTACGCTGTTCCAGCAAGCGGAGACCACGACAGTGCTGGGATAAACTAACCAAACATCCTCTTCCCACCCATACTTGATGAGGCCCTCATCTATCGGGATCTGTGAGTTGACATTCGCCTCTTGATTACGGGCGCGTGGCTTGGATCTCACGCACTCTCAAATTTGTCCTTGCCCACGTAGACGTAGGCGGGCGGGTCGACCACGGTCGAGGTGAAGTAATAGACCATCCTGGAGATTGAGGTCAATGAGGATGGGAAAACAAAAAAAAAAGAAAAGAAAACGAGAATCAAGTGTCTCGTGTGCAAATCTCAGGCTCGTCTCGTCGGCCGCCCGGGGTTGGTGGTGTTTGGGGTGCTGTAAGCCTGTAAGTTACGCTATGCCTGTATTTTATCCCCACGACTTTTCCTCCACAACCGGGGCAGGCAAACCGTATTCGCCTGCGACAAGTGCTAGGCACAGCGACGCCCAGAACCTCAAATTTCGGGTGGATTAGTGCTTCGCCCACGCATCACGACCCCACGACCTCACATCGCCGTTCGTTCGCTTCAAACGCAGCGCAGCGACAATGGCGCCTACCATACCAGCGAGGTGCTGGGCATCAATACCCCGACCGTCAAGGGCACCGTCGGCCCTCATCGCCGGCATACAACACCCCCAAACGACGTCGCTAGCCTTCCGACCCGCCCTCTCCGTCGCCGTCGCCTCGCAGACCACCCAGGCGCGCGGCGTCAAGTATGGGTGGAGCACGCTCCCCAAGCGTTCGAGCTTCCAGATCAAGTACAACTCGGGCAACGGCCTGCCGGAGCCGACCACGTCCCCCGCGGCCGCTCAGAAGCGCAAGCAGCAAAGTACGCCCCTCCGGACGGGAATCCTGGCCACAAAGAAGGGCATGACGGCCTACTACACGCATAACGGCAAGCGCATGGCCTGCACGGTGCTCCAGGTCGAGGAGTGCCAGGTCGTGGCGCACAAGACGCGCGAGAAGCACGGCTACTGCGCCGTGCAGGTGGGCTGCGGGTCGAAGCGTCCCGGCAACGTCACGGCGCCGGAGCTAGGGTACTACGAGGCCAAGGGCATCCCGCCCAAGGAGCACCTCGTGGAGTTCCAGGTGTGCGACGAGAGGGGCTTGGCGCCGCCCGTGGGCGTGCAGCTGCTGCCGGACTGGTTCCACAAGGGACAGTGGGTGGACGTCAGGGCGAACTCAAGGGGCATGGGGTTCGCAGGTGGCATGAAGAGGCATGGTTTTAGCGGGCAGGAGGCGAGTCACGGTAACTCCAAGAACCACAGGACAATGGGTAGCGTCGGCCCGTCACAAGGAAGTGGTTCGAGAATCCTGCCAGGCAAGAAGATGCCGGGGCGCATGGGCAACGAGAGGGCGACGATGCAAAACCTGGCGGTCCTGAGGGTGGACATCGACCTGGGTATCATTGTGGTCAAGGGTTGTGTGGCAGGACCAAAGGGGGCGCTTGTCAGGATCTCGGATGCCGTCAAGCAGGACCCTCCGCCGCAGGAGTTCATCGACAAGATGAACCAGGCACTGAACGAGAGGTTTCCGAATGCCGAAGAAGACCTCAGTGAGGCACGGAGGATGCACCTGGAGCTCAAGCAGCTGAGAAAGGAGGGCAGGATAGCGGAGGCTGTTCAGATGGGCCTGCATGAGACCGCTGAGGAGGCTGCGACGCCGATCACTGTGTAGGATCAGTACTCTGGCGAACCAAAAAAAAAAAAATGTACATGGGAACACTTTGAAGCACGTAAACAGTCTTGATGAGATGTTGCTGAGTATCCTCAAGGCACCCAGACCCCATTCACGACAAGGCTGCGCTGGCCAGCTCGCGCGCTGTATTGGTGCTCCGCAGCTTGATATCACTGAAACAGTGAATTAAGATGTGCGGTAGGACTCTTACCCCAGCTACACGTTCCGCCCACAGCTCCCGCTGTGTGCTGTGTGCTGTGTGCTGTGTGCTGCTACGAATCCGGACGATGTGTAAGGGACTAGAGAGCGGCTCAGGACGAAGATGAGTAGTTGGATGAACCGGATAATGGCACCAAACCATTGAACTTGGATGCTGGGACTATTTTACAGCGTGTCTACCAGATCATACATAGGTCGCTCTGCCGCAATCGAGCGACAATTGCTGTCCTGGCCTGTAGATCGGTCAGGGCCTTTGGGGTCCCTCACGAGGCCCTCTCTCTCCTGCGAATGCTAGGCCAAGACCTTGTGGTATTGACCTGAAGAGCCTCGAGAAGTGCCATTCTATCGCGCACTTCGGTTGCCACAGGTTCGGACTCTGTGCTTGTGCGTGACGGGCCTATCGCTGTTGGCTCGAGACTGCCGATCACGAATGCTGTTCTGTTGAAGCCATTGACAGACCTTCCATGATTATGAAAAAGCCGGCCCCGTGCGCCGTGGGACTTCATCTAGTGCCTGAAGCCCCTCGTGGTTTCCTCGTCCTCCTCATCATCCAGCCCACCAGGCATCCTCATCGCACGGAACGGGTCCCCGTCGTCCAGGAGGTCGATCCTCTTCCCGTCGGTCGTCTCGAGGCTCCACTCGGTGGTCTCGAAGACGCCCTTGGGGGTAGGCCTGAAGCTCGCGAAGCGCATGACGCCCGAGTTCTTGGTGCCCTTGACCGAGAAGGAGATGTCGATGCGGCCGTGCAGCTGGTTCATCTCCCCGCTGATCCAGGGGATCTGTTGTTGGAAGTAGATCTCGTCGCCCAGGTACTCGCGGGCCCTGGAGTTGTGTCGCAGCGCGTACAGCGTGGACGAGACGACGGGCGACGAGCTCTTCTGGTAGTTGAAGATGGCGACGCTGGCGGCGGCGACAATGGTGAAGAAGATGGGCAGCGTGCGCGACCAGCGGAATCGGTTTGCTTCGACATCTGCGAGCGAGCATGTCAGTCGGTCAGTCGGTCAATCAAGCAAGCAAGCAAGCAAGCAGTCATCCGCGGAGAGCGCCGGGAAGACCGTTGTGGGCAGACAGGACGGCTAAGCTCACCTGGCAGCTCCCTGTCGGCGCGTCTTTCCATCAGAGGTCCATCTCCAGGCTTCGGGGCGGCGATGAGCGACCGTCTTTGTGGAAGGGCTCTCCTTGAGGCGGGAGACCTCAGTGCCCGCAGGACCGGCGTCCTACATATCGGCCTTGGTAACATGTCTGCGACCGTGTGAGTGCAAATTGGACGTTGGGGAGAGGCAGACGTTGAAATAATGCAAGGCTGAAGTCGATCATCCCACCTCAAGTGTGGGCCCGAGACCCCCTGTTTCTCACGCGGCCGGCAGCGGCTCTTAGGGGAGATCGACGTCACCCAGGCTGCGAGACCGCGGCACATGGCTCGGCAGGACTTCAGCTCCCAAACCTTATTTGCGATCTGCCTCTTGCTTGACTTCATCCCATGTAACCTCGCCAGCGCACAGCTCGCTACCTTACCCTGCTAGTCGCGCTCATTTAAAGATCCCGTCGTCAGCACAGCAACGGGGCTGTTCTAACGCGGCCTTGTGCAGCAAGCGAGGCAACATGGACATCAGCAACGCAAGAACGCGACTTCGTCGCACATTCCACTACCCCACCGACGAGAGTTCCACTGGGAGCACGCCCGAGGTCCTCGATGAAGAAGGTATGCTTGCTGATGTCCTGTTGGAGAGCATCATGCAACATTATTCTCCCATACAGACGCACGGCTAACCCACCCATGAACAGAACAGGAGAAGCTCATCCAGGACCTCGCCGAGCAGAACGCGACCCACAACCAGCAGTACCAGATCATCCTCCTCGCGCTGCCCATCCTCTCGTGCATACCCTACCTCCTCGCGCTCTTCCGCCCCTCGACGACCCTCATCGCCGTGCTGGGTCTGACCTCCCTGGCGAGCACCGCCTTTCTCCTCTTCAGCCTGCCGCCGACCGAGACGGGCATCCACGCGCTGGACAGCTGGACCAGTTCCGGGTCCGGGGCCCCGGCCCACGATCAAATCGAAAGCGAGGGCGAGGCCGGCTCCAGCGGGATCAGCACCCTGAGCCAGCGCCGGCGCCGCCGGAGGCGTGCGAGCAGCTTCAGCGTCGCCCCGCAGAAGAGCCCGCTGGGGAGGCATCTGCCGCTGCTGAACGTCGGGCTCTGCGCCGTGTTGGTCCTGTACGGCCTGCTGGTGCAGCAGCGCGGGACCAGCGAGCACTACGACCGTGATGAAGATCATAGCCAGCACTTTGGCTGGCTCGGCCTGGGGAACCTGCCCGCCATTGTGTACTCCGTCGTCATCGTGGCGAAGCTGGTGATGGCCAACGTCGACCCGGAGGGGGAACTGACGGCGCTGAGGTACGACTACAAAGGCGCCTGAAACTTCGGGCCTGTATACCCTGCCCTTCGAGAAAGGAGGCCATGTGTATAGGCGTTGCTGTCGGTTTTGCGAATGTCGGAGAATGAGAAACGCGAAAGGTATGAGTCGTGTGATGCTAGATACCCCTATTCAGAATATTATCAGAAATCTCTCAGCCCTCCAAAAACATGAGCGTAGCTGCCGAGACGTTACACGTCATACTGTCTCTGTTGAGCGGGCTACCCAGTGGCCAAGAGAAATGCAACCCTCCAAACCCCTTCCTTTCATGACAACCGGACCTGAATCGGAACGCACGGTAACGATCGCGGGTATTTACAAAAAAACAGAAAATCTGTCTCGTCGAGTCTATTGTCACACATGTTTATGCCTACAAGTCTCACTTTTGCACGCGAGCTTGCCAGCGTAAAGTCAGATATGTCCAGCTCAAATGTCGGATCCATATATGTGCAGAGTTTGGGCCACACCCGGCCTGGTCATCCCATATTTTTCCAGCTTTGACTACCACAATACTCATCATCATCACAATCTGAGCTCTTGTAAGCTCCATAACTTTCTGCGAGGTCTCATTTTTGAAAGCGATCTAGGGCTATCTTTTCTTTCAGAAACGTGGAACTTCGTTTCAAGCTGTTACATGTCTATCGAATCCGTGAATCTCAGCACACCAGTGTATTTGAAAACGCCGTCAACTCCAGTCGGCAGTTTTTCGGGCGGAGGGTCGGACAGCGGTCCAGCCTCGGAGGACTTGTCGACCACGAGGGCGAGTCCCTGAGCCTTGATAGCGTCCACAAGCGCCGGTACCATTTTCTATTCTCGAATTAGTATGGAGATACACAGAAATCACAGATGTGCGGATGGTGTTCGATAACACATACCAGGAGCCTTGAAGCAACCACCAACCCCATGAAGTTATTGCCCTGCGCCGTCCTGACTACCTCCTTGATCGAGCTGGACCTACGGCCATGGTTCACGGCCGCGGCGATCATCTGCGGGGGCGCCATCGAGACCTCCTCGCGGCCGAGGTCGTTGCACATGAACACAGGGAAGTTCGGCTGCTTCCAGTTGAGCGCCGTGCAGACGCTAGGGCTGTAAGAGCTGAATACGACGGACCGGACTGCCGTGCTGCCTCCACTCTGCTGGGACTGTGCACGCTGCACGCGCGCGTGATCAAACACAATCCCCAGCACCGAGTCAACGAAGCAGTTCAACCCGCGGCTGTTCGACTCTTGGGGTTGTGGATGGGCGTGGTCCTCCGCTATTTGATAGATGAAGTGCAGATTGACGTTGATGTTCGAGGGTAGTATGTCGAGGGCCTCAGCGAGAGTGAGCCCCGCTGATGCGAAATGGCGATGGATGTCCTGAAGCTCAATCGGTTGGTCGAGAATCCCCGCGGCAAGGGCCTTCCTCGAAGGCGAGATCCGGGCCATCTGGTCGAACTGTGCATGAGTTACCCAAGACAATGGAACGGCCATGCCTTCTGTACCCATGTCGACTGTCCTTGTAGGCCAAAGCACCGCGACACCGTCCTTGGTCTGCTGCACGTAGAGTCTGACAAAATTACCAACAAGACTCGATCCGGTGACAAAACTGCTGATATGGCGATCAAACTGCCTGGTCGCCTTCCAGTATGTCTCGAAATCGGTGATTTCCAGCGGCTTCCCTTGGAAAGGTTTGATGACCTGCGTAGTAAAGCTGATTTGACCGATCGCACGAAGTCGAGGATCAAACAAAGGAAGGCAGCAGCTGCCAGAACTACCCAATGAGGCCCGGAAGGTATTGGGCAAAGCCACCGTCTTCGCAATGATCTTAGCTCCATATGTAGGGAACACGTCAAAGTCCAGCGTGAAACTGTCCAGGTTATCGGCCTGGAAAGAAACAAGACGGGTATCTTCTGTGAAGGGGAGGATGATATTCTTGGGAATGAAGTCTGCGGCCTTGGATGAAATGGTCAGCCGAGCGGCGGGGTATTTGCCATCGTGGAAGAACACGAGGGGCTGTTCAGCATCCGCCCCGAAGTTGATCTGTACGACCGTCTTGGTGTCTAGGAAATTGTGTCCGTATCTGCGCAGCGGGATGATGGGTGGCGGCAATTCTAGGTCTGGGATACCATCTGGATCCAGTGACATGATTTCGGGGCCCTGCGTCTGGGCCATTGGGCCCAATGACGGCGGCAATACTTGTGTTGCCCTGGGGCTCGGTTCCTGGGTCGGTGTACTTTGAAGGGATATCAGCAAATTCATGCACTCCAGATGACCCTCCCACGCTGCATAGTAAAGCGCTGAGAGGTCTTTCTCGTCAAGAATATTAGCGTCAACACCTTCGTCCAGGAGTGCTCGTAAGCAAGGCACATTGCCCTCGCTGGCAGCATGTACGAGTGGCGTCCACCCATACAGCTTGTCGATTTGATCTAGGTCGGCTCCGAAATGCTTAAGTAGACTTAGGAGCTCGGGGTTCCTGGCAGATCTAGCCACAAGATGCTGGGGGTATAAACCCTCGGCATCGGGTAGTATCTGGGCGCCTTTGGTGAGGAGCAGCTCGACGATAGCATATGAACCATGTTTGCATGCCAGGTTCAGAGGGGCGTGGTCGGTCTCTGAGATGGAATTCAGCTGGGCCCCTTTCTCCACAAGCATCTGTACGCAGTCCAGGTTGTTGTGTATGATGGCATGTACCAACGGCCGGAAATTGTCGTGATCGATGAGGTTGATGGTGTCGGCGTCCACTAAGTATATGTCAGTGAATGATAGATAATATGACGAGAGTCAGGGCCTTCTAACCAGCCAATAGTGCATCGATCATGTCCAACCGGCCATGCAAACTCGCATAATGCAACGGCACCCGGCCATAGACATCGGTTCGGTTGACGGCAACGCCTTTTTCCAATGCGAGGTTCAAGACAAAAGAGTTGCCATAGATGGTTGCTTGGTGTAAGCAATTCCGCTCGTTGATGTCATCTTCGGACTGAATGTCCACCAAGCCTGTATCCAGCAGGAGCTGGAGAGATTCCTGTGGAGCCTCATTGATGGACGCAAGAAAGGTTCTGGTGATCCTCTCCATCAAAGACAGGTCCATTGTTGAGTTGGGTTCCACTGCTTCTCTCATACGACCTAGGAGGTCTCTCAAAGAGTCGAGGTTCCCCGAAAGGACCGTCTCGAGGAGGACGGTGTCTGCATCTCCTTCCTCGGTGCCCAGGAGATGGTGGCTGCTCACGATGTGGTCCGGTCGTCCTTGCCCCTCAAAGCTGACGTGGTCGCCATCTGCCCAAGCACCGAGCTCCTGCAGACTCGTTGTAACCTGGTCAGAGAGCTCACTGATGACTGTCGGGTTGAAGAAGGGCTGAACCTCTACAGCCCTGGACAGGTAGAGCTCCTTCGTCTTGGACTTGGAAGTCTTGTCCCATTTCTTCAGGATCTTGGAGAAGGCCGTCCCATTTATGTCGACGAATTGCTGTAATTTGTTGAGGTCGTTCGCAAATTGTTGGAAGCCCTCTTGAAGGGTTGTAAACTTGGCTGACCGTCTTGATATGCCATGGCGTGATTGGAGCACCTTTTTCTTGTCCAGAAGTGTTTTGAGCCGAATTTTGAGCTGCAGATCGGATGTCAGAAGACATGTCAGTAATTCAATGGCGGTTTCGATCGGGACCATACCTCTGCTTCTTTTTGGAGATAAAAGGCGTTCACCTTCTCCAGCTCCCGTTCCTGATGTACTTTTAGCATTGGTGCGTTCGGGCTCATTTATGAGTTCCAAGAGGCTATCATACCAGCTGGAAGAAGAACGTTGCCTTGTTCGCCTGCAAAGCGGCCTGTGAATCTATTGTAACGGCGGGTTGAATGTGGTCATTCTGGGCTTGGAGTGTCGGAGTTGCGGAAAGCTTTTTAATGAGCTATGGGGAAATGCCGTTAGCGATAAGTCTCTCGCCCATCCTTACTACCGGCGCGACAACTTGGACCGTGGAAAACAAGGCTTCTCCAGTTCCGATATACTCCTCGTTTTGTTGTTCTAGAGAATTCTTGTGGTACCCTTTCAATCTCAAAGCGGACGGTGTCCCAGAGTGGGGAGGGGGCGGTCGTATGGGAGGCCCTGGAGGCAAGACATACCTTTTTTAGTGCTTTGTAGTTGACAAAATTGGCAGCATACTCGGGGACTTCAAGCTGGCGCTTCTGGATCTGCTTGCCAAACTTCCTACTGGAGGATCAGCAAAAGCTGAGATGGAAGCACGGCAGCAGCACAAGCCACAAACTGAGTAGAGCGCAAAGTCCGCGGCCACAGCCGTGGAGTCAGGGTTGACTTACATAGTGCGAATTTGGAGCCGCCGACCTGGGGAGGCCACAGGCTTTGACGCAGAGATTCACTCAAGTATGAAAACTGGTCGTTGTTCTATTGACTCGAGCAGTCTCAAACGATGCAGGGCAGGAAAAGATCAACAAGGATGTATCAGCCACGGGCTCTTCTTGAACAGCCCATGCAGGTGTGACGTCGAATCCGGGCAGCGAATCTCTCTGGGAATGGACAAGTCGTCTCCGACAGTGCGACTTGGACTTGTCCCCGTGTGGATGGAGACCCGAGACCCCCCAACAAGCAGGTGGGGATCCGTCGTCCGGCGCTGGACTTCCTCCTTGCCAATCGGAATTGCAGTACCAATAAGGCGCAACACGAAGTATGGCTTCAACTGTTGCGTGGAGTCTCCTCCTAGTGGGGAGAAGTAACGTAGTTTCTGTGGAACCTGGCAAGGAGGATATCAGACACAAGTTCCCAGAGTTCCTGAGCTGCGAATCAGGCCAGAGTCGCAGGCCTTTTTTTTTTTTATTTTTTTTTTTAACTTTGCCTCAGAGCGGAAGCATCCGCCTCTCAAATATCCTGAAAATCAAAGACGGTGGAGCGGCTGTCAAGGCTAAAGTGAGGGCCCGCAGCGGAACGTCAGGCGGTTATCCCGCAGGAGGATATCCAGCAGGAGGACCACGCCATGTGTGACCGCCGCACCGCTTTGGTGGTGGAAAAGTATCCCCAGGAAAAAGAGAGGGTGAGTTTATACAGGGGAATAAAGAAAATGGAAGCAGTCCTGGTCGCAACAGGTATTGAAAGGAAAAGGTGAGCCCTGTTGACTCGGGCCCACTGGAGGGAAGAGGATATCGGAATGGTAAATGGGAAGAGAGTGCCCAACACACACTGGGCCGCAGAAGTCTACAAGACTCACAGACGGCCACGCAGACAGGGTAGCAGGAATGGGAATAGACTTACTCGGCTGGACAGTAAATAAGCGAGTGAGTGGGTGAGGTGACGGGGCCAGCTGGGTGTAACTGGGCTGGCTTGCTGAGGAAGCACCCCTGTAGGTGACGCTGGGGGTTGCAGGAGACGGAAGAGGCGCTGGCCGAAACCCTCGACAGGCCTGTGCCGAGCTTCACTTGCCGGTGAGATGGTGTTGACGAGCCAGGTGACGGAGATGCGTAGTTGTATGGGGGCAGGTAAAGCTACAAGTCCCCAGAAGGTAGGGTAGCTTAGACGAGCCGACCTGCAGGCGATTGGGCGCTATGCAGATCGTCCAGTAGATTTGACAGCGTCTCCGTCCCAGAGGCCTGTCTGATAGTGAGAACCCGGGGTTGGTCAGTTCTTGGTCGAGTTGACAAGCAAACTCGTACGAATTAAACCAAATATCAAAACTCGAAGCAGATGCGGTGGGACAACTCTGATGTACCTCGGAAGAACCCAACAGGTGGGTCGTGAGTTGCGTTCAAAGTAATGCCACCGAACTTGTTCTCTCGTGCAGAGCCGTGGCAAGGACGGGATGTAAGACGTGCGTTCACGATGACTTGCTCCTCCTGGAGGCGTGGTGTGGTCGAGGGATTCCAATATCGGCAGTGTAACTGCAGTGTGTAGGTACGGGAGCCCGAGTCAGAGAGAGGGAAGAGAGCACGGGACAACCTGATGCGTTGTGCCCAAGAGTGGGCGCGTCCCGAGGCACGAGGCACGAGGCACGTCTGACAGGTGCTGTGATGCTGCAGGGCCCAATGCGAAGCAGCGACACCTCCGAGTCTACTCGATTCTGTCCCGCCAAACGAACCCATTCCCAGTATCCTGCATTCCTTGAGGCTCTTTCCTCGACGGGACCGTCCAATCACGCTCGGCCCTCTGGGAACGTGCACTCCAGGCTGTTTCCGGTCTACCCCCGGTAAAACTGCGCGGCCAAGGTGGGGAAGTCCACAGAACCTCACTGACCTAGTTAAGATGCGGACTTTTTATCTCGGAAGGCCTAGACATGCTCACTGCAACCCCCCCTCCCCCCACGACGACTAGGAACCAGTAGGCAGGGAATTCTTCTACAGGGTATTATAATATCGGGGGTGCTTAGAAAAGAGTTCGTCCCGAGGAAATCATCCTATCCCCAGGAGAAGGTCATCCTGTGGGAGGTTCTCCCACGAGACGTTATCTTGTAAGTGAAGAATGGTAGTCTGAATTTGCTGAGTTAGCCCAGGTTGAGCTGATTCGGCAGTACCTACTAGTACCAAGTCCGCTCTTCATCGTCCCAGACGATTGCTCAAGCCCCTCGCCGTGCCAGATCTGTGGTGCGCTTGACGCGGTCGTCAACCCGGAATTCCGATGGCTGAATGGCGCTTCTTAACATGTCATCATGACGACCGCCGAAACGCCCGTCTCCTGCACCTCTCAGCACCCGAAGGCCCGTTGCCAAAGACTCTAAAGGTAATTGGACGAATGCAACGAGGCAATGTGTAAACACGTACATGCTACGTATCAACTGATTTGCATTTGTTTTATCGACGCCCACCACATCACTGGACAATTTTGCCTCGATCGATCGCATCTCTGTGCCGGCAATTTCCACTGAGAGCTCTTCCTGGGGGAATCAAGGCTTATGTTTCTAGGGATATCGAATAATAAGACATGGAGTCTTGGTGCTTCACCCACCCAGTATTCGCAACTTCACAACGGCGCTCCAAACCAAGGGCAAGCGTCAGCCCTCTCTCACGTGCCGCGAGTCTTATCCTGACCACAATTCCAATCCATGGTCCAGTGTCAGCGACAGGCTGCTCAAGGGTCTGGTCGACCCGGGAGCTCAGTTACTTCTTCGTGTCTTCCTTTTTGGTCTTGTCATCGACCAAACTGTCAGCCATCGCCTCCGCCGCGGCTTTCCTAAGCCTTTCCTCAGAGTCCTCCGTATCCTCCAATTTAATGCTAGCCTTGTCTGGCTTATCCTTCGCGTCTTTATCATCATCACTGTCACCAAGACTGAAAGGGTCATTCTCCGCAATGGGGCTCGGCTCAACCGAGGACAGTGGCTGCCACTTGCTGGATTTCCCGCCAGCGGTTGCGGAAGTCGAGTCCTTGGCTGCGTTCTTGGGTGAGGTCTTGTAGAGGTCGATGTCCTCAACGCCATCCTTGAAGGACACCTTTCGGCCGTCGTGTGGCTTTGGGGACAACGAGGGTGGTGGCGGCTTGAACAAGTTAGGGTTCTGTGTCTGCTGGCGACCAGCAGGTGCTGAGTTACGTTTTAGCATCTGGCATTTTGTATGGTGACTGACATTCATCCTGTACTTACTGCCGTCACTGCGGAACTTCATCCCGGCAAAGTCGTCGCTGAGCAGCTCTGGGTCAGCATCATACCGCTCATAGTCCCTGCTTCTCCTCGACGACTCCCCACTGCCCCGCCCCGCAAGGGGACCACGGCCGCCATGCTGCTGGGACGAGCCCTCGTTCTCGTCAAATTGCTCGTCAAACTTCTTCTTGATGTCCTTGAACCACGAGTTCACCTTAGTCTGCGTCTCCTGGAAGCCCTTCTTGAGCTGCTCCTGTATGACTGGGAGGTCATCATCAATGAAACTGTGCTCCCTGTCGTCATACATTTCGTTCGGTTTCAAGCCGGTCTGCTGGCGTCGAGGCGGGTTCCCTGGGCCTCTGTTGGCGGTCCGAGCTTCGTATGCCGCACTTTGGCTCTCGTAATGTTGCGCCAACTGGCGAGCATAGGCCTCGTCTGCCTCGAGCTGGGACTGGGCATTCTGCGGTCGCGGAGGCTGCGGCGGAGGCTGCTCTTCTGCGTCGTGCTGAGTAGCATCCGGGTCGCTCATGCCCAGCAGCGCATTAAACGCCGGGTCGACTTGTCCTCGGCTCGCGATCAGCACCGCCGTGATGACCGCGGCGTCGATGCTGGGAAAGGCCTCTTTCAAGATGGCCTCGTTCTTCTGCTGCTCGGTGACTGGGCGAGGGGGCTTCGGGGGAGGCGCCTCCTGGGAGGTGGTTGTCGATGCGTTTGGGGGAGCCGGGGTGGCGGTTGAGGCCTCCGTGGATGCGCCAGTGGCAGCCCCTGTTGCGGGGGTCGGTTTGGTGGTGCCGTCGTCCATGTTGATGATGCCTGATTCTTGAACGTCGTCGTCGTCGGAGTAGTCCAGTGGCTTCACTGTAGTGGGAGACTCTGGTACCTTGTCCTGAAGTTGGCGGAGATGTCAGCTGGGATGGCTTTGATTGAGTGTGGGTAGGCGCATGAACCGAGCTTCGTCTGGTGTTTGAGTCCTGGGTTCTGCTCATGCTTTCGGAGATGAGCAAGGGGACGATGCTTACCGACATCTTGAACCGAGATGGCGCAATGAAATGAAACCGATGCTATGGCGGCAACTTGGTCCGTCAAGTTGTCAGGTAAGGGTGACTTGGAGAGGTGGTTTGAGAGAATGCTTGCGAACGTGATAGACGGAGGTGGCGTAACCTTTTGGAGGAGCTGCCTGGCTGCGTCAGACCTCCAACCGCTTAGGGGTAGACGGGCTGGTCGGTACCTAGGTACCTTGCAGCATGGCAAGGTAGCGATTCCATGCATCGAAGTGGGGCACATGTTTCCATTGTGCACACAGACAACTCCACAGCAGATAGGCGACTCGACAAGTGCAAAAGCCTGTATAGTACGAGAAGCTCACCACAAATACCTGAGAAGAATCAAGTTAGGGCACCCATTCAGCATTGAGTTGCGGAATCTGGTAAAATTGGTGGTGATTTGCAACGAGCAACCGATAATTGCACGGTATGTCGCAGCACAGCTACACTGCATCTTTCTTCTGAACGAGGTCTCTTTGGCAGGGCCAGTCTCTACTTGTCCTGCGGGCCTAGCCACGGCCAAGCGCTCCACGACTGTGGCTGTGAATCTGGGCGAAGCTTCAGTGCCGGACCAACGCAACACGGGTGGCTTTGAAGAATGTCTAGTACAGTACGTACAGACCATCTGTCATACAGTATAAATTGGGCATTCAGGAAGAGGAGACATGGTTTGGTCCAGTGATAGATACAGTGTCGTTGCAAGCTCTGGCTCGATTTGTACGGCCAGATGCAAAGCCATACCGTCTGGTTTGTAGTTCAAGTTCACAACTAGCGATGCATGGATAGGTCTTGCTTTCTGTGTATAATGAAAGTTGATTCTAGTTGAGAAGGATACACAAAGTATTTTCTGCCGCCGCGGTACGATCACTATTGACACCCAACGAAGAGACTCCGTTTAACAATGTACAGAGAAAGTGATGCCTCTAAGTAAACAAAGAATATGCCCAAAACTGCCCACCCCACACGAATAGTGGCCAACTTGTCCGTCGTTCTCAAGACCAAGGTCCGCTTGAAGATTGATGACGGCACAGGAGATGAGTGATGATGCGCATCTTTGAACACCCGCTGCCCATTGCTGGTGATAGAGGGCATTTAGACAATGCACTAATTGAGGGACCATTTGTTAATATCTCTCTCTGTCGCGGCTTGGGTACAAATCTTTTACTTACAGACCAGTAAGGAGCAGACTCCTTCCAGTAGTAGCCGGTGCAGTGGCCCCATTCGTTGCTGCCATTGCAGCCCCAGCCACCGGTAGAACCGTCAGAGCCATCGTTGTAGTAGGCCGAAGCGCAGCCAGGAGGAGTGGAGGCACGCTTCTCAGGGATGGAAGCGGCAGAGGCGAGGCCGGCAAGGGCGAGGGAGACGATAGCGAGGAACTGCATCTTGAAAGAGTGTCGGTTGTTGTTGGTGTTTGTATAAAACGATTGTGTGAAGTGTTGGAGTTGTTGGAGTGTGATGATGGTGATGATGATGATGAACAAAATCCCAACCTTCGACAGCACTCGTCTTGCTACTTATATACCTTTCCGCCGCCACTGCTCTGGGTTGCTGATCCTGGTGACGGCCCTGAATGCCGTCGATCATTCGGGAGACACGGCGAGCCCGACACTTGCTGGTCATGCTGCCGAAAAGCTGGGCGCGAGCCGCTTGACTCGAATATCTCACTCGATTTTGGTGTTCTGAGGTCTTCGGGTTGGTGTTGTGTAGTCGGTGCCAAGCTTCCGAGTCACGTTGTATTGTGATCAACGCTGTCTTCACCATCTCTGTATACAAGACAGAACTAGACCGTGAACCTTAAATCCAGCCCTATCTTCAACGAACTGCAAAACAGTGGGGATGCTTTAAAAAGGGAAATGGGCCCATAACCTAGTTTGAGTACTTATCCATCGGTGAGGCGAGTTGTACCTAAGTGGTGCGTTAATCCCTAGCAAGGCTCGTCTGCTAGTATTTGTTATACCAATATTTATTGTTTTGTATCTGTCACTCTGATCTAAATGTAGCAAACATGCAAGACTCAATGCTACGGCCCCATTAATCAACAGCAACCTGACTATGCGCTGGAAGGCCACACCGCCGCGCCAAGCTTCTTGGTGATGGCTTCGACGGGTCCCGACAATAGGACTCCCCGTTCAAATCCGACCCCACAGCCCGGCGGCGGAGCAGTAGCTGAGTCGGCTTTTCGGTCTCCCAGCTGTCGGAACGCTCGGCATGACGGCCACACCACATGCGTGAGGCTGCCTCCCCACCTTTAATCTGGGGAATCTCAAGGCATGTTTTGTGTATGTCAAATGGTGGATCCATTTTAGCTTCTCGGCGCTGAAGCACGACTCTCGCCAGGTCGAGATCACACGAGATCTCACATCGCCGTGGCTTCAAACCCTAAATCCCCAGCATATCCACGCTCCGCACTTTGCGAGGACCGTCATGGTCATGCTAGTTGGTCCATGACTCAATTTATCCACAAGATGCTGTACGACGAGGTACGTACATGTGGTTCTCCAGGTGCAAGAACGCGCACATCCACATCGATTACCCTCCTGTTGCTGAGCAAAGGTGTCCTTTGTTCTCTGTTATCTCTAGTCATTCCGAGGCCGCAACACGGAGGATCGACCTTGGATGGCCTAACAATATCTTGGGACAACTCCTGAGTAAAATGAAGGTATTTCCGCTGTTTCTAATTCTGGGTCTGCGAGAGTCTGTTGAATGCTCCCTTTCGCCTCGTCTTCGGTTGCTCCTGGGCGTTTTCCCTTTGAAGTGATATAAATACCTCAGATTCTTCGTGTCTCTGTGGGTGATAGATGGCCAAGCGAAGGATCAGTGTTTGGCAAGCGTTTCCTAAGCATGCATTGATGCGGCATGATCGATCGCTATGTACTTTTCGCATGGCCTACGTGAATTCTCAAACGAAGACGTAGATGATATGAAGAGGGACCATGTTGCGAAGGAAGTACATCAGACTTCAATATACGAGTGGATATCTCATCACAAGTCTTCGTTCTGAACAGAATAAGCAGTAAAATGTTAAAATTTAGGGACAATTCAGCTGTGAAGCGTCTTAATTCCTAGTCTGCTTGCAAAATGAAGCGATGAAGATGATTTGTGATGGGTCGTTCCATAATTAGGTACACTCTGTTACAAGGGCTAGTGTGTGTGTAGGGCTTGTGGTATTTCAACGATAATCTCTAAGGGGGTCTAAGGGATCCTTGAGGTTCAAGGATCCTCCCTGGATACAAATGCTAGACTCGCGCCATATATAGTCCATCGAGTCTAGATGCCTGAGGCTCCTATTCCTTCAGCTGGCTCGCAGGGCCCGCTGGTTGCCTAACGTACTCCACCATAGTGGTGGACCTCTTCCGTGTGACACACTCTCACTCCAGCGACATTTGTTGTAGTGCTGTGTTCTGCTCGTCTGTCGAAAATATCTGATACGGACTTACCTCAATCAGGAATATGAGGAATGCAGTGATAGAATTCCTTCCTTTTACATGTATACTCCTAGTCTCACGCTTTCCTCCATCATGTATGACCACCGTGGGTTTCACTGGCAAATCATTCAGTCTGAATCCAAACAATGGGGCCGCAGCCACCTATAATAGCAGCCTCGATGACGATGGACGCCAAAGCTTTGCCTGATCAGAGAAGTGACAGAGAAGATATCGTCACCAGTGAGAACCCCGTCGAAAAGCATATCGATGTGCCATTTGTTGGCCAAGTATGTCGTGGAGGCTACCATTTGATCACACGACATTGAGATCGCGGGCGGTTTCCCAAAAGGCATTGCGATACATTGTTTGATGTCCGGAACATTTTGAAGGCTTGAGCAAAGAGTCAAATGGCAAGCGCCGGCAAGCTTCGAGGACAAGGCAAATATGGCGGACAGAGTCGCTGCCATGGCCGACGACGACGGCATAGTCTTGAAAGATGCATGTTGTCTTGGACAAGTGCGTGAAGATAGAAGCGTTGTGAGATAAAGCGTTTCCGAGGTAGTGTATCTAAATCTGCTAGAAAAAGCAGAGAACAGAACAATTGATCGAGCTCCTCCGCGTATAACCCGATATCATATAAGGCGAATATGGTCAGGCTCTGACACTGTTTCACGCACTTCTGATCTTAAGCTTTCTGAGAATTTCGTCCACGTTCTATCATCCACTTGAAGACACCACCCGATGCGATGAGCGTGTCGTGACGGATTTCCTCCCACACATTTGTTTCTGTCAAATGCCAGTATTGCCCAAGAGAATGGCTCAATTGGGGCCCCTTTGAGAGGAAGCCATGGTCTCCGCAGTGTCTTTGCGAAATCCGCGCGGTCTGGGGTGGGTTCTACTAAACTGGCGCCACCACAAACCAAAACATGACTCAACATTCAAGAAGGAAAGGAGACACGGCCATGGAAGCGAGATGGAGATGCGAGCCATGAGTACAAGCATTGGACGCCGTACTCGATGACGCTGAGAAACCCGCGAGGACGAAGCTGCGCTCAACTACCTAAATACCTGCCTGAGTAGGCATGAGGAACACGGCGGTGACAGTGCCTCCCCGCGAGCGGTTTTAGCATCAGGGTTCCAGGAGCTCGTCGCAGGATCGCGGGGTTCAAGGCCCCTGATAATTGACGTTTGCATGTCACCTATGATCCCCCGGAAATAATTCTTATGTATAAGTCTTGAATCTACGAGAGAATCCTGGATGCGTGGGTTGTCTC
The DNA here is from genome assembly GCA_021399435.1 of Diaporthe sp. PMI_573. NCBI lineage: Eukaryota > Fungi > Ascomycota > Sordariomycetes > Diaporthales > Diaporthaceae > Diaporthe > Diaporthe sp. PMI_573. Next base: position 1,332,624 of record JAJTUP010000015.1, on the reverse strand, counting down.
GCATGTGACGTTTTCAGAGGTACATGGGTACTTGAGGCAGGTGCTTAGTGCAGTTCCAGTGGCAGATCGCTTGGCTGCAACCCTGGGCAGGCCTGTGACCTGCCATATGATCTCAGCCTGGGAACGTCTGGGACGTTATCGGCGTTGAAACCCTCACGACCTGTTTTGGTCCGTTCCAAGTACTCTTCACCATGACTTGACAGGGCAGATCGACAAGGAAGAAGCGGCAAGCCATCCACACTGCTGGTTCGCACCTGTACATGCTGCAAGCGAGATCATGGGCAACAACTCCAGTCGGGTCACGGCCCAGGACAAGTGAGGCAGCAACCAGCGCCCCGAGAATCCACAGATCCCACAAAGACTCTCCCTCCCCAGATTGCATGCGCATCCAGTCTCACAAGTACATGGGCTAATCGAAATGTTCCCCTCTCTCAAAGGGCCATCCTTGACCTCAAAACCCAGCGCGACAAGCTGCACCAGTACCAGCGGCGCATCACCGTCCTCACCGACCGCGAGACCGAGATCGCGAAGCAGATGCTGGCCAAGGGCGACAAGAAGCGCGCGCTGCTCGCCCTGCGCCGCAAGAAGTACCAGGAGTCGCTGCTCGCCCAGACCGACGGCCAGCTGGAGCAGCTCGAGAAGCTGACGGCCAACGTCGAGTTCGCCCAGATACAGAAGGACGTCGTGTTCGGCCTGCAGCAGGGCACAAAGGTGCTCAAGGAGATACACGCCGAGATGGGAGGGATAGAGCACGTCGAGAAGCTGATGGGTGAGACGGCCGACGCGATCGCATATCAGAATGTGAGTTTGCCCGCAGATATCTGAGGGGCTTCCTCCAAGGGGCCCTCTGGTCCAGGGGGCCACTCCCCTTCCGACGTGACAGTTTCACACGCTGACCAGTGGATACAAAACCGCAGGAGGTCAGCGAGATGCTGGGCGGTAAAATATCGAACCAGGATGAGGACGAGGTCGAGGAAGAGCTTGCGGCCATGGAAGCCGAAATGGGACAGACGGCGCCGCTGCCCAACGTCCCAGATACCGCACTCCCCGCCCATGAGATCGTACCGGATCCACAGCCTGCGAGGGTGAAACAGAAGCAACCGGAACGACAAGCCATGCTTGCTTCATGAGACCTCACGGTTCGCAGCATCAGACGTTGCTTGCGCTATCTGAGATGCGCTTGCGCGGAAAGCAGAGCGGGTGGTCCTTGAGTTCAGCGTCTTGAGATCTGGTGTTGGATGGATGGATGTCATTGAAACCATGAAGCACATTTGGTGACAGCTAGGAGCATGCGTTTGTTGTTCCATGGGAGTATTGTGGTCTATGTTGGACCTCTCCACTGCAGACCACGTTCCGGGTATGGTTACATCAAGATTTAAAACAAGGTCATGCACATTTGATGCCTTACTACGGAACCCTTCACTGATTTGCCTCTAAGTCGCCGCGACTCCGTATTCGATTCCTTTGATGCTGATTGATGCATGAAAACCTGACGAAACCTCTTCCTGAACATGTATGCCTCCCGGATGGCTGGTGCCAATGCTGAATCAGAACGCCATGCTATGCACGTAAGACAGATAGCCGACTCATCGGTCGACTGGGCCACACAACATCGTCATTGACACTTCACTTCACTTGACCCCTTTCCCAGAGATAGCCGCGACCTAGAGTCGCAAGAAATCGCCCTCCTGCACCACTTCAAGATTTCTCACAATGAATTGTTGACGCGCGTACACGCAGACTCTCACCGAAATCTTATAGTCCATGTCATTGGCGGATGATGACAACATCTCGATTCGGGACTGGCTGCTCATACAAGTACTTAACATCAGAGGAACCAGTCCGGGCGTGTTGAGTTCTTGGTGGTGTCTCGTGATAAGCATGGCTGTACAGTTTTGTTAGTTGACGATGGTACCATTCATACGAGATATTGACTCGCCCTCTGTGATGGTAGCCCGCAACGTCTTGGTGAGCAGAGTTTGTTTCGTGGAAAGATGGACGAGCTGGAGGACCCTGATGTACCGCTGTTGTTGTTGTTGTTGTTGTTGTTGGACGAATAGGAACAAATGAATCTGGCCGGGTGAATGCATTTGCTTGCCGGAAGCCTGGAGATGGTGCACGATGGTCTTCGCGGTTATGTAGCTGCGCCGAGCTCGAGACGGAACTTTGGTCGTAGGCCTTAAACCGAGAAGCGCTGGCTTCTCCATACACAATGCGACGGGGTTCAGTGTTCTCATATCTCACCGAGGGCAAGGTGCGCCCAATATACTGATCCATGCGGGGTGGGCTAAAGTCCCGCACCCGAACCGGATCTGCTTCCCAGGACACTGGAGGAGGAGCTTCTCTGTGTACCCGGAAGACCCGTTTCGAGGTTATAACGGGAGGCTCACGCGAGCGACGATTGTCCTCTATGGGTTCTCGTACTCGATAGACCCGTCTTGCATGCTCAGGCGCTGCGCCTGCCGAGTTTGCTGGTGGTCCAGGGTAATAGTCGCGTTGCGTCGCGAGCTGCTCACCAATTCGTAAAGGCATTGTTGATCCTAGTCGGTCATTGCTGCCAGAATCCGACTGGTCATACCTGAAGTCCCCTCTGTGGCTTTGTAGAGGCGGCGGGTGTGAGAAAAGTACGGTCCGTCCAGGAGGCACTTGCTCTGGACCTCTGGGTTCTCCACGGATTACCTGACGCACGAACACAGGCACGTCCGGTCCCGAGTGGGGAGATACGGGCTCGATAGACGGGACAAGATAGTCCTTCAGCTCTTCGTGATAAGGTCTTTGAGGAGCTGCGCCAGATTGCAGATGTGAACCAACCGGAACACGGGTGATACGTCTGGCAACAATCATAGCTTCCGGAGGGACAGATTGAGAACCTGTTTGTGGTACAGACTGAGGGCCAGTATAGCTGGACATGGGCATGGGCATGGGCATGGGCATAGGAATGGGCATGGGTCGCTGAGGCTCGAGGTTAGCAATCGGGAGGCGGTCATCTGGGCGGGGCGGTTGGCCCTGATTGTGTCCACCACGATGGAAATGTGACGGAGTCAAAGCCATGTATGAGTTGCGAGGGGAGTCAGCTCTGGGCCCAGGCGAGATGATCTCAAGCGAGGGAAGCCGCCGGGAGCCCTGGCTGGGCATCCTGTCCATAGGTGCAGCGTGTCCGACTGGAACAGTTTTTTGCGCGTAGCGGTTGCGATTCACAGCTTCTTCCCAGCGCTTGGCCACAGCCTCGTAACGCTTGAAGCCACGGTTAGTCTTCTTAGGTCTTTGGGGCTTGGTACGTTGGGTAGCGCCGTTGGCAGCAGCTGATGAGACCGGGTGTTTATAGGAGGGCGCCATGCTCGGTCCCGACCGTGTCGAGTATCCATGCCTAGGTGGAGAGTTACCAGCTCTCGGAGACCCTGCGAAACCGTGTTGAGGGTTCGGAACTGTGTCGATGCGCACAAAGTCCTCATCGCTGGACTCATCGTCCTCCGACTCTTCGTCTGAATCGTCCGACAGAACAATTACCTCGCGCAGAATCTCGTCAAACTGATCCCGCCCAGTCTCTTCATCCCCTCGCCACTTGACGAGGAAATCTAAACAATGGTGCTCGACGACTTTTCTGGCGGTCTGGTAATCAGCCTCCCTCAGAAGCTGATCATATCGGGTATGATTGTGTCGAATATGGGCTAGAACGGCGAGTTGCACGCGTCGAGAGAGGGGCAATGTCTTCACCATGCCCACGACTGGCTGTCCTTGGAAGGTCCCGCCCTATAGACCATGACATGTTGGAGTGAATTCTTGCTTGTTGGGGAATCATGTTACTGACCAGCTTGAAGGCATGCTCGATGATCATCTGCCTGTCGGTGTTCGGTATTCGCGGGAAAAGGTCCCTCAGCGCAGCGTCGGCTTGCGCATTGTACTCCTCCTGGGTGTCAGGAATCGGCTCGGGCTCCCCCGAGTTCGAGGCAGTCGAGGCATCTTCCTCGCCGATCTGAGCACGCGCCTCTTCGACAATGGTACGCCTGATATGGTGGCCAGTGCGGCTCATCTGAAGTGCGAGCTTGTTCGCGTTGGCATCTTTTGCCGTCTGAGAAAGCGTTCGGCCGTTAAAATACAGGTCCTGCAAGTAGTGAGCAAAACAGCTGGGCTTGACATACACAAACAATGAAAATCATTGCATCCCGTTCCCGTGAAAGCTCCTTGCATGCTTGAGTGAGCTCGGGGTTCCCGATAGGCACGAAGTCGAATCCGGGAGGAGGGATCTTCTCAGTTGTAATCTGCATCAAATGAGTTGCGCAGTCAAATGGAGGGGATGGCGATGGTGTCGCATACCTGGAACTCGAGTTTTTTCTCCTTCTTATCATGGTTCTCGAAAACCTGGAAGTAAGACTTGTGCTTGGATGTGATGTTCTTCTCCGGGAGGGCAACCAGGTCTGTCCGGACGGGTGCCGTCCAGGCGCTGTTGTCCCTCCCCGTTCTCTGATGCCTCTCTTTCGCGGTCTTGCCGGCGGTCGCGGCCGCCAGCGTTGTTTTCTTCTCCCTCCCCATGGTGAACGAATGCTCATGAGCTTACCATGACGGTACACAATGTGGAAACAGGATATTGACAACGGAAACAGAAGGAGGAAGACCGACTCGGAGCGACCAAGAAGATCGCGAGTGTGCGAACAGTGTTCGAGGAGAGCTCTAGACAAAACTCAGGAGCACCAAACAATCGCTTCGTTGCTCTCCTTACGCGCATAGGTTCAACAAGCGCGGCTTGCTGAACCAGAGAAGCCCAAGAGCAGGACGGAATCCAAGAGAAAGAAAGGCAGGGAAGGTGGGCTGCCCAGTCTGCAGGCGGGAAAGCCTCGTAGACCACAACCACAAGGAGGTGCGAGAAGTGGGCAGACGAGGCAAGCAGAGAAGTACTCGCAGGAGCACACGAGTGCACAGTCACTGGAATCCGGGCAACAATCACGGCTGTCGGGGGCGGAGCCTGGTGAAGTGTGGGAGTGGAAAGGAACCGTTTTCCAAGGTGGGAGAAGGAAGCCTAGTTGACAGTGACGAGCGATGCGCCCGCCATTCAAGGAGTCGAGGTGGGATGATGGGCCAAGCAGGTCAGGCGGATCGGGCTTCAACGCTACCTCTGCTCGCGCCCGGCCTCGTAGGGCACATCCGCTTCTGCCGCCATTCCTGGCAACCCAAATGGCTAGCAGAACCAGGGTCTAACCCTAGGTTTTTGCTATGCATGTCTGGAACTGCATGGATGCCCTCATCGCTCTCTACACTTCCAACAGGCGTCGATGATTGTGGCCTTCAGGACCCACAGCTCCGGCGCAAACCAACATGGCAGAGCCCGAGCTTGGTTCATCCTTCATCCCAGCTCTTCACAAGCCGCCTGCCCTCTTACCCATAGCGAAGCATCGACAGAGCCTACTCTACCTGGTCGAGACTGGTCAAGTCACCATTGTTGTTGGGCAGACCGGAAGTGGGAAGACGACGCAGATTCCCCAATTCCTTGAGAAGGCTGGCTGGTGCGTCAACGGAAAAGTCATTGCCGTCACACAAGTGAGCCCACACCTGTCGCTTTGTCAGATAGAGCTTGCTGACCAGACTTTCTAGCCTCGCCGCGTGGCTGCAACAACTGTGGCTGTCAGGGTAGCCGAGGAGACGAGCAGTGAGTTGGGCAAAGAGGTGGGATACTCCATCCGATTTGACGATGTCTCATCGGCTGCGACACGCATCAAATTCCTAACAGATGGAATGCTCATTCGGGAGGCCCTCGTTGATCCGCTTTTGTCTCGTTACTCCGTCATCATGGTCGACGAGGCTCATGAGCGGTCCATCAGTACTGATTTTCTTCTGGGCTTGCTTAACAAGATCCTCAAGCGACGCCCAGAACTGAGAATCATAATAAGCAGCGCCACTCTTCAAGCTGAAGAGTTCCTCGAATTCTTCACTAGGCGGGGTGAGATGCACGCCCCGGATCAGCCCCAGGTTACAGGTGCGATCATCAGTATTGAGGGTCGGACGTACCCCATTGACATACTCTACCTGGAATCCCCTGCTGAAAATTACGTTGAAAAGGCCATCAGCACAGTGCTCGAAATCCACGCTAAAGAGCCAAAAGGTGACATCCTCGTCTTTCTGACAGGAAGGGACGAGATCGAGTCTGCAGTCAACGCAGTCGTGGAGCATTCCGCCCAGTCAGGCTCGACATCGCAAGTCTTGCTGCCACTTCCACTGTATGCTGGGCTCTCGACAGAACAACAAATGTATGTCTTTGAGCAGGCACCAGACAACACGAGAAAGGTCATCTTTTCGACGAACATCGCCGAAGCGTCGGTCACTATTGATGGCATAACCTATGTTGTAGATTGTGGACATGTCAAGGAAAGGGCCTTCAACCCACTATCCGGCATTGAAACCCTGACAGCGGTTCCGATCTCCAAGGCAGCAGCTGCTCAGAGAGCAGGCCGAGCAGGTCGGACAAGAGCTGGAAAATGTTTTCGACTCTACAAGGAGGAAACATACACGAATTTGCCCAATGCCAACGTACCAGAAATCCAGAGATCAAACCTCGCGCCGTTCATACTGCAGCTTGGGGCTCTCGGAATCACCAACTTCCTGCGCTTTGACTTTTTGACACCACCCCCGGCTGAGTTGATGTCCAGGGCACTGGAGCTACTTTATTCACTTGGTGCTTTGGATGGCTACTGCAAGTTAACGAGGCCGCTGGGAATACGCATGGCAGAACTGGCAGTAGAGCCCATGATGGCCAAAACCTTGCTCTCGGCCGACCTGTTCGGCTGCGTCAGCGAAATCCTGACCATAGCAGCGATGACGAGCATTGGAGGTAACGTGTGGGTTCAAAATGATTATGACCGACAGAAGGAGCTAGAAAGCTCGAGGCGGAAGTTCGCAGTGGAGGAGGGTGACCACCTCACTCTTCTCAATGTATACCAGGCCTTTGTGAGCACAGGGCGCAAGGAGGGACGTTTCTGCCATGACAACAACCTCAACTTCAAGGCCATGACCCGTGCAGTCAGTATAAGGGCGCAGTTGAAGCGATATCTTGAGCGATTCGGCATCAACACGGAAGAGTCACTTGCCGTCAAGCACACCCCAAACGACGACCTAGCAAGGAAAGCTGAGCAAATAAGACGCTGCCTGACAACAGGGTATTTTTCCCAGGCGGCGAGAATGGTACCGGATGGCACGTTTCGCACCATTGACGGCGGAACAGTCCTCTATGCCCATCCGAGCAGCATCATGTTTAATCGAAAGGCTGATTGGGTTATTTTTCACGAAGTCATGGAGACAGCCAACAAAACGTTCATCCGGGATATCTGCAGGATCGAGAAGGGCTGGCTGCTTGAGTATGCGCCAAACTTCTACCAGCTCAAAAAGTAAATTCAATTCATCACCAACGAATCAATCAGCCCGGCCTACCAATTGCCACGAGCTCTGCTCAGGTGTCTGCTACGCGGCCACAGCGTCGACTTGGTGAGCCACTCGGTTATTGATCACCGCCCAGTCTCCTGTAGGATAGTCTTCGATAGGATGACCTCCTATGGGATGCCCTCCTATGGGATACCCTCCTGTAGAATGACCTCCTATCTCATGACCTGCTGTGGGAAAACCTCTGCATGTGATAAGGAAATCGAGTCAAGGTACTATTTGGCAGCCTTTTTTTACAAGATACAGACTTCTTTCAGATATTTGACCAGGAGGAGGTGATTGCACAAGAAACAGTGCAAAAGGACAGGCCATACGCGAACGCTTGGGAGCCCTGGGCCTGGCCAGGCCCACGAACAGATGAGCTCGACGGATTCATCATCTACTGAGGCGACAAGCAGGCCAGGCCCTTGCACTACGGGAATATAACCTCCAGCGAGATTGTGTCTCGCGTCTGCAAGAGCATATCTATATGAAGGAAGCATAGATATGATAATATCAAGGACCCAATGACGCGCAGGCTTGGATTGGGAGCAAATGTGAGGCTAATTCGTGTAGCCGGGACGGTACCAGGGTACCTGGGCCCGCTGGGTCTTCCTTCTTCCTTCCGTTAGGTTACACGAGCTAACTGGGAATACGGGTCCCAAACCGACGTTGCTTTTTGGCTCGACTAGCCTGATCTCCACAGGCTCTCCATTGCGCAGAAATCACCGCAAGCACTTGGTTCTCGAACGCTGCCCCTGACGATGGCCCTGTTTATCACACTGCCGGACGTGCAGTTGCATTGGGGTCAGGGCCAGGTTTTGTTGCACGGCAAGCATGGGCTCCTCGCACCCAGCCCGCCCGCCCGCCGCAAACAGGAGTGCGCCGAAGTGTTACCAGCTGCAGTGCTGGGCAAAACAGGCTGCCAGGAAGCTTCTGACTCAGCCGAAGAAGCTTTGGGATGCAGAGATCGGCGTCACTGGCCCCTTAATCGAGAAGAAGCAAATGCTTCGCAGTGGCTTGATTACCTGTCGTCAAGCAGCAGACCTCATAGTCTCCCAATGGTCGGGCTCGACAAAGACACCAGGTCGACAGAGGCCACCCTCTGGTTCCAACGGCTCACCCAATCTGCTGGGCTGCTGGGATGGCCGAGCTGCAAGCCTCTCCAGCAGATGTGGCAGCTGCTTCTTCAGCTGCTGCGACAATTAATAGAGAACGTCAGTCACCTCCCAGGTGCAACCCCCTGAGAGGTGCCGATCCACATAATCTCGGCAGCCCACTTGGATTTTATTTGGAAGTGGATGGGTTCGGTGATGTCCCCTGGTGCAAGGAAAGCACCGACGCTAATCTACAGGCGAGATTAAACGCTCGCAATTGTGCGTTTCGTTGACTTGTGCAGCACTTGTGCAGGTGTTTGGCTCAGCTCCGCACGCCCCTGTCCCTGGGATGCAAGGCACATCAGCCCTCTGATTTGCCCGTCCCGCAAACGCTCAGGGGCCCCTGGCCACAGATTGGATGAACATTTGACGATACCGCTGCGCAGAGCCCCCGTCCCCCGGTCTCCTTCTCATTTCCCCGACCCGCTCTATCTTGGGTGTTGCCGGTGGGTGCTGTGTGTATTGACCCTGGGTCTGGGCCGCTCTTCTTCGAGCCGCTTCCTCTTCTGCCGCCGGGTCGATCACTGTTTTGTCTCTCTTTCCTGCTCCTCATCAGGATCCCACTCCTCTTCTCACCCTCGACCCTGCCTTGGCGTGAAGCTTCACCGAGAGGACTTCGATGCTTGCAGCAACCTCATAGTCGTCGTCCTCCGCCTCACCAAGCCTGCCAGCAGGTCGCACATTCGTTACGAGCGGTCCTCAGTCCTTAAGTCACTCATTTTTATATAGTCGTTCTGTCTTTTTTTGAACATCCGCTCCTTCTCGAACCCAAGGCATCTGGAGTTTGTCGATTGCCTCATTCCCTATCCTGCAAGCCAGCCAGTCCTTCTATCAACATTGCACCCGAGCCGCTCTACCGGATCCACGATCTCGACGGCAAAGCCTTAATTCCTGTAGGATCGATTGTCTTCTGCCAGGACTGTGAACCTGTTCTTCCTGTGTGGACTCGGCCGCAAACAAACAGCAACGTGCCCAGCAAATCGAAACGATTTGAAAGTCCTGCAGAGCTGGTGGTTTAAAGCGCAAATATGGACGGAATGAACTACGCCCACCACCTGGGGCCCAGAGTTCCCATCCGGAGGAGTGTCGCCATGCAGCCCGAGCAAGAGACCGTCAGAAGAGCTTGGAACGTCGTTCCCAGTCGTGTCGTTGGCCGATCGTCAAGCTCCTCGGACTGCACCGAGAGCGCATCGTCTAACACTTGCGAGAAGCCCACCAACTTGAACGTGTCGACGCAAATCACCGTCGGTGTCTTGTGAGTCTTGAATCCACCGTGGCTTGACAGTGTGGCATGCTAATGGTACACAGGGTTCCGGTGGTGGTTGTGTTTGCATGTGTTCTCTTCTACTTCCACCGCAGGAATGTTAAGCGCCAGGCAATGGAGGATGCCAATGAGGCTCACAAATCATTGGACTTCGGTGCGGGAGATGGTGGCAGTTCCAAGTCGAAGCGCAAGAGTGCTCTGGGTCTCGGTGGTGAGAAGTCGAAGAAGACCCGTGGTCTATCACTGGACATGAACCTGTCGAGCCCTTACCTGCTACCTGAGAACGTCCAAGGCTCGCGAGAGTCGATGAACTCCCTCGCCAAGACGCTGCACCAACCCGACGACCCATACCGACCGATCGCTACATACATGAGCGAGACAGGTTCCATACGCTCCCTCGAAAAGTCCGGCCGATCCACGCCCTCCGTCATGACATCCTCGACAAAGCGCGTGTCTCGCCAGTCCTACGCCTATCCGAAGTCCCCCGGCTACCCACAGCCCACTCCTCTGCGACAGAACTCATACCCCAAGTCGCCCTCTCCTCTGACACCCAGTGCATCGTCGTCAGTGACTGCTGTTGAGTCTCCGGCCTCCGAACTCGTACCATCGGCTCCCGGGAAGGAGCCGACCGTCCCGGAGCATGAGCCTATGCCGCATCACGATGCTTCTTCTCCCGCCCCTATCATCCCCGAAATCCAGCAACCCGCTCCAGTGGCACAGAGGGGTGCTCCTGAGCCACCGAAGGAATTGAACATGCCCGACTTCTCAAACCACACCAGCAAGGAATCGGTTGATGAGCTCGCCATTCGGTCAACCACGGACAGCACCCTCGGCCTCGGCGTGTTGAACGGCCCCCAAGCCCCCAAGCAAAACTCTCCGTTCGCCGAGGTCGCCGTCAATGCGGGTCCTGGTCACCAAAGTGTGTCTGCGGCGATCGAGTATACCGACGACTATGCAGACTACAGCTTCCCCCCGGCGATTGAGGAGCCACAACAAGATGAGGAGGAGCGTGGGCGTGGACGTGTTCGTGAGAGTGCTCTTGGTGTTCCCGTCCAGAACAAGAACCGCTTGTCGATTGGATTCCGCCCTCTCCCGCCAGATGAGGTGATCGAGTCTGAGGACCCAGAGACGCGGGCTAATCGCATTCGATCCTTCTACAAGGAATACTTCGAGGACAAGGACCCCAACAGACAAACACAGTACGCCGCGGCTGGCGGAAACCAGCTTGGAGACGGCGCCTACTTCGATCCTGATTCGAACCAGTTCATCATGCCCTACGCGCAGCCCGTTGGCCGTCGTGCGATGACGCCTCCTCCATCTGGATCCCGCTTCCCCGGTCCGCGTGGGCCTGGTCCTCGCGGCCCTGGACCAAGGGGTCCGGGATCGCCCGGACCCAGAGGGCCATTCCGCGGCCGCCCCCACGGAGGCTCCATCAGCGGCATGAGCATGCCACGTGCCGGCTCTGCTATGTCCTTTGGCCCGCGACCTGACTCCTCTGCCTCGGCCCGCGCCCCTCGCTCCGGGTCCGCCATGTCCGCAAGGCCCCGGAAGCCCATGCCGCCCCCTGCCGCCCTGAACACCTTGCCTACTCCTTCCAAGCTCACGGACGACCACTTCTCCCTCATCAACGCGGCCGACTTCGCTCCCCCAGAGTCGTTTAGCGGACGCGCGGCCGGAAGGTCCCAAAGCCCTCTTGGCGAGCGTCGCCAGTACGCACCCAAGGTTCCCGTTGCTTCACCACTAGTGAGCACCTTCGATGAGATGGCTGCTCTCCCTAGCCCGTAAGTACCGAGTCTTCCCCGCCCTCCGCTCACGTGCAATGTGCTAACAGTTCGGAAACAGTCACGTCCTGCGGAAGTCGAGCACGTTTACTGGTCTTGACTTTGCTCCACCACGGAAGTTCAAGGACCCCGACTCGATGAGTGACGCGGGCTCCATCCGGTCCAACCGCAGCGGTGTGTCACAAGCAGCCAGCTATGCTATGCGCAGCGGCGCCGGCCGTGTCAGCCGTCTGCCCGGAGACGTCATCTTTACCCAGGACGCAGCAATGGAGTCACTGAAACCGTCGTGGAACATTGGTGGTGTAGACACGAAGAAGGGCCCTTAAACAGGCAACCCCATGCGGACGGTTGATTGTACATATTGCACAACCTGGACTCGTGAGGGGATCATATAAACTGCTTGACAACGGAACTAGGTGTTTTATGGCGTGGCGAAATGGCAGCACTGGCGAATCAAAGCATGGGGCCAGACCATATAAACTGGCCCGGGTTCAACGGAGTTGATGATTTGGATTGACATTTTGTTCGATATCTTCTTGCGAGGGCTGTTTCCCGCCCCCTTCGAAGCGACAATTATCTTGCTGGACAACCTAGTGGTTAATGTCTGCTGCTACCCGCGGGTAGAGACGGCTACAGCCCTGTCATGACCTGGCTAGCCTTACCTGGCACGAACTGCATCAATAGAGGAGTGTATCTAGGGAAATTCCTGTATTTTATATAATTCTTAACAATGGTAGAAAAGATTTCTGAAGACATCCGCGCGTCTCTTCCACTGATCCACTGATCCACTGGTCTCCCGGTCCCCTGATCTCCAGGCTCCCTTGAGGAAGACTTACGAGGCCGGCCACGTGCAGGCCGTCGACAAAGCGTCCATCGATTGTCACAAGCCGCTCTGGCGTTCCGGGCTCAATGAATGCAGCTCTCAGCCGCGACTCGTTCTGACTGGACGGCGAACACGCCACGGCGAAACCATGCTCACCATATTCAACACTCAATCACACGTTACTACAGGCTTACTGCCACCCCCAGCCATTGAAACTCTGTTTCGCTTAGTGAGGCAGCCCGCCGAGTGCCAACGAACCATTCAACGTTCACCATCAAATCAGCCCCAATGGCCACTAGCACACTAGCCACATGTGCGCTTGAAAGAGGGTTGGGATTCACCCGTCAACAATCGTGCCCCTCTTGAATGCTACTTTCTGTACTGTCCTAGAACCCCGTCTACCGTCACAGTATGATGTCGGCTGAGAAACATACAGCAGTCATGGCAAGGTCTCTCTGCAATTTGAGCGGTTTTGCGGGGTGGCAGAACCCCCCGAAGCAGCAGGCCTATCGACGATCGACCTCGGCCCTTACCCTGGGCTTATGACGTGAAGTGACCTGGGGGGCTATAGACATCCGGCGTTAATGGGTGCGAGATCCTTGGAATTAGAAAAGCCGGCCCAGGTTTTCTGGCCTTAGACTACATAGATGATGAGATAATGCGAAACGTCATCTTTCGCTGTTGATTCCTCTCCTGGAAGAATTTAGGGACGCAATCACGCCGGGCCAATCGAAGACAAGGGAGCGCGGAGAAGGGCCGAGGGCTCGAGGGCCCTGAGTGAGTGAAGCTCAAAGGCACAACACTGTCGTGTCTTTGTTGGCAGTTCGACCTCTTTTACGTGGGACGGTGTGGCCGACTGTGTGGTGGCCGACTTTGACTTTGGACTCTGGGAGAGATGATTCTGGGATAACCTGCCCTGAAGCCATCAGCCGTGGGAAACACGATTAATAAGATGATGGAATCCTGGGAGTGTGATGGTCGGCCCGAAGGGCTGAATACCTCTGTAGGTATCTACAGTAGGCTAAGCTGCGGTGATACTGTGGGCAGTGGCTGAGTGGGTGAGCAACACATGTTCTGTTCGTGGTGTGGGCACTACGGGGTAGCTTTTCATCCCACCTTCGCCCCCTGAGATGCGTGCTTGCTGTGATGATGGTGCCCAGCTATGCCGTCTGAGAGGCTGGTCCATCGAACGTGAGACCAGGGGGATGGCCTGCGTGTGCGCTGTACAGGCAGGTTGCAAGTGTTGTCTCTGTCAAGTGTTGTCTCTGTGTGGACTGGGACGTGCGTGGCATGTGCTCACGGAGACGCCACGCCGTACCAAAAGAACCATTTGGCGACGATTGAGCCAGCCCCTATCGATGCGTGATGGAGACGCCGAAACCCCATGTAGTCATCAAGTGGCATCGGGTTGAGCCTGCCCTTGCTGTAGCACCGCATGAGGGCGATTGTTCATGCAGTGCATCAGGAAGGGTCTCGGCCGAAGCTTAGGTGCTGTCTCTATAGGTGAACAAGGCATTGATGTGTATCCGGGCCCTCGGTGGCGGCCATGGCCAGTCTCAACATCGTGTGAACTATGCCAGGGCCACAATTGTCGATCTTGCTGACCTGTAACCTATTATCCTTCTACGGTCTCGACCACTCGCACCGAGATTTCCAATCACGACAGCAGCAGTAACCCACCAGAGATTGCCCGACCGCCCCAATCGCCCACGAACCGTATCAATCCAGCACTCTGGGAGCGCACCGTCCTCGTTAGACGGTAGATGAGCACACCGGCTCATCTGACGTCTTCCAAGAAGTGGGGACGAACAAACAAAAAGAGGGCCTCTTGGTCGATCGCCAAAAGTCTGCCCAAAGAACCTGCAACCACGAGATTGGCCTCCAGACGCAAATAGCAACAGAAGACCCAATTGATTGGGCGAGCTTGAAGAAGGACGGCACCTGAGCTTCGCCTCAAGCTTCGGTTTTTCTCACAGCCGGCGTCTCTTTAGCGCCAGGTCGACGGGTGAGCCGACAGCCTCACTGCCGTGTCTTGTTTAGCAGGACATCAGCACGGTCGGACTACGGCCATACCAGGACACGAACGAACAAAACGAGATCCAACACGACACCCGAAGCACTGCAGTGCTCAGACAGGCAAAGAAAACGCAACAGAACAGACAGGAAGAGCAGGATTGTCAGTGTGCAAGGCCAAGGCCAGCATCAAGCAAGTGTTCAGCTCCACCTGCGAAATTGAGGAACACACATGAATCAGCAATCCGACCCTCAGCAATCTGGGCACCTCTCTCCCTCCCGGTCCTGGCCTCGATCGCAGAGCTAGTGTTTTTATTGTCCAGCTCAGCCCTGGGCCTGTCAGTGCGAGGGAGCGGGAAGGAGGTGAGTCGCATCATCGTCGACACAACCGAAAACAGCGACAACGAAAAGATCTGCGTGCGTCGGCAGACACGAGGAGGGGAAAGGGCGCCGTCCGTGTGGTTTTTGGCCGCCGTCACTGCCGATCCGAAGAAAGACGGGGGACGAGGACCGAGACAGCCTCGGGCCAGTTGACCGTACTGGCTCTGTGACCTCACAGTGAGACGGAGCTACGGCAAGTACTTGTAACAAAGGTGACAAGAGAAAGGGAAGCGAGGACCAGGGGCTGTGGGGATCCCGCCACTCAGAGCTGCTCGCTAGCACCCCCGATACGACACACGCTAAAGCACTCTTCCTCTCCTGGTCTTGCCCGGCCCTTTTCCTTCTCCCAGCTGGGCCTCCTCGAGTCCGCAGAGCCAAAGCGGGACTGGACGCTGCGCCAACCTGCCCTGCCCTGCCCTGCCCTGCCCCCTGCCCTGCCATGCTCCTCTGGGCCTGACCTCATCTTGGCTCCGCCGGTCCAACTTCCCAGACGTTCCAAAACGTTGGCAGAGGTTGCCAAAAAAGAGCCCCCAAGCCACTTTCCACTCTCGCCAAACCCGACTTGACTGACCGTCAACCCTCACCCGTTCATTCAGTTCGGACAAATTTGGGAGATTTGGCTTTGCGGCATCTCGAATCTGGCAGTCGACGGGCCGCCCAGAAAAGAAGAGCCAGGAGACACGGGTGTGAACAAGCAACACCCTACTCCCGACCCCAACAACCGATCAGGATCCTGCCCTGCAGTCCAGACCAAAAAGGACTCGCCTGCAATTGGAGAGGCTGCGCATTGGATTGATTGCCACTGCAGAAAGGAAGGGCGGGACACCACTCAGCACACCACACCACCAAGCCACCAAAGGGCCCCCCAGGCCAGTCAAGCCCGCCGACCTGCTTAGCCGGCCACCGGGACGCTTGTCTGTCCTGTCTCGTCTACCCGGCACCACCACGCCCATCTAATAAGCCTATCAATTCCTCGTGTTCCCCTGGTCCTGGAGATTCCTTCCATTCCTCTCCGCTCGACTGCGACCCAGGTTACACATTTCACACTGCTTTCAACAGAGAGAGAGAGAGAGAGAGAGGGACAGAGAGAGTCGCGTCAACCTTTTGGGGCCTTTCGATCAAGAGCATTCCAGCCGAAGACCCGCGTCCCGCGTCCCCGAGTCAACAGGACAGGCACAAAGCTCTGGACCGCCAATCTCCGCCCTGCAGGCTTTCTCCTCGGGGTTCTGGGGTTGGGGCGTCTATCTCGTCTCTTCAGCCGCCCAGCCCAAATCGACTGGTTCTCCGACCATCTTGCGTGGCCGGCCATTGTTTGACGCCCAACTCTCTCGTCCCGCCACATCCAGCAGTTCCTTTTCCTGCGGCGTCAACCCGCCCCCTTTCTGCTGCACATCCACCACGGCGAGACGCACTGCAAACTATCGCACGTCCACAACGAGTCCCCAGCTTCCTCCGGCTCCACGTCTCACTTGGGACCTGCATCAGTCCCGTCGACTCGCTGCAGTCGATTCTCTGACAAACCCAGTCACTTAGGTACGCTCACTGATCAACCCTGGCAATGCGCTGTCACTCGCGGCTCTGCTTCACCATGTGCACCCTTCGCGCGTCGTCCAAACAATCTGTATCATCGATCACGCCTGTTCTCTGTTTAGTACTGTTTTGTCTGTCGATCTGCAACATGGTCGTTACCTTATCTTCTCTTGCCTCATCTTGCCTTCTTCTCAATTTGCTCTCGAGCGCTGAATCCCATGATGTCTCGTGAATTCTTTCGTCTCGCAGCATCGCTAACATGGCTCCCACTTCTAGGCCTGCGTCAACCCAGTTGACGTTCAAGCCCTTATTAATCATGTCGGCGAGCAATACCAATGCCACCTCCCTAAGTACGGGTGATACTGCTGCGACAGTCTCCTCGGCTACGACTGCGTCGGCGACGTCGGAGCCGTCCACGACGCCGACCAGCACGCCGGCCGATACGCTGACAAGTACTCCTGCTGACACTACCTCCACCTCCTTAGCTTCGGAGACTACCGCTAGTACTGCGGAGACGGCAACAACAGCAACTTCAGAGCCGGTACCTACTACTCTCACTTCAGAAACAACCACTGCAGCGCCCACAACAACAACCCCGACAACAGCGGCAGAGCCTACGACCTTAACATCTGCTGAGACCACGCCAACCACGACTTCGGAGTCTGAGACTACTACTTCTTCGACATCGACATCCGCCACCCTCACCCCCACGACAGCAACTTCGGTATCTTCCTCAATTATAGTCTCCGACGGAACTACGAGTACTCAGGTCGTCACAAGGACTATCGTCAACACACCAACCCCAACCAACGCGGGATCGGCGTCCGAGACCACTGCTGGATCAATACAGAGCAGCGAGTCCAACTCCAGCAATGGTATAGGCACCGGTGGGACCATCGCCGTTGCGGTGGTCGTCCCTATCGCCGCCGTGGCAATTCTCGTCGCTCTGGGCCTTTGGCTGTGGAGGAAGCGCAAGGCACGCAAGGAGGCAGCAGAAGAGAGAAGGAAGGAGGTTGAAGACTACACCTACAACCCGAACGCGGATCCCACGATTCCTGGCTCCGGAGGTGGCGCTGGCTACGAAATGAAGGAGGATTCCTCGTCGGGATACCGCGGATGGGGATCGACGACGCTAGGCGGCTCGACAGGCCGCAAGGCCTCGACGACTATGTCCGGCGGCATGGTCTCCGACACCCCGTACTCGGACCAACCTTACTCCGACGGTAATTCACCGACTCGGGCCACTCACCCCGGCGAGCCACTGATGCAAGATGGTCACCAATCTCCTGAAGGCGAAATTCTCGGTGCTATGGGCCCGGCCACGGCTAACAATCGGGGAGGCAACGTGCGGCGAGGCCCGTCAAACGCGTCCTCGTCCTACAGTGCCGGCGCGCCTTCGGATGGGTCCGGAGAAATCGGCCAGGCATATGGAGGAGACCAGTACTACGCGCAATACGACCCTTACACCGAGAATGGTACCTACAACAGCCCGCCTGGTGGTCAGCCTGTTATTAGGGATAACCCGGCACGACGAAACACGCGCATCGAGAACCCCTCGCATTTCCCGCAGAATCAGAGCGCTGGCATCTCCCAAAACTTCTAATACTTTCGCGGCGCCATTCTTCAACCGGTTACACTGCGCGCTGAGCCGTGTGTCGGAGGTGGTTGCAAAACCACCAGGCATGAGCTCTAACGATAGATACCCTTCTTTCACCCCGCCCCCGGACACGCCTACCCACAATACTGGCTTTAATACCATCCTTCGGCGTTCGGACAAAATATCATCACCTTCACTTTTTCGGCGGCGTTCGATGGTGTTCTATGACAAAAGCTTTCTTTTGTTGCTCTACTTGCTCCTCTGGTTTCATGCAATTATAATGTTCGAGCTCGATTCGACCTCGCAAGGCACAGTACACGCATCTGGACGGGACAGTGCACGCACACATGTCCCTTTACACGCTCGGAGAGGCTCGGAGAGGATAACCCCGACAAGCAGCTCCGGGGATGGACAAATCGCTCGAGCCCGACAAGGCTACTAGCAGTCGGCTGGTAGACGTGGAGTTGATTTTTGATGGCTTCACGACATCTGGAGGATTTGCTCGGATAGTGTGGCTGTACGTCTCAAAGAGGAGGATAATCAGCCAAGATGTTGTACATTATGGGGCCACGAGTCGTGTTTTGGAAGGAAATGGTTGTACATATCTACTACGTGCGCACCTGTCCATGCTTAACTGGAACTCATGAAGGGCGGGGCATGTGGCCTGAGGACTGGAATCCCGACACAAAGTGTCGTCGGGCTTCAGCTAGCCAATAAGCTAGTAGCTTATATATCAGTTTTCCCGGATTGCTCTTATGCCAACTGGCGCCGTGAAACTCTGCCAGGTACTGGCCTGGCGCCCTGCCTTGACTCCGGAACGGGAAGTCCACAGGTGTATGATTCTATGCGAGGGCGGGCCCGCGGTGTTGAGCCTCCCAGAGCAGTGGCGTCTGACGCTGGTACCGCTTAATGTGCTCCCAGAATCGCAGGTTGATAAGGGTTCTACGAAGGTATGTTACTGTTGATCCGTCTGATGGCTGGCAAGATTTGGTGGGCAGAAGTCAAAAACAGGAGGGCGGCACGAGGTAACTACACTCTTTCAGCTTTGGTCATGCCTATTGCCAATAGTGGTACGAATATTTGGGCGTCTACATATACCAATATACACATCCAACGATGGACTGACTGACACAAGGGTAGCAAGTGACCTGCCCTGAGAGCAGGCGGCCATAACTCCTCACGGGGAGAGAGAAAGAGACACATCCACAAATTACAGCCTCGACCTCTCGGCAGCCCTCCCCAGCCTGCGGCCCATGCCCTCGCTCAGCTCGACCCGCTCCCACCAGAACCTGCACTTCTCAACCTCGCCCTCGGTCATCCTAACCACGGTGGCGGGCACGCCGGGCGTCCCCCTGCCAGCGTCGCCCATGCGCTCGTCGTTGCCCAGCCCGAACATCATGATGCGCCCGCAGTCCTCCCACCCTTCGTGCCGCCCCTTGCGCCGCAGCCGCCCGGGCGCCCGGGCGGTATCGCCAACCAGGGGGCTGTTGAAGCGCGGCCAGAACGGCGTCGAGGCTGAGGACGAGTGGGACGAGGAGAGAGATGAAGGGCTGTCCTTGCCCTCTCCGTCGATGTGCGCCGGGTTCGGATCCCCCGTGGCGATGAATCGGGTCCACGCCCCATGCATGGCATCCGCCGTCCTCAACAGGCCCGGGAAGCCACCGATGGCGCCCATGTCGTGCGCGACTAGAGCGGCCTCGTCGACGTGGTTGGCCTTGCCGCCAAAGTCCGGGCGGGATAGGGCTGCGAAGTGGTACTGTTTCATCAAGTCAGTCTCTTCCACCCCTTTCTCGCTCTATTCTCCAGAACAAGGTAGCAAATGCGGAGACACGGCCCAGCTGATGTGTAACGCTCATCGTCCGATCAGGACTGGCGGGCCCAATCCGGGGCTACACAAGAAGGGCTGAAGCACATAGGGGCTGCTGCTACTCACAATCCACACGGGAAAGTCATCTCCGCCGCCGCCGCTTTCGTCGTGCTCACTGTGAAAGTGGCCAGTCTGCAGGACAGGGCAGATATACGCATAATGGGAGTAGGCAGCCTCGTAGCGCCCCCACTGGCGGCCGAAGCCGGGCGGCACGCTCGCGTACGGGCTCGAAGGGTTGGTCACGGGGTCAGGGTACAGCCTCGCCAGGGCGGAGAGGTCGGCCCCGCTGAGGCCGGGGATCATGGTGGCGAACTTTCCGAGGAACTCGTCGCCGCTGTCCACGGCTGGCGAGGCGAACACGGTGCCCTCGTTGGTGTTGAAGCCCGCCAGCACGGGGATCCTGAGGTGGCTGCCGCGGCGGAAGCGATTGATTGGGAGGTCGCGGATCACTCCGCCGTTGCCACCACTGCCCATGCCGTCGTCTGACGGGAAGGACTCGACGACGGGCTGGAAGGGCCATCGGATCGGGTCTTGGTACTGCGCGAAGATGGTGCTTGACGCGTAGAGGATCGTCTCGAGCGGCAGCGAGCGCAGCAGGGGAAAGACCTGGTCCACAGGCGTCTGGGTGGGCTCGATCCCTGCGGCGAGAAGAAACTCCCCGAATTGCTGTTCTGTCCGCGGGTGGGACGATGAGAGGGTCGCGCGCGCGGTGGCACCTCCGGACTCCATTATTGCGCGGTGGAATGGGGCATCTTCGGATGTATATGACTGCAGATGGTAGCCGATCTGGGCCCGCGTTAGCAACGTGTGATCAAGGCACTGGACATGAAGAGAATGACAGAATAAAAATTGCCCACTGGGCCAGGTTCCATTCAAGATGACGGTGGTGCCGTGCAACGCAAATATGACAAAACATCGTTCTCTGGATCCGGTCGGAACCCCCCCCCCCCCAAGACAGGACAAGACTCACCGAATGCGCCCCAGCACTCATGCCCATGAGGGTGACACGGGATTCATCACCGCCAAACTGGCTAATGTTCTGCCTCACCCACTCAAACAACAGCCTCTGGTCCCTCAGCCCCAGGTTCAGCGCCCCTTCGCGCTCCGCGACGGACGAGCTTGGGAACCCCAGTGCCCCAACGCGGTAGTTGAAGTTGACGCCGACGACGGGCGTCCGGGACCAGCCCACGAAGCTGCTCATGTCGCGCTCCGTGCCCAGCCCCCCGTTGAACGCCCCGCCATGGACATAAATGACAACAGGCATCTTACGGCCACCCGGCTCATACGACGCCGCGGGTCGGTACACGTTGAGGTTGAGACAGTCCTCGCCGTCGAGCATGCCCGGGATGCGGGACGCGGTGCCCGGGCACACTGGCCCAAAGGTGCTGGCGTCGAAGGGTGTCGTCGCGGACGAGGCGGACAGGTGCAGCGGGACGGGCGGCCGGAAGCGGTTCTGGCCGCCCGTGGTCTGCGCGAAGGGGATGCCGCGCCAGGCCTCGACGCCCCGCGGCACGGCGAAGGTGGGCGGCAGGATGACGCCCGTGTAGCGGCCCTGGGCGAGGTGGACGGTGGCCGATGGGCCGGTGTGTGGCGTTGGCGTGCGAGGCCTGGGCCGGAGCGGGTTCCGTCTCTGGTTCCGGCTCTCCGACCTTGGCTGCTGCCTCTCCTTCTCCTCGTCCTGCCTGGCCATGTCCAGAGCCTTTTCCCCGAGGGTGCCAGTGGCTGAGGTGGTGAGGCAGTCCGGGCCAGCTGCGCCAGCCGCGCCTCCTTTGCTACTACTGTGAGAGCTGTTCCGCGAGGGCCAGTATTGCCGGCGACGGCGACTCGACAGTGTCCAGGTCGACGACGGTGAGATGCGTTGGTGCCAAATGAAGACTATGAGGCCGAGGGTACATAAGCCAAAGACGAGAGCCAGTGTCGGTATATGGATATGGATCGTTGCTAGAAGTAGCTGCCGAAGCTTGGCATGGATTACTGCCTCCCCGCCGTCGCTTTGCGCCTCCTCCCCGTGACCAAACCCAATTTGCCCACGCAGCGAGGCCTCGATGACCGAGCCCGGAGCCATGGTGAATTTGAACAATGCTGCCGCTGCTGCTGGAGGACTGCGCGACAAAACAGGACGACGGGCACGCGCCTTGGCCCTTTATTGTCCATCTTCATCCTCGGTAATTTGAACAGCCAGACCCTGGTCGACGACTAAGTAATACGGGCACATGGTTCTCCCTTTCTTACCCTCCCACCACATCTCACACATGCAAGAGGGGCCCAAGGCTGCGTTTACTGCCCTGGTACCTCCACTGATTGGCCTCAAAAACAATATCAGGTACTCTTCGTGGTTATCTATCCTATACAGCACGCCATCACCTGCGCCTGTGCGCGGCCATGCTCGCCGTTATTCTCATGCCCATGTCGTCTTCCCCGGATTTTGCCAAAAAGGACATATAAATATACATAATGCTCGTATCCGTGATGGCAGTCCGTCCATAACAGCCAAATAACTGGGCTGGCCCGAGTCTCATAACCTCATGAAGGTGATTGCGGGCATCCGTTGTTCCGCTTTGCCAGACTTTGGCTCAACACCCAATCAACGCCTGGTACAAAATGTGCAAAACAACAGAAGACAAGTCCTCCGCAGCAGGTGGCGCAGCACCGGCAGGGACAATACAGACAAGCAAACGCCAACTCGTCAAATCATCAGCTCGTTAATCACTCACGCCATTCCGCTCCTCGTCGCGACGCCATGCAGCTCCCTGTGCACCGGCACCTGAGGGGGCTCGTCATCTGCGGGCATGACAGGCATTGCAGGCTCGCCCTCCTAAGCAGTCGACGACTGCTGCTGCTTCAACCGCCTGCTCGCGGCCAGCATGCGGCTCTGCTCGGCATACTTCTGCCGCGCCAGCTGGATCGCCTGCTGACGCTCCCGCTTCTCCCGCTCCTTGTCTTGGCCGTACGAGTTGTCCCTCGTGTAGATCTCCCTGCCGCGAGCCTTCTGTTCCTGAATGTCCTCGTTGGATACCTGGCTGCGCTTGCTCGCTGACACGACACTAGCGTTGGACGACGAAGTTGCACGAGCGCTGAAGTGGGATGACCCGACGCTGGAGGTGCGGCCGCGGTTTGTCTGCGCGGTGGATGCGGACGCATTGCTAACGGTCCGGCCCACCGAGGGTGTTATCGCGACAGAATGGCGTTTGCCCGCCCCAGACTTGGGCGATGAGCCCAATGGGGAGACTGTGCTCTGCTGGTCCGCTGGTCCACCACCCTGGGACTCACGCTGACGGCTAGTAAAAGTCGAGCGCACAGTCGCAGAGCCACCCACACTGCTAGGTGGTGGCCGGGCCTTGAATTGGCGGCGCCTTTGAGCCTCTTCCTCTTCGGCCCTGAGCTTTGCCGCATGCCGCTCTTTCTTCATCCGTGAGACCGCCTCACCCGGCAGTTCAAAATTAGGGACCGTCGGCGGCTTGCTGGATCTCACGGAGCGAACGCGTTGAGGCGGAGGGCTGGATTCGGCAAGCTTTTGAGGGTCGAGCTGCATGGACAACCTGGCTGCCTTCTTCTCCTTGAGCTCCCTGGCGACCCTTTCGCCAGGAAGCTCAAACTCAGGGACCGTAGGTGGCTTGCTGGACCGGAAAGACGGAGGCCGCTGAGACGTGGCCTTGACATCTGCAACCTTGGGGGGGTCAAGCTGCATGGAAAGTCTGGCTGCTTTCTTCTCCTTGAGCTCCCTCGCGACCCTTTCGCCGGGTAGCTCAAAGGTGGGATAAGTTGGTGCCTTGCTGGCCCGCTGTAAGGGCTTCGGTGGGGCCAGACTGGCTGGTCGAGCCACCTTCCTGGTCGCAGCCGTAAGTTTTGGCTTCTTCTCAGCTTCCGACTCGGCCTTGGGAGGCGAAGACTTGCGCGTCGAGCTACGGGGCGACGACTCGCTTGGCCCGCCTCGCACAGAGCTGACCGTCTTGGAAGTAGCCTTGCCGTTGGGCGTAGTTGACTTAGATGCAGGCTTGGGAGAAGGTGAGTGCTTGGCAACCTGATCTTTGGGTTTGTCTTCCCCGGTGTTCGAGATTGGGGCCAAGCGCGTGGCTGCTGTTACAGCTTCGAACTCGTCCTCAAGCTGGTCAATTTCTTCCAAAGAATCCTCGATCGTACTCATAGGGGCCGTCATGAGGCGCCGGGGTGGTTCAATCGTGAGGGTATTGTCGCTGTCCTCTGATGCGTCTGCAGCAGTGGACCATTTCGCACTCTGAGGTCCGCTGGTTGCGGCACTGGCAGGGCTGTTCATCGTTCGAGAGGTGGCCATGGCAAGCTCGCGGTCTTCCTGTCCAAGAACACGGAACTGGTGCGAAGTGGTTTCAAGATTGGTAGTATTACAGTGGTCCGGTGTCAAGTCAATTGGTGTTGCCAGAAGCAAGTATTCGTCGTCAGGGTCGCCAGGAAAATGTCCCTTACTCCCACCTGCTTTGGTCCAAGTGAGCAGGTTACAACCGAAGTACCGCCTATAGCTTTGACCGATGATGCAAGCGGCAGCGCTATTCAGCTGGCTATCCAATGGCTGGAGAGGCTGGTCGAGAGTTGAGCAGACTGGAGCTGGCAGGGACAAAACCCATTGAAATTGCTTCTTCCTGTGCTTCTCGAAGGTGTTCTCCTGGGGATCCTGGCCTCTGGCTGCCTTGACTAAGTCGTGTTCACCAAAAGACTCTAAGTTGAAGCATGGATTAGCCAATCATTCGGGGTTTATTGAACCAGCCAGCCTGGTATAACGAACCGTTGTGGGCCGAGAGGCTGTCAATGGACTCGGCGGGTACCTCCGGGGCAGTGAACGTCTCTACTGCGAGTTGAGGACGGAGTCGATGAGCGCGAAACTTCTTGTCACCAAGATCAGGAAGAGTATCTTGGGAGCGGAGGGTCCACTCGAAGCCTTTGGTGGAGTCGCTGGTCGATGCTTTGTTTAGTTGGGCTTCTGGGTCAGTGTTCTCCTTGACGGAGGGGTCGAAGATGTCCAGGTCCCAATGAACAGTGTTGCGCGCTGATTTGCTTGGTCTGCTCGACTTGGTTGTGGTGAGAGTGCCGTGGGCGGGGCTCGAGGCACAGTTGCAGTTGGCAGTAATTGAGGATGGAGAGAGGTTGAGGTCTGTGCCACCAGTGGGCGAGACAGCCATGAGGGCCATTCTAATAAATCGCCGTCTGGGGGAGGGTCGGATGGATCTCTCGGCGAGACAGACGAGACAGACGAGACAGGGGTCGGCCCTATTTGGAAAGCCCCAGAAACGAGACAGAGTCGTGCCGCAAGCACAGACAAGGGTCGAGCTAGAGCAGCGCAATCTCGGTGCATGAACAAAACACGGCGGGCAGGGTTGGGATGGAAACGTGGCCGCGCCGGCGACGAGGGCAGTTTGCGAGATATGATTGGGTCAAGAGAGACGACACAAGCCGGTCCAGAATTGCATTCTCGATGATGGATGCTGTTCCCAAAAAGGCTGACATGCAAAGTTAACACGGTAAATGTGGGCGAGGCTTCAGCTTCATCCAGAGACGAAGAAGGGCTTGGCACCTGGTCTTGGGTGGAGGGCGGCTGATGAACGCGTTGTCAATGTAAACAGAGCTACTGCTGTGTAGAAAGCGCAAGGAGCGATGGCGACGCGTGAAGTCGGCCGCTCTTGCATTGCAACCCTCACACTTACACAGTCCAGACTTACAGGTGCAAACCCACCCTTGGAATGACAGGAGCATGCCGGTAGATCCTTCGTGGGAGCAGGACCGTTCTGATTCGTTCTATTGGTATCGTATCTATGGGGCCGGGGTACTTCAATACATACAACAAACCCCCCCCCCCCTTCTCTAGACAGGTCTCAGTCTACGTGGTGCTGCATACCACACCACAACTGGATTTCAGAGCCGAGTGATGTGCAGCCTGCAGGTACCACCGTAATGCGTGGAATGCGCATGAGAACACGGGGAAGGGTGCATCGACGCTGGCGCATCTGGCCCACAGCTGCACCACAGATTGAAATGTTCCCAACGCCGCAAGTGCTGGCTTTGGATTCAATGGCATCGCGTGTCACCAGCTAAGCACTCCGGCACGAACCTGACTTGCTGTGTAGTGCGGCCGCGAGGGCTGAAACGGATCAAGCCTGGGGTCAAGACCTCACTCGTTTGCTTCCTCTGCGGCCTCGGCCTGGGCCTGCAGTGCGGGCGCATGCTCTGTTGGAATGCGAACCAGGGTTTGTGGCAGAGCTGCCGCTGCTTCTGCATCGTTCTGCGGCTTCGGCAGCTTGGCTGCAAAAGGGTGATGATTAGTTGCCTCTTCCGGGATATGCTGCCGCTTGTAGGTTGAGGGGGGAGGACTAACAGGAGGCCATGTTGATCGCGCGCAGGACGTTGTGCCAGTTGCCCATGACAAGAGCGATCGCTGTTGATTTCAGTTCCAGTCAGACCCTTGACCGTCTGTTTGGCCGTCGAAATATCACGGGCAAAAATGCTGGCCGGGAACTATACCTTCAGTGCCGTCAGACAATGTGGCCAGCTTCTGCTCCAACGCCTCCATCTGCGACGCGACTGCAGCACTCAGGTCGCGTAGTTCCCGGAGATTCTCGAGCTCGGCTTTCTTCTCATTGACCCGTGCCACCAACGCAGGAGACTGACCTGCGGACGACGCCGAGCCCGCCATCGAGGGTTGCCGGATGTGCGGCTGCATCGACCTGGCAGGAAAAGACATGTTGGTTGTATGCGCCTGGTGGTGAACAACTTGGTACGGCTCGGGCAATAGAATGGGGACGGTCACCAAATGTCTACAGATTCGATTATCCCAAGGGAAGGGCGTGCCCGAACATTGCGACCCTGACCCTGGTTTTCGACTCGATGATGGCATGTCTGGTTGGATAGTGGGGGTGGGAGGGTCCATCCAACTCCAGTTGCTCGGCCAACGAACAGGTCCATTTTGGTGCAGAAAAGCCAGCCCCCCAATAGTAGCCAGCGACAAGCACTTTACTTCCTGGACCCAGTCCAACCACCTCCTTACACCACCTCGACAGCAGAACAGAACATTCCTATTCCCTCGCTCTAATCTTCCAATTGCTGAATATTGCCACATTTATCCCGCCATCCAGCCGTTCGCCCCAGGTGCAGCTATGCGAGATGGCAAGACTGAACGAAGTACCAATGTCAACAGATAGCATAGAAACGCGTGAGTGCCCGCTGGCTTTCAAGCTCACCCGCGCATGCCGACATACTGACCCGTGCTTGGTGCGCGACAGTGAGGAAGAAATTCCTACGGCAGAATCGAGATATCGCGAGAGTCAATTCGGCACAGTCATTGCGCATCCGGTCGCTCGAGAGCGAGTGCGGCCGACTTCTCTCGGACAACCTGACCCTGAATGGGCGCATACTGGAGCTCGAGCGAGACCTCGAGGAATGCAGAGAGGCACAGAGAATCGCAGACCATGCTCTTGAAATCAAGGCCAAGATGGAGACTCAGCTCGACGAGTGGAGCGCAATGCTCGGGGGGCTGGGTGTGGAGCGCGCCGCCAAGAGGCACGCCCGTTCTTCTCCCGGTGGCATAACGGTCGCAAGGAAGCGTGCAAGCATGGATCGTAGCCCAGCAGCGAAGCAGCGGCCACGAGATTCGAGGAGCAGCGCCGACATGGCTGCTCTACACGAGGGGAGGCTACCACCTATCCAAGAAAACACTACGTATCCGCGACGGACAATGAAGTATGCTAGATCAACATTGGACATTGTTGGGGCACGCAGTATGCTGACATCCTCCTAGCCACAATGAAATACTGGCAATCTGCTCCGAGGCCGAGGTTTCAAAAGATTCGCCAGACCTCGGGCCACCGCCCACTTCACGCTTCGTCGAAGAGCCAGTCAAGGTCGACAGCCCCAGCAGATCAACTGGCGTCTTACAACCTAGTCCCAAACTCACAATCGAAGCACTCCTGCCGTCCAGCTCCCCTTTGAGGCCAGATATAGAACCGACGAAGCAGCCCAGTGTGGCCTTGGAGGCAAGCTCGCAGGATGATTCGAGACCAATCAAGCCAGCCCGCACACAAACCCATCCTTCCGTCAAAGCCGGCTCTAAGAGAAAGTTCGGCGACGAGAATGACGAAGTCCAAATGTCAAGGGCATTCCCGAGCGCGGAGAGATCCGGAAACAAGATCGTATCGGATAGGCCACTAATTGTGAGGGATTTGAAGGGTCGCTCCAGTGCAAAGGAGTTGTCAAGCAGGCCTGACGAGAAGAATCCCGAGACCACAGATCCCACCAAACCACGACCCAGGCAACCCCTAGCGGACAAGAGCAGGAACGACGGCATAGCCTCGCCGAAGAAGCTTCCCAAATCAGCGACAACAGGAGATCTTATGAAGGTCATGGCGGACCCACCCAAGGAGATCTCGCTGAAGGCTGCGCCGTTGAAGAAGAAGAGAGTTGTTCCAATCAAGCTCCCACCACTGCCACCAGCCGGACAATCGGCGGCGAAACAGCCAGCGGAACCAGAGACACCATCGGCGGACCCCGGTGTTGTCTTCCCTGACACCCCAGAAACCAAATCCACAAGCGAGAAGCCCCGAGATACGCCCCCTCCAGCAGACATCAGCTCTCATGGAGAGACTTCCCGGCCCAGCAGGAGAGTGAGAGCATCTGTCAGCTATGCTGAGCCGAACCTCAGGGACAAAATGCGCCGGCCGACCAAAGATTTATTGGACGCAGTGTCTGGAGAAGGCAAATACAAGCGCACCAGCTCAGCTCACCATGTCGCTTCGGTATCTGCTTCAAAGCCCACGGCCGAAGGCGAACTGACAGGATCAGCATCGACGACTCAGCTTCCGGCGGCCGAAGCGGCCATGGAGAATGAGGCAGCCCGCCGGCCTCCAGTCACGAGCCCATTATTACAGAAAGACTCGGTGAAGGAAACACCACCAGCGGGTCAGGTAGGCCAGACTGTGACTGAGCGTCGAAGGCGGCCATCATCTAGGCAAAGCCAACTGTTTGAGAAGCTGGAAAAGTCAGGAGACGATCAAGATGAAGAAGGTGGCGCCGAGGAGAGCAACGCAATCGATCCATACGAATTCCGAGACGAGTCCACCGTAATCGAACAGCCCAAGGAATTCCTCCCAAAGGGAAGAGGCAGCAAGGGAACAAGGCGGTCAACGGTGGCCAAAAACGTAGGCGTGGACGACCAATCGGTGTCAGGGGCGGACACCAGGAAGCCTTCCCGAAAACGGGCGTCGATGGCTGCTCCCAAGAAGACATCCATGCTTGATGATGGACAGGATGAGGACTCTTCGTATGACGCCAGCCTGGAAACAGTGAAGGACATTTCATCGTTGCTGGTCCAGGACAAGGCGTCGAGGCGTCGAAGCATGATGTTGTAATGTAATGAATTCTTGGACGATATTTGCGGCAAAAATTGCAAGCATGGCGTACCTGGTTGGTTCCAAGTGGCGTTGAGCGGACTTCTGGGATGGATGGATAGGACCAGGATACCAGCGTGTACTCTTTTAGACTAAAAGGAAGCGCATTTCATGCCGGGTTTTGGAACGAGGCATTATGAGTATCTAATGTGGCACTTGAAGAAACGACTTTCCCGCTCGTCGGTCTGCTCCTCTGTCTTTCCATGCGGGCTCATCAAGCCAACACAATCAGTGAATCATGTCCTGATGGTGCTCAATGGCGTGTTATCTTTGGCATTGGCGCGGCCTATCCGTCACAACAGCTTGGAGTCTTCCGCACAGGCCTGTGACTCCCCTTATGATGCTCCAGTCGGTTCCACTGGCTTTGTATACGTCACCTTCTCGACCGCAACGTTCTCGGCGCCATTCTCATCCTTTCTCAGTTGGTACACATACAGTGTCAGCGATATGCCTTGGACCTAGATGACATCAAGTCAGCTCGGTTCCAACCGCGGACCTGGGCTTGCCGCTCAAAAAGAGGCCACGTGCCCCCTGTGGCCAGCAGCAAGTTTCGAAAACCGGCGGTGCGGTATAGAACCTACATCCATCAGGCAGAAACTCGGCACAACCTCCTCCTCCTCGCCCTCGCCGGTGCCCCAGCCGGTGGAGAAGGCGCCGGTTGCGGACCCGGGATTCACGAAGAACTTGTCCATATACTCGAAACACTCGAACTTGTGGGTGCCGCCCCAGCAGAGCACGTCGACGTCGAGCTTGTTGGCCTCGGCCAGCAGCAGGTCGGGCTCGCTGGAGACGAGGGTGAAGCCCTCGAGGAAGCCGATGCGCAGGCCGCCGTGGGCGACGACCTGCGTCAGGGGCAGGGAGGTGGCCTCGACGTCGAAGCGGCCCTTGACGATCTTGAGGTCCGGCGAGATGGAGCGGAGGTACTCGTACGTCGGCTTGTCGGTCAGGTTGCCGAGGCAGAGGGACTGGGAGATCTTGCCTGGGGCGAGGAGCTTTTTGAACTACACGGTAGCTGTTAGTGCCTTATTTCATTCTCTTGGAAGGTGCCAGAGTAGAGGTCCTGTCGTGTGATAGAGGTGTGTGTGTGTGTGTGTATGTGTACGAGGGTGTGTTTGTGTGCGCGCGCACGCGCCGTTGGCAAGGTACCTTTGGGGGGATGTCGAGAGCTCGATCAGGGATGTGGAGGTCCCCTATCACTAGGATGAGGAAGGCCATTGTGCCACTCGGTACTATTATGGGACTAAGAAGGTATCGAGTTCAGGAGTCGTGCCTCAATGGCTCGTACCGCGTCCAGGGCGACTCGGCCAAGAGCGTCGAGCGTCAAGGAAAGGTAGGCCAAGGCGCTGTTGCGCCGAGGATGGTAGGCACGCGAGTTTCCAATGTTCGTTTCAGGAGACGTTCTGCATGCTTTTTCGTCGTCTGCTGGTCTCTAGTCGCTGGTTCCGGCGGGGGTGGCGCGGCGGGGCGCGATTCGTGACGTCGGTTGTGGTTGTTTAGGAGCTCGAACTGTTGTAAGCCACAGCCCATGGCTGACGAGCGTGCATCATCTTCGGAGTACAGAGCAGACACACTTCCCTGGTTGTAGGACCCCTGTCTGTCCCGCTCCGCTGCTGGGGTAGCTCCCGCCGGGACTGCCTGCCCGCGCTTGCAGCAGCAGATGCGCAGGTACACTGGTACCTCGGAAGGCTGCCCGACCCGACGGACGAAACCCGGACTTGGCAGCCGAATGATTAAACCAAGCATAGAGAACACTGGGCAGTTCCGTAAACATACCGAGTGCCCTGGTTATTAGTCAAAGGCTGTTGAAATCGGTTCATGTCCCCGCCTGCCAGCACACTTCCTTGCTTGACACGGAGATAGATAGTAGAGGACAGGACACGGCTTGAGCTCCACCACTTCCTCGTGGTTTTCTGTTCAATCAAAACTTGCTGTTTGTTCCGTGCTGCGCAGGCGGACCGACCACCGATTGGGGTACCGGCAGCAGATTCTCCAAAACACCCAAATGTACCGGTCTCGGCCCCTATCGCTCATAGCCATGATACCCCGCGGCAGCTCCGCAAGCCGACGCCTCTCCCTCACGGCGAATCACCTGCTTTCAAAAGCGCCGCCTTCACCCTCTTCATCATCGGCTCCTGCTCAAGGACGAGTGCAAGGACCACGCAGCCTCTCAACTACTACTACAGCAGCAGCAGCAGCAGCAGCAGCAGCATCACAAGACTCCGCAAACATGTCTTCCCAGCCAGAGCATTCCACCCTGCTCATCCCGGGGCCCATCGAGTTTGACGATGCTGTGTTGCAGTCTATGAGTCACTACAGGTGAGACGAGATATACCCTATTGTGCTTTGTCACGGCGCGGCATCAGGAGATGCTACACCAATGCCCTGCAGCGGTACCCAGGTGCTGCACAGAAGGGGCCTCTGGATCCCGACATGGCAGCGGGCTCTGCATTGCCGGAGCTGTTGGCCTTTGTGCCCATTATCACCCTTCGGGACTTTGGTGTGCCCCGTCTTCCGTCACTGCACCCCGGCCGTGCAAGTTATGCAGAAGAAGCAGAGTGTTGACTAATTCCGTGCCGTAGCGAGAGCCACGTCGGTCCCGGCTTTGTCTCTACGTTTGGTGATACCTTGTCAATGTTGCGGAACCTCTTCCAGACAACGGACCCTTCCTCACAGCCGTTTGTCATCTCGGGTTCCGGAACCCTGGGCTGGGACCTGGTCGCGGCCAACCTTGTTGAGCCTGGCGAGAACGTGCTGGTCTTGACCACCGGCTACTTTGGCGACAGCTTTGCGGACTGCTTCAAGGTGTACGGCGCGAATGTCGACCAGCTGAAGCCTGCCGTCGGTTCAAGGCCGCAGTTGCCCGAGATAGAGGCAGCGCTCAAGGCCAAGAAATACAAGGTCATCTCCGTCACCCATGTAGACACCTCGACCGGCGTGCTGAGCACGCTGCCTGAGCTTTCGGAGCTGGTGCACAGGGTCTCCCCCGGGACTTTGTTGATCGTCGACGGCGTCTGCTCCGTCGCCGGCGAGGAGATCGACTTCGACAAGTGGAAGCTCGACGGAGTCGTCACCGCCAGCCAAAAGGCCATCGGCTGTCCTGCCGGATTGTCCATTTCCATGTTCAGCGGGCGGGCTATCAAGGTGTTTGAGGAGCGCAAGGCGCCGATTGGCGCCTATTTTGCGTCTATGAAGAACTGGACCCCTAGTACGATTACCCTTATTTCGGAGTCGCGAGATGGTGGAGCAGGGGCTGACTCTCTTGCAGTTATGAGGAATTATGAGGCTAAGAAGCCCTCTTATTTCGCCACTCCCTCCCCACAGTTGATCCACGCCCTCAACACTGCTCTCAAACAGATCCTGTCTGCTGGACCTCTGTCAGCGCGCTTTGCAAAGCACGCCGAGGTCTCCGACAGGATCAAGAAGGCCGTCGAGGCCCTTGGCCTGAAGCAGGTGGCGTCCAAGCCTGAGGACCGATCTCACTGCATGACGGCCATCTACTTGCCAGACAACGTCAAGGCTGCAGAGATCCTGCCTGCGCTGGCCAAGCGAAACGTTGTGTTTGCGGGAGGCATTCACAAGGATATCGCACCCAAGTACATCCGTTTCGGGCACATGGGCGTCTCTGTGACGGATGAGAAGCGAGGGGATATTGACCGTGCCCTGAAGGCGTTGGAGGATGGCCTGACCGAGTGTGGATATCAAAAGGCATGAGACCCAAGCTCAGCGTGACTTCTCAGTCGCTGTGGGAGGCAGGATTCTGGCAACCGGTAGACAAAATTCGGAAGCTTGCGAGACAAGACAAAACAAAACAAGGGTTCTCGTTTGAATAGACACAGCAGATGTTAAAAAGCTTAGTTGCAGGACAGATGGCGCTTCTGGGACAGTCTCGGGACAGTCTTCTGCGTTCTTCCATTCATTAGTAAACACCTTTCCGCGGGGCTCACACCCGCTCTGCAAATGTCCAGGCGCGAATTCGGTTCGATTTGAGGGGCGCGCAGCCTCCTCACGACCAGGCTGCCCCGAACGCAGCCGCTGCTCAGTGTGTGACCAGCCTCACAGCCAGTCACATGCGAGAATTATCAGTTGAGGTTGAGGATCTGGAGCGACGCGCTTTTTAGAGTGCTGATGCGCAGAGACGCGAGCTGTCAGGCTGTCAGTGACGTGTGGTTAGCTGTAGCAGGCCCCCTGCAAAATTCCGGGCGGGGTAGCGCGAGCGAGCGCAAGTGGGCTGGGCTGGCCTGGCTGCAGCCTCTTGTCTTCGGTCCAAAAGCTCAAGGCTTACTTACCACCTCTCTTGGCTTGACTTGCCTCTCCTCAGCCGACATTCTTTTGCGGTCTCGCAACCTCCCTCCCACCACACCCAGACAACAGCCATACCCCAGGGCAAAGAAGTCCTTTCCCTCTTCTGCGAGCATCCCCTGTGCTTGTACCCCTTCTCCTCTTGTCCCCCCTCTCCGACGAATACCGCCACCTCGACCCGACTGCACACACCCTCAACCTCTCACTGCCTTGCCGCCCAGCCGTCGCCATGGCGATATCTATCGAGGAGCTCGACGTGCTCGTCCGTAGCTTTTACGAGGGACGAGGCGAACAGGTACGCTTCTCTACAGTCTTTACTGCCGTGGGCGAATCCGCTGACCATGCTCTCCTCCACAGCAAAACGCCGCCCAGGCCGCTCTGAACCAGGTAAGCCACCCCGCCGCGCCGCATTCCGGAATCGACACTCACTGACCACCCACGAACACAGTTCAAGGAGGATCCTGACGCATGGCTCATGGTGGACGACATCCTGTCCAAGGCGACCTATCCACAGACCAAGTGTACGTACATGAGGGCAAATCCCAAACATGCTGGATTGGGGCTAACAGGTCGCAAAGACCTGGCGTTGCAGGTTCTCGACGGCGTCATCTCAACGAGATGGAGGGTCCTCCCGAGGGAGCAATGCCAAGGTACGCAACGCTGAGCAGATAGACCTTGGCTCTCTGGCCCGCTGACCGTGGTACAGGCATCCGCAACTTCATCGTCTCCTTCATCCTGCAGTGCTCCAGCACCGAGGAGTCCTTGCGATCCCAACGAACCCTGCTCAACAAGCTCAATCTCGTCCTCATCTCTGTCCTCAAGCAGGAATGGCCTCACAACTGGCCAACCTTCATCAACGAGATCATACAAGCCTGTCATTCGAGCCTGTCGGTCTGCGAGAACAACATGATCATCCTTCGACTCCTGTCCGAGGAGGTCTTCGACTACTCCGCCGAGCAAATGACCTCCACCAAGACCCGAAGTCTGAAGACGACCATGTGCAACGAGTTCTCCCAGATCTTCCAGCTTTGTCAGGAGATCCTTAACACGGCGACCCAACCAAGCCTGGTGCTGGCGACACTTGAGACACTGCTTCGGTTCTGCAACTGGATTCCTCTCGGCTACATCTTTGAGACGCCATTGATCTCACTGCTCCGAACACGTTTCCTAGAGGTGCCCGAGTTCCGCAACATCACGCTCCAGTGCTTGACGGAGATTGGCGGCCTCCAGACCGGCGGCCCGGCTGGCAACAACTACGACGAGCAGCTTGTGAAGATGTTTACTGAGGTCCTAACCACTATATCCACCATTATACCCATTCAGATGGATCTCAAGACGACATACCCACAAAGCAACTCCCGAGATCAGCAATTTGTGCAGAACTTGGCTCTGTTCCTGACCAATTTCTTCTCCATGCACTTGAACCTGATTGAAAACCTGCCCAATCGCGACTACCTCTCTCATGCTCACTACTACCTGATTCGTATCTCCCAGATCGATGACCGAGAGATTTTCAAGATTTGCTTGGACTACTGGCTCAAATTGGTCCAGGAGCTCTACGAGGAAATGCAGTCCCTTCCCATAGGCGACAACCCGCTGGTCGCCATGGGAGCCATGTCAGGTGGCGCACCTAACCCGGCACTTCTCAACAACTACCCTCTGCGGAAGCACAAATACCAAGAGGTTTTATCCAACCTTCGCGTCGTCATGATCGAGAAGATGGTTCGCCCTGAGGAGGTCTTGATTGTCGAGAACGACGAAGGCGAGATCGTTCGCGAATTCGTGAAGGAGAGCGACACGGTGCAGCTATACAAGACCATCCGCGAGTGTCTTGTCTACCTGACCCACCTGGACGTCGTTGATACAGAGCAGATCATGACAGACAAGCTCGCCAAGCAGGTAGACGGCTCGGAGTGGTCCTGGCACAACTGCAACGTTCTGTGCTGGGCCATCGGATCGATCTCCCTGGCCATGAACGAGGAGACAGAAAAGCGCTTCCTGGTCACCGTGATCAAAGACCTGCTTGGGCTCACCGAGATGAAACGCGGCAAGGACAACAAGGCCGTGGTCGCATCCAATATTATGTACATTGTCGGCCAATATCCCCGCTTTTTGAAGGCTCATTGGAAGTTCCTTAAGACGGTCGTGAACAAGTTGTTTGAGTTCATGCACGAGTCCCATGAAGGTGCGTCGCTTCTTTCTACTATTGGAAGTCGTAGCTGACAGTCATTGCAGGTGTTCAGGACATGGCATGTGATACGTTTATCAAGATAGCCAAGTCTTGCAAGCGTCATTTTGTTGCCCTGCAGCCTAGTGAGCACGAGCCCTTCATCGAGGAGATCGTTAGAAACCTTCCCAAGATCACGGGCGACCTCACCCCTCAGCAAGTACACACCTTCTACGAGGCCTGCGGTTACATGGTAGCGGCCCAGGGCAACCGCAACCAGCAGGAGCGACTTCTGGCGGAGCTCATGCAGCACCCCAACGCCGCTTGGGATGAGATCATCAAGCAGGCGACGGTCAACCCGGCAATCCTCCAAGACGCCGACACAATCAAGATCATTGGGAACATCATGAAGACCAATGTTTCAGCTTGTTCCTCGGTCGGGTCGTACTTCTTCCCCCAGATTGGCCGCATCTACCACGACATGCTGCAGATGTACAGGGCAACGAGCCAGCTGATCTCCGAATCTGTCGCAAAGGAAGGAGAGATTGCCACCAAGATGCCTAAGGTCAGGGGCTTGCGGACGATCAAGAAGGAGATTCTGAAGTTGATCGAGACATACGTGGACAAGGCCGAAGATCACACGGCCGTGCGAACCCAGATGGTCCCACCTCTGCTCGACTGCGTCCTCGTCGATTACAACCGCAATGTGCCTGGTGCCCGTGATGCGGAGGTCCTGAGGGCCATGACTGCTGTCATCTCAAAGTTGTCCTCCCTCATGGAGGATCAAGTACCGACCATCATGGAGAATGTGTTTGAATGCACGCTCGATATGATCAACAAGGATTTCTCGGACTTCCCAGAGCACCGGGTCGAGTTCTTCAACCTGCTGAGGGCCATCAACCTGAACTGCTTCCCGGCCCTGCTGAAGCTGGACAACCGACAGTTCAAGTTTGTGATCGACTCGTGCATGTGGGCTAGCAAGCATGACAACCGCGATGTCGAGGCGGCAGGCCTTAACATGTGTCTCGAGCTGATCAACAACATCGCCGAGAAGACCGACGTCCAGACGTCCAACGCTTTCTTCAACCAGTTCTTCACGCCGATCCTGCAGGACGTCTTCTTCGTGGTCACGGACCAGGATCACAAGGCCGGGTTCAAGACACAGTCGATGCTCCTTATGCGCATGTTCTACTTTGTGGAACCGGCTGATGGAACCGCTTCAAAGATCCAGGGCCCTATCTACCAGCCCGATGTCGCCCAGGCGGGTACCTCAAACCGCGAATTCCTCGGAAACTTCGTGGCAACCCTGTTGGCGAACGCTTTCAGCAACCTCCAGGCGTAAGTGACACTCCTACACTATCGCTAATGATATGCGCTAACATCGTTCAGGCCACAAATCACTGCCTTTGTCGCGGGGCTGTTCACGCTCAACACACAATACGACAAGTTCCGGCTTCACCTGCGTGACTTCCTGATTTCTATGAAGGAGTACGCTGGAGACAATGCCGAGTTGTATCAGGTGGAGAAGGAGAAAGAGGATGCTGCCAAGCAGCAAGCAGACCTCGACCGAAGATCGAAGGTTGGCGGGCTCATGAAGCCGTCGGAGCTGGAGAACGATGATGACGAGCTGTGACTCCGAGAGGAGTTCCGCAACGAGTTCGCACCACTAAACGTCGGAGGCTCTGAAGAGTCTAGCGGCCAGGGAGATCCGTCGGGTGGTCTTGACGGCTGGGATCTATACGGCCTGTGACTGCGGGTGGATATTGAGAGGGCTCGGCAAAGGATGGCGCGGGAATGGCGCGGGCGGAGAAAAGGGGGGGGGGAGAGTGATCCGCAGCCGTGGACACATCCGAAAACACACATTCCCTATCCCATTTTGTATGATACCACATAGAGGAAGAACCAGCACGAGGCTGGTAGGGACCGGGGGCGGCTAAGAGATTTTTGAGAAGACACAGCCTTCTCCGCTGGCTCACCTAGAAACAACAGATGGCATTCGCGGAAGAAAGCAACAACCTCAAGCGAGAAGAATTGAGCGGGGGGCTCCTCTTGGGCAGGAGTCCGCGGAGGAGATGTGGTTGGCCGGGGGAGTTGGTTCAGCTGGTCCGTCGACGTTCGCCATGCCAGGCAGTGATGGGGTGATGGCGATGAATCGTGGGGTTTGTTCAACTTAGCTAACTAATGCAGAGTAGACAGATGCCAGAGGCCCGTCAGGAGTGCGCATCGCCAAAGGTGATCGATCTGTCCTTTCTGAAATGTACCCACTGCTTGTGCTGTGTGACGGCCATCGACCCAGCCGGGCCGTCTGTTCATTGGGGTGAAATGCTCTCCTGCTCTGCCATCTGCGTGCGATGTATTACTACCCAGGTACCGAGCTGTTCTTTCAATTTCCTTACTGGCTAGTCAGTAGGTTGACTGGCTAGTAAGTAGACTGCTCATCAGCATCAGCCATGAAAATCACAACCCATCTCTCCATTCTGGCTTGCGCGGCAGTCTCCCCAATCCTAGGCTGTGCCGACCTGAGGCACATAAGCCTCGACAAGATAGCCTTCAAGGTCACAACAAGCAACGGCAACTAGTAGTCATGCGACGAGCACATAAGCCATGTCACCATCGCCGGCGATGTGAGTGATAAAGCTTGGGGGGCAGCGGCAGCACGACGAACTCTATACCGGGTCGTAAGGAAGAGAGAATCCCATGCTTTGTTAGGAGAGGCGTGGAGCATAATTATGCTGGCTTGTCACAGTCATCTTGGAACAGGACGGCTTGGGTTATCAGGGGTTGTTCGGAGGGCAGGGTTGCCGGACAGGAGCTGGTGACTTCTCCGTGGCGGTGTTTTTTTTTTTTTTTTGCCGCACTATATGGGAGCTTAGAGATGTGGAAAGAGAGACTTTGCCGTTGTGAACAGTCTGACAAGTGCTGGTCGTGTTTGGATGGCCCTAGTGGGTGACAGAGGGGATACTCGAGTATTTTTTGTCATGGACACCGCAACCAACGCTTGCGCACTTGGGCAGGCTACAATAATATTGCCAGCACAATGCCGATCAGTGAGGCCTTTCCGCAGTATTGCTTGTCGTGGTCAGAGATATCACGATGGTATTTTGAAGGCTTCAGGACACTAGCTTGACGCATTTGAGTCTCAAGAAACTGGCGTGTGATGGCACCTAACCAAAACGTACAATGCCACATGAGGACCTCGGGAACACTGAGTATATCCACCAGTTGTCACAATAAATTCGTAGAAGCACAATGGAGCAACCAGCCGTGACTTCATAATTCCATACCACATGATCGAGACTTCATCAATCGCGTCCAGAAGTTTCATATTCCTTCTTCTCATTCGGCTCAATGCCACCATCGACAGCCCAACATTGCCCAAAGTCAGCTTGGATGATGTCAACACGATACTAGAGCCTGGAGTAGACGTATCTGGGTCAGGTGATTTGGAATATGCCCAGTTTCTACGACCAACCGCGGAAACCCACAGAGGGGACTGCCTCGGACTTGAAACTACTACTGGGACTATCACTAAGCTTTTGTCCGTAGACAGCGAGAGATCGGTAGACTCGAACAGGACGAAAATCTCGGTCATCCGGCACCCAGGAGTCATCATACCAACGAGGAACGCATGGCCCTGTTAATTCTCGGCTGATTCCCCACGCCCATGTGAAGGTGGTGGCTCCAGCGACGACACGAGTCCATGTCCATGTACATACACATGGACGTCTTCAACGTCGCGAACGCCACAGATACCAAGGACAGTGGGTACGACTAAGAGGACTGTGCAGTCGTCAAGCACCAAGGCCGTCCTGGATATGGCAATCAGCCCAGCTGCGTACTACTCCTGCCTGAACTCCAACGAACAGCAAGCTGGGAAAATCTGGCGCTCACAGCAGTATTGATGAGTATTCCGTCATGCACCACGCGCCTTCACGCCAGCTGCGTCACCTGGGTACGCAGTCCAATACGACTACTTCAGTGGTCTAGTTGCCCTGGATCCCCGGCACTCCCTGGCACAACCGCCATGGCGTCTGACAATCTGCAAAATATTATATTACATAAAGAATAATTCGACACAACGGTCATCATCCGTTCAACTGAGGCTGTCTCCACGGACAAAAGAGGGCAGGGAAGTACTTTTCCACAAGCTCAATGTGGCAGGAACCCCCCCCCCCCTTGGCAGGGAGTGAATGGAGAGATGTAGGGGGGCAACAATGCCTGAACTCTTTTGGCCTCGAGGACTTCTCTTGCCAGTATCCGTGACTGTTCCTCGACCGTTGATACTCTGCATCAAGACGGGTGGTCTGCTTGCAAGTGGAAAATCCCTCAAGATCATACGTGCCACAACGGCACCAGCCACTTCATGCGTACTACGTTTCCCTTGCGCTTGTGTTTTCTCGCCACCTGCAATATCCGCCGTTGCATGCGGGAATAATTGTATAGCGGTAAGTTCCAGGGGTGTGAATACAGAACGTGAGGAGTGCCGTGGGAACGAGAAGCAGGAGTCGATAGCACTAGCATCTGTCAACCTTGAGAGCCCTGGGCAAGACCACGTCTTGAACTGCCTCAGCGACAACATCTCCATCGCTATTCCTTCAGGACGGTCGTCTGAGCTTGAGACAGTACTATTAGGATCACAGTAGCTGCTTCAACCTGAACAACCAGCCACTTCCCTTAGGGTGTTCCAACCATCCTAGAAATGGCATCGGTTCCCTGATTTCGCGCACAGGAGGCGTGAGTAGGCGGGAGGCCAATGCTGTCCACACGGGAGTGAGTCGATAATATGGTGGTGGTCCGACCGAAGGCGGGCGTGCGGCTCCCCCTTGCGGGTTCTTTTCGTTGACCGGAGGAGACCGGGGGGCCTAGACTTGATCTCTTGCTGCTGCTGCTATTGTCGTCGTACTTGCTGTGAAAGGGAAGTGCTGTGCAAGGAGGAGTGAGAGAGGGAACTAATGCTGTACAACGACGAGAAGCCCTGTGCGCGCCTGTATCTCGCCTGGGGGTTTAGCTTGCAGCGTTTCTGTCCCGCAGGACGCTGCCGGTGATTCGGTGTTCGAGCACATCCGCGGCCACATGACCGCCGCCCGCCACGGCAGGGAAGACCAATTGTTCAATCAGAACAGTGACACTCCCGAGACTCCCTGAGCAACGAGTGAACACACAACGCAGTCACGGTCAGATGACCGGAGGACGGCTGCGCGCACCCCTCGAGGCACGCGTGTGCGCCGGCGCAGGGTCCGCCTCCCAGCCAGCATTTTGTGACAGTTGATCTGATCTGTCACCTTCTGGCGAGAGGGGGAATTGCACCTTCACCGAGCAATGTTACACGGAGGATAATGTACCCAGTGACTCCCAAAATGCAGGTCTCTCT
This sequence comes from Diaporthe sp. PMI_573, assembly GCA_021399435.1. Taxonomy (NCBI): domain Eukaryota; kingdom Fungi; phylum Ascomycota; class Sordariomycetes; order Diaporthales; family Diaporthaceae; genus Diaporthe; species Diaporthe sp. PMI_573. Next base: position 1,291,566 of record JAJTUP010000015.1, on the reverse strand, counting down.
GGAAAGGGAAAGCCGTCGCGGGGCCCATGATTCGCCCGGGCGAGGCAGGCAGATTGCAGGCAGGCAGCGTTTCTTCTCCCCATCTCGCCAAACATCAATTTTATTGCACAATCCCAGGGAGGAATACTCCAGCTGGTTAGCCTGTCGGCATATTAAACCATCAATATGCCCTCCGACCCGAAGGCACTACCCCGGTGGGCGTTTCGCATCCCCGCCACACTGGACGGAGATGGGTCGCACAGCATGATGTTTGAAGATGCCACCGTCAGACGGCAGCAGCTGTCAATGTCTCAATGTCTCTCGTTTGCCTCCCCAGTTCCCCGCGGGCGAACCAGCTTGGGTGAAACCTGGCCTGGCTGACCATGCATGATAATAAAGCGTCGAGTATCCACCTCGGCCTGTCAGATAGTAACCGGCAGGAGGCACTCAGGACCACACGTAGCAATAGTAAGAGCCACATCATCGTGCAGCCTGCTGTAACTAATAAAGCGCCCGCGGGTTGGCAACGGCTCGCAAGGGGGAGCGATCGGCCGGCGGATTCAATCGTGCCCATGCACATACACACGTACATGCATACATGTTGATCCATTAGCTGCTGTACCGCAAGGCCAACAGGGCAAATTTCGTTCTCGTCCCTGGACTCAGCAGGCCGGGAACGACCTGAGGTGTCCGATGGCAGCCGAAGGCCGTAGGCACAGAAAGAATAGCCGAATCTGCGGCTCATTGGAGGGCTGCAGGTCCGCAGAAGCAGGTGGTCTAGACCAGGCTGAGGATGTAGTCTGACGAAGTTTTGATTCTTGATCGCACTTCACAAGAGGGGCAGAGGAGGTCAGAGAGCTCGCCCGGCCTGGCTGGACATTCACTATGCGGACCGAGTTCCTGGGCAGGCAGAGGCCTCGTGGCAAACACAACGAGGCGCATCATGAGCACACCCTCGGGCAGCCATCATCAAAGAGCTAGCCCCCACTGGCTTGCGCCGGCTTCCTTTGTGTCGGCGAGCCAAGGAGGAGACCACGTTGCGATATATCATACAAGACTAGCTCGCGGCTCCAGGCAGGCAAGTCGATGCACGGCGTCGGTGGTCGCGGCCAGCTCCAAACTGCTGGGACGTATACCAAGCCCACTCCAGGCAGGGCGAGGCTGGAGTGGCGTGCGGAGACTATTAAGGGTTGGTGACGAGAACGCCGTAGCCCGCATGGTGGAAGCTGCAGTCGCACGCTGGAGGCAATCAGGGGAACTGGAGGGTGGGCACGATGTGCCAATGAGCCTGCGTCCTCGGCGCCAGGCCCATCAGGATGGATGGAGTTTGCCGGCATAGTTTGTTACTACACAGTAGCGGCTTTTGCTCCTTTCTGTTGTAGGTTCCAGCTGGATGTTCGCCGATGGTGTCGGCTCGGATTCGCATAGGAGGGCCTGCTGGATGCACGATGCCCAATCGAGGCGATCGGGACGTGGCCATTCGTCTCGTTGGCCAAGCCGCCCGTAGTTCCTGACAGCAGCAACATTGTCCAGCCGGGACATCGGCCTCAACTCAGCTCCAGCAACGATGGTTGGCGCTGCAAGGAGAGGGAATGGTTCGCCAGATGGAACCATCCAAGGCAGGCGGCAGGCGACCAGGCAGGCAAGGCGACCCGGCAGCGGATTTTTGACCCAAATAGGAAAGTGATATACCCTCCAGTACTTTTCCAAGGGGTCTTCACTTGCCCATTGCCGGAGGCAGTCCGGCAGAGGTGGCATAAGTAAAGAGGTTTTGTGAAAAGACGGAACCGGCTCTGTACCGTACAAAGTAGGGCCGTGTGCTTCCCGTGCCGTCTGCTGAGCAGGCATCACAGCCTTGTGTGACTTGCAGGATGCCTAACAGTACTGTGTAGATATGGTATCCGCCCGCTGAACACTGCAGTCACGACGTATCACATGTCCAAACCCCACAAAACTGAGCCGCGCCCCAACATTGTTAGGCTGCTTCTGATGCCTTGTCGTTGCTATTTCAACACGCTCGGTCTATTCGTGTATGTCGGAGCCCTTCGGTGGTGGATCCTGGTGGGGCCTACGGCTGGAACGTATGCAGTCGTTGGTCCCGCAACACGAATCCTGTGTGCTATTTAGTCGCCGGAGACTATTCCATGACGGCTAGCCTGGAACTCAGCCCGTGCAGATGAGCGTAGGTCATGTCCTTTTGCCCCCCTGCCGGTGGTCCCAAGAGCGTGGTACTGGGAATGTTGTCTCGTAACGAGGGCCGTTCCATTGCCGGGCAGGCATCAATAAAAGACACCCTGGATGGTCAGTTGGCTGCCGCCACCAGATCAGGCGATTCAACATTCCAACAGCTCGCTGACGAATGTGTGTGATGGTGTGTGATGTGCCAGAGAGTTCACTGCTGCACCGTACAAGCCGTGAGCAGCAGTAAGCAGCCTGTGGGTGATTTCTTCCCCATCATTGCTTCTTCCCCCTTGTGGAAATGCGGGGGGGAAATGACATGTCGATATCGGCAGGTATGACGGACCATTGAATATTGGTGGTGGTGGACGCACTTGCAGCCCGTCTGGAATCGAAGGGGCAAGGAGTTCCATCCTCCAGACGTGGGCAGAAAAACAACGAGGTCCTCGTGCTATCGACACGGGATCCCAGAAAGGGGGGGGGGTGGATGTTCGGCACTGGTATTATCGCCCGATCCCAGGCCCCAAGGCAGAGAGGAATTGAAGAGTTTTCTCGCACTGGCATGTCCAGCCTCAATTGCTGACTCCTTCAGCAATTTTTCATCCGCCGAGCCCTGAAATTGATCCCTCAAGGGCCGTAGGTACCGGGCCTGGTGGCCTGTACACAGTAAAGCAAGGGAGAACGGTCGCGACCCGGCCGCCGGTCCTCGAGGTGAGTCTCCGGTTTCAATCCTGAGGCTGTGGCACGGCATCAGAATTTTTTTTGGTGCCCCAACCTCGACACCACCCACGCCCGGTAAGCACTAGCATGACCATGTTTCGAAAGCGTCTTTCGCGAAAAAGCACGAGATGAGCCTTCTCCACGGACGAAGACGATCCGCGTGGGGGTTGCACAAAGAAAGCTGGGTTGTCTCTGAGTATTCGCAGTCCTGAACGGACCACGATGACGAAATCTGTAGGAGCCCGAGTCACGTTGTCGACGACGGTGGGCTATGGGTAGGTGAACGAGCAGTATACAACAAGCCGCTTCTACCGTGGTCGCCAGTGATGAGTCAGTCAGTCTGGTCCTCGCAGAATTCGCAGAATTCACAAGGGAAGGGAAGCATACCGTGCCGGCGCCGTCGAGCTCGGAAAGGACTTAATATCCGTCCTCTGGAGCAGTGGGCGATCAATAATCTGTCCGAAATGGCGTTGATCATCCGCCTGCCCGCGCTTAGGAGTTTTGACAGGACGGAATCTAGCGCAAGAACCAATCACCCCCTCTTATACCCCGGCTGGACCCCTGCTGGTGACACGGCTTTGCGCCATTCTCTTCAGGACTACCCCTTGATCAAGCGTTTGATTCCGTTGGCATACTCGAAGGTCGCCGACGGCCTGGAACCACGACTTTATGAGCCTGCTTTTATTGCTATGCAAAAGACGCTTCATCATCATACCGTCGTTCGTGCCTATCAACTAAGCTGGTTGATCTGAATGCGTCACTTTTGACGGAACGTGGTGCGTCAGTAAAAGACAGGGCAGTTGGGGATGGTCGAGTTTTGTCATTGAGGCCACTGTGGCTGCCTTCGTTCACTGTTGACAGCAGCTGCACGTGGTATGCAGCGCTGGAAGCACTCGCAGGCGAGCGCATCGATCGAATTCCATCCATCTGATCACTTCCTGTTCCCCTCTAGGCCGTCTCCCCACCAAATCTCGGTTGGCAGGGCCCTGCCGAGATAGATCGCCTGGATCAACGCCACCTAGCCCTGCCAACAATAAAGCTGATATACACCGTAGAACTTCACTCCCTACGCCCTGGTCCGCTGACTCAACTTCCCACCACAGACCGACAAAATGAAAGCTCCGCAAAAATCTTTCGACTCGGCTTTTTGTCATGGTCAGCCAAGGGGCAGGCGTCCATGGCGTCTTGTCATCATTAGGATGAGCTGGCGGCCGACAAGCACCCTAAGCGGGGCCGGGCTCTAGGTTGTAGGGCCTGTCGACGCTTGCATTCAAGTCAGGTCAGAAACACACCGAGCGCCATGTACGAGGCGGGCCTTTCCATTGTTTGATGACACCACATATCCCCGGTACGGCATATCAAACGGAAACAACGCGCCTCCATCAGAACCAGGCAGCTGGCGAATCTGGTCCGGGGAATAGGAATGCTTGCAGATGTCTGCAAGGGGCAGGAGGTGGGCCTGACGTCCATTATCTTTAAGCGTCCCGGTCAGAGGTGGCAAATTGATGCTTTTTCGGTGGTTCGCCGTGAAGATTTCGACCTCTCTCCCTGATCTGCCCGATAAATGACTCTAATCTTCCGTGATTGGGACTCACAGGCTGGGCACAACGGGCTTGCTAAGGGACACCCGGGGTCTATGCGTGCATATGCAAGGCCGTTTCCCGCTGCTCCACCGACGTGAATAACAAATCGGCATGCTGTGAGTCGATACTTATGTGAATGTCGTCCCATTTCACGCGGTCATGAGATGTGACGGGTAGGGTGACAGGCGGGAATAATAAGAACAGTCCTGAGTCCGTGGCGCGTCCCGTCCTAGGCTTTGGTCCTCGGGTCGCCTGTCAGCCTGCCAAACATAGATGATGGAAATTCTCCGAGTCGGATGGTCCGCTTCGGCCGGCGAACTACCGCTGACCGGGCCCGGGTTCAGCGATAGGATCGAGACAGACGCCTCATGGCAGTGTGGGTTGCTGCAGCAGTCGCAGTCGCAGTCAACTCTGCCCTGCCTTGTGTGCCTCCGGCATCCCAATGTGAGAAGCACGTGGACTGTCACTCAGTGCCGTTCGGCAGAGGCTCGCGCGGATATGACTTCTGGCCGGGCGAATCACGATCACGTCGTACTCGCAACCTCATCAGATGGTCTTGAATGGAAGTATCGAATGCCTTGCCCGAGAAGGCAAATATGCAGTCTTGGCTTGACACCTGCTTCCTTTATTAGCTCGGTGAAAAGATAGGGCCGTGGTGGGTGTCCGGCAGTAGTAATGTGAGGTATAGCACACTGCGTAGCCTCTTTCCCCGCAAGGCTGCCAAGCGGCACTGAGCTGAATGCAAATCACGATGCTAGAATGCGATCGTGACGATCTGATACACGCTCACGACGCTTTCCATGGCGGGGTTGAAACGAGGGCTTGGCCAGATGATGCCATGAAGCAGTCGAGTGACCCATTTCTTGTGCGAAACAACCGACCCACCAACTCCCGTGGGGGTGTGAGGCCAAGCGTTCGTTGCTTGGTTCCTGAGGGTGGTTGTGGGTGTGCAGTGGCTATGGATGTTCGGAGCACTGGCAGTAATGCTGTATGATTGCCTACGCTGTTGGGGTACTGTGCCTGACATTCTAGCATCGTGCATGATATGACGCAGTAATGGTGCCCCCGTCGTAAGTGCAGTACGTATGTAGACAGTCCAGCTTACCCCCTCCTGGCAGTATCTAGGTGTGGGCGGCTGCATGTCCCACAGACGCTCACTCCTAGCATGCGGTACAGCAGTACCATTGTGGGATAGATCATGGAGAAGTGGACCGCGAGAGCGGTACGGAGTAGAGCACAAAGTTGTAGCATCATTGCTCTCCTTGGCAACTGATCAGGCCGCCAATCGTGGGGCACGGGAAGGCATCGTCCTTCTGTCATGTGCCAGAATTGAAATCATGATGTGGGATAGAAATGGCAATGAAAGGATGATAGCCCCAAAGCGACGCGAGTTCCAGCTTGAAACCCCAAGTCTGCAGCATATGGTGAACCCTGGTTCCTGGAGCCGAGATAGCCAACCCGAGCTGCGCAGAGCGAGTAAGGCCGGTCGACCAATTGGAGGTGGTTGAGGTCACACCCCACCCGTCGTGTACGAATTGCTTGGCTAGTCCGGTGATGATGCCGTCGTTCAATAGGCCCGCTAAGGTGGTTTCGTGATGGAGCACTCGGGAGATCCACTAATCTCCGCACCTCATCCCGAGGAAAAAGTGTGGAGGTGGAACCCTTGACGTCTTTGTGTGGACGGATGGTGTGTGCAGCCCACACCCTACTGACCAGGTCGTTCTCGCAGTGCATCATGCGTGAGAGCATCGTCGATGTCGTAGGGACGAACGATTGGCCACGCTAGACGTGGCCGTCGATTCAGTTGCCACTCGACCGGCTCCTGAACTGAGTGGTCTAGTAGGTAGCTCTGTAGAAACGAGGATGATATTGCAGCCTCGTGGCGTCCGATCTCGTCATCACCGTGACGATAGTCGCCAGAGGCACAAACGCCATTTCAGCCTCGCCGAGAAATTGGCCGGGGCCTCAATAACAACACTCGCTCGCAATATTGCGACCGCTCTCCTTAGGCCATGCGGAAAACCTAACAGGGTACACAGTACAGACCTTATCACTGGGCCGAACCCATGCTGAGTTTGACGCAGATTGTGTGCCGAGCATCGCAAGGCCGTGGCCGAGTTGTGGTGAGTGGTTTGAACCAGAGTAGCATTTGTCAAGCCGGCGGCTCTAACTGGGCCAATCATTCAAGCTCTTATGGTCCAGTATGTTCCCTAGCTATGTACTATGTGTGCATGAGAACACACAAAGGCACACAGGCCCCTTGAAGGCCAACGTCAGGCCACGGACAGGCGATAGTGGACAGGCGATAGTGGGCCCGGCCTAGGAGCTGGTCTGCTGCTGGGACGAAACGGGTCGACGGTGCTTCCAGTCGATTTAGTTGGCCAGGCTAGCAGGCTGGTTTGACAACCAAGGCCTTTTCTGCGCTCCTTGGGGAGAGACTCTGGGAGCACCTGTTGCCGTCATGCAGGATCCCAAACCCCAAGCCGCTTCGTAACCAAGGTCGCTGCAGGCATCGCAAGGGCTCATGCATGCGTGACCAGTCAAGGCATAGCGCCTAGAGAAAATGCCCACGTTGATGGCGATTGTTTCGTGTCCTTGGCAGCGAAAAGAGGGGATGGGCCTGGGCGGCAGGCAGTCTCAGTGCTCTTGTCCGGGCTGGTGATGGGCCATTGGGTCAGCTGCGCAAGATCTCCACGATCCATGCCCGCCCGCAGCTCCGTGGCTTGTCCTGCATGTGCCTCGATGGCTGGTCTGGTGGTGGTGTGAAGGAGGGGGGTGGCATCGTGGGAGGGCAGCCACCATGGTTATGCAGCACAGTAGCTCCGCCCTTAGATGCACCAGGTTGCACCGGGCGATGCGGCAGGGAGGGAGACACACACAAGACACAGAGGAGGAGGGCAGCAGGGCAGCAGGGCAGAGGTGCAGAGGCATGGGCACGCCGCCCGCCGATCCCAGAACGTGAACGACAGAAATGGACGCCAGGTTGCACTGCTCCGAGACGACGGCCATCGTGGAGGCGAAATGCAAAACGATTAGGTTTGATAGCCAGCGGCGGCGATGTGTCAACATGGCCACCGTGCAACGTGGCTGCCGCCGACGGCGCGGGGATAATAATGTGTGAGGTCGTGGCCATGATGAAAGAGCACATGCAGCCAAGGGGGGATGAAGTCGCGTCACTGGAATGCTGCACGGCAGGGCCGCGAAAATTGCATGATGCTTGGATGGAGCGCCTGTCGCCGTGCAGACATTCCCAGTGCCGTGTTTACAATGGATGCTATGCTAGCGGACTTGGAGTCAATCAATCAATCACCGTGGGGGGGGGGAGGCCGACAGTAGCCCCCTCGTCCCCCAGGTTTAAGTGCAGCTAATCTCTGCCCTCCCTCGCGCTTGGCCTTTTGAGCTCTGTCTGGCCTGCTGGCGTGGGCCTGGCGCCCTCGACGGTGCTTACGCCTGGTACGCCCAGGACGCCTTGGTCTCGCCATCCTTCGTTGTGGTGCGCAATTTCCCCTTTCCTCTTCTTGATTCGGGCGAGGGATTGCACGAGCGCCATTACCGAAACCGCGGGTCGAGCTCGTGCTGTGAAGCTTCTCGAGATCATCTCAACCTTGCAAAGATAGGGGGGACGGGATTTGCCTCGAGGGCGACAGAGCCCACTCTCAAGGTAACGCTGGCCCGGGGGCGCTGCCTACTGAAGACGGAAGTGCATCGCGACCCCCACGTCCCAGTTTGGAGTGCAATGAAAGATTAGCCCTCTCTGGGGCCTCTGCCCATCAGTCTCAACCCTCCAGAAGGGAACGCCGGTGCTTTGCAGATCGCAACATCTTATCTCTTAGCGGGCCCTGGAAAGATAGCTAGACGCACGAGTGCCGCGTAGTTCTGGCAGTAGACAAGTGATCATGTCTCGCACCATGAATGCGACTTGTGGGTGCGAGACGGCTCGCCAAACTTGGCTTCACCCATCCGTCCGTCACACCCAGCAATCCAGGACCCTGATTTCTGCGAGACCCGGTTTACAGGGCAGAGAATGCTGAAGCACCGAGGTTGATGAGTCGAGGGTGGGCAGTGACGGGCGGGAGAGGCCAGAGAGGGCGACGAGCCGGCAGACAATTGGCGAGAGCTTATTCCCCACCACGTACTACTATCTTTTACTTTTGCATCGAAAACTCAACGCCGAGGCCGCAGCATGCTGCTGCAAGGCCAGTGTGCCTAATTCTGTGCTCCTGTGCAACTGTGCAACCAGGCCGTGAAGGGCCAAGAGAGGCCAGGCCAGACCCCGACCGGAGCAACGAGAGTTACTCCCTCACACGTCGGCTGCGTGAGCGGCAAAGTTAAGTTGATCAGACCAGCCAGAGCCGGCACCAGCCAGCAGTCGAGCCGCCCTCATTTTCATCTCTTGGACGGGACGGCCCTGGCGGCGGCACCGTCCCAGTGACTCAAGTTGTGCCCAGAGTCGGTCGACCTTCACCTTCGCAGCCTGCGCACTAACGGCGCACTCACGGCTGTCTGTTCGTCCACGGGCTCCTGTGTCCCAATGTTACTGCCCAGTTGCGTGCGGATGGCTCCACCTCCCGCAATGCAGCAGGAGCAGGACCAGGACCAGGACAAGGGCAAGGGCCAGCAACCGGCAACATCAACAGCAACAGACTGAGCAAGCTGCACCCACGGCCAGCTCCACTTTGCTGTGGCCACGCCCTGGCGCCCCACTGCCTCGTTCTCGTTGCACAGCACCTTGATGATTAGCAGGACAACGGCAGGTGTGTATCTACGGTACAGCATTGCACTCCGTCTGCTTGCTGCACCGGGGGGCCGTGGGCTTGCGTGGTGGGTGCGAGCGTGCCTTGGGTGGGCACCTCTGTTCTAGGCCCACCCCCTCCCGGACCGCGGTTCAGTCCGTCAGTCAGTCAGTCAGTCAGTCAGGCAGGGCAGCAGGGCAGTCGGGCAGGCTCAGCTGTCGGGTGGCAAAGAATGTGCAGCCCACCTGTCCTCCTGCACTCCCCCAAGTGCTGCCCAGTGGGTGGTGTCAGTGGGTGTCTAGGCTGCCTTGAAAATTTTTCAGAGACACCCGGGCACCCTGTCTGTTTTGGTCTCTGCTCTTCGCATCACACGCCCTCTGCCCACACGCACCACACCACACCACACCACCCGGCCATCACCACCCACAGTGCAGCATGCCTGCATGTACATGCGTACCCTGCCCACCCCTGTACCCTGGCCAGGATGCCAGGCTGCGCTAACGCTAGGTCCGATGTGGGATGGTCGCTCCTGCGCGACAAGGCCTCCCCGGCTGTGGTGCCTTGGGGAAGTCCCAAGGCCGCGCAGGGCACTTGTCTTTTGGCTGTGTCTTGATCAAGAGTAGAAAAGCTGCTCCTCCCCTCCCAAGCTTCGTCTATCAAGTGCGTAACTCACACCACCACAACTTCACTTCGACTTGGTTTTCGCCTTCTCTTCAGATCCCCGCCTCCGGTCTCGAGCTTCCTTCACAACACCTTGGCTTCTCCTAGACCACCACCCAATCAACCATCTACACCCACAGCTCGCTGCAGCTCCCACTCGCTCCGCCGCACTCGTCACCGTCACCGTCACCGTCACCGTCACCTTTGCAACACCCACATTTCAGCACCATCTAGGTCAACTTGTGTGAGAGGAAACAGTCTCGACTTGGGAGAGGAAGGACAGCAGGTCGAATTAGCTACATCAGTCTCAACTGTATCACGATTACCTACCGTACGAGATCCTGTGGTCTCTGATCAGTTGAATCACCCTTGCGCTGCTTCTTGGGTTCAGCTCCTTCATCCGCCGTCAACAACCATCCACCCCCAACACACAACCAACCACCAACATCCAAAATGTCTTCCGACTGGACACACTCCTACTGCCTCACCTGCGACAAGCAGACAGACAGCACCACATACTGCTCCGAGTCCTGCAGGCTGGCAGAGTACGAACAGTCGTCGAACCCCAGCACCGGCCCTAGCTCCCCTGCTTTCAGTGGTCCTAGCTACCCATGGGCGTACGCGAAACCCGCCACGGGCATGAACAAGCTCTACCTGTCACCAGCTTGTGATTTCAGCCATGCAGCAGCGCAATCCTCTCAGCGTCGTTCCTCGCTGGCCTTACCACAGCGGGCCTTATCACCGTCGAGCTCCCACGCCAGCCTGTGTTCGATGAAGAGCAACTCCTCTGCCAGCACGGAAGCGGCGATGCAACTGTCGGACGCAGCCAGGAAAGAGCTACTTGCATATGCGAGCTCATTCGAGAACGCACGATCGTCACGGAGGCAGTCTCACTAAACGTTCGATGAGTCTTCGGTGGATTCCACTGTGGATGATACCATTCCTTGGCACCACTTCGTTTCCTTGATACCCCCACTTAAACATTTTCGGACCTTGGAATTTATCGGGAATACCCATCACCACTTCATCGATGACATGGCGGTCGAGCGTGGTCTCATCTTTTTTGTCACCTCCGATCATCGGCGGGTTGGCTGGCCTTTCTGTCACTTATGTACCACAAAAGCATCATCCGGAGCACAGCATTACTACAAAAGTTATGGGTTTACACAGGTATTGGGCAGGGCCTCTTGTTTTTTTAAATACTTTTCATTTGTCTGGTCCGGCAGGACATGGGGCGTCTTCACAGGGATGCGAGCGCTCTGACTCTGTTGTTGTACCAAGGTACATACAACCTTGGATTTATTTGAACAACTGATGGGAGACAAATACCGGCGCCTGAGGGACTCGCGCTGGAGCACGGAATGGTTCCCACGAGAGAGGATATTCGGGGAACATGTGAAGGACACCCAAGAATTGGCCCACAGGGCTGACTCGGAATGGAATGACTGGGACACTCGAGAGTGAGAAACGGTCAGCAACAACATAGCTACTGTCTTACAATAAGATCAGTTCCAGCTACCCACTGCTTAGTACACGCCAATGCGTCCCAATTGTGACTCCAATGCCGTTCGCCCATCCGATCCCCTGCTTGCGGTCTCATTCACCCCGACGTCTTCACCGTACGACGACACTGATGGTGTCACTGTCGGCTGGCCCCACGTGCGAGGAGGTGATTCATCGACCCAGTTGATTTTACTTTTCTTTTTCTCTATCTCTTTCCGTCTCTGTGCTTTTCCCCCGGGTACGACTCCCGTTTGGACAAGTTTATTACATATCATTTTCCACTCAGTAACTGGCTCAAGCTTACTTTCATTTTTCTTGCTTCCCCCTGCCCTTGCATTCTCGCAGCCTCGTCACACAAACAGGCTGTAAAAGCCCAGTCAATGTGGGACCAGCACAGGGTTGGATTTGACTTCGTCTTGAATCAACAGCTCAATGCTTGCACAAAGGCTCGCTTCCTCACCGGATGTGAACATGTACCCCAGCGGCTCGCTCTGTCTCAACACAAGTGCTGAGCTAGTTCGGCTAGCAAGGACAGCAGCCGAAGGTTGTGGAAACACACCCGGCGTACCTCGGAAGTGGATGTATCCTTGCAGCAGTCTAAGCTATAAAGGTACCAGTTACGTGAGCGCAGGATGCTCAGCCCCCAAGCCCATCCTTGGAACAGACAGTATACTGTCCATGTATAGCACGGCACGGCACAGCACAGCACTTTGTAGCATTAGCCGGGCGTTCTCTGAGCCAAATCGCCAAAAGACGTTTCTCCAGAGATCCTGGGCTGACAGAGCTTCCCCTCCGACTTCCAGCTTTTTTTTTTTTTTGGCCTTGCATCATTACGTACAGGCTGCGAGCCTCACTGGCCCGGTGATGCATTGCGCCATTTGGGGTCTGAGACACAAGCTGACCAGGAACAAGCACCGTACCGTGTGCGTGTGTACTGGGCCCAGCCCGAGCAAGGTTTGGTTCCATCGCATGACCCTCGGACACCATTTTGGAAGTTGGAAGAATGATCAAGGCCCAGTCATCGCCCTCGCTCGACCAGCAACCTGCTATATCTCTCCCCTCATATGCAGTCACATGATTGCCGCCGGCCGCTCGCTCTCGCGCGATCCTCCTTGTCGGGTTGAAGTCTGATCTGCTTCTCCTCAGGCCGTGTGCCTATGCGCCGCACCGCTTGCTCTCAGCCCTTCTGGGCGTCACACAGGGCGAGCACAAGCGGGGGGGGGGGGAAATACTGTAGCCAACTAAACCCCCAGGGCCAGGCTCCCAGCTCTGCCGAGAGCTTATTCACCAGACAGACAGTCTGGACTGTCGAGCTACCCTCAACAGACTCTCCCGTTTCACACCTGCAAGCTACGCAGTGGTGCCCCATCCCGTCAACATGGTCGATCCCGTCCCCATAAATCCGTGGCTTGGGTCAGGTCGGGGCTGCCTGCAGGGCTCACCCCCTCAACCGGGCCCTGCAGGCGCCGGGCCCTGCGTTGGCCTTGCTGGGCGGGCGAGTGCGAGTACCTCCCTAGCGGCGACGTGGACACCCGCCTTGCGCGAGGTGTTAGTCACAGACCTGTAGTCCGAGAGCGAGGGGTTCTGCGGGAGATCTGTTGCGTCTGGTAACGACGGGGTGGGATCGGCCCTCGACACCATCTTCTTCGCTGGCGCTGGGCCCAGATCTCGGGCTCTCGGCTGGCCGGTCGCCGTCTGCAGGGCCAGCCAGTCATCACGGCCACCACCTAACAATAGTCCAGGTGCTAGACCAGACGACAACCAGCGGCACACTACGACTCCACGGCCTGCAACAGAGAGGCGGAGCGAGCTAGCTAGCTACACTACCAAGACAAGGAGGCTTCGAAAATTCTGACGGCCACAGCCAAGCTGTCTTGTTGACATATGGGCTAGAGGGGATGGGTGTGTGAGAGTGAGCGACAAGCCGACAGCCCGAGCATCGTTCTCGCACCTGCAGAACCATGTGTCGAACCCACACGAGCTCCAAGTAGCAGGGTGGTACCCACAGGCCCTGGAGTCTCGGTCTGGACGCCGGTGGATGAGTTCTTCAGCGAAAGGCAAAGAAGGCCAGGCAGGGCTGGGATCGCACCGGCCAACGGCAACTTGTGTTGAGCAACAAAGTCTCCATCAGCATTGTCGGTGTATCAAGAATCCAAGTTTGTACGTACCATCCGTCCTCTTGGAGGCCGTCGTTTGGGTTCGGCGAGAATCCTTCCAAGATATTAATATCTGCTATTGTGCAAGGGATCTGGGGCGTGGCCCGCAAGCAAGAGAAGAACCCAATTACATAATGTGGAATGCTCTTTGACGTTCTGATGACACGGATTGCTCGCTTGTCTGGGCCTCTGGGCCTGCAGGCCTGACACTCTGACGCTTCACTGCTCTATTGCACACAAGATCCATGTTCCTGATCCGTGACGACAGGGTCCGCAACATCGAGATCGGGGATGCATCACGGCTGCTAAGCCGACACCCACGGCAATAAGACGTGTTTCAACCATTTTTTCTTCTTCTCCCACTGTGGGCGACAAATGATGTACTGTACAGTACATACCATGCAGTGTTCCATAAGTTTAACGAACCCGACGACCCACAATTGACAGGCACGATTCATCAGGGCTCCGGCCCCGTTTCCGGTTTGTAGAAATGCGCAGGAACCAGATCCACCCGGGCTGAAATCTTGCTTCCCACATCCCTTGAAAGAGGAAAAAAAGGGCCCTCGCTTGACCAGTCTGGCTTTTCTGGGTCGTCAGTGTTTCCTGCGACGGGGTGGGTCAGCGCCCGTCTCGCACCATTCAAAAAGGCGAAAAAACCACGCCCCCCCCCTGGACAATCGGGGGACATCGCCGGGCTCCAGCGTCGCCCCGTACCGTGGGGACCGCTCCCGGAATGTCAGCCCAGTTTCCCACTCTTTTTGTTTTCTCCCCGACCGGGAAGCCCTGGGAGCCAAGGGAAGCTCTCGTTTGTTGCGCGCCCGGGTCGTGGGACCCTCCCACTCCAGTCTCTTTCCCTTCCCGCTCCACCGCGGGTGTACGCGCCAGAGACCACCTTCCCCATGTTTCCCCCCTGGGCGTTGTGGGTACCTGTCAAGCCGGCAGATTTTTTGCCAGTTGACGTGGCTGGGTCTCATATTCAGGAGACACAGGCAAGGCACACAGAGACAGAGACACACGCGCAGGGGCACAGAATTGGCGGCCGCCGCCTCTGCCCCATCATGGGTCTCGCTGACGGAGCACGAAACCCAAGACCAGGGCTTAAGGTTGATTGATGAGTGAGGTCAGCGCCGCGGTTGGTTCCTTGGGAGGGAGAAAAGCCACTTGTCAGTCCCACCTTGCGTGCGGAAACGTGCTGTCACTGCCTGTCAGCCACCATGTGTTCAGAGTTCAGACCCTCGTCGCCCCAGCCGGGCCGTCGATGGGCAAGGGCAGATACGGTGTGGTGGTCCGCCGCGGGAACAGGCGAGCGCTCGCCTATCCTCCTTGGTGGGGCGTTGATGAACGCCGCCTTCTCGGTGCTCCCGATGGTTCCCCTTCAAGCCCTTTCGTTTCCGTTTACCGAGCTTTTTGCTTCTCGTTCACGGGGGCCGTAGGGGTCCATGGGGGCCATTTCCCCCTTCTCCACCATACCAACAAGCCTTGCAAGGCTCTTTCTCTCAGTGCGTGTATGTGTTGTTTGTGCGTCACTGGCGTCGGTGAAGTCTCGCCCGCCTAGGCGTCCCCAATAGACACACGCCGTTGCGCGCAGCGGGCTGTTGGCCCACGGCCTCTCCTCCCCTCCCCCGGCTCCCGTGAACCCCGTCCCTGGCTGGTCTCTTTACCTACTATCGTGGCCCAAGGGGAAAGTCTCACACCAGCCTTGCACGGCAGGCAAGACAATGATCGGCCCTAGCAGATATTGGGGTGCGGCGCCAGACGGCTTTCGTTGGATGTCGGCCGTCGTTGGGCGCGGGTGCGACGCGATCTAGAACCACTGGCAACCAAGGCGCAACCCTATCTCGATCTGTGCGACGGACGGCGCACACAGTGTCTGAGAGCAATAACAATAGCGAATAGCCAGGGGTGCCAGGGGTGCCAGGGAGGACGCACAGCCGGTGGCGCCGCCAGCCCGTTCAGGCACACGCAGGGCAGGGCAGGGCCGGCCCTTCGGTAGCTACAGCGAGTAGGATCCCATTCCCGCGTCGTCCACCTTGGGCAGCGGTCTCGGGAAGCCGTCGAGAGATTGGCAAGGCTCGCCGGGGGAGAAAGGGCGGGCTGCACGGGAGTGGATACGCGCTGGGCACGGCTGCAGCGGCCGGCGCCCATCGTCTTTGCTGGCGGGCTCCGTTTGGCTGGCGCCAGGGAGCAATGCCCGAAGTCCCGCCCGCGTCTGGCTCGACTGCGGCCAAGTCAAGACAGTACGCTGTAGGTACGGTACCTAAGATATGGGACCGAGCGGGTCGGGGCGTGGACGTGGACATGGACGGACCGGTCAGGTCGAAAGTCAGGCATGGCGTGCTCTGCCGTGGCCCTGCCTGATGGCATACGGACCTGTCCTCATGCTTGGAAGCGTCACACTTGCCTTGCATGTTACGCCAGGTCATGCTCGCAGCACAGTGTCAGCGTCTCATGCCTTGGGTAATACTCCAAGGCATTGAGGGTACGGCCGGCCTCTGCTACAGCGGCGTTAGGAACCCTAGTCATGCATTAGCCAATGGACAGTGAATACCTCATTGATTTGCTTGTTTGGTGACAGGTCTGGTGAAACGCGACCGGCGTTGATATGTTTGTTGCAAACCGTTGTGGCCAGAATTGCAGTCTCCTATCTTGGCCTCTTGGAGTACCAGTACACACTGCCTAGGTACTAATCATTGTGCCGTCATTGACTGAGATTGGTTCTAATCGATATTTTAGACTTGATCAGTTGACGCATAATGAATAGAAATGAAGCTGCGTCAGTTCCTGCAGGCTAAAGTTCTGGTGAGTCCAAGGCATTCAGGCCCATCATTTGTCTTCGAGAAAATGGGGTGTTTTACGTGTTATGAGGACGATGGGTCTTATCTTACCGGCAGTGACGGTTCCCCAGATAGTTCGTTGCGGAGGGCTGTGTGTGTGGTGTAAAGTCACCATGCTGTTCCAAACAAAGCACAATTTTTCAGATGACTCTGCCCGAGAGCTCGACAGCCTGGCCCCACTTGTTGATTCGGGGAGGCTACACTATGTCGAAGAGAACGCATACAGAGAACTAATAACCATTGTGGGACTTGCTCGAGCCTCTGCAGAGGCAACTGTGAGTTGCCGCTTAGACCGACTTGGGGTCAACCAACTTTGGAGTTAGTACAGGACACCTTGCCACCCAGTATCTTCTCGTGTGCCTCACAACAAATTCTTACATTGTCATGGTTTGATTCGCATGGATTTTGAACCGTTTGGTCTCAACCTTGAAAGCCTGCATGCCCAACGAACCTGCGTGTCTGTCGAAACAACTGTGATTACAAGGTTGGCTTGCCTACACACAAAGCTTATCGCGGTTACTCAGGACAACTGTGCGGTTCAGTCGTCGATTTACCCAAGCGGAATTAACACAGCAGCGGCAACTAGATCCCTTTTCCATGCGTCTAGACATTCAATATACATATCCCACGGGACCAATTTTAGGCTCTGACAGTGGCTCATACTTGTGGATGCCAGGACCTGATGTGTGGTTGTCACCGACCTCGGGACGTGGGCTCGATTAACACGGTTGAGGTTGGTGATGACAAACTCCAACGCCCGGAACAACACGAGTAGTCTACACCGTCAGGGAACACGCCTGTGTGGTCTAAGCATTGTTAAGCGTTCACCTTGCGATACCCCGAGTCCGCATAGCCAGGCCAGATCTCCTTAGCCTCTCCTACGAGAAACCTCGCCACGGCGCCGTTCACCTCCTCGGGCTTCTCAAAGTGCACGTTGTGCCCGGCCTCGATAGTAACCTCTGTCAAGTTCTCGCACGCCTCCCGCATCGGGTCCACAATCCGGGTCGTGAGCGTGGCACAGACAAAGTCGAACCTGGCGTGGATGAACAGCACCGGCTTGTCCCTCCCCAGCTTTCCACCTCCGGGAGCCTGGCTGTTGTACACCACGTTGGCCTTGTGGTTCATGTAGTACGCTGATCCACCCCATAGGCCTGTCTTTTCCGTCGCCCCTACGAACGCGTCAAACACCTCGCCCTCTAGCAGCGGTGCCGGGAGCGTGTCGGCTACGGGCGCTGAGCTCCCTCCGAATTTCCCGCGGTTCTTGCGGATGCTGGCGGTGGCCGCCGGCTTGAAAGCGTCGGCGGCCGAATATCCGTTGGGCTCTGGCGGCCGTGCATACACCCACTGGCAGAAGCCGGGCACATTGGCCTCGAATGATTTGACACATTCCTCGAAGGCCTCCTCGTAGTAGGCCATGTAGTCCCACTGGCCATAGGGGTACTCGTCCTCTGGGTAAATAGTGCGGTCAACAAACGAGACCAGGTGGTCCAGGCCCATCTCGATCGACCTGTACGGCACGCAGAGTAGCACGAGCGCCTGAACTACCGCGGGATGATGCGCCGCCAGTGAGGATGCCACGCCAGCGCCCCAGTCGTGTGCGACCCAGACGGCGGCGGAGCGGCCGCTGGCGGAGAGCAGGGCCAACATGCCCTCGACGAGTGCCTCCTGGGTGTAATCTGTCGTGACATGGCGGGCGGCCGATTTACCCCAGCCGGGCATGTCAGGAGCGATGGCCCGGAAGCCGAGCGATGCAAAGGTCAGCAGCTGGTGTTTCCATGTCAGGGCGACGGCCGGCCAGCCGTGGAGGAAGATGATCAACGGCCCGGAGTTGGGGCCGGCGGCGAGATAACGGATATTCTTTGCTCCGTCTGCGTACGAGACATCGTGCTCGGTGATGCTGGCCATCGTTGGTGAATTTGCTTGTGCTGTGTAACGTGCGCGTCCTTGGGACATACCATCAGTGGCCCTTTGTGCGGTGAACGTTCGAGCGGACGGACATTCGAATTCTCAAAAGCCAGGGGGAGAGCCTAGTCTGCGGATGTCCACCTTATAGAGCCTATTGCTAGGGAGGTTTTGGTAGTCAAGAACAGTATGGCAAGTAATAGCCCGCCTTGCGCCTTATTGTCCAATGTTTGCATGCCCAGGTGATCGACATGCAATACTCGGCTGCACTTTGCGTCTAGTGCAGTAAGCGTTGGACTATTGATTAGCTCTGACTCAGCATATGTGTTGCTGCGGAGTGAATGGGGATATCAGAAGTCAGTGCACGTAGGAGCGTAGCTGGGACAAGAGTCTGAGGTCTCCGACGTTGCAACGAGAGAGGCGGTAACCCCAAGAGCCTGTGCAGAAGGGGGTGGCAAGCCGGCATTTTCGCGCAGAGTGGAAGTATCATTACTCTGTTGTATTGTGTGAGCAGTCGAGAAGTTGCACATAGACTGGTGTAGTATCAAAGGTAGGATCTCTAGGTGAAACGCCGTAGTTGTGACCCTCTATTTGCATGGCCCTCTTGTCGGAAGCCTCGGCGTCAGAATCTGGTCTTGAGAGGCTGGGCACCGGTGATACGTCACATGCCAGAGCGGGCAGTATGAGACACTGCGTCGAGCTCAGTGAAACGCGACAGGTCAGTGCCAGCCTTTTCAGCCCGCAAAATGTCTGTCTCGTAATGTCTGCATCCAATTCTTGTATGATGTCCAGCTGAGTTGGTGAAAAATCGACCGTCTCAGCTCGGGACCCTTTCGAAAGGCGGCTGCAGACCGGCAAACATGGAGGTGCAGCTGGAATGCAACATCGAAGTAAAGTTATGTCACTCTGAACTGGTTCTACTACTGTCACATCCTGGCTACTGACAGAGTATTAGCATGGGCCTTACTACGACCAGACTCTCGCTACTGAAGGTGAGAGTGGCGAAAATTATACTCTTACCTACGTGCACTCCTCTGCGGTATTGGGATCTGTGTATAGAGCCAAAGGATTGCCAGCGCATAAAGATGTCTAGGTTTTCAGGTTGTGGGATGGCCGCTTGTCTGAGTACAAACACTCCACCTGGACCGGCCTCTGTGTAATTATCCGCGAGGAAATATCTGGGCAGCCTTCAAAGTTTTAACGCACAGATTAATATTACAGACCTTGCAATAATATTGAGTTTGGAAGATGAGCCCTTGTAGAAATCGAGTCACTTCGTGACACCAATATTGTTGATGTTGAACCTAAAATTGATTCTGGCCGTTCCCTCATCTACCTGCCATCTGTGTTGATTGGGAATACATGTTGAGAATTGGGGGCGATAATTCAGATAGCCAGGGAAAGTGTCCCTCACCTCTAGAGGGAAATAACGGAGAGCCTTGGATACAACAAAAGTCAAAGATACCGGAATGCAATGACAAGAGAACGTATTTTATTCATGAAAGCGGCCAGCCACTTATTCAAGCAAGACAAATAGATGTGGCAATTGGAAGTCGTAGTAGGCATCTAGGACCCACACAGACCACATAGCAATCACAGTTGCGCGAAACGAGATCCCTATATTCAACTCGCAATACCATTCCTCCGTCATGATGCCACGGACGGCGGTCGGCAATGGAGTCGCCAACTGGGGAGCTCGGGAATAAGAATGAATTTGCTCTGCTGTTCGCCCGCAAGTGAAGGAGCTATGCTTGCCCCGGTGTGGCCCTCCCGAATCATAATCATGACAGCGAAATGCTCGCGTTCAAGCTATCAAAACCCCTCGCCAGCACCTCCTCACCTCCCGCAGCCTCGAACTCCAGCTCCACATCCGGCTGCATCTCCCGGTACATGGCATGGTTCTCACTCGCCATCTTGCAGTTGTAGGCAGCCTCCTCATCGCTGATGTATTTCTTTTGCAGGCCGTTCGCACAAGCAGCCTCAACCTGCAGCTGGATAGCGCAGCTCCGCTCCATCAGCCCGAAGATGAAGCCGGCCTCGTCGACGGTGTATCCCACGCTCAACAAGCCGTGATTCATGAGGATAGCGCCCTTGTTGTGCTGCCCCAGGGCGTCTGCGATCCGCTCGCCCTCATCCGAGGCGAAGACGATCCCGCCGTAATCTGCGTAGACAGTGTGGCAGTTGTATAGACTGCAGACGTCCTGAGTGATCATCTCGAGGGGCTTAGCAAAGACGGACCATGCCCTCCCGGCGTGTGTGTGAGCATGGCATATGGCGTGTATGTCGGGACGTCGCTTGTGCACGGCGCTGTGGATGTAATAGCCGGCTTTGTTGCAAGTGATCTTTCCGGTAGCGGGATTTGGGTTTCCCCCAACGATGCGCCCTGTGTCGATCTCCAGTGGGATCATGTCGCCAGCCGTCAGAGTGCCATAGTGTCGCGAGAGTGGATTCATCCACATGATCTGAGGAAATTCAGGGTCGCGGACGGAAATATGCCCTGACTGTCCCTCGGCGTAGCCCATCCGAGACCAATTCCTGAAGACAGCGGCCATGTGCACAAGGATGTGTTTGCGCTCTGCTGTGTAATTTGGGAAGGCAGGGATATCTATCTGATGTCAGCCATTTCCTACATTGTGGACCTGTCGTCTGCAGGCGTCCCCAAGGGTTTGACCTACTGGGTAGAATATCTCCGTGCGATATGGCTTCAAGAGGGGTCACTTCTTTCTCGACCTTCTCGGCAGGCTGTGATTTGGTGACGGCGACGGTCGCCGTTGGGGCGGGTTCCGATATCGCCGAGGGTGCCATTCTGTTCAGGTTGTTGACACGATCAATTGGTCAGAGGGATGCTGATGGCAAGATGGGTTTGTTTAATCCAGCACTCTTCTGGGTTGGTGTACTTTTGATGTTGAAGTAAGTAGAAGCCATGAGCGAGCCGCCGACCCGTATAAGAATACGGTTAAGCGGCGGTTCCGCTATCAGTAAAGACCTTTTGCCCGGCTGCGACCCGCGCCAAGAACACACCATTCGCCGGTCCGGTCTGTGATTCCGGGCCGGCGACCGCGGGATGCCGTAGGCTTGTCTGTGGAAGGCTCGACAACGAGATTCATGCCTTGGGGACGCCACGGGTACAGAATTGTCAGATGCCTTCAACGAGGCTGTCAGGAACAAAAAGCACCGAGTCTAGTGCTCATGTTGTCCTGATTGCGAGGGAGGAAAGGTGCGAGGTTCGAGACAAGATGTCCTTGCCCGGCTCTAACAAGTCCACGCTGGCTTTGCAAGGGCCCTTGGTCAAACTTGGTGGGTAGAAAGATAAGGATGGTGCCCGGTCAACCACTTGCGATGCAGAGATTTGATCTGTGACTATGATGCCCATGACTCCCCGGAGAAGACAAGAAAAAAAAAACGGTCTCTACGGAACGCCAATTTGAAATGCGAGTCTTGAAGGTAGCCGAGACTTCTCGTGCCACAGCAGAGGACAGAAGAAGCAAGCGTTTTGAGGCCAGTCACCATTCCTAGGTAGTTCCCTATGAAGTCGGGTCAGTCTGATGCCTTCCAAGTCAGAATCAAGGAACCATCGCAGTTGCACGGGAAGGATTGCGAGTAACAGAGATCGAGGCCATTAGGCCTAAGGCGCATGGCCCTTTTCGTCGAGCGAGTTCTGAGGCCCTGGTCGAGAGCCAGGGACACGGCATAGGCCTTGCTTCACTGGGTGAACAGGTGGTTTGCGATCAATAGGCGCCATATAAGTAGCCACGTAATCGTCGACATCCTGGCATGAGGTGAGATATGCATGCTTATCATGACATAGCTGAGGCCGAGAACTGAAACGCGTTGCCGTCGCGTCTTGCTCCAGCTCGCCCACTGTCAAACCCCCCCACCCCAAAAGGGGACGCCCGCGACCCTGCTTACCTAACCCAGTGCCAGCTATCGCCTATCGGCCAGCTGCCCCAAAGGAGCTTTTTTCGAGGGGTTCAAAGCCTTGGAAGTAAACAGCAGTGCCAAAGTCGGTCTTTACTTTGGATTCGGCATCCTGAACCTTTGCGACACTCGACAACCCTGGCCCCGCGTCGCACACTTGAATCCCGGCCGATCATCCCCAGAGAATAGCCAAGATGCAGGCCCCAGTCGTGGTTATGAGTACGTTGGCCCCGCCACGAAGCTCATAGGGAGCTATACAGATCGAGACTGCGCACAGAGACTGATGACATGGCGCTTCGCAGACACCGCCAGCGGTGAGAGGCAGACCGGAAGGAAAGCCCAGCTGTCCAACATCCATGCCGCTAAGACGTGAGTAGCATCATATTCATCCCTACCCCCTTCCCGCGTCGGTAAAACTCTCTACGCGCAGCTTGTTGACCGCCTCCTGTGCAGTGTCGCCGATATTATTCGATCATGCCTCGGCCCCAAGGCGATGCTGAAGATGCTCCTGGATCCTATGGGGGGCATCGTGCTCACCAACGACGGCCATGCCATCCTGCGAGAGATCGAGGTGTCGCACCCTGCAGCCAAGAGCATGATCGAGCTCAGCCGGACCCAGGACGAGGAGGTTGGCGACGGAACCACAACAGTCATCATCCTTGGTGAGCTCGAGCCATCCCACTTGATGGTCACAGGCGCGCACGAGGACCGACGCTAACACCTTGCACAGCTGGTGAGATACTGGCACAGGCAATGCCCCAACTCGAACGGAACATCCACCCGGTCGTCATCATCTCCGCCTTCAAGCGCGCCCTGTCCGACGCCCTCCAGATCACCGAAGAGATCTCCCTACCGATTGATATCAACGATGACAAGGCCATGTACGGCCTCATTTCCTCTTCCATCGGCACCAAGTTCGTCTCGAGGTGGTCAGACCTCATGTGCGGCCTTGCCCTGAAGGCTGTGCGGACAGTGTCGTGGGAGGTAGGCACCGGAAAGACAGAGGTTGACACCAAGAGATATGCTCGTGTTGAGAAGGTGCCCGGCGGAGAGATCGAGGACAGCAAGGTTCTGGACGGTGTCATGCTCAACAAGGACATCACACACCCCAAGATGCGGAGGAAGATCGAGAACCCAAGAATCGTGCTGCTCGACTGCCCCTTGGAGTACAAGAAGGGCGAGTCGCAGACACAGATCGAGATTTCCAAGGAGGAGGACTGGGAACAAGTACTGCGGATCGAAGAGGAGCAGGTCAAGGCCATGTGTGACGCGATTCTGGCGGTCAAGCCCGACCTCGTTATTACCGAGAAGGGCGTATCTGGTGAGTGCCGGCACATGTAAACGATTCCTAACGCGGGGCTACTGCTGACAATCGGCCGCCAGACCTGGCACAGCACTACTTTGTAAAGGCAAATATCACGGCCCTGCGTCGTGTGCGAAAGACGGACAACAACAGGATCGCACGTGCTACGGGCGCCACCATCGTCAACCGGGTGGAAGACCTTCAAGAGTCTGATGTCGGCACCAAGTGTGGGCTCTTCGAGATCGAGAAGATTGGCGACGAGTACTTCTCCTTCCTCACCCAGTGCAAGGACCCCAAGGCTTGCACCGTTCTTCTCCGCGGCCCATCCAAGGATGTCCTTAACGAGATCGAGCGTAACCTCCAGGATGCCATGGGTGTGGCGCGCAACGTCATGTTCCACCCTCGCCTCTCACCGGGCGGCGGTGCGACCGAGATGGCCGTCTCCGTCAGGCTGAGCCAGAAGGCGAAGAGCATCGAGGGTGTGCAACAGTGGCCGTACAAGGCCGTGGCCGATGCGCTGGAGGTCATTCCCCGGACGCTGGTTCAAAACGCGGGTGCAAGCCCCGTGCGAGTGCTGACGGACCTCCGGGCCAAGCATGCCGAGGGCAAGAGCTCCTGGGGCATCAACGGCGACACGGGCTCGCTGGCCGACATGAAGGAGTACGGCGTGTGGGAGCCCCAGGCTATCAAGGTGCAGAGTCTCAAGACGGCGATTGAGGTATGTATTGCAGGGCGACCCGAGAAGAGCTACCTACTCCTAACCCCCTAGCAACCCCTGCCCCCCCAAAACGTCCTTGCCAAGCTAACATCTTTTCTTCACAGGCTGCCTGCCTCCTGCTGCGTGTCGACGACATCTGCTCCGCCAAGAAGGCGCCACAAGGTGTCGGCACCGGCGGTGGTGATGACTGAGGTTGCTGAGGAGGAAATGTGAGATTAGACCTGGCGCGCATTATAGTGAGTGGAGATGATGTACTGGCAAAATCATACCCTGTGTATTAAACCCCCATAGACATTGGTCCAGGTAGAGGAAAAGACATGATTGCAAGCACTCTGGGCTGAAATGCCTGTCTCCCCTATGGATTATGAAATGTGACGTTGCTGCTTTGTGCGTAATGTGAGGCTGCTACGGCTTTTGCTTTCGGCGCTGCCGCTCAATCGTCATCGTGTATAACCAGGCCCGGAGCGCTGGCTGCGGCGGCGGCGGCGTCGGCGGCGGCGTCGGCGGCGGCCTTAGAATCCTCGTTGCTGGTGCCATTCTCCGGCTTGCCGTCCTGGCCCTGGCCCTGATTCTTCGCGCCGCCGTCCTGCCTCGGCTTGAGCCCGCCGCCGCCCGCCGCATGAGCGCCGTCAGCACCGGAGCCCTTCTTGTGGGCGGCGGCCTTGGCCCTCTCCTTCCTAGCCTTCATCTTGTCCCTCTTCTCGCGGTTCCGGCGGGTCTTGTCGTCGTCCCTGCGCTCAAGCTCGGACTTGTTGTGGGAAAAGTCGCGGGCGTCGGCCTCGCGGCGCACTTCCTCGTCCATGAGGCGCAGGCGCTCGTACTCGCGCCTGCGGGCGGCCTTGTAGACGTGGAACTCGCCGGAGCCCGCGCCGGCCGAGGAACCCTGGACGTTGGTGACGATCTCTGGCGGGAGGGGGAGGCGGCGGCCCGGGTCCTGGCCCGCTCCCGGGGGCGGGACGCGGATCTCCTGGTCCGGGCGGGCGAACAGGGCTTCTAGCTGGCTGGCCTGGGCCGAGGCTGGGCTGAGGGCGCGCCTCTTGACGGGTCGCTTCGAGCGGGGGTCCGCGGAGGTGGGCATGGAGTCCGGGCCTGTGCCTGACATGGTTGCGGTGGTGGTTGTTGAGGTCGCAGATGGGGATGGATGGATGGATGTGGGTGTGGTCAGTGTCTTGGGATGCAATGCGGTGCGACGCGGTTGCATGCGCTGCACTGTGTTGAGTCGCGGTGGGTGCGATGCGTCGTGGCAGACGAGGAGAGCAGAGCAGGGCATGGCAGGCTGGCCGTTGGTGAGAATCTGGGAGCCCCGCGGGCGGCGGAAACTTAGCGAGCGCCTCGGCCCGCGCCTGGGAAGCTTACTGGTAGGCCGTCAGCAGCACCTAGAGATGCAGCCGCAAGTCAGCCTACCTGGGTGCATAAGCAGTAAACGAAGGAGATGGCCTGAATGGTCTGCATTGTCTGTCTCAACGTTATGCTTGCACAACGGCGGATGAACCAGCCACATGCCCACAAGTTCGCGTCTGCCCACAAAACTGCCACATCGGTCTGGTCTGGATCTGCATCTGGTGGCATCTGCCCTACACATGCATGCATGCATGCATGCAGCATCAGTGCGTGTGTGGGCGCTTGTGAGGAGGGGAGGGCGAGAGATAGCCGCGCACTCTGGGCCCCCCCCCGCATCTACCATCTACCACCTACCACCTACCGCATCTGCCGCCATGTGCTTGGCTTGTTCGCCATTCCTCTCTGTCCGTCTGTGGGCCCCGTCCCATTGGCAGGGTGCAAAGCACTGAGCACCAGATTTAATTATTGATATATAGACATGGACATGGTGTGCAGACCTGACTGCCCAGCCTGAAAACGAAACGGAGATTGAAACAAAGCAGAGGGTGGACGGGTGGATCGATAGCCTAGCAGCCTTAGATTAGCGAGGTTATTAAGTATGATGCCCGGCCAGAATGATGCGATCCGCTCCCCCGGAACTCGGCCACGACGGCAGGACGCATCGGGGCCCATGAGACGATCAGTTCTTTGCTTGTGCTGTATGCACTGCGCCATAGTACCTAGTCTACAAGACTACAAACACAAAGACTAGTCCCCCCGCCAACAATAAAGTTGGAAATCGAAACTGGCCAGGGGCAACTCCGGACGGCGGCACACAGGCAAGCACCCCCTTGACTCTGCTCTACCCCCCCAACCCAACCCCCCCGCCCGCACTACCCACTCCCGCAAACCAGAGTCGCACCAGGCCAGAATTAACTGTCGCACATTATTGGCCTCTGCTGGTTGGTCCCTTTGCACTACCAATACCACACTCTGCATTCTGCACTCTGCACTCTGCACTCCGCTCCTCTGCATCTGCCAACACTTTCCTCCTCCTCGTCCCTCGTGTCGGCTACAGCCTTGACCACCTGCCTCGCTGGTCTCCGCCTCGGACTCTGCCTCTCTGTCTTGTCTCGACCTCTGCTGTCCCTCCTCCCTCACACCTCACACCTCAGACCTCAGGCCATCAACCACCGCTAGCACCAGGGCGATCCCGTCTCAGACCACGCCATCCGCCCGTCCAACAGACCAGCTCACTCGTCTCTGTCGTCCCATCAATAGACTTCGTCCCCCCCACAGACGGACCTGCCACCATCACGTCTCATCCGTCCCAACACTTTTCTTCCTGCCCAAACAGAACCGATCTTGGACTTATATAGACTCGGCCGGATGGCTCCTGTCCGTCCGCGGCGCAAAGGGGTACACATTCCAGACAAGCCAACTGTTGAACCTACTACTTCTCCTCCAATCCCCCGCTAGCCCAACTGTCTATCCGCCTCTGCACACCTGTCACACACATATGATATTTGCCAACCAACCCTCTGTCCACAACATTCCCTCCCCACACCACTTTGCCTTGGCCTTGCCTAACCTTGCCTACCTTGCCTACATTGCGCATCGTAGTCACTGACTGCCCTTGTCTCACAATAACTGCACAGATCATCGCCTCTTGCCCCTGAGCAATATATACCTCCTCCCCCCCTGCTCCACCTGGCCGCCCACCCATCTATCTGCTGCCAGTCTGCTCTTTTTTTCTTCTTCCCCTTTCGTCCCGTGCCTTATATATCCTCGCTCCATATACGTATACATCCGCCTTCGCCTCGTCTCGTCTCGCCTCGCCTCGCCTCGCCTGCACACTACTTGGCCAAATCTTTCCCGGCTAGGCAAGCAAGCTGACCATGGCGAAGCCTCGTCTCATCATCCTTATCAGGCATGCCCAGTCCGAAGGGAATAGTAAGTCGGAGACCCAGCCCAAGACCCCTACCTGCCTGCCCTGGCCCACACCCACAGGACCCTGACGTAGCCTTCGCCTCTTACAGAGAACCGCGAGATCCACCAGACAATACCCGACCACCGCGTCAAGTTGACCCAGGATGGCTGGCAACAAGCCTACGACGCCGGCAGGCGCCTGCGCAAGATGCTCCGCGCCGATGACACCCTGCACTTCTTCACCTCGCCCTACCGCCGCACAAGGGAGACCACCGAGGGCATCCTGGCGACTCTGACCTCGGACGAGGCCGAGCCCTCGCCCTTCAAGCGGAACAACATCAAGGTCTACGAAGAGCCTCGGCTTCGCGAGCAGGACTTTGGAAACTTCCAGCCCTGCTCCGCCGAGATGGAGAGGATGTGGCAGGAGCGCGCCGACTATGGTCACTTCTTCTACAGGATACCCAACGGTGAGAGCGCCGCGGATGCCTACGACCGTATCAGTGGCTTCAACGAGAGTCTCTGGAGGCAGTTTGGCGAGGACGACTTCGCCAGCGTGTGTGTCCTAGGTATGCCCACCTCCATCCTCAGACATGCAACCTATCCGGGTGTTTCCAAGAAAGGGACTGACCACAACTCTCAACAGTGACCCATGGTTTGATGTCACGCGTCTTCCTCATGAAATGGTACCACTTCAGCGTCGAGTACTTCGAAGACCTGCGCAATATCAACCACTGTGAGCTCCTCATCATGAACAAGCAGGAGAGTGGCAAGTACGTGCTAGAAAACAAACTCCGGACATGGTCGGAACTGCGCAAGGAAAGGGCCCTGAAGAAAGGAAAAGAGAGGGACAAGGAAAAGTCCGACACGGGCACCCCAGGCAGCAAGGACACGTCCAAGCTCGACAAGGCACTCTCTGCAGAATCGCCTGTAAAGCCACCGCGGAGGTGGGGCGGCTGTCCCAACGGCTGCTCCCACGACAAGTCCTTCCGGCTGCGCTCCGCCCTCGCCGACCTGGTACATCGCGACGGAACCTCTGTACATCCTAACCTCTCCGCAGCCCCGTCGCCCGTGACGACAACTGTCAGCGCCAGTTCTTCTCTGGCCGCTCTTGGTTTTGCCACACCCCCAACCACGAACGGTACATCCACGCCATCTTCCAACCTCGGTACCCGACGCCCGGCAGCAAGGCGCTTCCAGTCCGAAGACGATGATTCGTCTTCCGATGTTGAGGGTGAGCGCAACCGCACACCGCAGATAGACGTGGCTAAGGCCCGCGACGAGACCGTTTCTAGCCCAGACGGGACGCCGAGCTTCATCTCCGTGGACGATCGCCTCCGTGCCCAGGACATGAAGAGCCCACCGGCCAACGGCAAGACCCCCATGGCCATATTACCGCTCCTGTCCGCGAGAGGACGGGATTTCGGCGGCACACACAGTGGACAGACTTCCTGTGCAGGTAGCGACATGGACTCGTCCGAGGATGACAGGGCCAGGCAGCGCAAACAAAGCAGCCTTGGGCTGAAGGTCGTCACGTCACGCGTCGCCGAGATGAACGTCAGTGGCGATGGGGACAGCGCGCCGGGCGCTGGCAAGCGGGACCAGTCGGGAATGGGACGTGGGACAATGGCCAACAGGCTGGGAGACTCGCCGGTGAGCAGCAGCTCGGGCTGCTGCGAGGAGCATCATCATCATCTTCATCACCAGAGCGAGCACAACAACGAGAACGAACACGCGGACGACGAGCGGGAGAAGGGAAACGAAGAGGAGGACGCAGATGAAATGTCTGACGCCGAAATCGACAGAGCTGAGAGGGAGGATCGCTCGATCAAGGGCAGCGTCTACTAGATTTCACGTGATGCCGTTCAAAATTCGATCCCATTGGCCGGGCTTTCTCCAGCTTATTGTCACTCGGGCAACGATGCATCAGAAAAGGAATTACTTTTGGGAACTCGGCGTTCGGGCTAGGATGGACAGTGTGCAGCAAGTCTGCATATTCGCGGAGGAGATACCACCATCGCCGCCAGATTGATTAGCACCCGTTGGTATAGGGCATGCATAGATGACGGGAGCATTGCCCGGCATAACGAGTAGAACGAGGCACAAGCACAATATGACGTTATGAACACCGCCTGAATATCTGATGACGAGTCGCGATTCTGACTACTTGACTCGGACTGGCGAGGGCATCTTCACGCGCCGCATGGGCCTAAAGGGCAGATAGGCCGCCCGCCCCTTGCATGTACGGCAACAATATTATGTTCTCATTCTCAAACTACGAATGCGGGTAATACACAACCTGTGTGCGAGGAATCGAGGACGCGGAGGGGAATAAGATGGGGAACCAAAATATCATTAAAATTTTCCGCATCGCCGTAGAAACAAGACCCTCCCCGCGCCCGAAACCTCCGAACCTCCCTCTGTCCGATACCCCGACCTCCTGTAACTCCGAAATAACTTCCCATCGAGGACTCTGAAAAGAACCGATAAAGCGCGTTGGGGGAAAGTAGAATGGCCAGCCTCGCCAGCATGCGCCCGAACTCGGCGAGAACCAGCAATTATGCCTGTAGTCGGTGGCTGGTCGTCCCTGCTGCATAGCGCCAGCAGTAGAGGTAGCAGGATGAAGAACGATGCTAGACCAACCCAGATACGACGTCGAAGACACGATAGACGGCGGCCCCGATTTCGCCACACGGCCTCGCAAGTCCCACAGACGCACATTGAAACGCTTGGGAACAGATTTGGCTTGACTGCCGATACAGCTCTCCCCTCCTTTCCTCCATGCTGCTTGTGCGCCCAAGAATCAAATGTCTCTCCCGTCTTAACAACGTCTGTTCGCCTGGTATCCGGGTTGGTAAATGGGGAAAGAAAAGATGGAATTTCGTGTGAATTGGTATCAGAGGGATTTATACAAAAAGGAAGATGAAATCAAATATGCTGGCTCGCTGCGTGAACTCCTTGGCCACAAGCGTATGATGCTGTCTGGTAGATAAAACTACCTCAATGGTAACGCCAGTAGTATGCAAGCGACATCTATTCGTTTACTGTGTCTTTGTGATTGGTGCTTCTGCCACGTTCGATGGTGCCTGGCATCCCGACCGAGTTCCAGTCTCAAAAGAACTTTGACAAGGCTGTTGACAAGTCGATGAAGTCCACTGGTTTCGTGACGTAGTCACTGAAGCCTGCCTCGACACACTTCTCCTGCACATCAGACATGACGTTTGCAGAGAGTGCAATGATGGGCATATGGCTATGCTTATTCTTGGCTTCCCAGACTCTGATCTCGCGACACGCCTGATAGCCATCCTTCCGGGGCATGTGGAGATCGCACTGGCCTCCTGTTAGTATTCCGAAGAGCCACGGCAATGAGATGAGGGTTTTGTTACTGACCAGTATCAAGGAATAGAAGCCATGATCATGGCCGAAAACCTTGTCTGTGCACTCCTCGCCGTCTGCGGCTAATTCGACTTCCAACCCAACCTTGATCAGGTACTTCTTGAGGACTTTTTGGTTCACAGGGTTGTCCTCAACAAGTAGCACCTTGTAGCCCTTGTTTCCCATTCGCTTTTCAACCTCCTGATAACTCTTCTTCTGCGTCTCGACTATCTGCTGAGCTGTAGACCGGTTGCGGTCTACACTCATATCCCCCTCCTTGGCTGGATCGAAAACGACAGCCAAGCGTGATGGTTTCACCGGCTTGTAAACATAGGTGACTCTGCTGTCCGAGACCACGTCCGAGAGATTACTATCCTCAACAAGCTTCGTCAGGGCTTGTCGCTGGATAGAATCAGACAGCAAGACAATCTTTGTCTTAGTCAATAAAGTCGAGCTGCTAATCTCACTCAACAGTGCTAGGACCTCTTCCGAAGAAGCGAGGTTGATGAGTATATGTGTGAAGATGACTGGGTCCTCGCGGCTGATCAGTTGCTTGGCCTCATGAGCACTCGAAAGCGCAGTGATCTGATGAGGCACATCCTTTGGCAAAGTCATCTCAATGTGCTGAGTGGTAGCCTCGCGGCTGTACTTCTGAGGGCAGATCACCAGAATCGAGAACATCGGCGGCCGGAACTCTTTCACAGCCGTAACTTTGCCCGGGTCCTCAGGGGTTGGCGTTTGCCCAGGTGAAGTTCGCCCTGATGGCATTTCCAACTTCATCTGCGTGAGATCCTGTCCACTGGCTCTAGCAGCCTCGCTGAACCTGGCCAAGCCGACATTCACGGAAGAGATTGACGATCTTCCTGTAACACGTGTTCCCGTCGATGTCACGGATGGGTTCGAGCTTCCGCTGGATGCGACGGCCGGGGAGGACTCTTGCTCAGCATGACTGGGGCTGGCAGCTGAGGAGGAACGATGCTTTGTGATGGTGAACTGGCGGAATGGTTGGGTGGGGATTTCCTCGAGGACGGCAGGAGTCTTTGGCAGCTCTGGGTTGGTGGGTACGTCGGGGTGGTCATCCGCAGTCGGCAAGCTGAACTTGGCCGTGAATGTGAAGGTCGCGCCCTTTCCCGGCACAGCCGAGCCGTCCATCTTTCCGCCGTGCAGTTCCACAAGCTGTCGGGAGATGACGAGCCCAAGACCGCTGCCGCCGTGGGCCCTTGTGCTGCTGCCGTCAATCTGACTGAACGGTTTGAAGATGAGTTTTGACTCCTCCTTGGTAAAGCCCCTCCCGGTGTCAATCACTGCAAATTCGAGCATGACCTGCTGTTCACCGAGTCCTGACGCATCGGTTCTGACTCTGCACCGGCTGAAAACCTCACCGGTGTCGGTAAACTTGATCGCGTTGCCGATCACATTCAGAAGCACTTGTCTGATTCTCACTCTGTCGCCCTTGACCCACACGGGCACATCCTCCTCAACGATATAGTTCAGCTCCAGTCTCCTAGCAATAGCCATGGCCGAGACCAACTCATTCACGTCCTCGATCAGAGCACGCGTATGGAACCACTCGTGGTTGAGCTTCATCATGCCGGCGTCCACCTTTGAAAGATCGAGGATGTCGTTGATGATCATTAGCAGACTGTTCGCGCTAGTTTGAATAGTGTTTGTGTAATCTCGCTGCTCCTCATTCAAGGTGGTATCCTGGAGGAAGCTGACCATGCCCGAGATTCCGATCAGTGGTGTCCTGATTTCGTGCGACATGTTGCTCAAGAAACGGCTCTTCGATTCCATGGCCTCCTTCAGCTTCGCCTCGAGCAACTTGTGGTCGTTGATGTCTGTTGCCGAGCCAAAGTAAGAACTGCTACCATTTCCAATATTGTCAATCTCGACACAGCGTACTAGGTGCCAGCGGTATTCACCGGTCTTTGTACGAAGCCGGATTTCGGTAGAGTATGATAACCTGCCGTTGCTATCCGTTCCGACCTTGACGACGCCGTCCTTGGCCAGCTCGGTCAAATTTGCAGAGGGGAGTTCATAGACCGAGTCGCTGCTTGAGCTGTTTTGTCGAGAAAGGGGATGATGCACACCCCGTATGTTGCTCTCAGCATGGGTCGCGTTCTTCGGGGTCGGGTGCTCAGATGGTTTGTTGGCCTTGTGCCCTTCTCCTTGGTTTTTCTTTCCCTTCCTTGCCCGACCAAGGGGTGGCGTTGTCGAGTGCTGGCCTGAAGGTATACGGCATTTGGCCAAATCTTCAGGGTGCACGTAGTCCATAAATCCTAAGCCCAGGGCATCGTCTTCGCTCTGCCCAGTGTAAGCGAGCCACTGCTCATTGGCAAAAGTTATTCCCTCATCCTCGGTGGCGGTGAAAATGATCTGCGGAATCAAGTTCGCGAGGAATCGGTATTTGGCTTCAGAGGCCTCAATTTCCTGCTGCCGGACAACCTTGAGCTCTGCCATGGTCTGCTCATGGATGTCCGTGTATGAGCCCAGATGATACACAATTTCGTTACGCTTGTTCTTGCACGCGACAACCCTTGCCGAGAAACATCGAAAAGCCCCATCAAAGCGGCGAATCCGCACATTCATCTGGAAGTCCGTGCTCGTCTTCACTGCACGACCCCACGCTTTTAGGTAGGTCTCACGATCATCTGGATGAAAACTTGCATGGGGATCCGCATGAAGCTCTGCCAGAGACTGGCCACGGTAGGCAAGATAACGACTGTTGACCCAGACAATCTCGCCAGTCCTTGGCAAAGTCACAAAGAGTTGCGCTGGTATGGAATCTAGGATGAGGTCCTTCAACTTGTCCGTAGGTAAAGCCATTTCGGAGGTATTTGTGGGCATCGTATCAGCTCGAGATGGAGTCCCCCTTGTGGGAATGGTCGAGCCCGGAGGCAATGACTGGAAGGTCGTAGCAAAGTCCCCCCCATAAGAATGGAGCTTGACATGGCG
This sequence comes from Diaporthe sp. PMI_573, assembly GCA_021399435.1. Classification (NCBI taxonomy): domain Eukaryota; kingdom Fungi; phylum Ascomycota; class Sordariomycetes; order Diaporthales; family Diaporthaceae; genus Diaporthe; species Diaporthe sp. PMI_573. Next base: position 1,257,803 of record JAJTUP010000015.1, on the reverse strand, counting down.
ATGAGGGGTCTGGAACGACGTCCTAGCCCCCTTGGTCTCGGATTGTTTGTCCTCTTTGCTTTCTGATGATGTCTCCTTGCCCGTCGCCTTCTTCGTGGAGACTACCTGGGCGGAGTCCTCTGTCGCCTTGACTGCAGACTCCGCAGGCATGTCGTCCTCGTGAACATCGGGGCTGAAATGCCCGGGCTCTATGGCCATTCCACCAGATAAACGAAGGGAGGAGCGCTTCTCCGACGTCGTGCTGCTCCTGGAATTGCGTCTGACCCGGTGTTGTACAGCAGACGAAAATTCGGGCTTGCTGTTCGCTTTCGACTTGGTCGTGAAGTAGCTGTCACCGCCCGTGGGAGCGGGACTCGATACCGGAGGTCGCTTGTCCATCATGGTCCCGAAGCCGGCGGACTCCCAGCCTGGTGTGCCCCCAGGAGTGCCCGTCACGCTTCGCGACTGCGTAGAGTACTCACTTGGGCTTGTCATGCTTCCAGCCAACGAGTTTTCCGCAGCCTCCTCGGGGGCTGCGTAGTTAATAATCGCTGGATCTGTGATCGGTCGGCCCTCGGCATCCACGGCGCCGAATCCAGCAACTCTTGGCCTCCGGTGGTGCATTCTACTGACCTCAGCCTCCAAGTTGCTATAGTGGCGGCACAGCGCAAATGATGTTGCGAGGTGAGGTGAGAGGTGCTCTAATGAGTAGCGAAGATTGGACGGATAGGGGATAGTGGGGCTGAGTATGGACAGAATGGCCACGGGGGTTTGCTTTTCTTTCCGGAACGCGTCGGGTTCGATATGCTTCTCAGCGTCCGCAGCATTCTCCTTCCCGCGGCGTGACGACCTCTGCTCCATGAACGTGGTGTCCAGTTTGAACCCAGTAGATGGCTTGGAGAGGAGTGGGTGTCTCAAAGGTATATGTAGAACAGTCCAAGCATTGTCTACCCCGATGGCCTCCTGTGGCCCTATTGCGGTGTAGTCTGGAGTCGTCTGGGTGGGATCGAAAGATGATTCATCGACTATAGCTTCGGTGAAGAAAGGATTTTCCTTTGGATCGGCTCGAATTGCAGGCGAGGGAGCCGGCGACTGTGACCAGGGAGAGGGGGGTGCTTGCTCATACTCCTCGTACTTCGGGGTAGGTGGCCGTCTGGGTTCTCCTTCAGAAATCATCTTGTCAATGTTTTGCGTGGCCCTCCTTTCATTAGGGTGACTCCTCATGGGATGAGCCGAGCTCAGGATATTAGACAGCTTCGTGGAAGAGTCGTGTCGTATCCATCTGCCCTTCTTCCTGAAGCCTTCCGGCGAGTGCGTACGGCCAGGTACTCTAGTGTCGGCGGCTTTGGCCTGGGACACATCCTCAAGGTAGGGGTAGCTTCGCGTCAGGGCGATCACGCGCCCTCGCTCTAGCACTTTCGTCACGCCGTGGTGGTCGATCAGGGGATCCGCCTCGTAGTCTAAGGCTTGGAGCAGTTCAAAAACTCTGTACTGTATCTCCTTCTCCGGTGCCGGCGCATCCCATCCACCAGCTATTTCGGGTGCTTCTGCATTGTGTTCTTCCAAGGCCTGTTGGTTCAATCCCATGTGCGGCATTACAGTCTCAGGATACGTGCTTCTGCTTCGGGCCAATACGCCTGGTCTCTTGAAGAAGGGCCGGGGCTTAGCAGATGTTGTGTCTCTTTGTTTTTCCTCTTCGTACGTCGTGAAAGAGTGGCGAGTATAGATGTGAGGGCGCGTTGGCGACTGTAAGCGCAAGGTGTCATCGTCCGTCGGTGATAGAACCTCAGATACGTCACCCATGCTGCTAGGCACGAGACTACTGCCCCTGGCCATATATTCCATGCTCAAGCTATCTTCTGGCCGTGCATTGTAGGTTGCTTTCTGGCCCCACGGAACGTTTTCCAGATCAGTCGAGTCAGCGGGTACAGACAATGTCAACCTCTCAGCCTTGAAGCAAACCGTCATGATGTAGACAACAGTCTTCCACCAGGCCTCCAGCCCCGGCTCGGCCGACAACATCAATGACAATTCGTAAAGATTCGGGGTGGGAAAATCCGGGTCATCGCCTGGGTGGACAGCACCAGGGGGCTGAAATGTTATCGTAGATGCAGGCGTTGAAGGATTGGACAAGATCTTATCCTGTGGTCGAGAGGGACCATGGTTGGGCGTTCCCAAAGCTGACATGGAAGTTAAGTCGTACGGCGCTCCGGTTGGTGATAGCGTCGTAAAGGGCCTATGCAGAGATGAAGGAACATATCCAGGATTGCTGGCCATCCGGGGGAATGGGTACGACGGTGTCTTTGCAACGAAGCCGGGAGTGACGCCCCCCTGATTGTCTGGTTAGACTCTGTCGAGACATTAGTTGACGAGGAAGATGGCCCAGACGACACCATCGGGCTGGTTGTGTTTGTCACAGCAGCGGAGGTGGTGGCGGTGGCGTCCTCAAGGATAGGCGAGACTTTGTTCGGCGGTTGAGCAGGAGCTTGGCTAGGCTTTGCGCCGAGACCTTGCCGCTGAATCTCCCTGGCCAGCTTCTCGCGATACTGGCTGAGCTGGCTCGCAGAGTCCTTTGGGGGCTTGGGAGAATTGGACTCCGGTGGGTTCGCCCCATCATCACCACCGCTGTGTGCAGTCTCGGGGTCGCTGCTCGGCTGCTCCCGGGCGTGGGACGCAAGCCCTCCGGCCGGCTTCCCGCTGCCACCAGCATGGCTTGCGGCGCTCCTGCTGAAGGCCAGAATCCTTGGGTCTTGCAGAGGCTGCTTGCCCTCTCCTGCGGCTTTGGGGCGATCTGACATCACGGCTCGCTCATTTCCTTGCGACGTCGGCGACGCATCTGAGTGTCCAGGATGATTCTGCTGCGGCTCGGGCGAAGGTACCGGCAGAGATCTGGGAGAGCGGCGCGTGTCGAACTGGTTGTCCCGGTCCTCAGCGCTTGGAATCGACCTTGGCATGCCTCATAGGTGCTGTTCCATTGGAATGGCGTCGGGGACGATCTGTTAATTACCGGGCGCGGCAGCCTGGTCGTCGCGACTGGGTGATCGTAGTGGCTCAACAGCATGCACGTAGAGGTCGTTGCGACGAGGCGGAAAAGGGGTGGGGGGGCGCGCACGACGGATTTGCACCTGGCAAAATTGAGCAACAGACGTCGCGAAGATGCCGTGGGAGTAGGAGTCAAAACGGGGTTTAGAGGCCAGCCAAGGACAGAAGGCAAAAGGTGAGGCAAGGCCAGGGCGGGGCGAGGCCAGGCAAGGCAGAGCAGAGGCAATAGGCAAGTCAAGTCAGAAGGCCGCTGACGGCAGCGGCAAAAGTGGAATTTTGAGTCTGGCTTTGTCGGATTCCTAGATGCAGGCGAGGTACGAGCGAACGATGACCAAACGAGGTAGGCGAGCAGATAGACAGGCAGGCCGGGTCCTGCAATGCAGAGCAATTGCAGCTGGGAGACGGGAAGCACGTCCAGGGCCAACCTGACTGAACGGGACGGGCAAGAGCCAGTGCGGGTGGTTTGGGGTGTGGTCGGTATGACGTAGGTGTGCGGCTGCTCTGTTTAAAAATAAAAGAGGGAAAGGGCACCCACAGCACGGGGCAAGCAAGGCCAGGGCTTCCAGGTGTGGCAGCCGCCACTCAACCTCGACTGGCATACCAGCGCCCAGAGTGCAGAGCGCAGAGTGCAGCTCTCGCTTGGGAGACGCGGCTTGTGTCTACGAATACACGGGACCCGTTGGCAGAGACAGACGCGCCCCAGGCCGTTGAGAGGAAATCACCACGGCGCCTATTGTTATTTTACTACAAGGTCGGCACAGCACAGCCCAGCACCGTACTTCATTGCCTGGCCCGGCCGGGATGCTATTCGAATTTGGGACAGACATCCCCAAGCCAACCACCGTGACAGTGACGGGCAGGCTGGGCAAGCTAGTCCACAGTAGGAGACCTGGTCGCCAGGTGCTGGCGCTGGCGCTGCAGCGCTGGTGCTGGAAGTTTTCGCGGCTGTGGGTCCTCTGCCGCCCTGTCCAAGGTTTCTGAGGCTTCTCTTCCCTGTTTCGCCTATGCACACCACCTACCTAGGTACTGCCCTCTACTCAGTGGCCGGTACACAGTAGCGACTCCTTCCTGCGTGCTTCTCACGGCTGGCTGGCAGTCAAGACTTAACTACGAGACAGCCGTGCCTCGTGTGTGGGCACCTCTGGTCCCGACTGAGCTTCTGTCTCAGAGCTTGCAGACAGCTCCTAGGCAGAGCAGATGCCGGTATTCGAACCATGGGAAACCCGACTACATATCCTATGTACTTCCAGCATTCGTTAGTACCGGCAACCCGGCTCGAATCAGGATCATGGTGTCACCGCCAGCCGTCTGGACTGGACCCGTCACCGTCACCTACTCATGACAAGAACAACTGTCGACGAGCCTCTTCATCGCCCGAGTATACAGCTCGGGACTGTTCACACGGCTAAGAGGGGAAGTCTTGCCAAGCTCCCGCAGGTGCTCGAGTTGTGAATACTACTGTTACTTACGATGCCAGGGCCAAGGACAAGGGGAGCACACGTGGGGTCGACAAAGTTGGTTCAAACCATGGCTCTGTGAAGTGAACGCTGACATATACCAACTCGCAACCACGAGCAACCCAACTGTGAAGGGTGTGCCTGAAGGTTCCCGCGCGGGGGAGGCGTACAGGCAGCCTCTCAGGCACATTACGCCTTGGGATGCCTACTGACTCGCCGTCACATCGAGACCAAGGCCAAAGATGGAGGATTGTGCAAACAACCAACAACACAATACGCACGACGACTTGATGATGGGCAATGGCACACAAGGGGGTGGCCAATGTAGGTTTTTCGGTCTGTTCGTTGAACGTTTCGCCAGCAAACCATATTGCTGCTTGCAAGCTGTCGATCCCAGGCCGAGTCGCGAGGTGGTGGGTGCGCTGGGGATGGACGGTAGGCAAGCAGGCAAGCAGGCAAGCAAGCGGCGAGGTTGAGGAGAAAAAAAGGAGACAAGGGGTGGGCTGTTGTCACCAATGCTGTGGGACCGACGCCGTGGTTGCACAACGGGCGTCGACGCGAAGTACTGTGCCCTCTGGGCGCTGCGCGGTCAAACCGTACCATCGTACAGACAGTGAGTAGTGGGTGAGACGTACCGGACTAGACCATGTAAAAAAGGGGTCCCTGGCAGCAGTCCCTGCCGGATATGGAGAAACTTCAGGGATGACGTAGGGTGAACGTCACTGGGATACACCATGGCACAGTATTGGTTAGTCCACATGTGCGTGCCGGCTGGAGGAAGATGACATTGTTGCACATGCACGGAAAACGTGTGCACCTCACAGTGCTTGCGCATCAATGTTCCCCACGACACGACGGGACGTGGTCAAGGTGGTGTGGTGTACCTGGCCGGGTGAGAAATCGCAGGTGGGTCCGAATCAGCTCCGCAGCTGAACAGACGTCGGGACGGAGAGCCGCTGGAATACACAGTAACCAGAATCCAATGCATGTGCCTCATCGTTCAATCGCGGGCGGCCGCTTGCCACTGTGCGCTGTTGCTTCGCCGTTGCTGCTGCAGACGCGAGCAAGAGGCGGTGATTGATTGTAGGGCGAATGAAACACCACACCCTGCCTAATGTCCCTTTACTGGACAGGCGCTCACCAGAACCCACGGCTCGGCCGGGAATCCCTCGGCGGGGGGCCATGTTGTTTCTGTGACAGCCTCGTTTCTCCACGGCCGTTTGTGAGAGCTTCGAAAGGCTCGAGCAGCCTTCCCGACAGACCGATCCTCCCGGGCCCCACTGCGACACAGTTTCCTGTTTGCGCAAATGAACGTGGTCTGACGTCTCGGCCTCTGCAACCCTCTCTGCCGCACGCACGCACGCACTGGACTGCATCTTTTCTTTCGGCCAACTTCTTCCCCCCACCAGGGGTCTAGCCAGAAGAAGCCTTCATCACGGAACCGCTGCGGCCCCTGCGGCTCCGGTCATTAGCCTGGCCCCAGAGCACTTGTTCCGCCTTGCATTCCGCTCCCTGTCTGCACGGCGTTGATAGGAGGCGGATGCAGGTAAAATCCCTTGAAGCGTTGCAGGAGGGGGTCAGCGCGAGGTAACAAGCGGTGGGTAAGCAGGTCGTCCAGAGTGGGGACACAATCGTTACCCGGATCGCCGTCCGCAGCACATCGTCGTTATCCCACGCGATCTGGAGGGGCACATTTCTGGTTTCCTAAGATCATGTCGGAAATGAACCCCTAAATGTCGCCCTGGCCCAACCCCCACCTGGCGCGACCTGTGCCGATTTTGTTCGAGGTGCCCGACCACACAAATCGGAGACAGGCCTCTGTGTCTGCCGTTGTGGCCGGGATGCAGCAGAGAAAGGCAATGGACAGGGCCTGTCGGGGGAGGTAGCTTCATCGCGGCCTGAAATCCCCACGGCCTCGAAGGATGAGGCACACGCCTCGTCTATGCCCAGTTTGATATGGGACATGTCAACAGATTTGCTTTTAGATCAGGGCGTAAGTGGTCGCAAAGTGGGAAGCGGAGGGTAACGGGCTTTCTGCCCGTCGTTCACTCTGACGACACCGCCAACATTTTGCGGAGATTCAAGGAATCAGAGTCCCTCACGTCGCTTTCCCTGGCGACCCAGAAGGGTGGTGCAAAACCCAACTGTAATATTCGCTCGTCAGGTTTTCGTGTTGTTGAGGGGGGTATACAAGACCCAATGCACAAGGGTGTCTGACACACCATCGGTCACGATCGAGTTCTCCGTCTCAGGCAATCACCATCACAGAGATATTGCTCGGGTATAACCCACCGCCCTTCAAGCGGTGTAAGTATTTGCATAAATCATCCAAGGAGCCTTGCATGCACGTCAAAAGACTCAAGCCCGCCCTGCGCATCCCTGTTCTGTCACTGACCACAACCCCCACAGGAAGTCACTTAGCTGTCGAACATTGGAGGAGGACGCCAGGGAAGGAAGGTTTCATATCCGAGGTTATGTGCCTAACATCGTCTCCGGGGTCTCTACAGTACCCATCCTCCGACAGGGTACCAAGCTGTGTATATCCAACAATAACTGGGAAGACACCCTGGTCAACACCATTTGAGTCCCAGCAAACTTTCACTACCATCCGTCGGGAGTTTGGCGGACAGACCCTCGACTGCGGACCGCCCAGGGGGCTCCGATGGGGGTGTGGCGGGCACAACATCGCTGGGAAGAAGACTCCTGTATATAATAAAATTGTTGAATGGCCTCCCCAAGGATGACGAGATACAGCTTCGTCTGGACATGGTCCCCGCTGCCTCAGATGCTCACAACGCCGTCCGAGCGACATCCATTTGTGTGCCCTGATCAGCACTTTTGGTATGGTTGGCGGGAAGTACACGGCACCTGGTGATCAGAGATGATCCAAACCCCGTGTGGTAACAACATATCAAGTCCTGTCCTGTGTAGTTGACAGATGTCCCTGGTGGTCAAGAAACACACGGCCGTCGATTTGCTCAGGCTCGTTGGTAAAAGTCATTTGAGCAGTTCACAGGCCTCTGGGCATCGATCATCCACGTGGTGTTGATGGATGGGACAGTTCAGCTTCGGCACTTCAAACGAGCCTTATCGAAGCTAGCCAGCCCCTGGAAAAATATACCTTCTTGAAATTATGATCATCCCAACAGGCACTAGCGACTAAAACCAACAGCGTGTTGATTTGACAGAGACGTCAGAGAAGCTTCAATCCATGGCTTACGTGCTACCACCCGTATTGCATATAGACGTGAGCAGACTACCGTATGAACCACCGAGCAAGATCCCGCCACAAAGATGTTATGAGGGAGATGTTGAATTAATCCCGGGCTTCTAGAAATTTCGCGTAAATGCAGAGTGAAGTACGAAGGAGTGGATACCTGAGGAACAATATTCATCAGGCAGTTTGTAGAGCTTTTCCTCGAAGGGACTGGGGCAGCCAGTATGTGAGCACTGTGGACATTGGTATCGCTCAGGCATGAACGGGTGAAGAGAAATTTAAATACCTATGTCGATCATCGACATGATTCATTAATGAGGAAGTGGCCTTCATGTCGTGCACATCTCGCTGCAGAGCAGCTCGCACAAACAGCATACGCCCTTGCGCATGTGATATGGGATCTGCGCAACGGCATACCTCCGTATCCAATCGTAGGTTCTCGGTATTGATTTCGTAGAGGTGGCCGATCGAGTCTGGCGCCCTCGCCTCTCGCTCATCGCCTGCTGCCGTCGTTGGTGTTGAGAAGGTGTACAAAATCAGGGAAACAAGAGAGGACAGAGAAGGTATATGGCTGAGAATCGAGTCCACAGATGCCGGCTGTGAAATCGAGACAACTCATCTCGAATACCTGGAAGTTCTGGGATGCCCGCTTGGTTGCGACAAGGACACTGCCTTGGAGTGAAACGCAGTCGTTACCACCCTCCTGGACTGCTCTCCTAGGGAAAACATTGTTGACTACCATCTCGTGAGGCTCGGTCACCTAATTCGTTGTTTGACCCCCCATTCCACCCGACCAACCGTAACGCCACCCTACACATTTTCCGCCAACTCGGTTTTACAGTTTGCTAAGTTTGAAAGGTGTTGCCAGCCCTTCGTCCGTCGCGCTGAAGAGATGGGGTCCAATGGGGGAGAAGTTGGGGGGGGGGAGGGCACTGCTTTCAACTGATGAGTTGGGAGTTTATTTCGAATGATGACAATACAGCTGCGTAATAACACACTTCCCGGTCCTCCCTGGGACGTCACGGAGCAAGAAGCGAAAGATTCACGAGTATCCATTCAGTCGAGCATTGCTGTGTACTAGTGTAAAACCATATCCATCTCGCCGTCATAGTCAATGCGGAAAACTCAGCCATCAAATGCTAGCAACCCCCCATCCCAAAGCACGATACCCCTTGGGGATGGATTCAGGTGCATTCAGATCTCGCAACACCCAAACCAAAAATGTGTTCAGCCAACTCCGTCGAACCCGAGCACCAGAAGGCTTCACCAAAACACTTGACGTCCTAATTCCCCCAAACAGCACCTAGGTTCGTTGCGCGCTCAATGGCGACCAAAGTTGAATCCAAGCTTCCTGGGATGGAGCCTGGGATACACGCCGGCGACGATCAGGGCGATGGACACGACGACCGCCCACAACCTGATCTTGAGCACGTTGACGTTGAAATCGGTCCACACCGCGCTGATGACGGTGGCCAATATCAGGAGGAAAAGGAGGTATCCACTCATGCGGTGATACTTCCACAGTGCCTTCGCGTTGTCGATGCCACCAAAGACACCCGGAACTCCCCACATTAGGAACCCGAACACGTATTGCACTAGCAGTATCACGCTTGTGAGGACGCCCAGGTAGCCGTGCACGGAATGGAAGTGGCTATCAGGGCCTTGTTTGACTGCGGGTTCGTCAGTGAGTGAACATACTAGCTTGTCGGACGAACATCAAGGTGCTGTGGGGGCGGTGGGGGATATGGTTCCGCGAGCCATTTCTACACGAGACGACCCCCACCCCCCAGTTTTTATCATTGTCCAAGAGAGGACCACGCCAATTCTGATTCTGCTTACTCTTATTCGCCTCGATAATCAAGACCCCAGCGGCGAAAATAAGGAAGGATAGGAGATTGAGCGAGGCGTGGGCGCGGGCGCCGATGACCTTCTCGCCAGCGGTCCAGGTCGGTTGTAGAATGAGGATTGCCTCTGCCAGGACGAGCACGCCGACACTCTGGAGGAGCGGGTGGGGGCTGAAGAGGGGGATGAGCGGTGGATGCTCGAGGACGGCGGACCAGACGAGGGCGACGAGCAGGACGGCGCCGCCTTGGGCTAACCAGCCGGTTCCTAGAGATGGGGGATTTGCCAGTCAGCAACTGTGAATCGATGCAGGCCAGACGCTTGGAAACTGCAAGGCAGGCACACCTCGGTAAAGATTGTGAAATATTGACTCTTCTGGTTTCTGGAGGACATCTCCCGGCCGGCCGAGCAGAGGTTCGGACTCTCGTGCCTCGTGGTTGTTCCCCGGCGGGTGCTCTGGTATTCCTGTTGCCGAAGCCATGTTGGAGGCGTGCGTCTATGGGTGCGAGGACTGTCTGTCTCTACGGCGCTTCTCTGCGAATTCTTTGAGGACGGTTTGTTGTCGTTATTGCTCTGGACAAGATGTTGTCGGGCAGTCCGGAGATGAAGATTGCCGGGAGCTGAGGCTGACGCCAACTCTCTGACGTTGGAGCTTGTTTGCCTGGGAAGTAGGACGGGCGAGGACCAGAGGGCCTGATCCCAGACAAGCTTCCTACTCAAGTACCTATCTATCAATGACAATATGTACATGCATACCACGCCATGCCAGCAGACACCTGATGCAGTTTAGGAACGTTTGGCCAGCCCAGCTATGGATCCCATGGACGCACTGGCTCGTTGTCTTTATCCCAAGGAGGCAAGAGAGTGACAACAAGCATCACGAGCATGGTAACAATTATGTTGATGCCATACAAGTCAATGATGAGAGCACTCTGTGGGATGCGCCCATTGGCCTATGAGAGCTGACGCATTACTGTCCCCCACCCCCCCCCCAACCCCAGACGCATTGCGTGGGACCGCTACGAGCGGGGCAGATCCAGGTAACATCAGCGCTGGGGGACAAGGTCGGATTATCGAGATAATCGCGGTTAGCCCAGCCCACCAAGCGCGGGCATTGCCACACCTGACTTCTCGAGATGGACGGACTAACGTGTTCCTTGCGCTCGGCTCCGGATTCAAAGAGTTGACTGGCACATCATCGACTATGCTTCAGGCGAACATTGCTGATTGCAACGGCAGGCAGTTCCGTCTGCAGGTGCACAAGTGAAAAGCTCGCTGGTCCTGCCCTAGCAAACAAAGAAACGGGAAAGGCCAAACATGCCTGCATGTCCGACCGAGGCTGGCCATTCCCGGGCTCCACACAAGCGACGTCGGCCGCGCCCGATTCGCTCCGGGCCGGGGCCGGAGCCCATTACTCGATAGCCTATTGTCATTAGGCGTCGCCTATCACTTGCTGCCACCAGCTCAGATACACAACACATCTTGAGTTCCCGTTCCCCGTCGCTGATGAGCATACTTTCTCTCATTATTCCTTGAGACCATCTCCTCTCCTCCAGGACGACAAACACGCAACTCCAAGGCAGACATGGCAGACGAAATCCAGTATAAGCTTGACGACGTCGAGGCTACGTCCGTAGCCCCGAACGACATCGACCAGACATTCCGCTCATCTAGCATAGGTACGAAAGCCCGCGCCTGGAAGTCGACGCGCCACGCCAAACACCTTAGACCACACATGGCTGAAGGCTGACCGTGAAGCAGATCTCATCTCCGCCGCCCTGGGAGGCAAGGTCATCGGCTTCTCAGACGAGTGGTTTGCAGAGGCCGCAAACCTTCTGACGCCCACGCCGCCCATCCGCCAGCCGGGCAAGATGGTGTACACGGGCGCCTGGTACGACGGCTGGGAGACGCGCCGGCACAACACGGAGCCCTTTGACTGGGTCGTCATCCGGCTGGGCGTCGCATCAGGTACCGTCGATGGCGTCGAGGTCGACACGGCCTTCTTCTCCGGCAACCACGCACCCTTCATCTCCGTCGAGGGATGCTTCAGCCTCGACGACGCCGAGGTTCTCACATGGAAGGGCTCCCGCGGCGGCTGGCAGCCCATCCTCGGCGTGCGCGAGTGCGGGCCCTCGCAGCGCTTCGCCTGGAAGCTGACCAGGCCCACCGGCAAGCGCTACACCCACGTCCGCCTCAACATGTACCCGGACGGAGGCATCGCCCGCTTCCGGCTCTTCGGCCACGCCGTCCCCGTCTTCCCCGACGACAAGGACGCCGTCCTCGACCTTGCCGCCGCCCAGAACGGCGGCGTCGCCGTGTCGTGCAGCGATCAGCACTTCGGCACCAAGGACAACCTCATCCTGCCGGGCCGGGGCAAGGACATGGGCGATGGCTGGGAGACGAAGCGCTCCCGTGGGAAGGACCACGTCGACTGGGCTGTCATTCGCCTCGGCGCGCTGGCGCTCATTCAGCGTCTTGTCGTCGACACGGCTTACTTCAGGGGTAACTTTCCCCAGAAGGTCAAGGTGGACGCCATCGAGTGGAAGGACGCCGGCGAGCCCCCAGCCACGGCTGAGGCATGGCAGGAGGTTGTGGAGCCCAGCAAGACTGGGCCGGACCAGGAGCACGAGTATGCCTCCAAGATCCAGGACAAGCCCTTTACACATGTTAAGTTGGCCATGATACCCGATGGAGGGGTTAAGAGAATTCGCGTGTTCTCGAAGCGTGCTGTCTAGTAATATGAAAAGACATCGTGTAGCTTAGATTAACGACACACTCTTGAAGCACTTTCCACCAAGGCTCCGATTCACGTGTCAGACAAAGAGCAGCATTCCTTCACTCGCTGGACCGCTAGGTTCGGTGGCTTCCAAGCTGTGTTGCGACACATCGTAGCGGCGACATTGCAGTCATTAGACAGGTCCAGATGGTTGGCCTGTTTTATGTCAGTGGCATGGAAGTGAGCCCATCGCCACAATGTGATAGCGCAACTTCCCAACCTCAGCTCTTCCGGCCGCCGTGCCAGGCGCCATGAAATCAGTAGCGAACTCGCCCCACTGACCGCAGTTGCGAAAGTTTTCGATGATCGGCTCAGGCGTCCCAGCTACCCGATGTGTTGTTCAAGGCAGGGGGTTTTGTGCCTACTTCAAGTGACTTCGGATGCGCACCAGCCATTGAAACCGACTGATAAACCACTTGGCCGCATCAACTCAGCGCACACCCGAAGTCGCAGGAGCTTCTCGGAGCTCACATTGGTGGAAGGAAGAGCCGAGGTGCAAAGCCGCGTGATAAGTACGAGCAAGCCATGGCTCCTCAACGTTGAATGACAGGAGATGTTGGCAGCTGAAAACTTGGTCAGCGCCCATACGGGGGAGTCAAACGGGCCTGGCAATACATCAAGGCCCGTGTACACCATCGAGGTCATTTTTTGGAGAGCTTGAAAGCAATAAATCCTCTTAGCTGGAAATCGTCGAAGCGGGCCTTGTTTCAAGTTCGGTCACTCATGCGAACCTGTGATCTCGTCTTGACAGCCACGTCGGGGGCAAAAGCAAAGAGGTGGAGAAGGAGGCGTCCCTGTCACGAGTATCTAGAGGTGAGCGTTGATTCCAAAAAAGAAATCCTACAGCAAATTCCCTAGTGACGCCCAGGCGGAAGAAGTTTGAGACATGGCTCTGGTCCGCGGGCGAGCCATATGCTGCATCTGGGCCATGCGGGCCACGAGGCAGAGGCCATGCAAGGAGGCTGGTCAATAACGTCGGGACCGGATGACCGAGAACCAATCCGTTGGCTCGGCGAAGTGATCTACTGAGTCTCGCGTGTGATCGAGACGACGTGGCTGGGACAAGCAACGCGCTTCCACCGAATTGTTGGGACTAGGGACATTGAGGCTCATATCCCGCATTGTGTGCCCTCGTCTGATCTTCTTCGACATTTTCGGGCTTGAGAAATTGGGATAGGTCTCGATGGCCGGCTGCGAACAAGCCTCAACGGGAATTGTATGCAAGTTGAATCAAAACTGGGCAAATGTGAGCCATTGAAAAGGGGCGCGGTCAACGCTGCACTGTCAGCCTCTGACAGAAATCCAAGAGGGCAGAATGAATGACTGGACACTATCTCGCCCAACATCGACGATCAAAAATCCCCGATTAGTGAGAATGTCTCTCATGGGGAAGCAGCCAAAGACCCGGACCAAAGGTCGGGACTGTTGTGGTACCCAAACAAGCTCGATTTGGCTTCCCCAGCGAGTTCGGCCCCGAGTATGACCACGGAACCATGCCATTAGGACACCTGCGAGGTGTCGAACCATAGGGCTCGCTTCTCGTCGCCCTGCAACGGTATCACAGGCTTAGCAGGCGGAACCGGGGTCAACGAGTTTCCCAGTGCTCCCTGCAGAGTCTCAACCTAGGTCCAAAGTGTGGTCACACACCAGCCACTGGATGAACAGGAGCCAACATTCTCATTACAGCCACTGAGAACTGCAGGTTCTACAGGCTCGACTGCAGGGCTTCTGCAAGTAAGCCGGAACTTTAGTATACTTACAGGACGTCCGGCCGAGCTACGCACAAGCGTCATCCACAACATGCATGCCCGTCAATGGAGCGCCGAGCCTACAAACCTGCAGGCCGTTTCCTCGTTGGTGGTCCAAATGGAATGGGTCCGCATCTCCAAGCCGATGCGGTCTGACCATGTTCGAGGCGTGGACCTCCTCGCGGGAGACATTACTGTGGCTTGAAAGCCAAGTTCAATTTCTGCTTGCTCTTCCACAGCAGGCGTCTTCGCCCGCAATGTTCGGGCGGTCGAGGTGAGGCGAATCGTGTCCTTCATCAGGATGCTCGGAGTTCCGGCCGATTTGCCCCACGAGGTGTACGAAGTGGAAGTATGTCGACGAGGTTTGAAGAAGTGTACCCTGCCTTCACTTGTAGCCTGCGTACCAGAGAAGGCCACCGGCCGGTCATGAGCGCCAAAGCCACGTCCACCCACATGGCGTCGAGACATGCTCGACGGATCCGCCAAGTCGCTTGCGGCAGGAGAGGCGCGTTGATCAACGGTTCGGGGCGCTTAGCCAGAAAGACTGTCTGACAAGTGACACTGGGCCGGCTTTTCTGAAGGTGGACTGGGGCGACCATGGAAGGTAGTGGTGCGGGTGCTGTAGCACACTACACTTATTATTGTTCACTCTATTATTAGTCGGGGATATATCCCTGGTCACTTTCTCATTGAGTGCCTGACTGCTCCCGGGCTGACCGGCTCCGGTGGGTTTTATGAGTGACGACGTCTGAAATTGGAAGCGCCGCCTAAATTAGCGCACATGTGGCAGCTTTTGGCCTCTTGGGCCGGGTACGCACAGGAATTTTGGTGTGTTTCAACGGAAATTGAACTGGTCCAGCGGCGAGCCCAACCACTGGTAGGTGTAAGTGGTCAGCCTGCAACACTACATTGACAGCCATGAGCTTTGATGAGAGGGTCATGGCTACCATGTTTGAAGCGCGCCGAGCTTAGTCAACTTGAAAAGCTGGCTACTGTGCAAGGAGCTTTGGTTGTGTGCAGTATCTCCAGCGCAGCGGCCCTGGTCGGGGCGTCCGCGCGTCCACACAGTAATGTTCAGTAGGTGCTGCCAGGCTGGTGGGTCACTCGAGTTCGGAGATAAAAAGCCAGCAGTGGGGAGATGGGTCGGTCGCGGGTGACAGCGGTATGGTGCCCGGAGAAAAGGCATGTCTGTCTGCTTGCCTTTCTCTCAGCGAAGCCAACGCCTCGGTTGGCTGGAGGTTCCGGGAGGAGACGGTGTGGGGGGCTGCCCCCGGTCAGCTGAGAAGTGGCCGGCTCATTTTGCTTGTTATTAGCTGTGGGATTGGATGCTCGATTTCGAATAAGGGACGGATGCGTGTGCGCCTTGCAGGGTAGCATCGAGAGAAATGGGATCTTGTTTCAAATATAGTTGAGGCCTGGTTAGTCAGCCGGGAACAGGGGTCGCCCAGGCTGTGGTTCAGTGCAGAGTGCAGAGTGCAACGAAGCCACAGTCATCAATACGGCCCTGGGCGGTCCTGGGAAGGATGGTGAGGTGGAGGAGGGGACGGGAGGGCGGCCGCGAGCAAGCCACATCTCGAGCGACACAGACCCTCGTCGCCTCGGACTCGTCGCTGATCGACTCGTTGCAGGGCAGAGAGCCAAGGCAGGCGATGGCGCAAACGCCGCGCGAGGGACGACCCGCGCGCCATGCTGGAGCGATGATTGGCTGGATGCCTGATGTCTGGCGTCTGGCCAGGCCAGCTGCAACGGGCGATCTAGCCCACGAATGCAGGCCGATGTCTCACCGCTGAAGGGCCCTCCGGCAACTTCACGGTCAAGGGGGAGCCGAAGCGGTGTTCTGATCTGAACCATGTGGCCATGACAAGACGAGGAAGCGTGGCGAATTTTGGTTGCGGATTACGATCAAATCTCGGCGGACCTGTCCAAGGCCAAGCAAACAACGTCCGATGTGTGCGTAAGTTGCTAAACTGGCACATGGGACTGCCGGTGCCTGTCTGAATGTGCGTGTGGGGGTTGCGACTTGGGCCCTGGTTTTTCCTCGTCGCCGTCGGCCTCGCCCCTCGCAGCCGCGACCGCAGCCTGGAGTCACAGTTGCAATCACAGCTGCAGTCATGGTCCTGGCCGCGGTCGAGTAGCAGGCGTCATTCCCCAGGAGCAAGGGCCACGGAGCAGGCAGATTTGCTGCAAAGAAGTGCTGATGAGACGCAGAGGAGGCTTGGGGCAGGGAGGTAGCTGCTGTGACAAGCATGGCTGTCTGATTGTCTCGTGTATTATGGCCGGTGGGCGCTCGTCCACGGTAGCGACGCTGGAACAGTCCGCACACGATCCGTAGACTCGGGGCTCGTCAATGAGCCGTGCAAGCCGTGCAAGCCGTGCAAGCCGCGCAAGCCGTACAAGCCGTGCAAGGTTTCAGTCGTCAGCCTGGACCGTCAACACGCGGACCCACCCGAGTTACCCACGCTGCGGTTCTGCTGGACCGTGCGGTGCGAGGTGTCCTCAGCCCTAGGCAGTCCCATTGACGCTGAGGCCGGGGCCACTTGCGCGCCTGCACCGACACTGACAATGACTCTGGCAGGCTGTGGTGCTGTGGAGGCCTTTTGGTTGTCCGACTCCTCGACGGAACATGCCATATTAGTCTAGTGCACATCCAGAGCATAGCGCCTGTGCATGTCATGTCGCTGTCGAGGGTCGGAGATGCCCTTATCATGAGCAGCGGGCCTGGCTGGGGCACGCGCTCCAGATGTCTTGACAGCACAACTGCCCGCCCCGCCACAAAAGGTACGTACCCGTGCCCCGTAAGTGTACCTCAGGGAGTACGAGCGGAGCGCAAGGGTAGCACTGAAATGGCAGGAGCTGCTAGAAGGGTCCCCCCTGCTTTGGCCGTGCTGTGATGCACCTCACAATACCACCCCGACTGCTCCTTCTCGATGACTACCGCACGTACTGTGTAACCACGTACTTACCTACTTACTGCGTAGGTTCCTACGTACCTGGGTACCTAGGTAGTGGGCAGTCCAGCCACGGTACGGGCAGGAGCAGCACCCACGCCCACCCAGGTACCTAGGTAGGTAACGCACCCTGCTGGGCTAAGGCACCATGAGCTGATGATTCCTGGGCTTGCTGCTCGTCGCGCCCGTGGATATCAATCGGATCAGCAGCCACGACCTCTTCTTCCCTGGCCTGCAGAGTTGGCGGGCTTGGTGCGAGCTGTTGACAGTCTGCTCCTCGCAGTGTCCTGCCATCGCATGTGCGTCCTGCAGTACTCTGGCGGCCAACCTGCCAGCCCGCCAGCCCGCCAGCCCGACCGCCTGCTTGCACTGGGCGCATCAGTGTAATTAAAATGCCCCTCCCCGGTGCAATCTCGCCTGCATCGGCATTCTGTCATCCACCCTGCCTGCCCAGCCGCCAAATGCCAGCCGCCAGCCGCTCCGCTGCCACCATCGCCGACCGCACCCCCGACGGCAGCAGCAGTGCCTCACCAGCAGGACAAGTTCAGGACGGCAAACGCCGCCCCGTGGCAGAACGTGGCAGGGCATGGCAGGGCATGGCAGGGCACCGCGTGGTCACGTACTGTAATGTCGCGTCGGTGGCCATCGTCCCCTTGTGGCTGTCGCAGGCCGTTGCAGCGACCCTGATTTCAGCAACGTCTTCCACCTGGACAGTGGGCACAGCTGCCAACGGGGCTCGCGGTGCTATACTGCATCCGGGAGATGTCGCGGGTCCTCAGCCACACCCACCTCCACAAGACGTGCACTTTCTGATGCCTGGCCCTGAGTGCCCAGTCCAGGTGGGCATCGGCTCTGGTTGGGTCTGCCACCGCGATCCGCTGTTTCAGAATCAGCCCTTCCTGGCCTAGCCGCGCTGCGACGCTCCCTCTTCCTGCAACTGAGCAGGATACCAGAATGCTACATGCAGCACCCAAGCTAAACTGCCTCGAGCTGGCCTAGCCTGGGTGGCGCGTGCCGCCAGATCCAGACCTGGACCCAGGCTTTGGACTTCACCTTCTCGGGCGCGGAGGAAACATTCATCTCGACTTCGGACTGATCGCAAGATCATCTTGGCCAGATGCCCCACCGCCGCGCCCAGTGGTTCTCACAGTCCTCTGCCGGCCGTGTAGCCCTCGGGAGGGATCACACCACTTGTCGTTCGGTGGTGGAAATATTGTGGCATCTATCAAGTCAGCCAGCCAGCCAGCCGGCCGACCAGCCAGCCCAGGCTGTCTTCTCCCCTGACAATACCAAACAATGTACCTTTTTACAGGCCCTCTCCATCACATGCAGGAATCAGAGTGCTGCCACTGACCCAGACCCACATCTCATTACCGCATTACACGCCCTGCGCCGCACCAATTTCTACCGGGAAGGTATTCCGTGCAGGTGTACACAACAGCTTGCCCGGCCGTGCTCCATCAGCACCACTCCCCCTCCCTTTCAGCTCATAATGATACCGATGAGCCAGATCAAGCACAAATCTAGAGCTGTCCTTGCCCACTCCACCTTGACGGATGTGACGCCACGGAGCTCGCTGCGCTTGGCGGAAAGTCTAACTCTGGACCCCGCCCACGGGCAAAGCATGCATAGCAACAGCACAGGCTCACGTCGAGGCTGCCAGCCTGCCAGCATGACATCGGCCTGGGCCAGCCATTCTTGATCCGAGCTTCTCGCAGGCGATCGACAGTGTTTTTGAGATGATGTCGCCTGGCTTCTTTGCTTGTCTCCGATTCGAGAATGTACATTCCCTCCACGGTCCATCCTCCTGGCAGCATATCGCCCAGCATCGTCGACTCTCAGCATCTGTCAGCTAAGCTTTGGCTTCGCCGTACGGAGCTGATGTCAGGCCCCGCTTTGCAATTACCACGCTGGTGTGCGTTTGTGCTCGCTCTACTATACCGTGCTATACTGTACTGCACACGTGGTTCGCACGGGGGGCTTTTCTGTTCTGGCCGCAATTATGGACAGCACGAATGCATGTATGGAGACTGTCTAAACGCCTTCCGGCGGACTCATTCGCCGACATTGGTCCATCTCGCCGTTCGCTTGTCTAGGGATCTACCCTGCGTCTAGAGAACCCACCCCAGCTTGTCGCCCCGCCCTCCCTCATCTCCCTGCCGGGAATTGGACGAAGGGGGAAGCGATAATGGAAACAGCACCAGAATCAGGAAATGTCTCGCAGGGGACCCCGAGAACCCCCAGGGCTTCTGGACAATTTCGGGATGGCAAAGCACTGTTAAGTCCGTCTCGACAGCTAGCACAACGCGCAGGCGTTCTGGACCAGGGAGAACCTATCTCGCACAGATTGATGTTTCTCTGCGAGCTGTCGGAAGGGAAACCTTAACTCGTTTAGGCAACTCACGCGCCACAGCAGCCGTGACCCTGCTCCTCCTCCTGCTCTACTCGGCTCCCCAAGCACGCACTAAAGTTCCCTCCCCTATCCTCTGCCTGTCGGTCGGTCATCATCCTGTGCTAACAGCTTGCTTGTTGTCTCCCTGCTGGGTGTCAGCACGCGTCTCCTCACATTTCCCCGTCCCACATCTCACCGTCCCCCTGCCGCTCGAGGATGGCTGGGGACACAAATGTACCCTACTTTTGCGTGGCTGTCATGGTCTGGCAGGGCATACCGCCCGATCTAGTCAAGACTCGCACGCAAGCCGCATCCTCTCCATGTACTCTCGTACACTTCCTCTGCCGTGGTATCGGCCTTGTCACTTGTCGTCTGAGGCCCGTCTATCGCTACTTGGGTCATCCAATGTCGCGTGGTCCAGTGCTCTGCTGTCCTGCACTGCGGGTCAAGGCTAAATTCGTCTCATTCGCAAGAACCCTGATACTTCCAAGGCTGATATCGCCTTCCAAGGCTTGATCTTCACCCAACCCTGGCGTCAATCTCTTCTGATACAGACTGTTTCCACAAGAAATAACAACAGGTCTCGTCTGCTCCACCGGCTGTGCTCTTCCCCTCCGTTACTTGCCTAAACTGGACAGGAACGAATCTAAGTCGTCCTTCGTTCATCGGGTCCACGTCTAATTTCCTCACCTTACCCTTGGCTAATAGTATCCGCTGCCATTACCTCCCGTAGCCTACCCTGTCAGCCCAGTGACTTCGAGACTCATCAAATCTCCTCTTCTGGAGCGAAGCAAGGCAGCAGATCTCTACAAGGGTCGGCCCCCCTCCCCCGTCCTCCACACGCGGCTTCACTCCACCTTGCACGGGTCTGGACCCGTTGGGCTTGTGGGAGAAAAATAACAGACAACTGGGTCAACCATTTCCCTTCTTTGGACAGTACTTACTACGCAGTATATCTCACCCGGTTGCAATGTCCAAATGAGGCTGGGCTGGCTCATTTCGACGTTTCATCACCACACGCCCCGCCTGCGTCCTCACCATTCTTTACCAGGCTGGCCGCCACTCCCAGCTTCCTTGCAAAAAGGTTAATTCTACTTCCTTCTTCTCCTTCCACCTGTCCACACATCCTCACCTCGCCATTGGCCTCGGGTGTCCCATTCTTTTTTTTCTCTTCTCAGCCCTCTTTCCTCCTTGTGAGGTTTTCCGTTCCATCGTTTCCTTCTCGTCCCCGGGCATTGACCCTGTCCCGCGACCACACTGTAACTAGCTCAGTCGCTCGCATGTAGACGACGATGCTCACCATCAAGCAGCCAGTTCATTACGGCTACAGGTCGATCCATGATTTACCCACGCCGCCCAGCACATCCCGACCCTCGCCTCCATTGATGTACCAGGATTCCTCACACAGAGCAACGCCCGCTGTTCCTCGAAGCCATAGTCCGCCGGATCGACTCATGTCTGGCTCTCATCGCGGCTTGCCCCCTCCATCGGCGATGGGACTCGGCCAGCCGTTGCCTTCCGGGGTTGCATCGCATCCTCCTCCAACTCATGCATCTTCACTCGGGCAGGGTCCACCTCCGCCTCCGCCTCCACCATCCCAGGGTCAGCAGCAAGGCCAGTATCTGGGTCAACTACCCCCGCCGCCACCAGGGTGGCAGGGCTCGGAAGACTCCATGCGAGCGTGGTTGCTTGCGAAAGCGGAAGAGGACAAGAGGAAGCAAGAAGAGGAGAGGACCAGCCAGGAACGGCTTCGTCTCGAGCAACGGCGAACCGAGTACGACATTCTGCGAACGTCGTTACAGGGTGGCGTCCCACCGCCCTTGGTACCAGTCGTTTTTGCTGGTATGGGAGGCGGCAACCTGCCGCCAGCAGCGCTGGAATGGGCTCAGCAATTCATGTACTCCCAGGCCCAAGGTGGGCCTCCGCAACATCTTCTGCCTGGCCCAGCTTCTCCAGAGTACCGCCGTGACTCCCAAGCGCAGGCCTATGGGCACTATTCCGGCTCCGGCGGCGTCCCATCCACCCCTGGATCCGCCCAGGGTGCTCATAGCAGCTTTGTTGGGACGCACCCAAACTCTTCGCCTCGTGCTCGGGGCTACAGCATGCCTAGCTCTGGCAGCCGTCCGCTTGGAGGGGGCCCCGGGCTATCCAGTCTGAACACGACCGTGCTCCCAAGCTCAGGCGGCGCGTCTGCAGCGCAGACACACCCAGGGGTCGCCTCGGCGCAGCAACAGCAGCAGCAGCAGCAGGAAACGCAGCAATCCCCGTCGATATACTTCCATATGTGGCAACCCCCGACGAGCCAGGCTAGCCAGTCCGGCTCCAACCAGCCGGCAACACCTTCCGGTGCGTCCAAATCCAAACATCGGTCTTAACAAGGGGAAAGAGAAAGTCGGGGGACTAACGTGGCTTGCAACAAGCAGTAGGGGAATCGCCACGTAAGCGGAAAGCGACGGGGCCACAGCCAGCTGCACCTCCTCCGAATACGCAACAGAGATTCAGGTCTCCCCCGTTCTCTCACAGCACGGGCTCGACGATCTCGAACCCTCCGCCAGGGCGTAGAAGAGGCCACTCGCGCCAGAGGAGCGACGCGTCGACATACAGAGTACGTGGCCGGGCTGAGACCATTGGATCGACCCGTGGTACGTCGCCGATGACTGCCTCGGGCCTCGGTACAGCAACAGAGAGAGGTGGTGGATCGGCAGAGCCATCTTCACATTCGCAACCGCAAGCGACGCATATGCGTATCGCAGCGCATTCAGTTTCATCCCTACTTTCTTCAGATGACCATCCGCCGCAAGCGGCCCACTATCCGTCTGCCCCAGTGGCAGAACCGCGAGGTCAGCAACGCAAAGAGGGCTCACGACAGAACTCCCCGCACTCGTCCGAGGGACGCACAAAGTCGGAGGCGCAGGACCCACGACTTCGCGGGAACGAGACAATGAACGAAATTTGATCTTCTTTTTGGAAAAAAAAAAGGGGGGGGGGCTCGAGGAAGAGTGTGCACCGCTGGATTTGAACGTGTGTGTGACTCGAGCAGTGCAGGAAAGCTGCTATTCAGAAGAGACCCAGTCTCTGGCACTTTCCGCGTGAATTTTGAGCAGGCGAAGGTGGATTTTGAAATCTTCCTCAGCCAGAGGGACTGGGGCTTCATTTCTCGTGGACTATTTGAGGATGCGCGACCGACGATCTTCATCGAACCCCTGCCCGCCAGCTGAGCGATACTCTGCGGAGAAGCCAACATTACAGCTGGCTTATGCGAACTCTCCGTTCGGCCGCTCCGTTATCCTTCATATTATTCGATTCTTCTGCACACGCCACTTGAGCGTCGCACACATTAGGGACAGGACAGTTTCGCTCTTTTTCGCCATTCTTCACCTTCAACCTTGAACCATTCTCCTTTACTCTTCACACACTTCATTCTTAGGGAACTTCACTTCGGGCCATGACTGGCGAGGCATAGGGATGGTAAACTTTGGTTTGATTCTCCGCTTTCTTCTCACTCAGCGACATTTTGGGTACTGCACTGGACCAATTTCTCTTCTACTTGTATATACAGAGTGCGGAGGCATACATGGGGACAGCAAGGATGCTACGAAAGAATTGCACACAGAGGCAAAATGAAAACGAAAAAAGGACGAAAACAATGGGAAACAGCGAGCTGAGCCAGACTGTCTTGGCGCGGACGACAAAGAGGCTGGGAAGGCGGTCCTCCCTCTGCATGAACTCGGCCATCCCGGTTATCATGGACTGGCAACGTCGAGCGAGGTAGCTCTTGTTGCTGAGGAGCTCCTCTTCTGTACTCATGTACCTAAGATACCCCCGGCGTGGGCTGAACTGTACATCACAACAAAGTGGCTATCACAACCACGAGGCTCAAGCTTTTCTTGCACAATATACTATCAAACCGAACGGCAAACTCCTGTTGTGACCATCATTTCTAGACTCGGACAAGCGCGCGCCTTTGCTTGCACCATGGGCTGGGCCCACGGAAATAACGAGGCGCGCCCAAGGCCACATAATTAGCCAGTTCTTTTTGTGATCCACGCAGATATACGGTGACAATGTGGAAAGACGTCCGTGCCAAACTTTTCCCGCTGATGTAAGCTTCCGGCCAACGGCTCCTGTAGCTAACACCAGGCATGGAAATCAGCTGATTGAGGGCAACATGCGCCCTTGGTCTGGTTGGGATTCCGGATCCGGCAACAAGCTCATGCCCCCCGTTGCTGGGCAAGGAAGAAGCTTTGTCTCGCGCAGGGCCAATCACGCCCCTGCGCCTGGGATGCGCATGGCTCGCCGCGCTTTCGGTTTCTTTTTCGGCGCCGTACAGGTTATTCTTGTCCTTGTTCGGCACCGTGCGCTGCGAAAGCTTGACAAGCTCTAATGCGCTACCACTACGACCTTTGGGCGAACGTCGCGTCTCAGGGGGTAATAGTGTGGACGTGTTGTAGCGTATGGGCGTGAATAAGAATTAGTCGCGCGGCCAACACAAACTCAAAAAAGGTCAGATCTCCGCCCCCAAGGCCCTCTCGCCCAATGTATCTTTCAGAGTTTGCAAGTCAGCATCAACAACCTCGCTCGGGCGAACGTGTCAGTGCCCAATACAGAACCCACGCACTTGTTTGGGCGATTAATAAACTAAGGCCGGGAAGGCATCCTTGCACCTCACCGGGTGCCTGCTGAGCACGAGTGTTTTCGATTTATTACGGGTGGGTAATTCGCAAGTCATCCGGCGACTTTGAGCCCGGTCCCCCCCCCTCCATTGTTACACAAGACAGAAAAACAATCCGAAGGAGGAAATGAGGGCCCGGGTGGGAAATGCCTGCATGAAATCAACCCGTTGCCCCGTGCGGGGACGTCTGTGCCCGTTTCAACGCCGGCAGATACTCTGATAGCGTTGTTATTGCTGACCATGAGGTCAGGATTGGGTATGGCCCCAGACGCGTCCGCATCAGGCTCCATCGTGCGCCTGATCCTCCGATCGTGGTACACTATTCAGCCCCCAAAGACGGGATGGCAAGCCCGGGGGGGGCCCGGCTCGTTTCGTTATGCTTTTCCTGATGACGTGCCACGATGATGCTCTTCGATTTATGACCCAGGACCAACGAAAAGCTAAAAGCGTTACCGTCGAGCGCCTCCGCACCCAAGGCCCCCACCCAAATAGGCAGAGCCCTTGGCCGCCCGCGAAGAAGAGCCGTGGTGAGGCATGGGTGAATGCTGAGCCGGGCCGTTTAGACTCGCGGTGCGGCTCGGCTCTCGTGTTTGGTCCCCTTTCCGGGTCAAGACGCCGGGGACAAGAACATACCCCATGGTCTGAGCGTGATGGGGCAACGAGAGGGAGGGAGGGAGAACGTAGCCACCCGCACGGCTGTACTGTGTAACCCGCCCGCAATCTGACTCCTCTCCCTGCCCGGCCCTCAATTTGGCGGGGCGGGAGCGACTGAGCGGATGGTGGCCGGACCGTGCGCATGCTCTCACTCAACATACCCGATCAGGGACGGCCAACCGACCCCCAGCCCTACGTCCTAGTACCCAGAATTACACTTCACCTTGGCAACAAGGTCTCGAACCGGATCCAGAGCAGCCCAGTTTCAACTCACAATGATGACCTAGAAACGGCCCCCGGGGGGGGGGGGCGTCGGTCGAGTTGCGCCCGGTGCACAGAGGCACCGGGTCCTAGGCAGCGGGCCGGTCCGCCCCGAGCCGAACCGGGGGCGGGGAGGCCGTGGGCTTGTCTGTTTCCTGATTGGGCACGCCACCTCCGGGCCGGGCAGGATTCACGTCAGGCGCCATCCATGAACGGCAACGGAACTACCACATGGGACTCAAAAGAGTCTAGCACCAACCAAAGAATAACAAGCCGACTTGAAACCTGCCAACCAGCATGTGCCTGGCCTTCCTCAGCCACAGTTCCTTCGGGTGTTTCGCCCACGGGTCCCTTGGGAACGGCCGGAACACTCTCGACGGCCCGTGATGCAAATCGTCAGCTAGTGGACATCTTTCGTCCGACCATCTCTCAGCATCCCGTCTTCGGCACGTGGCCGATTCCAAATGAACCAAGCAGGCATGACAGACACTTATTACAAGAATGGAACAACACAGACCGAGCTTTTTTTTTGGGGGGGGGGCTTGTCATCTCTGAGAAAGGACCTCTGTTGTCATTAGGATTTCTATTACTATTGTGTGCACCCGACATTGCGTATCATGCCGTGCTGAATATCGAGAAAAGGGAAAATAACCAAAGTCCGTCCCACCGCCCCAGAAAGAGAAGATCGGTTTGGTGGTGAATGTCGGTGGTCGCCATCGCGGGTATATAACGAACAGTCCTGATCAAATGCACCCTGAATAGCCAACGCTCTCCCTGCTGCCTCGCCCCAAACGAAGCAACGATTGCTTATGACAAAAGAGACCTGGCGGCATCACACGGAGCTGGCAAGGCCCCGACAGGCAGCGATGTGCAGCCCTCTGGCCGACTCGAGCCTGCCCCTAACGCTGCCCCGTCCAGCTCCGCCACGCACCGCTCCAAATAGCTGTAGAGCCAGTTCCCACCGACGACGCAGTGTCGTCCCCCCCCTGCCAGAGGCTACCCAATGCCAAGGATTGCTCCTAGCTTCTCCTTTTCTTCCGGTGGGTGTTCCACTCCGCCCGCACCACGTTCATAAACCTGTCCTCGTCTTTCACCGGCTGGGCCGATGTCAATGCTTTCATCACGTTCTCGAAATCCGCGTCAATGATGAGCTCCTTTTGCCCATCAATGAGCGCAGCGCTGGTCGCGTGGAGTATTTCCAGCCCGTTAAACGTCGATTCTGCTTCCTTCTCCTTGGCCGCGCTCTGGTCCGAGGCTGGCGACGAGCCCCCTAGCAGCATGAAGACGTCCCACACTCGTAGCTGTGCCGCGAATGGTATTGACAGGTTGAAGAGCGTCAGATACCACCGTGTTCCATAAGCCGTGGGATCGATGCCCATCTCGTTCTTGACAGGTAATGTTAGCGGCGACATGCGAGCCAGGACCGGGACTGCTTCAGACTTACCAGCTTCTGGGCTGCTGCTTTCCCATGCAGCCAGTGGTTCTCGAGATCCTTCAATGCCAACATCAGGCCGGCGAAGCCGGGCTGGTAAAGCCTCTCCAGGCCCCGGAACTGCCACAGCCGGGCAAGCATCACAAAACATCTCTCCTCGTCGTAATAGCACAGCATTGTCGCTGCAAGTCCGGCCATGCCCTGGACGTAGCCGGTCTCGGGGAAATAGAGGGACATGGCGTGCAGCACGCGGAAAAGCAGTCGCTGGCCACCGCGATACCTTTTGCGGAACATTATGTGCTTGTTGATGGTCCTGGGCACGTCCAGGTCGATCTGTGTGTCGTCTGGGGAGCTCATGTCCTGAAGGCGGTGATACTCGGCGAAGAGCTGCTCTTCCGTGGTGTCTGATTTCGCATTGTGGGCGCTGGCCGAGAGGAAAGAGTACCACGCTGCTCCGCGCCAGCAGTCTGGTATGCCTTTCCATGTTCTTTCAATCAGTTTCGGGCTCTTGACATCGAACTCGATCACCGTGCCTTGAATTTCGAAATGTTGCTCGCTGTCTTTGCTCCTCTTGACCTTAGCTATGTCCTCCACAGCAAACATGACGCCTTTGCTATCCCTGCCCTTGGTGACAGTCTTGGCCATCTTCCTCCACTTCTCGGTTCTTTTGATCTCCCTCTCATGGGCTTCTTTCATGGCCTGCTCACTTTTTTGTTCCTCTTCGATGTCCACCAAGCCGGGCGGGAGCCCGAGCATCTCGCCCGCCTCGTCAATAATCTTCCTGTCTCGGTTGTGCGGGAGCAGGTTTGCCGCAGTTCGGATCCCCGATCTGACGGTGAATTTCGACGACGTCGAGACGCCCGAGGTCTGCGTGTTTAGCGACCGGGCTGACACCTTCCTGCTGGGTATCCGGCTCAGGCCGGGCGGCGACGAATGGGCATCGGTCCTCTTAGTCAACACATTTCGGCCGTTGCGCCTCCCAACCGTAGAATGTAGCGAATGTCTTTCTGCCGGAATGCTCCGTTGCGATTTTGGTCTCTGAAAGTGTATGAAACCGTAGCGATCAACGTCGTCCACTTGGACGTTTTCCCAGTCCTCGATGCCGCCTGCAAGCTCATACTCCCTCCGGCGAGTGTTACCTTGTGGCGACGGCAGCGAAGTGGCCGACAGCAGCGTATTGGGACAGAGGTACAAAGCTCGGACGCTTTGCCGCCTTCTTCTTTCTCTGCGGGGGGTGAGACGTTGAATGTTAGCGGTCACATTGATCATGCATAGAATGGAGCACCGAAGGAAAACCATACGCGACAATATCTTCTCCATCGGACGGGAGCTGGTCCCCAGACCCGGAGGGCTCACCAGAGGGTGACCCAGGAGCCCCATCTTGCCAATTGACGACGTCGCCAGATTCATAGAGCGATCTCACCTTTTGTGACTCCCTCTCTGTATCTACCGACATGACTCGTATGTTGGGCAATGACAGCTTCCTCGCGGAGTCCCTCGGTGTAGGCTGTGGGCTGACGAGGGTGGGCTTGGAGTCTGGGGCGCCGGCGGCCGGGGAGGCGGCGGGCACAGGGGCGGGCGCCGCGCGCGCCGGGGACATCTGCATCGTGGAGGGGCCAGGTGCAGGGTTCGAGTTGCTTACGGCGCGCTTGCCTCCAAACAAGATGCTTCCCCTCTTGGAGAAGTTGAGGCTGTCGATGTCATCGAGGAAGCGGCCCTCGGGGATGCTTGTGTTGATGGGGTGGAAATCATTTTGCGGCGGCGGCTGGGAGAGCTTAGATAGGGGTCTGGGTTCGCTCGGATTTGGAGATTGCATGTGGCTGTCAAATTGATGGATCTCTTGGCGACTGTCGCGTACCGAATCGGGGGCTTTAGGCGAGAGGGACAAACGGGGCGCTTGAGATGGCTGGGACAGGCCTGAGTGGTGAGACTGGGGAGAGTGCGGAGGAGCGGGTGCGACCGCGCCGTCGCTCAGGCTCTTCTTTCTCAGTCGCTTCATGGGCGGCGGGGGCAGCTTGAGACTGAGACCCTTGACGAGCCTCCTTGGTGCAGTGTCCCTCTGATAGCTGATGGAGGCGATTTCCGAAGTGTCGGAATCGGTGACGGACCAGCGGCTCTGGAATGAGGGGCGAGAAGTGTGCCGGGGGCTGCAGGGCTCATCAGTGGACGGGGCCGGGGTGGGCTCGTCGGTGGAGTAGACAGACGGAGTGTCTGCTACATCAAGCTTGACGTGGTGGTCGTAGCGAAAAGCGTCTTCGTCGTCGTCCTCTTCATCCTCCTCGTGCAGGGTCGCCGAGGCAGATGAAAGGTTGCCCAAGAGCGAGTCCCGTCTCCAGTCGGCGCAGATGGAGGATGCTACGGTTGAGGCAGTGGTTGAGGTTGAGGATGCAGGCGAGTGACTGCTCTGGGACTGGCGCCGGACGGCGGGATGCACAGGCAGGTGCAGGCGCAGGTGCAGGCGCGGACGCTCAATGTCAGCCTGTTCCTGACGCTGCTCCCGAGCAGGGACAGGCGGAGGCAAGACGTGCAGGTCTGGGGTGTTTGTGGTTGTGGTTGTGGTTTCTGGCGCCGCAGGTGAGGAAGGGAGCTGGGCGGTTGAGGCAGTCGGGCGGCGGATGGTTCGAAGGGGGTTGCGAGGCGGAGGAAGGAGAATCGGGGGCTGGGCCTGGGCCGTCTGCTCGTAAGGCAGGGCAATCAGGGCAGATGCAGGTGCAGCCTGTGGAATGTAGTAGTGCGGGCCAGTTGTGATGGCCGTCTCGGTCCTGGGCTTCCTAGTACTCCCAGACCGCAGGCTGGGAAACCGCTGTGGTGCCATTCTCGCCCTGTGCTACAATGCTTTTTATTATTATTTTGTGCCGGGTCTTCCGGGTGCTAATTGGACCGACCACCAGTCACAGGGCTCAGCTCACTCTTGTCGTTGTCGATGGCCGTGGCTGGGTGGCTGGCTGGATGTGTGTGACTGTGAGGTTGGTGACAAGACGAGATAGACCCTCGGTGGAGAGCCCAATTTGTTCGCAATTCGTTCGGCAAAAGGAAACCAAGAGCAAGAGGCCGGGGACCGGGGAAGAAGGATGAGAAGAATGAAAGCACGGAAACGGCCCTCATTACATATCCCGAGCACCTGCACCCGTCCACCCACTCGTCTAGATAATAAACACGTCTTTTTTCCCCTTCGCCGGCGCGGGGCGGAGACCGCCCACCAGCTAGAGAAGGTCGGTACTACTACACAATACATATGACACAAAAGGTTGGCCACGATTCAGCGTGCCGGCACTTGGCAAGCTTGAGTTCTGCTTCCGACATGACTACCTTCCTGGGTAGAACTTTAGAACCTTCTGCACACCCCCTCTGCGTTGCCTCCATCCCCACACCCCACCCTCCCTCCCTCCCCTCCTCCCGGGCCTACGAGCCACGCCCCCGTCAGGGCACCCCTCCTGCCCCGCCATTTGCCATCAGAGATAGGTGGGAACGGTTGATGTGTCCTCTGTATCGCATCCGAGGGCACAGAGACATGGTCTCAAGCTTGATGGCAGGCGTGCCGTCGTTACTGGCCCGACCTTGTCCTCCGAGACACACACTTCGCTCAGCACCCGCCAGAAGAAGCAACACGACGCAACACGACGCAACACGACGCTGCACGACGCTGCACACAAACACTGCTCGCCACAGATGGACAACGGATATTGTCTGGGCCACCAGGGAGAATTCACACTGCCGCACTTACGTGGCCTCATGCTGCCAGCCTTGCCGGCCAGCATCGCCTGCAGACCGACGTCTCTGACTTGTCATACACAACGCGAGGGCCGCCAACATCCGGACGATTCTCCGTGGTGCATGACACCTTCACCTCGCCCTCAACCTCAGCGTGACTCGAGAGCCCGGTCCGTTCTCCCATGGCCTCCCACCCGGGGCACGTCAAGATGCCACCCTGAACGGCACCTACAGCTGCCACTCAAACACTTCTGGCAGCCCAGCAAGACATGGGCCGCGCCGTGATCAGCGCCCTTGGTCGTGGGTGCGTGACCGTGGGTGCGCGGAGGATGGGTTCCCGAACAAGGGCTCTGTCGGAGCGTCCCGATTGGAGGGTCTCGTCGGTGGCAGTCGTGCCCATCAAGATCTCTTGGCTTACCATTCCGCTCGCCTGTGAACCAAAGGGCCGGGGGCTTGGTGCTCATCCTCCGCCTCCCGCTTCGGGCAAGGACCAAGAGGACGGCCTCAAAGGGTCTTCCCTGATCGACGCCCACCCCCACCCCACCTGCCTGCAAGGATGTGCTCCAAATCCGTCGCCCGTCTGTGCGTTTTCGTTTCCTCGACTCCATTGTGGAACACCCTTTCTCTTGACTCTCTTGACCCGTTCGAGACCCCCAGAGACCATCGTACGTTTCCGGATAGAGAGCTTTGCGTGGCTAGCTTTTCTTTTTTGAGTTTACCCGACTCTCTGACGGCCTATCAATCTTGTGTCACAGGACAAGTCTGCTGTGCTAGAGTCGTCTAGATCTCCTCATGTGGGAGCTTCTAGAATAAGTCCTGTCTCTCCCTTCCTTCGCCATCGGGGCGAATTGCTTGGTCGCTCGGTACTGCACAATGTCGAATACACAACATGTCTCGAGCAGAGTGATGAAGTCATGAGCGATTTTCTCCAAAGAGCAGTAGCGGGAGGACTGGCACAGGGACGGGACGACCGGGCGCGGTCGTTGATCACATACGCAGTCAACGAAAACAGATACGGCAGGTCCCGGCTTTTCAGCGTCGCCCAATTCGAACAGTCAAAGATCATTCGCAAACCCGTCCGAACATCAGCAGGACTACCCAAGGTTGAAGAATGAGCGGCTCCACACCTCCGGCAATAAGGCTGCTAGCATGTCACCGACTGGCCCTATCACCACTCGCTACACCACGGAAGTACTCCTCCGCTAGCGTCCGGAAGTCGGCCGGTAAGAGTTAGAATCAGCCGGCCACGCAGAAAGAGGACCCCAGGTTTGTTGAAGTACCGAGGACCATACTTGCCGGACGTGGGTTGTGGCCTCACGCCTGGGAAAAGCCCAGCCAGCCAGAAGGGAAACGAGGGAATTGGAAACCGTGTTTGCGTTTCTCATAGAGGTCAGGTCTCACTGCGTCGCTCGCCCGCCCAGTGACGCAACTATACAGCCGGGTGTCACCGGCAGCTGCGTGTAATCTTGAATCCTCACCAGTCTCTGTGTACAGTGTCGGGGATCTCTATTCGCTACGTGCTCATACTACGGTTCATGCCGGCAATTGCACACTGGCCGACACAAGGCATTGAAGACGATATTAATTGCTGTACAAGGCTCACGAATGGAAGTGACGCTGATGCCCCCTCCAAAGTTATCATCCCAGTCTCCAGTAGCGCCAGCCGCAGCCGGTCCACGAGTCTTGCTCGATCCCTTTTGCTCGCTATCAGCAGAGTTTCCGGCGGAGGGTCCCCTAGTCTTCCTCGTTTTCCCAGTCTTGCTCGCCGTACATGGGCCGCCTGGCAGTGTTGCTCCCGCCCCCGACGACCTCCAGCTTTGCTAAAAACTCGGGCGGTACCGTCGGTATGTACTTCCTCTCGCGCTCGCGGTTGACGCCGCCGAAGCCGGCCCCGAAGCACACCAGCATGTCCGTTACTGACGGCAGTGTGAATGGAAGCATGTACGCCGGGTCCATCAGGAGGTTCTCCGGCGCATCATCCTCCTCCTCGTCGTCCCCGGGCGTCTGCGGATCTGCACCGCCGTTGGCAGGTTTCTTGGCGTTCCGCTGAGGCGTCGCGGGCGCGCTCTCGGTGGCTACGCTGCGTGTAGGGGACGAGAGCGAGGGCCGCCACGCTGCGACGATTGCTCTTCTCCTTCTCCCTTCGCACCTCCGTTTCTTTCTGTATCGCCACGAGATATTTCAATGCGCTCTTGGGGAGCCCCTTTTCGCCGACCTCGGCGCGGTAATGGTTCGCAGCATGAATAAGCTGCTGTGGGCTGAGAGACTTGAGCTGCTGCAAAGTATCAACCAGCGCCTCCAAGTCATCGGCCCCCAGCGACGAGAAACACTGCAGCCACTGCAGAAGTTGGATGATGGGGCTCAAATGCCTCCTGGCTGACTCAATGGTGTTGTCACCGTGAGCCTGCATGTCGCCGTGCTCGTAGTGCTCAGGTTGCCTGTTGTTGGTCCGCGCCCAGTCCTCCAGCACCGAGACGTTCATGCGTATCTGCATTGCTTTCGTACGGGCCAGGTACTTCCTGTTGGACATGACCCGATTGAACAGTTCGGCTCCCAGCCAGTATAAAACTTGTGCAATGATTTGTGCAGTGATGACCGAATGCACGTCGTAGAGGTCGAGGACGAATAGTGTCGAAGAGAGGAGAGAGGTGACGTTTCTGGGTGCAGGCTTTGCCCTCTGCTTGGGCGATGGAGGCCGATATTTCCGCTCCGGTGGTTCTTCCTTGACCTTCTTTTTGCTCTTGAAAATCTTCCACTCGTTTTGGAAGGTTATTCCCTCAAAACCTGGTATTGTCTCGTGGTCCAGCATTGCGGCGTCAAGGACCTTGTCTAGCCGCCTTTCCGCGTCGCGGACGATGAGAATGAAAATCTCATTGATTAGTTCAGAAAGCTGGGCTTGGAAGGTGACAGTCGCCTCAACAAGACCAGCATCTTTCTTCAAATAATGAAGCAGTAAAGTGGCATTCGAGATCCAGAATGCCAGAATAGTCATGTCCCACTGGTGATCCTCAACAACCTCATTTATCCTGTCCATGGACTTGATGAGTAACTTTGCCAAGAGATCAGAACTTGCATGGTAATGTGCATATCTCGCGCTCAGGAAGATCATGTTGGCCGGGACAGGCTTTTGCGCTGCTGATCTCTGTGGCGTCATGTTGGTGACGATGATGTCCAGGATACGGTCCAGGTCGCCCTCCTGGAACACAAACATCTGGTCGTGGAGGCATCTTGACCAGTCAAACTCCTGTTGCTCCTCCTCGAATTCATCATCGCCCTGGACGAGTTAGCATGTGGCGTTCGCGGCACGAGCAGACAGCGGCGGGTCGCACCTCTGGTTGATCGTCTATTCCAACATTGCCTAGATCGACTTCCAAGTCTCGCGCGCTTTCCATCATCATGCGCCTCCGCAATTCGCTCTCCATCAGCTCCTCCTCGAACTTGTCCTGCGAGAAGCCGGGCTTGTAGAAGTCGTCATCGCCGATACCAGCACTACCGATATTGTACCCATTGCTATGTAGGTAGAAGGACATATCGCTATCAGGTGCAACGAAATCGGCAGCGGTACGGCCGGAGGTGGTCTTCGCGTCCGAAGATGCCCCATTGTCCAGGAGGACTTTTGCGATCTGCTTGTGGCGATTGGTCATGGC
Organism: Diaporthe sp. PMI_573; assembly: GCA_021399435.1. Lineage (NCBI taxonomy): Eukaryota > Fungi > Ascomycota > Sordariomycetes > Diaporthales > Diaporthaceae > Diaporthe > Diaporthe sp. PMI_573. The sequence continues at coordinate 1,224,025 of JAJTUP010000015.1, read as the reverse complement.
CCACATGAGGGCGCTCCAACGGTTGCGGTCTTGCTTGTCAATGTCGGCTCCAGCTCCGATCAGAGCTTCCACGACAGCTTCATGGCCCTGGTACGGCATCAGCCCGTGAGTCATGTTAGCTTCCTGGTGTGAGAAGACGTACAAAACAACTGGCATATATCAGCGGCGGCGTGCCGTCCTCGTCTGGAGCGTTGATATCCACGTATTCCTTGGCCTTGCCAGACAATATCCGGTTGACCTGAGTCACATTGCCATTACTCGCTGCCATGTTCAAGGCTTTCTGCAACATCTTCTTCTTCTCGTCCCCCGAGAGCTCCTCGTTGGCCGCTATGGCGGCCTCATCCTCGAAACCGGGGCCAGAGGAGTGCGCCGCCTGGGCTGCCAGCATCTCCATCAGCCGCGTGTCACTGTCAGAGATGCCTCTTGTGAGATCTTCGTCGTAGTTTTTGTCGTCTAGGGAGAGGTCGCTAAATTTGAGAGGCTTCGCAACGACCGGAGAAGTCAGGAATTGGGATTGTCCTTGGATGTGCTACGTATCAGCAATTCAAAGCCCCTAGATCAGCCGGGCGAGGAATGGAGGTGCCGCTAACCTTGCCAACCATCGTACATCTCTGTCTCGGGGACCGGCTCCCTGGGCATGCGTCTATCATCGAGGGATGTGGGCAGGTCTGGAGGTAGAACCTTTGGCCTCTCATTGCCGCCGGCGCCGAAATCGTCCTCGAAAGGACTGCGAGGCCCGCCAGTCGAAGGCTCAAAGTCCATCTCAGATCAGGGGTCTCGCGGTCGACGGGGAGGTGGTGGCGGGGTCGTCCGGGATGTCCGATGACGAGTCTGAGGGAGCCTATCTCTTGCTGGGTTCGAGCATCAGGTCATGGCTTGATGGAAGGTTGAGCTTTGCTGGTATGCCCAATGCAGCTGGAGAAGCAGGTGGTCGACGAGCGGCGTGCGAGGACTGTGGAGCGCTGCCGCCGTGTTGGAACTCGTGGTTGTCTGTACTTCCTATGGTACTTTAGGTGGTCTCTCGCCCCCCTGTTCGAATCGACCGCCCCTGTCGCGCTCGGGAGCACCTTCGACGGCGGGGCTGCACCCGCCATATGGACAGCTTGTCAGCAGTGACGTGCCCCCTTTCCCCGACAAGGTATGCCGCACCGAGTACCTGTGTGCTTACTACCTACCTACCTACCTATACTACCCATATTGGGGGCTTGGACGATAGTATACCCAGCGTGCCAGCCAGGCAGTAAACACATCGCTTTAAAGCTCTGGTCACCAAGTCCAGGAGCACTATGGCCTAGTTACAACAGCTACGCAACAGCGTTGCGAGATCGACACACAAGCTTACCTACTTACTACCTACCTACTGTGCAGGCCTGATAGAGCATTCCGGCCGTTGCGCTTGCCAGTGGTGGCCGGGCTGCTCTGCCGTAGTCTCAGTATTCCTGGCAGTAATGAATATGCACGCGGGATTGTTGTGGGCTGATATCCATCGTGCCATTCTACTCCCATGCAGGCCCGGCCAGGTTGATGTTGATGTGGGTTGTGTGTCATCGAGCTCTTGTCGCCAATTGCCGCAGGGGTGCGCTGCAGTCTTGCATGTGTGAGAACACTGAGGACCCATTCAGCCGTTCTGGCCCGCGTTCCTGCGGTGCCTATCTGTGAAGCACCGGGAAGGCGCCCGCGAAGAAGCTCTTTCTCGGGCAGCTTGGCCGATCAGGAGCCACTCGCACCTAAATGTCTGCTCTCATGACGACCAAAGAAATATGGAGATCTGCACTCCTTGCCCTGGAACCTCGACAGGACGGCTTACAAGGATATCGAAGCAGAGAGGAAAGGCCAGAGAGAGAAAGAAAAAAAAACCAAAAAAAAAAAAAAAAAACCCTTCTCTGCGGAAGTGGCAAGCTGCTGGGGTTCCCACAGCCGTTCCAGGCCTAACAAGGGTTGCTCCTCAACCTTGGAAATCGTCAAAGTCCATCCGAGATCCAGGCCCAAGGTACTTGCTTGTCACCTGTTTTCATTACCATACAGTATGCATCTACCAGATCTTCCGGTGACGAACCTCTCTCCACTCCCGTCACGTCTGTAGTCTATGTGGAACTGGCCCGGCTGCCGTCGTCTCCGCGTGTGCACCTCGCTGTTTCTTCTTGCCCGTGAGCCGCAAGGCGCATCTGAGCCCGACGACATACAACACGCTGTACCGGCAGCCCCATTACTAACGACAGCTACCAGACAGACAGAGAGACGGACATAGTCAATCACGGATGTCAACACGGCCTCGCGCCCTGACATTTTACACCTCACACCCGAGAAAGCCCCGCGCCCGCCCTGCGGAAGCAGACCGACCACTATCCATGTTCTTTACCCGCGCCGTTCGTTTGCAAGGGAGCTAGGCATACAAGCGTCCTCTGCCGCGGCAGCGTTATCCCTACACAGTCTACGCCGTCCCATACCGGAATACACGCGTGCGCCGTCACCACTATCGCCGCTACCCGCGAGTGCAGCGAACAGTCGAGCCACCGAGCAACCAGCCGACCTCCCGGCCAGTATTCAACAGCCTCACCACTTGGTACCCCCACCAAGCCATGTGTCCAAGTAGGCTGAGACCGAGATCAAAAACCTGAGACCTGTGTCTCTCGATCACTCAAGCTTCGCCGGCTCGGCCCTCCACACAACCATGGAGGGGTCGGCAATCCAAGATGAGCAGCTCGACTCGACTTTCGATCCCCCGCCCCGGATCTTCGAGCGTCTCTCCCAGATCGCCGGGTACACATGGGATGAGTCCGCGTCACTCACCCATTCGAGCTATGACAACTGGTACGTGTAACCTGGCCGTCGCTCCCGTCGTAGCAACGGCCTGGAAGCCCCCCTACGCCGGCGGCTGGAAGGCTTACCACTGGTACGATAAATAGGCACGTATTTGGTGTCCGTTTTGCCCCCAAGTACTCTAGTTACCATCATGCTACGAGCCCGACGTCTTTCGCCAGGAGCCCTCCCTCGACTTCGAGCCGCGTATCTCCCGGCGAGCCGCCCTCTTCGGCCTCCAATGGCCCCATAAGCGAAGCCAGCTTGAACGATGACTCTACAGCAGGGGCAGTGATCGAAGAGGCCGTTGTCGCGAGGGTCTCGTATCACGTTCTCCGGGAGGAGCGCGCGTTCCATATGATGAAAAATTTAATTCAGACTGCGGATCCGAACCAGGACCACACTATCGTGCCCCTCGACCTTATCAGGCTGACGCCTCAGCCTGGGGATCGGGGCCAGATCATCGTTTCGATATACCAGTCACCGGGGCCCAGCTTGTTGCCCAAGATAATGGACCTGGGTCCTGCATTCTACACGTGTCGGAAGGTCGGGGATAGGTGGGTGGCGAACACACAGGACAATGATCAGTTAGGGCCGCCCATCAGGCTGAATCTCTTCCTCGATTTTGCAATTGGCGCAACTCAATGCCTGGAGATGATCCATCACGGCCTTGGGGTCATACATGGCGAGCTGCGTGGTGACTCCTTTCATTACAATGAGGAAACGAAAAAGGTGAAACTCGTCACATTCGGGTCTGGACTGCGATCTTTCGAGCATGGTCTCACAAGCACGGGGTGGTCAAGCCTTTCGAAGGAACTTGGGGCCAAGCACAAGCTCCTTCATATCAGTCCCGAGCAGACGGGTCGCATGCCCGCAGAGCCAGACACGCGCACTGATATCTACTCGCTTGGCGTACTATTCTGGATGTTGCTGACGCAGAGCCCTGTCTTCGACGGTGAAACTCCTTTGGATATCGTACAAGGCGTGCTTGGCAAGAGAGTCCCTAATATTTCCACTATTCGACTCGACGTGCCTGATGTGCTGGGGAGGATCATCCAGAAATGTACAGCCAAGAATGTGGGAGATCGATATCACTCGGCTAGCGGCCTCCGTCACGATCTGGTCAAGGTGCAGGGGTTTCTATACGACAACGACTGGTTGGCGCTCAAAGAGTGGCGCATAGCGTCCCGGGATGTAAGCTCGTTCTTCATACTGCCGTCTATGATGATTGGGCGGCAAAAGGAACGGGCGGACCTCTTGAAGGTCGTGGAACGCGTGGCAAAATCTCACGCAATGAGCCAGAAGGGAACAAACCGATTCTCGGACGGGTCAACTTGGTCGAACGACATGCTCGACGGAGGGGACGTCTCTAGCGAAGGCGCCAGTTCGGAGGGCGGAAACAGACAGAGTGGCTCTTACACTACGATGACAGATCCCAAGTCTCGTAGCAGCATGATCCCTTCATTCTACTCCACTGAATCCCAACCTCTGCCCAGCGGGGACACTGTCTCTTTGGGCAATTCTACCCCTCAGACCCGTACAGCGTCAAGAGCGTGGGAAAGACATCAGTCCATCCCTTTCGAAACGAGGAGCTTGGTCAACAGTCTAGGAGAGGAGCGACCAAACCCGGATTCGTCCTCAAGCCTGTCCAAACAATTGGGTTCGGCCAAGTTCAGGAGGCGAGGACAATGTGAGATCGTCACCATTGAAGGGGCTGGCGGGCTGGGGAAAAGCTGTCTCGTGCACTCTGTTCTTGCGGATGTGAGGCGGAGTGGTTACTGCGCAACGGCAAAATTCGACACTGCCAGGAGGACTGCATTCGGGCCCATGCTCAAGCTGCTTTCCTCACTCTTCCGTCAGGTGTGGGGCGAGCGGAATACGGAGACCCAATTCCATCAGACCCTGAAGACGTATATACGCCCAGTATGGCCAATGTTGCACAAGTTGCTTGGCCTTCCCGAGTTCCTGATCGGGCCTGTCGATCCGACAGTTTCTAGGTCGATGTCGAATTCTTCGGGCGCCACGATACAGAGAAACCGGGCCCCAGGAGCCCTCAGACGACGAGGCTCATCTCCGGGAGGTACGTCGACGCCTCCGAGATCCTCGTATCGAGGTTCAACCATGTCCACATCAGGCTCTCAGGATTTCTTGCGGACTGGTGCTTCGACCAAAAGCCTTCGGCTCATGAACACCTTTCTTGATGTCCTGCGGATGTTTTCCCAACACAAATTCATATGCTTCGTGCTGGAGGACCTCCATTTTGCCGACGACGAGTCAATAGAGCTCATCACCCAGATTATCAGCGCAAGGCTGAGGCTTGTCATCATCATAACTTGCCGTTCTGACGAGATGTCTCCTGACAAGGTCAACAACATCGTATCACCGGCCGAATCCGACGATCTGCCCAAGTTTGGATCCCCCATAGTTACGCGGATACCTTTGTCACCTTTGGGAGAAGAAGAAATTGTCCAATACGTTTCGACCACACTATGCAAGCCCAAGGAAGAAATACTGCCACTTGCCCTCGTCATACAGTCCAAATCTGGCGGGAACCCGTTCTACATGAGGGAAATGCTTTCTGCATGCCATCGAAAACGGTGCATTTGGTACGTTCAAAATTTCGAAGTGGCTGCCCCTTTTCCCTGCAGTTCGGGTAATCGGACACGATTACTCTGAGTTTTGGCATTTTCACTTGCGCCATGCCGCCAACCTGAAAAGCAAATTCGAGGTCCACCATGCCGCTTCAGAACATATGGGAAAATCTCGTGTCAATTTGCTACGTTGTGCTCCTTGTTTTCCCTAGGCCACTTCACGAGCTTCTAGCGATCTTCGAAGTATTGACTGGGTGCGCAGGTACGACTACAAGACAAACCAATGGGAATTCTCCCTTGATCAGCTCTTTGAGGAGTTCCAAGGCAAACAAAATTACGACGTCTTGGACACCAGTAAGTAGCTTCCCATGGCGCTTCGTGTTTCACGGGCCGGCGTGCGTGGTCGGAGGTATTGATTATGGGCCTGAAGGCTCTCAAATTATTCTTCACGACTGAGGCACAGGCCTCAAAAGCATACAACGAGAGCGTACTGACTCGAGCGTTAAAGACTTCATCACGCGGCGGCTTAACGAGATGCCGGAGGCTTCAAAGTGTCTGCTGGCCTGGGCGGCATTGCTAGGCCATTCCTTCTCATTCGAGCTGATCTGTCATCTCCTCAGCGGCGAATGTCAAGATGCTTGTGGGCAGTCTCCCGCGGAGCACATTCACAAGACATACACCCAAGAGGAGGCGGTGGCGGGATTGCAAGCTGCTATACAGGCATACATCATCGTTCCGGGCGATGTGGACGATCGATTTCGATTCGGTAACCTCCCCCCACCCGACTCCGAGGGCATGCTTCTGTAGCGGTAGACTGACAAACCAGGCAGCCCACGATCATCTAGCGCAGGCCTCCAGACAATTGAAAATATGCGAGGCTCGTACAATGCACTTCACCGTTGCCCAGGTCCTGATGGTATGTGCCCTTGCAAACTCCAGCATAGACAAATGCTTATACCACATTGTAGAAATATTATGCGGAAGATGGAAAGTCGAAAGACAACATAGCTTCCCATGTCTGCGAGTCTGTGGACATCATCAGACAACGAGTTGAAATAAGGCGACCGTACAGGCAGCTACTGTTCGATTGTGCGAAGCTCAGCACGGAACGGGGTGCTCGACCGACTGCTGCGAAGTTTTACACCAATGCCGTTGCACTATTGCAGCCCGACCCGTGGAACGATGAAGCCGAAGATGTGTCTTACGAAGAGACCAACCAGCTATATCTCCGGGCGGCAGAATGCTACCTCTACATGGGGAATCATGGTGCCGCCAACGCTCTTCTGGGGACAATCTTCCTATCCGCACGATCAGCCTTTGACAAGGCGCCCGCATCCGTGCTGCGGTCTAGGATATTCGCGCAGGCAGGTGACGCCGAAGAAGCATTGGCGTGTCTGTTACAGTCTCTTAGGGAACTCGGGGTGCCGTTTGACGATAATCCGACATACGAGAAGTGCGATACCGAGTTTGAGAGGTTGGCAGCGAAGATCCGCTCGATGGAGCGCAGTGAGATCATCAACCCGCGCCACAAGGTCGACCCAAATTTGGCCTCGATCGGCGCCGTGCTCGCCGATGCCATCAGTTCAGCCTGGTGGAGCAATTGCCTCATGTTTTACCATCTCTCACTGGCGATGGTAGAAGTCCACTTGTCTCGTGGGGCGTTCCCGAGTTCCGGCATGGCATTCCTTCACCTTTCTATGGTTGCTCTCAGTAGACATAGTCTGACAGAGTTGGCCCTCGACCTGGGGTCAATTTGCCTGGACTTGTTGGATAAGTATCGTGACGCCTTCTCCATGGCTCGTGGATACATGCTTTACGCCAACTTTGTTGGGCATATTCATTACCCTCTGAGCGTCGCAGTCAATCAAGTCGAAGGCGCTGTGGAATACGCAACCGTCGCAGGCGACCGAACGTCTACAATTTTGAGCTTTGGACTCTTGGCCCAGCTCAAATTCTTCGCCAGTGAAAATTGTGCCGATCTTGAAGCTTTCTGTCAATACGGCTGTGAAGACGTACCAAATTGGCACCAGGACACAAGGGGCGGAACCCTTCTTATTGCAGTCCGGCAGGTTGCTCGAGCACTGCAAGGAAAGACGCGAAACTTGATTGCTGATGAGGTTATGAATGACACCCAAACTTCACACAATTCTGCATCCTACAAGGCATGGCTAGAGGCGAACGCGAAAAACGGCGGTCGATCTTTGATATGGTACGAGACCATGGAAATAATACCCCTTTTCCTGTTTTCTCACTACGAGAGAGCGGCTCAACTAGGCAAACACTGCGTTGCCAATGAACACATCATCTGGTCTGCCCGGAACACGAGGTCTGCCATGCTGTTCTATGGCTTGTCTCTCGCGGGCCTCCTTTTCCGCAAAATCGAGGACCCACGCACCAAGGACACCGATATTGACGAGCAAGTCGAAGCAACGGTTGAAACGCTAGTGATGTTACGCAGGAAGATCACAGACTGGGAGGTTGTGTCCGACGTCAACTATCTGCCCTGGTCCACTTTCCTCCAGGCACAGATACACGAGCTCAATGGCGAACATGGCTCAGCCATCCGCGCATATGAGGTTGCTCTAGATCACGCATCCGAGCAGAACCTGGTATTTGAGGAAGCACTCGGCAATTATCTCATGGCGGGCGTCTTTATCAGACGAGGCGCGCGGAGATCAGCCAGATCTGCGCTCAGGGACGCGGTCGGCCTGTTCCGATTGATGGGAGCCACGGGCCTGGCCGATCGAATCGAAGAGGAACACAGTCTCTTGCTTCACGGCCCTACCCGCAATCCTCGGACGGCCGAAGCCTCTGCGCAAACCGACTTCGCAGGCGATTCAGCGCCAGTTCAGTTCCATCGTGTTGACGGGGAGCCGGAGGAGCCCGGCCAACCAGCCCAGGTCGCCATGGGCGAGCTTCAGGAGAATAGGATAGGGGCCTGGCGAGGTTCTATGCACCAACCCGAGGCGGGCGCTGGCCTGCCTGCTCTGGACATGATCGATTTGCACGCCATTCTGGTATCGTCACAGGTGATTTCATCCATCCTGGACGTCCAAGAACTCCTGAAGGTATGTCTTTCCGATCTCGACCTCTTTTGCCCCTGGCCCACCCTTTTGCCTTCAAGTCTGTGTTTCATCCGCTTCTCTTCTTAGTTTCTCTTAGAGATACTACTGTGCGATAGCTTTCTGGGCTCACAAATCCCCTGCCCTCCGAACTCATCATTCCCCTAGCCCACATGGACCCAACTCCCTGCTACTTGTCAATGTCTTCGCGTAGTGATTTGGTATTTATGTATTCATCTTGTCATCGTGCCCAATATTAACCCGATAAACAGACCATGGCGGATGTGGTGCTGCGCTGCTGCGGGGGCACTGCCACCTTAGCGGCCATCATCGTGGACGAGAACAGCCAGTGGTGCGTTGCCGCCAGCGGTGATCCGGAAAAGGGAGCACAGGCCCACAAGCCCGGAATACCCTTGAGCGCTTCTCAGCATTTAGTCGCCGAGAACGTGGTTCTGTATTGTACTCGATTCAGGGAGGCGGTCTTCAGCGCTGATATTGTCACCGATGAAAGATTTGGCGTCAGTGAGCAGTGGCTTCAGAAGAACCCCCAAGGCAGAGCCATCATCGCTTATCCCATCTCTCATGGTTCGAATCCTCTCCTTGGCGTCCTCTACCTCGAGGGCAGCCCAAATTCGTTCACGGACCGGAATGTCACGGTCCTGCAGCTCCTCGTTAATCAAATCGGCATCAGTTTCTCGAATGCGCTATCACTGAAGGCCATCGAAAAGGTCTCGAGCGAGAACGCTAGCATGATCGAGTCACAGCAGCGTGCCTTGTTGAAGGCTCAGGAGGCTGAGACGAAGGCCAAGGCTGCTGAAGCAGAAGCCAGGCGTAACGAGAAGCGAGCTGAGGAGGCGGCAAAGGCGAAATCCATTTTCCTCGCCAATGTCTCTCACGAACTTCGAACTCCACTCAATGGTGTCATCGGAAACTCGGAGCTCCTGAAGGACTCTAACTTGACCAAGGAGCAGCTCGAGATGGCCGACTCAATCAGGGTCTCTGCTGACCTGCTCCTCACCGTCATCAATGACATCCTGGATTTCTCCAAGATGGAGGCCGACAAGATGAAGCTTTATATCACTGCCTTCAACCCGGAAGAGATGGTTCGCGAGGTTGTGCGAGCTCAGTCATACAGTAACCGAGAAAAGACAACACGGCAGAACGTCAAAATAATCAAGGACATCAACTTACCGCCCATGCTCATTTACGGCGACCCGATCCGTCTCCATCAGGTGCTCGGCAACTTGATCTCCAACAGCCTGAAGTTCACGGAAGACGGGTCCGTGACCATTGGGTCCCGCTTGGATTCCGAGACCAAGGATAAGGCAACGTTGACTTTCTGGGTCAAAGATACCGGAATCGGGATCTCAGCGGAGCAGAAGGCCAAGCTTTTCCAACCCTTCAGCCAGGCCGACACGAGTACGGCTCGAAAATACGGCGGCAGTGGATTGGGTTTGTCCATCTGTAGAAGCCTGATCGAAACGATGATGAAGGGCAAGATCGAGCTGGACAGCCAGCAGAACATCGGGACCACTGCATGGTTCACGGTCACATTTGACAAAGCAAACCCCGACGTCACCGCAGGTGACCCCCGCGCCATGCCCGAAACATTCTCGCGAAGGTCCTCTGATAACGTTAACCGGGAGCCATCGCCCAACCCTTATCTGGATCTGTCGCAGATATCCAAGGAGTCACTTCGCGTCTGCATAGCCGAGGACAACGCCATCAATCAGAAGATTGCCATTCAGTACATCCAGAGGCTGGGGTATAAGCATGTGGATGCTTATGATAATGGGTTGAAGGCCGTCGAAGGCCTGCGACAGAAAGCGCTGGAAGGGCAACCTTACCACGTTATCCTCATGGACGTGCAGATGCCGGTGATGGATGGCTATGACGCGACCAGGCTCATCCGTAAGGACTCGATCGAGGAGGTCCGCAAGATCCTGGTGATTGCGATGACGGCGAGCGCAATACAAGGCGACAGAGAGAAGTGCCTGGCTGCTGGCATGAATGACTATCTGGCCAAACCTGTGAGATCCGACGTGCTCAAAAAGAAATTGGACACCTACGTCGGTGGTCAGGTACGTACTCACGGATAATGAGCTCGAAGACTAAGCTGTAATGTTGTACTAACACGAGCTGGTGATAGGCTCCTCCCGACCGCAAAACCAGCGATGTGTCCGTAGCTAGTGTCCAGTCAGCCACTGCGACAAGTCCGCCTCCATCTCTGCTCGAGCACAATGGATCTTTCAGTCCGGTGAAAGAGAATAGACAGCTAGTGTCCAGCAGTGCCACCCACGCCCAGAGTAACCAAGACGGTCCCGGGCCTCCCAATAGGACCTCGAGCCGATTGTCTGATACCGGCTCGATAGAAAGTGCGGCGGGCAAAGTACGGAACAAGTTGACGAAGAAATCACTGAGCCAAGATTCATCCGGAGCTGCTGAAGGCAAGGGGAGAGACAAAGAGAAATCCAAGGCGGTCTTGAAGAAGAAGAACCCGCAGGACAGGAGGGAGAGCCTCAACTCGGATCCGAATGACCAGCAATGAAGGAGGCAAAGCGTCACGAATTGAATGATTCAAGGGTAAGACGGAAAAACAGAGATGGAATCTCAGGCGGCGAGGGGTTTTACTTCACGCGGACAGAGAATAGAGAATTAGGACACTTTTCGGGAGAAGGGAGCGTTTCTGGGTGTCACGGCACGTTTTATTCGATGTCAGCGATACCATATTTCCTTTCCACACACACCGCAAGCGTTCGGAAAATGGTTTATAACGGGGAGGGAGGGAGCTTTAGATCTCTCTGAGCAGGCAGCTCTTGCATTGCTACGTGTTACGTGCCCACGGTACCCAATGCTTTCTTGGGCTTCATAGCGCGTCGAGGGCAAAGTGGTCTACTGGTTTCCCTGAGCTGAGGTTCAAACACAAGAGACAGACACACAGACACACAGCAGACACAAAAATCAAATTCCCGAGCAGGACACGATCGCACTGTTTGAAGCGAAGGTCCTGCACGGAAACATTGAACATTATAGCAGAGTTGTGACTGCGACCAGGAACGACCTGGACGAACACGCAAGAAGCTCGATCGTTGAACTGCAGTGACCATCTACAGCAGGTAGTAGGACAGGACCGCAGCGGACCAGTGCGCCTGACTCGAATCTCCATCTCCTCGAAGCCGTGCGGCCGCGGCAGCATGGGCCTGTGTGTGGTCACCGCCCCTCCAAGCTCAGCCGGGGAGGGCCGGTTGTGGAGCCCAGCCCTCGAAAGATGGAGTCTCGACTCTAGAGGCCAGAATTCTGAAAAGCTGCCGTATGTGCCAGCTCTCTGGGCTCGATGACGTCACGCACTAGCAGCCGTGAGGCATTTTGACGCGCAGGCTGAAGAGAGGATTAAGATGACCTGTGGGGTTGATGCGCGGATATCAGGAAATGGCAGTGTGAGCTCTCATTAAAGCGCGCGTGGGTGGGCTGGGCTGCGAGCGGTTCTGGTCAAGGACGGCGGGAGGAGGCTCTTTTCTTTTTTCAGAAGACAAATGCCACTAGGGCAAAGTGGTATGGATGGTGTAGAACATCTATGTCTATCGAATCATAGGAGCCATGTACCAAAGGGCAGGGTCAGGTTCCCTGTATCTCTTTCTATACGCGAGCTCATTCCTCTCACCGCCTCGGTTCCCGAGGGGGACGAGGACGCATGCCGCGGAGTGGTCTTTCTACCACGTTCCCCGTCTACCCGGGACCTGCGTCTTTTACTGGAAATCCCATCGCAATAACAACCAAGTATCCGTCTTGTAATTTCCATGCAAACTCCTAGCCTGAATCTAGCAAAATCCGCCCATATGTTCCGTAATACATGCGCACGTACCGACCCCTATACTTTTTTTTTTTTTTTTAGTTGGGTTGGGGCTGGAAGAATGCATACGACTGCTCGAGGCGGCGCTCGGTGTTGGCGCGGCTGTTGACAAAGTCAGGGTAGTTGAGGGTTAGCTCGACGGCGCCGTTGACGATGTGGTCGGCGGCCTCGACGCCCAGCATGAAGGAGTGGTCCTGGTTGCCGACCTCGTACTTCCAGCTGCCGAACCGGCCACGGGAGAAGATGTCCTTGGCCTGCAGCTTGGGCAGGAGCTCCTTGAGGACACCGTCACGCTCAATTGCGGGGGTGGGGTATCCGTGGTCGAACTTGCGGTGGTAGGTGGACACGATGTCGTCCTCGGGCAGGATCATCTCGGTGTTGATCAAGCCCTGGATGCAGTCCTTGAGGAGGTTGGCCTCGTCAACGGGCTTCTTGGTGGACTGGGACACCTCGAGCATGATGGACCAGTAAGGACCCTCCTTGGCCTCGCTCGAGTCCGCCTTGCTGCCATTGGCCTTGTAAAGGGTCGGCAGCTTGGCGTCCGCTTGAGGCTGGTTGTAAGGGGAGTAGTTGGAGAAGATGGTGGCCCTGTAGAATGGGCAGTTGTCCTCGGGGAAGTACAGCTGAGAAGAAATATTGGTTAGCAGAGCTTTTGTTGCAACGAGCACGGAGGTTTACTCACCCAACACTTGTCACCAATACGGTCAGGGCGGGCTCCACGGAGACCAACGCCGATGACGTGTGTGGAGGAGTAGTAGAGACCCTTGGAGATGCTGACAAGCTCCTGTGAGCCCATCCTCTCGACGAGCTGGTCGACGTTCATGGTGGAGACGAGCTTCTTGTAGCCAATCTTGGAGCCATCGGCCATGGTGACGATCTTGTTGTCAGCGTCGACCTTGGCGACCTCACCCTGCTTGCCGAAGCGCTTCTTCTCCTCGGGCAGCGTGTTGGCGACGGCGATCCAGATACCACCGGTACCGTCACGGGCGGGGAAGCGGAAAGTGGCGTTGGGACCCCAGTTACCAGCAGTCTTGTTCAAAATGACGTTCTTGGCAACCAGCTTGACATTGGGGGCAGCTACACGCTCACCGAGCCACTCACTTCCCATCTGGTTGTCCACTTAGCCTCAGTTCGTGAGCAGACTCGCGAGGCAGAGTTGTGACTTACATCCTTGGTGGGGACGGCCCAGACCTTGTAGTTGTAGGGGCGCATGAAGATGTTGGCAATGTGCTCACCCATCTGGCGCACAATCCACTCGTCAAAGTTCTTGGGCTTTGACTTTGTGATGGCGCCCTCCATGGCAGCGTCGATGAGACCGTCGAGGGAAGCGACCTGGTCCTCCTTGGGCAGCATGGAGATGTTGTTCTGGAAGGGGTAGGGGACCCAGAGGCCCTTGTAGCGGACGTAGGAGATGCGCTGGTGGTCGAACCAGTCGTCCTCCTTGGGGAGGGCCTCCTCGATGCAGTCATCGAAGTACTTGTAGTGGGAGAAAATGACGTGGCCGCCCACATCGTACAGCTGAAGCATCACCGTTAGCCCGGCCGTCCTGTTGCAGGTACAAAGTCACGGGGCACTTACGAAGCCTTCAGGAGTCACGTCCGTGGAGGCGAGACCACCAGCCTTGTCGCCAGAGTCAACAATCAGCCATGAGGGGCCGTTCTACACATCTCTTGTCAGTGCGCGGTCATTGTGGGCTCGCAGGCGGCGAGGCATTGGAACGAAGGGGGGGGCGTACGATGTGGTTGAGGCGCTTGGCGGCACCCAGACCCGTTGGGCCCATGCCAATGACGAGAACATCGACGTTGCTGTAGTTGTGCTGTCAGTATGTAGCTCTGTCCAAGCCGGTGGCGGAGGGGTCAGGGCGGGATAAACATACGTGTCAGCCATTGTGAAAGCTGTATAGAGAGACACTGAGCGTTTCGTGGAGAGAAGGGAGGGGAACTCGTTGGTACTGCTCGCAGCCGTGGTTACGATGCGAAGCAGGCGTGGTAGACAATGGCGTTGAAGACGAAGGTAGCGAAGGATGGTGAAGGACAAGGTCGGTTCTAGTAGCCGGCGACGCACAAGAAATCTTCTTGGGATCTGGACAGTTTTCTTTGGTAACAGCAAATGACGGTTGTCCCCCCTCCCCCCCCTTTCCAGACCACCATCAAGAACAGGTCCCCTTTTTTTTTTCTTCCTCCCTTAGCAGGCCAGGTAGGTAGGTACGTACTCAAGGTACCTGTGGTGGGTAGGAGGGGTGAAGCTGCCCTGACGGTACATGGCGGTACAGTGGGTTAGTCTAGCTGCTGCACGTCGGTAAAATGAATGGGGCCAGGGATTTGGGGTCCCCACCACCTCTCGACCACGCTAATTTGTGCCTGGCCCCCCCCCCCGAGCTGCCGCGAAGACCGGGGGGGCCATGAGCCTGCAACTTGGCATTTCCTGTCGGGATGGGGGGCTCTCCCCTGGGCCCCAGACCCTGAGGACGGCGCTGGCAGGCCAATTGGTGCAGAGAGCTTGCCGTGCTCGAGGCCCACGGCGGCTCCATCCATCTGGCTCGGCAGCGATGATCTTGAACTCTGCATTTGATGCGCCGTCGACACCGCCTCCGTGGTCCGCCTACTGTGTGGCCTGGATTGGCTGCGGTACCACGCCCGTGATACTCTTGTCTGCAGTGCCGTGCATGCGTGCGTGCCCATCTGTTGTTCGTTGTTCGTGCTGCACGCCACACCGTCCCCTACACCCACACCCACAACCGTCCCCTACCACACAACATGTCCCTGGACGGCCGACACCTGCAGACTGGCAGACCAGACCAGCCAGAGGTTCAGAGCATAGAGCATGGGCCAAGTATTCCGACACGAGACATGTTTGGGTGCGAGTCGTAGTTGCAGAGACACTATCGTTCCTACCAAGGTCTCACACAGATGACGGGAACAAATAGTACCACTAAAGATATCACTGTACGTACTATGCGCACTGGTGCTGGGCAAGCACGCACGTTCGAGTTGGGACCGATGACGATAGTCGACGTGGCTATCGGGCCCAATTTTTAATTTCCCTTGTCAGGCCTGCCAGCACGCCGTGATTGGACTTGTCAGTCCGCAAATCTTCTAGGTGTAACCTGTGGTGATATCTTCCCGGCTGTCCAATTTCCTCCATGAAATGAGGACTGCCGACTTGGAAGGTCGAGCACAATTTGGCCGGGAAGATCAGATGGGATGAACGTGTCACAAGCAACTCAAAAAAAAACCAGACACTGGCGCCCGGCCGACATGGCTTTTGTGGTGTCGCCGGAGGGGCATGGCCCACTGCAGACGGGCATGCCTCGAGTAAAGCGTCATCTGTACAATCGATTTGTGGCTTTGTAGAGAAAAGTCATCCATGGAGTCCAACGCCTTCTTGGCAAACATGCCCGCAGGGCGGCTGCCGGTTGATGGGATTTCCAAGACAGGCACATACACAGTATTGCTGTCCGCATGCTGTGCTGTGCTGTGTCACACACAGTAGGCTACATGGTCCGGGACAGTCTTGTAGTGTCTGGCAGGCTTGCACTCTGGCTGGTCTGGCACTCTGGTAGGGCGACGGGAAGTTATGGGTTACAGTGAAGCGGTCATTAATTTTTTCTCCTGCCAGGGGCAGATGGACATCCCTGGCGACGGGGCGAGGCACTTTGCTGATCTCGTTTCACCATCGACGATCAGCGAGCGCGTGGGCAATGCCGGATTCCACATTGGAACAGCAATGCGCGGAACTGGGTGACAGGGCCAGCAGGGCCAGCAGGGCCAGCAGGGCCTGCTGTAATAGTATCGTGGTAGTGCCGGGTCAAGATAACAGTAAATGAGGGTAAGCCGTTCGTGGTAATCACCCGCCTTGGCCTGACAGGCGGCAGGAGATGAAAAGATGCAAAAGGCAAAGACAGCCTCATCTAACTCGCACAGCTCCGAGATCCGGTGGCAAAGGAAGCATGCACGCCTGCCCACCAGCCCACCAAGCTCACCAGGGCGTGCTCAGTCGCTCGGTGGCTTAGTCACAGACGTCCCACTCACCTTTTGCGTGTCAGTGGCATAGACAGTGGTGATGGCAATGGTCCTCGTATTGTCGTCAAGGTGGAATCCGGAAGTGATGTGTGCTGGTCCTGGTGGTGGTGCTGCGTGTGCTGCACCCAGACGTCGACGGCGGCGACAGCAATGCTTGCGACATCCCCAGCAATGATTCGTGGTGAAGTTGGAACTTGGCCAGCTCCCGGTCCATGACTCGGACAATTAAGACCAGGTACGACTCAGCCTGTATTGGTTCGAGGGTGCTAATTATATGCTGCAACACAACCCAGGCAATGCCACCCTTTTGCCTCCCAGAATGTGTGCGCCGCATACGTATTAGTGCAGTGTCGATAGTCCGGACGATTTGACAGCGGTGCCGATGTCCCTTTGCTGGAAAGACGGCGTCCATGTTCTACCGTGGAACATCTAAATCCGGCCAAAACGTGGGCAGATTATGCGTCTGGCTTGGTCGGCAGGGCAGCCTGTCAGAGACGACCAATTTGATGTCTTGCAAGACACTCAGACACTTTGCAAGACACAAGTCTGTGCACACGCCGAGGTCCCGCGCTACAGGGCGCTGACGTAGGGCATTGTCTCGCTGGATCTGGTCTGGAAGGCTGGAAGGCTGGAAGGCTGCAGGTGGCAGCCATCAGGGGAGAAGCAGGAATAAATACGAGGCCGAGACTTGTCGCGAGGTCAACCTACCGTGGCAGCGGCCGAGTACGCTGTCTGCGGCGGTTACACGTACGGGCCGGTCGGCGAGGTCAGGGTCTTCCCGAACCTTGGCGCCTCCCGTCGCCGCCATCGTCTGAAGGGAGCTCAGCTGGGCTCACGAGGCTTGAGGAAGCTTCCATGGGCCGCGGCCCCCAAAGCGCCCCGTACTGTGGTACACGCAACCCTCGGAGCCGAATGCCTGGCCAGGCTCACGGGGGTGCCAGGACCCAAGCACAGATCGCTACACGACCAGCAAGGCGTTAACCGACAACCATCGTGATGCCTTGGCAATGGGTATCCGAGCTTTTACAGGACGCAGTAGCCCAAACCCAAGCTTGGAAGCATCGCCATATATTGTGGGCTGGTCAAGCTGGATCGGCTGGATGGTCCCAGCTTTGGGGAATGCAGATCATGGCATTCCATCACGATACGAGCATTAACAGGAAAGACTGCTCCAACTCCAGGTCCAGGACCCTCGCCTCGGGTGGCTATTCTGGTCAACTGCCTGCATGGCCACGCCGCGCGGTCGCCACAGTGGGAGGGCCGTGTTGCTGTCGCTCACTCGGCAGCTCGGTCATTGATGTCAAGACTGGCGGGCTGGCGGGATGGGGTCTGAAGAACCGGGGGGGTGAGAGGACTGGGGAGATAATCCGGGGCTGTGCTCGTGTCCCCTGAGAGGCCTCGAGCTGCATGTGGCAAGCAATTTGCTCGTTGATCGTTTGCTCGTGTGTGTGTGTAATAGGAGAAGGAAGAGGCAATGTGCTGACCGCTGGCATCGCATTGGCTGCCATCTCCGTCGCCAGTCTGCCAGTCAGGTTCAGCACGGGGGGTCGTGGTGGGAAAGAGTGGAGCCATCCCTGTTGCGGCCAGCCCCTTTTTTCTCACTCCTCTTCCTCCTGCCCTTCCATCACCCTTCCAAGGTTGGCCGCGTTGGCCAGATCGCAAGCAAGATTCACCCTCTTGGCGGCTTATTATGGTGCTGCAACGCTACCAAGGAGCCAGCCTACTACTACCCGCCCGCCCAGCTTGATTCGGGGCCACCCCCCCCCCAGGCTAAACTTTATGAGCCTTATCGGTATCATCCTTCGCCCTCATCTTCGCCTGGGCCTTCCGACCTTTCTCACTTGCCACGTCCGGCGCCCACATCCCCATCCTCCTATTTCCAGGCCTTCCCCATCAGCCTCGCCCAGTCAAGTCGTGAGCGCACTGACCTTTCACGGCTCCGTACCTGGCTGCTGAAGTTTATCTTCCGACCGGCCACCTTGTCTCGCTGCTCGAGGGTTTCCTTTCCCGGTCTCACTTCTGAGCAAACCAGTCCCCTCGTTACACAGACTTCCTTTCTTCCTGCCTGCCTGTCTCGGTCTCGACCTTGACACTTGTGCCGTCGTCACCCCTTTTGTCTAGTATTCTGTTTCGGCGTCCCAGCAGTCCACCAAGATGGGTGTCGACGAGAAGACGCGCGTCTCTGGCGAGGTGACGCGAGACCAAGACTCTCCAGTCCTGCCGACTGTCAACCCCGAGGCGCAAAAGTCGGAGCCGGCAAAGGCTTCAATCCACCCAGCGCTCTACGTCATGTAGGTTGAGCTACCACTGGATGCGCTCGCACAATTAGCATCGCTGACGGGCAGTTGGTTGTAGTGTCTGGATCAGTCTGAGTTCCTCGGTCATTCTCTTCAACAAATGGATTTTGGACACATTGGAGTTCCGTAGGTCTCACCACGACAGCCACTCTCAACAGCTCGGTGCACCGCAATGGCTGACCCCGCGTCTGTACAGACTATCCTGTAATCCTCACAACCTACCACCTGACCTTTGCGACCCTCATGACGCAAATCAT
This sequence comes from Diaporthe sp. PMI_573, assembly GCA_021399435.1. Lineage (NCBI taxonomy): Eukaryota > Fungi > Ascomycota > Sordariomycetes > Diaporthales > Diaporthaceae > Diaporthe > Diaporthe sp. PMI_573. The sequence goes on along the minus strand of JAJTUP010000015.1, from coordinate 1,205,147 downwards.
GGCCAGATACACCACGCTTCTCGACGGGCGCAAGACTGTCAAGATGACGGGTCGGGTCTACCTGAGGGCGATCGTGCCAATTGGGCTGATGTTCAGCCTGAGCTTGATCTGCGGCAACTTGACCTACCTCTACCTTTCAGTCGCCTTCATCCAGATGCTCAAGGCCACCACCCCCGTCGCTGTCCTGCTCTGCAGCTGGTCTATGGGCATCAGCCAGCCTAGCTTGAAGGTTTTCCTGAACGTCTCCGCTATCGTCGTCGGTGTCATCATTGCCTCGCTCGGCGAGATCAAGTTCGTCATGATCGGTTTCGTGCTGCAGATCGCAGGTATTATCTTCGAGGCCATGCGTCTCACCATGGTCCAGCGGCTCCTGAGCTCTGCCGAGTACAAGATGGACCCTCTGGTCTCGCTCTACTACTTTGCCCCGGTGTGTGCCGTCATGAACTTCCTGGTCGCCATTTTCTGGGAGGTCCCCAAGGTGTCTATGGAGGAGGTCTACCACGTTGGTCTCTTCACCTTCTTCCTGAACGGACTGGTCGCTTTCCTCCTGAACGTGTCCGTTGTGTTCCTGGTAGGTCCATTGCACCCCACTGCCCACCATTCAACTGGCGGCTTACTGATACCCGTCCACAGATTGGCAGGACCTCTTCCTTGGTCCTTACCCTCTGCGGTGTCCTCAAGGACATCCTACTCGTGTGCGCCTCCATTGCGATCTGGGGTACCCAAGTCACCGGCCTCCAGTTCTTCGGCTACAGCATTGCTCTTGGTGGCATGGTCTACTACAAGCTGGGATACGAGCAGCTCAAGGGATATGCGGATGAGGCTAGTCGCCAGTGGGCTGAGCTCGGAAACAACCGGCCGGTGCTCCGCAAGCTCATTGTCATTGCGGGTGCGGTAGCCTTGATCTTCGTGCTGTTTGGCGGCCTGGCCCCAACGTACGCACCCGAGTACATTCCTGATGTCCCCAGCGCGAAAGAGATCTGGGGCGCGGCTGCCAACAAGGTGAGCTCTTTGGGCTCATAAAGCGTTCCATTCGCCGCCTCCGGTTGTAGCTCTTTGCGAGCACAACCCTACAAGTTTTAATGCTCACGTCTACAACTCACGCTTCATGCGTCTTCCTGCCGGTTTGTCGACGGAAGCAAAACTTCGCACGTACATATTTGCCATTCATTCCTTTTGTCATCATCACTGGGCAAATCACGAATGGGAGTCTTAAGGCAGGTTCGGATATGTCAACACGCCTTGGGGGATTTGGTAGGATTTGATCGGGGGCAAGGGCGGTCGTAGACTGGTTACTTATCGCATAAAGAGAAGTTTGATTCATGTGGTGCGTAGAAACGGACTTGTTGGGACGCTGGCTTGCTCCATGAACTTAATAGAAGCTATGAACAGCATAGCAACACGACATAATCCAAAAGGCAAGAAACGAAACCTGCTCCCTGGCTCCTGGAGGCTCAACTGTGCAGTGGTAACCGGATGGTCACTGAGATAGATTAGGGCACGCTGTTTCGAACGTGCCTTACAGCCTTGCACACCAAAGCAGGAGAGCCTTGGCGGCTTCCGTTGTGGCTCATGGGCTTGGTCCTGGAAGAGCCACGACTGTCATTGGAGTGCGACGATCCCACATCGTCATGTTCACATTCGGCAGAGAAGACGGGGTTGTTTTGCGTTTTCAAGGTCTTGGATTCGTATCTTCACATGTCTCTTCGTGGGTGTGGTGGCCGCTTCCCGTGGCCAAAGCCGGAAGAACTCCCGCCTCTCATGGAAGCCTCACTTGCGTCCTCGCATTGTAAACGGGTCAAATGTATGTCATGAGCCAGACGCCGTAGCTATTATTCTTTTTGACTACGACTGGTGGCTAGCCACGGACAACCTTTCCATCCACACACACACTCCTTTGTGGTATGACGGGGCCGTCACACTTGTCCTTTCCCCCCCGACAAGAAGAACGCCAAAAAGGGATGAAGTCACGACCTTTCTTTCCGTGTGGTCATGAGATTCGGGTCGTAAGCGCAGTTCGGGTTTTCAAATGCCGTCGAATTTTGATTTGATGCTGTGTACATCCATACAATTTCGCCCCCGCCCAGCCGAAAACAAGGAAGAAATAATCTAGAATCCTGTTGAAAGATGTCCGTGTTAGCATCGTGATCACAGTCACCCTATCGTTGCCTTGCATCATGCCCGAGGCATCCCCACAGCCGCCAGGGTATTCAGGGGGGGCGTCGCGCTGGTGCTCCATCTCGGTTGGGGTTGTGGTTGGGGTTGAACATACTCAGAGGGGTGAAGAACCATCGGTTCTTGCCGCTCGTGTACCGCTCCTCCAGGGTCTTCTTGACCGTCTTCTTGGCGTCCTCACGCTGGCTGACCTCCTTGAAGGTGTCGGAGGTGATGGCGCCCTTGAGGCCCTCGAGCTCCAGGGTGTAACGGGTGGGCATCAGGTGGTTGTAGTTGACAACCTTGACGAAGGGCTTGATCTTGGATCGCTTCTCCTGTCGTGCCTTGGACATGCGACGGGTGATCTTGCTGGGGTAGCGCTCGATGCCGGCGACCAGGGCGTGGCCGTAGGGGTGCGCCTTGTTGCCGGTGTCGACGGGCTGGATGATAACGACCTGGATTGCGGGAAAGAAAAGAACCCAGTCAGCCTTCTGCTACTGCCCGGTGGGCGTCTCTTGCATCCCAATTGCGCCGGTCCCGACGAGCCCTTGAGGTCATCGCTGCTCCCAAACCCATCCTCATATCCCCACCATGTCTGCCGAGCTCCGTCGCTCCGCATCGTGTTGTTCGCGCCAAACAGGTCGGGGGCTCGAGTTTTCTCACCTTCTTTCCGGCGTAGCGGCCACGGGTGATGATGGCAACACGGCCAACCTTGAGGAACTTCATTTTGGCGTCGGTCGGGTCGTCAACGGGGGTATGAAGGGTGGTTGGTTGCTGGTCGTCGATAAGGGGATCTTGACAGTCGATGCGTCCGGGCGAGAAAATTCAGCGGTTGTGGGCTTCTGGCGCCAAGACTTGGTGGTCCCGTGATATCTTAGTCAGGAAAAGCGGGTCGCTGCGGTTAGACCCACGCTCACTCACTCTCTGCAAGATCTTTGTAACCTACCTACCATTGCAGTACCTGGCCGGAATCTGATTATCTCGAGGAGGACATCTTTGAGGACGCAATCTCAAGGACGTTTAGCTCAAAGAGCACGCCCAGTCTAGTATCAAGACTAAAATCAAGACTTCACACCCTGCAATGCCTGCGCCAACCTACATCATCAGCAGGGTCGCTGACCCGATCTTTGCTCTCTTCATCGGGCTGTCTGCGGCAGCAACGAGGATCAACCGCGAGGAGAAGGACAAGGGCAGGTCAACGTCTGATACGATCAATGCGGGTTTGAGGTATGCACGCCCTTCTCTCATGCGCAGGCTCCGGGCTCGTGACGCCCTGGGTGAGTGCACATAGGCTAGTATCATTTTCTGACTCTCTCTGCATAGGAGGACTGGTCTATCCAAGTCTACCTCATCGCCCTCGCAACGCTGAGATCGATTCATTCTGGCCTCTTGCATGAGTCAGGACTGATGGTCCCGCACGAAGAGGACGTGAGCCTGATCGCCTCGAATGAGATCGCAAAACGCCTTACGCTGTTGTCACCAAGAAAGGAGGCGCCAATTGTCGGGGCATACACGCCCACGTTTTAGCTGTCATTCGGCAAAGCAAACCCCTTTCAATACGCTTGAATCTTGAGAGAGCGGTCCCTCTGCCAGACTGGTTTGCACTCAAGCTCGGATTGTGCCTGAGCGCCTGTGAAGGTGCCTGTCTCATCCACTGAAGGCAGGGCCGTACTCTTTCTTCATCGCCTCCCGCACCATCTGCCCACAAAGCTTAGCCGTGGGGTTCGTGCTGACCGCAAGACCCTTGGCCACTTCATTGCCATACCTGCCGCCCAAAGCGAAGTCTCGCGAAGCGGCCCCCTCGAAATCTATCTTCTCCCAGCCAGCCTCGGCCATCTCCTGGTGGACATTCAGGACACCACCCTTGGCCAGCATCTTCGATGTCTGCAACAAGATGGCCGCCCTCTGTGTGTGCGCCGATGAGAGTGTTCTTGCTGCTTGCCGAGACAAGCGCGGGTAAGAGCCGCCTGGGGTGAGGAGCGAGATGCAGGTGTCAAGGTCCGAAAGTGTTCTTCTAGCTGCAGACCGTCTCTCCTCTGAATCGCACTCGACAATGAGGGGATTATCGGATGGTTCTAGACCCGACACAAGCATGCCATCACCGTGGAGGCGGCGAGTCGCCTGTGCCCGGTTGTTCCTGGCACTAGCGTATGACGGGTTGGTCGAGACCAGCTCGCTCAGGCCAGCAATACATTCTTCGTACGTATTGAGGGTGTTGAGACCGGCCTTTGGCCCTGGTCCAGCTAGCTGGATCTCGGCTTGCTGCACTTTTAATATCAATCGCCGTTCCTCCGTCGCGATGCGCTCATATACAGTGACATCTGTGATATGAGGGTCTTTGGGTAGGGTCTCGTCCACCTGGACCACTTGGGAAGGGTCAAACTCAGGATCCTGGATCTTCTCCCTGATATTTTGTCACGTTAGCCTCTTAAATGACTTGATCAGAAGGGAAGCCCGGCGGGCTATTCAGCACCAGCTTACAGGATGTTGAGGTCTCGAGTGCTTAGGGATACAGAAGCCATCGTGCAAGCGCTTCCTAGCAGACGGCTAAGTCGAGACTTTACCCCGGGACACCTTGCAGAGTGGGCTTCGTCAGGTCGGGCACAAGCAGATCGGCAACACCTCGAACGATAGCTCTATCTATGCGACACGAGATGGCTGCGGCAATCTTGAGAGCTCGACTCAGTATTGAAGGGCTGGAGACGTCAGGAACGTGGTGACCGCTCAACGACGGCAGCAATCAATGACTGGAAGTATCAGTTAAGTGGAATGTTCGGCTTCTTTGCAGTGGAACAATCGCATATAAGTCGATCTAGACAGCACGCCTGCTCCACTTCTTCTTGTTCCAGGACTTATTCAAGACAGATAAACTACTCGTTAAAGTTCCGGCGTGTCCTGGAAGGCGAGTGGTCCTGTCGCTGCAGCAATCCGGGCACTAGACGTTGGAGTTGGAGGGGCCGATTGGACGTTCCGTGCGCGGCAACCGTCGGATACCTCGCTTTGCGACGGCTGGTGCAGGGCACCCTCGCTTATCGGCCCAGTTCCGCGCTCTGGGTCAGCGACGGAACGGCCTGTAAGTGTCAAACAACGCGATAGAGTTTGTTTGACTGCAGGCCAGTGAGTCGTCATAATCACGGGCCAGGAGTCACTGGTCTATGCCGCTCGCGGGTATACCGGACTCGAAGTCGGCTTATGACGAACAGGCTGCCGAAGGGGCCCTCATGGCTGCTGCCAGCCTCCCGGGCTTACCATGGCTTAGGAATATATACGTGCTGCTCTTCACCCGATAACTGGCTCGAATGTCTAGGGTCATTGTTCTATTTCATCAGGTTTCCATCTCAGTGGCCAGACTTCGTTTGGCTCCTTTGTTCCTCGATCTTGACTTGTCGACTACAGACATCCATTCATCTTGGTTGATCTCGGGCATATTACACAGAACCAGTCTGAGTGATAATGAGCCCGTCTGCCATCAATGACAGCCCACGAAACTCGGTAGCCTACCATACCAATGGTAGCGCTACATCAACACACACAGATGCGGACTATGCTGTCCGCCATCCCCTCCCCAGCTTCAATGGTTACGACCATGTGACGTGGTGGGTAGGCAACGCCAAACAGGCCGCCGCATATTACTCGACTCTCTTCGGCATGAAGTCCATGGCCTACAGAGGCCTAGAGACAGGGAGCCGGTACTTCACTTCCCACGTCGTTGGAAACGGTGACGTGCGCTTCGTCTTTACGTCCCCAATCCGCTCGGCCGTCCACCTCCCTGAGGATGAGCCCATCTCCAAGGCCGAGAAGGCCCTTCTCGTCGAGATGCACGCCCACCTCGAGCGGCACGGTGATGCCGTCAAGGACGTTGCCTTCGAGGTCGACTCCGTGGAAGGCGTGTACAGCCGCGCCATCTCCCAGGGGGCCGAGTCTGTCCAGCCCCCGACTGTCCTGGCCGACAAGGGTGACGCTGGCTCCGTCACCACCGCCGTGATCCGCACGTACGGCGACACGACGCACACACTTGTCAGCCGAAATGGCTACAATGGAATATTCCTCCCCGGTTTCCGTGAGGCCAAACTTCCCACCGCCACGGTGGCCCTTCCGGACGTACAGATGGCCCGCATCGACCACTGCGTTGGCAACCAGGACTGGGACGCCATGGTGGCGGCGTGCGAGTTCTACGAGCGGTGTCTGAGCTTCCACCGGTTCTGGTCCGTCGACGACAGCCAGATCTGCACCGAGTTCTCGGCGCTCAAGAGCATCGTCATGTCGAGCTCCAACGAGGTCGTCAAGATGCCGATCAACGAGCCGGCCTTCGGCAAGAAGAGGTCGCAGATCGAGGAGTACGTCATCTTCAACTCGGGCGCGGGCGTCCAGCACATCGCCATCCAGACGCCCGACATCCTCTCCACCGTGTCCGCCCTGAGGGCGCGCGGCGTGCAGTTCATCGACGTGCCCGCCACGTACTACGAGACGGTCCGCATGAGGCTCAAGACCGAGAAGAGGAGCTGGGAGCTGCAGGAGGACTTTGACGCCATCCAGCGGCTCAACATCCTGATCGACTACGACGAGGGCGGGTACCTCCTGCAATTGTTCACGAAGCCGCTGATGGACCGGCCGACCGTGTTCATTGAGATCATCCAGCGTAACTCGTTTGACGGCTTCGGAGCGGGTAACTTCAAGAGCTTGTTTGAGGCGATTGAGCGGGAGCAGGCAGACAGGGGAAACTTGTGATTTGAAGCGAAGGATCACGGCTCCCACATAGGTAGTAGCATCCAGCAACAGCGAGATTGCAGCACACATCAGCATTTTAATAGTTCAGTCATTTCAATTTGGACCGAGTCCAGTCTTATCATACGTGATCCAACTCACCGTTCGTCTATCCATTAGACTTGACCTCTCTTGTGTATGATTACAACAGCATGACCAAACGGTCTCTCTCATATGCAGCCCTATCCAGCGCCTCATGAAGCCGCCGGGTTTGGTTTCGCCTAGAACGCCGAGGGGCGGGACCCGGACTCCTATACCTGTATCTTACAAAATGGTATCAAAATGTTCTCCGTCCCAGGAAAGCCCGTTTTGTAGCTCTTTTCTTTTTCTCGATTTCTAATCCACGATCATGTTCCCATTGGCATGCGTGACGCCATTCTCGGCTGCCTCCATCTCTGCCTCCAGCTGAGCCGCTGCCCGTGTGTCACTCTGGCAACCAGGGCAGTTGTGGACAATCTCGTGCGCAAAGACGTCGCAGTCGATGCAGAAGTGGTTGCCGCACACCTCGCAAGCGTATCGGCCACTCTCGCTGATACCCTTGACCTTGTCGCCCGCGTTCTTCTCTGCAAGCTCCCTTGCCTTGCCCCTGGATTTCGGCGGTTCGGGAAAATGTGTCAAGCAGGCATAACAAGCGACCGACTTGTTGGCTTCGCTCCATGGGACCTCGACCCAGTTCCGAAGGGGGAAGAGGTGATGGTATGATCGCGCAAGATGGGTCGAGAGAATCAGCGTCAGGCCGCACGCGGGACACTCTGCTGGCAAGCGGCACACTTTTGTTGAACATCGTGTGCAGAGATATCCGTCTCGGCATGGCTTGTTGTGGCAGGCACATAGACTAATCGCATCCTTCTTGTCGCCTGGGGTACGGCCAGCGCCGTCCGCGTTATCCTTCGCGGATCCACTGGCTTTTGCAGCTTCGGCAGATCCATTATAGTATTCGGCTTTCGTCCGTGAAGGGAACCCCATCATCAGCAAGCTCGCGTTGCTCCGCTCCGTCTGTCGGGTCACCGGTGGAGTTGTACTGGCCAGGAACAATTCGCGAAAGTGCTGCTCGTGCATCGCGACTGAGTAACAACTGGCATCGCCTCCATTCGTTTTGGAGCACAGATCGGCGCAGACGGCCACCTGCGCGGCGAGGCCAACGACGGAAACCCGTATCTTGTCTGCTATGAGGCTTTCGATGGTATCGTGGATGTCACCGGGGTCGCTGGAGAGAAGGGCGCCGTAGACAATGAGAACTTCGCGAGTGCCGTGGGAGGGGGCGTGACTGCGGAGAGACCCAGCATGTAAGTTCAAGAAGCTCAAGACCAAGGCGAGACTGTCGTGGAAACCTACAAAAGATCGCCGCGACACATCTCCAGGGCATTCTGCAAGCTCGGGTTGCCCCTAGGCTCGAACTTCTTCTCCCAGTGCCTCAGCCAGTCGATGTGATCTGCCGGGTTGCCACTCATCTCACTGATGTGCACGGCGACACCGTCGCGCATGGCAATGATGCCCAGCTGCGAGATGGGATTCTGCTCGAAGTACTCCCTCACAAAGTCCACCGCATAGTGCATCATGAGTATGTACCGGTTGGGCAGCAGGTCCTTCTCGAGCATGGCAAAGGACATGTCCAAGACCAGGACCATGTGCCGGATGATCCCACGCTGGAAAGGCGTCGTGTCGCGCAGGAGGCGGCGTCGCTTCTCGGCCTCGAGGAGAGCAGTGAGGGAGACGTTGCCCTCTTCATCCTCCGGGACGTCCCATGTAAACTTCCCTTCCTCCCAAGCCGCGCGTCTTCCGTGCTTGCTCTTGTGCCCGCGCGTTCGTTGCCCGCGGCCGCTGCGTGAGGCGGCGGCGGCAGTTCGGTGGGATCTGGCGTCGCTAGGGCCGGCGTGGCCTTGGCGGCTCGTCACCTGGTGGTCGGCGAAATCATCGTCGGAGATTCCTTCGATGTACTCGGCGTCGCTGTCGTCGGCCATGTCGCCGCTTGGTATGGGGGGTCGCAGTCGCGAGGGCCTCTGCTGGGGCGCGCATGCGGTGGATGAAGTGGCTTCCGCGAAGGTTTGAGGCGGCTGTCTAGACCGTCTCTGAATCTTCCATCGTAGGGGACCGACCGATTTCAGAACGCTCCAGTCGTACTAATCACAAGCAGACAACCAAGGAGAGTGCCAAAAAGAAGGACGCCGGCGATGTTCAAGAAGGCGCGTGCGTGGACAAGGACGGGCTGCGAGAAGATCAGCCCCGTGGGCTATTGCTTGCAAGTGGGGCGGGATGTACTGCACATTGGGACGGCCGGATCAACGGCGGCCAATGACGCCTCACCCAAAATAATGGCCCCTACCGGGGATTCATCCAAGGGAGTCAACACACGCTCCGGACTTTTCAAGTTCTGTCTGAACACTAATTCTTCATTATCTTTCCTGCGGATCTAAATTGAGTGGTAGGCTCGTTCTCTTGACTCCTACAACATCTTCATGACTGCCACCAACCACGCCGGCTCTGTTCAAACTAGGCACGTGTCATTGCAGCCAAATCACACGCCTGCGAAGGATTTGTTACTTCATTACCAGTGCGTGTCCTGCAGTTACTGATAACAGATATCTTACAAAGTTGGGCATGGAGTAATTTCAGGCGCTGTTCCGCGGCGCATGCGTAATATAACATCTCAAAAGAGACAACTCTCATATTTAGGTTTCTCCTCAATATGCTGCTGAACAGCAGGTCGATTCAAACGCTAACGCCAAATTTCATTGTGGGTATGCTGCTGTCATGTGCTATCTAAAAAGAAACTCATTTCGACATTAGTTTATTAGGTGAGTGGTTTCGCCCAACTGGTCCGGTCCAGCTTGGTCACCTCACGACACTTTGTCTAGGGGTAATTTCCCACAGGCATGGGCCAATCGTCTTCCGTGATAGAGGACCAGAAAACCCAGACCATGGCCACCGACAGTAGGGTAAAGAGTGTCTGAAACAGAGCCCCATCGATCTTGCCGTCGGTGCCGTTGCAGATGTGCGGGCTGATGGCATAATTAAAGATTTGGCCGAGCGCGAAGAGAATAGCGGCCAGGGTGAGGTAGACCATGGGCCTTCTCTCGCCGAGCACTCGCAAGACCAGGACGGTTTCCAGGACGTAGAATGCGACGAGGAAGATCAGCGGCGCCAGCTGATATAGCACGTACAGCGCAATGTTTCGGTAGTTGGGGCCGTCGTAGCTCGAGCTGAACCTGCCTGTCCAGCCGAATCCCGTGTCGAGAGCAATGTAGCCCGTGCCAATCAGCAGTACCGCTGCAGATACCAGAATAAGGCCGAGCGACAGCGGCGTGCCGTCATCGATGAACTGGTACCCGACGACGGCGTTGAGCATTAGCATCCAGGTGGTCGCAATGATGAAGCCGATGTGGATGCCAGTGAAGGCTATCCGAACCGTCGAACTTAGCGGGAACTCCCCGACCGTGAAGATTTCGCAAATCGAGATTACGATGTAGCCAACGAGGAACAATTGCATTTCCCTAGGATTGATGTCAGGAACGTGGACCCGCCGAGGGGAAAGCCAAAGGGCCGGTGGAGGGTGGGAGGAGTGCGAGACTGCAGGCGTGCAGACGTGTGCGAGAGTGAAGTCGAGATGGAACACTTCCAATCTACTGCCTCTACCGTCTTGCATGCTGCTGTGACACTCCTACCACCGTCCGCGGCCGCACCCGGACAAGCAACGTACCTCCTTCCGACAGCCGCCTTCTTGCGCTCAGAGCGCAGGATGAGGTAGATGGCCGTAGCAATCGCGATAGCACACAGCAGTATCGAACCCAAATTGCCCAGCCTTCTCCCGCCGCTCAGTGGGATGCCCGTGAGTTCGCAGCCGCCCCATCCTCCAGTCTGGCCGTGGCTGTTGCTGAGCAAGTTGCACACCGGGAGGGTGGAATCGCGACAGAAGTTGCCGAAGTTCCCAAACTGTGTCGAGCCCATTGCGTCGATTCTCGGGGTTGATCAGCCAGGAGGGCGATTGGCGGTGGATGAAATGCTGTCGCGAACCGCGAGGCGATCGGTGTCGTCGATTCGCCCGGCGGTAAGTTCTGGGGAGGAATACCCAGGTGGTCTCGCAGTCGCGGGTCGACGGCGTGATCACCAGTCACCTCAGGGCCGGGATTGGTGACAATAGTATTATAATCAATCGGTTACCTCCCAGCCAGGTTTCGCCACTGGGATAAGCGGGAAGGCGGCTTCTAGTCGACGGTTGGCTTGATTGTACAGTAGGACAACGGGGTGGAAGAGACGTGCTTTTGGCCCGAGCAAGGCGGTGGGAGAGAGTCCTTGCCGGTTCAGTTGGGGGTGGGTCGCGGGAAGGCTGGAAAAGAAGATGCAGCAACAGCGGGAAGCGCCTTGCTTGTTTTTTACTGGGCAGGTTGTTGTGTTTTTAGTGGCAGTGGCTTGGGGGGCTCCACCACCAAGGTTACGTGGGCGGGTTCTGGGTGGCGTGATTGGGCGGCTGGATGGCCGACGCGGGCCCTGGTGAGTCGCAGGCGGAGAGAGTGGCAGAAGTGGTCGGGGGATTGACCTTGGTTGTGGAAATAAGAATTTAAGATTATGCTGAGCCTAGCAAGTCTCTGAACGACCAGTGGCGCCTGGCTGGCTGAATGACAACGCAATGGTGTGGGTGACGATCTGTGTCGCAAGTGGCACTGGCACTGGCACTGGCACTGGCACTGGCGTCAGTGCGCAACCGGCGGGAGGAACAGGCGTTTTGTTGTGGACGGCTGCCAGCCTTGGAATGCGGTCGTCGATGGCTGGAGGAGGGCGTGGTGAGGGAGCGACGGGCGGCGGGCGGGCGCGGGTGGGTACCTGATTAGATATAAGCAAGTTTGAAACAGCAGGTGTGCTGCCAGCGCCAACAGCAACGATGCGATGCGATGCGATGCGATGCGATGCAGTGGGATCGGTGGATGCAGCACTCGCTCGCCCGCCCCATGCCGGATCTGGGTTGGTGGTCTAACTATAACTACGGTTGATAATGCCTGGCAAGCAGCATAATATCCAGCATGACTGAGCGTCCCGCAGCCCACGGCAGACTGGCCACTGATTTGATTTGACCTTCATGCACAATGAGCTGGTTGACATGGACCGTCGACGTGAGGCTGGACGACACCACCCCTGTGCGCATCTTGACTTATGCAGACTCTCTTCTTGACGGCCATCCTCCTCTTGCTCCGACTTGCTGGCCCCCTGCCTGTCGGCACTCACCTGCGCGTGGTGCCGTGCTGGTAGGCAGCAAGGTGCAAGCAAGCAAGGTGCCAGCCATGCTCATGTCCGGCCCTCCGCGTGGCCCATCCCATCCCGGCCAAGGGAGCTCCTCAGCCTCAGTCAGGCTCGACCACGGCATTCCCAGCTCGGCCTCGAATTGTCTCGGATGCAATTGTCTCCTTCTCCCCCCCCCCCTCAACTTCAGCTGGCAGAAGCAAGGGACGACAGCGCCAAGATCCCGTTGATGACCACCACTTACATCCCGTCCCACGTCGGATGTTTATCCCAAGGGTTTGCCCTAGCCTCGGGGCTCGTCTCACCCCCCCCCGGCTGCCCTTTATAGCATCTCCCTTCATGTTGCCCCAGCCAGGCCAGTCTTGAGGGCCGAATCCTTCCTCCGGGCTCCGGACTTCTTCTGCTTCCTCTCCTCCCGCTAGTCACGCACGCAAGAATAGCTTCACAGTAGGCGCATGCAGCCAACCCGCCAGGCCTTGCCAACAATGCAGCCCGAATCTGGGGCCGCAGGGCCGCCGTGTCGTTTCAGCCACAGCCACACACACTTTCGCTCTGGGCTGGGTTGGCTGGGCTGGCTGGGCGTTGAATCCTGTTTTGGTTCCAGAAGTCCCGTGTCTTCGCAACCACTCGTTGCCTCTTGGCGACTTGCTGGCCGCTGATCACTGCACGGGCGCAGTCCGTCCAAGCTGAAGACAATGCTCGCTCGTCTACCGCCTCTGGTATGGTATTATCACAGGTACGGCTCTGGCCGTTTGCCACATGCTATCCATCTTCCCTCCTTCGAACGCAACAGCCGAGAATAAGGCTCGCTATAGTGGACGCCGTTAGGAGGGGCGGTATGTCAGTTCCTAGCCGGGCCCAGCCGTTCGGAGGACTACCCATCGAGTCCCGCCCGTCTCGAGGGTCTTTGACTCCGACCCCAGGCAAATGCATTCCCTTCTGAACGGACCACCTGTTCGATGGCCCCCGCGCACATCATCAGCTGCTATGCGAGCGAGACCCTTCATTCTCAACGGGCAGCAATACGGAGCAAACATTGCAGACCGGGGCTTCTTGTGCAAGTCCTGTGCGTTGACGACAGTTCGAGAGGCAGCAAAGATGTCTTGCAGGCCTCGGAATACTGCCGCCGACATGACAGCAAATGGCCAGACGGTGGAATAGGTTGCTGGAAGAGGGTTGAAGAGAGATCAGCATCCGGCCCCCCCTGGTACGGTTGCCTTGCACAGCACGTAATGTCTGTCGCCCAGCTCTCGGGTTTCCCGTTTCGGGCCGGGACGCCCAGCTCGTTTACCCTCGGCCTCGTGCTCGTTGCTCTGGCGTAGTGTGCACCTTGGCCATAGACTGCGGTCTAACATCATTTTGTCAACTGCAGGAGTGCATTCATGCTTGAGTGATCAGGCGCAAAACACTACAAAATAAAGATTACACGAGCACCATGCATATTTTTTCTGGTGCAGCACAGCTTCTCAGCCCCAATTGCTGGGGTTGGCAGCCAAGGATTAATGCTTGTGGATTGGATTTGAGACAGCTTCGTGAGTGTGAAGCCGAAGGGAGTTCACTGTCTTGGTAAGATTTGAGCTTCTGTACGCAGTCCGTCCCGTTGGGTCTCACGCGACACTTCATCTCATCGCCAGTGTGGTGTGGAAAACTCAAGCTGCACGGCGCAAGGCTCCAAGGTCAGCTGCGGGCAGTGCTGGCCCTGTTCACTAGGGTGTGTTGTGTCTACCCTCAGCCGAGCGACGGAGGCCCGTGTCACCACTCTGGATGTCACAGATACAATACAAGATCTCACTCTCGCCAGTAGTCCTGTGGGCGGCGTATTTGTTTATTTCCCATCGCTTCAGCGCCGTAACCGCGGAAGGATCGTACCGACTCCTTTGAGATCTTTGGTGATCTGCGACTCGACGGATGGAGCGTGATGTCCCAGCAAGGCGGCAATGTGGGCTGGACGGGTTGACGAAGTGGGCTTCTCTTTTATTTTTTCCAAGGGGATCGAGTGTGAAGCAGCCCGGACCCTGGAGGCTTGAATGCGGGGTGGCGTCATTGGGTCTGGGGTTGACGGCTCTGGCAACCTGTGATCTCGAACGCAACAGGCCCGTTGCCGGCAGGAAAGAGGGGAGATGGAGTAAAAAAAGGGTCTCGTGGGCAGCCGCTCTTACACATTTCCCCGGACTCGAGGTCATCTGGGCATGCGAGACTCCACATGCAGCACACAGCGAAGCGAGCCAGCCCGGTGAGCAGTCAGTCAGTTGTTCGCTGGGGGGACGCCGCGAGGAACCGACAAAGTACCATGATAACAGGACGGCTGGTGCTGTGCAAACTTTGTTCGCAGGACCAGGGCTCAGTCCAATGTCGAGCGATCCCCTGTGCCGGGAGGGCGTCACGATGGTGGATTCCCTCTCCCCCATCAGCATGGGTTAGACGTCCGGACGGGTGCTGTGCACACTGCTCCAATGCCAACCAGCTCACAGGCCCTCAGCCCAAAAGATAAGATGAGAGGCGACAGTGGAGCAATGACAGCACCGTACAGCTTTAGGTACGGGGACAACTGGACGGGGTGGGCCAGGTTTGGATGGACTAGCGGCACAGTAGACAAAGGATCAAATCCAGAGCCAACATTTCCACGATTTGAGTGTCAAGACAGCAAGGTCGCCGCAGGGCCGGGCCAGGCCGGATCCCAATCTTTCTTTATCACCAGGAACAGACCGTCAAACCGTCCAGATGGGCTGGTAGGAGGCTCAGTCGCAGGGTCTGTTGGAGGAAAAGGGGGTCGAGGAAGATGCGTCTCGTCTCATTTATTAAATGCTGCACTGCAGATAGAGTGTGTGCGGGTGGGATTGATCTGAAGCTACCTGGCCGAGCACCAGGCACAGGCGGTGGCCGGGCGTACCTCTGTATCAGGCCGGCCTTGGGATCGGCGGGCGCCATGCACTATTATGGGCCCTGAACCCTCTGGGCCAGCATCCTTGAACCTTCAGATGACCGTGTCAAGTCAATAGGGTCGGGTGAATCTTGGTTCTTGGACAGCTGAGAAGAAGCTACGTACGACTGATTGTTCACCGCAACCGCATCACTCGCACCTCCGCTGCAACGCCGATACGATAGCACTGGACTTTGCCCTTGCACCCGCCCCCCTTCTTCAGGATTCCGTACGGTACTTGCAACTATTCCTGATCCGACCCCCCGATTTGATCTGATAGCATAGTACACGCCACTGTACGCTCCAGATCAGAGTCAGACGCCGAGCTAGCCTCTCTCTCGCCTTTGCGGTGTCATTCGTTCGCTCCTCTCGCCCAACCCCCCCCGTCCAGCACCCAGCCGGTTTTTTTTATTTTTTTTATTTTGTTGACAAGAAAGGGTCATGCCGTATGCCTTTCTCAACCTCAAGGACAAATACCCGGCCGCCGTCTAACATCCCCCTCCGCAACCTTGCTGAGTCCTCCGGCTCCGCCTCGCGGCATCACCAGGACGAGTCCGAATCGACGTCATTCCTTGGAGCCCACCATTCCGGCCACCACGTTGACCAGCCCGGCTCCGACTCGGACGACACCGAGAGC
Source organism: Diaporthe sp. PMI_573 (assembly GCA_021399435.1). Taxonomy (NCBI): domain Eukaryota; kingdom Fungi; phylum Ascomycota; class Sordariomycetes; order Diaporthales; family Diaporthaceae; genus Diaporthe; species Diaporthe sp. PMI_573. The sequence goes on along the minus strand of JAJTUP010000015.1, from coordinate 1,189,440 downwards.
TGGGTCTCGACCGGCGACATTGGCGAGCAGATCGACGCCGAGGACCCTCTGCGCGCCAGGCTCAACGACACCCTCGATGAATCCGCCCTCGCTGGCCTGAAGCACCTCCCACGGAACCACGCCCACCCCAGCAGCGCCACCAACAGGAGGGACAAGAAGCACGTCCGCATCCACGAGGACCCCGACCACCACCGCCGCTCCCGCCGCCACTCCTCGGGGCAGGCTGGCGTCGTTAATAAGGAGGCAATCGACATCCCCGAGCCGATCCCTCGCAGACCCTCAACGGCGGCACGCCTTATCTCCTCCATCATGCCTGGCTCAAAGGGTTTCACGGGGAAGCCCCTGATGTAGGCCAAACTCGCCGCGCCAGCGCGTGCCTTGACTTTGCCGTGACACCACAAGAATGCTAATGACCCGACCCTACCAGTTACTTCACGAGTATATTCGTATCATTGGGCGTGTTCCTCTTTGGATATGACCAAGGCGTGATGTCGGGCATTATCACGTAGGACCCTCCCCCCCCTCCATCGCCCCCCTCCGGCCGGAGCCTTGCAGCTGACCGGTATCTTCTGTTCCCCAGGGGCCCGTACTTCCGTGACTACTTCCACCAGCCCTCCAAGGCCGAGATAGGCACCATGGTCGCCATCCTCGAGATCGGTGCGTTTATATCGTCGCTGCTGGTGGGCAAGATCGGAGATATTATCGGCCGTCGACGGACGATCCTCTACGGGTCCATGGTCTTCTTCGTCGGCGGCGCCCTGCAGACATTCGCGACAAGTATGCCTATGATGATGCTGGGCAGAATCATTGCCGGTTTGGGCGTTGGCACTCTGTCGACCATCGTGCCGGTCTACCAATCCGAGATCTCTCCGCCGCACAACCGCGGGAAGCTGGCGTGCATAGAGTTCTCTGGAAACATCATCGGGTACACGACGTCCGTATGGGTTGACTACTTCTGTGGCTTCATAGACAGCGACGCCTCGTGGCGAGTGCCTCTGTTCATGCAGTGCATCATGGGTGGCCTGCTCGGGCTTGGAAGTCTCATCATTGTCGAATCTCCAAGGTATGGTGAACCCAACTGGCCCGGCGCAGCGACTTTGCTAACAGTACCCAGGTGGCTGCTCGACAACGACCACGACGAGGAGGGCATCGTCGTCATCGCCAACCTCTACGGCGGCGGTGACATTCACAACCCCAAGGCCCGTGACGAATTCCGCGAGATCAAGATGAACGTCCTGCTCCAGCGCCAGGAGGGAGAGAGGACATACAGCGACATGTTCCGCCGCTACAAGACCCGTGTGTTCATCGCCATGTCCGCGCAGGGTCTGGCCCAGCTCAACGGCATCAACGTCATTTCCTATTACGCGCCCTACGTGTTTGAATCTGCTGGCTGGGTTGGTCATGATGCAGTATTGATGACCGGTATCAATGGTATCACCTATTTCCTGTCCACAATTCCACCGTGGTACATTGTCGACACGTGGGGTCGCCGTGTCATCCTGCTGTCCGGCGCGGTTGCCATGACGATATCTCTGTCGTTGATCTCGTATTTCATCTTCCTCGACATCAAGGCGACGCCAACCCTGGTCGTGGTCTTTGTCATGATCTACAATGCGGCGTTCGGTTACTCGTGGGGCCCGATCCCCTGGCTCTACCCACCCGAAATCCTGCCGCTGAGCATCCGGTCCAAGGGCGCGTCACTCTCGACTGCGACCAACTGGGCGTTCAATTGGCTCGTAGGAGAGATGACTCCGGTGTTGCAGGAGTGGATCAAATGGCGGCTCTACCTCGTCCACGCGTTCTTCTGCGCCGCCAGTTTCGTCATTGGTAAGAAGGCCCCCTGCCGCGAGTTTGCGACCCGCCCATCTTTGCGATGCTAACACTACGCCCCAGTCTACTTCATCTACCCCGAGACTAGCGGCGTCCGCCTCGAGGACATGAATTCCATTTTCGGCGACGCGACGACCACCATCGGCACCCCAGCCTCGGCAGGTACCCCAGCATTCGGACCAGTCGATGGCTCTCATGTGCGCGCGGGCTCCCCCGTGCCGTCCCTCGATATGCGCGGCCGGCCGCTCCTGGCCGAAGAACAACCATTCCCCGGTCTGGATGTCGACCCCCCGACAGTAAGCTTTGTCAACGGACGGCCCCAGTACGAGTCCGGGCAGGCGGAGGGCGGCGTGGCCGGCTGGCTGTCGAGGGTCGTCGGCCGCTCCCAGTCCCGCGCGCGGTCGGGCAGCCTGTCGAACAGGAGCGGGAGATACCAGCCGCTGGGTAATCAGGACGATTAAGGGTGGTATTAAAGGACATCCACACCTGGAGGAGACGCCAAGAAGATGTTTTGTTGGCACATCATGAATGTATACGCGGGGACGCGGGGATAAACCTTTGCAGAATACGGGCAGAAAGACGGCGAGTCGCGGGTATTAGACATCTACTGCATACTAGAAGGGAACAGAGACAGGCTTGCGACGAACGGGTTGTTATATTCTGTATTTCTCACTTTTCTCGAGATTTTCATTGGGTGATGTCAGCGCGCGAAGAAGGCACACGCGTGCTGGTGGGTGCAGGTTACACAGTGTCAATATTCAAACATTTTCATTTTCAAGATATGAAAGTGGCGCTGTTGTTCATTTCGGTGGTTCATGTATCAATAGATGAAGACATCGGGTCTCGGGGACTAGACGACACGTACAATTGTGATTTACCTGCTGATGTACAGCGCTTCGATCGGCATCAGACAGCGGTGAAGTTATAAGGGAATCTCGGCCGGCCTGGTCCGTCAGGAGATATATGTAGTATGTGAGACCTAAATCGATATTGTACACGAGCTTTGCTCAGGTGTCCGCTCCGCAGCGTCATCATCTACTGTATAGTGGACTACCTGGGCATTGCTCACTGCCAAACCTCCTATACAATGACCTCCTACAGAATAGCCTCCCTTGGGAAAACCCCCTATGGAAAGACCCTTCGTGAGATAATCTCGTATGGGACAGCCAGATAGAAGGCAAGGATACCACAGGGGCTCCGTAATGACGTTTTAGCATTTTGTTTTATTTTGAATGTGGCTGTGTTACTGTAACTATGTATGTGAAGAAATGTAGTAGCCTACGTGTTTGCAAAATCAAATTTAGGTGACTGCACATCTGTTCCATTGTTGCCACCTGCGTGGCCACACTCATACGACGGTATAGTCATGTCCAAGATCCATTTGGCCACAGGCTGAGATACCGATTTAATTCTTCTTCTCAGTGCTCTTCAACTTTCACTCCAGGTTTACGGGCATCCCCTTGCTCTCCGTTCCTCAAGCCAGCAAGCAGCTCGGATGGCGTCCCATCGCGTCCCCCCCTCGTCCATGTCCATGCCTTCTTCCTGTTCGCTGGGGGTTTCTGCCGGGATTTCCTCATCAACACTGTTATCGTAACTGCTACTAGGCTGATCTATCACACTTCCACCGCTGTTGTAGCCACTCCGGTCGAACTCCTCGCTCAGGGGTCGAAAAAGACTCGCAGCAGCTGCAGCGTATGCCGCTCCGGCACTTTCTTCTGCTTGGTGCCGCTCGAGCCCCGATGGCGGTGATGCATTGGCCGGCGGCTCCTGCCGACCCTTTTTGAAGTCAAAAAACTCTGCTAGGAACAGTGCTGCTGTATGTGATAGGGATTCGAGCGCCTCGACTTTCCGCCTTCGAAGAGCCTGTCTTTCCATCTTCTGAAAGGCAGCGGGATCCATGTTATGAGTGTCTTGGCCGCGATTTGCTTGTAAGGGTTTAGAGAGTGGTCGGGAGTCTGTTCTTCCGCCTTGAGAGACGCCACCCTCATAACCAGGTCTACTTCGCGTGCTATTTCCCCCCAATTCAGACCCACGAGTGGACGCTTGTGGTAATGTCCCACTTGATGCCATATCTCCCTCGCTTGGCGTTCTCCTGTCTTTGCCCTTCTTTTTACTCTTCGGCGGCCGGCTCTTCTTCGGTTCATTGACTTTTGTTGAGGATTGCAGACCAATACCGGCCATGGCGCGAAGCGCTGGGCCGATAGCCGCTTCATATGCAGCTAACACGGCGATGTTTTGGCTCTAAAAGATGTGAAGTGGTAAGACGATGCCGGAATACGTTCATTCGGTAGCAGGGTGGCTGTTAGCTTGGCAGGCCTGCTCAAGGAAACTTACACCGTCGTGTTTGTTTACCTCCTCAGAAGCTCTCATGAGAGCTTTGACTGGGCCCACAGCCCTGGACGGTAACTAGCACGCCTGTATGAGCCGTGTGACCCCTGATGATGATATGGATGAGGATATCAATGATCCCTGGTTTTGGTACTCACAAAGCAGCAGGATACATGCATTCCAACGCACTCGTCGCATCTAGAGACATGACATATGCCAGTATGTTTTCCGTCGTCAGAGAGAGTGGTTAGAGTGATTTACCTAGTGCCTGTATATCCCGGTTTTCCGTCTTGCGAAACTGACAGGCAAGAGACTCGTCCAGACAAATGAATAGTTTCTGCTCCATACCAAGTGCATCATGGCATTTCCACTGCGGGTCGTTTGCAAGTCGACGAGCACAGTAGACGCAAGGCAGAGCTCTTGAGTTGCCCTTCCTCCGTTTCGCCGTCACCTACAATCAGGTCAGGCGCCATCCCTGGACGGCATGAACATGGATCTGACGCTGTAGTTGGTCCTCTTTGGAGGTGTTTTCCGTTTCATACTAGTGTCCCGCCTACCAAATTCCTGAGATACGGGTTCGGAGGCAGCCATCTCCTTGGTGGGTTGGATGTCGCTGACAACGAGAGGGAGATCACTGACGACACGTTCAGGAGACACTCTGCTGTGAACGCCGTGTGATGTGTCAATCAAAACCCCTGCATTGGCGGGAACAGGATCATCACGCCATGATTGCTCGGAACAAGACGCATCGTCCGGATCCTGCTGAATGGTCAGCCAAGGCATCTGCTCTACACGGGTCAACAATTCATGTAGAGGAGCAGCATACAATGTCTTCTTCTTCTTCTTCTTCCTCAATTGGCGGAGGCATCACTTGGAGCTTTCACAGGAGCATTGAGGTGATACTTGGGCAGCAGCCACGTAGATCGATCTACAAAAAAAACACCAAAAAACCGCCAACCAGAGGAATGGGAATAGAAATAAAAGAACCTCGCTGTTGAGGGCCTTGCCTGGGGTTCAGTGGGCTTGTGCCACAGCAAAGTCAAACGAGCAGGTGGCCTGTGCACCGAGCTCAATCTCAGCTTCCACCCGCAGGCGGCACCTCGCTTGAAATCGCAGCCGAACACACAAAACAAGAAACATCACAACCCACTGCCTAAATCCGGCCTTATAGCAAAGATGGCTCGAGAGGAAGTCCTCCATGCTTATCGCCACCTGTACCGGGCCGCGCTGAGGGCAGTATGCTATTCTCAGCCAGCAAGCACCGTGGCACGAGATCAGCTACGCCGAGCATTTCGTGACAAGACCAGCACCTTCAACAAGAATACCGTCCGCCGCACCGTTTGGTTTCTTAACAACGCTGCCAGGGAGAGGGGCACGGAACACAAGATCGTCAAAAACCTTATCATCACACAAATCTGCAAAGAAAAGGCCAGTTTTCGCACCTGGAAGTCCATCACGGAAGCTGTTGGAAGCAAGAAAAAGTACGTTGCCGGCCCTTCTTCAGCGGTTTGTTCAGGTAGCATATGGTGTGGGCTTGCAATACTGACGGTGAGTTCTAGGGAGGACCGGATCAAAGATACAGCATATGACCACTATGAGCGCACCATTTCCATGCTTAACAAAACCATGGGCTTGTGTTTACCTCTCCGCTGAGTTATTTCTCTCCGCTGGAGTGCCGCCTCGTCGTGCGGCCGCCCGACTTGGGCAGTGAGACGCCGGCCAAGTCGGCAGAGACTCCGGGCGGGACGAGCTCCCCCGCCACTCCCCGCCCTCGAATTAGAATGCTCCTGAGCTGGCTGAGACGCCGTCTCGACGAGGAAACGGCCCGCTTTGCTTGGCTGCAGTAACTCGACTCCATGGACGTCTCCTGAGTCTCTCCCGAGCGAGAGATTCCGCGGCTGCTGCGTCCAGCGTCCAGGGGCTGTTCCCTTGGTGGACAATGACAAGAATCCGACGATTCTGCCCAAGCCCACCGGCGCAGGCGGTGGGCCGAGCCATGCAGGAGTCACGATTGGCTTTTGCTTCCAGACCTGCAAGGGCCAGGAACATGAGAGCCTTGCAGCATTGCAGGGCCCGCATCGGAAGATAGCCCATGCTCTTCTTGCCCGCGAAAACATTCTCAAAGCTGGTTGGTGCTGGGATCCAGCTAGGAAGCATTGAGCATGGTCTCGTCAAGCTATGACAAGCACCGAGCTCTGCCCACCCGATGGCAGCTATGCCGACATGAGCAAGCATCCTTCAGGTGCGTGCTTGCTGCCTTGCTGGGGCGGCCCAATGAATCTGACAGGCAAGCACATGCCGGGCGTGCGATGCTCAGGCGGGAGTATAAACAGTCTCAACCGTCGTGCAGACCATCGAGACACAAGCTTCCGCTTCCAGATCTGGCCTGCTGCATTGTGCGACGGCGGCCTGACTCGGCGAGAGGCCGATCCCTGTGCCGCCGTGACGTCTGGAGGCTTGCACACAATGTGTTTCTGCTGAGTCGTATCGCATGGTCGGAAATACTGTATGTCAGTTCAAACGAGCACGTCGTCCAAGACATGTACTTAGTGAGCCTTCCGGCAGGGTCCAGGCAGGGAGGAAACAAGGGAAGGGGTGTTGTGGATTCATAGCTTGCGATGATACAAATGGACGTTTATGGGTGTGGGTCTTGGTTCGAGGCCCCCCCCTCCGCGCCCCCTGGAAGTGCTCCATACTTAGCCTTCAGATCAGTGATCTACCGTCACTGTGGAGAAGATGCGACCGCTCTGGCGAACCAGCTCCCAGAGCTGGGCTAGCTTTGTGTGGGTATTGGACAGGACCCCGCAATTCTTTGGGCAGGTCCCCAATACGCTTCACGCCATCACCACTCTAATGCTCCCGCAGACGAGTTTCTGTTGCATGACGATAAGAGTCGTTAGCACATCAATTCGGTGGTTACTTCTCTAGTCTCTCGTGCTCGAGCCCGTCCGGAAACCTTCTCTCCCTTACAACCTCATTCCACCCCATCAAACACCCCGCGTCGCCCACCCAAGCCGACCACCGAGGCCGTCGACAACCACTGATCACAACCCACGCATCGCGGGGTTCTTCATGGACCTCGTTTCTTGGCACTTGCCCATAACGCGACCGCTTTGAGGGCTCTGGTCTCGACTTTCTCGAGGTCATTGTCCAAAGGCGGCTGCTCAGGGCCTGTAATTGCCAGGAAGCATGCCAGCTGAGCTCATTCCCCTCAACCAAAATGGTCCTCAGCTCCAGCCTCCGACCACGCCTACGAAAGGCAGCAGCAGCGGCAGCCACAACACGACGAGTGGCCACAGGCGAGCAGCAGACATGGCTGCTGGCAAGGGAGACAACAAGCACACGGCTCACCAGGAGCAGCCCTTCATCAAGCGGTACAGGACCGAGGTCAGCGCCTCTGCTTCCAGTGTCCTGTCCACCTTGACGGCGTTCCCGCTCGACAGTGTCAAGACACGCATGCAGACGTACAACTACTCCGGTTTCCTGGGCTGCGTGAAGCACACGTACCAGACGGAGCAACTGAGGGGCTTTTTCCGGGGTGAGTATTCCTCTTCGCGTCGCTCCTCCAAGCTTCTCTCCGGCTGATTAGCCCTTGCTAATGTGTGCGGCTCCGTCTCCAGGCGTGACTGCCCCCATGGCTAGTATCACCCTCGTGCGAACCGTCTCGTTTTCGATATACCAACGGTCCAAATATGTCTATTCGGACTGGCTCAAGAAGAATTTTGGCATTGACATTCTCGCCCATGTCAATAAGCAGGGGACGTATCCAAATCTATCCTCTGTGGCCTGTTTTGGAGCGGCCGGTGCAACGGCTGGCTCATGCATCACACTCATTGCATGTGAGTGCTACTTGCTTCCCCAATCTCGCTGTCACGTTGGCCTGGATCCGCTCTGACACTTCACAGGCCCTTTCGAACTCACGAAACTGAGTGCCCAGGTTTCAGTGCTTCTAGCGGACAAGAAGAACTGTAGCCACCCCGAAAGCCACAAAATTGCCGCTAGTTATCAGAACAAGGGCACGTTCAAGACTATGGCCAACATTATCCGACACCGTGGCCCTCTTGGACTCTACACCGGGTTCAACCTGCATCTACGTACGTTGCCAGTAGCATGATGCCTTCAAGGTCCGATCTAACCGATAATGCAGTGAGAGACACGCTGGGCACTGGCATTTACTTTATGACATACGAGAGCAGCAAACAGCTCTTGACGACCTTTGGCGGTGATGGCACCCATTCGAATCCTTTGGCGGTCCTGGTTGCTGGTGGACTCTGCGGGATAGTATCTTGGGCGATGATCTGTGAGTATCCGAGGGGAAAGCCGCCCATTCTCAGGAAAGCATCTAACGAGCTTTCACAGATCCAATCGATTCCGCAAAGAGCATTTACCAGCGTAATTGTCTGATGTACTCCAGGGGTCAGACAGTGCCCCGTGTGAAGATCGAGTTCTTCCGAAGGCATATGTACAGGGGGCTTGGCGTGTCCATGGGCCGATCCTGCGCCGTGAATGCTGTTTTCTTCTCTTCCTTTGAATTCCTGAAGAAACAAATCAACGCCATCAAGGAGAAGGATTGAGGGTAGGAGTTGCATACCAATGTGAATCGGCCTGTTTAAGACCAACGATTGATGCATTTGCAGGACGGAATGGAACGGTCGGAGTCGTCAAGGTTGGGACAGGGCTGGAAACGCCGGGTAAAGATTTCATGAACTGCGATTGAGGGCTAAGGAAGGCCTGGACTGATCTGATAGTGTCCTTTGCTATCAGGGCACAGTGTAGTCGGACAAACCCAGTATCTGGTAAGAAACATACCTTTGTATGTCGACACGGTATATTTGGGTTGCCCGACCCAGCCCGAGGAGGAGGTTTACCGACGAGGGAGGAGGAGGAGGAGGAGGAGGAGCGTGCCTTCCTGAAGCAGAAACAGAACAAAATCAAATGGCACATCATGCCTTGCTTTACAGCGTCAGGTCTCCGCTTCCGAGGTCATGAATTCATTGACATGCTCAATGCAAACTCGCACTCCGCCCAGACCGTGGCGAAAACCGTTGCCATGCCTCAATTAGCAACGAGAGAACCAGTGCTATGGTATCTACTAATGGAACGATACTTCGGCAGAAGTCAATTGTATAGCAGGACCCAGGAGAGTAAGTCTTGTTCAAAACGACAGGCCAGCGATTTCCTGGATTTCAACGGCGCGCATCAGCATATCGACTCCATTTAGGGCCATTGAACACCGGCCCTGCTCATACGGTATTGTGTAGGAGCCCTTAGACATGGCAGCTGAAGCAGTGTTTATGACCGGTGTAGTCCTCTAACCGGCAAACATGATAAGTTCGTGTGAGCATCAAGGGAGTTAAGCATCCTAGTTGGTTACCAATGGCAGCACCATTGCCAGAGCGCTTGGTTGGCAACGCCTAAGCTTCAGACTGAGACGACAGCCGTGGCCCAGTTTTTGTCTCATCCTATTCCTTATAATAAGATACGGGTATCATGTCGCAGACACCTAGCAGCCTCAAAGATCGTGACCCCCTGTCACGCCTTCCTCTCACAGCCCATTTCTTAGCTTCTGCCACTGGGTCATAAACCCGTATCCGCCCATGGACCCTCTAGCCTCCGCAATCCCGGGCTCGGAGGAGCTGCCCGGGTCTCTCCTGGAGCCATCGTCGTCCTGCCTGCCCCGACTCTCCCTCAACGCCTGCTCCCTTTGCGCCTCCGCCTCCTTCACCAACTCCCTATGCCGGTCCTCGACCATCCGCGCAAGGTTCTCCACGAACCTCTGCCGGCCCTTCTCCTCCGCCGTGCCTTTCCACACCGCAAGCAGCTCCTTGAGCTCCTCCACCCTCTTGGTGGCGCCCTCGACGCCCCTCACCGGGTCGGGGTTGCCCTTGGCCAGCAGGCCCGAGATCTCGTCGCGCAGCCTCCTGAGGGTCTTCTGGCCCTTCTCCTCGGTGCTGATCTGCTCCTTGGAGGCCGTGTGCATGTCCGGGAAGTCGGGGGCCGAGACGGACAGGAAGCCCGAGCTGACCGAGACCTCGGACGGCGGGAAGACAAAGTCCATTGCGTCCCCGAATGTCTTGATCACGGAGTCGAGGCGCGAGCGGACCAGCGTCAGCGTCCTCAGTTGCGATATGTATGCCGGCTCGTCCTCGGCGACCTCGGCGACGGCCGTCTTCTTGCTGTTGTCCGCCACCGCCGCCGCCGCTGTGGCAGGGGTCGGGGGCGGGGGCGAGTCCTTATCCTTCTCGGGGAACGGCGTCGGGGGTGCCAGGCTACCAAAGGAGGCCCGCCTGGTGGATGCGGCCGTGTGCTCGATGCCGGCCGGGACGAATCTCTCCAGGTCTTCCCGCAGCGGGCCCTCGGTGAGCGTCTCGGCCAGACCAAGCGTCTCGCCCCGGAGCAGCTCGACCTCGTACGCCAGCCTGCTGCCGCTGCGGATGATGTCGTCGGTCAGCTGCGTGAGCGTAGTCGCGAGGCGCGTCGTGTGGGCGTTGAGCTGCGTCAGGAGCTCCTGGGCCTCGCTCGACAGCTGGGCCAAGGGAGCCGCGCCCCTGCCCGTCGTCGAGGACCTCAGCGATGACGACGGGCCCTGGAGGGGCGGCAGCGTCTGGTTGAGGTACTCTGCCGGGTCGAATGCCGGGTTCAGGAACTCCTGCAGGAAGGGGTCTGACGTGTGTGCGGACTTGGGGTCGACCTTGACCGGTGTTGAAGCCGCTCCTGTCGCTTTGCTGGCATTGCGCATGTGTATTGAGAGCCCTCTTGAGCGCGCGGCTGCCGCACTGCTATTTTGTCTCCGACGAGACACTGTGGATTTTGAGTCCCACGACATCTCAACTTGTCGCCCGGGGAGGGAGAGACCTTGTGGGAAAAATTCGGGCTTCGAAATAGTTGTGGACTCATGAGAGATGGTCGACCTGTGATGGTGGTGGAGGTTTAGTTGAGTGAGCTGTCTTGATGTTGTACCGTCACCTAACACACAGCAAATGTTCAGCAGTATCCAAAGTACCGATACAGCCAGCCCAGCGGTAGGTGAGCCGCAGGCACAAGTGGGGCTAAACCTGGGGTCCGACAACAACCCCCACGGTAAGATCTCCACGACGACTGACGCGTCTTCTTGCTTCGACCACGCGACGCCAGAACACTCCTAAAGCACCTGCCATCCAGCCACTGACGCAAGCCGCAAAGATGGACGACCGACCAGCATCGAGCGCACTGCTATCGCCTCCAGAGCTCTCCCCACTAGAGCAGGAGGTGCTGGACGAGTACGAAAGATTGGCAGACAACATGAAGACCGTATGTCTCGCGAAACCTTTAATTCCCCTTGACTCCGAAATCCCAGCGCTGACGTCGGGCCTTTTTCTATTCGCAGCTTGCCGCTATTCTCGACAACATGGCCGCCCGGCCCACGACCGAGATCCTCGACGGCCTGCGCGAGCTCGAGCGGAAGACAAGCCTGGTGTTCACTCTCCTCAAGGCGAGCGTCTACAGCATCGTCCTGCAGCAGGAGATTGACTGGGGCGACCAGGCACAACGTTGAGGATGTATGGGAATTGAAGATTCACCAATCGAAACATGGAGACGCTCTGTGCTCACCGTCTACATTTGCTGCGTCACTAGGCAAATGGCACGACCCTGTACACGGATAGACACCCTGAACATGGCATGGATCGACTTTCCTCGATTTTGTGCGAGATTGTTCCGCACCTGCGGGCCAGCTCGGGCACGAATATTTTGGTCATTCGTGGTATGGACTTGATCCAGGAAATCGGGGCTCGGAGGTGCTTCATTATACACATATATTCACAGGAGCGCCGTCTAATGTACAGCACCACCATAGTAGACTTTTCGCGCATCGACGAGCTTCTTGCCCCTGCCGAGCGCAATGAGTTCCGGGTCGGGCTGGTTCGTCAGGGCCTGGAAGCAGGCCTTGACAGAGTTCATGGGGTTGCGCGAGCGAGGCATCCTCACGGAGAGGTCAGAGATACCTGCAAGACGAGCAATCTCGAACATGCGGTGGGAGACACGGAGACCAAATCCTTTTGCACATGTTAGCAGAAGACTCCTGGGCGTCTGGACTAGGAAGTCTCGTGGGGTCAAATCAAACATACCAGGTGGCCGCGTGTACATCTGAACGATTGTGCCTCCAACCTTGGCCTCCACATTGCCGTAGATTGTCCTGTTCTCGTATCTCCGGATTGGCACCATGTTCTGGATAGCCGATAGCTTCGCCTTCATGACGGAAACCTCCGAGTCCACAGACTTGGCCTCGCCGATGCCCAGGCGCCCGTTTCCGTTGCCGGCCATGGCGAGGATGTAGGTGCTGCGGATCTTTCCCAGACGCGTCTGGTTGGAGACGTACCTGCGCACCAGGATCTTGGTCTGCTTGTTGAAGATGTCGAGGATCTCGCGCACGCTCATGCCCGTCTTCTTCTTCAGCTCCTGGTACGTGCCTTCGGGATCCAGGCCCCCGTCAGACTCGTCCATCTGCCGCTTGTACAGGCCAGCCACGCCAGGCACCTTGTCTGGCAGGTCGGGCGCCAGGTGGGTATCGCCGCCGTCGAACCCAGTCATGGAATTGCGCTCCATGAGATATTTGTATGCCTCCAAGTCTGAGATCTCTTCTGGGCCTTCGCTGTCTATGCCTTTTGCCAGATCCTCTAGGGCGCCTTGCCGTGCCACCTCCGTCTCGCCAACGACCCTGTCCATGGTTCCCACAAGCTCGTCCGTCGACAATGCCTCCTCAGGGTTGCTATTCAACATCTTGGACCGCATGTCCTCGTACATGTTGAGCGCCTGCTCGTAGGTTATATCATGCGATACACCGCGCTTTTCGTTCAATTGGCGCACGAATTCGACAAAGTCGTCGCCGAACTCATCCGGTGTCATGAATTTCGCAGTCGTATCAACCGGCCGGTAGTTCTTGACACGCTTGTCCACGACGGGGCGGACCTTTGAGAAGTCCTCGAGGTACTCGAACGCGTACGGGTCGTTCCGTATCCTACCCTGCACCGCCAGGTCATCCGTATCAATGACCTTCTCGCCCAGCTGTACTGCGCTCAGCTGCTCTGGCGTATATTTCTTCTTGAGAGACTTGAGATCAGTTTCATCCCAGTCGGGTAGCGACTCCTCCTTGAACCTTCTCCTCGTCTCGGGGTTGCTCAGATCCAACTCATCGGCCTTGACATTCTTGAAAGGCGACCTCTTCCTCCCTGCCATGGGCGCCGAGGCGTGGAAATTGTGTCGTTGGCATAGTGAACCCGGAGCGGCGGCTGCGGCGGCGGCTCGCGCGGAAGTTTTCGCGGAGTTGGCTGCCAGAGACCTGCAGAGCAGGCGCCTGGCAGCAGGTGTAGCCACACTCATGGCTGCCGAAGGAATGGTAGGCGACGTGGCCTGGAATGGCGCATGGATCGTTGGGACCCGTGGACTCGTGCAGGCGTCAAGCAATACGTGGAGTATAGCTGTGTAGCTCTTTGCTCGGCCGCAAGCTCACGAGCCCGTCACCAAATTTTCGACAGGGGTGGCTTCGCTCTTGATGACTAAGGACACAGAGATACGTAGCCTTCACAGACTGCCTAGGTACCTAGGTACTGTGTACTGTGTAGCACGCAGCACCCTTCAAACTCGGTGCAATTGCTCCTGTGCCAAGCAAGGTATTTGCCCCGGGTACCCACGGGGTAGGCACCCCCAATACCCGCCACGGACAGCCTCAGAAGAGCCTCAAACTGCAACGTCGGCTGCAGCAGTCGTCAAGCTCTGCGGATATCAACAGCAGTCGTCACGCGAGGCCAACCGCTCGAGGCTTAGCCAGTGAACACGTTCCGGGTCTTGGCGGCCCCCGTGAATGGATGGGACGATGAGGCGGCCAGCCAATTGGGCCGCGCTTAGTTCACTCGCCATGAGTTCAGTCTGCCGCAATCCTGAAACCGTCGGGTTTCGATCTCCTCGACGGCTCCCCTATTCTGGCCTGTAGCCCTCCTGGGGTGAGACGAATTGGCCCGGGACCCATTCTCTCGTCCTGCCCAGATGGTTTGTATCATGTGCATGCGCTCTCCTTTCTGTTTCTGCCTCCGATCTTCTTTTCCCTCTATTCACTTCTGCGAATAGCCTCTTTCGCCATCTGCTGGTCCAGTTGTTTATATTCCTCTTCACTTCTCCAAGGCCAAGAACCCACCGCCGTCTTGCAGAGCAAGCTAAACAGACACAGTCGTTTCTGTCACCCCTCCCATAATTCAATAAGAACGACCGACCATGGGTCAATTCGATTGGTTCAGCAAGATCGGCGCCACGCCTCAGGCCGTCGCTGCCCTCAACGACCAGCCGTACCTCTTCACCATCCTCATCGTCGTTCTCCTCATCCTCATCCTGGAAGGTGTCTTCATCTGGTACATCCATTTCGCCACACTTAAGCCCGAGCAAAAGAAAAAGAAGGAGAAAAAGGGCGGCAAGGGCGGAGCAAAGAAATAATCGCAAGCCGACCTCATCCCAACATCGAGACCGGCGCATAGATCTCCACCGGAGCCTCGACTGTGAATGAAAGCGTCCTCGGCTCCACGAACCTCGGTTGGAAGGACCTCGGGGGCGTTGATCAACAGTCGCTGTACCCGAAATTACGCTTTGCTTGAAGCAAGCGGTGTGCCATGAGAGGCACGAGGAGCATGTGTTGAAGTGGTCTCGCTAAGACCAACGGGACGATAAATTGGCATTAATAGAAGCGCAAATCTGTTACGAATATAATGACCCGGCCTACATTAGGTCTTTTATAGACTGCCGTTTCTCTCTTCTCGAGTGATGGAATGCGTGATTGAAAGATGTAGGGATGTTCTACAACGTGGCAAGCTTCTCATCGAGTGTTTCGCGGCTGGGAGCAGGGCAAGCTCACCATTGTGTATACACGCCTCTTGCCCCACCGTGTGTGAGGAACATGTTCTGCCCTCTGCGAACTTGCGTCCGCGGCGCATTAGGCGCCAACCTTCTGCCTCTGGAGTCTAGGCATTCGATCTAAGCCGACATGACCCATCGCGCATTTCACACCCGCATATTCGTGTCTTCGAGTTACATGGGGCAGACAATCCTCTATTGGTCGGTACACCTGCTGACTTTGGCTTCTTCCACCGTTCATTCATCCTATAGTTGCAGCATCGGGTGTCCTGCTGCAAACGACTCTCTAGAACTACTCCTCTTTGGGCCATAACAGCTCTCGTTTCCAGATGCAGCGGATCATGGTGAAGAATATGATAGCCCAGACAAGAACCAGCAGTCCAGTCATGGCACATCCGACGATCTGGAGCGGCCTGCTGCTGAACGCGTTCGCTATTTGGTATGTTGCGGTCAAAAGCGCCGTGTTCGGGAAAACGAAAGAGAAGAAGGTCATCTGGAAGCCAATCTTGGCCTCGTGTTCTGGCCGGGCGTATTTCCAGAAGCTACCAACGGATACGAGAAAGAACCTGGAGCAGCTTTGTCAACAGACTGGTCAATCGTTGATCTGAGCGAGGTAGCACCGACCAGATGGCGAGGCCCCATAACCACAGCCCGATCATGGCAGATAATAGCTTCAGGATGAACACAGCGTGACTCGTCATACCAGGCATCATGAAGTCATCCGGAAGGATCTCACCTGCCAAACCCCCGAGTTGAACTGCGAATGAGGCCGGTCAGCTTGGTTGCAGGAATCCATGGCAGGGGGTTGTAAATGTGTCGCTGGTGCTTACCGAGCCCGGCCGCGGTGAAGCCACTAGGTCCGATCGAAATGAAGACACCAGGCCGTTGCATATCCCGCGGCAACTTCTGCGTCATGAGCCTATATACAAAGGCGGCAAGGATCATAAAAGACAGACAGAACCCCATCCCCTGCACAGCAACTGCGGCCATAGCTATCGGTAAAGCATTCAGGGTACTCGTATTCCCAACCTTGATGGACGAGTTGATGAGGTTGCCCGCAAAAGGGGCTGTGAGCAGGAGTGGGTAGGCTGGAAATACCCACACGGGGGTCATGGTGTGGATAGGAAATATTCTGTAGCAAGGTCAGTTTTGGACAGGACTACAAGGGACGTGTTACATTAGGAGTGCTCACAGTGTAGACCAAAGAATCAGATATATACCGGCACTAATAAGGATAGCTGCCACTGTCCATATCCAAAATAGGGCCTCCATTGTGGCCAGAAGCCAGGGGCCAGTCTTTGGGACGCCATACTGGCAGATGTTTATCAGAATAGTGCCGACGCTTCGGTGAAGTCAGCAATCATGATCTCCCGAACTCGGACTGTGAACTCACGAGACAAGCTTTGACCTTGTTAGCGGCGTCATGACATTCATGTGCTGAGGTCCATGTACTCACAGAGGCCGGTATGAAGAGGGACTCAAACTTGTCAGTAAAGGAGTGACGAAAGCTCCCTGGCCGTAGATGAAATCTCATGAGAAGAAGAGCTGTGTTGATTAAGAACAGACAAACGTTGAAGATGAAGAAGATGGCTCCAACGGTATAAAGCCACTGAGACCGGAAGGGAACTAGGCAGGTCAATACTCAACGTCGTGTCCCGAATCTCTCGAGCAGTGACTATTGTTGTTATCTCACCAGTTGCAAGGACATTGGCAACACCCCCTGTTGCCATTGTAGATGTGAACCACGTCCATTGGAAGCACGCGATTCTGTCTCTGATTCCAACCGCCTTCAGCACGTCGGTCTTCTCGACCTTGGAAACCAAATTGTCCAAGGCCGGGTTTTGAACCCGTTGGGTCTGCTGCAGCTCATTCAGTCTGTGGAACAAATGGCTCGTGGCCATGGCAGACGTCACAGTGCGATCGACCGTGTGCTCGGTCGGAGACTCATACCCGAGCCCAGTAGAATATGGCCGCGGAGGCGTCATATTTCACAGTCCGACAGTTCCTGAAAGCGCGGCAAGAGTTTGGAGATGATGTAGAGGACAATAGCGACTTCAGGGTCAGCGTAGCCTATGGCACCATGGAAGTTGATCAAACTGGTCAAGAAGACAACCAAATCCAAGCCCGCTGTTGATAGTTCAGTCAGGGTCATCGTCGTCGGGTCACGCCTCCGCAGCCCCTCAGCGTGCTAAAGGTTGAGGGGGCCAGAATTCCGAGAAGTGACAGGCGGAGAGGGTATGTGCAATATGGCCCAGATGCCCAGAGGCCGCTGCCCAGACTTTATGTGCTGTGCGATAGACCCTCTTGTTGCGGGGCGGAGTTTGCAAGGCGGAAGAGGGAACACACAGTCAGTCTGTCTCTGCAATGGCGGTGGGTTGGTTGCTGGGGGTCGAGTCGATGCGATCGGGCCTCGGGAAATGGTGGGGTGCAGACCCCAGTTTGCGGAAGGAGATGACGAAGATCTGCCAGTGTGTGGACTTCAGTGCAAGTGCAGGGCATGTGTAGTTCGCCCAAGTAGACCTGGTCCTTGTGCCACGGCGTGAATTGGTCGTCGCTGAGATCTTTGCTGTGCATCTGTGAATGACGATGGTTCAAGGCCAGGCCTTCTCTGCAGCATAGAACGGGCATACCATTCTTCCTCAGTCGGCCAAAACCATGCCGTGTTCCCTGCCCCCCGACCGCTCCCGCTGTCTCGGGACATCGCAAGATCGGCCAGCAAACACAATACGTGTCTGGCCGAGCTGTGCCACAGGTGCCAATATAATGGGACTGGAATTCCAACCCCTGCAAGGTTCCTCGAGTGGTTATTTGGGATCAACACTTGGTGCTTATCTGAGTGCCTGGACGCTGCCACAATTGCTGCCACCGCACCGAAGCATCAAGTTGACCCCCAAAAAGGATATTATCCGAATACACTCTCGCAGGTAGTCGGCCAGCCGTGAATGCTGATACTTGGTATATTCAACCACCTACCTCTATTGGTGGGTACCTGGGTACCTAGGTAGGTAGGTAGGTACCTGCGTAGGTGGGCAAGTGGTCAAGTGGGCAGACAGGCAAGCAGGGACGTCGACACTCCTTCCCCCAATGAGCTGCCGCACGATGTGCTTTGCCGCGAGCATGTTCGTCGATAGAAGGAAGGAGCAACTGGTTTCACGGCACCACCGTAGAAGCTATGTGCAGGTGGTCTTCCTTTCCCTGGCTTCCTCCCTCATTACACGTCGAGAGTCAAGAGTCCCCACCTCATCAGTCCTCATTCTGTAGTGAAAGGCACTCTATCCTAGGTATCTGGAAGGCAGATATTTGTCCTGATCCCCCTCTGCCATCTCCCCTGACGCCATCAATGCTCTGTTTTCTTACTTAAGGGAATACGTCTCCTCTCTTCGTCTTCGGTGGCAATGATCCTGTTCCATTTTTTGGCATGGCTGTCGAGCACGCCATGATCAAGCGTGATCTCCAACAAATCCCAGCTATCTGGAGTGGTGTTTCCTTTCATGTCAAATATATGATCCTTCTAGCATGGCTCCAGAGAAGACTGTCGATACCGGCAGTTTCAGCATCGCGAGCAGGGTCGACAAGGATTTCGCCCTCACTGTGTCCACCTCAATGACTCTGTCGCTTCCAGACCACCTCGCAGACAACCTGACTGCAGATGAGCTGAGAGATCAAGTGCAAGCGGGAGCTCTTTGGCTCACGCGAGCGAGCTCTTGTCGACTCACATTGGCCATCCACTTTGAGCGGCCAGCCGAGATGTCAGTCCAAGGGGACGCACAAAGGACACAACTCGCCATCGAGACATTTCAGACATTCCCGGTTTGCTGACCTCTCCTCGTTGGCCTTCTACATTTGTAATACTAACCGGTCAAAGCTCTGGTGCGATTTGGGTCTTGAGCTCCGCCTGGAACTGAACGTACTTCAAAGCAACAGAACTCCTTCCGCAACCTCGGTATACTATATACAGCATGCCCAGCAACACTCGGGTTTGTTCGTCCCGCAAGGCGTTCCCTGCGGCTACCTCTCCGAGATTTCCTGCAGCTTTCGGTATGCGGCCACGACGTCCACGGGGCCAAAAAAGGCTGGGGAAACCGTGCCTCGATCGAGAAACAAGACGTGCTACGATCTCCGGAAGCTAGCCAGGACACCAATTGAGCCATGTCCTGTAAATATCGCAGCCTTCTGGGATATTCCCTTTGACGTGCAGGCGGCAAGGGTGGTGTATCTTACACAGAGTGCGTTGAATCTTATGCTGGGTGTGAGAAGGAGGTGTCTGGGAATTCAGTACTTGGAAGGGACGAAACCACCAGCCTTTCTTGAACTTGCGCCGGCCGTCTGGAACGCACAATATTTTCAGGTCAGTAAAGTTGACAGATTTTACTCCTCAGAGCCTAACGTGAAACTCCAGAATGTCGTTAGTCGGGCGCAGTTGATTCCAGCTATATCCTCCGCGTTGGGAAACTTGATGAGCACTCAGTCGCCAGTACTTCGGCGGAAGATCGAATCACTTGTTCCAGAATCGGCCGCAGGCTCAGGGCTCGACAAGGTAATAGACGAGCTCCACAGAAGGGCCCAGGTCTTACTCTTGCGGTCGGCACGGGATCAGAAGATCAAAACTTGCCTACCGAGGGCTAAAGCTCAGAGTGCCCACCCTTCCGGCCTCGTCTTGTCTCAGGAAGGCTCCTCTGTACCAGATGCATTCACACGCAACGACTTCACCGACTACGCCAGCCTAGACCATATAAAAGAGAGTCTGCATGGGCAGGGGGATAGTCAGTCACATGAGGCAACATCGGGTTTTGCTGATCATGGTCGGTTGAGTCCGGAGTCTGAGGGCAGCCGTGGCTTTGCAAATTACAGCGCAGGCAGCACTGGAAGCAGCGGAATCAACCTCGGACCTGAAGAACATTACATGGACCACGATATGGGAGGTGCGGAATGGATCGATTATGATGTCGCTTCTTATACATCGCAAAACCTGCTGGAGTATGGCGTCCTGTACCATGAGAATTGTGTAGGCGACGAGATTTTTGATCTGACACACGGTGAGCGAGATTATCAAGAGCAGCACCTCCAGGAACATGACGTGGAAAACGCGGGTTTCTATGATGAGAGCGACGGTTACAACAATTACTACGAGATGTCAGACATCGAAGGACGATTGCAACCCACTCCACGTGCTTTCGAGGATTACTCTGCCGAGTCAAACAGGGCGGCTGGGACTCTGGGGTACTCTGGGGCCGACTTCTCAGACTTGGTTGCAGACGAAGACGACGCCATTGACATTGGAATATGCGACGATGTCCACGAGGAGGGCATAGATTCTGACGAGTGTCGATACGATCCCTGTGAACCCAACGATGACTACGATCAGGGGGCCATGCTTCATGGGGATGACATAGACGACGAACCGGGCCCCAACTTCATTACAGGGGGCTATGCTCACCACAACAACCAGGCGGGAGCGGCAGAAGGCACTACGGAGGTTGGCTCGCGCAGAGCGCCCCAGGGCTGGAGTCAGGTGCCCAGTGGACTATGCGTACCACGGCAGGGAAGAGCGATGGGCGCGTCCTGGGCCACACCCGACCGCCTTCGACAGGAGGTTGGCAGGTTACCCGTAGGTGGGTTGCGGGCGCAACTGCGAACGTCGGACCAGGTGGCGCAGTAAGATGGGAAAGAATTATCTATGCCGGTCAACGGGCGCGAGTCTTGGCATGGCGCGGTGCATGTGCTATGTGCCCGGGTGCCAGACACAAGGCGAAAAGGGGGCGTGATTGAAAGCGAACGAACCGCCAGGACCGCCGACTAAGTCAGCCGCCGAGTTGTTGGCAGGGGTGTGTTTTGGTGGAATGTCTGGATGAAGCTCAGATTTCAGCTCATCGGATCTGTTGGCGTGGACTTTATTGCCCCTGAGCGGGCAGAGAGTGGGGGAAACTGGCGCAAGAAGCGACACCTCGACGACCTTGGGCTCCCAAGACGTCGTGTAACGACAACGCCACGCCGGCAAGTGCATGTAGACTATTTCGGGATAGAGACGTACAAACTACCAACCATTCATAAAAGTTGTCCAGGTGTGGCGGTTGGCTGATTGATTACTG
Source organism: Diaporthe sp. PMI_573 (assembly GCA_021399435.1). Taxonomy (NCBI): domain Eukaryota; kingdom Fungi; phylum Ascomycota; class Sordariomycetes; order Diaporthales; family Diaporthaceae; genus Diaporthe; species Diaporthe sp. PMI_573. Next base: position 1,168,318 of record JAJTUP010000015.1, on the reverse strand, counting down.
TAGGTGACAAGGCAAGATTGAGCGCATTCGCCTGCCCGCCTTATTTTAGTTGACAAGTCCTGGCCTCTCTTGGCTTCTGCATGCTGGATCCCTCACCCGCCCTTGGCGGCATGAGCTTTAGATTGTGCCGTTTACAGATACCAATTGAGGAGGGGTGGGCAGGACGCCCGGGGCAGTGGCTGCAGCCGACCACCGCCAGCTGTGACGGCCTCAACCTCGTACAGCTACCTGCGGTACGGCCCTGTCTATGCACTGTAACTACCTGTGCATAGGCAAGTCCACATGTAGATGTATCTTACCAAACTACCTACCTAGGTATACAATATGACAAGGCAGGCTGGGCAGCAAAGTGCGAACGAAGCAGGGACGAGACGCCGCAGCTCATGTGTTCGAGTGCGCGCGCGCGTGTGTACACCTGGGCACCTCAAGCGACACCCTGGGAACCCACCGCATTTTCTCGTACTGCCAGCGCCAGCAGGGACGGAACACGTCCTCTGAACATTGCTCGTCGCCCGCCCACCGCCGCATACAAACCAGCTCCTCCCTCTCCTCAAGTGCACGGTGCCCAGGCGCGCCCGATTGCTCCTCATTCCCACACCCAGCGGCCTGGATCTGCCAGCGAGTGAGTCTCTCCAGCCCGTCCAAGAGTCATGCTGTGGGTTGTCCACGAGGTGGCATGATCCCTTCCCCAACGCGTTGCGGGTTCGTGTTCGCATGTGAAGGCATCCTGCCAGCCTGCAACTCGCCCTCCGCACTCGCACTCGCCCTCACCGACCAGCAAGCTTACGGTAGCATCTCACCACCAGCAGCGTCCTCGCCCAACCTAACGTCCTCCACTGCCTGTCTGCCCTAGCCCCTTAGCTCTGCCGCCCTCCGCCCATCCCCCCACGCCCGGACACCCTCCCCGAGTCCGCTCCTTCGTCGGTCGCCAGCCCCGGAGCCCCACAGGCGACCACCTCCGTCCTACTGTGCCGCCCGTCGTCGTGACAGGAGCAGGCCGCCGCCTCCTCCCCTCCCTCGCGCCTTCCATCCCCTAAACCGCCCCCGAAATCCTCGCCGACCTGCCGGTGCGCGCCACGAGCCAGCCGGCATCTTCCAACCGGGCCAGGCGCCCCAACATGTGCCTGTGCTTGTCCCTGTGCCGCAACCCTGATCGCACCCTCGCAGAGACGCGCTGAAGGGACCAACAAATATCAGGGATATACGCCATCCTTCCGCTGGCCCCCCTCCCAAAGACATACCCACTTCCCGACCCCCTCAAGATCCCCAGTGGACACTTTCCCGCGTACATGGCACGGCAGGCTGGGTCGTAGCCAACAGACACGCGCCGTTCGGATCAACAGGGGACAGTACGCCAGGCCAACGTCGTCCCGCCCTGCCCCTAAAAGTCACCATGGACACATTAAACATCGCCATCATCGGGGCCAATGGCGTGGGCAAAAGTGCCTTCCTGCAGCAGGCCCTGAAGATGTCCAGGCCTGCCAACCAGGGCGTCGTCACCTTCAACTGGACAGAGCCCGATGGCTCCCAGCATACCGTCAACATGTTCGAGGTCGACCTGGAGGCCTTCGACCTGGGCATGGACGAGCCCATCCGCTGGCCCAAGCAGGCCAACGGGATGCTTGCCCCTCGCATTGATGGCACCCTGGTGCTCTACGACGTCATGAACAAGGACAGCATCACTTCGCTGCCCCAGACACTATGTGAGCCGTCCGTCTCCGTGCTATGCCGCTCCCGTCATTTACTAAGCCCCACGACAGCCTCTCTCTCCGTGTCCAACTATCCCGTGGTCCTTGTCGCAACGAAATGCGACAACCCCGAGGAGCTCAGGGAGCTCGACACGGCAAGCGTTGCTGCCGCATACCCCTCCGTGGTAGCCAATTTCACCACCTCTCCAAACACCCCGAACACCACTAGGGACTGTCTGCAGGTCATATTGAGGGCAGTCGTGAGCGGCCGGAAAGGTAATAAACTTGACCCCCCACCCTCGTGTCCCGACCCCGAGCTGCTTCTATTCATGGACCTCCCCCCAGGTCCAGGTGCTCAAGGATCATGACTCATGCCTCACTCCTCCCAACACTGACTTCTGCCATCTCTGAGCTGACGTGCATGCCATCCCAGGAGGTGATAAGTCGGATGCGGCCAGCCAAAGACGGCGTGCCGCCTCGGCCGCAAATCTGGAGCCCACAGTAGATCCTCTCAACAACGGTCGACCCGATTCCGTGCATAGCAAACACAGCAGAGCTAGCTCCGACCTGTCATTGCTCCGGGGTTTCTCGCAGCAGGCGAGCGATAGGGATAGTTACTACCGAGGGTCGTCGGCACGCTCGCCCAGAGCTTACCCGGGCCAGGGTCTGGGTCAGGACGAGATGAACCCGACGGTTTCAAGCCAGCTGCGGCAGACCGGCGTGCGTTTAGACCTTGGGGCGGAGCCATTCTACGAAGTCGATGAATCAGACGTGGAGTCGTTCCGCACATCAATGACAGACGACATGCCGCTATTGCAACGGAGCGACGAGAGTTTTATGGACCGACCAACCAAGATGACCGGCGTGGCTTTCGATGACCTTGTGGACAGGCTTCTGGCACCGAGGATGACGAGGGCGGACAGCAACTTTGCGGACATCTTTCTGTGTTTGTACCGAAAGTTTGCTGCGCCAGGGCAGCTTTTTTCCGCTATACTCACCAGGCTGGAACGGGGGAAGGAGGACAAATCGGCACACTACCTCGGCAAGAAAGCCACGCAGATGCGCATAATCGAGGTAGTGGCCAGGTGGGTATCCCTTTATCCTGGCGATTTTGCCCGGCCGACGACCAAGAAGACCCTGGAGCGCTTCATCAACCACCTTGCGAGCGAGCCCGCCTTCAGTGCAGCCGCCGGTCAGATGAGGCACCAACTCGAAACTTTTGTGGTAGAAGATGATGATACGGCGTGGGCACAATCAGATGATCTGCCCGAGGATGCCAGTACGGCCAGCTCGCACAAATCCCAGGATCTTGAAGTGCCGATGGCCTCGTTGACCGTAGATGACCACCTGTCGGCGGAAATACGGCGACCCTCACAGGGCTCTGAACTATCGCACGTCGAGCGAGATTACAGCACAGGGGAGACGAACTACCAGTATCACACTTACGGGGACTACGAGCGGGAGGCGGCAAAAATGATCCCCCAGGCCACCCTGCCTCTCAACAAGTTCCGCTATCACATTTTCATGGATACAAACCCCGAGGACATCGCCGAAGAAATCACCCGCATCGACTGGATCATGTTCAGCAGCGTGCGCATCCGCGACTGGGTGCGACATGTCAGCCTGTCGACTGCAGAGAAGGAGCGATGCCGGTCGCTGAGAAACGCCAACCGCCTGATTGCGCACTTCAACCACGTTGCTAAGTGGGTGCAGAACATGGTGCTGATTCGCGACAAGGCAAAGCATCGCGCCCCGTGCCTTGAGAGATTCATGATCATTGCACACAAGCTGCGGAAACTGAACAACTACAACGGGCTAGGCGCTGTGGTCGCGGGCCTGCAAAACGCTAACATAGCGCGCCTCCACGCGACGCAGGCGCTCGTCAGCAAGGAGGTCTGGAAGCAGTACCAGAGTGCTGAGAAGCTAATGTTGAATACCAAATCGTCGTTCGCATACCGCCTGGCGTGGGAGAACAGCCCACTCCCCAGGATACCATATATGGCACTCCACCGGAAGGATCTGACGTTTGCCGAAGAGGGCAACAAGACCCTTGTGGGGCCCAACGGGGACCGGATCAACTGGAAGAAGTTTGAAATCCTCGGGGAGATCCTGTTGCCCATAATGAAGAGCCAGGGGGCACCGTACCCGAACCTCCTCAAGAAGCATGAGGTCAGCCGGGACTTGATTCTGGACTGCCGCATGGAGTTGGACGAGGATGTAAGTCTGATCATTCCGACCCGGAACACATGCACGCCCATGCACACGCGCAAAGCTGACATACAACCCCAACAGGCCCTCTACCAGCGCAGCAAGCAAGTCGAGCCCGGTATCGGGGGTACGGGCGGTGCGGCCGACCTGAAGAAGAAGACGATGGGTTTCCTGAGGGGCGGGGTCTAAGAAAGGCCTGAGAGGCGGACGGCTGACGGATTGGTTGATCTACGCCGAGGAATTTCTCTTTCACACATGGAAGCTGGAGTCTTCTACTAACTAAACATACGTTTTTCCCGACTTTGCACATAGAGGAAACATGGTAGCGGAATGTCATGGGGTTTTCGTTTCGTTCATGTCAAACGCATGTGTGCGCGCGACTGTGCGCGAGTGTGTCCGGAGCGCTCAGGGTTTTCTACCCGGTCTTTGTTAATACACTATTGTCATCTCACCGTCCAATGGTCACTCACCGATGCTCTCCCGGCCTGCTGTAATTGGCTCTGCCTCAACATTTGTTCACCTACGTCACTACGAAGGAAGCCGAGGTGTTGAGACCGCCATGGAGAATGGAAATAAAGGGGTATCGTCTATCATACTTCATGTGCTGTGTGACATGGCGTACATCTATCTCATCTATATACATTGATGCCATACCCGCTCGGGGCCATGGCCAGTGCCACACATTAGCTGCGGGCGGGGGGCAGCTTCTGGCGATCCCATGCCTCCGAGCCCACGTCGGCACCGGCTTGTTTCGAGAAGGCGGCATCGCTGTCGAACTGGTTGCTGGTCTTGGTCGGCGTATACGTCAGCTCCACCTCATGGTCGACCCTGATGAAGTTCTCCTGGGACGTCGACCCGGACCCGGACCCGGACACGGCGGGCCTCCTGAACGCGCTGCTCCCCACGGTACCGACGCTCCCCTGGACAGCAGCCGCGGCAGAGCTGCCGCCGTTGACGGTGCCGCCCCAGGAGCCGAACAGCCAGCCGTCCATGACGGGCAGCGAGGCGGTGATGGTTCCCATGCAGAGATCGAGGCAGGTCCAGACGAGGATGTCGGTGTAGCTCCACGTCGAGTCCTTGGAGATGGACTGCAGCTGCTGCAGGAGGCCGCCGATGACGCTCAGGGCGCCGGCGGCCCAGATGAGGAACAGGCGGGCCTTCTTCTGCCAGCGCATGCGCACGCTCCAGAGGATGACGACGGGGGTCATGAGCAACAGCACGCCCAGGACGAGGTGGGCGACGCGCAGGGTGCGCACCGACAGGGTGTTGTCGAGGCACGAGGCCGGGGAGTCCAGGCTGCCGGCGTACCAGCGGTCCCAGCTGGCCCGGAGCGGGCGGCAGAGGAGGACCTGCCAGAAGATGGCGAGCAGGACGTAGGCGACCTCGACGGCGAGGAAGAGGTCGGTGACGACGGTCCAGAAGCGGGAGATGCAGTCGACTATGCGCCTGATGAAGAGGGTGATGGAGATCTTGATCAGGCCGACGGCGATGTAGAATATGATCTGGCACACACGGCCGTAGTAGGCGTAGACGTTGTACTGCGCGTACGTCACCTCCCAGACGTGATGGCCTGCTCCCCCCTGGACGACCATGAGGATCTGGAGGATCGGGTAGGTGACTGCGATGGACTGGAGGTTCATTCGAGGTCAGCCTTTGTTACTTACAGGCTCGACATATATGCACGCCTGATGCATATATATACTCTATATATATATATGTTTGTGTATGTGTGGATAGCATTCGGGCCAAAACCACACATTCAAGGGCAGCACATTTGGGGGAAGGCTTACAGCAGCGGCCAAAATCACCCAGTCATCGGAGCCAAAGACCATCTTTGTGCTGTAATACCTCAGCGCGAGCCTCGTAGCCGTCACGACGGATATAAGCAGTATGACAATGACCATGCCCGCGATGATGCCCGGCTGCTTCGTCTCGTACAGGTAGCCGGCGGGCTCTTTCGGTACCGTTATCCACCCCCTGCTGGCATTTGCACTGAAGAGCCCGACGGAGCGGAATATACCCCGGACGATGAAGAAGTCATGCTGATTATTGGGCGGCTCGCCCAGTATGGCGGAGCTGTTGCTCATGACGGGAATGTGAGCAGTCAGTCGACCTTTTTGGGAGGCGGGTGCCGAGGTGGGAACAATGCGGAAAGGATGGACCTCCCGGGAGGGAGCACAAGATGTCGAGTATTTCTGTCGTTCGGCAGAGTTGCCCAATGTCGATCACGGATAGAGCCCGACGGCTCGGGTGACAGGTTTGTTTTTAGATGGGAGGGAGAGGACACCTTGGACACGTATGATGGGTTGGGACGTGTCCCGGCGGAAAGGAAACTCAAGCATTGCCTCTGCTAAGCGGCAGACATGAACTCCCGTTTCAAGATCAGCCTGGGTGGCTCGATGGGCGCATCAAGGTGAAGAAGGGTTCTCCCGGGCTGGCGAACCCAAATGTCCGGAAAGTATCACGGTTGGACCACAACTGGAGACGACTCGAGGATATCCGCCCTCAGCTGCCGGGCGCTGGGCCCCACAATACCAGGTTTATTGTTGAACACAGCAATGCAAGAGCGCAGGGGTCCTGGAACTTTACTGTGTGCGTGCGAGGTTGAAAGAAGGTGACGGGTGGGCCCAAAATGCGATCGAGCAGAGATCGATCCACCAGCACGCACGCAAGCAAGCAAGCACGAGACTGTCGTAATAACGAGGAAGCGCACCCCACAACACCATGCACATCACGCTACAGGACGCAGGACGACATCTCACGGGCACGTCACCCCATCAGCCCCATGAGACTTTATTCCTTGCCGCAGCCACGCGGGAAGGTGTGATGGGGTGGTGTGGCGAGCTGGGCTGGATTGGGCTGGCTGGGCAGGCAAGGCAAGGCGAGGCAAGGCAAAATTCGACTCCCCGACGTTTGGGATCCCTGCGAGGCGTGTATGTGTTTTGCCGTCGCCTCATTTAGAGCGACCGGGAATCCGCCGGCAGTGGATACTGCAATTTCAACCGGGGCCTGACAACGGCGAGCTCGGCTACCATCAACCTGGGCGGCTGAGCTGAGGCCGGGACGTGCGGCATGGCGGACAGAAGAAGAGGATGTGAGGACGTTTATAATATGCTGAGGCAGGTCCCTGAGTCCTGACACCGCTCTGCCATGAACACTAGGTCATGTTTTCCACATCGTCAACGTGGCCCAGGAGCGGGTAAAAGTGGGCGAGGCCAGCCAAAAGCCGAGGCGAATGCGAAAACAACCCCCGTGGGCGTGTGCAATCTCTGCTGGCGGACCTCCGAGGGTCGGTCGGTCGCTGGAAGCTGGCCATCATTTCTTTTTTGACAGACTCACTCACGATGCGGTCAAAAAAATCCAGCCAGGTGCCTCCGCCTGGCAGCCTGGGTGAGAGGAGCCAGCTCTTGCTTGCAACAAAGGCTTCATCCAACCTGATCCGGCGGGCAGCCCCGAACCGGACCCGATGGAACCCCCACATTCAAGGCCTTGCCCGGGGGGCTAGAGGAGAGAGGGGCTCCGCCTGGCACGGCTCATCTCCGAAAATATCGAGAGGGAGGGGGGACCCCTTCGCGATAGGGGCAAGTGGCGGCGGATGGGGCACGATGGATCTTCGCCGACAGAGTCCAGACTCGCCAAAGCTCGACCTGTAATCAGCGACTGGGTCCCTGCCGAGGATGATGAGGAGGTCGTCGCGTCTCTGAGACTCCAGTTCCAATTGCCAAAAGCCGCCACGCCAGCCGCCATCGCGAGTGTGCCCAGGGTCCCGCCATTGCTCGAGGTCTGCGGTCTGCGGTCTGCGGTCTGCGGCATCGACACACCTGGCTCTCGTCAGCCCCTCTCAAGAGTCCCTTGCCCATGGCGCACCACTCTCTCACATCCCTCCTCAGCTCGGCTGCCCTGGCCTTGCTCGCGGGGGGCTCGCTTGCCGCCGCCGCACGTCTCCCTGGCCGATCCGACAACTCCACTGCCGACTGCACGGGCGTCTTGGCCCTCAGCCCCAGGTGCAGCTCCGACCAGGCGCCCTACGCGAGGGACGTCTTCTATGTCGGCGGCCGTTACTACGGGGACGACACCGGCAACCGCATCACCGATCAGCTGTACGTCGAGAAGCTGACGCCGGCCGCTGTCACCCAGTCCAAGCCCGTGGTTTTCCTTCATGGAGGTGGCGGCAGCGGTGTGTCTTGGCTCAACACGCCAGACAACAGGAAGGGCTTTGGTATGCCTTTTGCCTTCCCCCCCCCCTCCTCCCCTTCCCTTCTTTCACATTTGTGTGTCTTATTTTCCTCCAAAGCGCGACATGCTGTCTCGTGGCTGTTAGAGGGGTTGTTGCTGTCGTCCGATGAGCCTGTTACTCACCAAGTACGGACCATGAGCATCGTGTGGGCTCCGAGGCTGGCTTTCGGGTGTGGTTACTCTCAGGTGCCGATTGCAATATATTCTGGAATGTCGTGCAACAAAGCGTGAACTCGTGCTGACAGAATGAACAGCCTCATACTTCGTTGAGCAGGGCTATCAGGTCTATATTGTCGACCAGACCGGAGTCGGCCGCAGCACCCAGACAGACCTTGGCAGTTATCCCCTGTCATCCAGTACCTCTGTCGAGAACACGGAGAAGTCCTTCTCAGGCCCTCAGCACTTCCCGGAGCTCTACCCGCAGGCCGTGCTGCACACCCAGTTCCCCGGCACCGGCCTGCGCGGCGACCCCCTCTTCGACGCTTTCCAGAGCGCCGTGATTCCCTACTCCACAAACTCCACCGGGGTGCAACAGGTCATGAGGGAGGCCGGCTGCGAGCTCCTGTCCATCATCGGGCCGTCCTACCTCGTCTCCCACTCCGCCGGCGCCCTGTACCCGATCCTCATGTCCAACGACTGCGGGGGCCTCATCGCCGGCAACATCAACCTCGAGTCGTCCACCACCCCGTTCTTCTTCCCCAGCACCGGCCTCTCCGGCAATGGCTCCCTCTCGGGGTCCGTCACGCGCGCCTGGGGCCTGGCCGACGTGCCCATCGACTACGACCCGCCAATCTCGGACCCCTCAGAGCTGGTCCAGGTCGAGGTCGGCAACGACACCCTCGCCCACCGCTCGTGCCACCTCCAGGCCGAGCCCGCGCGCCAGCTGCCCAAGATCAGCGCCGTCAGGTACCTGCTCGTCACCAGCGAGGCGTCGGTGCACGTCACCTACGACCACTGCACCGTCGAGTACCTGGAACAGGTCGGCGGCAGCCCGGAGTGGATCAAGCTGGCCGACCTGGGCATACACGGGAACGGCCACTTCATGCACCTGGAGCTGAACAACCTCGAGATCGCGGCCGTCGTGCATGACTGGATCCAGGGCGGCGAGAATAATGCCACGCTGACGCGCAGGTGGTCGTCATGATGGGTATATACTGTGGGGGGCGGGGGGAATGAAGATGTATATCTTGGTACTTTAATGTCTCAATATGTAATCCCGTATTGGACCGAGGACCGAGGCGTCAGCATGCCATGTCTCAGATTCTCCCGATTCAAGTTTTGCGTAACATGATCCCAAAGTGTGGCAGCTGTGTATATGTTGTGCGTGTGGGTGTGTGGGTGTGCAGGAATGTATTGAAAATAACTGACATGAGATAAATTAGGCTGAGCACGTCAGTATATATGAGCTACCATGTACTTGTTACCGTGGAAATCAGTTTAGAATTCATTGCTACAATGCAGTGTGCCTAATCTGATTTTGGCCACAAGCCTTTCCCTCCCGTTGTCTTTCTTTCAGTACTCATCCTAACCAAGTAAGTACTCCCAGATCGTGTAGTTGGGCACGCAAACCCCAGACACTCTTAGCCACCCGTCGACGACAACAAAGTGAAGGTGAATCGCTATTGTTTCCCCCGGCTTGGACACGAAGTCCCACGACACATATCAAAGCGTCGCGATAAGTCGGGTCCAATCCCCAAGGTCCTGTCTGGCTTGTGACGGTGCTAATCACTTTCGTTCAGTTCTCCCTTTGGGGTCGCAATGAGGCTAAGAAGGCTGAGACCTGCATGTCGCTTTGCAAGCTCCCTCGATACTCAGTACTGTTTTGTCCATTACGGACTGCTGATAGCGAATGTCATGGCCCAGAGTTGCTTGCGTGCTTGCCTCGCACCGCCGTCAAGAACATGTGGGCAGATCTGCACGCCAAGTCTTAGGCTGGCATGTCAGGAACAGAGACACCGTCACCACGATGACCAGGCGACAGTGGTCCGTATCACCTGGCGCTCCATCCAGGTGGTCGATGTCCTCGCGCTGTCATTCGACCCCCTTAAGACTCTTTCTATACCCTCCTTGCCCTCTACGACGCCACCCCTGGACGATTGGACACTTCAATGCTGGGGGACGGGCTGCCACACCCCAGCCAGCAGCAGGGTAGTCTAATTGCTGACAGTGCACAGGCAGCATGTACTCAGCCGAAAGCCGGGCCCGGGATCCGGAGCACGACACTCGAGCTCGAGACCCGAACGGACTGGACTGGACGCTTGTCACTAGCCCTCACCAGGAGAAATCTCGAGGGGCCAACGAGGGCTCGAGGGTGTCGTAAACGCGGACGACGCCAAGACGAGCCTCGAAAAGGCCATCTTAGACATGTGGTTTCCCCCCCTTCTTGTTGCCATCCGAGACAGCAATAATCGGGACTACAGGCGTTCCTTGCGTGCCAACTCTCGCGGCACGGGTAGAGACGGGCGGCTCCTCCTCGTCCCCTTTCCCAAAAAGCAAGCCTGTCACGCGGGGCACGAGGGGAATCAGACCAGATGGTCGAGACGCACGTCAGCGGCCAGTCAGCAGCGAGAAGGAGGGAGGAGGGCGGCCCAGAAGGGTAAGAGAGGGCCAGACGCCCAATTACGCAACCATGCTCGCCAACCTGCAGGCGCCATTTTTTTGTCGATCAGAGCCTCTCACGGATGGGGTTATTATGGGGTTCTGGGGATGCAGGAGGGTCCTGCTCGCCCAACCCCTGCTCCCCCCGTGTCACCCACTCCCCCAGTCCCCATCATCCAGGTCTGCCGGGTCCAACTCTTTTGCCCCGTAGCCCATGCACATGTCCCCATCGAGCCACCTCGCAAGGCAGCGCGACATCATTCTGCAGCAGGAGCAGCAGCAGCAGCAGCAGCAATTACGACAGCAGGAAGACTGGCTTGCAGCAAAAGGCAGACGAGGGTCGACGAGAATGAGGATGAGGAAGAGGAAGGGAGGGGGGGTGTCCAACTGGCCCACGCACGAACGCACCAAAGCGGTCAGGACAGAATCACGCTGCTGCAACGATGCGCCCCTTGGGGCCTGGCGCATATCATTCGCATTCCATCCAGGGCATGCCATACCGTGGTACGGTTGCCGCACAGCAAGATTTGCAACCCGTCCGGATTCGCGACTCGTGGACTCACCTTAACCTAACTACGGGTAGCCTACATACACCACGCCAGTCTGCATTCTGGCAAGTCCCGCAATGGCTGGCAGCCCAGCCCAGCCCAGTTTGCCCCATGCCCCAGGTGGGAGTGCCCCAGGCCCCAGGCCCCGGGTCCCCCTTCTCTTTTCTTCCAAGCTCCTCGAGGTCACCGGACCCGCGCCTTCGCATTGGCAGGCATCTGATCGCATTTAGCCGCATCCCTTGCTTCGATCCTGTTTTCCTTTGAATAGCTTGCAGTCCCCCTCCCCCCCGCCGCCGTGGTATTTCAAGCATTGGTTCGCTCCTCGCTCTACCGCTCGTACAGTAGTAGCTAAATTGCAGTAGCTAAATTGCATGTGAACAACGCCCTGCCCGTCTGCTGTTTCTTTGTGCTTGACCACCGACGCTGTCAACGGCGCCGTCCAACCGAGCACGACACTGAGAGTACTTACACACCCACATATACACAACCCACGGTTCACTCTCACTCTATCAATCTCACACAACCACATATATACAATGCTACACACGCAATTCAGACCCACGGCAATGAGAGCCTCCAAAGTCAAGGGCCAGAGAGGGCCTCAGAAGAAATCACAACCACTCGACCCGGTCGACCTGAGCAGGCGCCTGAATATCGTCATAGCGGAGCGACAACTCGAAGATCTGCAGCTGAGCAGGAAGCTGAAATCATCAGAGCCGGACCTGCTCAACGCCCGGCGCACACATGACCTGCACACCAGAAGGACCGCCCCACACCCTCAGGACAACAAGCCGTCATCCCTCCTCGCAGCACCGAAGACGTCAACGAGATGGGTCTTCCGGACGAAGCCTGCGGCCGACCACTCGCCCCACGACTCGACAGACTCCAGCGCAACGTACGTCCACGTCCCGCGGGAACCCAACGCGCCATCTGCGCGGAAACAGCATGGCGCAAGGCAGGATCGCGAGGGGCCGCAATTGGCAGATAAATATTCCGTGGTGCTGAATGACCGGTCCAGCGAACCGGCGAGAGGGCGATCGGGTGGTGCCAAGGAGCTCTGCCCTCCTGACTGGACGCAGGGCGATTCAGCAGGGCCGAAACCGCGGAGGCTGCAGCTTTTCAAACGGATGAGCCCGATTGCTGTGCTCAAGTTGAGACTCGGGGGTGATGGGCCCGAGCCAGAACAGGTGTCGAAAGTCGCCCGGACTCGGTGCGACACCGCGATTGATGGGGGTCACGTAGTAGTGAACCGGAAATCCGGCGTCTTCTCGAAACTACTGGCACATTAGCGGGCCCCTGCATGGTAGTGGGTGATGCCGGAGACGATATGCATAATACACATACAATGTTGATCTCTCACGCGTTTGGCCAACTCTCTTGACACTGATTCAACGCGAGAACGTGCCGACCATATCTCCACTAACATTGTAGCATAGGAATGAGCCATGGAAGCATGGGATCTTCCACATTTCGAAATCAGGTCCACTTGGACTCCGCCTCCATCAGTTTTTCAATAAGCTGCACATCTTGTTTGATGACCTGCTCCCTCACCAGGTCCGTGACGCCGCCCGTAGACTCCTGCTTGGACAGCAGATGCAGGACCAGCTCGCAGTACTCCCTTACGGCGTCCCCGTCCTCGCCTGGGTCTGTCCTCGCCTTGCGCAGGGCCTCCTTGCCGCGGCGCAGGCCCAGGTCGTGCGTCCACTTCGGCTTCTTATGCTGGTAGCCAGGCGCCTGCTGCAGGTTCCAGGGGAGGCCGCCGCGGCCGGGGTGGTCCTCCTCGGGCGGCAGCGTCGCGACGTGGATGTTGGTCAGCTTCGTCGGGAGGCTGGGGTACCTCTTGAAGAGCTGTGCCAGCTCGGGCGAGTCGTCTAGTATGTTGAAGGGGTGGGCTTTGCGCTTATTGGACCTGCTGCCGTCGTTGGTGTCCCGTTGGGTTGGCTTGGGGGGTGATTGCGCCGGTTGCTCCTCGACCGGCGGGTGATTCTCCTTGTGGGGGCGGAAACATGCGACGGAGCAGCTGGAGGTTGGTTAGAAGAAGGCCGGCTGGGCAAGGTGTGGGATGCCGAGGGGCTGGCCTTACTAGGTAATAGAACAGCGAGGGCATTTGTATTTTGCTGGTTCCTTCTCGCATATCCCACAGAGCTTAGGCTGAGGCTTTGGTGGTGGTACTTCGTCAACGGCGGCTGCTGTCGCGTCGTGCTGTGCTTGTTCGTGTTCTGTGGTGTCGTCGTGCTCAGCACTCTTCTCGTTTGGGGGCGCCCGGCCATCTGGCTCGTTCGGAGCGCCCTGCGCGTCCACTGACATGACTGCAGTTGGTATTTCTAATAGTAATTGGAAACACAAACGGCAGGTTGCGGGCGCAAGTGTGCAGATAAAAGACGGGTTGGTCGTGTTGGAAGCGCTGGTTGGATGCTGTTGTTGTCCTTGATGTGGATGGAGAGGCGCAGGTGCTCTGAAATTTGACTGGCAGGACCGACATTTTTAGCAGGGATCCCCTACACCCCACGCACCGCTGCACACTGACTGCGCTTATCACTGGACGCTCAGAAAATCTGGGGAAGCTCGGAAGATCGCAACGCCCAGATTTGTTATCAACAGGTCCCACCTCCCGCTGCAGCCCGGGCCAAGCGATGACGCAGGTCTTGGGGCAAATAATTCTCTCGCATTTTGTCAGCAGCATAGGCCCTTTTTTAACATCACCTTGCGGCTCCCACTGCTGCCACTCTCCTACTTTCCCCCAACCACCTACGAATCAGACCTTTCAAGATGATTTTGAGGAGTTTAAGCAGGCCGTCAGGCGCTTTAACTGCAGCGGTGCGGCCGTCACAGACTCGCTCCGGCCCGAGCATTGGCCGGCTCTCCCGGATGCGATTCTACAGCATAGGCTCGACACATCCCCCATTCGCAGCCGGGCAACGACCGCAACTCCCTATGGCAAGGTCAACTCTACCCGGCATACGGACCACGCTCGGTAAAAGGACGATTTTCATCCAGATCGAGCCCACACCGAACCCGGACGCCCTCAAGTTCCTCCCCAACCAGCGAATCCTCCCCGAGAACCTCAACACCCCCTTCATCGAGTACCTAAATCCGCGCAGCACCATCTCGCCGCCCTATCCATCCCCGCTGGCCGCTCAGCTCATGAACGTCGACGGCGTCAAGTCCATCTTCTTCGGCGCCGACTTCATCACCGTGACAAAGGAGGAGGACGCGAACTGGGCGCACATCAAGCCCGAGATCTTCGCACAGACCACCGAGGCCATCACGAGCGGCCAGAGCATCGTCAACATCGCCGAGAGGAAGGACGGGGCCGAGGCGACCGGCGATGGCGAGGCCGACAGCCTTGCCTACGACGAGAACGACGACGAGGTCGTCGGCATGATCAAGGAGCTGCTGGAGACGCGGATCCGGCCGGCCATCCAGGAGGACGGCGGTGACATCGAGTTCCGCGGCTTCGAGGATGGCAACGTCCTGTTGAAGCTGCGCGGTGCGTGCCGGACGTGCGACTCCAGCACGGTCACGCTGAAGAATGGTATCGAGGGCATGTTGATGCACTACGTCAGTAACCCCCCACTCTCTCGAGCAATCCCCTCGCATGCCGGGACACGGTGCTAACTATCCATTTAGATTGAGGAGGTCAAGGGCGTCACTCAGGTCATGGACGAGGAGGAGGAGATAGCAATGAAGGAGTTCGCCAAGTTCGAGGAGAGGCTCAGGCAGCAGAAGGGCTCCGTACCTCCCACGTCACCCGGCAAGGGGTCCATCGACCATGTTGCCTGAGACGGCCTTTCACGAAGGCCTTCGCTACACGCTACACGCTCGTCTCTCGACTCTCACAGCATGTGTGCTTCACGTATATGTGTACCCTTGTAAAATTAAGGTAGGGCTGTCGGGATAGGCCCTGAAACACAAGAGACACCCTGATATAATATTGGCGGTTCTATTAGACGAGACAAGGCATTCTTTTCGAGCCTCAGAATTGGATTTTGGCTGATGTATCAGACGTTGGCTTGTCGTTCCTCTCGGGTGAACACAGACGCTTCCTGGACGGGCTATTCTGCACGCAAATGAACACGGAAACGGTCACTTGTTCCTATCCTCGGCAGCTGGCCCAACATGGTCAATGGCAATATGCGCTGATACGAACTGTAAAATAGACAGCGACCACCCACCCCGTCAGGTCGTTCTACCGGGTCTCGGGGGGGGGGAGAACATATCGTGTTTGACTGGCTGATCTTGGTAACTGTGGGACGGTACCTGATGGCAAGAATTGTATCGAGGGGTTTGGCGTTTCATGATGGAGGCCAGAAACAAGGAGTCAGCTCACGGCATTGAAACTTAAAACTCAATCAAGCACTGAAATATCCCAATCGCGACAGAGGGCGTGAATGTGTCAAGTCCTCTTTCTCACAGCATCATCTGGGATCACCCGTCCCAGACCTCCTGTCTCATGATCTCCCTCCTCGTAACCTCCGATTACCTTACCCGGCCACTATGGGACACGTCGTGAGAGCGTTGTACCTTGATATGCTGTCTGCTGCGGGCCGCAGAATAACGTGACACCGCCTGTATCACCAGCACTTGCGATTGGCCTGGTGGCGCCGCAGCAGACGAGAGCAGAAAGGCAGTGTGCCCTGGCTTGTGATACCACTCTCAGCATGCGTGACAGCGCCAGTGCTAAACTCCGACCGTTGTCGTGCTACGCAGAAGTCATCTAGGCCGGCATCAAAGACCAACATACGTTGATGCCGCCGCCAGTAAATGTGTGTTTCATAGTATAGTACGTGATCGACAGCCACATCGGCGCAGCTAGAGCCGCGAAGCTATGCCTGCCCTTCGACCACCCCGCGAGTGTCGGAGCTAGTCAAAGACGCACAGCAGATGTCAGAAAGCTTTGCAGCTGATCATGCCAAGCCCTCTCCGGTCGAGCCTAGGGGCGTCGACCCCAGGGCCGGGAGAGGAGAGCGAGGGCCCTCACTGCAGGCCCGACCCCAGCATGTCTGTGCGACGAATCCGGGGTTTGAACGGATCGTCAGGATCGTGGGCCTCTGATCCCAGCTGGAACGGTAGTTGGATACCTGTGCCATAATCCTACAGTCTGGTAACGGCGTCGGCGGGCGCCTTCTGCAGTCCTTGTTTCGGGCCATAGCTAGGCAGTCCATAGGGCTCAAGCTTATGCATGAAAGGCAACCGGCTCGCCATCAGCCGTTTCTCAGCTGGGGTCGCAGTGGCCGGCCCGTGCTTCTAATTGGAAACGCATGCTGAGGTCTGGTGTGATGTCGCTGGAGTGGGCCGGTGAAGGAAAAGGATGCCCCAATATCCAGTTGCGCCAGAGCTTGGTGAAGACGTCAAGCTGCTGCTCCGCTCCGCTTCGCTGGCTTGCCTCGGTCCTTTGGCAGAGGAGTCTGATGGCGGGCCTAGTACAAAAGGTCAAGGTCAAGGGCAAGGGCACGGTGGCGTCCGCGGAGAACCAGCCAGCCAGCTGATGGCATCGTGGATTGATTGACTTTCCGCCAGGGTCCCTACCCCGCTTCGGAGGCCCGTCAAGCATGCTTGCGATTGAGTTGGGGCTCCTACGACGCATCCCGGATCTCTGCTGCATCGGGCACGAACGACCAATGCTGGGCTGATCATCACTTGTGCGTCCGTCCACCATAGGACCTCTCAGCTGACAGTGCCACTTGCCCAAACAAGAATTCTCGAGACCGAGCCAGACTCCCTGGGCTGGATGTGCGCATCCAGTGCCTCATGCGTCTAGCTTCCAAGCTAGGGGAGGGCCCAGGGCGGCTCCCACGGCCTGCATGGATTGGCGACGGTCAACGGTGCCCCTGGCTCCCGAGCTCAGACGAGGTGGATAGGATAGTATGGGTGTGTGTGGCCCGGGCAGCGGGCAGCGGGCGCAAAACGCACACGGAGTATAGCACAGTACCCAGCCGGCACCTCTCGACTGCTCGCGTGCCGTTTATACGCCACAGGTGGCCCAGAGAGGTGGCCCGCACACCTCTGTCTGGGTCGTCTGAAGTCGCGGAGCTGAAGGGGATGGAGGAGGGGGGCAAGAGCGGGAAGGCAGTCAGTCGGCTCGTGGGCTAGGCCCGTCTCCTCGCAACCCCGTCGTCAGAATGAACTCAAGATCGTCGCCACGCGTCTACCAAGCGTCAGTAGACCGCACATGGTGGCTTGTTTCTTGTCGTTTTCATTAGAGATGCATAGGCCACATGTAGCAACCGGCTTTCTCGGGTCCGACTGCTGCGGCGAACGGGAGAAAAAGGGTGTTGAGTGCCGCATGTGGCCGTACAGCCAGTGTACAGCGGTTGGGGCTGGGATTCGGTGGCTGCCCTTGGCCCCCAGGCCCCTTTGATGACTGCTGGTTGCCGGTTGCTGGTTGCCGGTGGTGGTGGTGGTGGTGGTGCTGGTGCTGGTGCTGGCTGTGGACTGGCAGGCTGGATCGACGATCGCCGCTAGACGGGATCATGCTAAGTGGGAATTGCGGGGAAGCCGCGTGTGATTGGGCACATGCACAGCCCCTGGTCACATTTCCGAGTCTCCCAGCTCCGGGCCAGGGGGGGTCCCTGAAGCTTGGCCTCCTCCTACCTGCCTGGGCTCTGCTGTGCTGTTCTACCGAATCAGTCACGTCGCTGGAAATATTGCATCGCACCGTAACCCGCCGTGCTGTGATGCCCTGCGCCGTGTTCTGCTCACAAGAGTGAGTGAGGTGGGCGAGTGAGGGTCGCGGCGGTTTCTGGTGTGTATGGTAGACATGCGAGATGTGAGGGCCCATGGATAGGAAATTTGTTCGCAGACGTGGGGACTGGTGAAGGGACCCGTAGGAGGAGGAGCAAGACGACCAGGAGCAGGGCCAGAGGGCACGAGCACCTGCAGCTCCAGGCCAGGCACTACTGCAATGGACCGCAGGTAGAACAGACCGAGTGGAGGAACGGGGTATTAGGGGCGGAGGAAGGCAACGATGCGATGCAATGCAATGCATAATGGAGCATCTGGACTGGCCCGCAGCACCCTTGGAGAATCCTACATCGCACAGTAGTGCAGGTGCCATATGTGTACATGCCGTCTGCCCACTGTCGATTGTGGTCAGATGCCACGGTTCCTACCACGTTCGGAGGAGCACCGCGACATATCCAGACAGTCCTGGCGGCTGGTCCAAGGTGCCAGGCCAGCACCAAGAGCCACACAAGAGCCGCCTGTTGCGGCAGTGAGATGTGGACATGCTGCATACTGTGTAATCTCTCCCGCACACCCATGCACTCCTCCTTTCTTGCCAATTTCAGCCTCAACCGACGGGTCGCCGGTCTCATGTCCAGCCAAGTCGGGCGCAGATGGCAAGGGCAGGGGCATGGTGTGATTTTACATAGATGGATGTATATGTATATGTATATGTGTGTGTGTGTGTGTGTATGTGGGTATACATGCACAATATACTGTGTAGCACGTACCACAGCATTGCCTAATCAAATACAAGGACTACCTTAGCAGATACGGACACACAAATGTAGACTACAGACGTACAGATGGCGAGACGGCTCGGGGAATGTGTGGGTACTGTACGTTTGTGTTCGCACTCGCGAGCAAGAAGCAAGGTGCAAAACTGCAGGACGCTCGCCAAAGCCCCAAGTCTCCCGCGTCCCCTTGCCACCCACGAATACTAACACACAACACAATACAACACAATACAATACAATCACAGAAAGAAGTGTGGTAAGCAAGACGATTCGGATCGCGCTTGCTGGTACTGTACAAACTAGCTAGCCTTGGGTCTCCCAGCCAACTTTGCGAACCTTGCAGGGGAGCATTGACACCACCTGGGGCCCCGGGGCTCTCCTGGGCGGACGGGCGGGCTGGCGGGCATTCAGTACAAGGGCCACCCACCCCCCTGCGGGGACACCAGACCGGCCTGACCAGTCACCTCGCGGCCTGCAACGGCTGGGCTAGTAGGGGGACCCCTCACCCACACACGAAGCGAAGGCCCCGCCCAGTCCTGCACTCGTCGTGCGCCGCTGCAGACGGGCTGGCGGGCTGGCGGGCGGGCAAGGCAATTGGGACTTGTGTGGAGTGCACGCTGGAGCGCGGGCGGGCGACGGCGAGAGCAAGCAGGCTCTGGTCCCCAGGTTCGGGTTCAGGTTTAGGTCCAGGCCCAAGGTCCGGGTCGGCTTGGGCTAGGTTGGCTGGGCTTGCCTTTAACCTTTCTCAAGGTTGCCTTCTAATGCCTTGCTCCCTCTCCACAGGTCCTCCGCAGTTGCAGGTGCAGGTCAGGTCAGGTCAGGCCAAGCAGCTCTTGACGGGACTTTGACTTCCACACACACACACGCACGCACACACACACCACTCACCCACCTACATACACACATCTACCATCCTCGTCCTGCCTGTCCTCGATCCACCCTTTACACGTCCTTCCCTCCTCCAACTCCCAACTCGCATCTGAGCCTCTCTCAACTCCCAACCTCTTGCCTCCTCCCACCTGACGACCTGATCGCCAGCCCTGCAGCCCAAGACGCACACGCAGCGAGTTTGGGCATCACCCACTTATCCGCCTCTGGGCGCGCCAAGCCAAGACACAAAGGAAGGAAGACTTCAAAGATGGGCGCATAGATCGTCGTCGCAAATCGGTCCCCAGGGAAAAAGACAGTCCCGCGCACGAGGATCGCCATTCGAGATGCGAACGCCCTCCACTCACTACTCATGAGCATCTTCTTGAGGAACAAACCCACCTGATAGACCTTCAACCTGCCCCCCTTCCCCCCCACCAGACAACCTCACTCTGCCTATTCACCTGCACAATACACCTAGACAATCCTGACGACGATCGCTTCCTTGTCTTTCTAAACACGTTCCTGTCGCCATTGCCCGTCGCATCTCATCTGCTGCTCTGGCTGGCATTGTGGGCCGACTCGGGCAGTTTCTATTGTTCTGGCCTCGAGTCAACACCTGTCGCACCAATCTTTGAGCCTAGTCTTTATTTATTCTTCCGCTTCTCACTTGGGCATTAGGCCGGAGGTCCAGAATTCGTCGCCCTCGCCGTAGCTCTCGCACGTCGCAGCCAGGTGCGTGTATCCTCGCCTGCCTCTGCACCCACCAACCCACCCCACCAATACTCCCCCGCTCCTGACTCCAGAGCTATGCGACGACCCGGCCACCCATGTTGGGTAAACTGCTAACAAAAAGGACTTCAGTCTCACCCTCAGCTGTCGCTGGCCTGCCCATCCTACCGTCCCGTACCCTGGTATCCGGTCGACTCTCGGGCGTATCTGAGCTTCTGAGTCCCCATTCAGACCATCGTGAGCTTCACCGGACCCCTTCGCTTGGCTGTCGCCATACCAGGGCTGTCCGACTCTTTTGGCGCGCTCCATCCGCATCCAGGCTGTTCGATGTTTGAGTTTTGCCACTTTCCCTTCATCTTTAATATTCTGCAGCATAGACGATGAGCTCAGGTGTCACCAAATCCGGCCAGCAGAACAAGCCTGGTCAAGGTAATCTGCCGCCAGGTGTCGCCCCAAGCAGTCAAGCCATCTTGCTGGACAAGCTCAATGTCCGGCGGGCCACGCCTGACTCAATCTCTGAAGCCGTTGCCAGCTCAGACGAAGAGGCCGACGCCCATCGTCAAGATCACCTGCCATCTTTCCAGCAACAGAAACCAGTCCGCCGAACCTCTTGGTTGACCGAAACATCGCCGGCAGGTATTCGCCCGAGGAAAGGGTCATTTGCGAGCAGCTCCATGTCGCCCACAGCCTCGCATCCGAGCACCCCCTCTGCCGAGTCCGGGGCCGCTGCCTGGGGCTCGCACCCAACCTCAGCTACCAGCATAGGACGGCCCCAGCTTGGTTCCAACGCTTTTACTTGGGGAACAGGTATTTGGAACAACGACAGGAAGGAGCCGCCCGCCCGCTTGGCTGAGGTGTTACCTTCCCCCAGCTCGTCTCTACCGACCAGCAATCCGTTACTTGGTCCTGAAGGCGGTCCGCACCAGACGTCTCCGGCGCCGAGGGAATCCGGGCCTAACTCTCAGATACCATTCGCCATCCCTATCCACCCGACCCCAAAGAACTACCGCTCTCAGTCATACTCCGTCGGCCAGCTTGACCCGGAAACGCCGAACGCGATAATGGGATCTTCCGCCATCTTAGGGGCTCGCAATCGAGGTGTTCCCCATTCCGGTCTTCAGCACCGACCGTCTCGGCCTAGTATGCTCAGTGAGATGTCCAATGAAGGTGGGATGCTTGGGAAGGTCAAGGAGGTCGAGGACGACGAGGCTGGTGATGCAGAGGTTGCCCAGGCGCAGGCGCAATCAGCCGAGGCCAAGACGATCGAGATGCTCACGCGTGAGAATGCAATGTTGCGCCAGCAGCAACAATACCATGCTGCTAACCGCATGAGGCCGAGAGCATCGACTGGGTTCGGTGGTATAGGAAATGGCTATGGTCTGCATGAGCCGGTTCCAGAGGAGACATCCGACTATGCTGTGGACCTGGACGAGTCTGGCGAACTATCCGACCTCGCAGGCAAGAGAGGTTTTGGTCGGAGAATGAGCGAGTTCGGCTCAGGCCCTTTTCGGTCCTCTTTCTCCCTGGAAAACCGTCCACTGGAGAATGTCAAGAAGGCTCTCTGGTCGAGTTCCCTTGGGTTTGGTGGTTTGGCAGACATCCCTCAGAGCAGACGCCATTCCTTTGCTGAAATTCCAACCCGACAACCATCTATCGGATCAATCGGCGATCACGTTCATGCGCAGGAGCAAGGCCCTCAGGATGGCCAAGAATTCAACGTCGGACAATATGAAAACACTCTGCTGAACGCGGCCAACGCTGGTAAGCTGTGACGCGCCACGACGTAAAACTGGATATACTAACCACTCCTCCCAGGTGCGTACTTCACTGGCCCGTCTGGAATCAACAGCTCCCAGCAGGCACTTATGCAGTCGGCCTACTCGAACATGTACCCGTCGCCGTACGGGCTGCAGGCTCCGTTTTCGAACAGACCCCCATCTCCACATCGAGCGTTGTACGGCATGCCTCAGCCTCGCCACGCTCAAAAGCTCCACATTGTTCTCTTCAAGTGTAACCGGGCGGATGTCTTCTACATACAAGAGGGCACCGGTCTGACAGTGAAACCGGGCGATCTGGTCATCGTCGAGGCTGACCGAGGGACTGACCTTGGAACGGTGGCCAGAGAAAATGTGGACTGGGGCTCAGCTAAGGAGCTCAAGGAGCTCTACGCCGAGGAGCACTACAAGTGGCTCATGATGTTCTCCCAGAATGCCGCAGTGGCCCAAGACGGAGCCGGTGCCGGCTTGATGGCAGCTTCCAACGGCATACACGGGGGCGCCGTAGGAGGGATGGGCCCACCGAGTCAGCATCACATGCAGGAACCAAACGCTGGTGAGCTCAAGCCTAAGCTCATCAAGCGCCACGCCCAGCCCCACGAGATCCAGGCGCTGCGAGACAAGGAGGGCAGCGAAGCCAAGGCGAAGCGTGTTTGCCAGTCCAAGGTTAAGGACCACGGCCTGAACATGGAGATTCTTGACGCCGAGTTCCAGATGTGAGTAACTTCCGAGTCTCCTTAAAGCGATCATCTTCTGACATGGGAACGCAGGGACTGGAAGAAACTGACCTTCTACTACTTTGCCGACTCTTACATTAATTTCAACTCTCTTGTGACCGACCTCTTCAAGATCTACAAGACTAGAATTTGGATGTCCGCCATTAACCCAGCTTCTTTCGCCAGCCCTTCACTGGGCCTGCAGACGCCAAGCGGCATTGGCCCGGGCGCTGTTGGTGTTGGCAGAGGTGGTTCCTCGGACCGTCGGCAGAACCAGCAGCAGGAGCAGTCCACTTTCCCCAGCTCATCGTCTTCAGGCCGACCTTTCCAACCAGCTCTTGTCTCACCGTTTGGCAACGAACGGGCCGCCGCGCCTTTCGCACAGCCAAGCTACCCGTACAATTATAGCAACTCCTTTGCAAATGTACCTCGACCGACCTCCTATACCCCCACAGCTACATCCTCAATGGATCCGTACCCCACGACCTTCCCCGGTGGCGACTATCAGCTGCGCTCCCGAGCGTTCCCGCCACCCCAGAGCGGGGCGCCGCAGCATGACCAGCCGGTTTCTCCGTTGACCACACAAAACGACTGGGCCGGGTCATTCCAGAGCCTCTCTCTCAACAGTCGCTAGGAGCCAGCTGCTGAGGGACAAGCCCAGGCGGGAAGACCAGGACCCGGATATGCCGACCCTGGCCCGACTGAACACCCAGAGGTGAGCCAACCTCAAATGTGATTGCGAGCAACAACATTTGAACTTTGAACAAACACAAGAGAGCAAGTCGGGTGACGCTGCTCTTTCTTTGACGAGAAAATGACATGCCAGACTGTCTAGAGAGGGTTGTCATTCACGTTAGGCGTTGGCGGGCCATCTGCTTTTCATGAAGAGGAAAGATCTTGTTTCTTTTTCTTCCTTTCATTTTACAGACCGGGGAAATTGGCATTTAATGTCTCGCGAGCTCTTGGTTCACGGAGATTCTCGGCATGGCTGGAAAGACAAATGTGTTAAAAAAAGGGCGATTGTTGATAGACAGAGGGGTAGGACCTGTCATGAGCACCGTAGTTTTTAATCCGGCGACTCCCAAAAGGACACTTGCTTTTGTTTTTCTTCCTTTCTGATCATTTCGGCTCGGTTTGGACAGGACTCACGTACTCGGCCTTGGGAAGACGCATCTTGTACACTCGCTCTCTCGTTCGAGCATCCACCCACCACCACCCCCTGACCTGGCCGGTGGCGTTGGTTCTTGTCTGTTGTTGGAAGAATAAATATGATTTGGCTAGTCATGGATTACCTGCAAGAAATTGGAACAAGAGGTGTTCGATACCCCCGTAACTGCAGGTTGTTTATGAGACTTTGTGATTCTGTATACCGCGCTGCGAAGGAGACACGGATTCCAATCTATGTGTGTACAGCCATTCAGGGACAGGTTCGACCTTGCCATGTGAGAGGCGACTCTTCAGACCAGCGACCCCGGACTGAGACAGTAGCTAACACACAAAGGTAGTAAACGACATGCGTGGCCGATGAGCACCACATGGGGGTTGAAATGCTACCATGACAAGATTCGGCGGTTCATCTCGTCAGAGGTGCAGTTGTCTGTCTAATCGCCTCCGTACCTGCGTGCCTAGGTACCTAGGTAGGTGCCTAGGTACCTAGGTACTTACTATGGGCATTTCTCGCTCAAGGCTGAGGTCTTCTCATGCTGGGGAAGGAGCGACACTCGCAGCAGACCAACTTGGCACCTACCTGGGTAGCTCCCTCCTACCTTCTCAGGTACCTACCTCTCTAGGTAGGCAACCAGAAGTAACTGCCTCCTAGGAAAGTAAAAGCTTGGTAGGTCGTGACAGCCAAGATCTCGGCCTCGTTTCTCACAACCATCCAGTCTCCCTTTGTGTACAGTGT
Source organism: Diaporthe sp. PMI_573 (assembly GCA_021399435.1). Lineage (NCBI taxonomy): Eukaryota > Fungi > Ascomycota > Sordariomycetes > Diaporthales > Diaporthaceae > Diaporthe > Diaporthe sp. PMI_573. The sequence continues at coordinate 1,143,587 of JAJTUP010000015.1, read as the reverse complement.
AGGGCTCAGACGGTTGGTATCACCTCCCAAGACCTGGTTGGCCCATTTCACCAATCGTCAATTAAAAATGCCACCCAAGGCAACGAAGAGGAAGAAGGAAGGTAAGAATCCAATCATTCCGTCAGCATCAAGATGCGAGTCTCGATTGATTCTGACTGATTATGGCAGTAGGCCTTCATGGCGAAGGTTCTCGGGGATCTTCTGAGGATCGACCTAGAAAGAAGACCCGGACGTCCACAACGCGCACCGGTGACAGCAACGAAGATCATTCATCCCAGGCCAATCAGTGAGTACCATTTACCTGCATCCTTACTCTCAAACTATCAAGGGCTGAGTCTCACATGTACGTACAAGGCATTTCACGGGCTGGGTTGCCTGGCAGAACAAGTTCAACGAGAAGGAGAGAGCTGAGAAGCGCCAATTCGCAGATGACTTCAAGCAGAAGCTCGAATCAAAGCAGGCGGAGTTACGAGACCTCATCAATACAAGCAACCACGACTTGTAAGCTATGATTCGCCCTTGAAACTCACCAGTGAGCGAAATGCTTACGAACCCATGCAGGAAGGCCGCGAGAGACAAGTACAGCAAGCTGGTCACGGAGGCCCACCACGACAGAGGTGCGAGCTCCAAAGGCAAACCCCAAGCACAGGCTCCCATTTCTCGTGGAGAACACCCACTGTTCAAGGCTGGCCGGGACATTTTCCAAAACTGCCGCGAGCTTGTTGCGACCCACGGACGGGCCAATTCGAAGGCATCACAGGATAACACCAAGCTTAGTCTGCCACGCGAGCAGTGGAAGGAGGACATCACCAGCGTGCAAGAGCTGCTCCTATATGGACGTCAGCATGGAGAAAACCTTGTAGACTGCCTCATTGTTCCGTCGAGCGGCAATGAGGAGAAGAGTCGCTTGTTGACGCCGGAGACGGAGGGGCTGAGCGAGACAGGCACCATGGCGGTCAACATGTACCGCAAGAGCACTGGGGTCATCAATGGGAGTGGATCGACATGGGGCGAGCTGGCGAAGAGCCAGGTTGGTGCCTTTGGAAAGGTCCTGGATGGTCTGGCTGACGCAGGATGTTGATGTGCGAAATGCTGCGCGGATTTGCCGATCAAGTACAAGAAGCCGCAGTCATCATGGCTTTGAAAAGGAGGAGCAGATAGCTAGCTATGAGTCGCAGCTCCATCAGAAAAATAGCAACATTCTGTCTGGTATCGCAATCGTCGGCCTTAGTAGCCCATGCACATTCTGGAAAATTGATTGACGCAACCACTGAGCGGAGCGGCAAGCAAGCAGGTCCCAGTGTGCCGGCCTGGACAGCCGAAAGAATCTAACCGTGCAAGCACAAAAGACTGAACAAAAACGACCCCAGCACTGAGGCCGCAGAGTTCATGTTTTGTCATTGGAGATATTCATCTGCGGTCAAGCCCACCTTCACCGTCGTCGCTCGCTGACCCGGGGCGGTGGGGTTGAGAGTTGCCAAGTCGGTCCGGTCCCCTGAGTAGCGCCTGGTACGTACCGAGCTCGCACGTGATCCCCAGAGTGGGGCCCGCTGCAGCTTCGGGCCAACCAGAGCAGAGCAGCTCAACCCACACGAAATTCAGGAGTGTGAGAGCTGGGAAAATCTTCTTTCAAACCTCTCGTATCAGCCGACTGCAACCAACGCCCCCCAATCAACACCCAGGTCAACGCCAAACCCCCAAGTTCTGGTACGTCGCCGTTCGAAGATATTCAGGATCCCAATCGTCTTTGGGGGAGGGCTTACTGACATTTTGTTGTTGTGACTTTATAGCAACCATGGGTGCCCTTAAGTGTACGTCTCACCATCGCAATTATTCCGCCAAGCCCCGACCGACTCCTCCGAACAAACCACTGACGATGTGACACTACAGACGTCGAGGAGCTTCAGAAGAAGAAGCAGAGCGATGTTCTGCAGTTCCTCCTGCGAGTCCGCTGCTGGGAAGTACGTTGAAACCGAGCCATTCAATTGAAAAAGTCAACACATGTGGGCGGAGCCGCTGTTCTCGCTTCTCGAGGGCCCAACCCGTCCTGGGTGGCTCCCGACCAGCGAGAACACCCTCCGCCTGTGCTATACACTCGTTGAACGTTTGCTGAGAGTGCATCAATATAGCTCCGTCAATTGAACGTCATCCACCGCGCCTCGCGCCCCTCGCGCCCCGACAAGGCTCGCCGCCTCGGTTACAAGGCCAAGCAGGGCTATGTCATCTACCGTGTCCGCGTCCGTCGCGGTGGCCGCAAGAGGCCGGTGCCCAAGGGTGCCACCTACGGTACGTCTCTGCCCCAGTTCCAAAGAACCCCCTTCCAGCCCAGGAGACAGTCCGTGACTGACAGGTCTTTCCAATGAACAGGCAAGCCCACCAACCAGGGAGTGAACCAACTGAAGTACCAGCGCTCCCTCAAGGCCACCGCTGAGGAGCGTGTCGGCCGTCGTTGCGCCAACCTGCGTGTCCTGAACTCCTACTGGATCAACCAGGACTCGACCTACAAGTACTACGAGGTCATCCTCGTTGACCCCCAGCACAAGGCCATCCGCATCGACCCTCGCATCAACTGGATCGTCAACCCCGTTCACAAGCACCGCGAGGCTCGTGGTCTCACCGCCACCGGCAAGAAGTCCCGTGGCCTCAACAAGGGCCACCGCTACACCAAGACCCAGGCCGGCCGCAGAAAGACCTGGAAGAAGAACAACACCCTGTCCCTGTGGCGCTACCGATAAGCGGCTCGCCCCTGCGGAGGGTGACCGCGTGGTGGATCTGGAGATCGGGTTGTGGGCGTGGCTTGACGATGGTTTCGTGCTTCATGGCCATGGCAAGGGCAATGGCCGTTGCCAAAAGGGTCACGGTTTCTTAAGGGCACCGCATATGTGCAGGTTTTGGGCGTTCATGATAGCAAAAGCAGATCAAAATACGACGAATTACGGCATTTTGCTGCCCGACCCGAATGCATTTTCAAAATTTGATTTGATCCCGGATCTTGATTAATGGTGGACATCTGTATTGATCGTTCAATGTGCAAGTACGACGATCGCAAAGTCCTACGCCGGCCACTAGCTCCCTTATGTGATGTCTGCGCTGTTTCCAAATCACCGTGGGGTATCGAGTGAAGCCGTCGCAAATTTGCACACCGTCCAGCACTGATTAACTCGAGCCCACTTGCAGCCTTTCTGATGTCTTCCGTTGCTATCGCCACTACTCTGTGTCTCGCCAGTATCATCTCTGGCCGGTTGCCTCCGTACCGACTAAAGGTATCAAGCCGAACAGGGGATACATCTCCACGTCAGGGTACTGGTTCACTGAGCAACACAATATCGGGAAAGGCACGCATCACGAGTATGAGAATCAAAATGATGTGTCAAGCAAGTCTTCTATCGTATTAACACTTCATTCGGAGACCCCTATCCTTGAGTTTGTTTTGCGCGAAAGCTATCTATTCTTAAAACAGACCACGAAGCTCCCCCCAAAGGAGTCGTCCGTGTGGAGCCGTCGGCAAATGCCGAGAAAGAATTCGAAGAGGTGCCCTACATACAGGTCATGACTAATAAATGCTGTAAGAATTGAGTATGACCTGCCCGAAATTTTGCCATGGCGTAGAGCTTTCAATTTGGTGGTGAACGAGCTGCCTGAAGCCCGGAAGGCGCTCGGAGGGAATTGAGTTGGGTAGATGAGACCAAAGTGTCAGATCCAAGCCAGATTATTTCCAAATCCGATGGCGCAACTGCCCAAGCACAGAGCAAAATGTGTGCCAGTGCAGCCTCAGAAGTCTTCCACCATATGAAAGCAAAGAAAGGAAAATGTTGACTCGCCTGCCCCCCAGCAGAAGTGCAAGGGGCGGCCAAATTGACACCCAGGGCTCTGTCCCGAAAACCCACTAGAGAGCAAATAGCTGCGATGACTGGAGAATCCTTAAGAAGTACCCGAAGGGTAAGATCTCGGCCAAGCTCTGAGATGACTGAACGAATGCGAGAAAAGTCGTTCTGAGATTCTTCTCGGATGGACTGCTTTGAAATAGGAAAAGAAAAAGTCGATGCTCGAGTCGTTGACGTCGTTTGCGATCATAGCCTCCGGTCTGCCGGTGTGAAGACGAGGACTATGAAGAGTTCGCGTCATTGTAATCCGATCCAAACCCAAAGAAGCCAACGCCGTTCGTAATTTCAGTTGGAAAGAAACGCGTTTTTGGTGTGGTGACCAAGGAAAGATCTATGCTGCCAAGTCCGCGCGATGCAGTCGATGTTACAGGCGAAAGAGCCATGCCTCTTGGTCATTGCTGGTCCTCCCGCAGGAGTCCGCCCTAGATGCAAGCCTTTCTTGAGAAGATCTTCTGGTTCACCATCGAGCCTCTATTGTACAACAAAGCACCCAAGTGAGAGCGCTTTTGCTCGAATGGCGATGAAGACGAGGTGGGTGGTCGTGATGTCGTTCGTGTGACAAGCCAGAAAATGAAAAGTCGTTAGGTTTCATGTCCAGAACGTGAGATCCGTAAAATGACAGAGCGTGAAGATAAAGAACTACCCGGAAGCCACAACGACATCAGATCAGCTGGCAAGCTAGAAGAAGTTCTGCTCGCCGTTGTCAGAAGCCATGGGTGGGTTGGGAGCCCCATTGTAGACCTGACCACCCTGGGTAGGTCCAGAGGCCCCCTGTCCTTGAGCATATGGAACGCTGGCAATGTGGTTGAGGAACTGAGGCGGGGCATATTGTTGAGGGTGCTGCGACTGTGGAGGCGGCACAGTCAGACTTGCGCTGGTGGGGAAGACCTGCGCACCACGGTTGTTCAAGCCGTTTGCACCGTTCTGGAAAGTCCCAGGGGTCAAAATCGATGTAGTGTTGGACATGCCGCGGGCCTGAGCAGGGCGGATCGGGATCTGGCCCTGGGTGGGATCCGCAGGGGTCATCTGGCCGCTGGAGCGGCCGTTGGTCGAGTCATACGCCGAGACTTTGGCCTGGATCTTGCGTCCGTAAGGAGTCGAGCGAACAGTTGGTAGGATTGGGCGAATAACATCGACCAGACGCTGCTTCATGTAGTGGGTAGAGTGCTCCAACGCCGTCTGGACCACATAGTTGGCGTAAGAGTCTCGAATGAGGCGATCCATCTCACTGGGTGCCAGCAGCTCATCCACGATCATATCCTTGGAGGGGTCCGAGGCGCAGCGGAGGCACTTCTCGATCACGTTGGAGCTGAACTTGTGGCGAGACAGCTGACAGATTCTGCCGTGGAACTTCTGCACGACGGGCTCCGTGAAGATGGACTCGTTCAGATCAATGATGTATTGGACAACGTAGTTGCCGAAGGGATCCTGGACCAAGGTGACTGCGTGCTCAGTAATGCGCTGGATGAGAAGCAGCTTCTGGTCGCCAGAGGCGTGGTCGATGCAACGCTGCAGCACACAGCAGCCATGGCGGTGGGTCCCGACCTCAACGCAGCTAGTGCCGACGGCTTCAAAGATAAAGTGAGCGTCCTGAGCGCTAAGCTTCGTAAGGCACTTTTGGATGACATGGTTACCGTTGAGGTCCTGGATGAGCTCGACGACACGGTCACGCAGGGCAGCAGTGATGAGCGAAACCTGGTCGCTATTGGACAGGTGCTCGATCATCTTCTGCAGAGCTCGTGTGCCGTGCTGGTTCAGAGCGATGCGAACCATGTCCTTGGAAGCGTTCTGAACCAAGACAGTTCGCTCGTCGTCGTTGCAGAACTCGAACAGCTTCTGACACAAGTAGTTGCCGAATGGGTCAGTCATCAACTCGATGACATGAGAACATGTCTCGAGCCAGATCATGTGGACGTGGTCTGGGTTTCGGCTCTCAAGCTGCTTCTGCAGGAATCGGCATCCGTGCTGGTCCTTGCAGAGCTCATAGATAGAGCCGCCGTAGGACTCGAGGGTAGTACCGTTGAATCGGCTCATCGCTGTGAAACAGTCAGCACGGTGAACTCGTTCTTGATTCATGCCCACTTACCCTCGTTGTCTTGCTGGCGACGACTCGCCATGATGCGCTGCTGGCTGTCCCGCGGTTGGTGAGGGGCGTAGACAGGGGCATAGCCAGTGTAGTTCTGAGCTGAGTAGGTGTTTCCGCCTCCATTGAGGGACAGGCCCTGCATCTGCGCAAGCAGGGGCATTCCGTGGTAGTTGGCGCCACCGTTGGCAGGGCCAACGTTGCCATAGCCGTTGGGCGCGTAATATCCACCGTTGTTGCCGTTGTAGGGGGTCATGGCCTGGCCAGGGCCCATGATGGGAGGCACAGGGGTCTGCGAGGGCTGGGTGAGGACGGGGCCCTGCAGAACGTTGGAGGGCTGTGCCAGTGCCGGACCGAACGAAGGGGCATTGGCGTGCAGAGACGAGCCAATGGACTGGTAGTTCGCCGCAGCGGTATTGTCACGAGTGTCGCCAGACAGCTCTCGGCTGTGGCGGCTGGGTAAGGCGCCAGCTGGGATGCGACCCATGCTGGCGTTGTGGTTGTGTAGGTGCTGTTGAGCAGCCTGGTTGGGGCCGCTGCCGACAGTGGTCCCAGACACGCTCTTAAGGGTAGGGATGTCATTGGCAGAGAAGGAGGGCTGCAGCTTGGGAGGTGTGGTGAGTACGCTGCCGTTGCTGGTGGGAACAGGCGCATCGGCCGCAGGGTCCGTGTATTTCTGATCCATGTTCTTCATCTCGAGGGAGTGGCGAAAGCTCGCAGGCCGAGTAGCAATGATAGATGCCTCGCTAGAAGCGTTCGACTGTGACGCGTCAGTGAGACTGGCCGTGTTGTGCTGCGCAGCACCGATCGCAGACGTGCTCCTAATAGCCCGGTGCTGATGAGACCAATTGTAGGGTGCGGTGCCGGTGTTGTGACTGTAGGAAGGGGCACGCGCGTGAATGGCGCCAGCAGAAGAAGAGGAAGACTTCAAAAAAGACAAGAATTAGGGTCAACAAACGGAAACAGTTACAAGATGCTGTTGAGCCACCCAGGCCGAGCTTTGAACAGCTTGGGCTTGACTGCAACAGCAATACAGGAAATGTAAGGTACAAAGAGGATGGCAAGGAGTGTGATGGTATGCAAATTGTGGGCTTGGCTTCGTGCGGTGCAGACAAAAATCGAAGCCAGAATGCGAGAGGAGGGTGAGGTGGAGGTGAGCCAAACGGGCAGAAAATATGCAAGCACCCAGGTGCAAGTGTAGGCAGAAAAGGCGAGGGCTAGTGTAAGTGGCAACCAAGACTCCACCAGCGCAGACTGCAGCAAAACGCTTTCACGCAACTTTCCGAAAGATGAAACAAGCGCTGCCAGTGTGCAAATAGCGCGAGGGAAGAGCAGGCAAGGAGGATGTAGATACTGTGCTGGGACGATTTTTGACTCACCATGTTTGGTTCACGACGGAGGACAGGGAAGTTGTCCTCGTTGTTAGCTTGCGTGTAGAGTTTCCCCTCGATCACGTTATCGTCGTCTCCAAAGAGGAAACCAGTGGTGTTGGCCTGGTCCAGGTTGATGTCGTAGAAAGCTGTACGAGACTTGGTGACGGGCATCGAATACCTGTTCACACTGTACTCGATGTCCTTGTCAGCAACCACAAATGGCAGACAGATCCAAGTCTCGGGAAAGTGAGGTGATGATATGGAATAAGAAGATGTTCCAGAAGCGAGCAGTTGACTTGAAAAATCCGAAGAGAGATCGCAGCGCAATTTGAGATGTGTGGGATGTAAGTGTAGTGAGAGACCACAGGCTGGTAGGTGGTCTCAGGGAGAGAGAAGAAGACGCTGCTGAGCTTCTTGTCTTCTTTCTGTCTTGAAGGTGCGGAGTGGAAAGGAAGGCTGGAAAGGAAGGCAGGAAAGAAGTAGCGGCGAGGGCTCAAAAAGTGCGGTTTAAGTATCTTGACGAAGATGACGCGAGAAGTCGGCCACTTGATTCAGACGAAGAGAATAGGACGAAGAACAATAGGACGAGTATGACGAGTAGATGATGGTGATGGACTAGGTAAAGTCCAGGGACAGCAGAGGTTCAAGTTGACAGGCGACCAGTTGTGATATGAGAAGTTCGAAGGGAAAAGATGGGTTAGGGACGGAGAGAATCAGCAAGCGGCTTGCCCCTTGCCATTGTGATATTGGATCAAAGTCTCTTCAAAAGAAGGGCAGTCGTGGCCCACGAAGGATGCCGTGACTCGGAATAGCAAAATGCCCAATAGAAGTGCAATCAAAAGGGGTACGAAAACCGAAGGGTGCAATATTGACACATCTGTTGCAATGGAGCCTCTCCAGGTCACTTCCGGACAAGACCGTCCAAACTCCAGCTTGAGGCGTAGTCCTGGACGGCCACAATCCCAAATTCATCAGTGCAGTGGCCCGCATCTCGCATTGGGCCAGCTGGATGGAAATGAACAACGCAAACACGAATTCAAACGCAACCACAAACAAGCGCGGGGGGCCAGAACGAAATAGTTCAACGTACGCATTGGTCGACCGATGGGACGTAGGGTCCTGACGGACAGCCTCCTCCTTCTCATCCTCGTCACTATTCCTTCGAGAGCCCGGAACGGACCATGACGGCAGCTGGTCGTCAAAGGCGAACCGTGACAACGGGACGCCCGACTGCGGCGATGCGAGGACGGAGCCAGACCGCGCTGAGCGGTTGGCCAAGCCCGGGGGAGACGTCAGGCTAGACAGCGAGTACCGGTTCGGGCGGGAGAAGACCGAAGGAAACCCCGTTGGGTTCTCGCGATACTCGGGAGGCGTCGTGGGCTCGGACTGGTGCCCGGAAAGCCTGCCGTGCTCCTCGAGCATGGCGCCGAGCTCCACCTCGTGCTTGGCGAGTTCGGCGTCAAATAAGCGCTTCTGCTCCCGGATCTTTTCATACTCCATGCGCTTCTTTTCTATCTGCTGCGACGTCAGCACCTGTTGTCCAGCAGGAGGCGGCGCCGGATGGTCGAGCGCTGTGGCCTAAGCAAGGCACAGTCCCGGGGAGGGGGTGTTCTCCGTGTCTGGGTCAGGCGGCGGGTCGAACACACGAGGGCACACGCACCAACTGAAGATGTTGCATAGTCTGCGTCGAGAGCAAGATTAGCGAGTGGTTCGCAAGGCAGGAATGGCAGTACGGGAGATTGGGGGGAGGGCCAAGCTCCCGGCGCGCATTGAGTTTTGGAGAAGCGCAGACAAGCGCGCAACCACACAGACACACCACCACGGAGGTGGCAGCGACGGCAACTGACCTGGTATTCTGAAGGATCTTGGCCACGTGGGGCTGCAGATGATGACAATGTTGGTACACGGCCCGAGTCAGTGGTGAAACGGCGAGACAGGGTCGATCGGGGATCTTGGGAGGACATGGTCTGCGAGAGGCGGTTCCGGGGCGGCGAGACGAGGGAGTTCATGGTGGTGGCATCGCTTCGGGGAGACTGCTGGGAGCGGAATCGCATTTCGTTCGGATCCATTTTCGACAACACTATGCCCTCTTTTTTTTTCCCTTTCCTACACAACTACTACAACAACTGACGGCGCCTGAGGACCCTGCCTACTCCATTGACGGACACGCACGTTAGCAAAGCAACTCCTCGGCTGACCCAGGTCTGCCTGGTGCCGGCTCCTGCTGATCCCTCATCCACAAGGCGGGGGGAGGGGTGGGATGTGTCTGGGCTGGCCACGGCGGACAAGGGCTGGGCTCATATTGGGGATTGTGCCTCCTCGCCGTGGCCTGGGGGCGGCACTTGCGCTGTGCTCGCCTGCCGTAACTCTCCCATCTGGAACCGGCCGACTTGTTTCCCACGTCGCATCGCCAACTGAGGGATATGTCCATCCTCCGGGCCCCCAGGGGCGATGAGAAGGCATGTCGGGGCGGCGGCTGGCAGGACAGGAGCGTGCATGTGGGTGGCATGGCATGGCATGGGGGCACGGCGTGGCAGACAGCAAAAGCTGAGGCGTGCCCCCGTCCGAGGCTTTTGGCTTTGGGGTTGAGAGCTTTGGGGGGGGGGGAGCGAAAAGCACGCGACTCACCTGGATAAGAGGCCGTACTAGACACAACAATATGACACAGCTTGCGCCCTGGAGAGCCAGGAGCAGCAAGAAATAGGAAACACGGGGTACGTGGGCAAACGTCAAGCAATATTCCTGAAAATGAGCGTGTGTTGGAGGGACAGGATGCAGTCCGCGCCGAGGGAGGGGACGGAGTGCTACTTGAAGCAGCCTGCATCGGCTCGACGAGGCACCCAGCCGCCGCTGCGCTGCTTCGAAGGCCCGGGGTCAGGTTCAGGGGCCCTGTCTGGCTGCCCGCCTGGGCCTGTCTTGGTCTGCAGTGGTCTGGTCTGCTTGTGCGCCTGTGTGCGTGTGCGTGTGCGTGGGCTGTGGGCGTCCAAGTGGGTGGACGGCAAAACGATGGCGTTCGCCCCTGAACCTGGACCCTGCACACCAATAACCCGACTTGTCAGACAGACAAGACACCAGACCACCTGCCCAACCAACACGAACATTTACGCACTTTTCCCATGGCAACCGCTCCTTATTACAGTAGCAGCAGCAGCAGCAGTAGCAGCATCCGTGTTATTAACACAATGCCCATCCATCCAGCCCGACACTTCCTCCCTGCCCGCCGAGCTCGGCAGCTGGTATGATCCTGCCAGTCGTCTTGTCCGCAGTGTCAGCAGCGACTACTGCACGAGAGGCGTCTTCTTGTCGGTGGATTTGATGCCGGCAGGCGGCGAACCTGGCCCCGGCGTCCCTCGCCCACCACCCGGCCAGCCTCCCTTTCACCATCGACGCTCGGCCTACACGTTATTTTTTCATGCCCCGATGCCCTAGCGGCCTGACGTGCAGGCACTGGGACGGCACTCGTCAGGTTAGCACCAGAGATCGGCTGCTCAACCGTCAACGGCGGTGTAGGCGGGCATGGACGGGAGCAAAGTAGTGTGGCCTGGTGCACCAAGTCCCTTTGCTTCTGTCGCACGAGAGCACGCATGCAGCCTGCAGAGGGTCACGGTGAGCTGGGGGAGGCGTCCCGGGGAGACAAGCCTTGCGGGTTACGGGCTGCATGAACCGGCCGCCATCCGTACGGCTTCCATTGTGTATCGCACACGGCGTACGGTGCAGACCAGACGAACGATACGCTTCGCTCGAGGCTCCGGCCGGATGCCCACACACAACGAGTGCGCCGGCGCACGTAGGCTCAAGTCGCAGGTCGCAGGTCGCAGGTCGCAGGGCGGGGTGGGGTTGAGCAGGCATTGGACGGGCCTCCTGTGCGCGATCCCTCCCCAGTTCCCGTCTTCCTGCAGCAGAGCGCTTGTCACCCCTCCACCACGCACCTGCCCTGCAGCATGTGGGCTTTGGGTTCCTGAATGCCCCCAATGCCCCTGTGTGACCTCATCTAGGTATGTATCAAAGTAGCTACCCACCTGCATTAGAGGCCCAGACGGCGGTGACTTGACCCGGCCGACGACATGATGGTTCGAATTGACCCTCTTCTTTCCAGACAAGTCCAGCCGTCAATGGGACGCCACGATAAGTTTTATACCCGGCCGTGTACCATCATCAATGGAGGCAACACGGGCCCCGGTGGAGGGTTTGCCGCACAAGGCCACCCATTCGGTCGGACAGAGATTGTCTTCCGATCGTCGCACGGCCTTTGACTGGGCATTGGGCATGTTCGATACCTGTACCACCAGCTCCGTGCTACTTTGATGTCGTGCCCAGTCAGTCAATTCCACTACGCACATGGTATAAAGAAATGATTGGTAAAAGCCAGTCGCCCATATCTTCCCCCCATAGTATGCTGGTCGGAAAAGCCATTGACCGGAGTCGGATCTGTCAATGAGGGACAAAGTACATCACGCTCCATTGGCCAAGGCTGATCGAGGCTACCGCCGGACCTGCAGTCAAGCTGAAGACCCTCTGGGACCACAACAGAAATTCGGGCCGGCCAGAGAAGCTCGGGGTCTGATTCTGGTGGGCGTTGACCCGACCGCAAGATTCTCCACAGGCGGAACTCAAGACCTCCCCTCCCCTCTTTGGGATTTCATCATCCTGGTCTGATTCGCACCCGGTAGCTTTTGCGATACTTGGCCGCGCATGTTGGGGCGTAGCGCGGCTATCACGGAATCCGACCACAAAAAATTGTGCCTTGCTGAACACGCTATTCTGTGAAATTGCATGCCGCTCCTGGCCCGACCGTAGACTGTCGTCGACGGAAATTTCCTCGGCCTAAGCCTACCAGCCTACCAGCTAACCTAACGCATACCGGAACAAAGCCGTGACGATTCAGCAAGTGGCCAAAACACATCAGGGCTTTTTGAGCCCGCTGCCCCTCTCTTCCAGGGCTGAACCAGGGTGAGCGTATTGTGGGACCGTCGCAGCTCGGGGATCTGCAGATTTCCCATTCTTGCCGCGGGTCAAGACCAAATCATGGACTAGGTCGTGATTTAGCACATGGCATCTCTCTGCCGCAATTCGTGGCAGTGGGCTCATTACGGAAGTGCTTGCAGCACGACTGTGGCGACCAGGGATGCCGCGCCAGTCATTTCACCGACTATTGAGGTACGTCAAAGCTGTCTGAGGCCTCGTGAGTGGGGGGGGGGGGCTGGACGATCGATCAACTTGGGCCGCATGTCTTGTTGCTTTTTTTCCAAACACCGTCGCGCGAATGCACCGTAGTGGAACGGACAAGGAGGCCCGAGGCCTGAGGAGTGATTGTTATACCTTGGGTACATTCGGCAGACCGTCACAATTTGGAAATAAAACCCCCTCACTTGAGAGGGTCACGATCATACAACCCAATCACCAGAAGTTAAATCCATCCATATTGAAGTCTACCAGCCGAAACCGGTTAACAACATATAATACAGACGCTATATACTAGATATCCATTCCAAGTCTTACCAGTTTCTCAGTAGCTTGATCATCCCATGTCCTTCAAGGCCCCCAGACGTGCTTATGCACCTTCTGAATCGGAAAATTATGCCACAACAGCCAGGCACGGCCTCGGAGGTGTCCAGGGAGGGACCTGTCTACAAACATGGCTTTCCCCAGTTGGTGAGGACTGGCAGCACGTTCCGAGACCAGCGTCGTTGACATGGACGTGGCTCCAGAAAAGGTGCTTGGGCCAAGCTGGTCTAAGAGGCCAGGCTTGAGCAGTAAATCCTCCAGGATTTGACCATGGCTGTCTGCAGTCTCGAAAGAGTCGAGACTCTGCATTTGTGCTTGTGGCGTCAAGTGAACAGAGTAATTGTAGAGAGGCGGGGGTGAAATGCGGGTTGTGCTCCTGCTTGGAAGGCCAAGGCCAAGCATGTGGCTGCCAAAACAGCAGATTAACCAAGAGTATCAGCAGCGTTGCTCGATCATGTTGCAGCCCACCAGTGCTCCTGTCAACACTGCGCATGCCATTGGCGAGGAGACGAGCTCACAGTACAGACGTACCGGGGCAAGGCCGCAGGGAGCTCTCCCGCAGTTGCGCCGGAGCCTCGTCCCCGACCCAACTTAGCTCTTATCTTATCGGCGTGACTGTTCGGCGATTTTGCCCCGCGACGCCAAAAAGATTCACAGATTCAATCAAAGCCGGACACACGCCGCAGACCCGACACAGCGTTCCAGCAGAACATGACGACGTCGCAAAAATGCCAATGACAGACGACGACGGGTTTGAGGCCCTTCTGGAGCCGTTCTACAATGGCAAGAAGCTCACCGACCCAATCTCCACCAGGGAGGACAAGTACCAACTCCTACCCGCCTTCTTGAAGGTCAAAGGTATGTCCGCTGCTTCGCGCCCGCCCGCTTCCACCGTCCACCCGTCTTGCTCATTATCCACCTCCAGGTCTCGTCAAACAGCACATCGACTCGTATAACTACTTTATCGACCATGACATCAAGGAAATCGTCAAGGCGAACCGCATTATTCGCAGCGAGGTCGACAGCGGGTTCTACCTTGAGTTCCTCGACATCCGAGTAGGCATGCCCACCCGTGGGGACGCCGGCCAGTCCTTCAAAGCCAAGAACCATGTCACTCCAATGGAGTGCCGTCTTAGGGACATGACATACGCCGCCCCGATCATCATTGATATCGCCTATATTCGAGACAGGAAGAAGATCATCCGGAGGAATGTCCCCCTTGCGCGCATGCCCATCATGCTCAAGAGCTCGAAATGTGTCTTGGCCGGGGCCACGAACCACAAGATGGAGCTGATGAACGAGTGCCCCTTGGACCCGGGTGGTTACTTCATCATCGGTGGGACGGAGAAGGTCATTCTGATTCAGGAGCAGCTCAGCAAGAACCGAGTGATTGTTGAGGCCGACGAGAAGAAGGAACTTATCCAGGCATCAGTCACGAGTTCGACCCACGAGAGAAAGTCAAAGACGTATGTCATATTGAAAAAGGACAGGATCATTCTGAGGCACAACGTGCTGGTCGAGGACATACCAATCGCTATTATCCTGAAAGCACTTGGCGGTCTCTCCGACTACGAGGTTATGCAGCTTGTAGCCGGGTCCGATGGTCGCTACCAGGATGATTTCGCCCTCAACTTCGATGAGGCGACCCGAGTTGGCGTGTTCACACAGCAGCAAGCTCTAGAGTACATTGGCGCTCGCGTCAGGATGGGGTCAAAGGGCAAGCCCCAATTCGGCCCTGCACCTCGTCGCAACAACGTTGAAGAGGGACTTGACGCGTTGGCCAACATCATCCTTGCCCACGTCTCCATCGAGGGTCTCGATTTCTACCCCAAGGCTATTTACATCGCAATGATGACCCGAAGGGTGCTGATGGCTTTTCATGACCCGAAGCTGGTTGATGACCGTGATTTCGTGGGCAACAAGCGGCTTGAATTGGCTGGACAGATGCTCTCACTCCTCTTCGAGGATCTCTTCAAGAGTTTCCTCACGAATTTGCGGATGAACATCGACAAAGTGCTTAAGAAGCCAAACAAAGCTATTCCGTTCGACCCGTTGACATCGATCAGCGGCACAGGTGGTCACATCACCCAGGGAATGAACCGAGCAATTCAGTCAGGCAATTGGAGCGTCAAGCGTTTTAACATGAACCGAGCCGGAGTCACCCATGTCCTGAGTCGACTAAGCTACATCGCTGCGCTGGGAATGATGACTCGAATTACGAGTCAATTCGAAAAGACGCGGAAGGTGTCTGGGCCCAGAGCTCTCCAGCCTTCCCAATGGGGCATGTTGTGTACTTCAGACACTCCTGAAGGTGAGGCTTGTGGTCTGGTCAAGAACTTGGCTTTGATGACGCATATCACCACCGAGGTGGACGAAAAGCCCGTCAAGAAGTTCATCCTTACCGTCGATTCGAATGTGGAACCTATCCGGAACTTCTCTGGCTCGGAGATGCACCAGGCCGGCGCATACATCATATCAATTAACGGAACACCATTCGCCTTGACACACTATCCGAAGCGGTTCGCGTCCAAATTCAGGACGATGCGCCGTCGTGGATGGATTAATCCATTTGTGAGCATCAACACAAATTCTCATTTCAACACCATTTTTATCGCTACGGACGAAGGACGTGTCTGCCGGCCATATATCATTGTAAAGAATGGCGTGTCGAAGTTGCAGCCCGAACACCTGAGACTGCTGCAGCAGGGCAAGGTAGGCTTCGACGACTTCCTACGAAAAGGAGTCGTCGAGTACCTAGATGTGAACGAAGAGAACGATACTCTCATTGCCCTGTACGAATCGGACATCACGCAGATCACCACTCACGTCGAGATTGAGCCATTTACCATCCTTGGGGCCGTGGCTGGTCTAATTCCATTCCCTCACCACAATCAGTCGCCCCGAAACACATATCAATGTGCTATGGGTAAACAAGCTATCGGAGCTATTGCCTACAATCAATTCAACCGGATCGACACCCTGCTTTACACTCTGGTGTACCCCCAACGACCTATGGTCATCTCAAAGACAATCGAGCTCACCAGCTATGACAAACTTCCTGCTGGCCACAACGCAACGGTCGTCGTCATGTCTTATTCCGGCTACGATATAGAAGATGCATTAGTTCTCAACAAGGCATCATGCGACAGAGGTTTCGGGCGGTGTCAAGTCTTCCGCAAATATGCCGCGGAGCTTCAAAGATATCCAAATGGGGCATCGGAGAGGATCGGCCAGCCCGAGACGGATCCTATGACGAAGCAGAAGATTGCCAAACACGAGGTCATTGACAACGATGGTCTTGCCAGGGTGGGCTGGCAAATTCATAATGGCGAGACGATGGTGAAGAAGGAAACCCCCCTGGACACTGGAGCAACCATAGGCGAGAACAATCGTTCAAACGAGTACCGGGACACCTCCATGGCCTACCGAATTCCAGATCCAGCTTATATCGACAAGGTTATGGTTACACAGACGGAGAGGGAGACGGTCTTGGTGAAGGTTCAGACCAGGCAGACGCGTCGTCCTGAGCTTGGTGACAAGTTCTCTTCTCGGCACGGGCAGAAGGGTGTCGTTGGCATCATTGTCGACCAGGAAGACCTGCCATTCAGCGACACAGGCTTGGTCCCAGACATCATCATGAACCCCCACGGTTTCCCGTCCCGTATGACAGTAGGCAAGCTCCTCGAGTGTCTCACTGGCAAGGCCTCCATCGTGCATGGCCGAAAGAAGTACGGCTATGGTGACGCCTTCCGGTCGCACCCCGTGGAGGAGGTCAGCAAGGTCCTGGTTGACCATGGTTTCTCCTGGGAGGGCAAGGACTACTTCACCTCTGGCATCACAGGTGAGCCTCTGGAGGCGTACATCTTCAACGGCCCAATCTATTACCAGCGCCTGAAGCACATGGTGCAGGACAAGATGCACTCCCGGGCAAGGGGACCTCGTGCAATTCTGACGAGGCAGCCTACCGAGGGTCGTTCGCGCGATGGTGGTCTGCGTCTGGGAGAAATGGAGCGCGATTGCTTGATCGCATATGGCGCGTCGCAGCTTCTTCTTGAAAGACTGATGCACAGCTCCGATGGCACGAGCGTCGACATCTGCCAGCGCTGCGGACTCTTCGGGTACAAGGGGTACTGCCAGACCTGCAAGAGCACAAGGGAGGTAACGGCGATGACGATGCCTTATGCTGCAAAGCTGCTTGTTCAGGAGTTGATATCGATGAACGTCGGGGTGAGGCTGCAGATGGAGGACGAGTTCCCTCACCCGAGATGAGGACGGGGTTTATAGGAAGTTTTGGGATACCACAGCCCAAGTTGCTTGTGCTCCGAGGATGAGTACCAGTGTGGTGGCATTGATGACCCAAG
This sequence comes from Diaporthe sp. PMI_573, assembly GCA_021399435.1. Lineage (NCBI taxonomy): Eukaryota > Fungi > Ascomycota > Sordariomycetes > Diaporthales > Diaporthaceae > Diaporthe > Diaporthe sp. PMI_573. Next base: position 1,126,381 of record JAJTUP010000015.1, on the reverse strand, counting down.
ACCTTACAATTTGCATAGCATTCTGGCGCAGAGGATCATCCATATATTTGTAGCAATTCAATAAATGAAAGAAAGCCCGTGCTGGGTCCAGTGACGACAAATTTGCTTGGTTTTCCCACCTGAGCTTGCACCCGAACAAACAAGTCGTAGTACCGCTGTGTTCTTCATGAGACATTCTCTGGCAGCCTGCCTGTGTACTCCGTGGCAGGAAGCAGGGAGGAAAGCAAGGCTATATATGGCAGGTCCTGACTGTGAGGGCGGAGGACGGACCCATATGTAGATTTTGAATGGTCCTCGCAAATAAGATTTTTTTTTTTTTTTTTAGGGAATACTAGCATCACAATTTACTGGAAAAGCTGGGTGTGAAAGATTTGTGGATTGTGTGGATGCATTGGAGTGTAGTGGCACACATTGGACATGTGGGTGTTTATGCTGGCTGGGGTCAACGACTTTCTAGGCACCACTAGCCCACTTCACAGTAGACCTGCGATCTCACCGAGGAGCGCCTCAACCCAACACCGTGACGCGTTCTCCATAAGGGGAAAGAAGGTTAAACAACCAGCCAGGGAAAAACGTCTTTCTGATGCCGCATTATCTCCCAGGACCTCACTCATGACGGATCTTGCACGCATGCTGCCGCATTTCCCGACCAGCCAATATGCGAATCTTATGCCGAGTCTGGAGAAGCATCAGGTCACGACGAGCGAGCTCCTGACCCTAGAGGCAGCAGATATTGGCAAGCGAACGCAGCTGCCTCTCCTAGACGTGAAGAGGCTATGCGGCGCCATTTTGACCGCGTTGCATGCGGACCTGGGCGTGGAGGATCGGGAGCCTGACGCGGCACCACTGGCGGACAAGGACGACGGCGCTCAGGCCGTGGGCGAGACTTCACGGCAACGGCAACGGCAACGGCAACACCAGTGGTCTAAAATCAGCACACTCGACCCCGTCATCGATGAACTTCTAGATGGTGGCATACGGACTGGCCATGTCACGGAAGTGGCGGGCGAGGCCGGAGCCGGCAAGACACAGTTCCTTCTCGCCTTGCTTCTCGCCGTGCAGCTCCCGCCACCGCATGGAACCGGCCGTAATGCCCTCTACATCTCAACCGAGGCGTCTTTGTCAACGCGCCGTCTCACACAGATGCTGAATAGTAATTCCGTCTTCAAATCCGAGGCTGTCCCACTCAGTGAGAGACCATCTCTCGACAACATCATCAGCACTACCACGCCGGACCTGGAATCCCAGGAGCACATACTCACATATCAAGTGCCAGTGGAGATAGAGCGCCGCAACCTGGGCCTCATTGTGCTCGACAGCGTGGCGGCCAACTACCGGGCCGAGTTCGACCGATCAGCTAGGAACGACTCAGGGGCGCTCGGCGCGGCCGGCGAAGGCGGCAGGAGCGTCAGCCAGAACATGGGCGCCCGTAGCGCGGAGCTCGTCCGGCTGGGGATGCTGCTGCGGGACCTGGCCAGGAACCACAACATCGCCGTCGTGGTGTCGAACCAGGTCGCAGACCGCTTCGACCGAGCCGGGACCCCGGCGCTGCCTAGGAACCCACCGCCTGGCTACGGTAGGAACGCCGCCGCGGGTGGTGGTGGCCCACGCAGGCACCACGAGAGCTCGCCGTTGGCGGCGCGGAGTAAGGATCCGAACCAGCCGCCCCTGCCACACGTCGAACCGACGTCTTCGATGGCCGATGCGCTGCCGGCATCGAGTATTTCCTACGGTGATAATGGGGAGGATGAGCCTCCTCCGGAGAGACGGCCGCCGCCCCCGCCCCCGCCCATGGACGAGATTTCTCACCTGCCTGCGCCGCCCGTACTGAACTTTGATCACCAGCAGAGGTGGTTCACGGGGTGGGGCGACGAGCCCTGGCCCTCGTCGGCACTGTCGCTCAAGACTCCCAGCCTCGGTCTCGTCTGGGCGACCCAGGTGGCCTGTCGAATCGCGCTGGTCAAGGCTCCACGATATGGGAAGTCGAGGCACTCTATCGACGATGATGCCGGCGGGCCAGGAACGCCCACGTTGAAGACATGGAGGAGATGGATGAAGATCGTCTTCGCACCTCATGTAGCTGCGACGGGGCCCGGGCTGGATGGAGCAGCTGAGTTCGAAATCAACATGGGTGGTTTGAAGGGCGTAGTTAGGTGAGGGCTTTTGGAGTTGTGTACGGCGGTAATCGCCCTACGCAAAGACAGACTGTCCATACAAGGCACTCGATGCAGCCCCACATGAGCGTCTGGCTTGGGATCTCAAGGCAGATACGAATTATGATCACCCAAAGAATAGAACATATCAAGCAACGCTCTTTTTGTAGGCAGAGGCGAGCGGCAGCGATATCGCAGCATCACTTCCCGCCAGCGTCTACGGACCGTGTGCATAAGCAAGGAATACCCAGTCAGCACAGTCAAAGGGCAAAGACGCATATAATTTTATTATTATTATTATTAAAGAAAGAAGGAAGGCATGTAAGGAGATGAACGGAACAAGCAAGGAAACGAAAAATGAAAAAGGATACCAAGCTGCGTGAGAACCCCGAAGGATCACGAACACGTATGACTTGGCCGACATGTTACGACGCCAGCGCCAGAGTCTATGTTGGTTGCTCTTCTCACCGTCAATGATATCAGGCCGGCCGGTACTTGAACCCTCGACCAAGGCAGCGCCGACTACCTAGGCTCAGGATCCAACCCATCGTTTGCCTCGTGGTGTTGACTAGCCACTCTGGACTGGTGGCAGACGCAGCTTATGAGGGATGTGTGGCACACGGCAGGCTCTGAGATTCCCTGCCCCCCAGCCCTTGCTGCATACAGCCACCGCTCTGTGAGTGAGTGAGTGGCCAGGCTCCAACACAGGCATGAGGATGCTTCCGACCTTACGGCCAATTACCATGGTGTCTCCAAGCCTCAATGCCTCCTTATAAACACCAATGACTAAATCTGGCACTACAAAGGTAACTGATGAGCCAGCCGGTAACATGGCAGCCCAACTGGGCTGTTGAGAAAAGGGGATGAGAATGGAACCTCATATGAAGTTGCGGTTGTGGGCCCGGAGATGGACGTCCAGATTTTGGCTGTAGGCTTCCAGGTTGAATCTCTGTTCTCTGACCTTGGAAACTTCTGGTCGGCTTCGTGTGGCAGATCACAGGTGTGCTAGTTTCCTGCATGTAGGCTGGGCCGTTGGAGAGATGTGAAGTCCCTGTCACGTGTGGAGGCTCTTGCAGGTGGGATACTGCAGGTACAGCTTCCACTTTCTGCAGTGACCTGATATCTCCGCGACAGAATCTTGTACGGGATGAGCAACTGTGAGACAACCTTGATGGTCCAAGCTTGTTGGAGGCATTCCTGTAGGGAAATCTCATGTCCTGCAGAACAATGGATGCTTGCGCAGGGTCTCAAAATCCCGGGGAGCTGCAGTGAAACAGAGGCAACGATTTCTCCATGCTGGTAGGTAGTTCATCAAGGCCTTGTAGTAATGCAGGCGGGCATTGCGGTGGACGTCGACTTTGCGCCCGCCGTGTTGGGAAGCACAGGTGCAGGGGGTCCGGCCTCTGCTGGCGTGGACTTAGTAAGCGTTTGCGGCTCTATGGGCGTCTACACAGCACGGATTACATCACTGGTGCCCCGCGATCGAAATTGATCGATTGAGCTGCCCTCGCAGCCTGCCAGCCTGCCAGCCCGCCAGCCCTGCCCGACCGCTATGACCAACGTGGGGTGGGAGCCGTGATCATTTCTGATTTCTCTCAAGCTGAGGTCATCCATGGCACAAGGCCCACACTGGCACCTCGCAAACGGCTGCGGGGCGGCACAGCAAGAGAGCTGAGGCAACCGGGAGTAGGATGCTCTGGAAACAACGACGTTTTGCACGAAGGTTCTCTTGTGGGCCAGAAGGCGAGGGTGGACGGGGACGGGGGCACAATCTTTGCTGTCTTGGGAGCTAGGAGGTTGGTGCTTGCGGTGCTTGCGGAAAGAAAAAGCGTAATTGGGGCTGTGGAATGGAATCCGGTACCTGCACGCCCCCCTGCCGCTACTTGGCCTACAGGGGTCCCTTCCAGCAGATTCTGGCGCTTTCGGCAAGAGGCTGGAAGTCACCAGAAAGGTCTAGGAAGAACTTCTATCTAGAACATTCTCCCACTGCACGCCCCACCAGGCAGCTCAGCAACCACTTGATAAAATCCCAACTACTTCGTCTCCCTCGAGCGGCTCACAACCTCTCTCCATCATCAATCAATTCTCTCCCACACATCAAGCGAGATCACTACATCTCCCCCTCTATTTCCTTTTTTCTCTCAATCGAGCTTTTGCAACTTGATTTGCACTCGACACTGCGATTCTGTGATACCCCGCAACCTCTTTTCACCCTCACAAAATCATCCACAACACCACAACAACACTCTCCTTCCCCACAACAAACAATCACCATGGCTCCCGCTGTTGGTATTGATTTGGGTACCACCTACTCTTGTGTGGGTGTGTACCGTGATGACCGCATTGAGATCATTGCAAACGACCAAGGAAACCGGACCACCCCCTCCTTCGTCGCCTTCACCGACACCGAGCGTCTGATTGGTGATGCCGCCAAGAACCAGGTCGCCATGAACCCCCACAACACCGTCTTCGACGCGAAGCGGTTGATCGGCCGCAAGTTCCAGGACTCTGAGGTCCAGGCCGACATGAAGCACTTCCCCTTCAAGATCATCGAGAAGGGTGGCAAGCCCGTCATCGAGGTTGAGTTCAAGGGCGAGTCCAAGACCTTCACCCCAGAGGAGATCTCCTCCATGGTCCTGACCAAGATGCGCGAGACCGCCGAGTCTTACCTGGGTGGTACCGTCAACAACGCCGTCATCACCGTCCCCGCCTACTTCAACGACTCTCAGCGTCAAGCAACCAAGGACGCTGGTCTCATTGCTGGCCTGAACGTTCTGCGTATCATCAACGAGCCCACCGCCGCTGCCATCGCCTACGGTCTCGACAAGAAGGTCGAGGGCGAGCGCAACGTCCTGATCTTCGATCTGGGCGGTGGTACCTTTGATGTTTCGCTCCTGACCATCGAGGAGGGTATCTTCGAGGTCAAGTCTACCGCCGGTGACACTCACCTGGGTGGTGAGGACTTCGACAACCGTCTGGTCAACCACTTCGTCAACGAGTTCAAGAGGAGTAAGTGCAAGCCCGATAGTCCCCCACCTTTGTCTTCTGCAACAGCCGACTAACATACGCCCCAGAGCACAAGAAGGACCTGAGCACCAACGCCCGCGCCCTGCGTCGTCTCCGCACTGCTTGCGAGCGTGCCAAGCGCACCCTGTCGTCCTCCGCCCAGACCTCCATTGAGATCGACTCCCTGTTCGAGGGTATCGACTTCTACACCTCCATCACCCGTGCTCGTTTCGAGGAGCTGTGCCAGGACCTGTTCCGCTCCACCCTGCAGCCCGTCGACCGCGTCCTGACCGACGCCAAGATCGACAAGTCCCAGGTCCACGAGATCGTCCTGGTCGGCGGCTCCACCCGTATCCCCCGCATCCAGAAGCTCATCACAGACTACTTCAACGGAAAGGAGCCCAACAAGTCTATCAACCCCGACGAAGCTGTCGCTTACGGAGCTGCCGTCCAAGCCGCAATTCTGTCGGGCGACACGTCGTCCAAGTCGACCAACGAGATCCTGCTGCTTGACGTTGCGCCGCTGTCGATTGGTATCGAGACTGCGGGTGGTATGATGACCAAGCTTATCCCGCGGAACACCACGATCCCCACCAAGAAGTCGGAGGTGTTCTCTACCTTCTCGGACAACCAGCCCGGTGTGCTTATCCAGGTCTACGAGGGTGAGCGCCAGCGCACCAAGGACAACAACCTGCTCGGCAAGTTCGAGCTGACTGGCATCCCACCTGCGCCGCGTGGTGTTCCTCAGATCGAGGTCACGTTCGATGTTGACGCCAACGGAATCATCAACGTGTCCGCTCTCGAGAAGGGCACTGGAAAGACCAACAAGATTGTCATTACGAACGACAAGGGCCGTCTCTCCAAGGAGGACATCGAGCGTATGCTTGCTGAGGCCGAGAAGTTCAAGGACGAGGACGAGGCCGAGGCTCGCCGTGTCTCTGCCAAGAACGGCCTCGAGTCGTACGCCTACTCCCTGCGCAACACCCTGTCTGACTCCAAGGTCGACGAGAAGCTTGACGCCGCCGACAAGGAGAAGCTCAAGACCGAGATCGACAAGGTCGTCAACTGGCTCGACGAGAACCAGCAGGCTACTCGTGAGGAGTACGAGGAGAACCAGAAGGAGCTGGAGGGTGTCGCCAACCCCATCATGATGAAGTTCTACGGTGCTGGCGGCGCTCCCCCCGGCGGCCCTGGCGGTGCCCCCGGCGGCTTCCCTGGCGCTCCCGGCGGCGCTCCCGGCGCCGGTGGCGACGACGGCCCCACCGTCGAGGAGGTCGACTAAACGATTCATCAGAGATGCGAGTTGTGGCGAGACTTTGAATTTGCAGTGCGCGGTCAATTTGTCTCGCTTGGTGATGGATAAGCTGGGATGGATTAGACGTTTTCCTTTTTTCTCATGACTTAATGATACAGGGCAAAAAGTTCTCGGATGGGTATACAAGTGCATGGGCGTACTTAATTGATTCCCAGTATCGAATGAAATCAAAAAGAAATTCATAATAACATCTTGTTCCCTCACGCATCGTGATATGATCTTCTAGATTGGGTTCTGAAGAGAAGTCTGCCTGTGTGCAACGGGTCGGCAGTCCTGGGTATATTCACAGAAAAAGTAGTTGTACACGTGAAAGCGGCCGTTTCTCTACGATGAAGCTGTCCCGTTCCTAATCTTCCCCGTCCGTTCCATCTCCCACTTCTGGTACTCGGCGTCACTGACGGTCGGCGCCTCGACCTGCTCGCTAAATGCTGTACCCGGCGGCACTCTCTCGTGGCGCTCGCGCCAGACGGCCTCGCTGCTGGGCTTTCCGGGCCCGTACTTTGCGAGGTGTTTGTTCCTGTAGTGCTCGCGGATCATGTTGTCCTTGACGGGCCCCGCCTGGTAGCCCTTTACGCGCATGCAGAACCAGAAGTCGTCCCAGTTCTCGCTGCACGAGCGCACGCCGCCGTAGCGGTAGATGTTGTTCCACTGCCCGCCCAGCGACTGGCAGTAGAAGGCCTGGTTGAAGGCCTGCTCGCAGTCCATGGTCGTGGGGAGGAGCGACTCGGCGAGCGGGGAGAGGCGCGGCTCGGGCGGCGCGGTGGTGGAGGAGGGCGGGGAGAGGGCTTCGGCAGATGTCGGCGATTGTGATGTGCTTGACGGGCCTGCTTCTGTGGGCGAGGCGGAGGGAGAGGCGGGTGTGGCGGAGCCGGACCACCACGAGGACCAGGACGACGAGGTGTGTGGCGCCGCTGGTGGGGTTCTCGATGCGTCGGCTGGGGGCTGTTGGGTGGGTGGCTGATTTGACGAAGAACTGGGGTTATGTGTCGCATTCCTTGCGTTCCGGAGCTCCCCTGCCAGCTCCTCGAGGAACTTTGTGATCTCCGGGTCTGTCTCTGGCGACGATGTCGAGGGTTGCGATGCTCGTTGCGCCGTGGGAGCGTGCCCGTCGCTCTGCGAGGTTGTGGGCTTCTCGGGAGCCGACCTCCCCCAAAGCCACCCCATTGCGCGGTGATTCGGTCGTCGTGGGTGCTGCGAAGCTGCTGGGGAAAGCCGTTGCGGCCTAGCAGGAAGTATCGTCAAAGGTGCAGCTTGACTTTGCTCGGTGAAAATGGAATTTCTGAACCCAAACCCTAGGAATGACAGGGGAGGGGGTGGGGTCCCCGCGATGGAAAGACCCCTTCTTCGGATCCAGTGTAGCGCGTCGAGGGATGACCTCATTGGCGTCGGGTGAGGTTTGCGCCGCGCATGTGTCCCACGGCGCCCACCTGGAGTATGCAATGAGGTGCCTCAGCCTGTCATTAACTGGGCCTTGGGAGCGAGGACGGACGGCCGGGAGTTATTGACAACGCAGAGAGATCCCACGCACATAAAGCCGACGACACTGAACAAATCGCACCCCATAACATTGTCCCAAAGCCCAATACCGTCTCTGCTGGCCGAGGGCGGGACATGAAGCCATGATACCTCGGCGACTCTTGCCTGGCCCTACCAGGGCGCGAGCCAGCTGGCCGCTCATCAAGCGACCTACCCTCCAGCCATCCGGTCTCGGCAATCACCTCAGGAAGTGGGAGACGACTGCTACAGGCGAGGAGAAATCTGGGCATATTTGCGCCGGGCCCAACGAGTCCATCCTCTTCTACGACAATCTCTTCCCTTTGAAGCTCAGTTATGGGTGGATGAGCTACCTCGTGGGCAGGCCGTGGGGAGCCGACCAAGATCTGTCGAACCTTCTACAGAAATTCAACAAGTCCTCGTTGGGCATTGCCGACCCGATCAACTTGGTCAAACGCGGCATCCCAAAAGATGACTCTCTGGTAATAGACTTTTCTTTTTATCCCTTGGCCCTTGTGATCGCCTTCGGGCAGATCTTCTCAAGACGGGAGGGGGTATAGAGGGAGCAGGTTGAGAGGCTAAGAGGTAGGAGGCTACTAGTTAGGAGGGTGAGAGTAAGGAGGTTGAGAGTAAGGAGGGTGAGAGGTAGGAGGGTGAGAAGTAGGAGGGTGAGAAGTAGGAGGGTGAGAGGTAGGAGGGTGAGAGGTAGGAGGGTGAGAGGTAGGAGGGTGAGAGGTAGGAGGGTGAGAGGTAGGAGGGTGAGAGGTAGGAGGGTGAGAGGAAGGAGGGTGAGAGGAAGGAGGGTGAGAGGTAGGAGGGTGAGAGGTAGGAGGGTGAGAGGAAGGAGGGTGAGAGGAAGGAGGGTGAGAGGTAGGAGGGTGAGAGGGTAGAGAAGGAATGCTTCCAGTTGACTCGTTCAGAGACATGCTAACATCATGCTTCTAGAATGTTACAGAAATTATACCTCGGTTGAAGGATGGCGGAGCGTTTGTGAAATTCAGCCACCCACCAGAAATGGTATTTCCCCCGTTCAATATGTATGCAGACAAATTTGTTGATATTTAATATAGACTGCGGAACAGGTTGAAACAAAGCTGTCCAGGTACTTGCAGGAGAAGTCCATAAAACCTTGGTTCAACCCCTTCCGAGGAATTCAGGTTGGCCTTGTCAAAGGGATTCCATGGCTTGAAGACCTCGCCGCCAACGTCCCGCGAGGAAGGTTGAGGATCGAATTCATAGCGAAAGAACCCGGCGCCGAGGTGGTGGAGCTGTCCCAGGAGACCGTATTCAGTCTCTTCCGCAAGTTTGGTAAGATTGCCGACATCCAGGTACAGGCATCAGATTCCAAGGTGGTCCCCAGATACGCCTACCTCGATTATGCCTTCGTGAGAGATGCGATCATGGCCAAGAACTGCCTCCATGGCATTGTGGTTCCAGAAGAGCTCGGCGGAGCCGGCACCAAACTTCGGCTCTCATACGAACGTTTCACCAAAAACCTCCGTTTCTGGGACTGGCTCACCAACCACCCTCGAATTGTTATCCCGGTCATTGCGGGTTTGCTTGCAGCGATCACAGTTGTCATCTTCGACCCGATCCGGGAATTCTTCGTCAAGGCACATATCCAGAAGTCTTTCAGTCTCTCGGACAATTCAATTTTCCAGTGGTTCAAGCGCCATACCAACGATATCCTAGCCTTCAGGAAGAACAAGACGGAAGACGCCAGTCTGAAAGCCCTCTTCACTCACCGACGTGACGCCATTGAGCAGATTCAGAAGTGGTTGATGGAGTCTGCGGACACTTTCATCGTTGTGCAGGGCCCACGTGGCTCAGGCAAGGAGGAGCTTGTTATGGACCAAGCGCTTGGTGGCCGGAAGGATGTCTTGGTGATTGATTGCAAGCCAATCATTGAGGCCAGAGGCGAGAGCGGCACAATCAAGAAGCTCGCCAGCGCAGTTGGGTACCGCCCGATCTTCTCTTGGGCGAACCAACTGAGCAGTCTCATCGATCTCGCCATCCAGAGCACCACCGGGGTCAAGTCTGGGTTCTCGGAAACGCTTGACTCGCAACTTAATAAGATCCTCCAAATCACCGCCGCGGCCCTGAAGGATGTGTCTTTGTCAGGCCGTGACAAGGACTTCGGCGACGCAGACTCGAGCGATGATGCCTTCCTCGAGGCGCACCCGGAGAAGAGGGCAGTCGTCGTCATCGACAACTTCCTTCTCAAGAATGAGGAGACCAGCATCATATATGATAAGCTCTCAGAGTGGGCAGTGGTCCTTGTTCAGGCCAACATCGCCCACGTGGTCTTCATGACCAGCGACACGTCGTATTCGAAACCGCTGTCCAAGTCACTGCCAGACAGAGTCTTCCGAACGATCGCACTTGGCGATCTGTCCCCGGACGTCGCGAAGAAGTACGTCATGAGTCACTTCGCCGAGCCCAAATTGTCAAAGAATCGTGGAGAAAAGGGAGACGCGAAGGCGGAGGACTCCAAGCCAGAGCACAAACAGGACCTTCGTGAACTGGACGAGGTGATCGAGGTTCTCGGCGGCCGCCTCACCGATCTGGAGTTCCTCGCCCGGCGCATGAAGACAGGGCAGAGCCCCCGGCAGGCCGTGCAGGAGATCATTGACCAGAGCGCTTCGGAGATAATCAAGCTGTACCTGCTGCCCAACAAAGGCGACAGAAAGTACTCGACGGAGCAGGCCTGGCTCCTGATCAAGGAGATCGCCAAGAAGGAGTCGCTGCGCTACAATGAGGTCTTGCTGTCCAACACGTTTGCCTTGTCGACGAGCCCGGGTGTCGAGAACGGCGAGATGGCACTCGAGTCCCTCGCTAATGCCGAGCTCATCACCGTCAGGTCCCATCGCGGCCGCCCGCAGACGATCCAGGCAGGCAAGCCCGTGTACCAGGCGGCCTTTGCCGCGCTGCTCCACGACCCGGTACTCAAGGCCAGGTTGGACCTCGCTGTCCTGACTGAGCTGGCCAAGGTCGAAGCAAAGACTATCGACAAGGTCGAAAATGAACTCAGTCTGTTGGGGTCCCTTCCTAGGCAGCCTCGGGAGACTACCGAGCGGATCAACTACCTGCTCAACAAGCTGCAGACTTCTCATAATAAGATCGCAGTGTTCGAGACGGACATGGCAGCTCTGAAGAAGGTGCTGGCTCAGGAGGCTTGAGAATGTTATCCACAAGAGGTTGTCCTATGGGAGGTTGTCTTATAGGAGGTTGTCTTATAGGAGGTTGTCCTATAGGAGGTTGTCCCATAGGGTACTGTTCTAAAAGAGGTTGACCTACAGGAGGTTGTCTTATAGGAGGTTGTCTTATAGGAGGTTGTCTTATAGGAGGTTGTCTTATAGGAGGTTGACCCATGGGAGGTTGTCCCATGAGAGGTTGTCCCATGGGAGGTTGTCCTGTAGGGTGCTGTAACAAAAGAGGTTGACCCATCCCACAATGCCGCCGCGTTGTATGCGAAACCAGGGGGGTAACCGCATGGCCCAAGGATATCCGACTGCCCAGACCTGAACAAGAACTAAGAAAAACAGAAAAACAGTGTCCATCTGACCACGAAAGAAACCAGGTATACCGCCGGAGAGCACAAGCCTGACCACGCCACAGGAGAGAAGGGTATCAGCAGAACCAGCGACCCGCAGACTCGGGTCCGCGTATCATCCGCACCATTTGAAAAATCAACCTCCTCCAAATGTAAGCAACTACACGAGGTTTACTCTACAAGAGATTGGACGGCTCTGAACCCATATCCTTCTCCGTCACAATATTCAGCGTCAACACCATGCAGATATATGAGTCCGAACTTTTTGAGGTCGTTTCTGGTAGCAGGGCTTTTGTACCATAGCAAAGGCCATTCTGAAATTTCTAGCTTGACTGCATGAATTTCATCGTCGGCTTCCTCCCCTTGGTAGACGCCTTTGCATTTGCATTTGAACATGGCCCGCTCGCAAACGTGATATGGGTAGAGTGAAACTGCCTCCCAAAGCCGGATCTTCGTACCAACATGACGACAAACACCCTCACAGTCTCCCGTAAAAGACGTGAAACCTCCCGCATTTCGATAATTACGCGATCATACTGGCCTCTGTAGCACCACTCAGCACCTCGCAGCCTTGAGAAAACATAATCCTCGCCGGCAGGTCATGACCGTTCTCGATACTGTAATAGTTGCCTGCAGATCACGTTAGCCAGATGTGCGCACCACAAGTTGCACGACTCGACCGCGCTTTGGTGTGTGCGTGCGTGTATCCTTACCTCTTGGCACAAACCACATGCCCCCCTTGCCTATACTGAAGGTCGTGTCCGCCACCGTGACCTGGACGCGCCCCGAGAAGACGAAGAAGGCCATATGCATCTTCCTCGCGTTCTTGGGCTTCTTCTCCGAGTGCGGCGGCAGGTCGACCACGCCGGCCCCGAAGAAGGGCGTGCTCAGTGTCTTTGCGAACTTGAAGGTCGCGTTGCGGATCTCGCGGGTGACGATCGCCCCTGCGGATACCGCCAGCTGCTCCTCTGCGACCTCGATCTGCTCGTCTGGTCCCGGAGGGTTGAGCTCGTGCTCGGGCTGCCAGACGACCACCTCGCCCGAGATGGAGTCGGCATTTTCTTCCCAGGGCTCGAGCTCGTCCTCCTCCGAGTCGTATCCTCGGCGCTTGCCCTTCTTCCCCGCAGCGGGCCTGCCAGCCTTGCGACGAGACGCCGTCTTGTGCTCCACCTCCGGCTCGTCGTAGCGGACGATCTCCTTGATGCGCGGCAGTCTGATGTGTTGCTTGCCGTCGTCGAAGACTTCGTCGTCATCAAGCTCAACGCGCTCGTTCTTCCAGTACTGAATCGGTCGAATGGAAGTACGCCCGGATCGCGTCGTCAAGCCGCCCGGAGTCTCCCGTCGCGAAATCATCAACCCTCGAGATTTTGGTAGTGGTGGGCCCCGTGGCACCTCTGCGAGTGACGTATCACCGACGCCGGTAGATACCCTGTGCTTCTTGGCTTGCTTTTGCTTAGGTACAGTCGGCTTCTTGGCGGGTATCGTAGTATCGTTTTCTCCACCCGCTTTGGTTGCCTTGGGCCGACCCCTTTTCCGCCCACTGTTCTGCTGAGATGATTCGCCTGTCTCGTCACCAGCAACGTCGGACACCCGTTTTGCCTTCTTTTTTGTTGGTTGGCCAGCTGTCGCTTCTTCGGCGGCCTTATTCTTGGACGGCCGTCCTCTCTTCTTGCCAGTACGCGGAGGCTCTGCGTCAGCCTCGACGGACTGCATGATCGGTTCTTCCTCAACTTGCTCCTCGACCGTCTCTTCGGGGGCGTCCTCCGCCTCTTCAACAGGGGCTGCTTTCTTGGGTCGCCCCTTGCGCTTGGCTGCAGGAGGTGCGGGCGGCTCCTCTTCCTCGACATCTGCGGGCTCTGTAGCATCATCATCCTCCACAGACGCCTCCTCGTCATCCTCAGCGTGGTCGTCACCTCCATCTAGGATCGCCATTGATTCGTCGTCCAGCTGGGGCTCCTCCTCGTCGGCCTCTTCAGCCGGCGAAACATGACCATTTGTAGTCGCAGCCGCCTTGCCCTTGCCGTTGATACCATTTGTCTTCGGGAGGCTCGGCTTATTCTTGAAATCGAGCTTCCGTTGAGGAGGCCGCGCCGGCCTGGGGGAAGATGATGCGTCGTCACTGGGCCGCACAACGGAACCCCGGATGGGAGATGATGAGTGGCCGAGGTGGGGATTTCGCTTCGCTGGTGACTGCATGTTGGTCTTTGGCGGCGACCTGGCGCGCGCGGGAGGGAAGCGACTGCCGTTCATGAATGCTGATGGCGCTGGACCAGTGGCTAAGGCGCAGGCACCGCGTTAGTCTGTCTCTCTGAAAGGCTGTGCGACTCGGGAGGCCGGTCCCGGGAAGAGGGAGGCTCACTCTCGTCAATATCCATAGGCTCCTCGTCGCTTTCGTCGTCATCGTCGTCCTCAGTACCATTCTGGCTCTCTTTCTCGGGGGAGGAGAAGATGTCGTCCAGTGGCTGCATGCCATGCTCGTCGCGGGCACCGGTATCCTTGAGAAAGACGCCGGTTTTCCTAGCAGAGAAAAGGGCAAGTCAGCACTGCGCGATGGGGGATTTTCACCTTTGAACTTGACTCACCGGCCCCTGACACCCAAGTCGTGAAAAGCCTCGCTTTGCGCATTGGAGCGCCGTTGCGCCGATGGACGCGGCGCCATGTCGCGCGGTTGTGGATGTTGACACAGCGAAGCAAGAGATACGGCGGGCGGCCTGCGAGTCGCGCGGGTGGTTATTTATGTCAATGACAATAAAAAATTGTAGACAGCCAGGAAAAGAAGCGCCAGCGAACGTGATGTGATTCAATGCGACGCTCGTCTCGGAGAAAAGATCCCGTGGTCAGTTTTGTTGGTGTTTGTTGTCGAGCGCCAGGGCGGGTGTGCGGTTCTGTGGTCAAGTCCTGGGAGCACTGACTGGAGGGGGAGCTGGGGCCGCCACCCACTAAAGGTACAGATGTACTTAGTAGCACTTGGGGAAATCTGTGGCCGGACGCGACCCGGACGCGCATGGGACGCGCATAAACGGCTATTGATGGCGCCCGCGCTTTACCCTTCACGGATACCAAGTCAACAAAAAAGACCGACTTCAGTGCATCATTCAACTCCGCCGATGCTGCCGTCTCAGCCCCGAACGAAGTAGACATCGCCCCGGCCTGTCGCCCGCCGGAAACAATGTTCCAAATTACAGAAACAAACATGGAGGACACGCAGATGACCGAGGCCGACACGGCCCTCGAGACGCCAGCCTCGGACGTTTTCATCCCGCCTTCGATCCACGAAGGACCCCTCCTCGCTGGCGAGAACTACTCGCACTTCTCGCCCGTGCCGCCCGCCCTCGCGTCCCCGTCCTCAGAGCCCGGCGATGGTGTCCCCTGCTGCCTGGGCGTCGACGAGGCCGGGCGCGGGCCCGTGCTGGGCCCCATGGTCTACGGCGTCTTCTACCTGCCGCTCGGGCTGTCCGACCCGCTGCTGCGCGAGAAGCACCACTTCGACGATTCCAAGGTGCTGACCCCGGCCGTGCGATCCGCCCTGATGGAGAAGCTGTGCACGCCCTCGGCCAACAGCGGCGGCGGCGGCGGCGGCGACGACGACGACGACGACGACGACAACGCGCTGCACTCCCGCTGCGGCTGGGCGACCACCGCCCTGTCGGCCCGCGACATCTCCGCCAACATGCTCCGGCCCTCGGCCGCGTACAACCTCAACGCCCAGGCCATGGACGCCACCATGGCGCTGATCCAGGGCGTGCTCGCGCGCGGCGTCAACGTGAAGGAGATCTACGTCGACACCATCGGCCAGCCCGCCGCGTACCAGAAGAAGCTCGAGCGCGTCTTCCCCGCCATCAGCATCACCGTCGCCAAGAAGGCCGACTCCCTCTACCCCTGCGTGTCCGCCGCCAGCGTCTGCGCAAAGGTGACGAGGGACGCCGCCCTGGAGGTCCTGTACCGGCGACACGCCAGCAGCGCGCACGGGGAGCAGGCCGAGGCAGCGGGGATGGCTTGGGGCTCCGGCTACCCCTCTGACGGGAGGTGCGTCGCCTGGATGCGGTCCAACATGCATCCCGTGTTCGGGTGGGGTCCCGAGTGCAGGTTCAGCTGGGGCACGGCCAAGGATATGATCGACGCCAAGGGGAACGGTGTCAAGGTCGAGTGGCCCGTCGAGGACGACGGCGAGACGGCCAGGTTGACCGACTTCTTCATGGCGAGTGAGGGCCGAGACAAGGACGCCGATGAGCTGGGTGCATGGTTCGGAACACCTGCTGGGCTGGAAGCCTTTTAGGACTATCTACGGAGACGGAGTAAGGGGCTTTTAATAAGGTCTGCAGCGTTAGGAGTTTGGGTGTTGGAGGCTTTCTATGGGGGTTATGAAACTACAGGATATCCTGCGCCGGCTTGGGTAGTAATGCGCAAAAACCCAAAAGTACATATATAAACAGTCCTGCAACGATCAAATATCTTCATCGTCCTCATCCTTCTCCCGTCGCTTTCCTTTGGAGTCGAGCGTATCCATGCTGATCGAGTCCGTGTCCTTCCTGGCCGGCATGGCCAGTGCCGACCTTGCCGTCTCGTTGTTTTCCAGAAAATCCCGAAGCTTCTGCTTTCCAATCTCGACGGCCTGGTTGGTAGCAGCATTGCTCATCTGCATCATGGGCCCCAAAAGGTTCAGGTTGTATGCAAGATACGTGCCTCCCGCGGTGAGGCACAGTAATATGAACAGGACCGGGTTGCGCAGAACTGGGGAATGTCAGTAGGGGAGCCAGGTTCTGCAGCGACGCAGGAGAGCAGGACTTACCCATCCATATCTCGTTCCACCCAAGCACCAAAAGGACGACGTAGAAATAAAGAGGTATCTGCGTCATACCACCCAGGGCACTGCGCTTCGCCTCCACGTAGACGCCATCTGCCGTCTTCTTGAAGCGGATCACAAGATCCTGCCTCTTGCTCTCGCTGAGCACGGTCATTTCCTCTTCGAGGCTCTTGCCTTCTTCCTCGTCCACGCCGCCGATGGGAGAGAGATCTTCTTCGTCTCCGGGTTCAACCCCGGCAGGCTGATTGCCGATGAACGCGGGCAGGTCGGGTGGGCCATACGTCTCCGATAGCCTGAACCTCGACAGGAGGGGGATAAGGACCAGGGTCGACTCGCGGGCCCGAGTATAGATCCCCTCGATATCGTCGCTGGGGCGCCAGATCCTGGGGACACCTGACTCGTCATAACGGAACTTGTCCTCGAAGTTCTCACGCAGCTTGAGGAGGATGTTTCCTTCCATCACCTCCTCCTCGACCTTCTCGCGTAGTGCCACCCAGCTCTTGCGTCGCAGCCTCCAGAGCCCGATCTCGACCTCCTCGTCGGTGGCCTCCAGATTCTTGGCTCGGTCCCTGAAACGATCTTGTGCCTCGGTGACAACAGAGACGAAAACCTTCCAAATGCGGTCCCACAGATCCTTCTCAGAGGACGGTTTCTCCCCGTCCTCTGGAGCGCCCGAGCCGCCACGGCCCGAGCCAATCCTGTTGAACTCCAGCCCAACAGCATCGCCGAGACGAGACTTGACCCAGCGTTCGACGCGGGTAGCCAGGCGACGCATCTCGTCTTTTCTCAGTCTTGCGCCGACCTCGTCCAGCTCCTTACCAAACATCAAGTATTGAGGCTTGAAGTTGGTCCACGGAACGCCTTCGATGGCCAGGCTCTGCGCCTCTTTCTTGTAGATGTCCAGGGTCTTCCTCTTCTGCTTCTCAACAATCTCGGCAAATTCGTAATGACCACCAGACTTCTGACCAGCCTTGACGGCGTTTGTGACGGCATCTGTGAAAGCAGCCACGCCGGCCTTGTGCGCCGCAGTGAGCTGACCATGATACAGTGCCTTCAGACGCGAATCAATCTTCTCTTCGAGCTCAACGTGCTTCCTCTTGTAGACACCCTTGTGATATCGGCTCGCTTGTGTCTCGAACGCCCTGGTGGTCTTCTCCCGAGACGCCTTGCAGGTTGCGCCCAGGTCTGGAAGTACAGTCGTCTTGCCCGCGCGGACTGCCTCTGCCTGCTGCTCTTCGAGAGGCGCGATTGCAGCGTCGAACGAGGTCAAAACCTCCCGGGCAATCTCGTCGCAACGGAACTGAGCAAGCAGCTCCTGCTGGGTCGGCAGGTCGAGGTCCTTGTTGTTGACGATCTGATCCCAGACGCCCTCGGCATATACAGGGAAGCCGTCGGCAGGAATCCTGCGGTGGTACTCTGCTAGGAACACACCGCCTTCGAACTCCTGGTCCTTGGTTGAGCGATGCCCTGCCACGAATCTCTTGCCCAGGTTGTCGACCTCTGCGACGAACTTGTCGGGCTGCAAGATCTTGTGCGGCAGAGCTGCGAAAGCGAAGTCAAAGTAGTCCTCGATCTTAGACTCCTCGAGCCCCGTGGGTTTGGACAGCGAGGTCCAGATCTTGGTGAGATCCTGGATCAGAGTGTTGCGCAGGTTCGCTAGCGGGGTGGTTCCAGGTGATCGCGGATGACGAAGAAGAGCAGAGATCTCGGCGTTGACTGCTTGTCTTTGAGGAAAAGCTGCAGGTTGACCTCGAAGACGGTCTTTAGGAGGCCCATGTTTGCACCCTGGTACAGACCGACCTGATGCTCCCAGATGTTGACAATCAGGACCTCGCTCGTTGCCAGTGCGAACAGAGCGCTCTTCCTCTCGAAGTCCTGGTCCTCGCCGCGCTCACGACCGTCGGTGCCCTCGACGTCCATGACCAGGATGTTGTCCGCGAGCTTGACGGAGCCATCGGCCGTGCTTTCTTTCTTGTTTTTGGACATCCATATTCCTTTTGTGGTTTGACGGCGCTCGGTCTCGGACATGACACTGAAGTCGGTGCCAAACAGGTTGTTCAACAAGGTTGACTTTCCGGTGGACTGGGAGCCAAAGACAGAGATAAGGTGATAATTGAAGCCAGCGCTGGCCACTTGGGTGCCGGCGAGGTAGTGGCTCAGGTTGGAGCTGTAGCAGGGTCAGGATCCGGGCGGGCGAGGGATATGGGACGCAGAGGAAGAACAATGGAGGCACGTACTTGTACTGCTTGTCCTCGTCGATGACTTGGACGCCATGGTCATATTGTTCAGCAGCCGGCGCGTCGCCGACCGCGGCGAAGTGGCCGTTCATGATGGGTTTAGTAGCTGGAGGA
The DNA here is from genome assembly GCA_021399435.1 of Diaporthe sp. PMI_573. NCBI lineage: Eukaryota > Fungi > Ascomycota > Sordariomycetes > Diaporthales > Diaporthaceae > Diaporthe > Diaporthe sp. PMI_573. The sequence goes on along the minus strand of JAJTUP010000015.1, from coordinate 1,107,705 downwards.
GGACTTGGGGTTTGAAGGCAAGACAGGTTTAGGAACGGGTCATGGCCATGCTTGTTGGCGGGCGGTGGAAGGGAGAAGAGGGTGCCTCCGAGGTTGGACAACGAGGCCAGAGTCTGAAATTGGACGAGGTGGTTCGCATGTGCAGTGAATGGCCATGCCGCCCCAGCAGCCGCCAGCTCGAGTGTCAAGCTGGCCTGTCCTGGGCCGCTAAGGCGGGCAGGGGCCGTTTCCCCTATCGGATGACAGCTTGATCCCCGTCGAGTCGCCTGACGCCCTGCACGCCTGCACGCCTGCGCCTTGTGCCGCTGTTGGTTTTGTTCGTCCACACTCACTTGCCCGCCTGACGGCCACCGTCACCAGGACGGCATTGCCATCTGACTGGGTTACGCATTTCTCAGGGGAGCTGTGTCTGGTAGTCATGAGCTTTTGTTTGCGTCCTACGTATTGTTTCATACCTGGATACACGGCAGGCACCCCCATGAGCAGCCTACTTAGACACCTAGGTACCTAAGGTGTTTTATGTTTACTTGGACCCTCCCCAGGGTACCTAGGTAGGTTTGTATAACAGCCCAGTCCAACCTGTCACCACCGTGCCACTCCCATCTGGTGGTGCTCCCAAATTGCACCAGTGACGGCCTAGTTTTTCTCATTGCGATAGTCCGATCTCCGTGTTCTTCCACACATGCCCAGACATGCCGTCAATTCCTTCCACCAAGCCTCCTGGATCTGCCTCATCTCGTCTGCGACACACGGTCCCTCGTTAGCTCCTGCACCTCATTCCTCTGCGTCCCCTTTTGAAGCCGTAACCCTGAAGCCTGCCGCAACCTCAACCCTCCCACCCCTCCCAACCCCCACGACTCCTCACCGCCCGTACCCACCTCCGAGAACTCCTCTCACACCAAACTCTGCCTCATCATCGACAATTCTGCCCCGACTCCCACAACACATCCAACAGTCAAAAGCGCCAGTGGTTTAGCGGTAAAATCCATCGTTGCCATCGATGGGCCCCCGGTTCGACTCCGGGCTGGCGCATATCTTTTGCAGTTTGGTCCTCCACGCATACCAGGCTTCATATCCTTCCATTTTTGCTCAGAGGGCCCGCAGGCGCATGTGAAGATCCATCATGGGACGCCATCGTGGGAGTCCGGGGTTGGGGAGGGCCCCATTGCAGCGAGTAAGACAGGTGGTTGGTGATTGGTTCTTCCAGTCCTTGGTTCCCTGTAAGGATGCGGCGTGCTGTTCCCTGGACAATGTCGAGAAACATGTGCGTTGCTGCCCGGCGACCGGATACTGCTCCTTGGGGCTATAAGCTCGGGAGTCCTGGAGCGAGTGTGGGCTATCCTCGAAGGCGCCGACGCTCAAGTATGTGGTGCGCACAAGGACCGGCCGAGACGCGACCGATCTTAGGAAACTCCATTGTAGAGCAGTTTGTGGAATATGTCCTCGATCGTGAAGCGTGCAGACCAGCCACTGTGGTGTTGTGGTTTTTCACCTATGCATATTTCGAGATGAGCTTCATCATGATGGACATAGCCCCGCCTCTATATCCGCCTCCAAATATGGCAAAGTGATTGAGGTGGTGGTATCTGCATCAACAGCGTTGTCAGTCACCAGCAGAGTAGCAAGTCTGGAGAGAACAGAGACTCACAACTCGTAGAGGGCGACTCTATCCTCCCATTCTTCCATTGGCTCCGCCTTGGGGATCAACTTCTCATATTCCTTCCAGAAGCCGCCGAAGCCTCCGAACATACGCATTACCCCGAGTTCGTACTCGGAGTGCCCATAGACAGCAGAGGAGTCGTAGACTACTTCTTCGACTCCTCCGTGTCCCGCGATGATGCCACGGCCGTGGTTCCCACTCCACAAGTCGCCATGGATCACCACCGGCTTGGCCCCTTCTAATCTGTCATCCCCAATCAGCCGTGGGACGACCTTTGAAGCAACAGTCTCTAGGGCCTTCTCGAAGTCACCGTCTTTCCCGTTCGACTTGACACACTGCCTCCCGATGTGCCGCAGGCGGTTGTCCGCGTAGAATTCGGCCCACGACTCCTTCCACGAATTATCCTGCTCCGTGGACCCGCAACACGTCGTCACAGGGAAACCGAACATAGGCTTATCGTAACCCTCCGGCACGGGCGCCACGGTGGTATGCAGCTCCGCCAGCTTCTGCGCGATGGACAGCCCGGAGCCCTCGGGGCCCGATGCTCGCAGGTCGAGGAAGTCGGTCGCGAGGAAGTACTTGCCCGGTGAGTCCTTCAGCTCGCCGGTGGCGTGCGACTTGGGGCAGAAGTTGGGGACGGCGTTGTGGATCGCGTTGAGGGACTCGTGTTCACCGGCGAACATGACCTTTGCATCCCTGCCTGTGCCTGTCTTGACAAAGTAGTTCACATCCTTCCCGTCCTTTGTACCGGCGATCCTGAAAGTTGATGAGAAGCCCGAGCCGCCATGCGAGGATTGTTGGGTGGTGCTGGGGTCGAGGCCGAGGGCAGAGAGGATGGCCGAATCGACGGTCGGCGCCATCTTTTACAGACCAGGGAGGGGCTGTTTTGTCCAAATACTGCACACACTGAGCTTGCCGCTAGTAATGGGGCTCAGCAGGGGAGGCTGGAGGTCTGTTGAAGATGAGAGCACGGTTGATTGAGGGCGATGGATGGTTGGGCTCGAGAGCTCAGGTGGTGGGTGATGTTGAATGGATGAGCCGGCTGTGACGTCACCCACCGATGACGATCTCTTGTATCTCTTGCAAGCAAACACTCAAGAAGATAAATGAAGATACGATCCCGTTTGTGAGGAAATCTCAAGCCATCCAGGTGGATTTGCTCTTCAGAATGCTGGCACCTGTGGGCGAGTGCCGGTGCTGAAGCTAGGCGTGTAAGTCGCCTGTTAGCCGGTTGATTTGATGCCACACAACCGCGGGTTCCCCCACTTACACGTCAATACCAAAGGGAGCCATTTGAAATTCGGTATTTTCAACGGTATCATTTTTATTGAGAAACTAAAATCTATGCTGGATGTCACGCATTTTTGACACTAGGGGTATATTTCTGCAGCAAACATTTGAAAAGATGAGCTGTGGCGGCTCCATCACGTCCCAACCACGCATGGCATCCGTTCCGTTGTCCCTCGAAAGATACACGCGTGATACTGCACACAATCACACATGCGTCCATATATTTTTTTCTTTTTTCTTTTTCTCTTTCAGATCTGAGAGCCGACGCCCCGTGGATGATGCCCGACCACTGTCATCTTACGAACAGGCCGACTATGCCATACCCCATTATCACTCTCAGAATTTCCGCCCCCAGTTTTCTTCGCATCGACATCTAGGCAGCATGGCCCACCCTGCCGGACCCATCACTGCTGGCGTTGGGGGTCTTCCTGCGCTGCCGTCCGCAGCGGCCGTGTCGAGGCCGTCGATTCGGCCGTCTGCCCCCGGGCCAGCGGAAATCCAAACTTTTGCCACCTGGTGCTCTGCGTGCGTTTCCAGACAGGAGGTGGTTTTGGAACCGAGCCGCCGCCAGGATTGATATTTATCTCTTTCGCTGGATTCTCACAAGCCTCCCGCGCCTGCCTGTGCTCCTCTTTGTCGAAGCATGCTGCACAGGGGCAGACGAGTGGGCTCTGGTAGGAGTCGTGCCTCGCGCTTTGCGCAGGGTGGTACGAAGCGCGAAACCCGAGGACCATGGCGAAGGAATCGGTACGTATTAATATATGTAGGCGTGCTGGGGTCCCCCTCTTCGGGAAGAGCCGGATAAAAGTCGGTGTTGAGCCGCAGCTCTTAAGTGGTAGGGTGCATGTGGGAGCAAGTGGCTGAGGCGATTCCCGGATTGTGTGAGTGGGGACTAGTACCAGGATTTCGACCGTTTCCAGCCGCAGAGTAAGGAGTGATGAAGCATGCCTAGATCTGATTTTGAAAAAAAACTCTTGTTGCGGAACAGTTGGTCTTTATATACTTGAATGATAGTCGCTGCTGAGACTTCAGGGGTAAGTTTCTTGAATGCCGAGTAGTCGCGACGCGAGAAGAATCATTGTACTGCAGTTGTAGTCGGTCGCACGAGCCCTGTCGACATACACAACTTGCCGACTACGTTCTTGTGTATTTCAACATTATACACACAAAGAGCAAAAGCCCGGGTCGATCACTCTTGGCGCTTGATGTGATACCAACTGAAATTAATACAGCTGCTGTACTCTGGTTCCCAGGTGTTTCCTGTGACCACGTGCCTTGCCACACTCTATGAGCGATCGTCAGCAGCGAACTTGTGGTTCCAGAAGCCTCTGAAGTGCTTCTCCTTGCCCTGGTCTCCAATCAACTTGACTTCAGCAGGAGTTAGCTTGAAGCTCGGCAGCTTCGACAGGAAGCTCGTCAGCCTCTCCTCCTTGGAGCTGGTTGTGATTGCAACCACACCCTGGTCCAGGATCCATCTCAGTGCGACATCACCTTCCGAAACACCGTACTTCTTTGCTAGTTGCGCGTAGATGTCGTCCAAGGGGCCGGGCTTTGCCTTTGTAACAGCCGTTAGCCCGGCATACGCCGAGACAGCTATGTTGTTCTTCCGGTGGAAGTCGAGTAAGTCGCCGTGCTGCAGATAAGGATGGAACTCGATCTGGTTGATGGCAGGTGGGATCTTGGCGGTCTCAAGGACGATCTCGAGGTGCTTCTGCAGGAAGTTGGACAAGCCGATCGATTTCGCCCGACCCGAGGCCTTGATGACCTCCATTTCTGCCCATTTCTGCTGGAGCAGCTTCGGGTCGCCATCCGCAAAGAAGGGCGAGTGAATTAGGTAGAGGTCAACATAATCCAGGCCAAGCTTCTGCAGGGAGGTGGTGAAGTCCTGCTCAATCGTCTTGTCTGCGCTGGGTTTGCTGAGCTTGGTGACCACGTAAAGCTTGTCCCTGGGCACTCCGGCTTCTTTGATGGCGAGCCCAAGCTCGGCTTCGTTGCCGTAGCCGTCTGCGCCGTCAAGATGGAAGTAACCTGACTTGATAGCTGTCACGGTGTCCGCGACAATCTTCTTGTCAATGGAGTTGCCGGCGTCGGCGCCACCCTTTTTGAAGTTTGCCGTGCCGAGCCCGTAGGCGATCTGTCACATTCGTTTGTCACCAACGGCTTCAGGACAGGGCACCTCGGTGGGGCTCACCATCGGGATCTCTTCGCCATCATTGAGCTTGAGATGCGGGATATAGCCCAGCTGCTTGGGGTCTGTGCCTGCGGCATCTGGCTTGAATGAAGCTCCAGCAGAGTTCATCTTGGAGCGCTGTTGGGCAGTCGAGGTCGATCTTGAGCTCAGCGACAAGCACGTCGGACGGGTTGCACAAGATGAAGGTGCTATGAACTGCCGAGATCGGAAATACTTGGGGAGCTGGAGTCGGTACATGCACGGAGTAGGGGTGAAACAGTCTGGTCGTCGGACCTTGGGAAGTTGCCGCCGATGCTGTACAATAAACTTGTTCTTATTCAGCGATCGGCACATGAAGCAACTTCCGCTCACTTAGTGCAGTAAAAGAGCTACGGCAGACGCCGCGACTGCCAAGTCTATCAATCGAGCACAACACATCCAGCCCGTTCGAATCTCACTTGCCACTCTGTAGTCCTTCCTCTTGGACTTCGTATTTGTTTCATCTTCTGGGTCGCCCACTGCTAGGAAAGACTTCTATGCTTCCTGGATGTTTCCTGTGGGGCAAGTGGTGACGCCATCAAAGCTGCACGGCTCGTCAGTACGGCCTGAGTTCCCGGGTCGGAGCTCCCGTTCAAGCTCCATCGCCTGTGCGGTCTTGGAAGGGGGGGGGGTAGGTTACACCCAAAGTTTCTGGGTAAGGGTTTCTTTCACCCGTCCTCTCCCTCTCTCTCTCTCACACACACACACGCAGTACTAACACGCTCCTCATAGTGGACGCCTTGTTGACTGTGGATATCGAAGCAGGAGGCAACGAAGACGCTGCCCAGCTCAGGTTCCACTTGACAGGCGATATGCGCGATCAATTAGAGATGCAGAAAGAAGGCTCCGTCCTGCCCGAATAACTCGCAATTTCTGGCCCGCGGCCATTAAACCCAACCGGCTTGCTGCGCCATGGCCCGGCCAGGTAAGACTTACAGGCAGCACTCCTGCAATCTCCTCTGAGAAACGTCCCAAGGCCGAAATAATCCCTTGTTTTTCAGGATATTCGAAAGCACCTGTCAGAATGAAACCTCCCAAACCCAAAAATAAGAACAAACCCTTATCGGGCCCCTCCCTGCCACCAGCCGCCGACGGTGCGAATAACCACACTCACGAAGCTTCCGCAGCCATGGCTTCTGCATCAAGGGCTGTTCCCATCCGTCATCCCGACAGCAGGAAGAAAACCACTGCAAATTCTGCATTCAACGATGAGAAAACTACACCCAAGTCCATAGAGCTCCCTAAGGCTCAGCCAAAGCGGGTGCTGGAGCCAGGTGCAGGGAAAGACAACGTTGAAGCAGGACTCAGCATATATGCGCGCACGTTCGTCCCGGAGATCCTCACTGTCATCAACACTCTTCCTCCCCTGGGGGTACATTCTACAATTCCAAGGAAAGCAATCAATTTTGCGGCCTATGTTGACAGGTCATTCGGGTCGTTTGCGACCTCCCTGCCGAGCTTGCCCCTGCTCACCTTCGACTTCCAGACCAACAGCAGGGGCAGTCTTCACAACGCGAAGGAGTACGAGGAATTCTTTCAGTTCCATCTACGTGAGGAACTCAAATCTCAGCAGGCACAGAACGAAGGATACTCCTTGTACGGCCACGAAGTGGCGATAAAGCCTTCCTCGCGGGATTTCCGGTCATTCCAGAATCAAGGGGAGACCATCTGCTCGTTGCGGGTCCCTGGAATAAGAGATAACAGTCCTCTGATCGAAGAGGATGATATCGTCCATCTCCGCCAGCTTGTATATGGCCAGGACGGCAGTCCACTCCACATGCGGGAGTGGTTAGAGTGGACGAAGGCGACGAGACACACCGGCAGCACGCCACACCAGGGGCACATGTTCAAAAGGGGCAGCCCGGCGCCAGGTTGGACAAATGTCCTCTTCGCTGCGCGTGTGCTCAGTGTCTCACGCGCAAATGAGTTGCTCATCCTTCGAGCAAGCGGCCTACCTGGTGTGTTTCCGACGGAGCGCACAGAGAGGTTCAACGTGCAGTTCCCCTACCCTGTTGAGAGGTACCTCCCGATGCAGTACGCGCTTCCCATTGTGCGGCATGGGCTGTCTCAACTCGGAGAGTATCAGGAACTCGGGGGAAGCCTTATGGACAGCGGCACGAGCAGGCTCGTCGACCCGACAGTGGAACAACCAGTACACTGGATTCAATCCATGCTATTCCCGACTCTCCGAGACTCTAGGATGCAGGAAAAGCTTCACGCGGGTCAGTTTCGCCAAAAGTTTTTCGATCAAGTGCTCAACTGGGAGCAAAAGAAAGCAGTCGAGGCCGTTTGTGAAGGAAAATATGGCAAACTACCATACCTAATATCTGGACCACCTGGAACAGGAAAGACGAAGACCATCATTGAGACTGCATTGCAGCTGCTCAAGAATAGTAGCACTCATGGACATATCCTCATGTGTGCACCCTCAGACCCGGCGGCAGACACATTAGTACATCGCTTGCAGCAGCACCTCAAAACCAGCGAGATGTTGAGACTAAACAGGCCAGGTCGCACATTCGCTGAGGTGCCTGGGGCGGTTTTGCCATACTGCAGCATCGTGAACGACGCTTTCACATTGCCAGATTTCCATGAACTCATGAAATATCGTGTCGTTATCACAACTTGTCGCGACTCTTCTCTACTTGTTCGAGCTAGGGCGACAAATTCCGACCTCTACATGATGGAAGATGCTCTACGAAGATTGACCAGGTACGATATCCTACCTTCTTTCCCTTCCCGGTTGCCTGCACAGTTCCATCATCCTGCCGTATCGTTTCCACGGTTTCAGCCCTTCTTTACGCTAGACTATACTAATCGTTGTCGTGTTCTCTAGGTCCTTCCACCCGCTAGACAGTGCCTCAGAGAGCACCAAGCTACATTGGTCTGCCCTTCTCATTGACGAGGCGGCTCAAGCTACCGAGCCTGAAGCTTTGACACCCTTGGCCGTTGTTGCACCGCACCTGAGTTCACCTGAGACGTTGTCACCGCTGTTTGTTATGGCTGGTGATGAGCACCAGCTGGGCCCACGCACCTTGCTTCCTGATTCGCCTCTCAAGATATCTCTTTTCGCCCGGCTGTTCAAGCGGGGTGTATACGCTGAGCACCCTCTAGCTCGGGGCAAGCCCCTAACGCAGTCTTTGCTGCCAATCCCCTGCCCTGCCTTCGCCAGCCTGAAGCGAAATTACCGCTCTCATCCAGCCATTCTCGCAGTGCCTTCCAGTCTCTTCTATGCTGACGACCTAGAACCAGAAGCGAGCGACACCAACCGCTTGACAGACTGGGACGGGTGGCGCGGCCGGCGCTGGCCTGTGATCTTCCACGACAACGCCTCTCAAGATGAACTTGAGCTCCCGGGATTGATTCAAGGCACCGGCGGGTGGTTCAACGCCGGAGAGGCTGAGATTGCCTGTCAGTACGCCGCGTCACTCGTGGCATCGGGGCTGGTCGAGCAGAGTGAGGTTTGCATCATGTCACCGTTCAAGGCGCAAGTCCAGCGGCTGCGCAAACGTATGCGAGACCGCCACTTGTGGGATGTGAATATTGGCCCGCTGGAGGCGTTCCAGGGGCTCGAGCGGGCAGTAGTAATACTGTGCGTGACAAGGTCGAGGGCGAAATTTCTCGATGAAGACCAGCGCATGGGATGGGGCGTTATCGACACCCCGGACAAAATGAACGTGGCGCTCACGAGAGCCAAGTCAGGGCTGATTGTCGTTGGCAGGCGGGAGCTTCTGGTTGAGGACCCTAACTGGAAGGCATTTGTGGATTATTGCGAGCGGAACGGCCTTACGGGGGGTGGGGGAGAGCCCAAAGGCGAAGATACCCGTGACGACAAGTCACACCAGCGAACTCGACTCGAGAAGATTCTCATTGAACAGGAGAGGAACTCAAAGCTACAGCCCGTGGATGAGGGATGGGGACAATCATATGGTCTGGATACGGATCAGGAAATGTGGACGACAGGCATGGTGGAGGCACCGCCAGAGTTCCCGAGCCATGGATATTGAGGCCATTTTCCAGAGCGACAAAGAAAGCATCGTGTCTCCAGGAACAATTTTGAGGGAAGAATAGAGAGCGTGCGTGCCTTTAGGATATTGCTTGAACCAGTTGTTCCATGACTGGTGCTGGTTGAGCTAGCAACATAGCACCAAAGAATTAATACCTTTCACCCAATCCGCAATTGACCTGTGATAGTCTCATTGATGGATTGAGAGACTCGGACACTTTTAGGGAGAGGAACCCTCGTAACCCTACCTAAGTGAAAACGCGCCAGGAGGTGGGGGAGAGGGGTCTTCAATGGGGGGGGGGGTGGCGAGTAAGCCACCGCCATAATTCCAAATGAGGAGCGACTGACATCACCATGAATTCGCATCTTCGTGGAAGCTAATGCGCCCCGAGGATCTCTATACGCAGTGGCGCTGTAGCCATCGCAGAATGACATCTTCTTCCTTGGGTTTGCAGGGAAAGCGTTGAGACAATTTTTTAGCCGGAACTGTCCTCTGCTTTGAAATACAAACAAAACCTCGGCAGCCCCGAGCTCTTCTTCTGCGTCCAGTAGAAGCGGCCGGCGGACTGCGACATGCGACAAGTGCAATCCCCCCCCCCTCAGACATCGTAAATGCCGTTGCGCACGAGTCTTCCCCTCCAGCTCCGGCGCATATCTGTGTCTGCCCCAGCCACTGCCGCCCGTCGTCTATCCTCCATGTCCGAGCAACTCATCCAGAACGGCAACGCGGTCACCCCGGCCCAGTCCGCTCCCACGTCGACGCCATGGACGAAAGAAACCCTCGAGGCAGAGCACCGCGAGAGCCTGAACAAGCAAGCCCCGCAAAAACAGCCCAATGGACAGGGCGCCCATACCCTCGCGACCCTGCCGAAATCATGGCGCTTCACCTCCCAGCTCCCGCCCGACCCGCTCTTCCCCACGCCCGCCGACTCCCACAAGACCCCAAGGGACCAGATCACGCCGAGGCAGGTCCGCGGCGGGCTCTTCACCTGGGTGCGGCCCCAGACCCAGACCGACCCGGAGCTCCTCGCCATCTCCCCCGCCGCGCTGCGTGACCTGGACATTAAGCCCGCCGAGGCCACCACCGAGGACTTCCGGCAGTGGGCGGCCGGTAACGTCCTCCTAGGGTGGGACGAGGAGCGGCTCACCGGCGGCTACCCGTGGGCACAGCTGTACGGCGGGTTCCAGTTCGGCCAGTGGGCGGGCCAGCTCGGCGACGGGCGGGCCATCAGCCTGTTCGAGACGGCGACGTCAGCGCCCACGGCGGCGGCCAGCGACCCGTGGACCAAGGGGGGCGAGACGCGGTACGAGGTCCAGCTCAAGGGCGCGGGCATGACGCCCTACAGCCGTTTCGCGGACGGAAAGGCCGTGTTGCGGAGCAGCATCCGCGAGTTTGTCGTCAGCGAGGCGCTGAACGCTCTGGGCATCCCGACGACGCGCGCACTGGCGCTGAGCTTGTTACCGCACAGCAAGGTCCGCCGGGAGGCCTTCGAGCCGGGAGCCATCGTCGTGCGCTTCGCGCAGAGCTGGGTGCGGTTAGGAAACTTCGACATCCTCCGGGCAAGGAACGATAGGGAGTCCATCAGAAAGCTGGCCACATACGTCGCCGAAGAGGTGCTCGGCGGCTGGGACCGGCTGCCGGCCAGGCTCAGCAATCCAGAGAAGCCAGCCGTCGCCCCCGATCTGGAACGCCCGCCGAGGGGTGTCGTTGGCAAAGACGAGGTGCAGGGCCCCGCTGACGCGGCGGAGAACCGCTTCGCGAGGATGTACCGGGAGGTTGTGCGGCGCAACGCGCTCACTGTCGCCAAGTGGCAGGCCTACGGCTTCATGAACGGCGTGCTGAACACGGACAATACCTCCATCTACGGGCTCTCCATCGATTTTGGACCGTTTGCCTTCATGGACAACTTCGACCCGGCCTACACGCCCAACCACGACGACCACATGCTCCGGTACAGCTACCGCAACCAGCCCACCATAATCTGGTGGAACCTCGTGCGCCTGGGCGAGGCGATCGGCGAGCTGCTCGGCGCGGGCGCCACCGTCGACACGGACAAGTTCGTCGTGGACGGCGTGTCCGAGGGCCCCGAGGCGGACGAGCTGGTCGCGCGCGCCGAGAAGCTCATCGAGCAGGCCGGCGAGGAGTACAAGGCCGTTTTCCTGGCCGAGTACAAGCGGCTCATGGCGGCAAGGCTGGGCCTCCGGCACTTCCAGGAGTCCGACTTCCAGGACCTGTTCAGCGGCCTGCTCGACACGATGGAGGCCCTGGAGCTGGACTTCCACCACACCTTCCGCCGGCTCAGCTACGTCAGGGCGGCGGGCTTGGCTACCGAGGACCTGAGGAGGGAGACGGCGCGCGCCTTCTTCCACAAGGAAGGAATCAGCGCTGCGGGCGTCTCCGACGCCGAGGCGAGGGAGCGGGTGGCCGAGTGGCTGGACAAGTGGCGGATACGGATCGTCGAGGACTGGGGCGTGGAGGGCGAGGATGGGAAGCGGGTGGTTGAGCCGGCCAAGGAGGAGGAGAGGATGGCCGCGATGAAGAAGGTCAACCCCAGTTTCATCCCGCGGAGCTTTGTCTTGGACGAGGTCATCCAGAGGGTGGAGAAGGGCGGGGAGCGTGATGTTTTGCGGCGGGTCATGCAAATGGCGCTGCATCCGTTTGAGGAGCAGTGGGACGGCGAGAAGTTCGAAGGGGCTGTGTACAAGGGTGACAGGGAAGAGGAAGTGCGGTGGACGGGCGACGTACCCAGGTTCCAAAGAGCTATGCAGTGTAGCTGCAGCTCATAGAGCGAGTGATTTGGGACGAACGACATTCTTTGCACATAGCCAGTCCATAGGAGATACCAGGCACTCTGACTGACAATTTTTTTTTTTAACGAGACTCGCCAGAAAATGATATATTCTTTCTAGTGATGCCATGCGGTCTATTATCCAATATCCCGAGGCACAGTGCTCCGTATTCACGCAGTCTCCCGCCTCTGCTTCATCGTTAATTCTAACAACCACCCTCATGACACTTCTGGAGACTTGGGTGGTATAGGTCGACTATACCCCTTCGCCACATAGCCATCAGTGTTGGGCCTCGAGCTCATCGCCCTTCTCGTAGCCATTACTGAGTTGTTCACTCTTGACCCTCTCAAGCTGCTCCGCGATGTAGTTGTGCATGTGCTCATCCGCCTCCTCCTTTTCGCGGATGCGCTGCGGGTCGTCGGTCAGGATAACACTACCACTAATACTGTGACCATCATGGTCATCGTCGTAGCCGTTGGCCTCACTTTGATCGAAGTCGCTCCGTGCACCTATCGACCGTGCTGTCGATGACCGCCTGATGCGAGGCATCGATGGCGACCGCGGAATGACCTGTCTGCTAAACACATCATCGAAGTAATGAGCCATGCCAATCGAGGGTGTGCGCGGCGTCTGTGGAAGGCGGCAGGTGACACTGTTCAGAGTCAGTCAGGAGGTCTGTTGGATGGATGGTACAAATCGGGTCAGGCCCTATTCTTACCCTGTGTCGTGGATCAGTCTGGCGATCAAACCTGTCCAGCCACATTGATGTGTCGCTCCCAGACCACGGCCTGTGTCGCCATCGAAGAATTCATGGAACCACATATTGTCCTTCCACAGAGGATCGAAGTCGAGGGTGTCGTCACCGGCGTTGATAGCTCGGCGGCCATCATTGTCACGGGTGAAGAGGTGCTGCAGCCGGTGCTGAAGTTCCTCAGACACATGGCCCAGATGCATGTAGTCGCCGGAGCCAACGGGACACTCAACCTGCAGGCTCTGCCCGAAAAACAAGTAGTATCGCTGCAGCGACTCAATGAGAAGGAAGTTGACGCAAAGCCAGACCGGGCCGCGCCAGTTGCTGTTTCCTCCGAAGAGACCGCTATCAGAGTCACCTGGGACATAGCTCACCTGGAACTGCTGTCCGTTGACGTCCATGGAGTAGGGATGCTTCTCGTGGTACTTGGACAGAGATCGGATGCCGTGAGGACTCAAGAACTCGTCCTCATCCAGCATACGTTTCAAGAGCTTCTCCAGTCGGTCCTTGCTCACGATGGAGAGGAGAATTCGGTTCCCCTTTCCTCGCTTGCGGATACTGTGCATGTTCCGCTCTGCAACGTCGCACTTGTTCGCCATGAACCATTCCAACCTTCTCTTGAAGGAAGGAAGCTTGTTGATCAGCTCTGGCTCTAGGGTAAGAGTGGCATACATCGGGATCAGGCCGACCAGAGAACGGACGGGCAGTTGTTGAATCCAAGGCCCACCCCACGAGATTGCGTCGTAGTAGAAGCCGTCTTCGTCGTTCCACAGCGATTTCTCGTCTTTTTGTCCCGTTCTGAACGTCATTGCGTCGCTGATGAGGATGAAGTGCTCAAAGAATTTTGAAGCAATGTCCTCGTATGTGCGCCGATGCTTGGCGAGCTCAAGACTGATGTTCAGCATACAGAGGCAGTAGAATGCCATCCAGCCTGTGCTGTCTGCTTGCTCCAGGGTACCGCCCGTGGGAAGGGGGTCTGACCGGTTGAACAGTCCGATGTTGTCCAAACCAAGAAATCCACCCTCGAAGACATTCTTTCCCTCAACATCCTTGCGGTTGACCCACCACGTGAAGTTCAGGAGTAGTTTCTGGAATACGCGCTCCAGGAAATCGAGATCCTGCCGTCCGTATAACTTGCGCTCAATCTTGAAGGTGCGGAAGGTTGCCCAAGCATGGACTGGAGGGTTCACGTCTCCAAAGTTCCATTCGTAGGCAGGGAGTTGCCCATTCGGATGACAATACCACTCCCTGGTGAACAGATCCAGTTGCTTCTTGGCAAAGTCAGGGTCGATCATGGCCAGAGGGATGCAGTGGAAAGCGCTGTCCCAAGCTGCGAAGAAGGGGTATTCCCACGAGTCGGGCATAGAGAGGATGTCGTCGCAATGCATGTGCCTCCACTGCGAGTTTCTGATGGCCTTTCTATCTGGCGGGGGTGGTGGCTGCGCCGGGTCGCCATTAGCCCACTGGTCCCAGATGAACAGATAATGTTGCTTGCACCACATCATGCCCGAGAACGCCTGCCGCTGGATGTTGCGCAGATCATCAGACATGGGCAAGGGGCTGATCTTGTAGTAAAAGTCATCAGCTTCGTCCTTGCGCCGCTCGATAATGTCATCGAATTCCTCTTCGTCAAGGTAGGTGTCGTTCTTCTTGCTGAATCGGAAACGGACAACTGCGGTCATCAGCGAAAGCCCTCATACCCACCTGACGGAAGATTCAAACATACCGGCACACTCCCCTGGTGGGACACCACCGGCCTCATTAAATGGGAACCAGGCGGCGCATTTCGTCCCGCGCTGTGCCGGATTCACAGCATCCTTCTCCCCATCCACAATGTGCCTGTGGAAAGCGTCCTTCACGTAGGGTTGTGGGTTCTCTCCGTCGTAGAGAAGCTCGAAGTTGGTGTCATTCTCGGTGAAGAGCATTTTTGGGTCGACATCATCCCCACTGGGACCAACGCCCGGGGAAGGAGATAGCAGGAAGTACCTATCTCCAAGCGATTGATGGTGCGACTTGGCCAAATTCTCAGAGTGCAACCTTATCGAGGGCTTGTTCTCGGCAGGCTCGCGACCCCAGGCCCAAGTGTTTCTGAACCACACGTGAGGAATGATATGAATTGGCTTAGGCTCATTGCCACGATTCCAAGCAGTCACTCGGAAGAGTATCGAATCCGGGTCGTCGTCCTCTTTGGCTGTCTCGATGATTATGTCCCAGTACTTGTCGTCCTTAAAGCAGCCTGTGTCGAGAATTTGATATTCCTTATCCTGCTTGCTTCGCTTTGCGTTTTCGGTTCGTAGATCTTCGTAGGGAAACTCGCATTGGGGGTACTTGTAGAGAAACTTCATATAGGAGTGCTGAAACAGGGTAAGCTCTAGTCAGACGGAACGGGGCTGCTTCGGGAGGAGGAGGGGGGGATGTACAGTCTGCATCAAGTCACAAGGTCAGTAAGTATTGTCTAAGTCCAAGGAACGGAGGGATACCGACAGGTGTGTTGTCCAGGTGAAAATGTGCCTCCTTGAGACTCTCGCCGTGGTTCCCTTGTGGGTTGGACAAGCCGAAGAGTCTCTCCTTGAGGAATGGGCTATTGTCAGGTCAGCGGCCGGGTCCGACAAGGCATGTTGACAGACAGGGTGCAGACGCACTCCTTCTCGTTCCAGAAGGCAAAGGCGATATTCTCGTAGCCGTGGGTGTCGCAGACTCCGGCAATGCCATCTTCGCCCCATCGGTATGCCCGGGAACGCGCGTGATCGTGGGGAAAGTCTTGTGGAGGGGCTATTGTCAGTAATCGCCATGAACCCTAGATTATGAATCGCGCCCCAGGATCCCCGGATTTAGAAGATGTGGAGGTGGACTTTGGAGTTTTGGAAACACAAAAAAAAGGGGCCTGATCACTCACGACTCCAGGCGTCACCGTCGCCGCTGTAGTCCTCTCGTACTACAATTGGGCACTCTCGTCAGCTAGAAACTCCCCACCATGCCCAGGTGCTGGCGCACCACAGCACAAAGAGCACAAAGAGCACAAAGGCGCCCGGGTGCGACGAACCTGTAGCCCACTGCCTCTCGGCCAGATACGAGCCCCACTTCTTCCAGTACTTGGTGCGGTGACGGTCTTCCTTCAACCGCTTCTCCTCGGCAGCCAGAATCTCATGATTGTCGTAGACGACCATGGTTGTCAGCGAGGCTCACCGGGGCGAGCTGCGGCAAGACGGATTAAGCTCAATGGTATAGGTTCGGCAGCGGAGGCAGGTGCAGCAGCTCGGCAATGTCAACCGACCAAGAGATATAATCGCTATCTCTGCTATCCAATGCTAGGGGGATATATTTCGAGGTATGAAGAGGGAGCAAGGTTGAGGGAAAAGGTTGAGCTGGGAAGCTCTGGGAGGTGGGAAGGTGACGATAAGCTCCGGTGGGGGTGCACGGTGGACTCGTCCAGGCGCTACCATGCTACTACTACCTGGGAACCTAGGTAGATAGATGGTAGGCAGAGAGGAGAGCCAGAAAAAAATCAATCGCCACGAAGCTGCAGAGAGAAAACACGCCAAGGGTTTGGGATGGCGCATGGAAGGAGCTACTGCTCCTGCTTAGCCTCACGATGGAACTGCTTGCTGACTTGTTCAGGAGCGGTCAGGTAGGCGTGCAGAGCACCCAAGCAGGTACAGAGTAGGTACCTAACAACAGCAGCCGCCGTCGTTATCCACCCGGGGATCTGTGACCCAGCCTCAGAGCTGAGCTGGCCAGGCTGGCCGGCCAGGCCAGGTGAGTTGGAGCTGCAACCAGACGGGGCTCTTTCTGCAAGGAATGCACTTGGTTTTCGTCTGTGGCACGTTGAGATAAATTCGGAAACAGCAGGGACACCCTGAAGGCCCGAAGGCCCTGCTCTGTTCCTTCTGCCGTTCCTGTTCCTGGTCTTGGCCCCCCGGCTTGTACGGTTGGTTGTACCTGACCAACCAGCCAACAGTCAATTCAGCGAGCCCAGCAGCGTGCTGCTTGTCGCTGCAGCAAGTCTTGCATCGGCATTTGGTCTAGCCTGGCTAGGTTGTAGGCACCTACACAGTAGCAGGGTGATCTCGGGGGCTTGGAAGCTCCGTGGCTCCCAAGCTTCCACATGTCCCCCGAGCTTCTTTGTCACGGGAGCCGCGATAAAGATACGGCGCTCCGCAACTAACCGGGTGACGTCATTATCACCGAGGGGAGCTCCATTTGAAGATGCAGGCTTGTGTTTCGAGTTCCTCTCAACATTTTGTCTGTGTGCCGGTTGGATTGAGCGGGTATGCCAGGGTACAGATGCACCATCGTTAGAATACAACCATCGCCACCTGCAAAAACACGACAATGGCACACCTTTTTATGACTCGCTCAACATCGTGAATTCAGTATTGGTCTACATACTGGGGCCTAATGCTGTACATTATCCATCCTTCATTGCCCAACTCGTTCAAGGGCCCTGTCAGCCGCCAGCAGAGCTTTGAAATCGGCACCCGCTGCAACCTTGAAATGTCGCATGCATACCTCGCTCTGTGGGTCCTTCCATGGTTCCCATCTGGGGTTGAATGATAGGTTCTCACTCGTGCCCGGCTCCCACTCTACTCCGTGACCCCGTATCGACGTGTCCCCGGGCTCTGACTACTGCCAGCCCGCGTGGAACGCCTCGCTCACTGGAATGGCTTTTGTACATTGTGCACAACACAGGTGCTGCCTCTGTATGCTTCATAGCTTTGCCTTGAGGGGCTTGGGCGGGGCGGTGGCATCCTTGTTGACGACGACCTCCTCACTCTGGCTCTGCGCCTTCTCGCCGTTGCCAAAGAAGATGACCTGGACTGTGAGATCGTCTCTGTGTGTGTTTAACGTATTGTCAGCGGAGATCATTTTGGTAGGGTAAGTGTACACCGGTTCCAACTCACCTATATCGTCGCGAGTAAGGAGACGGCAGTGTCAGAAGCGCCGACACCATCTCCTCGTTCTTTCCGCCGAGAGCGTTGCGAATGAGATGGGTGGCAACGTTGCTGTCCTTCACAACGAATCTGTCGTCGTCCTTGGAGATGCCCCACTGTCGTACACGGATCGGTGTCTTCTGGCCGTCATCACCGGCTGCAGTTGTGCCTTGTTCAACTGGCAGGCCGTTCTTCTGCGACGCACCGAAGATCCTACCCCACACCGAGTCGAACTGTGAAGTCGAGGCCTTGTTGGTCTGGGTTTCGAGCCACTTGCCCACAAGCCCGACGACCTCCTCGTTGGTGAGCATCTCCCATAGGCCATCGGTGGCCAGAACCAGGAAGTCGCCCTTCTCGGGGTGGACCTTCGTAGTCGTGACCACTGGCTCCGCTGTTACGTATGGGGGCGTCTTGAGGAGGGGAGACTGGGAGCGGCCGAAGAATGACTGTCGTAGCTTTTCCGCAATCTCCTTGCTCCACTTGTAGCTAGCATCGCCGAACGCACGCGAAGGCTCCAGGCCTCCCAGAATTCTACCGTGCCGAACAACATGCTCCTCACCAGGGTGCTGCTTTCGTAACCGGTTGGCCTCATCTGGGTTGCCGCCGGTCTGGTCAACCGAGAGCGGAGTGGCAGTCCACTTGCCATTGTCGGAGCGACGCCCCAGCACCGCCCGGGAGTCTCCAGTACAGGCGACACGTAGGAGATTCGACTGGCTGTCGTAGAAGGACAACAGAGCACAGGACCCAGACAGCGCCGGCGCGAGTAGCTCTGCGGCCACGGAGCGGGAGTTTGACTTCAAGACTTCCTGCACACTATGGTGCACAATCTCGTCATCCAGACGTGTGAATCCCTTCTTCATGGCGATATCGACAGCCTCCGACGTGGGAGAATATCCACCGGCCTTGTAAGTCTCGTTGAGCTCGCGCGCGACGTAGCGGATGAGATCCTGCCGAAGCTTCGCCGAGGTCGTCCAGCCGCTGTTTGCCTCTGAGTTAGGACGGATGCCTTGGATGGAAGACCGTCTTGTGGACTTACGAATGACCGTCAAAGACTCCCCAAAACATCCAGTCGCTGCCAGACTCGGAGGGGCCCCTTACGGGAACCTCGACGATCTTCTCGGCATGATCGTCCTCGATGGGGTTGTTGCTTGGCAGCTGGACCTGATCGTACCTGACGACGCCCTTCCCCCTGTTGACCAGGTAGGACTCCTCCATCTTCCTCAGCTTCTGCGTCGACTGGTCAGCCGTCAGCATCTCGACAATGGCGCGACCCTCGTCATCCGTCGTCTTGCTTATGGGCCCGTCCCCAACAAATGTGCCAGTGGACAGTTCTTCGGCTCCTATGACGAGGACGGAGCGGGTGGGGATGGCATCGCCGGGGCTGGTGGAGGAGGACGAGGAGGACGAGAAGCCGCGGGTGAGGGCGGAGGCGGTGTCTGTCGAGTTGCCGTTGTAGGTGTAGTAGGCTCCGTAGCCGACAATACCGGACAGCAGGGCGACGGCGGCCCTTCGTGCATTCATCGAGGATTGGAGAGGCTCTCTTACGGTGTGGGCATGCTTGATGGGCGCTCGCGAGGTGAAGGAGAAGCGGAGGGTCTGCTGGGTGTGGGCAGGGATCTGACTCTGCAGCAGCGAGCTGTGGACGTAGGAGCCCCGTCGATTAGCTCGGTACGAGAGACCGCGGTGGCCTCGAACGGTGCATTGACACGTCCGAAACGCCCTCGTAGCGGCACGACGCATGGCGGCTGCTATGTTGCTTGGAAAGGCTCCCAGCAGCGTCGCGAAGTGGTTGTCAGCTGTCCTGGTGAAGCTATGTAGCCTTGTGACCAGGCGACCCAAGGCCCAGGCAGTCGGCGTTCGTTCAGGCAGGGACACAGCAGATCCCCAGGCGATCCTCGGCGGTCCGAGATAGGAACATGTGGTCCGAGCGCACCGACAGGCTGATTGCCCTCTACACCTCCCCAAGTACTTGCTACCTTGGTATTTACTACCAAGGTATTTACCGAGAGGTATTACCGCATGTTTAAGGAACGAGCATGTGACCTTCAAACATAACATGACATAGATTTGCCGTCATTGTGAAGACTGTATCAGGTACAAGTAGGACAATCAGACGTCTTTGGTGCAATGCCCCGTTTATTTGCAGGCAAGGAGAGCGCGAGAGAAGCTCCAGCAAATGAGCCCCTTCAGCAATGGCGACTCAAATGTTAGGGGCATTACATGCTCACACCGCGCCATTCTTCGACTGCCTGTTAAGGAGGAGTATCTGCCGGAGCTTTAACAGTGCTGCTTACAGTACCGACCCCGGACTCCTGCCGGGTTTCCCTCGACTCCACGTCTCCGTGCCGAACCGGGGCGTTGTAGGCCCACTCGGCATTCGGCCGGCCTTTCGACTCGTCAATCCAGCACATCCCAACCGGACTCATCACCTTGGATGATCAGCTCTTGAACCTCTCTCCCTGTCTCCCCCATTTCCTCTCAAATTACCCAGCGCGGCGCGGATTCCCTCTCACAGCCGAGACGAGACGACACAACCATGGCCGACCACAACGGCGCCGAGGCTTCAGCATCAGCCTCACCCCAAGGAGACGACTATGTGTTCCGCTCCTTCCAAGAGTACAGATGGGACCTAGACAAGGACTTCCTCGTGAGCCAGCCCACCTTCTCATCGCTGACTATCACCACCCTCAGAGCCATCCCGCATGCTGACAGCGAAAGCCAGGGAGGCCTCGTCCTCGCCCTGGGCGGCTAC
The DNA here is from genome assembly GCA_021399435.1 of Diaporthe sp. PMI_573. Lineage (NCBI taxonomy): Eukaryota > Fungi > Ascomycota > Sordariomycetes > Diaporthales > Diaporthaceae > Diaporthe > Diaporthe sp. PMI_573. Next base: position 1,087,316 of record JAJTUP010000015.1, on the reverse strand, counting down.
CACGCCCTGGCACAGACCGCCTCGCAGGCCGACATCGTCATGCACTCGAGGATATTCTACTTCGCCCGCATTAGCGGCACCACCATCCCCTACGCCGGCTATAGGGACTGGCTCCGTGCGGGCTACCTGGCCGGCCACCAGCCCCGCCTCTGGGAGTGGGACCTGCTGGAGGCGCTGTGCAATCACCGCGACAGGCTCGCCTCTACCGGCGACGCCGCAGGGAGGCGCGACGAGGCCGCCGCCGAGAAGGCTAGGTGGGTTCGGGCCCTCCTCGACGCCGATGCGGCACCTCGGGCTCGATCCGGGAGTGTTGATGGAGGCGCCGGTGCGGGTGGGGCTGACGAATCCACGCCATCGTGGATGGCCGCCGCGCCGAAGAGCCAGCTGTATGTCGACCGGACCCTGGCTGCCAGCGACAGTGACGGCGACGAGTCTTCCCCTGCGTACCCGGAGCGGTTTGCCGCCATCATCAAGGCCGTGCAGACCGGCGAGCCTGTCGAAGGTATCGTCGAGATCCCCGACATAGTTGCAAGAAATCCGGTCAGTCAATCTTCCCTCAGATCTTACTACCAGCTGTGCCGATGGAATTGCGGTGGTCCTGACATTCATAGACTACAACTCCGTTTGGATCGATGGCCAGACCACCGAAGCCTTGGGAGAAGGCCCGGCCAGAGGGGGGCACTGAGCTCACCGCCGGAGGGGAGCACGGTCTCGTCGCCCAGGTTGATCAGAAGTTTCCGGACAGTGAAGCTGAGACGCCTGAAGGCCTCGCTTGACGACGCGAGAACGTTGTACTCAAATCCTGGGATGCCATGCCAAGCCACTCTCGGAGGCAGTGACAACGACACCTTCAGGTGTTAGGGCTCTACGACAAGTCCGCCCACTGAGATCGTCAGACCAGTCGACGACGAACCTCGCCCCAGATTTTGTGGCTTGTGACGAGCAACACCATACGGGCGACGTCAACTGCCGTGACGCCGAAATTAGACCACGACGTACTGACGCCCAATTCTGTACAAAAATACAGCAAGCCCACATCCTCAAAACTGTTACTTAAAGGGAATTGATCTGGTCATAGTGGGCTATTACTCCTGTATATGTACAACGACAAACGTGAAAGCACGGCCACAAGTTGCAAAAGACGCCACGAGAAGCTGCGAATATTTTTCTATTCATCAGAACCCGCAATCATACACCGTAAGCAACCTGTCCAAGTGGCTTGTCCTCCTCCATACCCGGAGCCATAAAGTTGGTGCGTGGGTCTCCAGTCGCCTTCGCGGCCGAGCAACGAGCCATCGTTGGTGAGCTGCAGCATAGGGGTCAGTAATGACGTCGAAAAGGGTGAGATCTGCAGTTCCACATACCTTCGTGAAATCACATCTGTAAAGTAGAAGTTCTCGATAGGAAGCTTGAGGGGTGTGCCAGAGGCCGTCGCGCCCTTGTTCTGGTCCACCAATTGCACCTTGCTCAGCTGCTGCAATGTCACTGGCTCAACGACGTCGTATGCTGCCAGGGCGGGGCTGATCTCGAACATTCTGTCCCGCAGGGCAGCAACGTCATCGTATGGCAGAGGAGCTCCGAGGAACTCACTTACTGCCCGAATGATCTTCCAGTCGGTCCGGGCAGCGCCAGGCAGTGATGTCGCGGCCCTTGTAAGTTGGACGCGACCCTCCGTGTTGACGTAGGTAGCGTTCTTCTCTGTGTAAGCTGCGCCGGGGAGGACGACGTCTGCGATTTGTGCGCCCTTGTCACCGTGGTGACCCTGGTACACCACAAAGGCGTCCTTGGGAATGTCGGCCTCGTTGATCTCATCGGCTCCGAGCAGCCAGATGAACTTGGGAGCCGTCTCGGCGACCTCAGCAGAGGGCGTCACGAAACCGACCTCGAAGGCACCTGCGCGGGAAGCAGCCCTCTGGAGAACGTTGTAACCGTTCCACTCCTCCGTCACAAAGTTGGCAGCGTTCTTGTCGACGAAAGTGCCGATGGTCTCGTAGAAGGCCTTGGCATCAGCATGATCTGTGACTCCAGAGCCAACGATGATCATGGGTCTCTTAGCAGCTGCGAGCTTCTTGCCGAAAGGTCCCGCAAGTGCCTTCTTAAGAGCCTCCAAATCCGTTCCGAGGTGCTCAAACTCGAATGTAGAATCCCAAGACTCGCCGACAACGCCGATCTCAAGGTCTGAGCGCATCCACTGCTTCCTGATACGAGCATTGAGAACAGCAGCCTCGTGTCTCGGGTTGCTGCCGACAACAAGGATAGAATCCGCCTCCTCGATGCCCCAAATCCTCGAGTTGAAAAGGTAGTTAGACCGAACGTCAACACCGTGAGCAATAGGCTGGTTGCCCGTAGGTGTGTCAAGGGCCAAGTTCTCAGAGCCCAGCTTGTTGGCAAGCTCCTTCATGGCGACCATGGACTCCACGTCAGTCAGCTCACCAGCAATAACCTTGAACTCGTTGCCCTTGGGGGCCTTCTGCTGCCAGGCCTGGGCGATCTCGGTCAGAGCCTGCTCCCAGTCAGCAGGCTCAAACTTGCCCTCCCGGCGGACAAGGGGTAGGGTAAGGCGCTGCGTCTTCAGGCCATCGCAGGCAAATCGTGACTTGTCGTTGATCCACTCTTCGTTGACATCGTCGTTCAGCCGAGGAACGACACGCATGACCTCGAGGCCTCGGGAATCAACCCGAACGTTGGATCCAAGTCCGTCCAGCACGTCAATGGTTTCCGTCTTCTTCAGTTCCCATGGACGAGCGCGGAAGGCGTAGGGTTTCGAGGTAAGAGCGCCGACGGGGCAAAGGTCTATTACGTTTCCGGACAGTTCCGAGTCGAGGTTCTGCTCCAGGTAGGTTCCGATTTGGATGTCGTTGCCACGGCCCGCGGAGCCGAGCTCAGGAGCCCCCGCGATATCGTTTGCGAATCGAATACATCTCGTGCAGTGGATGCAACGGTTCATCGACGTCTTGATCAAAGGCCCAATGTTCTTGTCCTCCACGGCTCGCTTGCCACCGATCTCGTGGAATCGGCCACGGTCTGCGCCATATCTCATGGACTGGTCCTGTAGGTCACACTCGCCACCTTGGTCACAAATGGGACAATCCAAAGGATGGTTGGCCAGCAGAAACTCCATCACACCCTCTCGTGCCTTGTGTGCGAGCGGCGAGTTGGTCTTGACGACCATGCCGGGCGCCACCGGCCATGCACATGATGCGACGGGTTTTGGTGCTCTCTCGACCTCTACCAGGCACATACGACAGTTTCCTGCAATCATCAACTTCCTGTGTGTATTGGATCAGCCGCGGTTCGAAGGATTGGGTGTCGTCGATGAAATGAGGAGGATTGTGGCTTCGTCGTACTCATGGTAACAGTATCTAAGGAGCTTTGGTTAGCTAAGAGATCCCTTTAACATTGGGTGCCAGGGGAACGTACCTTGGGACTGTTGATCCCGCCTTCTCGCAGGCTTGGATCAGTGCCGAGCCAGCTGTGACAGCGTCAGGAAAAGCCAGACCAATTGGGGCCATTGGACCAACTCACCTTCTATAGACACCTTCTTGCCATCTTCAAAGCCGTCAGCATTGTCATGGGCACGGACTGTCTCGTGGCGCCGTCAACGTACCAATCGTGAGCTCGACCTCGGCGGGCCTTTGAGCTGTCACGGAAAAGGCTCTGGCGGCGTTGGAGGCGGTCCGCCTGCCACTCCGCCAAGCCGAACGTGCCAGAGTCTGTCGCAGCATCGTGTCGTCTCGACGGCAGAAAAGGAGGGGGGACGACGGGCAGGAGGGAATGGGGCGCGGGTTGAGTGGGAGTCGTCAGAGTGTTGACGTCGAAGATGCTACTGCTATGCTGCTCTGGGGGATCTTTGGCCACTGGCAGAATATCCGACGCATTAGAAAGGCTAAACGGCGATTGGCCGCTGGGCGGGCATGGTGGGGCCAGCAAAAATATGGCCCGTGCACAGCTGGAGCTCGCACCCTAGATAAAAACGACGCAAATTGTTTGGCGGCCGCTTCAATGGAGACTTTCTTTTCTTCCTCAACTCATTCACGGGCACATTTTATTGTAGGGGAGCTTGAGCTCTGTCTTGCGCAAGCGGGGCGGCTGCTTCAGTCGGGTTCTTCTCTATCTTGTGCTCCAGATCAATACTTAACGCCGTTTATGGAAGTATGTGAGAGCCAATTTGGCTCAATGTGCAATGCCTCTTACCGCCGGTCGTTACATCCCAATCATTCCCATGATCCTGATCAGCACAAATGATCCAGCTTCTCACGAAACAAATACACGTGGCCGTGAGAGACTTGGGGTATCGGGTTCTTGCCCGGTCCTCTCCACCTGGGTAGCGATCATATTCTTCGACACCGAAGTGAAACGACCACCAGCTTTGTAGACCCGCGATGATCTAGACAACAGTGCAGCCACAGACTCAGTCGAGACGGCAGTGGTCGATTGACACAGGCCGTAAGGGTCTCCTGCCCCAGCTAAACACGTTTGCAGTGTGCAAGTCTCCTCACGAGTGCACCGTAGCCCTGGTTGCGATGGTGTGTCTGTGTCCAGTCTTGCAGGAAGCCAGCGTCGTATTTCAAGCATGTGCCCGCTTCTCCCTCTCGATGCTGTTGTCGAGTTGATCGCGGATACCCTTGATATGGCACATGCTGTACTCCTCCATGTCTCTGACTCCGCGGTGGGCAATGGCGAGGACCTCCCGAGCCAACCTCTCATGAGGAGACAGGCCGTCTGGAGGCAGCTGGCCGGCATTTTGTTGATTGTAGCGCTGGAACTCGGCGATCTTCTCGGGTGGTAGGTGGTAGGAGACGCTGGGGTTCGCCGATGCTGCAATATTTGCAAGGTGCCGATCTGCCTCCTCCCAGGTCAAGGGAGCCGGTTGACGGGGCTGGGAGAGCGCGCCGGTCTTCTGAGCCTCCGTCACATGTCGCCGCGCCTCGCGCTCGTAGATCCAGTTGATGTTGTCCCGCACCTTCACCTCATTGGCATCGAGGCATGTCTTCGTGCGCTGCATGCGCTCGACTCTGTCTTTCGCCGGCTCTATCGGCTTCAAGAGATCATCCGTGAGCGGGACGAAAATGGTTGGGACAACATGGGTGAGAGGAGGCACCTCGTCCTCAGGTGATGGGTTTGGCTTGTCTCCGGTTTGGTCGGCCATCGTGGGTGCATCGCGTTGGGACGGTGCTGCAGGGTTTTCCTGGCCGCTGCGTGATGAGGCCATGTTTGCAGGTGGTTGTCAGGCGCGCGGTGTCTCTACTTGCGATGCAGGGTGCGTCTGGCAATCTTTGAGTTCCTTTATATGAGAACTGTCGGGTTGAAAGAGAGCCGTGCAGTGGTCACAAGAATGACTGAATCCAATACGAACACCGGCAGCGCCAGTCGCATTAATGGGTGATGCCTTGACCAGGACACCAATTGAAGGTTCAAGGAGGTAACGTCCCACGCTGCTGGGAACGATCAGGACAATCCGAAGGAAGGTGCGTACCTAAATACGCGGAGCTGGCGGAGCAGGACCACGCGTTGAGGGGTTGCCAGATAATTAGAGCTTGAATTCTGGGCAAGCAAGCAAAACCCACGCAAGCCACGTCAAATTGAAAATACTCGATGATGTTCAACTTTTCACTATAATCAAGCGAACCATCTTGACCTCGTCGTATTCGAAATGTAATGGAGTCACGTATCGGAATACTCGGCTAGCGCCTTGAACATATGGGCCCCCCCCCCATGGGGAAAGTGGCTCGAAGTCTCATTGAGGTGGCTCGGGGCATTCTTGGATCCCACATAATACCTATGTTGGTGAGGCCCAAGGACTTCATGGTACCAAGACGACATCATCCGCCGTTCTGGCAGGAAGTCCGTGCTGCACAGATTGGCTCGCCAACAGAGCTACTTCTTGAACCCTGGTGCGCACTCTTCAAGTGTTACTCGACGCACGGCACGGCACAGCACGGCGCCCGGACTGTAAACGGACTGCAAATACCTCGGCGGCGCCGTGACGCTGAGCTGTTGCTGAGAGCAGACAATCCAGGCCCGTTTTTGGGACACGAGCTTGGCCGTCCTGATGGTGGTGTTCGACTCAACAGTACCACTGCTCCTTCGGCTGCTTGCCTGCGGCCGACACCAGTCAGGCAGCTTTCACTCCTGCTTGTTGTCGTCGTGAGGTCTGTTCCTTGGTTGCTGTTTGCATCATCTTGATGGTAGTACCTTCCGCGCATACTCTCTTCCGATTCTCACGGCTGCCCGGAAGTGGTCTTCCAATCTCCTGTCTTTCCTCCTCCGCATCCAGATCAGGACAAGGAATATGAGGAGTGCATCAGCGACGGCATGCTTCATCGCCGTCCAGAGCAGCCACCTCACCCAGGCTCCCAAGCTTCTCTCTTTCCTGGACCTCCACTCCCGGCCGGATGTTATTTGTTCCCTCAGGGCCGCTATCTCTGTGGAAAGTCGCACGATCGCCCGCTCCATCTTTTTGGACCACTTGTCCCCCCTCTTGACGTACTCGCCGTCGTCATCCGGATCTCCAGCCGCTATGCGCCTCTGATAGTCCAGCTCCGCCTCGTCCTCCTCGCTCATGGGGCTCAAGACCTTCATGGGCCCGTCGGTTCCGGCCATGGGCTGGGCGAATCTTTTCGGGCTCGTGTCCATACTCATGCCCAGCTGTTTCGCAGACTCATTCGACGAACTCGGGCTGTTGTTCTTGATCTGGTTCCATACGAATTCCAGTTCGGATACCAACTCGGCTGCGTCCCTGTTTTCTCGCATTAGAAAAGATGCAACGCCCGCACCACGGTGCTGCCGAAGCGCTGCGCTGCGCTACTCACGGTGTCGTGGCATATTTGTGCATTGTCTCGATCAAGGCCTCGATATACCGCCTCTTTGCATCCGTACGGCTCAGGCCCCTCTGCGAGTCCCACGCGTCCCACTTATCTTGCTCCCTCTGTAGTTCGTCTCCGTGCATGCCTGAACTGGCAGTCGGCCTATCCATGACTCCGTCGACATCGCCCTCCATGGCCTGCTTGTAGAGGCCGTAGAGTCGCATTCGATCTGAGGGCGGGGGCCGCAGTGCCCCGGTTTTGGGGACTTTCTTGACCGTGTTTAAGGCATGGACGAACACCCGATCTAGACGAAGTGGTGAGGGTCAGATACAAGCCTGTTGCGAAGAGCCCAGGCATTCCTACCGACTGAGTCCGCCATATTTGCGATTGTTTCGCTGGTGCCCACGACGGCACCAGGGCAGTCGTGTGACTATCCCAGAAATGAGGTGCAAGGCGGTGACTCGAGTTGTCAACAGCCAAGTCAGGCGGTACCCGTTATCGGACCAGCTCTAAGTGCGCTCGTCACTGGTGGCAATGGGTTGGGCGCGGGATTGGGATATGATTGCACTCGGAGGCACGCGGAAATGTCAAGTGTACAAAAGTTCTATAGTCATGGCGGGGAAGGGTTTGGCTGGCATTGAGTGACCGCATCATCTCTCCATGACCAGACGTGTTGTGCTAGGCGCGTGTAATCAGCTGGCCCGCCATCTGGACTGGACCTCGGCCGAGGTAACTGGCGGCAGCTCTCGGGACATGGGGGAAACTGTGGGCCATCTCACCCGCCAAACCTTAAGCCCCAAGCGCGACAGCCGGATCGTCAACCAACTCCAATTATTATTCCCTCTGGTACGAGCGGTTCTGCAATGGCTTTTCAGTACTTCGTGTTTCGGTAACACTGTGACCAGGCCAGAATGCCTCCGCAGGGAAGCAGTTGGCAAAGTTGGGATTCATCTCAATGCCTAGTGCTGCTGCTCAACTTCAGGCTAAAATTCGAGAAGTCCCAGAGAGCCTCAAAAAATGCAGGGCTGGCTGATTCAAAGATCCAAATGCCGAGATGACGCCCGAATGGCTGGCAGTATTGCTCCTGCATCTAGAAGCCCAGGTCCTTGGATGCCTTCTCCTGAGCCTCCCTGCTCTCCATAGCCAACCGCTTCTTTTCCTTGTATGTGTTCATCAGTTTCTTATTCTCCAATGCGTTCTGCGCAGCCATGTCGTTCGCGTCCGCCTTCTTCTTGGCCGTCCCAGTCCCCAGCTGCTTCGTCTCGCCATAGCCCTCCAGGTAAACCGCCTGCACAAACAAGGGCTGCTTGGTCAATGGGTCGCGGACAGTCCTGCTCTCATCAACAGACTTGTACACGACGTTCACCCTAGGATTGGACAGAGCCAACAGTGCAGCGAGTTCTTGTTTTGCTGTTTTGGACTGTGGTTGAGTCCCAGCCGGTGACGCAACACCCATCACGGGAGCGACAAGAGAGGGCTGAGGTTGGCTATGTTTCTTGATCTGCTTGGGAATCGTCGTAGTCCACAGCTTCTTGAGCCACTCCGCCGTCCTCGATACTCCTCGTATTGGGTCCGACAGAATGATGGCCGCGACGTGAGCCTCAAATATGTCGCCCAAGACCTTGGCGCGCTCCTTCTCTGATGCTTTCGAGCCACCTTGACGACCGATGTTGTCGTACTCGCTAGGTAAAACAGCCCGTTTCTCAAAGCCATAGTGGATTGAAAATTCTCTGAGAGTAGAGTTCCGAACCAGAACCTCCCGTATGTGGCACATTTCACCATGTGGAAGATGCGGGAACGTCATGTAAATGTACGCGGTCGACATCAAGTAGAGATATGCGTCTCCGAGCCATTCCAGCTGCTCATAGCTTCGTTCGCTATGTCCCATGAGGGTGCCTGCATGAGTGAACGACGCCTTTTCCAAAACCGGATCCAAGATGGCTGGCAGAGGCGGCATGCTGTTTGCGACTTCTGATGGCTTCCACGGCGTGAGTATTGGCACTTCTGGTCGAGGGTGCTCAGCAGGCTCTGGTTTGGCCTGTTCTGTGGCCTTGCTCTCCTCCTCAGTCACCTTCTCACCGTGCCCCTTTGCCAGGGTCTTGAAGCTCGGCATGAGGTCGTTGCTCAGTGCGGCCAGACGCTGAATCAAGTTTGCGTTTGGGTCATTGCTCTGGGTCTTCAGGGCCTGCAGACACTCGATGAGGTCGTCGGCGCTCTCCGAGAGACGAGACAGTGCATCGGGAACCCTCATCCTTTTCGTTTGGTGACTGACCCCATCGTCTGAGCGTGAGCGTTTGCCCATTCTGAAATAAGAATGAGTTAGGTCGTCTGATTGGTCTATTATCCAGTTATCCAGAGGTAGATGGTCGATTGGTCGATTATCCAGAGGCAGATGGCCAGGTTGTCAGGTTGGTGGTTTATTGCAGTCGCCTGGAATTAGGTGGGGTTGGGGACCGTGACTGGGAGTCGGGATCAGGGCACTGATGCAGATGAGCAAGCGACCTGACACTAATCTGGCGTACTCAGTCACTGCTGGTAATGATCATTGAGCAGTAGGATAGGAAATGTTGAAGATGGGATTGAGACTTCTGCAGGTACGTACCGCCGTACCTCAAGGGCTGGCGGGCTGGCGTGCTCCACCTAGCTTCGCCTAATCATCCAATCAGAGAGTTCGCGCATGGATATCCTTTGACTTCATGCGTGCCGTCTCCGCCTCGCAGAGTCCAACTCCTCCAGCAAGCCATGCCATAATGTCGGTCCCTCGCGAGCGGCTGTTGCAGCTCCTGCAGGTAACGATTGATCCCCCGAATCGAGCCTCTATTCAACAGCACTAACAGCCTACAGACGCGATGTCGAATCTTTGCCACAACCTACAACCCCGACGGCGTTCGCATGGGCAATAAGATCTTGCGACAGAGGCTTCGAGGCCCGGCGCTGGCGGCCTACTACCCGCGAAGGATGGTTGACCTCAAGGACCTTACAAAGGAATTTGGACCAGCACTGGAATTTGTCGATGAGGATGAAGACGATCGACAAGAATCACTCGCTTTGTACGTCCAGGTTCTCGGAGGAAGACTGGATTCTTGCTGACACACTGTAGCTTGAAAGCCCGCGGAAAAGGCGCACCGAAGAAGAAGAAGGGAGCCCCAGGTCAGTCTATCCATGCGCGAGTAAACGAGACTCCGAACTAATATTGGTCCGCGCAGATACCAAAACAAAGAAGAGATAGGGCGGAGAGCTGGCGTAACATTGACACCTGTAAAATACTTCTCCGACGAGACAATATTCGAATACATACACAGCATGCCAAGAGCATAGACCTGTCGACAGCGAGGCGTTACCTTGAGCACACATACTTGTGTCTCCGATTGGCCATGACCCGCACCCTTTAAATCTGGCGGGGATGGAGAAGACAGGCGTTACTACGCGGACGACCTTCAAGATGCGTTGGACTGCTTCTGTATTTGATATTGTGTTCCCGGGCTTCTCAAAGATGTACAGGGAAGGGCCTGCTCGAGCACCTCGGGCTCCGTTGACACGATCAGAACAGGTTGAATGGTTCGTGGGCTCAGGGTCAAGGCCTTGGTCCCAGGAGTTGGCATCAGCTGGCTCGTTCTATGACCTCGGCGTCGAAATCGGAGGGATGAAGCTTGTGCCGTCGACCTGGAGACTACAGGGTCTTGATTTACAATGGTGAGTTCATCTAGTCTGCCACTCGTACACCAAGCTGAGAGAATGTATCCTGGCTTTCCGAAGTGCTTGCAGTAGAGACGTCGCGACCATATTTCTAGGTGATCCTCTTCTTACCGTTGTCTTGTGTCTGATGCTCCCCGAGGGGCCTTCCTGATTTTGAAAATTGGATGGGTCTCAAGAATACGGCGAGACGACATGGCAGGTGCCCCCAGTCCTGTGAATTCTAAGGGAGTGGATATGTGTACCTTGATCTTAGTGCCTTCTGGTCTAAAGCAGCTCTTGGTCTTCAAGGTTCGGTCTGGACTTTCATTTGTTCCTCGTGGTCAAAGGAAGAGAGCTGCTCTCCAGGGAAAGTGCAGCAAATCTCGTGCTTGCTGTCAGGGTATGAAGTAGGTACCTAGTCTTGTGTTCCTTCGAAACAGGGCAAGAACTCGGCAGGCTTCGACCTGTTGTTGTATGCTAAGTTGCAGCCCGCGCGAAAAGGTGAGAGCTGGTGGCAGTTTCCAGAGCGTTCCCTTGGCCAGTATTTCCTGCCACTCGCAATGTCCGAACAAGGCTGCCTGCCCACCTCGGTGCACAAACACTTTGACCTCGAAACATTCCCACCCCGTTCCCTCATCGCCCATCTCACCCACCCTTCCCACCCCGCCCATCTTCCCCTTCTCCCCTCCGTCAAACACGAAGCTGATCGAAAGGATCTACCCCATCTCAGCTATTTTTCACCCATTTCTGTCCCCAGCTACGTAGCCTGCTCAACAGGGAACAACCACCTTTGGAATAGCATCTTCGCTGCCTCCTTGAGCAACCCCTCATTGGCTATCGTTCGTCCCCACGATGCCCCAGGACGAGAACGCCCCTTACGAGGAGGGCACCGCAGGTGGCCAGCCCGCCCTGAGAAAGTCGGCCACGCCGTTGACGACCTCCAAGCTCCTCAACCAGGGCTCTTCCAAGGTAATCTCAACCAACTCCATCGACTGCACAGAAGAGGCTAAGGATTCATCTCAGACTAACTACGACGGGGCCAACCCCATGGACAAGCTGCTGGCGAAGCTGTGCGAGAGCCACGAGCAGCCTCGCCAGAACGACTGTGCCGAGGCCGATAACCCTTCCTCTTGCAGCTCCCTGCCGATCACGCCTGCCACCGACGCTTTCGGAGGTACTGCCCCAACAACTCGGCCTGCCAGTGCGGCGCCGAATGACAACACTAGCGCTACCGAGGAGGTCCTTCGACTGAAGCTGGAGCTTGCTAAGGCCCAGAATCACATTACCAACCTCAACAATGAGCTTGTACACTCCCGCCGTGAGCAGGGAAGTGGCCGTGCAACGCCCATACTTTCGTCTGACTCTGACTATGCAGGCGGTGCCCCTTTGGTAGAACCTATTGGAACGAAGCCACCGGCATACCCTCCACTGTCAGGTCTCCCCAAGACCCAGCTCCCTCGAGAGAATGCCTGGCAGGGACCTGTCTCCGACGACTGCCGCTCTGAAATTAGTGACGCCATGTCGGCCACTGGCTACAATCGGTCTCGGGGAATCTCCAGCAATGCAAACAAGCCAAACTACCAACCCTCCTTCATGCCCCCCGTGCCGATCCAGAATGGTCCTCACTCGACGGGCTGGTCTATCCCTCGCGAGCAAGGTTTCAGTGATCAGCCTGTCCCACCGTACAATGAGAGTTCCATGGATGGCTTCCGAGGAGATCGCTTTGGCCAGCAGCCTGACCTGATGCGTTCCGGCAGTGGTCGTCGCGGCAATCGTTATGACAACCGATTTGGAAATCCCAACTCTTATGGCAGCAACTATGGCGGCTACGGCATGGGAAACATGGGCCCTTCCCAATATGACGGTCCTGGCTACCCCGGAGGCCCTGGAAGCATGCCTGGAAACGGAATGGGAATGTTCTCTCAGTATGGGCCGTCACCTATTGGAACACCTTTGTCTCCACATGCGACTGAGTTCACGTCCACCACAGGAGGTTCTTGGAAGACCGAGGTACGTCTAGGACCTTATGCATAATCCATTCCTAGCAATAATCATGTTACCTGGCCTTGTGCCATCGCTAACATAACTGGATTCAGGCAATCGCTACCGAAGGGCAGACGTATCTGCCCACCACTGAACCCCTCAACTATCGTCGTCTTCTGGATCGCAACGTCAATTGCAACTGGAAGTACATCGTCGACAAGATTGTCTGCAACAACGACCAGCAAGCTTCCATCTTCCTCCAACAGAAGCTGAAAGTCGGAACTCCGGAGCAGAAATACGAAATTGTCGAAGCCATCGTTGCTCAGGCATACCCACTCATGGTCAATCGCTTTGGAAATTTCCTCGTCCAACGCTGCTTCGAGCATGGTACTCCAGAGCAGGTCATCAAGATCGCAGAGGCTATCCGTGGCAACACGCTCAATCTGTCAATGGACCCATTCGGATGCCACGTCGTGCAGAAGGCATTTGACTCTGTTCCGGAGGACTACAAGGCCATCATGGTCCACGAGCTGCTCCGTCGTATCCCTGAGACCGTCATTCACCGCTATGCCTGCCACGTCTGGCAGAAGCTGTTCGAATTGAGATGGACTGAGAGCCCACCCCAGATCATGAAGTTCGTCAATGAGTCACTGCGCGGCATGTGGCATGAGGTCGCACTTGGGGAGACTGGCAGCCTGGTTGTTCAAAACATCTTTGAGAACTGCTTGGAGGAGGACAAGGTGAGAAAATCTCGTTCTATCATAAACTTTTAGGAAATTAAGCTGACCTGCGCTATAGCGCCCATGCATTGAAGAAGTCCTTGCCAACATCGACATCGTGGCACACGGCCAGTTTGGCAACTGGTGCATTCAGCATATCTGCGAACACGGTGCCCCTGCCGACCGCAGCCGTGCCATTGATCATGTCATTCGTTATGCTGCAGAGTATTCCATGGATCAATTCGCTTCCAAAGTCGTTGAGAAGTGTCTCAAGATCGGAGGCCCCGAATTTCTGAGCCGCTACCTTGACCGGGTCAGTGAGGGTCGTCTCGACCGCCCGCGCATTCCTTTGATCGACATTGCCAGCGACCAGTATGGCAATTATCTCATTCAGTACATCTTGACCCATGCCAACACCCAACACCGAGACATGGTCGCTGCTCACATCCGCAAGCACATGGTTTCACTCCGTGGATCCAAGTTCGGCTCCCGAGTCGGAATGCTCTGTACCAATCCGGCGGTTGCGACGAGGCCCGGTCCCGGTGTTGGACCTGTTGTAGGTAGTCGTATGGCTCCAGGACCTCGTTTCGGTGGTGCCTACCGCTGAAGTCCTCCGTTGACCCAAGATCAGCTGAAGCAGCAATTCTGTCCATGATTACTTTATTCATCTCGGCGCGTCAAGGGAAGAAAACCCGTCGCGCTGATCCCACACTGCTTCCTATTGTCTCAACACAGTCAATTTCCTCGATTGGTTCCCACCAGAAGTTGGGCCGCGTCATTTGACGATTCTTTTACGAACATCATCTTCAGAAGCTACTTTACAAATCACTCGACATCCTACGCTCGGGAGGCTACTGCCCACTCGAGTGCTTTGGACACCTCATCATTATTTTCAGTCGGCAATATCGCCGGACACGAATTTACTGTCGAAAGTGGGACCGAGACGAGCTGTCGGAGGGCAGCCTTTGGGCTGTCAACGACGTCTTTTGAACAACACTCGTGGCATGATTTGAGAATTCCAGCTCCACCGGAATGTCTCTTGGGGGATTGCGAGTTACGTGGCTTTAGAGGGTCAAAGAGGTGAAAGGACAGGAGCAGATTGTACACTTGGTCTGTGCTATACTGAAGGATGAGACAGCTTTATTGCGGCCTTGTACCAGTGAGGCATCTATTCATTACCCTGGCATTTACCTTCATTCTTCAATACAAGATCGCTGGTTCCTACGAGATAGCCGTTGCGTGCGACCCCATAGATTTTTGACTGCCCCAGAGATAGTTAGAGCCATCAATGTGGACCAACTGGGCAAGATATCCCACCACAAGAGATTTCAAAACCGCCCCCATGAGCAATTTCATGCCTTCCCAAGCTATCCTATCTCCATTGCTGCGATCCCGCACACTTCCCAACTGGAATCATCAAGGATGTTAAAGGGCGCCTGAAGTGAATCAGTGTGCAAAGTACGCCCCCAGCCCCCTCGAGAAAAAAAAAAGATCTCTGAATATATTTGTAGAGGGCTCGATTCCGAAACAGCCTTTCCTGACCGTCAGTGGAATCACAGAAGCCTTTCTTTGATTTCCTTATTCTTGTTACTGGCCATTTCAAATGTTGAGTCTGCTCACAAGGTTTTGTTCTATCCACTGCCACCTGTGTAGAGTTTTGCATTGTTTTTCTTAGGGCGACATTGAAGACCCTCGCCGTTGGGATTTGCACATCGTATTGATTTTCGTGCGATTAGTGCCTCATCGGATCTTTCTTTTATTTCCCAATAAACCACTTGACACCACCTTAGCCTTTGTAAACACGGTCGCCTAGGCATCAACTACCACCGTCTCTGTCAGTCTCAACCCCAGCTGCACTTCGTGACCTCCAGATTTTCGTCATCGTTCTGCAAAGCAAAAGATATCATGACCTCAGGTTTCATTGCGCGACAAGAGATTTCGGACACATTTCCTCGCTTAGTTTGCAACACCAAAATCTCTTGAAGGGCTAAGAAACGTTGAGGCAAGGCACCACGACAAGCGATGGCGCCCGCGGAGCCAGCTGGGCAACCTCGTCCAGAGGAAATGCTTGCAAGCCTCGTCTGTCAGATGAGAGAGCTGAGAGCCCCAGGGCTGTGTGACAAAGTCTTGAGAAGGGCAGCAAGTCTGACCGAAGTGATCACTGCAGCTGGAAAAAAGATACGCCCTCTCCTAAACGCCATTCGTTGCTTGCCAGCTTTTCGAGAGCTGGATAACATGGACATCGCAGATCTGGTGAAACAAGATACTGCCAAAAGCATGCTACTTGGCTTCACACCAGTTCAAACCTTCTTCTGCATGCTTCCTGCCCCCGAGAGACATAACGGATGTGGGGACTACGACAAGATGGCTGAACTCTACAGATCACCTGCCCAGGTTCTAGCGGCGAGGTCCCGTCTCGACCGAGATCCCTTCAACTCTCTCGATTCTGAAGACTCCAGCACAGTGGAAATTGTCATCAAGTTCACGAATCGATTTGGCAACTGGAACCCGCATGGGACTGTGCCAATGGGGTATGAAGGAGTTAAAGGACTGGAAGCTTGCCTCGTACGTCAGGCCTTGCGATACACACCAGATGAGGCGAAGAACTGGTATAATGAAAAGCTTTACTCGTACCTACGCTGGGTTGTTCAGGGGCGAAAGACCTCGGCTTCACCTTTCGCTGGGATGAGTACCAACAGCGATGGAACGACACTTCAGTCTACTGTTGAGAAACCCCTTAGCACACTTTCCCACGGTGATATATCCGGATCTTGCGCAAGCTGCGGCGCACTTGATGCCGCCCACCTGTGCAAGTTTTGCCTGATCAGGTTTGACGATCGAGGATCTGAGCACACTGTCTCAGCTACGACCTGCTGCAACGAGAATTGTCGAAACACTCACTTCGAGGCGCACAAAGCTACATGCAAAGAGAAACGCAATCTGGTCTGAAGCTCCGCCCTGTGCAAAGAAGAGTTCTATCAGTATACTCATGCACCCAATGGTCTACTCCCTGTTTTCGACGTCACGTTCGAGCAAGGCATCGTGACCAAGCATCACCTCCCCACGTCGAGCAATATGCGCTCCCTCCGATACCTACCAGACTCTCAAAGTCTGGCAGATGTTGCCTTGACTGGTCTCACATGCCTGGATATTACGCTCCAGGCGAGGCCGATTTTTGATTTCTTCACTCGACGAGAGTATCTTCAAATAGATCCCTTGCCTTGTGCTTTTATCGAAATGGAATGATCTAACTCTCACAGCTTGTTGTGCTTCTGTCGGGATCATCAGCCACAGTGTCAAGAACGCCGAGGTGGCCCTTGATGATTTCCTGTACAACACCCTCGGCCCTCACGGTGTACTTCGATTGACCTTGCCATCGGGGGTGCAATACGTCTTTGGCCCGTCCGCGGCTCAATTCGGCTGGAAAGAATACCTAGCACCTTGGGACGAGTACGCCCGCCGTCGCATCCACCTTATAGAGCAAGCGGCTATGCTGGAAACACTTGTTGACACTCTGGTGCGCGAGGCAGCGATCACAAAGCCTCCTGGTTTTCCCTCGATAAGTCTTCAGGCTAAAGATGGGGCGGCGGCGGAGCTCGTTAACGTCCTCCGGGCGCGAAAGGGCGGTCGCCGAGCGATGCTCAAGCTTTCTGATAGTCAATTCGAGGAGGCAAAGAAGGATTTGGTCAAGGCTATGGAGGAGTCCATCCAAAGACTCACCAAGTCGACCAATTGAGCTTGAGACTACCCTCGAGAGGGGTTGCATCATGATTGCGGTGCTCCTTATTGCTCAAGGAGGAATTATGGACATGGTTTGTCCAGGTTTCATCATCTGGGAAGACGGCACGCCATTTCTTCCAAGGATTACAAGCACAGATGAGAAATATTCCTCGGAGGAGCTCATGCTGGTTTGCTGAGGCAGCATGCATGTCTACGTGCTTTGGGCACAGATCAGCAAGGACCAGAACAGCTCATCACACGTGGTCTGCTCAGTTGAGGGTAGATGTTTTCTGCCATGCAATGGATCGTTTCACCAATAACAAGGGAGGCAAAGAAATGCGGAGGAGGAGGGAGATACCAGAAATATCCCTAATCAGTAATGTCCGAACATGAATAAACCCGCTTACATCTTTGGAGCCTTCCGGGACTAGTACGTCGCAAGCTTCATCTGGGTCAGGATGGGTATTAGAGATCATTCAATAAGTGCCGTTGACAGCATGCACGATCTGCCATGCTCACCAAGCCAATACTAGGATCAGGCACCTATCTAACCACCCAGATGTACAGCAACAAATGCACTGAGGTTCTAGAATTGAATGGGCCCAAGCAAAGAGCTTGAACGTGAAGGCCAACGTGACAAAAGCCGAAGACAAACCATGTCAGGTTTTCCAAGCGGATGGAGTTACATGGATGAAAACTTAGAAATATATCATAATTAGTAACTAAGTGATTCATTCATTCAGGTTGTGCAAGTATAAATCTTCCGAGGGTGGACAATGCCGTACGATCCCAGGCTCAGTCCCCGTATGTCGTGCAAGAGGCTCTGCGACATGGCTGTGTGGTGGTGAACCATCTCATGACGAGTCATTACCAATGCTCGGTGCAAATAGAACGGCAGGTGCGCCATCGTTGGCGCTGTATGAAAAGACAGTATACCAGTTTTTTTTAGAAAGGTATCACCCACGACATACATTGTCATCTTGTCATTACCCTTGAGTCCGGCTATGCAATAGTCAGCCATATCAGTTTTGGCTCGGATCTCTGCTGCGAGGGAATTGTTGCCTCCTGAGAGGTAGTTGATGTCTTTGGCCGCTAATTTCCCAGTGTTGAAATCGAGGGGATTGATTTGGAAGCTCTCGCCAGCAAAGGTGATACTGGGGATGTACGAGTCTGCCGTGTCGCAAGGGAATATACTACAAAGAAAGCAGGGTCAGTTCAGCGGATGGACGAGGTGGAATGAAATGGAATATCGACTTACAAGAGATAGGTAGTAGAGCCAGAATCTCGCACTGGAATGGCCAAGCTGCCAGGTATTTGCGACATGATCTGCTTTGCAGCAATGTGGGGAGCAGTAATGGTACTAGACCCAGTGTCGATCGCAGCCTGACCCTCAGTGTTTGGGCCGGCGATATGGCCGTTGACTTTCATATTGTCCAAGGCGACTAGCCAGTACCCCCTGGAGGTAACAGGCACTGTAATGAACGAGCCGGTGTGTTTTGTGCTGTCGCGACCGCCAATAGCCAACTCGGAATCGTCTGCAGTGCATGAGGTTGCTCGCCCAAGGTAAAAACTGAACTCGTCCTTTTCAACTGCCCCTGAGGCGACGAGGTTCTCAAAAAATGTGGTGCCCTTGTCCTGAGCGATGGCAGAGAAACCCATACCAATGACCCCATCAGCACCGGTGTCAAGGTCGGCCGTAGACGTGACCGACAGGAATGTCTGGTTGACCGACTTCAACCCGGCGATGGTCACATCATCCACATACTTGCCACCAGACGCGGTGCCTGACATGTAATTCATACGCACAGTCCCTTCGAGATCAATGCCTCCTTCATCGTATTTGGTGGAATGGGGACATCCATCGAGCCAACTACAGCCTGGGCCAGGAACCCAAATGTCAGAAGACCCAGTGTCGAAGATGCTAAGGACCCCGTAAATTGTCAGTTCTCTCGATCAAAAAGATGGTGCAGGGTGTCTACATAGAGCGATGAACCCACAGCTGGAATGTCTGAGCATTTCCGTCACCAGAACCGATGGTCACGGGCCCGTAGCATGTTAGATCCGTCGTGAGCAGAGAGTACTGATCCGTCAAAGGCACGTTTACGAGGCTCTTGACTTTCTCCTTGCGTCTCCTCGCAGCCTGTTTAGCTTGGTCTAGTGCCACACGCTCGTCATGCGGAAATGGCTTGATGTGTTGAAACTTTGCCAGGGTAGCGTCGAGGGAGGCGAATATCTCATGGATGTTGGCCCTTCCATCGGAATAAGTAAGGCTGCGGCCTTTGCTCAAGGAGACCTTGTGTGAAGCGGTGGCATGAGGCTCTGGTAGTGCCAGAGCGCCAGAGAATAGGCTGAGAGCGAGTATGAACTTCATGATGCTCTCGAGTGGGTCTTGAGTGACAAGGCTGTATTGCTTGGTCTCGCAGATGGTTGTGTGTTTGAGCAGAGCCAGATCTTGTGTATATGTCGTGCGAGTATGCACTTTGGGATATGGCAGCTTTTATCATTGTTCATTTTGGGCAATTTGTGTTCGCCTAAGTTATATAGCGAAGGCAGTTTGATTTAGTACTTGCTTGTGGCTTCGATCTTGACGGGCCGGTTTCCGTCAAGGTTGACAGCTTGTCAATATTACTGGTGCGAATAGTAGCATAGACTAAGCACGGCCTGGCACTAAGATGTATAGTGTGATATAGTAGCTTAACAGAATCCTGGTTTGTAGAAGGTTGAAAAGTTGCTGTCTAAACCCTTGTGTAGCGAAATTTAATGCAATTGTCTATAAAATGTATTGTCACTTGTCTTCACAGGATGTTCATTCTTGTTCCGGCTTAGTAGAGGAACCTAAAGAATACAAATAGTCTATATTTACTCTGTCTAGTATTTATAATGATAATTCATTGCTTTCCAGTCGCCTCATTCGACTTGAGAATGCCCTTAATCAACCAGAACTTATTTCCTTGCCAGGGCCCATCTTTACAATCCAGGGTTGTGACCGCAGGGAAGTTCTCTCAGATCAGTTCCAAGATCTGTTGGTGATTTCAGAAGTCCGGCACGCTGATTCATTGCTGACGTTTTAAGTGTTTTGCTGAGAGAGCCACCTCCAAAGTGCTATCAGAACTCGTGTGGCAGCCGTTGCTAAATGCAATGCCAGTAGAATCGCACTTTCGTTAATAGTTATTCTATCCTCAAGTATCAAAATCCACTATGGAATAATTTTATGTATGATAATATCACAATTAATTCCTGCATTTCCAGTGGCCGCTGAGACTTTGGAGATTCAATAATGAGCAGCGGGAGGTCGTGGTAGTAGGATGAGGTGCTTGTGGTCGTAGAACTGAGCTGTATGTTGGCAGTGTGACTTAGCATCATGTCTTCCGTCAGGGGGGATGCGCGCTCAATCCCTAGAATTTCACTCATGCATTGTTCATTTCGACTCCGAATGACTGCATAGCCAAGAATTACCGCGCGCGGATCGACACCGTGCTTGTCGCTGGTCTGCCCTGCCGGTTTTCTCCGCTCTCAGGATGTGACAGGATACCCGTGTGGCTTTCGGCGGTAGCGTAATACGAAATACGGTGGCCTATCACAGCCCACGGCCAGCTGCTTAGTTCAGCTGGCATGCAGCGAAGTTGTCTCTAGATAACATCCCGGGGTTGCAGATCAAAAGAAGCTCGTGGCTCATCCAAATTCCGCCTAGTCGCGGTCGTAAAAGAGAGTTCCACGCCCTATAAAAGCCTAGGCGTAGAGCAGGCCTTCCGTCAGTCTCAACGTTTACTTTCGTATCTGTACTCTAACATTCACTGACCATCAGCTTCCATCAAACAAATCAAGCTCCAATATTTGTATACCTCTCCAGAACCCTATCGTCTACACCAACAATGGCTTATGCCTCGAGCACCAATCCGCAGATAGTGTCTGCCAAGAAGCCCAAATACGACACTACAGATCTGGAATGCTGTATGTATAGTTGTTCCGTGTGAATTATCGTGCTCCCTTAGAATACCAGGGCTTCTAGACTAGTGCTGGGCGCACAGGATATTAACTTTTTGTAGATACAGAAACCAATGGCGTTATCACAACCACAATGTTTGATGTTCCCGGGGTAAGCAGCCAATATTTCTGGATGCCACACTCGTCATTATTCATAAGAGCAGAAAGCTAATCGACCTGCCAGTATCGTGTCGTGAGAGTCCTAGGGACCGTCTACGGAATGACGGTGCGCACTAGGAACTGGGCTGCAGGCATCGGTATGGGGCTGAAAAGCATGGTGGGTGGCGAGCTGAAGTGGTTCACAAACATGGTGTGTGGTTTCTCGACCCGGAATTCCCGTTTCATCACAGAAACTAATACCACGCGCCCAGATGTATTCCGCTCGTAATGAAGCGGTTTCTCGCGTCGTAGACGAGTGCCAGAAGCGACAGGGCAACGCGATTATCGCCATGCGCTTCGATGTCGCTGACTTGGCCGGGTTCACCCAAGTCTGCGCATACGGCACGGCCGCACTGGTGGAGAAAGTCGACGAGAACGCTGCTGAGGTGCCACAGCTGGCGAAGACCTCCTGATTGAGTGGGACCAACCGTCGATTATAAATTAATACGCCAATCTTGAAAGTAAATCGCTTAGAGTTACGAAAAATGAACGAGTGACTCCCCGTGTCTGTGAGTTGGTCCTCCCCAAATTGACAGAAAATATAAAACAACTAGACAATACCCTATTGGTAACCTTCATGTATTTGGGCAATATCGTGATTCCTCAAAAAGAAAATGCGCCTTACTGAGAGAACAAATCCATACTCCTGCACATGCCTAGGTGTCCAGTGAACTATGCCTGATATTCATCAGGTTTGCTTTGCCCCAATTTCCATGTCCTCCTGTTATAGAGTTCGACATGCGGTCGACACGGCCCCGGCCGTTCTATTTGTGTGGAGCCGCCTTTTTCAGGCTACTTAACTGGCCGAAAAGGCTCCGTCGATGTGACCGTCGAGCTTCCGGAAGGCTATCTAGATTATGGACCGTCTTGTAAGTTCGTCTGCACAACTTGAAGCACATTTGTACAGCATGTCTTGCCCTAAATGGAGCCTCAATAAAGGACGGGATGGATGCTCTTACCTTTCAAAGAAGACTCAGAGTCTGTGCTATATCTGCACTCATCCCTTCCGGAGTATGCTCGCTCCACAGGTACGCGACGCTTCTGATTCGAAGCTGGAGCCGGGAAGGTGAAGGTGGTTGATGGTTTACTGTCTTTCATGGCAGCCATGATGAAGCCGATTTCCATACTGATGCTGGCCATTTTGAAGAGTGTCTCGCTTTCTGAGTGAAGAGTAAAGCAACTAGGCTTTGAAAGGGCCCAGTACGAGACGTTTAGAAGATATCCGAATATTATTAGAAGTTGCAGACGGAAGCCGAGCAATATATACACCCATTTATTCCGTTCTGCCATACGCATGTTTTTCAATTTTGAGTCATCGAGCACCGTCTTACAAGTCCGAGGCCGCTCTCATGGCGTCCAATCATGCCTTGCTTGAGCTATTATAGCTTAGTTCAATTGCACGCTGGTGTTGAAAAGCGCTACCCACGCCCTGTGTTGACATGATGACAAGAGGCAGGTGAGCACCGAGTACCGAGCGCCAAGGGTGCGGCCGGTTCGCCGGGCTGAAAGGTTTCTAAGCTCGGCTTGGCGCAGGCACTACTGTGTAGATGTCGGTGCTGCAGGTGTGACTCGGCCTGCCGTATGACACAGATGGTTCAAATTTTGATGCAGGCGATGCAGTCACATCTCTCGGGAACGGCCTCTCACACGGGACCACCAGAAACAGCTCGGCGATCTCAGCTGGAATGGACAATGAATGTGCTTGAGGATGTAAGTATGTAGTTCTATCTGAGGTCAGGCATTTTTCTCATTTGAATGGCGATAGGAAGGTGTTGACTACTTGGTTGAAATGCGTCAAAAAACCCGAGAAAGTGATAAATCCAATGTCCCGAGCGTAATCAAGTGCATTGCCAACTCAAGAAAAAAGACCATCAATGTGAAGCTCACGAGGCTACTGAAATCAGAATTTCGATGCAAGATTTGGCTTGTGCTGGAGTTATGGCCCCATGGCCGAACTTGACGAAGGGGTGAAGCGTATGACGGTGGCACGTTTCCAGGCACAGAACAGCCCACAAGGGACAATCATGGACCCATGGGTCAAGATTCAAGCGGACTGATCGAGGCAGGTGGGATCGAGAGCCAGGGTCGATATGCTTGGGCATGCAACGTTAGCCGCCGTCCGTGACGGTTAAAAGCTTGTCTCTTTCCGTGGGTTGGATTGACTGGAAGCTTGGCCGGGCCAGCACGATCTGGGAGGGGAGTGCGTACCGTACCACAGAAAACGTCAGTGGTGAGACGTGGTGCACGGGCCAACAGGCTGGGCAGGGAAACCGTGGCGGTTTCGCCTGGAGCATCAGGGGCTCCTCCTCTGGCCGCCTCCTGCACCGCCAGGCACCGCCAGGCACCGCAAGGCACCGCAAGGCACCGCCTCGTCCCGTCGGCGTCGTCTCATGTTGGACCCGATTCGTCTCGTCTGGACCCCGGCTCCAGGCTTTGAGGTCCCAGCTGCGACATGTTCGTGCAACACGTTCATGCATCACTCTCTGGCAGTCCCGCCTTCTTGCACCAGCGTGCGGGTGACGGCGGCGCCAATGTCTCGTTCGTCTCGTCCGTAAATCCGTCCCACTTTAGAACTTTGGCTCTCCACACCCTTTCCCATCCTATTCTACCCTCCCTCTCCCACACGTTTCTTCCTTTTGAATTCAGTTTTGACTTTTGCCCGGAAACCTGCCAATCTCTTGAGCTTGTCACCGAGCTCCATCTGTTCCAATTCGCGTGTGTGAAGGCTGTGCCTCTCTTTTATTCTTTGTAATACGGTCTTTTCTGTCGGTCATTCCTGGGTCCAGGCTTGCGATATCGTGCCGGTTGAGCCGCACCTCGGGTCCGTTGGATAAGTTTGGGAGAAAGAGAAAGAGAAAAAGAAAAAAGGGAAAGGGAAAGGGAGAGGAACAGGAAGCCGATTTCGAAAGCAGAAACATAATCATCACACCCGCACGGCAAGATGCAGAACCCATTCACCACCGCCATCCTCCTCCTGGCCGCCCTGTCGGCGTCCGTGTTCGCCTCGCCCACATCCGGCAGCGATGAGGGGGCAATCAAGATCGTCGAGCGCGCACAGTTCACCGACACCGTCCTCTCGACGCAGGCAGCATGCGTCCAGTACAGCATGATAGCCAACATGTCCGTCGTCGGCGGCAACAGTAGCTACCGCACCGTCTTCCTCGAGAAGAGCAGCACCGGCACCCTCGCCAACTCGGCAATGCTCAACAAGGCCATCCTCGTCGCCCCGAACCTGACCGCCGACGTCGAGCTCAACTCCCAGTGTGGCAACCTGACCGCCATCGCCATCCAGGAGGCTGCTGCCAACTTCACCCAGGGCATGGTTGCCCAGTTCACCTTCACCGGGACCCCGGGCTCGATAGTGAGTGGGCCGATCATTATCGTCGTGGTGCTGGCTTGCTTGCTTATCCAAGTATTCCCTCTGACGGCACTGTAATCACGGGGCACAGCTCGAGGGGGTGATCAAGTGGTGGAAACGCTTAGGAGGAGGGAGTTGCGGGTGATCGAGGGCCCCGAGGCCCGAGCCGGCGGGATGGGTGCGAGGCACGGTCTTCCGATGGCAGAATGAAGTTTGGGCGGCCATTACCAGATGGAGAACTTGCCGAGTATGACACTCGCAGCGTCTGTATCTACGTGGTAGCTAACAACTTGGGTTACCTGGGCAATTGGATCCGGCGTCTGAGTTTTACAAATTCGATTTGGCATCTGCCACTATTCATATCAGATTTCAAATAATACCACCGTGGTTCATGAGGGGACATCGATGTCAACTCCGCAATGGCCAAGGAACATCCACTTCCACATTCCATTCACTCAGCCTATAATAGCCTCAAGTCTGATCTCGAGGCACCAGGGCGCTTAGGCTCGTTATTGCATGTCCTGCACAATGTTAAGGATCTGGTTTTACTTCCATTATCAACTGCAAGAGAGAACCAGGTGAAGGCTAGGTAACGAAGGACCGCCTCACTAACCGTCTGTTGTGCTTTCTCGAATACACCGAATCCCAAGCTTATCGACCCTCGAATTTCACATCGCCCTTTTGGTTTTCGAGAAGCTAATAAGTCTGCACCACCATCGAATCCACAACCACAGCGGCCCTCACCTTCTCTTGTATTATAATTAGCCATCCCCACGCACTTGTATGCTCAACCACAGACATCCTATCGATCCTGAGGCTGGGTCGCGGCTCGTATGCTTGCTCCCGAGCAACCCCTGGACGGTCCTCAGCTTGCTGGTTCGGCTTCCGCAAAGAGTCATTGCAAATTTAAGCGATACTCAAGAGCCACGATGGATTTCGATCGATTCTGGCACCAGTGAACTTTACGACCATAGCCCGCTGTGCCTGTTGGTTCCACCGCAGAGCAGCGTCCACCACGGGTTCCTGGAGCCTCACGCCGCGGTGTCGAATGTCTCGAACTGTACGCCTGATCTCCTCGTCAATACGATGCCGTGGTACAATGTGGTTTGAAAGATGGCATATCAGCCGAGGCCATGAGCAGTATACCTCGGATCGGCTCATCATAGCCTGGGTCCCGCAATTCTTTCCCTGGTTTGATGAGGCCGAGGCAGAATGGGACGCACTCGCCGGCGAGCTTTGAGCCGAGTCTCACAAGGATGTCAGCCTCCGTTGGAGTGACAAAGCTAGGCCGTTTGCTCCCTTATGCGACGGCCGAGACGGAAAGGTCAGAGCGCACGACACCTCTCCCGACGACGGTGTAACCGAAGGGAAGGGCCACCCTGAAAAATCGGAACGGATTCTCTAGAGACTACTTCGTACTCTGAGATGATGTTCTCGCGACCCAGCTGGCCCTTTGGCACATCCTCGTCTCTCAGCAGACCGCAAGAGCTCAATGCAGTCATTTCCAGCTTGTGGACCGCGCTGTCTGTGGGGCCGAAGTCCGGTCGTCGATGCTTGCTGAGATTGAGACAGGTCGGATCTGATCTGGCCGGGTCTCCCAGGCGGACGATGCACTCGAGCGTGTAAAGTTGTTTCGCAGCCTTGTTGCCGGAGCCCGTACTTTCAGCTAGCAGCAGCAGAGCTGCGCCGTCCTGGCCAGTCCAAGGCCTTTTGCGTGGTCGCGGCGGTTCCGAAGCCTCTCGCTCGATCGTTGTCGGGGGCAGCCCGAAAGGTAGGGCCTCGCTGGCGGCAAAGGGGACGGGGCGTGTGTTCGTGACCGGGGGCTGACAAGGCAGGCGAGGCGGTAACACGGCTGTTGGACAAAGACGATGCGCCAGACGCCAGACCCTGAAGAGAAACTCTCGTACCCAACCTAGCACCAGCAATAGTGGACGTTGGCGTCGGAATAAGTTCACACGGTTGCCTCTAGAGACCAGGCGTCGACTTCAAATGCATTATATATTAAAGAGGCTGTATACCAAGAAAGCACACGCCCACGACGCCCACACTGCCCAAGTCGAAGAATAAGTCGACCTTGCCGCATCATTAGCCTCGCTCAATATCTTGGCGACATTACCGATCGTGGCGGGCTCCAAGGTGGTGTTGTGCCAGCTGCCGCTCGTAAAGTACGTGCTGTGAAAGCCCAGGTCCACGACGCTGTCGATCTGCTCCGTCAGCATCTGCATCGAGGCGTTGGTCGGCCCGCGGAACTGGTGCACGATGACGACGCTCTGCGGCAGGAAGGCGCTGTTATGTGGCATGCCGTTGCCCGTGGTGAGGTTTGCGGCCTCAAACGGGGTGTAGGGCATGGGGCAGTCCCACGAGACACCGTCGGCCTCCGGGTCGGTGGTGTAACATGTCTCCTTTGTGACGACTGCCGAGGCCATGTTGAACAGCTGGGCCTCGTAGTCCGGGTCCACGACGTGGCCCGCGTTGAGGACGACAGTGTACTTGCCCTTGTCCGAGCCTTTCGCCTCGAACGTATCGTTCGCGTAGGCGACCAGATCCTGGTACATCGAGGCGTTGACGGGCGAGGAGCCGATCTCGTCGAACCAGAGCCCGTGGATGGAGATGTCGGCGTCCTTGTTGGCGTCCCACGTCGGCGCCTTGTCCCACCTGGACCACTCGAGTATGTCGGACTTGACCTCGTCGGCCGGCCGTTGCCCGTATCTGGTGTACACGTACCCGATAGTCTGGGCGTTGGAAAGCTTGCTGATGGCCGCCAGGTGGGTGGTCCAGTCGCGATTACACCCATGTTGGATGTAGTCATCATTCTCAACATTGCAGTACCCCTCGTTGAACCCGGACGGATCACTCGTATTCTGAGGTCCGTTGTTTGGGTTGATTATAACGTAGAAATGCATATGTGGATTGTCCTTGATGGCATCCACCGCGGCCTCCCAGTTCGGGTTTGTCCATGTCGTGTTCCCGGGGTAGACATAAAGAGGTACCATGACATCGGTACTAGCCATCGCTATCGCAGCCAATGCCGCGAGGCCAAGAAGGGGCCTCATGCTGCGGGCGGCAGTCCCGTGCAGGGGACGTGAAGACGAGAATCAAGGTGAAAGATGAGCAGCATGCATGATCCAAAGCAGCTCGGGCGTGTCTTGCTCGCGTGGTCTGACAGACGACCAGGTCTGCGGTCGGGCCGGGCTGGAATGTGCTGACTTGAGGCAACGAACCAACACCTGTCTCGGAGTGGATTCAAGTCCGGCGACAAGGGGAGCGAATCCCGACAGGCAAGGTACGGTCGGGGACAGGTTGAAGTTGACCTCGCCTGGAAGGAAGGAAAAGTTTAACGATCCATAAGAGAAACAATTCAAGGGAACTCGGGCACGAGACACATTAAAGGGGCAGTAAGCCGCCCAGAGCAGGGGCCCGCTGGGCTAGGTTCCAGATGCCAGATGCTAGCTGCATGGTGCAAGGTGCATGGCTCGACCAAGAGCAGCTAAAGCCCAGGCTAGCTGACTGGCTGACAGCAGAGTACCACACACAGTAGTGAATCTGCTTGTCCCAAAGCGTTGGAGTCCCTCGTGTCTGTGCGCTCTTGGCCTGCAGCTCAACGGGGGAGAGGCTGACCGGAAACTGCCGTGCCATCTCTCGAATGGGTACAGACCCTTTTTGGCAGTTTAATGGCGAGAACAATAGCATCTTCGCTTGGATATGTACACAGACCCTGGTGTTTCCATCAACGGGAAATCGGGAGGCCGTTGGAGTGGCTTGAAACGGACAGATGCTAGGGCAAGGCGCGGAGAAAAGTATATAGTCACTCTTGACCCGCATGTGCTCAGTCAAGCAGCATTCCCCACAGGGCACACGCGACTCTCGTATTCATTTCGGTTCATCTTAATTCGCGTGTACTATCGTTAATATGAGGAGATTTATCCCTCACGTAAACACTGTTGCCTAGTCGCCCAGCCACTGCCCGTCCTGGGAACACGGAATCCCACGCATCGGCCCGGAGTCCCACATTTGCCCACCTCGGGCGGTGGGATGCATGCGCCCGTTGCGGCTATTTTGTGTTTTGTGCCTAGGAACGGGCCAAACCATACGGCGTCCGCCCCCCCCCTCCCTGCGGTGGCACTGCGCGTCCCACAGGCACCCGAAAGCTAACTCCATCAGATCGAGATATTACCGCCCGGACGGGACCTTCTGGCACACGGGCCGCCTCTTTTATTTTAGCTTGATCACGGTATTATGTCTGATCTGCAATCTCACCCGTCACATCGCACGTATATTTCCTGACTCTCATTCACTGGGCCATACTGTCCTCCCCTGCGTTGACTCGGTTCGACAGGAAGTTCGACTGTCAGGCAACAAATTATCGAAATGCTCTTAGGTCTGTACCTGGGGGTGGGGATGCCACGTGACAGGGGTCCATAGGGACAGCAGCTGGTGCTGTCGGGTCAAGTCAAAAGGTGCCCACATTAGACCGCTGTTTGAGAAATGGTCAACTCTTCAAGTTGATGGGTGACGCGCTGTGTGATTCAGTCACGCTGCTCTGCCGCTCTTCCAAGAACGCGGCAACACTCTATACGTCATATCTATCAGGAGGGTGCAGCCCGTCGGGCACCTCAAGGACGCTCGTATAGTAATCCGGGTTAGAGCTACCGGCCCATTTCTCCTTGACAGCCGGCAATACTGTCCTGCCACTGGGACTCTCAATATCCACGTTCGGCGAGGGATAGACGGGGAACGAGCCCTTGTTGTTGAAAACCCCGTCGTAGCTCTGATTGAAGAACATAGAGCCGAGGGG
This sequence comes from Diaporthe sp. PMI_573, assembly GCA_021399435.1. Lineage (NCBI taxonomy): Eukaryota > Fungi > Ascomycota > Sordariomycetes > Diaporthales > Diaporthaceae > Diaporthe > Diaporthe sp. PMI_573. The sequence continues at coordinate 1,058,117 of JAJTUP010000015.1, read as the reverse complement.
CGGCGCGGAGGTATCGTTCCACTCCCTCACAACGTCGCCCGTCTTTTCGGCGACCCAGGAGAACACGTTGGCACCAGTGTCCCACCGCCCCAGGGTGTGCAGGTCCCAGTTGGCCGAGACCGTGGCGATCTCCGAGTAGTGATTGTAGAAGCTGCTATCCGTGGAGCCGACCAGCTCGGCGGGGATAGCATCTCCGATCAGGATGGCGGCTACGCGGTTCGTGAGTGCATACGACGAGTTCTCGTCGAAGGTGACAAGCACGGCCTTTTTGGGGGGTAAAACATGTTAGCGAAATGCCACAAGCAAGGACATACATGCACGTATCTGCGTGAAGACCTCAAGAACTCACCGTGTTGTTCATGAAGCGGGTATCATTCAAAAGGGGCTCGAGAAAGCCTCGAGTCCACTTTCCAGCGACGGTGACGGACGTATCGTGCCCGTCAGACGTCATGTTCGGGGTTATGAACATCCACTGCGGTAGTGTCTCCTTGGCCAAGTCGTCGTAGAACAGCGTAAGGTTCTTCATGACGCCCAGCCGGTCGGCTTTTTCCGCGTTGGCGCCGTAGATGACGGCGGGATTGTGCTTCCGCACATAAGCGTTGGCTCCGGTGACCTGGTTGACATATTCCTTCCCCTGAAACCCGGTGTACGGCATGTCCTCCTGATACTCGCCCCACGCAATGCCCTTCTCCTCTAGCAGATCGACAACAGAGGAGACGTTAGCATCGACGGTACTGACAGCGTCGTTGTTCATGCCAAAGTAGTCACCACCGTGGGAGGCGATGTAGTTTGGCTCGGACGGGTGAGTGACGCCAAAGTAGTTGCTGAGCGATACGCCCTTGCTGGCCAGCCACGCCAAGTTGGCTGTAAATCTGTCTGTCAGCGTCTCGTCTGCACGATGGAGGCAGGCAGTTGCAGAGAGGGAGGATGTGCTCACGATCGCCGATAGCCATTTCGTAGTCCGTGTTCTCAAGCCAGATCACGGCGAGACGGTCAAACGCCTTGCCCTTGACATGGCTGACAGGGCTGAGGGTGTCGGCCTCGGTCTTCTGCGCAACGACAGACCCGGCAGCGACTGCCAGGCAGCAGGCGACCTGAGGTCTCATGGTGACTCCCTGAAGAGGAGAGAGGCTCTTGAGCGTCACCACAGAGAAGAGACGTCGAGAGGGTGGACGGGGTGAGCCATTTGTAGGTCGCCGTGCCCGGGCGGGCAGGGTGGGATGGCGACTGACCGAGTCCTATTGGGGCCCGTCCGATCTCGTGCAGAATTCACCCCGACCCCGACGGAGCTTTCACGTACACAGCACATGCGATAAAATTGTCTTGGAACAAGACAAGGGTACAAGTGAATCTGATTCGCCCGTGGGTTGCAGTTCGCAGGAGACGGCAGGAGACGGGCACGTCCAGCTGATGTGACCTTCGCAGCAGCCACCAATCCGGCGGCCAGCTGGGTCAATATGTGGCCCCTGGACGGATGCAGCAGCGGTCCAAGACGTGGTGTGCTCGCAAATGGCCTTCCCGTGATTGGAAGGTGTTTGCTGAGTTGAAGGGTTTCGATGAATTGCCCCGCCCTTCCCGCTTCGGGCGAGGAACACACGTGTGGTCTTGGCCCCTGGGGATTGGCTCAGCACTTGCACATTTACTGGTCAAGAATTCCAGTCGATGAATTACATGACCACCAATAAGGCCAGGCCAGCCACCCATTTCAGAATGCTGCTTGCGCTGCAGCACGCGAGGTCAAACACGGGTGGAGTGAGTGTGTTGTGATGGAAATTTCAATTTCATTCGCTTATTTGTATTTGCGTCACAATCTCAACGCTATCTAGACTCCATGCCCGCCCTTCTGGTATCACTAGTATACGCAACGCTCCAACCTTTGAGAGATCCCGAAGAAACGAATTGCTCCCATCTGGCATGGCCGACCTCCTAGTGCGTCGTGGCATTCGGCACAGCTTTTGTGTCATACCCAGTGCCCGGTTGTGCCCGTGGGATACTGCTCTTCTCGTCCTCTTGTGAGTTGTGCTCACTCCCCGAGTCGACGTTCGCAAGCTGCCCCTGTTTTGCCGCCCGGCGTTTCTGGATCCAGCCATCCGAGAATCGGACCACCGCCAGGGTAACGCCGACGGTGAGGACAGCGATGTCGATACCGAAACCCCGGCGGTAGAGTGGCTTGTCGTCGGCGCGGAATATCTGGGCACCGTAGATGCCCGCAATGTTGGCGCCCATGATAACCCTGCGTGAGAGTGTCAACATCAAGATCGAGAGACATAGGTTGTCATCACCTTCTGTGATAAATAGACTTACATTGCCATGGCGAGGGCTCGCTCCTCCGAGTCGGTGCAGGTCAGGGACATCCAAGCAATGTTCAACGGATGCGGGAATGTCCCGAACGTCTGCGTCCACACGACTCCGAAGTATCGGACGCCTCGGAGGCCACGAAGCTCCGTAAAGATCCGGTTGAAGACGTATCCAAGAAGATGCAGACTCAAGCCAGCTATCACGGTCTCGCCACGCTTGTTGCTATTTGTTTTGGAAGGCCCAGTCAGTTTCGTACCCAACGACTCGCGAGGCTTGTGGCTTGACTTACAAACGATCCGACACAACACTAAAGCTGAAGGACACTGGGATCTGGAGGAACAGACCGACTGATGCGAGGGCATTGCTGGTGAGAGCGGGGAAGCCGAAGCTACTGACGATCGAGGGCGAGTAGGTATCGAAGGCACGCTGCGGGCCGTTGTTGCAAAGTGTGATGAGGAAGTGGACCCAGAGGCGCCAGTTCGAGAACTACCGAGCCAGTTAGTCAGTCATTCGGTCAGTCAGTCAAATCCGCTTCGGAAAATAGTATTGTGCAGTGCGGAAAGGGGGTTTATAACATACGGCCTTTTTGAACGCAGGCAGCCCGATGCGCTTCTTCTTCCTGCCCTTGGCCGGGTCATCGAGCAGGACACGCGTGCGCAGGATGTGGACCTCCCGCGCATTGAAGATCGGAACGGTGGGCAGGAAAGTGCTGTGTGGATTCCTGAACGAGTCTGGGAGGAGCAAGCCGTAGATGAAACCACAAGACACGGTGAAAGCCCCCATAATGGCAAAGAGCCAGAACCAGCCGGGCTTGCCACCCACGCCACGCATGTGCAGGATCCCATATGCCAGGAGCTTCGAAGAGGCTTGGCCGAATTGGTTTCCAAAGTAGAAGAACATGACTCTCTTCGCCGTTTCCTTTCTGGTGTACCACGTCGACAGTGTCCAGAGACCACCCGGGATGAAACCAGACTCTGTCACGCCCAGGAGAAAACGGGTGGCGATGAAGGCGCCGTAGCCGTGCTGGAAGGCCTGGAAGAGGCTCACAAAGCCAAAGAGGAACAGTTGGAGGGTGAGCCACTTCCCAGGACCGACTCTGTACAGGATCATGTTGGACGGTATCTCGAACAGCACAATCCCCAGCGAGAGCATCTGCTGGCCGACATTAAACTGGTCCTGGTCAATTCCGACATCCTCCATAAATTTGTCTGTAATTGCATTTGCAATATTTCCTCTGTCAAGTTGCAAGCAGAAGAAGCCGAGGGTAAGGATCGGCATGATGATAAGATCCAGCCTGAGAACGATTCTATCAGCATAGCCATGCAAGAAATGTGGAGATGATCTGGATTGAACTCTTACTTCCGCTTGGCCTTGCTCTCCTCCTCCTTGGTCCAATTGACCTCGTATTGGAGAGACGACTCCTCATCGTCGGCCGGATGGATAGGGTCTGGCCCTGGCGGGACTTCCTTCCTGTCAGGTAGCGACATGACTGTTTTCCGTGTAGCAATAGTCGACAAGGCTATCTTGTATGTACGCAGCTTGGAATCGAGAAATACTAAATGATTACATGCGTGTCGCCTGTGCTGTCAAACCAGGTCTCTCTACGACTACGAGTCATCGCGTCCTTTGCCCGCATTCACGTACTCTCTTTCATATATATGATAGTCGTCGGCAAACAACCGCATGCACATTGCAATTTGTTCATTATGGTGAAATGCCCAAGGCTGAGCACGCAATGAGAAGCCACCCTTAATTGACTCTACCATCTCTGCGATAGGGCTCTTGGAAAGTCTTGGAACCGACCGAGTTTAGACTTGGTGTCTTGGTAGAGCTTGATTTGACCCGTGGCCAAGAGGCCACGCCGCGGCGCCAATACTGCTAGAGCCCACGCGAGAACCTTAGCTGCGCGGGACAATCTGACACATTACTTTTGCTCAGCTTGTGAATTCCTTTTCCTCGCCCTCTCGCCCTCTCCACCGGAAAAGCAAGAAACGTTGATTCGATAAAAGAAAATGGACTAGGCCCGCCGACCACGGCGCACCGGTCTCGTCCTGTTGCCCGTTGCCGTCAACCTGAGCTCATCCCCGCCGCCGCCACTAGTCAGTCTCGTCAGTCTCGCCAAGGTGTGGGCCAAACCTTGCGAATCGAGAAATTCGGTATCCCCCACTGTTGTCGGAGCAGGTGACTCGCCCAGCACTGTGTATTTCACCAAGGTACATGGACCTTTTCATTCACTTTGTCCTCGGAGGCTTACTCTATCAGTCATTGCCAATAATATCGAAAGCCACCGGGGTTGTATGGCACCAAACAGCTCATCCGTGGTTGTGAGATCTCTTTACAACGGTGCGAAAATGGAATACTGCTATTCGAGACTTTCAAAGCACGTGTGGTTCTTGGTCTAAAATGCAAACTACGTACTAGATGTACTTCCCGAAGTCCTGCAATGGATGATCAGATTGTCATTGGGGATACTAGAGCATTCACGTGAGACCTATGAAACCATACCAGCGATAACTAAGACTACATTTCAGTCTAACCGTTTGCAAGATGGGATTTGAACTATTAGGCTTGCGTATAAAGAAACGACAAATATGGCCCGGTGCCCCGTAATCGCGTGCTATTGCGTGTACCTCCAGTCCGAACTTGACCCAAAAGAGCTTCAAATGTTTATTTCTTAGAGTACTGGAATGTCCGCCATATGTACAATGATTGGCATTAGTGATTTGGACTGGGATACCTTGTCAGCTCGCTCACCCGTATCACATATGCTTTCAGCTCGGCGTACCGCCCGCCTGGGACGTGAAGCTGGTGGCGGCCCCGCATGAGCACAGATGATCGCGGGTGACTATAAGGCTGATGAAACACGTGAAGTCGGCATGCAACTCACAAGGTCTAAACCGCTCATCTGATTCTTAACCGCACGTAGAACAAAGACCACAACAATCCCCAGTTTTAGAGTCGATCAGTATTAATTTATTCGTACAACTTAGAATCACCGCCGGGAGACCAGCCAACAGTCAGGTATCTGTAATTGCCGGAGCGACCTTCTCTGCTTTGCGGCGGCGGGCCTCGGCCGTCGAGCTGAACAGCTCCATGGAACACCCCCACCACGTGGCGTTATGCCTCCTTCCGGCCCCTTCGCATATCTCGTTTCCTAATGCACCTCCAACTCGTCATTCGGTAGTATCCGATATGCGGTCTGGGCTTTTTGGGCCTAGAATTCCCGAGCGGGCGGTACTGCGACCGCTAGCAAGACTGCGGCTGTTCTGGCGCGATTGTGTCAGAAGCGGCTTGATGGCATCACTTTCTAGGCCCCTGATTTCCCCTTTCAGTGAATGGCCCTGCAACCCTTTGAGTTTTAGACGGGCCTGGCCGTGGTTTAAGTGCGGCCCTCCACAGAGAATCTATAGTTGGGCTGCCATGCTAAGCTAGGCTTGTCAGCCGCAAAGTGCACATTGAAGATGGGATGTGGGTCTCAGGTGCCGAGGGGTAGTATCGAGGGATAAGAACTAATCAAGTCTCTTTCAGCTTCTCTGATGCCGTGACGAGGCGCAGGAGACTGCCAAATAGGCAATCGAAAGGTCAGTCCCCGCACAAAGCTATCTGGACAACGCTTTCTCGGGTTTCGCCCGCCTTTCCCGCGACATAAAACGTGCCACGCATGTTTAAAGTATGAATTAGAGATGTTGTATGCTTCCTTTCTTGTTTTACATGGTCCTCGTCGTGTTGGATCCATTCATCCCGAAACATGGCAACTATGCTTCCAAGGCCCTCTCGAATAGGGCCGTTCCTGCAAAGTAAGGTTCCGTACTTATGTAGCTACTGAACCCGACAGTGGAGAAGTTCTGGTGGTAGTAATCCCTAGAGTTTAGCAACGCCCTCATGTCACTGACATGCATCATGCCATCGTATATCATGCCAAAGATGTCGTTGCCTCCAGGCGGTTGATTACACCTCGGGACGACTTGCGTGGTCTTCCTCCCTGGGGATCCTTGTTCCGTGGAGGCAGGCGACAAAGCGCGCCAGGGATCGTACTGACCGCCGGTCATCATTGTGTTGGACGGCTGTATGAGCCAACCACCATACTTGTTTCATGCTTCGACGTCCGGGCTGACTGGCAGCAGGCCGGGGAAGGTAGAGTTGCAGTTGGCCTGAAAGTAGTCTATGCTGACAAACTGCGACCGGATGGTGTGCTCGTTGTCTGGGTTTCCACGCTGGTAGTACCCGTACTCAGAACAATACTGGTACGTCCAGCTATAACCCTGCACTGGATCTGGTGGGTTCACTGAAACGATCTCATCGTAGTTGATTTCCGCGAGGGCGACAAGGTAGGCAATCCACGCTACACTAATGTCATACTCGAGCACCAGGGGAAAGAGACCCAGTGACGTTGGCAGGGGCCTCGAAGTGGTTTGCGAAGTAGACGGTATCCTCGAGAGCTTGCTCCGTGTTGAGGTATTTATACCCGGTAGGATCAAGAAGTTCTCCAGTCGTGGTATCGATGGGATACGGATAGCTGCCTTGGTCCAGACCGCCGTAGTACCTATGCTCGACGAGCAAGGCGAGACCGTTGAATCGACGAGCAAGCGCCATGATGGCTGACGGCCCTGCGACCTCGTCGAGGAAATAAGGCACCAATGGTTGAGCATTTTGCTCGCCAGAGTCAAACCAGAAGACTGGACCACCCTCCTGGTAGAAGCTTGCGTTGAACCAGTAGCGATTCTGGAACGTGCGAGTATCCGAGCTGTTGAAATGGTCGGTTGGTATCGTCATCCATGATGGCGGGTAATCAGAGCCATTGATACTGGCAATCTGTCGTGCAGTCAACCCTCCAGACCGAGGCAGCTGGACATGTCGCCGAAAGACCTCTTTGGCTCGAGGAAGTGCAGCCTCGACGAGCGAGGAGACTTGTAACAGTGTGAAAGTTAGGGCGGGCAACATTGTCGTAACAAGAGGCACAAGAAGTCTTGCTGCAGATGGCAAGTTCGAATTCCTTCGGACCCGGGTCGTATCACACTCATCAACGCAGCATCTGACTCCATTTCACTTACATCACCGCCATCCCTGCTGCGTGGTGCTGCCCCTGGGCGGGGTGCGCATCGCGCTAATAAAGGTGAGGATGCATCGCGCAGCCATCGTCCTCCCGCCTGTCTGCCAAAGTAGGCGGGAACGAGTCCATGACGACTGTTATCAAGGTGGCGTAGTGCATTATACTTCTGAGAACCGAGCGAGGTGAGCAAGAGGGATCGAGACGTGCGAAAGGGGTGTATGTAGCTACACAGTAGAACTGTGCTCAATTAAAGGCTGGTCAGTGCGTACGCGCTCTGCCGTGGAGGACCAAGACAAGGGTCTGCCTGGTGTGGGCTCTTTGTAAGTTAGCAGCCCTACGCGCCGCGACGCGTCCAGCTCGCAGGCCCCACCAACCCTTGAAGTTGCAAGCAACCTCATCATAAGCAATCCCGCCCTCGGCCCCTTCCCAGCAGCAGTGTTGTCTTGTTCACGCCCGTGGAAAAGTCATACATCCCCCACAATGTCGGATTTCGAAGACGAGATGGACATTGACGTCCCTGCACCGTCCAAGGACATCACCTTCTCTTCTGACAACACCGCCAAAGGCAAACGAAGCGCCGCCAACCTGCCCGTCGAGGCCGAGGACAGCTTGCCATGGTGAGTGGAATCCCGTAGCAGCGCTCAATTCCGCGTGCCTGTCATCGGGCAATCACTTACGCTTTCGCTGTCAGGGTCGAGAAATACCGCCCAGCAACCCTCGCCGATGTCTCTGGCCACCAAGACATCCTCGCCACCATCAACAAGTTCGTCGACTCAAACCGTCTCCCTCACCTTCTCCTTTACGGTCCTCCCGGTACAGGAAAAACCTCGACGATCCTTGCCCTCGCCCGCCGAATCTATGGCGCCAACAACGTGAGACAGATGGTTCTCGAACTGAACGCCTCCGACGACCGTGGCATTGACGTAGTGCGCGAGCAAATCAAGACCTTCGCATCAACCAAGCAAATATTCACTATGGGGGCCGCGAGAAGCGGCGGCAGCAACAGCCTGGCTGCCTACAAGCTGATCATCCTGGATGAGGCCGACGCAATGACAAATACGGCACAGATGGCTCTGCGTCGTATCATGGAGAAGTACACGGCCAATACTCGATTCTGTATCATCGCCAACTACTCGCACAAGCTGTCACCTGCGCTGCTGTCGCGATGTACGAGGTTCAGGTTCAGCCCGCTGAAAGAGGCGGACATCAGGGTTCTTGTGGACAAGGTCATCGAGGAGGAGCACGTCAAGATCAACTCTGACGCGACCGACTCACTCGTGGCGCTCAGCAGAGGTGATATGCGGCGAGCACTGAATGTACTTCAGGCTTGCCACGCCTCCAGTAAGACCAGTTCCTCACCCCACCCACTCCCGTCACCAGGACTGACTAGGCTTTAGGCACCCCGCTGCAGCCACGCGACGCCCCGAAGATGGCGGAGGTGGACATTGTCAGGGAGACCATCACCCTCGATACTATTTACAACTGTATCGCCGCGCCACCTCCAGACGCCATCCAAGACATATTGCAGACCCTGCTGAGCACGAGCGACGTGACTTCTTGCCTCACAACTGTCAACACCTTGAAGGCCGCCAGGGGTCTGGCTCTCGCTGACATCATCACGGCCCTTTCGGAAGAGGTCGCCAAACTGCAGGTCAAGCCTGAGGTCATGATTACGTGGCTGGATGCCCTCTCGCAGATCGAGCACAGGATGGCCGGTGGCGGCTCTGAAGCAGTTCAGACCGGCGCTGTCGTTGGCGCCATCCGGAACGGTGTTGAGCTCATGGGCTGAGAAGCGGCAGGGGGCTAGAAAACACCTCGGAACAAATGTATTGTGTGGGATATGGACGATTTGCATGCTATGGAGTTGGGGAACTGGAAGCTTGAATGACTACCCAAGACTTTTTACTTGCTAACTGGGTCTAGATGATCGCTCATAGTAATCAGGCGGGCTTGGAGGCCTGCAAACTTTTCGCTCGTAATGCCAGAACACTCACTGCTTCCACTGTTCACAGGTTCTACACCGCGCCCTCATTCCTCCATGCTCTTAAGCTTGCCTTCGACAAGGGGCCACATGCGCTTCACACACCACAAAACCTGTTTGTCGGACGTCTCGTGATACCAACGATGCGCGGGGTTCCTCAGCTCCACCTCTTCATTCCGGCGACACCTCTTGTCCTCGACGTCCAACCTGTACAAGTAATGCAGAGCATCAAAGTCCGCTATCTCCTCCCGCGCGGACCCGTCGGTGTTGCGGCCCAGCCAGCCCGCCTTGAACAGCTCCAGGACGATAAGCCAGAAGCACTCGCGCTCGGTACTGTGGAAATATGGCTTGCCCTCGTCTGGGTCGGATTCTGCGAGCCCTGGTACGTGGATGTTGAGTGCCTCCAGGGCGTTCACCATCTCCTTTGCTGTCGTGTCCGGGAGGCTTGCGAGCCTCGCGATGAAATGCGATGGTGCTCTTGCTCTGGCTCCCTCCAGGATGCTGTAAAGGTAGTGGAGCACGTCGTTGTGGACGTGCTCCGTATTCTCGAGAGTCTTGCAGATGTCGGCTGGGTAGTTCCAGCAGATGATGTTCCAGAGGGCTCGCTGGTGATGCCTGAGCTCCTCTCGGTCAGACATTGTGTCCGAGTTAGTGATACCTACTTGGCTAGTCATGATCTTTGTGCTTTCCTTGTCTTCTCCTTCCCGTCTCTTGTTCTCTCGCCTTTGAGTCTCAGGTGTTGATGATCTGAAGTCGCAATGGTCTCTTTCGCTGAGCGGAGATTTTCGATGGGACAAAAGCCAACGAAACTTTAGACTGCCCTGTTTATATGCTGTCGGCACCCAGCATGGCTGTATTTGGTGACATGCTCGCCGGCCTTTGTCATACAACACAGACAACTCTTATTGTCATTTCGTGTCTGCTGGCTGTGACTGCGACAAGTGAGCTTTTACGTTCCACTAGCAGGCATCTTGCTGTTGATACGGCTTCCTGGTTTGGTCTCTCACTTACTACATGCTGATGCCTGTCTTTTCCTTTCACCTGTCTTTATACATGACTGGCCTTTGCTTCAGATACAGGCCAGCCCTTCAGTGAAGTCCTGTAGAGATCGAGCCAAAAACGTTCATGAGTTTCAGGCTTCTGATCTCCCACTTCTTGATCACGTCTTCATAACTGTCACAGGGCCTATTGGGGCTGGCAAATTGTGTGATATTGGTATTTGAAGTGGGCGTGTGGGCCAGAACCTAATTACAGAAGGGCCAAAAGGCACCCTATAAGTTTCAAAACAGCGTATTACCCCATTCACTAACCCCCTATTCACTGTCACCATAGTCAGACGTTTCCCTTGATCATCATGGGCTCAGAATCATCTCTTTCATAAGGTAGCTGGCCAGAGATTTGCGGGTATTCTTTGCGGGCGGCCCTTGGGTGTCCATTGCGTGTGGGATCGGCGAGTATGCCGGGCCTCCGTATCGTCACGAGCGTCTTTCAATGCCCTCTGTATCTCCCTCAAAGCTTTAATGAACAAATGTCGAGGGATTTCAAAATCAGGGCTGGGCATTGCACTGCTGGCTTCCATGAACATGTCCTGCCACATACACCATGCTTCTTGTGAGACATGCCGACCCCGCTGAATTTTCTGTATGATGTATTGGTCCACCCAGGCTTCGGCTCCGCTCAAGTATGCCTTCCAGCTGTCCGGTCCACCACCAATGTCTCGCGGAGGTATTCTTGAAGGCATGTTATTCCGAGCGCGGTCGAAAGCAGTTGTCATGATGTCTTCCCATCCAAAGACGCCAATGTCTTCACGTGTCAAATTTTTTTCAAAAGCGCAGAGATTTACATAGCGTGACATGTTGTCGGCCATACCATCATCTGAAATTCGGTGACTTGGCCTGATGGACCTCGTCGTACATTGTGAAGACGAGGCCGACTGATGCCTCTTGCTTGCATGCTGGAGTCAAGCTGGTCGAGGAGGCTGACCAGTTTGAGGCCAAAATACTATTAAATAACAAAGTCAGTACTCGGTCTCGTACTCATACAGAAGAGGTTCCAGTACATACCTTTAGATTTACAGGTGTTGATCCATCCGGGTCAAAACCGAGGTTCAAATTGAAAACCACAGCTCTGACCGCCAGGGCGCGACGAAGGTGTGTCCCAAGATCATAGATCGACGCACTGTGCAACACGCGGTCGATGAGCTGCATATAGAAACCCATCCTGGTAAGCTCATCCACGTCTCGCTGTATGAACATCCACTTGTCTCTCACGTCATCCAAAGCGTGGAGACCAGCCTGCTCTACTGTTCCTCTTGATGCACTTTCGAAAAGTTCCGAGAATATACGGTCGATATTAGATTCGGTGTCATCGGTGGGGATGTCGGATGTCAACATCAAATCGCTCATGACCACTTGGTGTAGCCTTTCGGAACGGGTGTCCTCTTGGGAATGGACTGCAGCGGTGTCTTTTGCCATATTGTATTCTTTCGTAGACGGTATCCACGGGTGCTGATGGTTGAGGAGCTGATGTGATTGCTCGATGGCTTCAATTTCAAGGCTTCGAGGTCAGATGATTTTAGTTAAGACTTTTCTTTTTTGGCGACACTGCTGGTTATAAAGAAGGGGGTTTAACTTTTCCTTCTGAATTTCTGCCAATGTGTTATTTTGTCAATACTTGATGCACCGGTCGCAAGCTATAATGGCACTACGCTAACCTCAGGACATTGATGGTCTCATGTATGGACCCTAAGGGGAACATTATCTAATTTTCTCTGCCGCCTATTTCAACACAGATTTGTTCTTACGTGTGATTGTCATTAATGGGGTTAAAGGCGTTATCCATAATACGGCCATTAGTGCAAAGTTCCCACCGTACTTAGCTTTCGCCTTGACCCTTTCCTCAATCCACCGCTACAATACTTTTCCCCTTCAGATAATTGAACATACCCACGAGAACTGTGTCAACAAATCTACTTCAAATTCACAAGCAAAGGCGCTTCCGCAGAACCTGATTTCTAAAGGTATCTTAAAACTAAAGAACTCAACCACATGTTCTACAGCTAAGTACATTGCTCAGGTTCTCTTCTTTAAATTCTTGGCTTATACCTATATTATATCTCATACTATATCGAAGTTCACAAAGTTTGCGGAACCACTTGATGCCTTTTCAAGTGCTTCCCCATTCATCAGCCCCAACACCCAACATGGTCCAATGTGGATGTAATGATCATCAACACGTCTAAGCACCACGGGTACGTCGCAACCAATTATGACACAAATGTGGTCGGCCTCGATCATCCCTGGAGGCCCCCAGCCTAGATATCCGTCAGGTGTCCAAAATGCTACATAATTCATTACCAGGGAGAGCCAGTTTGACGTGAGCTTCTGGACATGGACGCTCAGGTCTGAGGTGTTGACAAGATTTTCGGGCAGTTCTCCCGAGTGAAGAAGATGAGCTGCTAGCTCTTGAGAACCGAGGAATTTCTCGGCTAGGATCGGATGAGATGCTATGCCGAACCTCGCAGCAAGGGGTGAATCTTGTGATCCTAAAGTTAAGATCCCAAGGATACAAAGTCTGAGCATGTCTTCCGCTGGCGTCGAGTGATCGACCTTCTTTGTAGAGATTGGGTCCAAGTCGAGGAAGAGCATTCTTGCCAGTGCCTGAAGCACAGGGATTCCCGTGATATAGCGACTGTGCTCGCCCCGGCTCGAGACGTACTCCTCGCAGAAGGGAGGCCAAGAGCTATAAATGGGATCGCCACCCACCAGGCGACGGACCGCTGAAATGCTGCCGCATATGAGCCCTGGAGCGACCAAGGTTCTCCCAACAATCTTGAAATGATATCCATCCAATTTCCGCAACGACGCCGTTGTTTCTAAACCACCATCTTGCTGCAGTCTCGGAGGGGGGTTGCCGTCTGCGCACAGCCGCAATCCGCCATGGTACATTAGACCCCAGGTGAACTCTTTGGAAAGTGCATCCCAGTTCGGAACCCACGAAGGCACGAACAATTCATGTCGGGGGTGCTCAGGGGTGTCAGAGAATACGCCATGACCGGCCTCACGCAGGACAGATAGTCGCTTCTCTGCATATATGTGCTCTTTGGCAAAGTCGCAGAATACATCCTCAATCGAAGCAGCATAATCTGGTTTGAATTTTCGATCGAGAATTCCCAGCATGCTGTAAAGTTTATCCCGGGGATCCGTGGCTTGCTGAATACGCGCATGGAGCACAAGCTCATGCCAGATGAGCGCGAGACTTTGCTCCGGTGCATCCTTTGAGTCCCTCATGAGGTTGGATAGATTGGGAAGCTTGTTGAGTACTCCCCAGCTAATTACTCTGCGCCCCTCTCGCGTCGACAAGTAGGACCATAGGCGAGCATCCACGTGCGGTGGGCACGGCAGGCCTTCGATGTGATGGAGCCATAACCACACGATCGAGAAAGCGATGAGAGGAAGGGTCTGCTGGCCGCAGAGCACCACGACGTTACGTGATAAGACAAGCTCCTGCGTGATCCAGGAGCGAGTGAAGTAAGCTCTCTGGAGAATCCTTTGACAGCTATGCCAAAAGTTGTTGTGGGTAACGTTCGATGTACCGGCACGTAGTTCACTCTCCTGCCAGAGGTTTGTCTGCTGAGGATCCAGCCACGCAAGTAAATCTCTCTTTTGTATGGAATCCATCATCTTGGGGAAAACATCCTTCAAAATCCTCATAGCGGTGTCGCTGTCATCATCATCAGGCCCAAGCCATGAGATCGTTCTTGTTGCGGATCGGTATATTGAGCCCATCATCTGGACTTGGCTGTTCCTTTCGGGAATGTCTTCCTGGTTGATACAAACTGCGTCGATCCAAAGAGGAAAGTTTGCAAGCTCCCACTTCGGAACGGCGTAACTTATTTTACGGTATCGAGCCAGGAAGTCGAATAAGTTCGCTGTGGCCTTGAACTCGGTGCCATTGACAAGTAGTGGGATCTGGCTCATGTCGAGTCCCCATACGTACGACAGCGCGATGTATTTGAGTGAAGCGTCATCTAGGGAGGCTATCGCCATTCTGCAGCTGATTGGTGCGAAGTCATCGTCGAATTCTGAACAGTCCACGTGCAGCAGCCTAATCTGCCGGCTCGAAGGGTCCAATGTTATGTATGGTGGCTGATGTTCCATATTTGTCGATGGGATGTACACGTTTCAGTCTCCGTTTTCCAGGTCTCAGTGAACAATGACGGTCGTGTTGACCAAATGGAGCATCAAAACAAAACAAGAGACCACAACCCAGAGTGATGCGGGAAAACTTCTTCAATCGGAGGACTGAGGTACGAGTTCTGAGCTGTCCATTTTCCGCGGCGGACCTCTGCGCTAGAGACCTCAATATGCAGGAAAATATTTCAGCTCTTCTTGGCAGTCCATTGGTGCCAGATATTACCCTAGTGCCGGAGACCCCATGCCGCTAACCATTGATGGAATCCGAGTATTTGACAGCTACTCCTATTTGTTGATGATGCCCGTGGTGTTGTTCGTCCATAGACACAATGGTTGGCGTTGAACTTCGATAACCTAACATCTCCGACGCTGGTATATGCTCTATTTCATCGTGGCACATTTTGCCTGCAGAAAGTCGAGAACTCAACTGAGACGTGATGAGGATCTGGCGAGATCAAATGACCTCAATACCATTTAGTGGGCCCATCTCATTATCAAGTTTCACTTATTATGCTTTATCCTGTGCTTTCGAGGGGGCTCTTTCACTGCGAGCAGTATGGAAATGCAAAGTGGCACACATGCCTACGCTGTCCTAGGCGCATCATTATCAGATCCATTCATCAGAGTAAACACATCGCATAGGCTTCCGCACTCGGGGTCCCTGGCCGGTTTTGACTACACATGCAAGCACAATAAGGGCCGCTTGATGCGCCTCCCTTCAACGTCAGTGACGATCTCTCGTGGGGATAGCAGGTGATTGGTCAAAGAACTTGGGGGGGGGGGAGGGAGGCAGCTTGGCCTCACCCTAATCTACTGTGTACATTGGATATGCCCCGGGCGACTCCTTCGACACTGCCTCTCTTTGGCCTCACTGTCAAAAAGTGGAAACAAAAACAAATATGCGTTCCGCTTTCTGGAGATCCTTGGAATGAAAGTAGCCTGTCGAATACACCTCAAATTCGCATCAACTGCAAACTCCAACACGAGTCACGTCTCAGCTCCAAGTGCAGTGCTTGATTTTCGACTGCTTTGGGAAATACAATATGGACTCTTTCGACTGTCTCTCGGCACTCGCAGACACATTATCTGCGATGCCAGGCCACGCAAGCTTGCCTCCCACAGAGCACTTCCTTTGCGTGAAGAAGAGAATTGCCGTTGAGAAGGCTATGGAGGACAACCCTGACGACAAGCCAGCGCAAATAGACGCGATAGCCAAAATCCGCTGTTATTTTATGGGCGGGGTCGAGCAGTGGGAATCGTCGATGCATACATGGATGGCACAACCAGTCTACAGGAATCTGTCCGCCAAATAGCCGAACCCAAAGAATGGGCGTACACCACTGCGAAAGGAGGCCGTTTGTTTGTTTCCGAGGAGAAATCCGCTCGTTATCAACGCAAATTCGTCACACCGGAGAAGGCATTGGAAAAGTGGGGTCTTGAGGAGAATATCGAAGAGTTCAAAGCCCGCGTGACTGGTCCAGATGACTCACCGTCCTTTGGAGGGCAAACTTTGGGATCTTTACTTCACCATTCTTCACGCCTCCATGAAAATCTCCTGTAGAGACAGTGGCGCGCAACAAAAGCTCGTCGACCTCCTAGCCACGATCAAGGCACGTCCGAACCCACAACGACCAGCAAAACATGACCATAGCTTTGAAGCGTCATTGGCCTTACTTTTATGGGGAGCTTTGGAGGACCTGGTCATGTTCGAGCACGGAGTCCTGGAATGATTTCCTCGGGTGTGGTGCTGAGTGGGAACCACCCGAGGTCAGCGCTTGGGTGAATGTGAACGCGTTTGTGGCGCGCTTAACCGCATAAGAAGTTCGTAATTTTGGCGTAAAGGGCAGCTGGGCACTTAAAGACGCACTGGAGAAGAAAATTGAGGCTGAAGACGACCAGCGTTATCCTCTTCCTACAAAGGTCTACAAGGCCGAAGCCTTGTTCAGAGTTGCGGCCGTCTGGATACAATTGGCAGCACAGTATATGCATGATCGTCTTGTCCCGGATTCCGAAGGACAAGAGGATCCGGAGGAGCGGGGTTGGACTCCTTCACAGTGGGCAAAGTGGCAGAAGAGGTTTGAAGAGGAAGCACGAAAGGCGCAATACAGTAATGATGTAACCTGCGGAATGGGTATTAGTCAGCCATATGGGCACTATATAAGTAGGGCCCTTCGGCCCTCTTGGCGATAGCTTCTTTCTTCCTTCCGTAGCAAGAATCGAACCCGTATCCAGAAAAGTACGGCTTTTGCTCGCCTATTTGCACGTGCAAAGACCCTCTGACCTACGGCATCAGGGCCGTACCAACATAACCAGAACGGCAAAGGAATGTGCCTTGATTACGGCCACAATCACAGCCACTGGCACAGCTGGATAAATAAGGCAATGTACCCCTTCGGTGCGTATACACAAAATTGTGCACTAATTATTCGCGGATCTATTTGTGAAAAGAAGAGATTGGGGCCATTAATTTGACTGAGCTTCAGATTTCGAGAAATTCTAAGCCGCAATATTGGTCGTTCCTTTTTCTTTCAAGACGGTGCATTTTTAGGCTGTCTCATTTCGTGACCGAATTCGTACGGATCACGAGTAAAACAAAGTCCCCATAGCCAGTCCTCCTGAATCGCATGATGGTCTACTGGTATACGGCAATGAACCGCAGACACATAGAAAGTGAACTGTTCACTCGATTTGCAAGTTTTGATTAGTGTGAGTCTGAGAAGGTTGGTATTGAACGCGCAGTATCTCCAGGGGTTTCCAGTCCCATTCATCTATACTTTGACTCTGTTATATCATGTAGATTGCAGGGTTGTTAATACGAACGTCGGGATTGAGTGGTCATCCCACCACACCAAGACCAGGGTCGAAACGGCAATAAGGTTTTCTCTCCGCGAAGCGAGGTTTCCGTGCATAGCGAGGAGTCATTTGGCCCAATCTCGACCTCATGGTTGTAAACACGGAGTATATACCTCTTGGCCATGATTGGCAACGCTGAGTTCGTGCAAACGGCCACGTGCAGGAAGCTGAATATCGAAACAAGGTTGCACGATTTGGGATGCTCATTGGATCCAACACTCCGGCATCTGGTTGGGCAGATCATGTCGAAACTGATTCTGCTGAATTATTGTGCTTCCACGGAGGTTACCTGCGAATCGGATTGCGTTACCGGCTCTTCACCGCCAGTGTGACACGAAAACGTAGAAAATGAATTGCATGGCGCTATCGAGACATGCATAACTTGGTACCACCGCAATGCAGGCCCCCATGGTTCCTCGGAGTCACGTAGCTGGCCGATGCATAAGTACGACATGATCTCTGAAATGCTGTGGTTCTCGGCTTTCTGTGAGCCACAGCCACAGTTCTGCCCGATTGCGGTCTCTCAGAACTTGCCTTTGAGCACGATGGGGAACTCAATCTCGACTTGTTTCAATGCCAACCTGGGCCGTGTCCGCAAAAGGCACAGCATCCAGCCAGCCACTGGCATTTCCGAGGCCATGGCAGAATTCATGCCCAATGAAAAGCGGACACCTCCGTATTTCTGGGGAGAAGAATGGAACCAAGAGAGAAGATTCAAGCAGCATGCGAAGCACTGTGGATACGAAGAAGCACGCATACTCATAGGCCACGGTTCCCAGGGTGATATTGAACGGAACATCAGCAAGGGCCTGAGAGCGGTCTCCACAGCATATAGGCTGTTGGACGATGACAAGTGTGATGCAGAATCCAAACAAGGTTGCCCAGACTCCGACATCTCGTACCAACAGCGACTCGAGAGTCTCAACATCGTCGGTCTTTGTTTTTCTGATGACCTTGCGGCTTGGAGAAGGGAACACCATGTTCTTGGGCGCATCTCATCAGACAGTCACCGCGGTCGGCGGCGTGCTTCAAACGAGGTCATCCAGCTTCTTGGTGCGGAGGACTGGCCTGCTCCGCTTCTGACCACAGATGTGCTTTTTGGAGCGGGCCTGATGAACGTTCGTACCTTTCTTCTCCTTTCATGGATCCTCGTCTTTCATGTTTGGAATATCCCGGAATGCATCACTTTAGGATCCGTAATAAGTCAACTGGTGACTAACACGTACTAGATGCTCATAGGTGCCTACGATGCCCGTGTCCTGTACAGCAATTACTGTGTCGATACAGATTCCTTTTATGAGCCTACATCTGCAAAGTCATCGCCAGAAATGGACAGGCCAGCTTCAATATTCGCTGCATTCCCAAAATCTCAGAAAGTCCCACTTGGCGTCGAGCGACGCAGAGCTGTCGAGTCAGGCCTGGCGTACGTCCATGGCAAGGCTCAGTTGGAGGTCCGACATGTTCCACGCTTGACCGACAGAACGGCGAAGATGGACCGTGAGACAGCTCATGTAATCTACTTCTGCGAGGCGAACCGGGCAGGAATAGCGGCCGAGGCAATGGGAAGATGCTTCGACCCGGCCGCCATCTACGACGACATGGTCTTCAGCAGTGCCGCCACCGACATCATAAACATTCATTCGGACATGGGCAATAGTGAAATTGTCAATGCATGTCTGAACGCAGCTGACATCACGAACTCAGGGGTGGTGACTGAAGACGCGCTGAGGAGGGTTTATGACGCATATGCTTCCGCGGGTGCGCGGTGTCTGACCGAGCGTTGGTCTGAGCCAGGCGGAGGGATGAATGGAATGCTCTACGTGTGGCACATATTAAATGACCGAAGTTCCTTCTTGCGAAAGGCGGCCCTGGGGTGGAGCAAAAGCCGCAGGGAAGACGTGAAACGAGAACAGCGGGAAGCCGACTTTGACGAGGTATTTGATATGGATCACCATACAACAGGATACAGCCGTTGCCTGAAAGTCGCTTGTAATGGTGCCGAGGTGTGTGACGGCGTTGAAAGGTTGTTGGAAACGGCAGGAACACGCAACAAGGAACTACTTCGAAAACTCTGGATGTGCCTCGCTGGATGGCCCTTGAATTACGCCAAGGGTGGCATCGTGGACGCGGACAGGGAGGAAGGCATTGTTCAATCCTTGGCCACAGCACTAGCTCAGGTCTATCACGATGGTCTTGTGCTAGAGGAGCAGTGGCTAATTGCGCATGCACACCATCACGCCTGGCAAGTCAACTATTTGATGGAAGCGGCTATGTTTGGGGGTCTATTGGATGTTGAGCAGCGGATGGGGAACATTGCATAGCAAGTTGAATTATATTGGCAGGAGCCTTTTCGAAATAAAAAAATAAATAAAAAAAATACCGCATGTGAATCTCTTGCTTGGTTTATGATACGCGGAAACCAAGTATCTACGCACCATCATGAAGCCGGCAGAATTTCTCACACAACGTTCAAGTATCTTATTGGAGGAGTCTACTGAAGGCACATTTCTTGTCTACGGGTAATACAGCAACCACATATGTATGTCCTGATATCAGGAAAATTTCAAATCGCTGTCTCCAAATATTCTCATCACCTGATACCCAAGAAAATCATAGCCCGCAAATGATAATACCATAGGGTAGGTTCTTTGAGCACTCCTGTCACACAAACAAAGCAGGCGGGAAGGCAGCATCTCCCTAAGATAAGCCAGATTGGATACCAAAGAATTTCTCCTTGTCCATCGAGGAGACGAAAAGAACCCCCAAGCTGTGAAGACAGACTTGCTGTGTGGCCCTCGTTGAGGGTTTCCTCGCGCAGAGCTTCTGCCAGATGGGAGTCCAAAATGTTGAATCGCTTGACAAGATCCGCATAAATCATGATCGTAAGCGCAACCTCCCAAAGCCTACCACTAGGAGTAATTGAGTAAGAAAATACGTGAATTCACATCTAAGCGACTCTGGCAATTTAGTTGTTGGAATTTAGATATAGAATAACAACTTGAGTGAGTATCATTTGTATATCCAACGAAAACTTCATGAGTGTACTACTTCTGCATTCGGAAGAATCGAACATCCCCTGCTGCGATCTGTGTGAAAACATGGAGCTAGCATAGAAAGACACTGGATCTATCAGGCTCGATTATTGTGTCCTTCCCTATGCATTTTGGTATGGCGGCGGGGCTGAGGATACACCGGGCGTCTTGGGCGTCCTTGGTTTTGGGGTCATGGGCCATGAGAAATTATTGGTGGCTAGAGTCTGAGGCGACGGATGGTAGAGGGGGGTAAGAGGGATGGTGACCTGAAGTGGTGAGTACAGCTTCTTTGGATAGCCAGACTGCTGCTGTGTCTGACCTTGAGACTGTGACTGCTTCTGTTTCTGTTTCTGTGCCTGCATTTCTTTAAGGGCGGCTATCCGCCTATCGACTCTTCTCCTCCGAAGACCCTTGTGTTTGAATGCCACAACGGCGTAGATCGAAAGCACAAGCAGTGCTATGACTATATATGCTGCAAGAGCTCCTGTAGGGTACGGCACATAGTTGTTGGCCAACTGTAAGCCTAGACCACCTTGTATGATGGCGAGTGCCATCAGAAGCCTGCCGTACCATGCATGGATATTCCACACGAGCAAGACCTCCTTATGGCTGATAGCCAAGCGGTGGTGAAGAATGCCAATAATCGACCGGAAAGCTGTTAGGGTGATCAGGGCCGTACCGAACTGAGGATGTGTAGCGTCCCAATTCTGTGATGCTCGGTCAGACGAGTCCGCATCAGCTGCCACTCA
Source organism: Diaporthe sp. PMI_573 (assembly GCA_021399435.1). Taxonomy (NCBI): domain Eukaryota; kingdom Fungi; phylum Ascomycota; class Sordariomycetes; order Diaporthales; family Diaporthaceae; genus Diaporthe; species Diaporthe sp. PMI_573. Next base: position 1,036,959 of record JAJTUP010000015.1, on the reverse strand, counting down.
TAAGTGCGATCTTACAATTCCAGTTTGAATAGCCAAATAGCACCCCAGCCCGAACCCAATAACAATCATAGTCAATCCTGTCAGCTGCAAGCAAATATGCGTGTATGCCTGCCCTCGTCCCGGACCGATGTGTGTTGCAATTGCGCCGAGTGGGAGCACGACGATATATGCCCCAGCCATCAAGCAGGCATGTGCTGTTTGCATAGCCCCGCTCATAATAGATGGTGGTAGAGCTGAAAGATTTTCTGATGTTAATTCTGGGACGCTGGTCGTTTCTGTGTTCTGGCCGCTGTCTACGGCGTGAATATTGTTTTGTGCTTTCCTGGGGTCTGGCAATCCAGGGGGCGCTATTTCGACATTGACGGCCCCTTGCCAGTTTTGACTAGCGAACGCTGTCAAATGTGGTGAGCAGACCTTACACATTTATTGCATGACCAGAACAAGCTAGTGCTCTTACCAAGGTTCAGGGCAAGTGTCACGGCATAGACCATTGATACCCAAATGTTGGCGATTGAGATTGAGCGTGCCCAGGCGTTCGTTGCCGCTGTGAACTCATGAGCATGTGAGCATACGAGTTTTAGTTTCTGTGAGTTCCAAGGTTAGGAGTTACTAGCTGGAAATTCTTAAGTAAAGAAGTCAGTAAAAAGTAGAGACGCCCCGGATGCCGAGAATTTCTAACAAAGAAATAATGGCTGGCCAAGGTACTAATGAACCCGGCAGACTGAGTGTGTCTGGAATGAGATCTCATCAAAAGAAAATATGTATTCATCTCCACCATCCACATCAAGTAGTACCCTAGCTTGCTAGAAGTCTTGCCAATTGCTCGTGGCGCTCAATTGCGTCTGAAAAGTTCGGATACGTCCGTGGGACTCCCTCAACAGCCTCAGCATGAAAGGCATCATACAGCTTAGCCACGCTGCGTCCCACAATTGGCAGATCTAATTCCTCCTCCCATTTGGGCCATTCCCACTGGACTTGGCGGACCTCATCTGTGTCAAAGTCGTGCACCTCGATTGTCACTGGATCAGAGTATGAATTTGCGTGAAGGGAGGTCCCGCTAGGCGCTGTGAGTCGGACTTCGCCCTTCTCGCAATTAATGTGCCACGTGAGGGCCGACTCTCCCTTGAATTGCTGTCCACGACGGAAGCGGACGAGCAAGCTCGCGCCATCCTGAGTTGCTTCCGAGCCACTCAGAGACCCTATGACTGTTATTAGATCTGGTACATCAGATGTGACCGTTTTGACAATAGTGTTTGTGGAGGTGTCGCGCAGCTTCATTTCGGGTCGTTGGAGCTGAAGTTGAGAATGGGCTTCGACTGCTTCCCCTACGACAGACTGCACATAGTCGAACACTTAAGTTGGCGTGAGCTTCCGTTCCCAAAGTACGAGCACAACTTTGCAGGAGGCGAACAACTTACTGTGAGCGAAGCCTATCATAAAAACATTGCCGCCAATTTTCTTCTCCGCGAAATACCCCAGCCCCTCGGCAACCGTCTCACGATCGACTGTACCGCCGTGAGCCCTCACCTCACTACTCAACATCTTTCCCAAGCTGCCGCTGTGCAGAACTTCCTTCAATTTCAGGACCACGGGCGCCAACCGCCCCTGAAGGCCCACCATTGTAAGATTGCCCTTCTCAGTTGCCAAATCAGCCAGTTCCCGCGAACGGGCCACGTCATTTGTCAGTGGCCATTCGACAAAGACAGCTTTCCCAGCTTCGACGCTGGGCTTGATTAGTTCATAATGCGTGTCCACTCGCGTGCAGCAAAGCACGAGATCAACATCAGGATCAGCCGCAAGTGCCTTGGGGTCGCCGTAGGCTCGGGTCTTTTCAACGTCGAGGCCGTAGGTACGAATAGCCTTCTTGGCTGATTCTATGCTTGAATTACACAGAGCAACAATAACGTACTTGGTGCGGCCGCGTGCTGAGAGTAGATAGGGGAGGTGAGCGCTGCTGGCCCAAGAAGTAACAGCTGATGAGGAAAGACCGATGATGGCCAGACGGATGAGCGCCATTGTGAGCTAAGGATGGGATGTCTTGGGAGAAGAGCAGGATAGTAAAGTGGCTGTAGAGTATTTGGTGGCATTTACAATGATCGTTTATAACGGATGCTTCTATGCGGCCCGTGATCCTGAATGGCTTGGTAATGCGGTGGATTTATAAGCAAGTGGCTTGCATCCGATAGCGTACCATCACCGCTGGTACACACCAGCCAATCCATTGGCATTTATTGAGGAAAGAAAGTTTAGCCCGAGAATAAACATCTGATAGGGTAGGGGTTGAAACGTTCGATCCTTCGACGTCTCTTTTTGATCACAATAGGAGGCACTTGCACGGGCGTCTGACGCAGCTGCTCCGGTATGGCCCCTATCCGCGGTGCACCCTCGTAAGTGTGCGCAATGGAGCCAAGTAGAGATAGTTTGCCCCGATGACCAGTGAATTTAGGCACTACTAGACTTGATATTTTGAAGTAGTGTCATTCCTTGAGAGTCCACGAACTCATGCCGTATGTGCTTCCTTTCCTCTTTCCACTACCGTGTCAATAATTCACCTATGAAGGGTTAAAAATGTTAGTTTGACTGGTATATCTTCTGTAGCTAAATAGTGATAAGTATTGAAATGATCTGGACTTTTGGGTCCACCTCGGGTGTATAACAGCCCTGTACCGGTGCTGGCATCAGGCTCGCTAGCAGGCTACCAAAACAAGGCGGCGTAGTAGTGCTGGCTTTGGCTCTACACGAGTTCGACTACACGAAAAAGAGAGAAAAGCCAGAGAATTTCCTCTTTTGAGACCTTGATGGCTTTCGAATTTCTCCCGTGCATAGGTTAGCACATGGGCTGATGGTCAAAACGCATCTCAAAACAAAACTTCACTCTCACACCCACAACGCTGATACATACGCTGCTCAGTTTGTCCCAAATCCCAACCTGCCCTGTCAGTCTCAAACATAATACCTTTGATATACTCAGCCAGCAAGAACTGTCAAGATGCTATTTGCACCACTTTTCATCATTTACCCCAGCCTCGCCACTGCGGCACCAGCTCTGAATCGGGTTTACGAGACTCACAAGGAAGTCCTCACGGTCACAATTCACGATAAAACTCCGGCCCCACCGCTTTCTGAGAACCCGCTCATCTGTGCCAGCGGAAGAGTCTCTGATGAAGTCTACATCATTAGCAACCCGTCAGGAAAGTGTGGCGCAAACAACTTGGAGCTATGTACAAGATGGGCAGAAAAGGTCGAGGGTCTCTGCGGTGGAACTTGCGTGCACGCAGTCAATTCAACAACCGGGGAGCCTGTGGGTATGTACGGTTTATCACATCCACGCGCCAACGGAGGTTATTTCACTCTCTACAATGGAACACACTGCGAGACGGACACGATGTACTTCAAGTATACTGCACAGAGGGTGGGCAACGGCCCAGTGCGCTACGTGCAAAGTATACATGAGAAACACATGGAGGTCTCACCATTCATAAATTTCCGGTATATGAATACTAGGAGCTAAACAAGATGGGTTGGACATGGTTGTCACCAATGAGTTGGTTGAAATGCCGATCTCGATACAGACAACGATGCAAGCCGTGTTTGTTGCCTGTTAAAGAATGGCACGGTCGTGATGCGGTCTTGTCAGGGCCATCCAGATGCAATATGCACCACTTGTTTCAAAGGCAGAGAGTCATTCGGGGATGTGGTAACAGCTACCAGGCCTCTCAAGTTATCAGAAGAGACTGCAAGTTGATTGTTATGGAGTACCGGACATGTGATGCGTCACATGGAGGGAAATGCTGCCCGATTCGAGATTATGTATGCTTGATAAGATTACAAACACTTCACAAGCCATCATGCTGGACTTGGACATCGATGCAGAGCGCTAACAAATTTTGAGAGGGATCAATCAGGATCAGGGCGTCGTCTCAAAATTGTCGTCGAGACGGAAATTCCTGGTTCAGATGATATCCTATGCAGACACACTTTCGGCCGGATAAGAGATGTGACAGGAATCCTGAGTGCCCAAAAGAAGACTCGGCAAGCAAATCTGCTGCCTTCTCAACAGGTGCCATCCTCAACTCCCGTCGTACCGCTCGGCGTCCAGACGGCGGGAGTGGCCATATTGTCACGGAGCCGGCTAGTGTAAGTCTGATCGCACCCACCAGTACTTGTACCTGCATGGGTGAGCACACAGCATCTACCCAAAAGCGCAGAATGGAAACCTCCATGTCGTCACTATGGTCAGGCGAACAAGCGATTAGTCTCCATTGACCACAATTCTCATCTGGATGCTCGTGCTACAACACGGTATCAACGGGAGGCACTGGCTGCAGCTGGTGTGGAGTGTATGTTGAGACTTGGCGAAGGTTCTGAATTGATTGAATGGTTAGTGATTCGCCGTCCCGTCTTCGTCCGATACTTGGGGTGTAGGCCGCGTAGTGACCCAAAGTTGGTGGTGAGGAGTAAGTCAGGGGCTACTTGCAACCGTACTCCACGAGATAACTTGCGCCGATAGCTAAAATCAAGTCGTACATCTGGGCGCCTACTTGCAGAGTTCGAGCTTGGCTGGTCTGAGATCTTCACAGCCCCTTCGTTCCTGGATTTCGTGTTTGGTCTTGTGTGCTCGGGTTCATGGAGCGGGTCGATTTAGTGTGCCTCAGCCAATTAATTAATGTCCGGCCGCACTGCCGCACCACTTACGAACGCTACCACTGATCTAGCTTTGCCTACTGTTGCATGCATTACACAAATCTAAGATGGTAAATCCAGGGATTCGGAGCTAGGCAAGCCTCCTTTAGCGTTGCGGTCCGCGGGTCGCTGACGATCATGGGTCTCGGATGTCCAGACCAGGATCTTCAAATTTGCCAGGACGTAGACAGTGGAAAGCGTTGTGTCGTGGTGATTCCAGAGTAACATCTATTTGTACAAGCTTTCACTTTCTAGAAATCAACATGGCGAGATGGGCACCCACCTGGACCATGATTGTGGGCGTAGCTTACCTGTTGCACGCGAACGAAGGTATGAACACAAAGAATACCAGGGTGGAAGGGAGGAAGGGGCAACGGGTACATTTGACATGTAAATCAGGCCCTCAGCCAGAACTCTATACCTCATCCCATCCCGAGGCTGTAACTTCGGTTCGTAAGATCACCTCATCAAGCCGCATCAAGCTTGTCACAGATCTCAAAAACTCTCCCCCACAGATACGAACATGCTTGTCATGTCTTTCGGCACCTCTCTAGCATGACAGCCAGAGTACTACCCCCACAGGAACACAGTCTATTGACTTGCTACCAGGGCTTGGCCTGTCAAGCCTGTAATCATATACTGCAGTAGGCTCGCTTTAGTCAAGGATGCTGCCCATGTCGTACCTGGCTGGATGCCTTGACAGATTGATGACCAGAGTGACGGGACTTGCATGATGCAGCTAGTAGCGTGGGACTACACATCGGACAAGCAGCCGAACCAGATCTACAGGGGTATCGAGTAAGGGAACTGTCGTGAGGAAGATCCAAATGTGGGAAGAGGTGGATGGGGCGTCGCTCGTCCTAGCCGGGCTGTCGGTCTGTGCGGACGCATTCAGGCACGCACCTAATACTCTTGATGACTCCACCCTGGTATATTCTTCACCCGGCGGCGTGAGCTACTGCACCTAGCGCAGAGCTGAACTCTTTAAGATTTGGCATACCACCATCATCCCTGTCCAAGCAACCCTCGTCCCGTCCTACCGGGACAGTGAAACCATGGCATCTGTGTAGGCTTCCGCATCCTCTCATCTGTGGTCTGCTGTAAATCCCTTGGGAGGCGGCTTGAAGCCGAGACGTAGGATAGATCCTAGCGTGACGAGCCGAGTGGGCCGATGAGATCTTCCTTAGTGAGCAGCCGGAAGACCGATAAAGGAAACGCGCCCCCTTCCACATCGCTTTGGGTCTTGTCGTACTTTCTAGCATCTCCCTCCCTTCTTGAGATGCTTTTCTTTTGAAAATCCCTCTTCTTGCGATGTTGGCCGACTTCCACAACAGAAATGAAGCCCAAGCCTTGGTCAGCTCCTGAGCTACTTCCTCGACAACTTCCTGGAAACGTCTCGCCAGACGTAATTGCTCAGTTGGACTTTTCGGACAAAACAACACTCGTTCCTGTGATATGGACTATTGTGCTGGTTGAGGCGGTCTTGATTACCGTTGTGGTTGTATCACGCCTCATGGTTCGACGCATCGCCATTGGCCGACTCTTCACGGACGATGGTATGTCGACGCCACACCTGGCCCAGCATGGTATTGCTGTGGGAGACTGACCTCTTCAAATTTTACCACAGCTCTGATAGTTGCTGCCAGCCTATTCACATTAGCATTCTGCGGCATTATTCTCGCTGGTACAATGCTGCCCTCCGCCCCTGAAACCCACCTCATCCTGAGACACATTCTGTATGTGGCACCTGAGTCGAGCCGCCGCTAATGTCGGGCGACAGCTACACGGTTCGGACTTGGGCAGCATGTCTGGAATCTGGATTTCACGACCATACTTCCGACTGTCAAACGTTGCATCCTCCTCATGTTTGTCGGTAATTCGCTCTCGGCCTGCGCCGTTGCTTTCACGAAGCTGTCCATTATCAGCTCTTACCTACGAGTCTTTCCCTACCGTAAGCATCGCTCTTCTCCTTTCACAGATCCCGTCTTTCATGTTTTGGAATGTTCCAGAACGCAATAATTTAGGCTCCGTAGTAGGTGACTAACACGCATCAGAAAACCTTCGCCTGACCATGTATATCACTATGGCTATCACAATCGGATTGATGCTAGCCTCAATACCGGTGACAGTCTTTCAATGTGACCCAGTCAGAGCAGCATGGGACTTCACCATCACTAATGGACGGGTGAGTGGTATCCAAGTCGAGGACGCTTGACAAGAAGACCGCTTTAATGACGAGCATTGATAGTGCTACGACTTCGTCGACTTCCTTTATGCTAGCTCAGCGATCAATACAGCGACAGACCTCATATTATGTACCGTACCCATTCGATTCCTATGGTCCTTGAAGATACCGAAGAAGCAGAAGATGGTTGTTTCCTTCTTGTTCTTCGTGGGAGGGCTGTGAGTATCATCTGGTCTTTACAAGACGCCTCAAGGAGCACAGAGTTGACATTGTTCAGTGCGTGTGTTGCAAGTGTTATTCGGCTGGCCTTCTTGTATCAATTGCGTAAACCAGTCGACATATTGTGTAAGTCTTAATGTGTCTTGTGCCATCTTTCAGGAACCCCCCCCTCTTTTACCCGTTCTATACTCTGTTGCTAAGTCCGTTTCATAGACAACTTAGTCACCTCTCTCCTGCTGACGATAACCGAATGCACAATCGGCGTCGTCTGTGTGTCCCTACCCTCGCTGCGACCAATATTTGCCAAATGTCTCCCTGGCGTCTTCAATTCAACCAGTCACACTGAATTGAGGTCCTCTGTGGCAAGAAGGCAAGCATATGCCTTGGGTGATCTATCTTCGAAGCCGGCATCACAACGACAAGACGATGGCAAACATCTCGACGAAACAGAAAGTCAAATAGCAATAACAGCCACCTCTTCTCCCGAGGTGCCATATACAGGGTTATATTACCTACGTGCGGGAGAAAGAAGTGCTTCTTTAGCCTCGTCAGATTACAGGACGGGAATAGCGATCTAGTCAGATGCTTGGCTCGGCGGTCCTTGGTTAGATTCCGGTCTTTTGTTAAATCGCAGCGATCTGGGGACAACGGCAGTGTGATGGTCTAGGCGCTGGAGCAGGGAGTAAGGCGGTTCAAACCTGCATTGTAATTTACCATCGGCGTTTGTGGAACTAGAAGAAAGAACCTCTTTGGTTGAGACATCCCTCGCCCAAGGCTTAGAATGCATATACTCAAATTCTCAAACACTTCGAAAGTATACTTCAATCCAGGTTACAGTTTAGTCCATTACCAACTGAAATCCCATGAGCGCTTTTCATCTCACTTATTTCAACAAGAACAATTGAAATAGTACCGCTGGCAGTGTGTATCAGCTTCCTTCACATGGAGACTCCTTCGATATTTTCAAATACAAAGTGGCGTATAATGACCCCTAGCAGGTCCTGAAAAGCTTGTTAATCCCAAATCGTTTGCTTCTAGCATTGTCTAGGCAGTGATGTCCAGATTACATAAGAGGTTACCTAGACTGTACTTGATCTTGTCTCACCAGTCCAGCACGTCGCTGGTTGACCTCATGCGGCCCAGGATTCAAACATGCCTGGTACGTGGGTGCCCCGCGTAGAAACTCTTCAGATAGAGATATCATGCGAATCAAGGATCAACCAAGGGCAAGTATCGAGTGGAGATTCATAGGAGATACATCTGTTTGACTCTTGATCCCCGCTGGATTTGCGTTGAGCTCTTTTACGTCTTTACTCATCGGTAGTGCCAACTTCCATTCTTGCAAACAGGGTCGTGTGCAGGGAGAATTCATTTCTGGTGTCCTCATTAATTAGCCAGTGACTGGGAAAGAAAAATGCTGATTCACTCGAAGGCATCTTAACTCTCTCTTCCGCTGAGTGAAAGGGTCCAGTCACTTGTTGATGCAGTGACTGACTATACCTCTTCTAACTTAAAAAGCCACGGCCCCTCTGAATCTTAACTATTTTGGACCTTTCTTTATCTACATCTGTGACCTTCCCTACACATATGGACTGGGCTCTTCGTATACCCCCTCTGTACAGCAACAAGTTATCCATCAAGTCAGCCATCGACACCACACTTCCCACATCCTGAGCTGATCATTACTCGCCAACATGGGACCTATCATCAAGCTCCTCTTCCTTGCTCTGTTTGCCTTGACCACTGGCGGCGCACCCGCTGCCCATGACCTTGGCGTTGGCACCTACGGCAAATTCTCCGACTACTGCTCTTTTCCGACGTACTTCGACACGGTTGGCACCTCCGTGGCAACCTTCGATGCCGACTGCTCCTCCAAGAAGGGCGGAGCAAACAACCTCGGCGCCCAGCTAGCCAATTCTCAGCTCGACTTCAATGACTGCTTCGTCAACGACGATGGAAAACTGATGCCTCACAAGGGGTTAGCAAACCCACGATCACAAACTTATGGCTTGAGTAAAAGTAGTGTTCAAATGCTGACAGCAGATCGTTTGTGTTCTAGCGGAAAGGCCATGGAGAGCTGCTCCTGCGATATTGGCTACTCTGTCTGTGGAAGCAACTGCCCGAGCACCAAGATGCGATGTCAATGCAAGAACAAGGCTGGTGAGATGGTCGTCGGTGACATGTTCGACATTGGTCAGTTAACTGTCTCCCCACCCCCTAATTATGTGATAAGGTTTGTGGGCATTCATGGCTAACGTGACTCAAGGTGACTACTTCGGCGTCACTTGGTCAAAGGAGCACATGACCAACCTGTTGGTCTGCCCGGCGCCTAACGGAGACACCGTTGCCAAGTACCAGGGATGCACCAAGAACGGCGCGAGCCAGCCCATTTCACAGTGTCCGACTTGACTTAAGGTCGCTTAGCGCACCCGGGGAGGTGGTACGACTACTTGGAAACTGGATGAGGAGGCTGGGTTTCGACATCAGTTTGGCAGTAGTGATTGATGAAAGAGATATAGATTAGGCACAAGATCCAGCGGAATACCGAAGCAGATGGCACAATGACTTTTCCTTGCCATCAATTGGGATCTCAATTCGCCCTCCCGTACCACAGGCCTGATCTCTTCGCACTGCCTGCCGTGCCATTGACACTCGCTGGACCAGAGGTTTGGAGGGTGGTCGGCAACAGAGGCTCAAGGACGGCCTTCCAGACCGTCTCGTACAAGCCCGGGGAACCATCGGCAGCCAGGCTTCCAGGCTCGAGGCTGCCAATCTGCGTGGAGTTTGAGCAGCACGGTGCGTAAGAGCCCCAGAATGGGCCCGCTGCCCATGCTGTCCACCCAATGTACTCCTCGTTCTCCTCCATGTACGTCAGAGCATCGCTAAGCATGTCCGCGCAAGCTGTGGTGTTCGACCCTCCGAATTCCGTGACCATCGCCTTGAGGCCGTGCTCCTTAAGCCACGCCGTCAGGGGCGCAAGGTTGGTGTCAAACGGCTGTGTGCACTCGATATGGCCCCCGCTGTAGTCAACATCCAGGTACTCGTGGATATCCACGGCCCAGTTGTTCGCCGTGTCGTTGATCTGGTAGATGTAGTCAGAGCTGGGCAGGTTTTCGCCACCATAGTTCTCTGTCCACGAGTGGCCCCCAGTCCACGCGTTACCTGGCACGAGGATGAGGTTCTTGGCGCCAGCTTGACGGATGGCATCCACAGCGGCCTGATCGTTTTGCAAAACCAGGGTAGTCGGCATGTCGTGAGGTTCATTCATCAGGCCAAAGATGACGCGAGAATTGTTGGCGAAGCGTGAGGCAAGCTCACCCCAGAAGGCAGCGAAGTCCTCGGTTGTGGCTGCAGTTGGGTCGGTCGTGTTACCAATCACACTTCCGGAGAATGGTTGTGCACTGGGATCGTTATATCTCATGTAGTTGTGTGGGTCGAGGATGGCGTCTGGTTCTGTGTAAGCTACTGCATTCGACGAATGGCCATGGTATACGCATACAGGCATTTTTGGTAAGCGTGATATAATCGATAGCTTGCTTGAAGTAGCCGAAATGCTGTGCAGTGTGCATAAGTGATGCTGTCTGGCAGTCGAGTGAAGCACCGTCCCATTTAGCTTACCGTCTCGTTAAACTTGGAGCCTAGGCCATACTGGAGGGGGGTCATCCGTTCCAGCAGGAAGGCGACTCGGAACAAGTTTACCTGCGGAACCATCAGCTTCGTCTTGTCACTTTCTACCAAGTGAGCACAAACCTTGTTCTCGTCCACATAAGTATCGATCGCTGCCTCGCTGATGAAGGCATAGTCCACACCAAACGTGCCAGGCAGACCCTGGCCGTTCGTCCCGTACACCCCAAATTCACCGCCGGACTCAGCTACGCCAGCATAGTAGATGGTAGCTTGTGCCCCCAGGAGGGACGAGGCAAGGGTAAGGAACGACTTCATCGTGCACATTTAAGACAACGAATAATACAAATGTGAAGACAATATGTACTACTACATTGTCGCGACATGATGAACACATCGGTGGCATATACTTATATACGCACCACACAAGAGTGTCAAGCAGGGGAATGAGCGGAGGCGTAATCTCCTTCTCGGATGTAGAATGTGATCCGCCCGCCGGGCTGGTCACTGATGATGCCAGGCTAGGGGGGCCGCTGTTCACCGGGAAGATTTCATTACTACAGTGACGGCGCTTGCCAAGGATGGTAGAGTATAATCGTGGTCGATCAGCCGTATCATGGGCAGAGGAGGGACGACGCGGCGGACGTATTGAGGACGGCACTAGCACCGGGACGCTCAACTCGGACAGATGGAGCAGTTGCCTCCGGGTTTGTGCAGGGTCTGACGAGCATGAAGAATATGGAGTCGAGGCCCGATGTGCGATGAGAAAGAATCTAATTTACCGCCGTCCGGCAAGCCATCCCGCGGAGCAGCCGCAGGTACCATGCTGCATTGAAGGCAGGCAGTTCAGAAAGGTGCCAAGGGTGATTTACCTGTGGCGAGCCAAGGACTCTGTCCCCTGAAGAAGCTCTCTGCCCCTGACTGGGGCACCGCTGATATGCCTTTGGCGCTGACGGCACATGTTGATAGCGCCGGGTTGAGGGATGACCCTTTGTGCACACGAGGTTACGCGATGCACACCTGTCCTCCACATTACAACGGTAACGGGCGCAAGCTCACCGAAACGAGGCCCGCATATCCCTGCTTGAAATGTCGCGGAGGCTCTCAAAGACCCTGCCACTTGTGTACAGAGGGTTTGGGTGCAAGACCCACGTAAGAAGCCACTGGCTGGGGGATGATATCATACGACATTCAGCCCTGTGCTTCGGGATTTCCGTCGACCCAGATGACGATGTTAGCTGGGGGATCGGACATGTCGTCGAAGAACTGTCTTATAGCTTCATCACTGTACCGCAGGCTGAAGTGTGTCAACACAAAGGTCGTCTTTGGCCACTTGCGTATGACCTTTTCGAGGTCCTGCCATATAGTGTGCTTCGTCTTGATGGACTGCTCTCTGTGGTCCTCGTACAGGAAACTACACTCGGTAATGACCACAGGGATGCCGTCCTTCAGCCACTGGGGCTCTGAGGCAAGCGTGGCCGCTGTTGTGTCACCAAGAAAGGCGAAGACAGGTGTAGACTGTAGCGCAGTGATCACGACACCCGACTCCCGGAGCTGCTTGAGCTCGATTCCTTTTCTGCCCACGTATTCATGTTTTAATTTCTGCGAGTTCACATTGAAGACGTATCCTAGGCAGGGAACCTGATGGTCGCAGTGGAAGGCCTCGGCGGTAAAGTCGACTGTTCGCCGCAGCGGGACCGTGTCGCCGGCTCGAATGCCGTGGGTTTCGTGCGTCTGAAGCCAGTGTCTCTTGTGCGTGCTCGCCTGCAAAGGCTCCTCATCTGGTGCATCAATGTCTTCATCTTCGTCGACAGACGTGGGGCCAGCCTGTCCGGCCTCGTCTGCCGTCACGAGGCCGCCCTTGTTAAGAATCGTCTTTGCACGGAGGAAATCGTCGAGCGCCTTCTTCATATCGGCAGGGCAGAATATGTCGGGTGGGTCATCGCGCTTGATAAAGGCTGGCGTTAGGAGGGTATGGTCGCTGTGGCCGTGGGTGAGAAAGATGTGTTTTGGCCGCAGCCTGTTGATGATCAATCCGGCGTCGAGGAGCAAGTTGAGTTGCGGGATGACGAAAGAGGTGTGCCATGCTGCTCGGGATCTGCCCGTGAGGACATATTGCTTGTATCTACCTGGAAACCGCCATTCGAGGATTTCCGAATGTGTTGATTGGGGAAGGGGGACTGCAAAATTTGGCCTCGCCATCTTGGAGATGCGCAAGGTTGAGAACAGAAACGAGAATCTATTTCTCCCAGGAAATACAGCTTTAAACGCTTAGTAATTAGCTCTATCAATATAGGCAGAATTAAGTAACCATATCTTATCTTGTTATAAAAATATACATAAAAAAGCATTAGATTTGGTCCAGTAGCTGTTATCTTACTGATAACGGTTTAGTCTCACCAGGGTTATACTGTAACATATATCTCTCTGGAACCCCTAAAATAAGCACTTTCTTCCCTGTTGACAGAAAGCATATACCTGATTTCTGCCCTACGGCGGCATTCTTCCGTACCAGAAGCACTACTACACACCCGAGATGTCCCGAGCAACAACGATTAAGATGAACTAGAGTGGTTTTAACGTTGTCGCTGCTGATTGTGGCGGTTTTGAGGCGGAAGCAAATGGAGCAGACACGAGAAGAAGCTCCAGGAGCGACTGGAGCACCTCAACGGCCTCAAAAGCCAGCAATTGGCTTCAAAACGATCTCGAAAGCGAGACACGACACGAACGGACATCAATCCAAGCCTCAAGAGGTCCGCAAGCAAGGCCAGGACGATTCTAGACATCCTGTGGCTGCTTCCCTCGAAGGGCAGGCGACGAGCAGGACTGCCCGAAGCCTCGACCCGCCCGGGGTTTCGAGCCCAGTCTCGGCCGCGTTCCTCGACAGCAACGGCGCACAACAGCAAACCCGCCCACTCTCGTACGCTTCGCAGCCGGTAGCAAATCGCCAGCCACACAATGGCGTCCCGCCGAGCTCCAGTCATGGGCAGCAGCATGATCCCGCGGCTTTGGCACCTCAGAAGCCTTCTGTCGTTGGCCCTTCTGATACCCAGGGTGAACCCGAGAAGGCTGAGGCGCCTATAAGCGCCGCCCGGCCAATGTCGGCCATATCAACTGAGACTAATAATCCCCGTCCCCCAAATCCCGTCGCGGACGCGCACGGCAGCACCCTTTCGCCCCAGACACGGCCCCCTGCTGCCAAACGCTCGACGCAGACTGCTTCGTCCGCAGATGCCCTGAGATCTTCTTTGCCTAGTCTTATAACGTCTGCGCCAGCTGCCAATGGCAGGGTTGGCAGCGATTCCAGCCGTCAACACGCCTCTCCAGGCGATGTTCATGGCTCGACAATCGGCCATTCGCCCATCAGTAAGCCGATCTTGAAGATGAAAAGGACCGGCCAGAACTTCCCAATATCGTCACCTAGGCCATCTTCACCTCTACGGACGCCTGCATCATTATCAATACACCAGAGGAACGCTCCTTCGCCCCCGCCAAATCGGAAGACAGGTCCAGTGCAACAAGGCAGCACCATCTTATCGAAGGCATCCGAAAGCCCTCAGACCCGTGGGATTGGCTTACCAAAAGCAGTAAATGGGCCAGATGCGTGCAAGAGGACAGAGTTGGATCACCCTGTTCGACTGTCAACCAATTGTAGGACATTCGCCTTGGAACTGCAGCACAAAAGCGCTGACACCCGAGATAGCAAGTGGAAATTCAACGTACAGTCACTTGAATGGATTGACTGTGAAACCGAAAAGCCCTCTTGATGGACCATCGAAAGCAGTACCAAACACTGGCCATGGCAAAATAGAGGGCACACCCACGGAGCCTGTGCGTCTTTCTGCCCATATTCTCGACGAGGCTTCGGATGATGAAATCAAGTACGAGACCACTCCCAAGCCAGTGGTATCAGATGATGTTTCCGAGGACGGCGTGGAAGACGACACTTCCGACAACGATACTGAGCTTGGCGGTGACGGTGATGCTTCACTGGGGTCGACTGCTTCGCGTGAGGCGGATGCATCATCTGGACAGCTATTCCATCCACCCGACGGGTCCGACTACGGAGATGAGACTGGTGATGATGATGATGACAGTTCAGTGTCTTCATCGGCGTCATCAGAGTCCTCGCCAGCTGCAGACGAGGAGCCTGTGGTCGCGCTACCATCTGCCAGCATTCAACACCAACAAGATTACCCTGAACGTATTTTGGAGACAGCCAAATCCGGCCGCCCGTACCATAGTTGGCTCGGTACGCAGATCTATCCGTAAAGAAGAAAAAGGATCAATGTTTTGACAGCCCGACTAATTTCTACGCTTAGATAGGAAAAATTCGTTTCACAACGGTGGTGCAATCTTCCCTGACGGATACCAGAAATCCACCAAAGTCCCCGGTTCTCCTTGGATCTGTGCAGTACGCTCGTGCAGGCAAGTACACAAGACTGCCTTCGGTCTTGGCAACCATTTCAAGATGACACACAAGAGATTCATGTTCAACGATAATATGGACGGCACCTTGTCAGTTGTTGGGTCGTACAGCAAGAGAAGCCGACCCGGGAACTGCTTACCTGTTGTTGTAAGTCGACGGCCCCTGGACCCGGGAGAGCCGCCGATGGTGGAGCCAACGGAGCCGACAGGGCAGGGAAGATTCCTTTCCGAAGCATCTGAGACCAAGTCCGGATCCGAGAGCGAAGGTTTCGACACTGACGTCTTTGTGACTGGGGATGTCGACGATCCAGCTCAACCTGCGGGCCCCCCTGAATTCGTCCAACCAGGCAATGCGCATGAAATGTGGCAATATATCCGCCCCTTTCTGACAAACAACAAAGATTCGGCTCCAGCTGGGAATTGGGTACAACACGTTATCCATCTTCCCCGCGTTCGTGACATCAAATGGAACGAACCTAGGATAAAGGAGCTACCTTACATGGATTCTCACCCACGAGACGTAACGGCACTCATCGTTCAGATTACGGGCGTAGAGGCCTCGACGCCATGCACGGCTTGCTCGCAAGGCAGAGGACCCTTCGACGGCTGCGTTAGGATCTCACCGCAGGCAAGCCAAGAGTCACGGGATTACGTCTTGGCTTGTGCGAATTGTTATTATCACTGCAACCAGTCCAAATGTAGTCACTGCGCTGCTGTCGTGCCGCGACGCAACAGAGAGAGACGGGAGCGGTTGACGAACAAGAAAACAATATACAATGTGAAAGTTCTTTCAGACAGGGCGCGCGGAGTCGCCAAACCTCCAAAGTCAGGTCAGCAGCCCCAGGCATCTCGGACATTGGGAAGCAACTCAGTGGAAGAAACTTCTCAACCCAACGTGAAGGTCTACCAACCGGCTGAGATCCATAGTCATGAGATGGCAAGCAAGGATCGCGCATACAAGATGATCAGGGGCAAGCACGGGGAATCTATATCTATGTGCGGAGCCCTGATACCGGAGGGCTATGATTTGGACCGAGCAGTGCCTGGCCGTCCTTGGGTGTGTCCCATCCGTTCCTGCCGAGCCGTGTTTAAGAAGATTGCTGGCTTGGGATCTCACTTCTCTGTAAGTCTTACCCGAAGAATCATGTGCTTCATTGCCCTGCTCACAAGCCATTGTACAGGTCAAGCACAAGGGAAACTTGTTGAATGACAACCAAAATGGTACGCTGTCGATTGTGGGTGCCTACAACAGCCCACTGGAAGGCTACAACCATTGCGCTCCTCTGGTTATATCTCAAAACCCTCTGGCCAAGAATGAACCTCCGATGGAAGCATCAAAAGCGCCCGGGTATGTTCGAGTAGGCGACACAAATGGAAAGCCCCAGCCTCGTCCGATGGACCACACAGCCTTGAACCCCGCAAGATCAGCACAATCTGCACAGATCAACCGGGTGGGAACCCCAAAGTTCGACACCCACAGTGGAGCAAAACAAGTCTGGAACCACATCCTGCCCTTCCTGCCTCTGTCTTTGGACCCCGGTATCTTCGACCCAGAGGTGATCAGACTTTTTGCTCTGCCATTGCTCCAGAGAGTCCAATGGAAGAAGACATGGATGAAACGCCGGCTGGATAATGATCGACGCCAATTATTTGCAATCCTTGTGCATGTCCTTGGTGTTGATAGAAACGGGAGTGGTGAAAGGCCGTGCTCGCTCTGCATTAGAGGTGAAGGTCCCTTCGAGGGTTGTTGGACCCTGCCGAAGGCCGCCGCATGGGAATCACACCAATATGCGATGTGTTGTGCTAACTGCCTCTTCATCCACAAGAAGGCATCGTGCAGTGTGAAGTATAGCTGGGAATCAAGATGCGATAAGAGGCCTGGTGAAAAGACCTTCCCAGGCTCGCCTCCGCGTGTCGCTGAATGGGCTGCATCTGCTGCCAGTGCAAACGGCAGTGGCCAGGGTAAGAAACGCCAACTGTCTGCCTCTGATGCCAACGAAGAGTCACTTGCCCAACGTCGACGGTACGAGCGAAACACGGGATCCGATGACGAAGAACAAGCTGGAGCTGGGAAAAGAATTGTCACATTGCCTCTGCCGTTGTCTGGAAGGACGACTCGTGCATCACACCTCCGAGCAAGGAGAGATACATCGCCTGAACCACAAACAGAGCACAGCAAATCCCTCACCTCGACGTCTTCATCGGCGGTGGTCATGGCGGGTCAGCAAACTTCAGACGAGCTCCTTGAAATGGAAGATTGGGAGATCGCACCTGGGCGCATTCGCGAGGACGGCGCCGACCAGCCGAACAGTAAGTCGTTGCACCCCCCAATGATGTATCTCTTGCAGCTCTGCGAACCCTACGGGGGCATTTATACCTCGGCTCACACCGCATGGCGCCTTCCCATTAGACTCTCCCTCTCCAATCTTCTCTGCTGACTCGAGACTTTAGATATCGCGTTTTCCAAGTCGTTCCTGGAGAACAATCAGAGTATTCCGGTAGCTGCCGACGTCTCGTTCCGAGTTGATACGATCAAGTCGGGGCATAAGCTCGATTTCGACGCCACGACGTCAAACACTCGCTACTGTTCCGTCGCCAGCGGCAAACTACGTGTGTCGATCGCCGGTCAGCCCGAGTTCGTTATTGGGCCTCATGGGGTGTTCAAAATTAAGCCTGGTGTTAAGGCATGGGCTCAAAATCGTCTGTACATCGATTCGGTGGTGCACGTGGTCACAGTGCGTGAGTAGGGGTTTTCCTGGCCAGTTTTCGCCCAGATGAGCATGGCCGAGCACCTGAAGTAAGTTTCACAGGAAGTAGGACGCATTGCAGGCGTTTATCGATGCCACGAAAGACACATCGAAGGGAGGTTTTCAGAGACTTGCCCTGGACGGAACGAAGGCTAGGGTCAAGGGAATTAATTAAAAACTCAATCCAGAGACTGCTTCGCGCCTGCCAAGAAAATGGTTTCCGGCAACAAGCTGTCATAAGAGGTGAAGCAGAGTGGAAACCAGATGTTGTAAAGCAGACACTCGTGCTCAGCAGGCATTGGCCAGTATCCCACTCCACCAGCTCTTCAAGCCCTCCACGTCGCACCACTCGACCTCCGTCGGATTCTCAAACCACCAGTTCGTCCCCGGCTTCGGCTTCTCGTTCCCGTACTTCTTCAAGCTGCCACCATCGAACCTATGATTCTTGACGCCGAGCAGCAGCACCACGCTGCCGACCACCGGGGCAAACTCATCCGGGTCCAGGAAGACCGTTAGCAGCACCTGCTTGTCTATCGACGGGTCGGCCAGCCTCGCCGTGCGCTGCTTGCCGACGTAGCCGGGCAGGAGCGCCGGCTCGACGTCCGAGAGCGAGGCGACCACCGCGAGGACGTTGACGGCCCAGTTCTGCTTGTAGGGCAGGTGAGGGATGGACTTGAGCGGTGTCAGCTTTAGAGATTTGCTGAGGCTGTTGGGCGCGCAGGGGAGGGCATTGCTGGGCTGCTGCTTGAGGAGTTCTGCTTCTTGGCGACGGTCCTTGATGGTCTGCTCGGAGACGTGGCGGCTTTCAAATGCGTCTTCCTCGTCAGACTTTGGTTCCTCGACTGGATTCTCGGCCTGCTTTGCGACTGTTGGGTGTGCTGCCTCAAGCTGTGGACGAGTGGCTGCTGTGCTGCGATTTTGTTGGCCAGAGCCAATTCTGGCTTTGGATTCTGTCGATACTGTTTGAGGCCCCACGGAGGTATGTGGCCCCTCTTGTCCCGTTGTGCCAGCCATCTGCATATATGCAGGATTCCAGCCGACAGTGCTCATATCCTTCACCACTAGATAGACCATCTCCACTGCATCATCAGAGTCACCATCACCATCTGGTTTCAATTCGATTGACTGCACATGAAAGTGGCCCAGTCGTACGTAGCATCCCACAAAAGTACGACCAGCATCTACAAACCGGTGCATTTCTGACCGGAGTAGTGCCTGGATGCATAACTCCCCATCGCCTAAGAGCAGGCGGACAGTTCGGTAGCGTTTTGAGACGGCAATGTGCGCCTCAATGCCTTCCACCAGGAATATGGAGTCTGGGGTGCAGTGGCGAGTACGAAGGACTTCAGATATCAACGGACGAGGCTCGAACGGCTCAGTGGGATCGGCCGCCACCACCTCGGCCTCAGGAGTCGCGTCCGGGGCGAACATGGATGAGATGGCCCATGGGTGGAGTGGACATGACTGCAATCCAGGAATTCCTGCTAATCAGAAGGCTTGTCGAGCAAGAAACAAATTCTCCCGAGTCAATGGAGCCCGCGAAGACTAACTGTCTGGCCAACTCAAAGGCGTCAGCGTAAGCGTACGGTCAGTCGAGGCCAAGCGCGTCTCTCTCGGACGCGCCGCCAAATCTGACAGGACCCTAGGGTTCTGACCTGACCGCCTGCCGTGTCTGGAAAACAGGCTGATACTTACTGCCGGCGTCCCACTCCATCAGGGTCCCGCGAAACAGCCACAGGTGCTGGGCATCATGCACCCATTGAGCAGCGACGATTGCGTACCTATGGACCAGGCCAGCCAACTGCCACGCTGACTCGACACTTTGCTCATGTTGCCCTGCGTCGCTCGTATAAGTGTCAGCTCAGTCCGCCCGTCTCTTCTCCCACGAGCCTGCCTGAAACCACAAGCAACCAAATCATTCTCCCCACCTCGCATCTGCCCCAACAGCACCAAAGCCCGCACCATGGCCCCCGACCTCCCACCCGACCGCCGCCCAATCGTCATCTCGGGCCCCTCAGGCGTCGGCAAGGGCACGCTGTTCAAGATGCTCTTCGCGCAGCACCCGGACACCTTCACCCTCTCCGTCAGCCACACGACGAGGTCCCCCCGCGCGGGCGAGCAGCACGCCGTCGACTACCACTTCGTCAGCCACGACGACTTCGAGTCCCTGATCGCTGCGGACGGCTTCGTCGAGCACGCCAAGTTCGGCGGCAACCGCTACGGCACGTCCAAGTCGACCATTCGCGAGCAGGGCGAGAAGGGGAAAGTCGTCGTGCTGGACATCGAGATGGAGGGCGTCAAACAGATCAAGGCGAGCAGCATCCCCGCGCGCTTCGTCTTCGTCGCCCCGCCCAGCGAGGACGAGCTCGAGAAGCGCCTCAGAGGCCGCGGCACGGAGAAGGAGGAGAGCGTTCAGAAGAGGCTCGCCCAGGCAAAGTATTTCATCCTCCAAGGGCTCGGAGCGCACTGCTGCCTGGTCTTTCGTTCGCTGGCTGCCCCTTACTGACATTGCAATGCAGGTTGGAGCTCGAATATTCCAAGACCCCCGGGGTCCATGACATAATTGTAAGCCTATCGTATATCCGGCGTTTGCTGAATTTGTTAAAAAGTCCATGTGGATTTGGGCTGGTTTGGCTACCGACTTGATGCAGTGTCTATCCCATCATGCGATCTACAAGCTAATTTCTGGGCGCAACAGATCGTCAACGATGACCTCGACAAGGCATACAGAGAGCTGGAGGAATTTGTGTATAAGCCTCTGGACTCATAGTTGGGCCTCCCAGGTCTCTTCAGCTTCCCAATATGCCTTTCAGCGCTGCAAGCACACGATAGTGTCTCATTGAGAACAACGCAAGGTACAGTCACTGTTGACGAGAACAAATCCGTCTGTTCAACATCTCAATATGTATTTCCTTCAGGTATCAAGACTAGACTCTAATTAGAGCACAAAATGGGGCTGGATTAAGAAATAGAGAAAGGGAGAAAAGAAAAGTCTGGATGAAGTTCTGGAGTACTAAAAAGGAAATAAGGCGTAATAGTCCAGTCCGGTGGGAAATATGTTCGTCCCTCATGCGCCCGACAAGCACTCGCCGCAACACAAAAGCATTGGGTTGAGGGGCAGGTGACCAGCAATTTGCGGGTGCGCCATCAAATAGCCGAGAACCTGTCAGCCAAACGCGCCGTTTGCTCCTTCATACCCCAACGTAGCTGGATTTGACACTCTCATCGATCGTTCGCTTCCGAAGCGGCTCCTCCTAGTAGCCGTTCATGGTCATGCGTTGAGAGCTGCGGCTCAGCTCTCGGTCTGCGGCCGGGCTGATTGGCCTGCTGCTGCTGTGGCCTTGTGCGCTTCCCTCCTTCAGTGCCAGCAGCTGCTTGGCACGGAAGGTCTCGTAGTGGATCTGGGACGTCGTCTCGATCAGGTCCTGAAGGTGTGTTCGCAGGAGGAAGTTCCGCAGGTAGATAAATTCGCAGTGGTTCTCGTCTTCGACATTGATGACGCCCCATCGGTTCTGGCGACCTCGGACCTGGTTACCATTTACGATGATGGACTTCTCGGATCCCACGACGGCGAAGGGAATCAGATTCTGTGAATGCGTGTTAGCATATGTAGCCTAGGCATCTATGGGTCGGCTCAGCTAGCTTCGTACCTTGATCTGGGTGTTGACGGCGCGCTCCTCATCGTCGAACTCGTCGTTGTCATAAGGGTACATCTTGAGGTTGTGGAAAGCAAACTCCTCCTTGATGCGCTCCTTGAACGCCTGGCGCTCCTCCAGGGTCATTGTGTCAGCCTTAGCAATGACGGGAACGACGTTGACAACATCAGACAGCTTCTTCAGCACGACGATATCGATGGGCTTAAGGGAGTGGCCGGTTGGCTGGATAAAGAACAAGCAGCAGTGGATGCGAGTGTCCTGGATATAGCGCTCACGCTGGGCGGTGAGCTCCTTTCGCAGGTAGGCAGAGTGCTGGTCCTTGATGTACTTGACGATAGGGTCCCAGCAGCGGTCGTTGTTGATCAGATCACCGTAGCCAGGGGTGTCGACAATGTTAAGCCTGAGACGAACGCCATTCTCCTCGATGATGTGCGACACGGGGTGGATCTCGGTAGTGGATCGAATGACCTCGTCAGGAACAAGACGACCCTTGGACTCGATGAGGTGAGAAGCGAAGATGGTGTTGATGAGGGTGGACTTTCCGAGGCCAGTCTGGCCTGCGACCGAGGGAACACGAGACACGTTAGCCCGGCCGTTTGTTACTCGGCGCTGAGGCCGTCAATTGATGGGAGCAGGCCAACTTACCGACGCAGATGACGTTGAACTGGAAACCACGCTTGAGGAGCTTGCGCTCGATCTGGCTGGTGATGCTGTCGAAACCAACGTGGCTCTGGGGATAGATGGACGCCGCAGGCATGGCCGCCATTTTCGCGAGAGGGATGGGCTTAGATTAGATGGGCAGGGGCCGGGTCAATGGGTGGGCGTTGCCGTAAAGTCGGATAAGAAGAAGAATTGAGGCCGAGGGACCGGAAGTAGAGGGTATCTTGGGATGGTTTGTCAAGCCACAGGAGAGAAGGAAGAAAAAAAGGTTAAGGAACGAGTGAGGGTGGATTGGTTGATGGTTGGAGGTTTGAAGGTTCAAGGTTGATTGATGGTGATCCCTCCCAGCTTGTGTGCAATCCGTGGAGATGAGAGTTAGCCAGTCAGGTCTGGTTGGGAGGAATTGCTGCCAAACAATAATTTCCGCCTCTCCCCAGTCGAGCCAGAAAGGGGTCGCATCTCACAGGAAAGGGGCTAGGGACCGACCCTGCCTTCAATTGGCCCGAACACGTCCATGCGCCATAAACTGGAGCTCGGCATGATAGAAGGGGTGGCCTGAGCTTCCACTGGCACCTCCCCCTGGCAGTTTTCGAGCTGGGGAAGCAGCTCGCCCGCGGCAGAGTCGCGCTAGCAATTTTTCTGGACGACGGCCTCACCAGGACATCGCGACAGCACCACATTTTGTACCCCAGCCGCGCCCCGGGTGACAACATTCGATTGCCTTGCGCCGGCCGCACCGACTCCGACCTCCCCAGAATATTCCGGAGCACACGGAAGCAGTCTGCAAATCCTCAGACTGCGTCCACGCCGTCCGCGAGTCCCTTGCAGACACCGAACGTCTCGACCGAACACCGGCAGCATGGCCGGCGCAATGCTGCCCACACGGGCGGCTTCCTCCCTCTTCCCACGACTTCCCTCCTCCTCGGTCTTCTCCTCGCCTTACAGGTTCACATCGCTCAACACGAGACAAATATCGTTTCCATTCTTGCCGAGATACTCGCTTGCCATACCTACAATCTCTCTGAATCTCCCATCCATCCCGGGCGTACTCGAAGGAATTTGGGAGGGTATCCTGAAGGCTGTTCCCAAGAAGAAGACATCACATGCCAAAAAGAGGCACCGACAGATGGCAGGGAAAGCGCTCAAGGATGTCAACAACCTGTGCAAATGCCCTGTCTGTGGAGGGACTAAGAGAATGCACCACCTTTGCGAGACATGTATGAACAGTAAGATTGGTCCACTTTGCACATTAGGACTGAGGTCACAACTGACACGCGAATGCAGAATTGAGGAACATGATGGATAAGAAGAGCGAGAAGAAGCAAGCAGAGACAACGATAGAAAAGACGATCGATGTGGAATGAACAAAAGCAAAGCCAACACGACATTGGGTTAAAGGGCATTTGAATCTAGCACCGGCATGCGATTGAATGCTGTTTCGCCAGGGACATCAAGGGTTCAAAGGGGCTGTCGCGCAAGGCGAGACTGACTTTGGCCTGAAGAGGACATTGGGAGGCAGCAGCGTATATGGTCTCGTGAGGGCCTCGAGGAGGCGACAGCGCGGGTGTATTAGGAGCACCGCCATTACTAGCGCGACATGGAACTCGATCTAGAGGCCGTGAAATGTTTCTATTGTCGGTTGGCAGGAGTGAGTAGCTCGCCTGCCCGTCATTTGGAGTTGGGAGAGCCGCGGGGATGACTGTTTCTGCCCAGGCACCGTCGGAGACAGACCCCCAAACCTCCGAGTTGAAATGTAAAAAGTAAAAAGTAAAAAGTAAAATTGAGAGCTCAAGGCCATCCCGTGCAAGCAACAATAGAATCGCAGCCAGTGCGGAACAACCAGTGCACCTAATTTGTATCAGTCGTCTTGCAGGCCGTTGTGGACTCGCTTGTGAGCTCCTTGGTGACATCACCCCGTGCCCTACCAAAACTTCCCACCTCTCTAAGCTTCAAACAACGACTCACGTATGGATTGGTAGCGATGGTAAAGACCTCAATCTGTAGCGATTTTCCACATGCGACAGACAGGCTGACAATCTTCCCAGTCAAAACAGTACCTGACCACCCATACGGTGGACAATGGTTCGTCCTATTTGCCCTCACAGCCCGCCGGCTGCCCCTCGAGCTGCGCCGACCAGTGCTAACATCACCCTCGCAGCCCACACCACCGACGTCTTCTCCCTAGCAGCAACGCCGACTGTCCTCTTCTCTGCCAGCGGCTCTCCTACAATCAATCTTCACCGGATTAACGACCCCTCAGGGACCTTCCCTATCTCCCAGTCTCTCTCAGCACACAAGCTCGGCTGCCATCATGTCGCAACCGCGCCCCGCGGCTCAAATGGCACCGTAGCCGCGTCCGTTGGCTTCGGCGGCGACATCAAGATATGGCGGTCAAACCCGGACACCGGCGACTTCTCGCTCGACTACGAGATCACGCCACCCGAGGCGAAGACCAAGGGCGTCAGTGATTCATGGGCTGTGGCACTCAGCTCTGACGAGAACTACATAGCCTGCACAACCCACGACGGAAAGGTACACGTGTGGGACCTGCGGTCCAAGACGGTCGTGCAGACCTACGAGACGGGAGGCAGCGGTAACGGGAGCTTTGGCCTGTCCGTGGGCTTGAGCCCTGATGGGCGCTTGACGGCGAGTGGGCACCAGAACGGGTCGGTCTACGTGTTCAACAACGACGCTGGACATCTGAAGTACTCGCTATCTGGTTAGTCTCCCGTTTGTGTCCGGACATGAACTTCTTGACTGAACTCCCAAACAGGTCTCGCCAAACCCGTGAGAGCAGTCGCCTTCTCACCAGGAAACACTCGTCTCGCGGCGGCAGGCGACGCGGGCATTATCGCCATCTACGATGTCACTACCGGAGAGCACGTGGGTATCCTGAACAGTGGCGGCTCGTCATCTGCGTGGATCACCTCCCTCGACTGGTCGGACACCGGCGAGTTTCTGCTCTCCGGATCTACTGACGGCAAGGTCAGGGTATGGTCGATAGATCGCGGTGTATGTGTGGCGACACACAGCGAGACGGACAAGATTCTTTGGAGCGTTAGATGGTTGCCGAAGGCCGCGGCGCATCGCGGGGAGATGTTCTGTACGGCGGGTGCGAACCGGAGCCTGACTTTCTACCGCGAGGGTGGAAAGGTCTGAGTGTGAGATTGAGGACCATGAGCTGTACCTGCAATGTGAGCTGGAGGGAGCCAGTGCTGTGATGAGCCGTTCCTGAGGAATCAATGATGGCTACTTTCAAGAAGCGTAGATGATACACAGATTCACAGCCAAATCTTATGACGCATTACAGAAATGCTTGGTGGTGCCAAGTTGCTAGATCACTGATAGAAAGATCGCATGTCAGTTCGGTGCTGTGTCTACCAACTACCCGATTCTTTCATTCTGGTGAGCAGTATATCCGATCCATTGCTGTCCCCGAGAGGTGACGATAAATCGCCATGCAGCACTATTGGGACGAAGGAGCCGTACGTCGACAGCGGGACCCCCGGAGGTGACCTTGGGGGGAGGGAGGGTATGGTACCTGGCGCACAAGGGTCCGGGTTCCGAGGTCAGATGCTTTCGTGACAGTTTCGAGTTGCCCGGCCAGCACCAGGCGTTTAGGCGTAAAGTGTCTGCATCATTTACCCCAGATCCCCAATTCAGCATCAGCGCCAACCTCCTAATTTCCAGCCAGACAACCAGACAAACTGGAGGAAGTTCTTTCTCGTAATCTATTTCTTCAATACGTCAACATTTTTACCGAACCCCCCTCTGTCTCCCTTTACTCACTTTCTTCGACATTCCCTCTCGCATCGACGTCATAACAGCTCGGTTCACCATGCCAGCAACCCGCAAATCCACCCGCGGCGCCGCCGCCCGAGCTGCGGCCAGCAAGGGGCAGTCTACCCTCAGCTTCAACCAAAGAGTTACCAAGAGCGGTACAGCCAAGTCAGGGAAAACCGACAAGCTCTCCACGCCTGCCGCCACCAAGGTCGAGCCAGAACGCCAAACCCAAACCCCCACCAGCGAGGACGTAGAGGAAGTCGAGGTTGAACAGCCAAAGGAGGTCCAAGCAGCGCAGCCAGAGGTCGAGAAGAGCGAGGCGGAGCTGAAGGCCGAGAAGGTCAGCGATGCGCAAATCAAGCGCTACTGGAAGGGAGTCGAGGCCGCGCGCATCTCGAAGCGGGTGCACCAGGAGGACCTGAGCCAGGCGGAGAAGGTGCTGCGGTACTTCGACGTCAGCTCGCAGTACGGGCCCTGCATCGGGATTCCCCGCGCGAAGCGGTGGTACCGGGCCGAGAAGCTGGGCCTCAACCCCCCGATCGAGGTCCTCGCTGTTCTGCTGAGGGAGGAGGGGCAGGGTAACAAGGAGATTGAGAGGGCTGCCATGGATCAGCTCATGGAGTCCACGGCCATCGGAAGTGGCTGATCGACCTCGGGAGATTGGTTACTGTCATTTGATCTTCGGAGTTGCGGCACGGGGGAATGCAAACTTTAAGCTGGCTGGTCCTGGGCTGGGGGGGGGGGGTTTCCAGGTAGGCCATACGGCAGGAAGGGTTGGAGCGAAAGGCGTTTGCTGCCAGGACATGATTCTATGGCTTTGGCATGGATTTTGCAAGAACGAACAGAGCCAATCTGGCAAGTATTCCAAATCTTTCGGAGTTCCGCAGCAGCTGCACTACGACATGCGCACAGCATGAGCGAATATGAGCGCATAAGCTGCTAAATTGAAGATAATTCCTCCTCGCTTAGTACCAGATGCTCCTTGTTCGGTGGTGCGGGATCGATTCCTGACCCCTAGACTCCAGCTCCTTCATAAGGTCATATAAGAAGAAGTCTATCAAGATGGCATTGATCTCAACTTCTGGATGGGTGCGTTTGATATCTCTCCGAATGAGCTCAACGCACCAAATGCTGCACGCTTCACAGACTGTCAGACACCACGACAATAGCCATGATTAGGGTGCCCTGTCTTACCTCTCAGCTGAACCTCCCAGCTGCTCCCGCTTTCGATAAGCTTCTTCTCCTTGACTACCTCGTTCAGGGTGGGGCTGTAGAATATACAGCCCATGGTGTTCAAGATCTGTGGGACCCGATAATCGGCGAACATGGTGATCTTGTCAATATCTTTGAAGGCACCGTAGCCTTCCCCTTCAAAGCAGGCCCAGATATCAGCTACGAGTATCTGTGCCCGCTTAAGCAAGCGGACGGGTTTCCGCCGGCCTTCGAATTTCGTCTCGTCTCGGAAGCAGGCGAAGTCATCGGCCAGTAGGTTCACGAGACCGGCTGCCGACCCATTGGCGGCCTTGATGCAGTTGGTAAAGCTGCATGAATATTTCTGTAAGCCGCCGTCAGCATTGCGTCCGCCAGGCGTGCGTTTTCCGAAACGGCTCTGGTATAGCTTTGATGCGTGCCAAAAGCAACGTCGCCCTTCACTGTGATCACTATGGCATACACCCTCTACCACGCTGGTGGGTACACGAGGGAGACTTCGCGAAAGTGAGCCAAGACATGCATTCTACCGCGGGACAGCATTCCTTTCGAAGGTTTATGGAGCACACACAGAAGATGGGACAGCATTACCTCGTAGAGCACCTTCCCAGCCTCACGTAGACAGGCGAGGCGCTCGTCAAGCAAGGGTATCTCCTCGTCTGTCGTGGACCGAAAGACATGTCTCAGGAGCTCCAGCGTGCATTCGTCCTCGCTCTGCCAGAAGTCGGAACTGGTTATGGGTATGTCTGGCAGGAAAAAAATGCACTTGTCAACCGCCGCGGCCAGAAAGAGCGGTCACAAGCCCGCCGAACCAACCTTCATCGAGAGCCCGCTGCAGGGCCGCCACCAGGCTCCAGTAGCCTGTCCAGGTCCTGTCCTTGTACGAGACAGCGAAGCGCTTGTCGTCGGGTAGCTCTGACCAGAACGAGAAGTTGAGAAGATCCATTGTGAAGATGAAGTCAACGGTGGCCTCGTCCTTGGGCTTGGGATGGAGCTCATGTTCGGACCATGTGGCTGTAGAGTAGCTCTTCTCCTGCATCTGTTTGTAGATGGCGTTGGCGGCCGTCTTGCATGACCACATGTCCAGTGCAACGTCGATGGAGTTGTCGTAGACATACTCGGCGCCCTCGAGCACGCCTGTCTCAGGGTCGGCGTTTGCGCCGGGCTGGCCCAGGACATGCGCACGGAGAAGCTCCAAGAGCTCGGGATCGGCTTCGTCGTCAGACATGATGGCCCTGCTGGGTCTGTTGCATGCAGGCTGAGGCTTTGTTGAGCTGATGGGCGGCTTTGAGTACGACAGTGTCCTGAGACGGGGGCACTGAAAGCGAGATGATTGTTGAAAAGCCGTGGATGAAAATATGTTTGTCCACTTGAGTTTTTTGTTAAGGAGAGGCAGCATTGGCCATCTAAGAGAACCAATTGACCTCCAACATTGATTATTGTCGATCCTGTTCTATTCTCGTTACCAGGCGAAAGTCCAGACCAATATTATCCCCCTCTCAGTTGCCAGGTACACACGAGGTAGATTCAGAGTCCCAACAGTTGCCTCAGCCCTACGAAAAGGTTCATTGAGTGCCATCTCATGCCCACAGCAGGGGAAAAGGTCTGCTGAGGCGAACGGCAGCTCTTACGTACCTATCTTCTTCGTTAGGGAGGTACGTACTGCACTGTGCCTGGGTGGAGTAAGGGTGGGCACGTACGTCAGGGCTCTCTCGGTGTGCCGGACCCCTGTCGGCTAACAAGGCTAGCTAGCTTCGGCCTGAGAGAGCTCCAGACCAGCCGGGTCTGGCTTTGGCCTCTCGACGTTGGAAGAGGGATCATCAATACAAAGCGTGATGCGAACCAACACTCTGCACAGGGGACAGGCCTCTGCTGACAGGATAGCTCTCCTTGCGATTGACTTTATCTGAGACCCCGACCTGCGGCGAGTCGACTCGATCCTTGTCTTGTCACCTGGCACACGACATCGTTTCGCTCTAGCGCACTGAGAGAGACCTTCGCTCATCCCATCCGTCTTCCTTCGACAACATCTCAGCCTGAATCGTACCTCCATCAACTGGCTGCGCGTTTGATGCGCCCGACTGCGACACAATGAGCGCTCCCACGGGTGAAGCTCCGCCAGCTTCTGCTGCCACTGCAGAACAACAACCTGCGCCTCCTGCAGGTGCTCAAGCCGCCGCCCAGCCTCCAGTTGCAGGTGCAGGTGCAGGTGCTTTCGCGAACGTGCCTCGCCCTCCCTCCACGACTCACACAGTCCCCATTGCCCAAGGCCAGCCCCCTCCAGCCGGCGTGGCACGGCAGCCTGCAGCAGTCACCCGTGACATCTTCAACCAGCGATCGCTCGGTAAAGCGCTAAATTCTCAGGTTAAAGGCGTGCGTAATCCCCTCTGGCATTGCTCCCTTCTCAGAGATGACTTTGCCTGCCCTTCCCCCCGCACATTGAGCGCCACCTTGACGCAGTCGCAGTGGTCGCGGGACGGACTTCTGCTCCGCCCTCCCTCCGTCCAGCGCCCTCTCACACGCCTTCCATCAAAATGTTTCGAGCTGATGCGCATTCCTCGAACTCCATCAAACTGATATGCTTGCAGTCTCGGGTCCTGTTGGTCGGCGCTGGTGGCATCGGCTGCGAACTACTCAAGAACCTAGTCCTCCAAGGCTTTGGCGAAATTCATGTTGTTGACCTCGACACGATCGACCTGAGCAATCTCAACCGACAGTTCCTCTTCCGCACCGACCATATTGGAAAGCCAAAAGCCCTGGTCGCCAAAGATGTCGCGCAGGCCTTCAATCCCCAGGTCAAGATCGAGGCCCACCATTCAAATATCAAGGAGTCACAGTTCAATGTCGAGTGGTTCCGAGGCTTCACCATTGTTTTCAACGCGCTCGACAATATGGAAGCAAGACGACATGTGAACAAGATGTGCTTGGCCGCAGATGTGCCCTTGATCGAGAGCGGGACTACGGGATTCAACGGCCAGGTCCAGGTCATCAAGAAGGGTGTCACCGCCTGCTACGACTGCACCCCCAAAGACGCGCCGAAGTCATTTCCTGTGTGCACAATCCGAAGTACACCCAGCCAGCCCATCCACTGCATAGTCTGGGCCAAGAGTTACCTGCTGAACGAGATGTTCGGTGCCAGCGAGGACGAGTCCGCCTTTGACCATTCAGACGACCAAGACAACGCGAAGGAGATTGAGGAGCTTAAGAAGGAATCCGAGGCGCTGAAGTCTATTCGCGAGTCTGTTGGCTCTGACAAGTTCCCCCAGTTGCTGTTTGACAAGGTGTTCAAGAGTGATATTGAGCGCCTGCGCTCAATGGAAGACATGTGGAAGTCGAGGAAAGCACCCCAGCCATTGGACTACCAAACGGTGCTGGAACAAGCGGGCGAGGCCTCAGCGGCGAAAGAGACCATTCTGCAGGATGGTCAAAAGGTCTGGAGCTTGGAGGAGAGTCTCGTTGTCTTCAACGACAGCTTGGACCGGCTCAGCAAGCGCATGGCCGACTTGAAGAAGTCACATGGCGGGTCTGGACCTGCACCTATGATCGAGTTCGACAAGGACGATGAAGACACACTCGACTTCGTTGCGGCCAGCGCGAACATCCGATCTACTATTTTCGACATTGAGCGGAAGTCTCGATTCGATATCAAGCAGATGGCCGGCAACATCATACCAGCCATTGCAACCACTAATGCTATCGTCGCTGGCCTCTGTGTGCTACAGGCCTACAAAGTGCTCAAGGGCGAGTACAACAAAACCAAAGAGGTAAGTAGCCGCTGGCACCGCCCTGTTGTTCCCGATGTGCGTGGGTTGACCAGGGCTAGGCCTTTCTCTCACCTTTCTCGTCGGGCTTGCCGGCTCGACTCATCGCAGCTGACCGGCCACAACCGCCCAACCCCAATTGTCCTGTTTGCAGTGTCTTCCAGACCAGCGCATATGTCGACCTCTCTCGGGCGACCCTGAAGGACCTCGTTGAGGATTTCTTGAGACTTCAACTGGGCTATGGCGAGAAGGAGATTGCCGTGTCCACTGACACTGGCATCTTGTATGATCCGGATGAGACGGAGCATCTTTCGAAGAAACTGACCGACTTGGGTACGTGCTTGTCCCTAGCCTGTATCCTCGACTGCTCACTAATCTATCCTAGGGATCAAACCCGACACATTCTTGACTATCACTGATGAGGACGACGCCGAGCCATTCGTCAATCTGGTCCTCAACATTCAGGAAGCGTATGTTCCTCGTCTCGTACCACGGTGCTCGGCTTACTGACAGATTCGTAGGAAGGAGGAACAGCCTGAAAAGCCGGTCAAGGCTCTCTCAGACGACAAGCCTGAAATACCCAAAAAGCCCAAGAAGGAACCTGCAGAAACTTCAATCGCCGCGCCGTCATCGAACGGGAAGCATGAGCCGTATGAGAGCAGCCGAAAGAACAAGAGGGAGAATGAGGACGAGTTGGAGGCGCCCGGCCCGAAGAAGGCTAGAAAGACCGACGACTCGAGTGCCAAGGGCGGCGACGCGGTCGTCGTGGACGACGACGGTGGCAGTGGTGCCATCATGATCGACGACGACTGAGCGCTGCCTCTTTGCAATGCGACCCTCGCGGCGCAGCTTGCTCGATGCTGATAAGGAGCATAGCTCAAGGACTGTCGCGACTTACGAGACCCTGATCGGCCGCGCTCAACCCACCATCAATGTTGAGGACGCAGTTATTGGCATAAGAGTTTGTGGCCAAGAAAAAGGCGGCGTCTGCGACCTCTTCGGGTCTGCCTACCCTACCGAGTGGGATCTGGCTGCTGAGCTTGCCCTCGTTAAGGTCTGATAGATGTACATTAGCACTCGATAACTTGTAATGATATGATGAGGAGGCTACAGGGTCTGCGAGTTGGACCACGGGGGCTACGGGACACTTGGGTTGTCCTAGACAAGGCAGTTCAATGTTGAGTAGAGCTCGAGCTGGCGGTCAGGGATGGACACTGGCAGAGCATTGGAAACAAAAGAACAGAGATCAAAGGAAAGGGAACAAAAGAAAACCCTTTATCGGAAGTCGAGGCAGCAACCTACTCTCAATCATTCGAGTCTGAATGTAGCCTGGAACGAGTGCGTTGACCCTGATTTGGAACCGACCCAGCTCTTGGGAGAGAGCGGACGTAAGGCCTGAGGGGTGTTGGCTTCCTGATTAGCAATAGATCAGAGAGCTATGTTGAAGTGGAGTCTCGATATCCAGACCCCTGCCGGGGCTTCAAGCATGACAGGAAAGGGGGGGGGGTCATCTAACCAAGGAGACCGGCCTTGCTTGCCGCATAGACCGACGCGCCAGTGCCGCCCCTGGAGGCCATGACGCTCGAGACATTGACGATACTACAACCTTGGCGGGCCTCGGCGGCCCTGCGCATCATCTGCTTGCCGACGAGCCTTGAAGCCAACACGGCAGCGCGCAGGTTGGTGTCGAGGATGGCGGCAATGTCGGAGGGGCTGGTGCGGGCGAGCAGCGAGTTCTGCGAGACGCCGGCCGCGTTGACGAGGACGTCGACATGGGTCCCGTCGGCGGCGAGTTGGCGCCCTATGGCATCCCAGGTGCCCGGGTCGCCAGCCTCACCTGCGAAAAAAACCGTGCGGCCGGGATGGTGATGGTGCTGCTGCCGCTTCCTGGGGTAAAAGCTGGGAGCATGCTGACTTGAGGGTGTCGGCGTTGCGGGCGACCAGGAGGCACGAGACGCCCTCGTGGGCCAGGCGGGCGGCTATGGCCAGGCCAATGCCTCTGCTTCCGCCGGTTATGAGGGCGGTTTTCCCTGCGAGGGAGATCATGGCTGGTGTAGTCCTGAGCCGGTGAAGTATTGTGGCCTTGAGAGTGTTGGACATCATCATCATTGGTAAGATGATATCGTATCTGCCGTGCCCGTGCCTGTATTAAATGCACTAGGTACCTACCCACCCACCGCTACCTGCCTCGGCCCCGCGGACAGGTCGTTGAAGCTCCACCCGGGCTGGGCAAACCCGCGGGGAGGGGGGGGTCTCACCTCACTCTCAGGTCCTCAGGAACAGTGGCTTACTTTTCCAGGGGTCCTGGCGCCAAAGAGAACCGACGGGCCCCCACTGATACTGACCTGACAGGCAGGGAACCTGGGAAGCCTGCTCTTATTCATCCTTGCCTACCACGCCCTTTCTCGCACGTCACGAGTACTGTGCAGTATGCAGATTATGAACTGGGGTTGCGGACCTGGACAGCAGCTGTTTATTAGCCTCGTGTCTTGACGACCCCATCGTTTGTCTTCAACCGTGGGGGGACCGCATTGCGCTGCACCTCATCTGCACTGCACGGCTCGAATCAGGTCGACCCGATTCGCCTCGCCTCGACAAGACGATCTTATCGATACCGCATCAGCCCTCGCCATCTTTCCAGGTTCCCTCCCACGCCCGTCAACCGCTGCAGCCCGGCTTCACGCCACTCTTCTCGACCCGGTCGATGCCTCTGCGATCCTTGTCTCTGAAGCGCAGCATCACGTACCGAGGCAGGCTGGACACATGAGGAGGAGGAACCCATCTGTGGTCCATGAATCGAACACATCATGGCTCCGGCTCAGGCTCAGAGCTCCACGATGCCCCGCCCAACTCTAATCTGAACAACCCAGACTCGGCTCTGCCAAACGGCCACGAGGCCAAGGGCGAGGTCGTCGACGCGGGCTTGAGGAGCCTGGACCACTGTATGTCGCCGTCTGCTTGCCTGTCCTGCGTTTCCCCTCTGGCTCCCACTGCGCGCTCGTCTGAGTGCCCCCGGCAACGGCGCATCCTCGTGCACCTGTGCAGTCGCATCCTCGGCCGCTCCTGGCCCTGGCTCAGAATTTTGGGATCAACAGGCGCAACTATCTGGTCTTGGGTTCACTTGGCTAACTCTTGTGCCACACAAAGACAGACAAACACTTCCAACATGGCGTTACAACCTCCGGCAAGCGATGCTACCTCTGATCCGCTGGGAGACGCCCTACCTCGCGTACTTCCAGGACGCCGTGCGCACGCCTGCCCTCGATAGCTATTTCGCAATCACGGCCAACCTCGGCACCCATACCTTCTTCATGATCGGCCTGCCTATCCTGTTCTGGTGTGGGTTTCCGGCGTTTGGCAAGGGACTGGTACACATCCTGGCCGAGGGGGTCTTCTTCACAGGCTTCATCAAGGACATGTTCTCGCTGCCCCGGCCTCTGTCACCTCCGCTGAACCGGATCACCATGTCAGGCTCCGCCGCCCTCGAATATGGCTTTCCTTCCACCCATTCTGCTAATGCCGTCTCTGTTGCTGTGTATGCTGTGCTGTGTCTGCGGTCCGGCGAGAACAGTCTCTCTCCGACGACAGCGCTGATGCTTGAGCTGCTGGGGTATTTCTACGCTGCATCGATTATTATCGGTCGGCTGTACTGTGGCATGCATGGTTTTCTCGACGTCATTATTGGCTCCGCTATGGGGGCTGCCATTTCGCTGGTCGAGTTCTATTACGGCCCGCCCCTCGATGCGTACCTCCAAGCTAGTGGCTGGACCGCGCCATTACTCGTCGCCCTGACCATCATTGTCCTAGTGCGGGTTCACCCTGAGCCTGCGGATGACTGCCCTTGTTTCGACGACTCAGTCGCCTTCGCCGGTGTTATGATAGGCTTGGAGGCCGGCCTGTGGCACCTGGGCGCCGCGAACCTGGACGGGCCCTTCCCGGGCCTCAGCTGGCCCATGACTATTGGGCGTATCGTCTTCGGCGTGCTGACGATTATAGTCTGGCGCGAGACCATGAAGCCCTTCTTGCTCAAGTCTCTGCCGTACGTGTTCCGAATTGTCGAGCGCCTCGGCGTGTCGCTTCCAAGGCGCTTCTTCGTGCCAGCGTCCGAGTACAAGAACATTCCAAACCTCCTCAGGTTGCGCACGGACAACGTCTTGCCCACGATGAGGGACTTCCCTGGGTTCGTCAAGACGTTGAGGGCGCCCACCAGGGGGCGGAGCGTATCCATTGGGCCGCAGAGCGCGGCGGACGCGTACGAGGCTCTGGCGTACAGGGAGCGCAGGCGGCGTGAAAGCATCGGGTCCAACGGGAGCATGAAGAGCCACGGTGACCTGCGCGAGAGGTTCCAGGCAGACGGGGCGGCCCTCTCAGCCGCGAGCAGTGAGGATAAGGACCACCACGCCGCGGGGAGGTCGACTGCCCTGGCCGACTACGAACAACAGATGGGGCAGGCGGCTGCGCGGGTCATGATCACCCGCGCCAGCCCGGACCTGCGGAGGTCGCCCAGTCCTAGCACGCCCATGGTGAAGGAGGAGCCGGAGGAGGAGGAGGGGCCGATGATATTTGTGCAGCAGAACCAGGAGGACGAGCTGGGCGAGAAGGAGATGTTTTCACGACTGGTCAAGCCGAGGGTGAAGTACGACGTCGAGGTCGTCACTAAGCTGGTGGTTTATACAGGCGAGTCCTGGCTTGATTTCATTCCTCCCATGCTGTGTAAGGGTCGAGCATTTAGACTGACATATCACATACTGCAGGCATCGCTTGGCTCGCAGTAGAGGGAATACCTTCCTTGCACGAGCTGCTAGGGATTGGGATCAGGCACTTGCAGGTGAAATAGATGCCTGTCATCCGTTAGCAACGGACCGGCCCCGTGTGTGGGCGCAAGGTTGTATAGTGCTGGATAAGTTATGACCAGGGCACGCGGTGTACGCCTGGTCAGGGCGATGTGTAATCATTAATGTACGATGCATGAAGGTACGCTTGTCTATACAATACCAATTCTTTGGATACAGATTGTCGGGCTTGGAATTGGTCCGCCACTGCGTGCATCCTATGGAGTTTAAAGCATTTGAATCTGGATGTCGTTTACTGGTTGCTTTGCGCGAGTGACGTCTGAAATCCTTTGGGCGGGTGATCATCATGTCCTGCAGGCCATCTCGGATGTGAGGAAGCATATGCAAGCTTTGATACCATCATCACCGTCCGAGCTTCAACCCCTGACAAGCATCGTAGATCTTTACTGTTATACAAGCATACTTGTGGAGGGTGGGACGTGGGGTGCTCAGCACCGGAAATACGAAAACCTCATTGGTTCCCCACCAGGCCTCTTACTTGACTTTCTTTCGGTGCACTCTCCCTTCCTTGATCCAGTTTGTCTTCTTGCGCCCGGGCGTCTACAGATGTACGCGATGTCAGCTCATGCGGCTTGATAGACCTTATGAAAAGTCCGCTGTGCTATACTGCCTGAGGGCTCAGCAGAGTGGCCCGGCGGCAATTGAATACATTTGTTCTGAGGTATGTGCGCCGCGCGACCCGCCGCCAATGGGGGATTCGTTTAACGGCTAATGGCCAGGGGAGAGTTGTTCTTTTAACGAACAACATTTGTGCTACTGACGGGAGGTCCGCGCGAAGTGGCCGGCTGCAAGAGGTAGATCAAGCGATATCAAGCATGCACGGGGTCACAGGAAGCAGAAAGTGCTAGCGACGGCAAAACAGAGGAAATCCATTCTCGACACGGACCACCTAGCTCTAGCTCGCCTTGGCCTTCACCACCCGATCCCACCGCCGGTAGGCCGGGATGCCCTCGAGGAAGGCATTGCCCACCCACAGGAGCCAGACCCTCGAGCCCCGGGGCACGCCGGCCGGTGCGAGGCGCGAGCGGTCCATCCACCAGGCCTCGGCGACGTGGATGGCCAGCACTGGCAGGAAGAGCACCTCGACGAGCCAGATGAAGGCCACGGGCCCGCGGGGGAAGCGGACGGCGTCGAGGGCGCGCCAGGCTGGTGACTCCGGGGTCACGAGGCCGCCGTAGACCAGGCCGGCGCACAGGAAGTAGAAGGACACGCCCGCGAAGCTGACCCAGTCTGTCCCCTGCGGCGGGACGTAGCGCGGGACAGGGCCCGGGGCGGTGGCAGCGGCTTCGTCATTGTTGTCGAGCCCCAGGGCCTGGCGCGCCTCGGCCGTCATGGCCACCAGCCTTGCGCGGCGGTCGTCCCAGTGATCCATCGGCGGGGTGATGGGGAGGGTGTGCGTGCCCGACGCGGAGCGGATGGTCATGGAGGTAAGATCAAGGTCCAGCATCTCGGCTGCGTCGGCGGCGGCGGCGGACAGACGGGAATAGTGCTGTAGAATGGCAGACATGTCGTCGGTGTGGTCCCTGTTCATGTGGGCTATGGTCCGCTTCTTGGTGACAGGGTCGATGCTCGGCCCTGCCGTGTTGGTGGAGGATGGTGTGGGCTGGGTAGCTGGTGTGCCTGATCGTGAGCGCGCCAGGGCAGCGGCTGAGGAGCGTGTGGTGACCATCCTGGCGGCCCAGTTGAGGGCTGTGCTCAAAGTGAGGGATGAGACGGGTCTGCAGAGTGGTGCTGATGTGGTGATGTTGGCGGTGGTGGTGAGAGTGGTGCTGGTTGAGTTGCAAGGATGGCCTGTTCTAGACGAGCTGCTCACGGGTGTAGTCGGGTGGTGTTGTGTAAAATCTGCGGTCACCCCTGTCTGGTGCGCTGCTTTGCTCCATGTGGGGATTGCAGCTGGGCAACGTTTGAGTGTGGGGGTTCCCTGGGGTTGCCCACCCACCAGTTCGTTGGAGCATTCAGCAGCTTGCCTCTGCCCAACCACTTGACGCCTTCGACACACACGATCACTATCTGCACAATCCCAGCGAGACGGTTTTCGGAGCGCAAGGCAACATGTGCGCATCAGGGCAAGGGTGCCCTGTGTTCCAATTGGGTTTTCTGCACACAAACACCCTTCCTTACTGTATACCACACAGTACTTTCTTTCCCCTGCCGTTGGCGTGCTGTGTCGTGACATCGCACAGTTGTGAGGATGTCAGGGGGAATCACTGCTGGCCATTTTCATACCAAGTCCTCACGTCAAGGTAGGCCCAACATCAACTCAGGCAATCAATGCCTTGAAGCTGCGAGAATCTCCCGGGCCGGCCAGCCTCACGACAGTATCCCAGCCTGCCTGCCTGACTGTCTGGCTGTCTGGCTGTACTCCTTTTCCCATCAGGGACCCGGGACAACCTGGTACGGATGACGGGCCCAGGTAAAAAGGACATTTCCTCGTGTAATATGAAGAACGGCCCCCACGTTCCAGAGCCTAACACCCCGGCCGGGGTTTGTCCTCGGTTCACTCTCAACCTGGGGCTCTGACATCCCTTCCCCAGAATTTCAAGCCCGACGACTGGTTCCCGATTTTGTGCCCCAGACATTACTAAATGCTGGTGTCTTGCCTGCTCACGCGGCTTTGCTCACGTCCTCCGCTGTTCTTCTTCTCTGCCCTGCTCTTTTCTTCCCCCCCTCTTGCGTTCGAGCGACGCATGCGTCCTCCCTTTCCGTGCTTGTCATGCCATGGTGCCCTTTCTCCCATGGTTTTCTCACAGACAACCTTGTGAAGACGTCTCGTCTATCATCAGCTTCGAACCACACTTGATGCATGCGCAGGCGACGCGTGTGATGCCTGACCAGCACATTGCCTCGGACAATGGACCACTTGGCTCTTTAGCAATATGCCCGCTCTGTGGTGTACAGTATGGTCTTGCACCAAGGATGATCTCTCCGTTTTCCACCGCACCAGCCGCTCACTTGAGAGACATTCTTGCCACGTTGACGGCAAACAATCAGTCTTCTTGTCAAACACACCCAAGATGACACCATATCGCCTGCAGACTCGACGCATGGTCGTGTCGTCAAGAGGATGATCAATATATCCCGGACAGTCATTCAGCTGCACTTGCGTCTGACTGGGAAAAGGAGCGAAAGGGGTATTGCCGCCGGTACAAGCTCTATGCGGAGCAAGCTGACCACGACACTGCTAAGAGATAGCGCCGGGTCATTGCCTCAACTGTAAGGCTTGCTCGAGCATCAACAGAAACACTTGACGGGTTCGGTGAGGAGAATTGCGATCGAAGACAACGTCGAACCACAGCCGTGTGCAGGAACGGCGCTTATGAACTGCATGGTGCGCGCAAGCGATCTGAGCTGCGCACTCACATCGAGAATCAGAAAACGAGCTTCTATACTTCCAACTGGAGCCTTTGGGAGGTAAGTGCTCGGCTTCTTTCCCACCTCTCTTCCTTTCTGAACAACACCAAGCTGACCGTGGACAGAATCAGCGCCCCGAAGAACATATCCGTGTCTTTCGGAGGTCGCCAATGAGAAACATATGCTCCACCGATGAGCGCGTTCAGTAATGTACTGGACAAGATTCCGGTGAAGTTAATCGGCATGTGTGCTCCGCTTCAGCAGCGAACTCGATCATGATGGTAGGAAGACGGCGTGGATCGCTGACTGCGGTATGATACAAACCACCTGGCCTTTTCGCGTCGATAATCAATATCACCACCAAAGTCTTTCAGATCCCGATTCGACGTAGTAGGCAGTAGGAGGCATGCCGGGCAAGATTGACTACGCACCGATCGAAGGCCAACGATACCCAGACCAGAGACCGGAGGTCCACATCACCGGGGGCCGGGGGATGGATAGCTACGATGGCCTACATACGACGCAGCCGTTGACATTGGGCGCTTTATGCCCGCTACCGTTGCGAGGAGGAACAAAAACAGCACACTCGGCCACATTTTACCATCAAGGTCGACCACTCAGCGGCTAGCCCACCTTGCCGGATGTGATTGTCCTGTCAAGGTCGCATTTGGTCCTGGCTAAAACTGGGCCAACGATTATCGGTGGAGCTTCCTGGGCCAGGTGGCCATATTCCGCGGGCTCTGACAGCGCAAGCCGCAGTGAGGAATCAGGGCGAAGATCCTTGCGGTCTCAGGATCATCAACACCACGGCCCTCGCGCCGCGCCGGGCGAGCAGTATTCACCATGCTGCCCTCACATGCTATGCGGATTCGTGGAGTGATGGATGCTCCCGGAAGTCGAGCAATCTTGGACAGAGGGAAGGGGGCTCAGCTGACACGTTGCAAACAGGATGGGCATTGTCTTCACCGCGCTGGGGCTGCGTCGTTCGAATCTGGCGATCTGAGGACGACAGGGTTTCACTCCAGACCCGCATCAACCAAGCAGTGCAACGAGAACCTTCATGGAGGGCAGAGAAAACTCAGAGATAAGGTTCAGCACCCAGTTATGGTGGTGGATGGTGTCCCACAATGTCTGATGTGTGCAGACTTTTCCAGCACGACACTGCACCAAGTCTCCACGTCCGTTCGAACGAGGCCGGAACTCACGCATTTCGACTCATTCGGAACGTCTATAAAGAGGACATAAGTCCTCGCATCGCTCGAAGAAGGACTATGATGACTATAAGCAACTCACTCTTGCCGCAGCGACGCCGACACTGCTAGCAGCGATGCTGAAGTTCCGACCGCCATGAGCCCATACCTGATGGACCGTTTTTTTTAAAGCGAAGCCGGGACCATACCATACAGCTCCTACAGCCCCTATAGCGAGAAATGACGTTTCGGACCCTCCCACCCGACTACGACAATTGAGGCAGCATGTGTCATAAAAAGTCTTGATGGCTGAAACATTTGGCTGGCGATGTGTTGTGGTGGAATCGGCCAGGCTGCCGCGATCGTACTTTGAGGTTGGAATGATGACCGTTAGCGGTGGGAATTGGATGCTGGCCAGTTCCAGTTGCCCTCTGCCTGGGTCGTTCCATGGTGCGGCCTCGCCGTCCACCTTCCGGGCCACCTCATCCGGCTCCAGTCCGACCATGCGAGGCCACTACCACTCCCCGCAAGTACAGGTACTTACTTGCGCAGGCGATGTCGGGCAATCTCCGCCCAGGTTGTCCAGCAAGCGCAGGGCGTACCTCGGGGGAATTACCATCTGTTCGCTCTCGCTGCTCAATTCTGGGAACAGGAAGATCAGAGGCAGGAATCTTGACAGCATTTTGCTGCTTCACTGACCTCCACGATCATCAAAGCTGGCCATTGCTCGGATGGGACTGGGACAGAATGCTCGCCCTGCAAGTACAGTCAAACATTGTTGGACCGCTGTCGGCCATACATGCAGTCCACCGCGAAAAGGGGTTAGGGATCGGCGAATCATTCGCAGCGACCCTCGGTGGGATGCAACGTCGGCGGAATATGCACTGTCTCCCAACAGTTTTCTGTCTCGCGCAGTCAATCTCGCTGTATCAACGGTGCGGGATTTCAGATAAAATGTTTAACTTCAATGCCAGGGTGCCATTCGTTTAAAACAGAACGTGGCCAAGGAATGTCAATCTCCCTACGTCAGCCAGGTTTGGTCGTTTCTTGGAAACGGGCGGCATTTTCTTCGTCCTCGTGACGATGTAATATCCATGGAGCATGCCGTGTCCTCCCGGCCTCATTCGACCTGGACTACGATCGCATTGACAGCCCCGAACAGGGAGGCGCCTGCTGGCGTGGCGCTGCTGTCGACCTCGCTCTTCCGAGCCTCAGGCGAAGGACGTACCATCTCGGAGGCTCTGCGGCTCAAAATTTGATCCTCATGGGTCCCTAGCGAGATCCGACCAGCCCGACCAAACGGCCCGTTTGACGGGTCCTAACAGTGGGTACCTGCACACGGCATCTGGTCCCCTCTGATGTAATATTCAGGCCGCTGGCTGGCGGAAGCCGCCTCGGCATTCGTGACTTGGCGGCTTGGCCCCACGCAACGACATCTCTCTGAGCCCCAGTTTAATCAGCCGGTGTCGTTGTCTCTTCCAAGGACGGCGATCGTCCGAGTCCAGATCGGACGACTCGCAGTCGACTCGCAGTAGCCACTCCGGTCTCTCGTCCCATGCCCGCGCAAATTCGTGAGCAACCTGAGCAAGCTCTTTGAATGCCTCGAGTCAGTCGGTGGCGCGCAAAAAAGAAAAAAGGTGGACAGCCCTCAGGTCCTCACAGACCCCATCAGTCTCCAGAGCTGCAAGCTCGCCGGTTACGTCACAGTCTCGTCCATGCGGTGCCATCCTGCCAGGAACGGCTCGTGCTTGGGGCTGGTGATTTTTCGGGCGTTCCTCGTAGTCTCGCGCCCCGGACCCTGGCGATGGAACCGTGGGGTGTCGTCGAGATGAGGCTGATCTAAGCAAGCCACCGTCTGGAGTACCACGCCTCTGCTGCACGGTGGGCGCTCGGCTAAGTCTCCGAGCTACTGGGACTAGACACACAACCAGCCACGACCGCGTCGTCCGGCCTCAGCAGTATGCTCCTATTCCCGTGATGGCACGTCGTGTTGCACTCGCATGCAGGTTGGCATCCTCCTCTCCGGGGAGGTTGGCGAGCAATCATGCGACCGTCGCCGGCCCATCGCCAGAGGTCGCGGTTTATTTTCTCCCTTTCGGGCGTTCTCTCGGCGCGGACATTTTGCGGATGATGAGAGATCTCCAGGTTCAGCTCCGCAAAAGTTTCGTGCATCTCCACAAGGTTCATCGCCCAGACCGTGACGATCATTCCAGGCCTTTGGCTCTCGACCATGGCACCCCGATGGCCCCCGGGTCGCACGCCAAACCATGATGGCGTCAAGGAGGGTTCCGCTGGACCCGCCCGATATACCTGTGGTGACAATGCAATGTTTTGTCACCCCACGGCACCCAGCACCTGGTCGGTCACGCTCCCCAAGCTGGACGCCCCGGCGTATGTTCTCCAGTGTCTCCATGCCACTAGCCCATGGAGAAGACTACGGAGGTCTGGAGTCACCCTCGTGACATGCCCACGGAAGCCACCATGGAATTCTTCCCCAGCCCATAAAAGCTCTCGATCCCGCTATGGTCTTGGTGCTTGGACTTCATTACGATCAGGCTTCATACCTCGTATATCTATCTAAGCATCTCGCCCCCCCCCCCGGATCCATATCTACATCTTTCCTCTCGGGTCTTACTCGACATCCCCCTGCCTTGCGACACCAACGACACCAACACCGCGTGTCTCGCACGGCCAATATCACAACTTCAACAAACATGTCTGCGGCAGAAAACACCGGCCAGCGGTGCCTCAACACCGCCAAATGGCCACGAGAAGGATGCCGCCGCCAACGAGTACGCGGGCAACTATCCGCCCGTCAAGGTCCTCAACCTCCGGGTCATCATCATGGGCCTGCTCGTCTCTCTCGGTGGTTTCATCTTCGGGTGGGAAGGTGGTTCCATCTCCGGTTACACACAAATGGCCAACTTCAGGGATCACTTTGGCGACACCCAAAAGAACGGCGTCCTGAGTCTCGGTAATGTTCGGCAAGGTCTGATGGTAGCCATGCTCTGCGCTGGTTGCCTGGTTGGCGCTCTGGTCTCTGCCCCCATCGCCGATAGCGTCGGCCGGAAGTTCTCCATCACCTTCTGGTGTATCGTCTACATCGTCGGCAACGTCGTGTGCATTACTACCACGGACAAATGGTACCAGATTGTCATTGGTCGTCTCATTGACGGTTTCGGCATCGGTGCGCTCTCCGTCCTGACGCCCATGTACCAGTCTGAGACCGCGCCCCGCCAAGCACGTGGTGCTCTCGTCTCCGCCTACCAGCTGTTCATCACCCTCGGTATCTTTGTCGCCTACTGCGTCAACTACGGTACCGAGTCCATCGAGTCCGAGAATTCATGGCGAATCACCATGGGCATCGGTTTCATCGCCCCCGCCATCATGGGCGCCGGTATGCTGACCATGCGTGAGTCTCCCCGCTGGCAGTACCGCCGCGGTGGGGAAGCCGAGGCCGCCCAGACTCTGGCTCTCATCTCTTGTGTCTCGGTTGACCACCCGGAGGTCCAGC
Source organism: Diaporthe sp. PMI_573 (assembly GCA_021399435.1). NCBI lineage: Eukaryota > Fungi > Ascomycota > Sordariomycetes > Diaporthales > Diaporthaceae > Diaporthe > Diaporthe sp. PMI_573. The sequence goes on along the minus strand of JAJTUP010000015.1, from coordinate 993,096 downwards.
ACGAGCTGGCTGAGATTCGCGAGAAGTACGAGGCTGAGGTTGCCGGTGGCGAGCCCAAGTGGTACGAGATCTTCACTGCTCCGGCTATGCTGCGTCGTGTCCTTGTCGGCATGGCCTTGCAGGCCCTGCAGCAGCTCACCGGTGCCAACTTCTTCTTCTACTACGGCACCCAGATCTTCTCGTCCGTCGGTATCTCCAACTCGTACATCACCTCCATGATCCTCGGTGCCGTCAACGTCTTCTCCACCTTCGGTGGTCTCTACGTCGGCCAGAAGTTCGGCCGCCGTATCTCCATGATCATCGGCGGTATCTGGATGTTCATCTGGCTCATCATCTTCGCGTCTCTCGGCTCCTTCGCCCTGTACCCTGATGGCAACCCCAACGACCCCAACGCCCGCACCAACTCGTCCGTTGGCTCTGCTATGATTGCCTCCGCCTGCTTCTTCATCGTCGGTTTCGCTGTTACCGTAAGTTCCTACATGCCCCATCAAAACCCTGCACGATGCATCTTTAGTGAGATCGACTCCGCTAACCCGCACTCAAATAGTGGGGACCTCTTGTCTGGGCCATCGTGGGTGAAATGTTCCCGTCCCGCTACCGTGCCGTCGCCATGGCCCTCTGCACCGCCGCCAACTGGCTGTGGAACTTCCTCATCTCCTTCTTCACCCCCTGGATCACCGCCGCCATCAGCTACCGCTACGGCTACGTCTTCGCCGGCTGCTGCTTCCTCGGTGTCCTCATCACCTTCTTCTTCGTCAACGAGTCCCAGGGCCGCTCCCTCGAGGAGGTCGACTCCATGTACGTCCTGGGCGTCATCCCCTGGAAGTCCAAGTCCTGGAAGCCCCTGGACGAGCCCGTCACCACCGACAACATGCACTTCAAGCCCGGCGCGCGCGACTTCTCCAAGTCCGAGACTCCCGCCGCGGGACACCACGACGGTGAGGCTTCTGGCCCCAGCAACGCTGTCTAAAAGACAGGGATCAAGGAAAGAAAGAACGTTTTTGTGTGGATTAATGAAGGATGCGACCACAAAACTGGCCTCTGGAGTCGTCCAGAGACCTCATCATGAATCAATGAGTGGAAAGAGAATCATCTAGAGAAAGGGTGATGAAGTCCAGGAGGGGACTTGTATGTATATATGTGTATGTTCGGAGCCGTGTTACTACTACAGTGTTTTATAATGGTCCTGTACTACCACACTGCCTTCTAGGCAAAAGAGAATTATCAGATACCCCTTTGAAATGATATCTGGCTTTTGGTCACGGCTTCTGGGAAGAAATTCTCGCTGTTTCTTCCTCTGTGCCGATCTCGTCTTTATCTCGCGTGCTCTCATTGTTGGCCTGGCCACGCCGAACTTGCGGCGAGAGATGAGCAAGCCTGGCCAGAGCTCCGTCGCCCGCCCCGAATGCGCAGAAGTGATAAGACTTCGTGATAGCCCTCACGCTCTGTGATTGGTCAAGAACGTGTTGACCCTCGCTCTGACCTGCTCGAGTGCCTCGCGCTGCTAAGCCGCGAGAGCACGCACGGATAGATGATGCTTGATTGGCGCGTACCTCTATCTGGCACTGTCCCAGTGGGTCCCGGTGAGATAACCTCTCGAAAACCAAATGCCGCAACCAAATTATTTGGGAACACTGGTGTTGCGTCAGATGTGTGTGTTTGTGTGCGTGTGCGCATGAGTCTATTATCGGACTGTGCGCTCGCGCTTCGTGGCGTCGGAGGAATCCCGAGCGGACCCACTTCAGCCCTACACTCAAAAACGCCGAAACATGGACTCTTTTCGGACGGACTGTGTGGGGCGTCGAACCCCTTTTTGGACGGGCGAAGTGTGCCTTCGCTTGCCCCGGTTAAAAATTTGCCCGCTGCTTCTATTGAATGCTCAGTGTGCTGTGTGCCTTGAGTGTAGCACTGGTGCCCATGACCAGATATATCGGCCAAGCCACAGCAATTTCCTACCAGGCCTTGTCTGGCGTCGAATCGGATGGGCTGAACAGATATCTGCTGGGCCCCGGACCAGTGCCTAAAATTCGAGCATATCACAAACATTGTTACAATAACACAGCCACATTCAAGAAATACGAAAACGTCATTATGGAGAATCTATGGCTTAGTCTTCTTCTTATCTTCTATCTCGCTATCCCATAGGAGGTTTTCCCAAGGGAGGCTATTCTATAGGATGTTGTTACAAAAGAGGCTAGCCTACACGAGGTTTGTTCTATAAGAGGTTAGGGGGTGGATGCTGTGGCCGCACAGTGGACACCCGAGCAAAGCTCGTGAGTAATCATACGTGGGCGGAGAGAATACAATTTGATGGGCTGATTCTACTATGAATAAGAGGCTACCTCGGTAGTATTGATGTTCCAATGACGAATACTCGGCGTATAGACACCAAACCCGGGAGATTCCAGATCGACAAAATGTTCAAGCCTACTGTAGCAGTCGCTCTCAAAGTCCGGATGCTCATTGATACAGACGTCCATGGATAGCTGTCCGACTCCTACATCTCAAACTGTCGCTTTTTTATGTGGACCACCAGCGGCGGCTTCCTCCACACGACCCACGTCTTGTGTTCTGAGTAAGGCTGCGTCCAATCGCGAGACGACGGGTCTAGCCTCATGTCGAACTCCCAGAGCAGCCGGGCCATGATGAGACGCATCTCGTTGTAGGCTAGATGTTTACCAATACAGTTTCTCGGTCCATATGAAAATGGTTCTAATCACAGAGTTAGTTACGAAGAAAAGCGTCGAGAGTCAGAACATATGACTGTTACTCACGCAGGGCGTCCCGCTTGTCAGCAAAGAACGGAGACGACGGGTCCTGGGCGGCGCTGGGCAGCCATCTCTCTGGAAAGAAGGACTCGGGCTGTGCAAAATTGGAGGCTGAAAGGCCGGCGGAGGACTGGTGAACGCCAACGCGGGTCTGTACAAGCGATTCATGTTATCAGCATCAGATCCAGTGCGAGGCAGAATTTCTGTTTGGTGATAGAGGAATGGGAACGCCTGAAAAACTGTTGCAAGCATGGATTTCTGCCGCAGTTGGTACTTACCCCTGGTGGAAGATACACTCCATCAATGTGGATCGGCTCGTCAGTTTGAGGAACAATTCTCTCGAGCGATGTCGCCACAGGTGGGTATAGCCTAAATGTCTCGTTAAGCACGGCAAGCATGTAAGGTAGGCGGACCGTGGCATTGGTGAAGTTGATATCAGCTGCTGATTGAAAAGCACTCCGGACTTCTTCCACTGCTTTCTTGTGTGCGTGGGGTGTTGCCAGGAGATAATATGTGCAAGCCGTCAATAGAGTGGCCGTGGTGTCGCTGCCGGCCACGAAGAGGGTATTAGCGTTCGTGATGAGCTCTTCTGTAGAATTGATATCCTTATCGCCCATCCCCCGTAGCAGGCCTGACATAAAATCCTTGCGGGCCATATCTGAACCCTTTTCAAGACGCTTGCCTACCGCCATCCTTGTGTAATTGTATTGGTCCATGAAACCCTTCTCTACACCCGGTGCAATCACCGGGCTGACGAGCCGTGCCAACGGACCAAGCAAGTCATTGACGACGAAGAGCTTCCTGCCTCTCTCTATGAATAAGAGCACAGCTTCAACCACGTGATGGAAATCATTCTTTTCGAGACCGCCCAGAGACTCGCCGAAGGTTAAATCGGCAATGATGTCAAAAGAAGTGATGTGGAACCATCTACCCATCTCAGCTGGCACACGGGACTCTGCCACGTCTGACAACTTTCGTACCAGCAACTCGACAAAATTGTGGATCATGGGCTCCTGCTCCGCCAGCGACCTTGGCGCAAAGGCGTGTGCAACACCACGGCGGATCCGGGCGTGGTTTGCATCGTCCGCGCTGATGATATTCGATTGAGGTTCGAGTTGTTGATTCGCCATGAATTTGGGAAATTGTCCGTGTGCTGGACCGTAGATGGTTTTCCAGGCCTCGCCGGTAGTAAATGTCATGGCGTTCGGTGCATAGCGCACCACTTTGCCATACCTCTGATGGAAGCGGCGAAGATCTTGATCAAACGTGCCCAGTAGTGTCCTCAACTTGGGTATGAATGGGAATATAATCCAGGTTTTGGGGCCCGGAATGTGGCGTAAAGGACCGTAGTAGGCCTGGTATATGCCCCTAGCAAGATGAAAAAGTAGCCATGAGATGGCGGCGAACAAGGCAATCTGAGGGAGATTTTCCGCAAGAAAGTCACCGCCTGAAGCCATGACGACAAGTAAAAGACTGAGACGCTGTGGATAATTGCTAGGCTGCGTCAGGTGAAGGTGACGATGAGCCTGGGGACTTCAACGCGTGCGGAAGAAAACATCTCCTAATTACTCTGTGAAAAGACTCTTCTCTTTTATGCGTGATCTCAAAGCGGTATATGGAGCTTGCATGTGCCATTGTGGTACAGATAATTGTTAATACCACGGGCGCAGAGACCATGCTCCTCACCGGAGCCGATCTGCTGCCGTGGCCGAGACCAACCACGGTCGCAGAGTCATGGTGTTGTATCGCACCGCCAAGTCTATGCCATATCTCGGTGCGCTGACGTATCAACATCTAGATCGGACTCTATCATGGCCCCGTTGCACGGTTGCATGGACCTAGCGCCCCCCACATAATCGGCGTTAACACACATGTCGAGACGTCGGAATGTTTTCATCCCAGACCGCCACCGATTTTGGTTCGCAAATGTCTACATCTTTGTACGACTTCGCGCTCGCGCGAGTGTCTATCGCCGACAGCTCTCAACCCCTATGGCGTAAGGGCTAGCTTGGTACACAATAGCAGCTGCCTTCAGTCAGGGTCCCGTGCTGATGTTCGACTTTTAGCTGGTGATGATGATCATGCCCATGCTGATGCTCAAACCCGGGATTTCTGATGTCAACTCACCTTAGACCGGGGGGCCGCCATGTAAGCTGATCATGGGTGCTCCATTGATTAATGTCTCGGGCAGAGAAGAGTGGAGGAGAAGGCCGGCCCCATGCGCTCCTCTTCTTTCTCTGCTTTTATTTTCCATTTTTAAAATTCTCTTCTTTAATTATCTTTCATGTTGCCCTACGCGATTTCGTCTCAGCGCGTTGCACATGATTGTATTGGGCCCTGCCTATACATACATACATACATACATATATACTGTATATATCAGTGCCTTCCGCGCTTGATTTAATGTTGAATGTGTTGTTAGGTATGATTGGCTAAGCAACGAGGTGAAGTCGCCCGAAGGATCTCGAGGCTTGCAAAATATGCAGTTGGTTCTATCCTATTGCTTCATTGGGCGAGAAGAATTAGCGCCAACGCCGGCCTGATTACGTCCCCCACGTTCCTGAATCCTGAAGACTCTAGTGCCCATTTAAGAAAGGGGAAAACCTGATGCCCAGCCTGGTCACATATTTGCCACTGCTCATTGTGACTAAACCTCGGGAGCCTTCAAGTTTACTCGTCTTCCCTCATTCTCCAACTGCGCGTTCTTTTCAATTATCCACAAACTGCGATTACAATAGAACCAGTAGGTTCGCCATACCAGAAATAACAAACCTGGACCGCCACCCCGCGGTGCTTTCATATAAATTCTCACCCCTCTATATGCAGTCCAACATAATGACGTGGCCGCCCAAGCTCGACCTAACTCCTGAGCAGCAAGCGAGTAATCTAGAATATTTCCGTCATCAGCTTCTCGAAACTTGCCCTGCCACCAAGCGGGACGATGTCGATCTCAGTGGGAAGACAGCAATATTGACAGACGCCAATGGCGGGATTGGAGTGGAATGGAGTGGAATGCGCCCGTCAGCTCCTTGATTTGGGCTTGAGCAAGCTCGGTAAGTTGATACATATGGCTCATATTGGTCTCTGCTTACAATGACCCGCCCAGTACTTGCAGTACGAGAAGAATCTAAAGGTGAAGCCGCTATCAAGAGAATCTCCACCAGGCGGAAGCTCTCGCAGGGCCAGGTTGAAGTGTGGAAGCTTGACATGTCGTCCTACGAGTCAATTACGACCTTTGCAGAGAAGGCGGACGCTCTCCAACGACTAGACCTCGTAATTCTCAACGCTGGCGTGTACAGAGTCAACATGGAGTTCAACCCATCCACAGGCCACGAGGAAGATGTCCAAACCAATTACCTATCAACTAATCTCCTCGTCCTGTTGTTTATCCGTGTCTTCAAGTCGAAAGGAGAATCTGGGGCACTCTCCACACCCGGGCGTATTGTCATTGTGACTTCAGACTTGGCCGCATTCGCGAAATTCCCAGAGAGGGGCGCAGACCCTTTGCTTCCCGCCCTGGACAAGAAGCCGGTAAAATGGGATATGGCCGAGCGGTATAGTACCTCGAAGCTCATGGTCCAGCTGTTCCTGTCTGAGCTGACCAAGGTTGTCCCTTCTTCTGATGTTGTTATCAATGCTGCCAACCCCGGATTCTGCTACGGAACCAGTTTATCTCGTGATGCCGATGGCACTTTACTAGGCTTCATCGTCTTTTTGATGTCCCATATTATCGGGCATTCCCCTGCAATTGGCGCTCGAGCGGTAATTGATGCCGCTGTTAAGAAGGGACAGGAGTCTCACGGCCAGTATGTAGAAGGTCTTTGATGCCTCCTGACACAGACAATACGCAGTCTAGGCCGGTTGTCTTCGTTCACTAATGCTTTGGAAGACCCAGCTTGATTATTTGGTTTCCCACGGCCTCCTGTCGATGTTATTTGAGTGGTTCGCAAGGTGCCCTGTCCACTTCATTCAAGTGTTCCCTAGTCAGCTCAATGCAGAATTGACTGAGGGAATTCTGCTCTAGAAATTTATATAGACCGATGCCTCAAGTTGTCCACGACCATGCCACTCTGCCACGGCGATCTGCAAGATCAGAGATCAGAAGTAAGAACGGGTCACGAACATATAGTTGAACCCTCGACTTTCGCCGGGTCGCAGCCGACGGTTTGTCAGAGAGACAGTTGTACCGGAGGCGCTCATTTTGGCGCCAGAGAGCTTCTGGACCAGCGTGCCCTTGCCAAGGCCCGAAGGGCCGGAGATGACAGTAGGCCGGACATGCTGGTAGGGCTGCGGCTCGAGGTGTTAGTTCTGTTTTTAGTTCTGCTGAATTTGCGATGGGATTGTTAGCCAGATCCGGCCTCTGTCAGGAGCCAAGGCTCGAAGGAGCGCTGCTGCCTAGAGCCTGTAGGAATCAGGGGAAATTGTTGAGCGACTGCCGGTAGGGCAACAAGCTGAAAGAAGCCGGCAGTCTGCCCCGTTATCCCAGAAACCTCGCATTTGGTAACCTGAATTGCCAACCGCACGATTATTCAGACCTGGAACAAAGCTAGCTGCCTCGTGCACCGAGTATGGAATTCGGTTACAACCAGGAACGACCTCTCAAGAATTGTCCCCTCGACCCTGGAGCGCGATTCCAATGTCCCACATTACCACCTGGGCAAGCGTAGATGCTGTCAGACTCTTATTTATCCTATGTCCCAAGCACACCTCGCTTTCATATTGCAATCTCGGTCTTTGATCCATCGCTTATGATGACTTAGAAAGAATCTGTAGATATAAATGCCGGGAGCGAATTGTGATAGTCTCGTTGTGGAATATGTTCCCTCTTCCCAGCTTCCACAACTTTGCGATTTGTGTGTATTCAGGCGCTTGCCATATTTTCAACATAGTACATCATAAATATTCTTGACGCACGATATCTTCGTTTCAACCGACGCAATGCAGCTGGCGACTGTGATCAGGACCGCAGTCTTTGTCCTGGTCTCGTTTCAGGTGGCTGGCGAGCCCCCCTACTGCGGTGCCATAGAACAGTCTAACCCCAACGTGCCATCCATAACGAGTGTCTCGGGGACACTCACAGTGCCATCTGGCCTTTCCCGGTATGACGGCGCTGGATTCAGGGCGTATGTTGGCATTTCGTGCATGTCAGGTTTCGACGACGCCGTCCAACTCAGCTTAGATATCGACGTAGGTAAAGATTATTTCCTTCGTCAATAGTAGATCACAGCCTGAATGCTAAACAAACACCAGGTCGTCGGCGGTGCCCCTCAGTATAGAGTAATTTTCGACAAAGGTTCCCGCGATGCTGCAAACCGCTACTTGGAAACAGTAACGAATATGCCTTGTAAGCTTGGGAGCCGATTCGCTGGTCTCGAGCCTGAATAATAAAACTACAATCACTGATGTGAGGCAGTCTCTCCGGGCGATCTCGTTCACCTGAGCTTAGAAGTCAGTCGTGATGGAACTGAGGGCGTCATGTTCGTACCCCCCCCCTCCCCGGAGCCCCATAAGCAACAGGCTCTTCTCGTCTCGCTGCCGGAACCAGACAAAATGATAAATACCTATGGATGGCTGACTGGATTACAACGCGCAAAGGACCGCACAAAACTTGAACAACGGGCAAAGAAGGAGCGTTACCCTGTCGAACAACAGCTTCCCCTGCCGCTCAGTTGCTCAGTGGATGTTTGATTCCTGGACGAACACAGACTTTTCGGGCCTGGAGCTGCAGCTTGACGACTGCTTGTATTCGCGTGAGGGAGGTACGCCGATTGCAGGAATCAGCAGCTCAACTTTGTACAGCACTAGTTGTACTGCTCGGAGGAAGGACGATGATAGTATTCTGCTAATAAATTGATGCTGAGGCCGAGCGGCCCCTTGAATGCTGGGAATACAACCAGGGAAAGCAAGTCGTGGCATATCCACCCGCTGACATGTCAGGAAGAGTTGTAATGTATCAACGTTATTTGATTATGGTTGCATTGGATATGAATGATACAATCCAAGGTGTGATACGAAATGCAATGCGATGAAATGCAATATATAACATTACTAAGGAGGCATCTAATGACCATGCAGATACGAGAAATGTAACTAAATAGTTACACATGACACCTATAAATGTCAGATCTACCACAAATAAGAGCACCTAGGTAAGGAGTTCTCATTACGACACAAGTTCCAAGGAAGATACGGCAAAAGGCAAAATAGTTAGAACCAACATTCCGGCTCGACCACAGTGAGAGCGGGACAGATGATGCAAAAGTGATCGACGCCGGCATGATTCGAACATGCGCCTCCGAAGAGAATAGATGGCCAGAAGCACCCAAGGTATTTCTAGTCTATCGCATTAGACCACTCTGCCACGGCGCCGGATGATGAAATCCTCAGAACTTGAAGGGCTGAGAGTCATGTGAGAAGAAAGTCGGTGAGGAAAACTTGGGCGTTTGTGAAAGCTGGTCTAGACTGGTCTTGGGATCTGCAAATTGCCGATTGCTCCTCCGATTGGTAGAGTAGTGGATCGAATAGGGGTGTGTGGAGCTGGGTTGTTCTAGCCGTTACGAGTAGACCAGGTAGTCCACTATCAATCATGAAAGAAAAGAGAATTGGGGTGAACAACTTGAACTGAACTTGCAAATCACGACTGTACCTAGGTAGCGTAGGGATTCCATGGAAACCCCTCTGATTCAAGGTCCAGCAATGATGACTGTGTCTTTCCGATAGGTTGTCTCGCAGCCCGATTACTGCACAAAATGCACAATACCTGCACATCCATGTGCCCAGCTATGCCATGTCAGCAAGTTCTGAACCAGTGCATACCAGTGCATACGACTGCGGTCAACACAAGAAAGGAAACTCGATACGAGGTTACCTGAAATGTCGACGATCCAAATTCAAGACAGTGATTGGCACGGGTCTATACTGACGGAATTTGTGATTTCACAGCATTCAAACATCTGGAGTTGTGTTGGGCTCGATTGGAGAAAGACGGCCCTCAGAAGACCACAACTAATCTGGACCTCGGCATGCCATGGCATAGGATATTCCAAATGAGTGAGAATTTAGTCCACTTATGCCAACGCTTAGTACCACTCTGCTTTGAAATCATTTTCGCGGTGCTGAGGTGTAGTCTGAGCCTGTCCTTGATTCGAATCGGTCATATGTGCATCACTCGCTGAATCCAAAGCCGAGGTTCCGAGAGCGTAAACTTTATATGAAAGCTTCCAGCCCTGAAGCACCATCCGAGATAACCCTGAGAAATAGGATTGGTTTTCTGCCCAAATAACTCGGGATGACCCTTGACGAAACCGAATGGCCCCGCGAACTTTCGACGCCTGTGCCCGATGGGATGACAGCATTCAACACATTTGGATCGCGATGAAGCATGAAGTCTCCTTACTCGGAAATAGGACGCCCGGTTGCTGAACTCGGGAAAATCACCAGTGTTCCTGGGCCGTGAAAAGCAGATATAACACCAGCTAGATCTTCAGTTCAAGTCATACCATTTCATGACTCACCAGTTCAGTCGCAGTCAGATGCATTTAGTACCATGGAGCCTCAGACATCATCAGATGTGGTCACCGTCGACACCCTCCTCCGCCGAATGGTGGAGACTGCGCCAGACAAGGTGATGATTTCCTACCCAGAACGCGAGCTGGATTTCAGAGACTATACAGCCAAGGACTTGGATCGATTAACGAGAAGTGCAATAAGCACGTACCCCAAATCCCTCGGAGAGTCTGTGCAAAATGCGAAGCCCGGCGATGTGCCAGCAGTTGCCATAGTCGGACCCTCCAGCCTTGAATATTACATCCATCTCTTTGCCCTCAGTCGAATGGGCCTGACGACTGTGTGCCTGTCACCACGGCTGGCCGACAATGGATTGGCGCACCTCATACGGCTTCAGCGATGCACGGCCGTTTTCGCATATGGCACTTCAATTCAAGTCGTGGAGAGGGTGAAAACTACCCAAGGGAATCTGCCGGATTTCAAACTCCTTCACATGACCAAAGTAGCGGATCTCGAGGCCCTTTCGCGTCACAGAGTCCCAGTCGACCTCCCCACTTTAGAATATAAAGATGATTCCGACACGCCTTTCTTCGTTATTCACAGCGGTGGCACAACCGGCCTGCCAAAGCCTGTTGTCCGCCACGTGGGCCATGATCTCAGGCACATGGGACGACGTATTGCGGAGACTGTTCCAGACATGCTGGCGACACTTCCCGTTTTCCACAGTTATGGCTTCGCCCATTTCATTGCCACACTTTGGGGGACGTACAGACTGAGTCTTATGAACGCCTCCCGTCCTATGACCGCGTCAATCATTCTAGAAGCACTAGACATCACGAGGAGCGAGGCTCTAGCGACAGTGCCACACTTACTCAAGTTCATCAATGAGATCCCAGGCGGCGCAGAAAGACTTTCTCAGCTGCAGCGCGTGGCCGTAGCGGGCGCAGCTACGCCAGAGGTACTAGGGAACGAGCTGGTGGAGAAGGGTGTGAAAATCATGTCTCCATACGGGCAGACAGAAAGTGGTGGCTTGATGGTCAATTGCTCGGGACGGGACTGGATCTGGCTGAAGGCTTTGCCATTCGCAGAACCGCACCTGAAGTTCGAGCCGTACGGGGACAAGGAGCAAGGTCTGTGGCACCTTGTTGTGCTTCCCGAGATGCCCACTTTGGTCACGTCTAACAGACCTGATGGCTCGTACGAGACCAAGGATCTCTTTATGCGCCATCCCACTGACCCCAAGAAGTGGAAGTTTTCCCACAGGGCCGACGACATAATTGTATTGGTTAATGGCTTGAAAGCGGATCCACATCTTCTAGAAGAGGCCGTGGAAAAGAACCGCGACGTGAACACCGCGATGGCTTTTGGTGCAGGGCGCGACTCCCTCGGTCTGATCGTGGTGCCGTCGGCCAGCGCAGCAGGGTTGTCCAAGGAAGAGCTGGCGGCTCGCATTGCTCCTGACCTCGAGCTGGGAAACTCCAGAGTTTCAGCCTATACACGAGTCTCACTTGATTCTGTCATATTCAGAGACGCTGGCAGTGAAGTTCCAAGAACGGCCAAGGACACTCTTATCCGCTCCAAGTTCCACGAAATATGCAAAGAGGACATCGAGTCGCACTACGCCGCAAGAGAAGCGCAAGGCAACGCACAGATCTCCGTGGCAGACGACGAGGTCGAGGGCATTGTGAGCGAAGTCGTGAGCTCGGTGCTGTCAGTCGGATATGCCACACTGGGGGGTGACGACGACTTCTTTGGGCTGGGCATGGACTCGTTGCAGGCATCACACGTCCGCTCGCGGCTTCTCAGGCGCGTCAACGTCGGCGGCCGTCCCCTGCCAACCAATGTCGTCTTTGAAAATCCCACTGTGAGGCAGCTCACGGACTACTTCCTGGCGCTGAGAAATTCACAGGACCTCAAGGACGTGAAAGCCTCTGAGAGAGCCATCGCACAAGGACTAATACAGAAGTACACTCAATTTCCGCCCATCGAAACTCGAGGCCTGCAGGCTGGCCCTGGGCGCGTTGTCGTAAGATACCACCGATTGGATGAGCTCCTCAGAATATTGCTAAATTGTCTAGCTGCTCACTGGGGCCACTGGTTTCATTGGCCGCCATGTAGTCCATCGTCTCATGTCATGCCTCAACGTGGACCGGGTGTATTGCCTCGTCCGAGCGGACTCGGATATAGCGGCAGACCTACGCATCACCGAGTCCCTTCGCGAGGCCCGTCTAGATGTTGCTGATCACAGTGCAAGGTTAAAAGTTGTCGCCCTTGCCTCTGACATTGGACAACAACATCTCGGTCTCAACGACAAACAGTACGATGCGTTGCGTACTTCGGTCACAGACATCATTCATGGTGCCTGGGCTGTCAATTTCAACATGTCATTGCCATCCTTCGAGCCATCTATTGCCTCCGTCTCTCGATTGCTGGGACTTTCAATGTCTTCCCCTCTACACCCAAAGCCAACCTTCTCATTCATCTCGAGTATCGCCACTGTAATGCGGGCGAGAGAACAAGGCGTGGTCAAGGAAGCTAGGTATGGATGGGAGGCCACAACTCCCATGGGCTACGGACAGTCGAAGTGGGTTGCAGAGGAGATCTGCGTCGCAGCCGACAAGTATGCTGCAAAGAAGGGTGTCGCTCTGCCAGTCCAGATGCTCCGAGTCGGGCAGGTTGTGGGTGACACAAAGCACGGAATATGGAATCCTAAAGAGGCGATTCCATTGACAGTGCAGAGCGCCCTGACAATTGGCGCGCTTCCTCTTATACAGGGGGACGACGCGACCTTTTGGCTGCCAGTCGACATAGCTGCAACTGCTGTGGTCGAACTAGCCTTTCGCAGTCGATCCCGTGGCGACGGCAAAGAAGCACGGATATTTCATCTTTCGAGCACTACTCCGGTACGCTGGAATACGGAGTTCCTACCTGCTCTCAAAAGAAATAATCTTTCTTTTGAGACCATCCCTGGGCAGGAGTGGGTACGTCGGCTGGAGAGCGCAGTCCCCAACCACAGACTGCTTCAGTATTTTAAGGCGAGGTACGGTGCGGTTCGTGACGAGCAATCTTCTCAACGCGCACGAGGCGCATTTGATATGTCTGAAGCGCAGAGGTATTCCAGCACATTGAGGGAGGTTCCCAAGATAGACGAAAAGCAGGTTGGGCGATTTTTGACTTACTGGATGGGACTGGAGAAATGGAAGTCTGTCCGGAGAGGAACTGACATTGACGGCCAAGCTTGTACAGCGACGAAGGGCAAGAGAGATAGCGGCATTGGCATAGGGAAGATTTAGTGATTTCAACAGACTGCAGGCGAGAAAGGCTTTCATGATGTGTCCGATCACCGGAGTGTTGATTCATACTTCATACACAGTGCTGCGATTTAGTTCCACCTGAAGAGCGACCTATTGGGTCTTAGACAGAATGCTGTGTACAAAGCGCTTGAGTCTTAATCTGCAACAAGCGTATAGGAAGGCAGAAATTCGATTTCCAAGCGTCGTCCACAAAGGCAATCGTCGGGTTCAGAACACGAACTCTCAAAAGCAGCCAAGACCTGTTAGTTCCAATGCATCCCCTCCAACCAGGTGAGTTCAGCAATAGTATCAGCTCTCGCAAACCAGGTCCAGGTTCCTATGCACTCATCGCAACATCAACTCCTTCGACGTTTGACTTGGACAAGCAAGACGAGAGGGCTCAAGCAAGAAATGGTCTCCCCTGGCCCTAAGACGCCGTAATCTTTTCCGAGAATTCCCGGCCATCGTTGTTCCCAACACCGCTCCTCTCTTGTCGGCTATTCTCCTGTTCGTAAGTGAGAATTTCCTCGATGTGACCATCCACGTCGGTGGTAACAACGCGGCTGTGCTTCTGGAGCTCGAAAGACCGCTTCCGCATACTCTCGCGCATCTTCTCTTCGATACCAGATCTCGGCGCCCCCGGAATACTCTCCATCATCCATTTGGCTCCCGCCCAGCCGTTGGTGCTCCCCGGTGTCTCATCCCCGACGTATCTATGGATCTCATCGGCTGCGATCCCAAGCTCATCACAGTCCCCCATGAGAAGGTGGAGTGCTATGTTCCCAAAGCCGGGAGGCACATCGTCGCTATCGCGCAACTCGGGATGTGTGGACAGTAGTTGCATTTCTAGCTTCCAGATGACATTTGCGCACTCGATATTGAGGCAGACGTATGGGAAAGAAATTTGAAGCACTTCCTGGTCAAGCCCCAAACTGAGGTCAGCAAGCAGCTGGGCCACTGACTTGGGCTTTTTGGCGGTGGAACGAGATGTTTTCGGATTTGCAGCCGTGCGGTGCTTCCGATCCTCGCTGTCCTTGTAGGCCGCCGCGCGCTCTGTGATGGCTTGCAGGTCCTCTTCGTTCAGTCCGTAACGGTCACCAGCTCTGCAGAACCTGTCTTCAAACATTAGCGAGACCGGGCCAAGCTTCTGCAGGACCTTTCCCTGGCCCTTCTTGCGGGACTTAAGTTGTTCTTCAAGATTTCGACCCCGCTTCCCCTTTCGGTCTCGACAGTCCGGCGCAGTGTAAGCTAATGACATTGCTCCGGCCGCGAACAAATAGGCCTTACCGAAGGCGTCTTCTGTTTTCTTTTCCGGTGGTTTTCCCAGCATGAAGAGATTGGGACCCTGCAACTCTGTCATGCAGTGATCCAGATCAAACCAGGTGGCCTTGACGAGGTCGTAATTGGCACAAGCATTATAGAGATGCGCCATCTTCATGATTGACCTAGAGCAAGTCTCAACAGTAATACCAGCTTCCTGCTGCATCAACCGCGCTGTGTGCAATAGAATACCACAGAGGATCGGATGACGTGTCATCAAGTAGTACTTGTTCAGGTTTGGGTAGCTCGTGTGACCCATGTGCTGGATCTCCTCGTCGAGTCGCTCGGGAAGTAAGCACATGAGCACGGTGTAACCCAGCTGAGCTGCCTTGGCAGGTCCGTTACTTTGACCGTCGACTCCTTCTCCCGGGGTTTCAAAGATAATGGATGTGTAGAGCTCATGGGCCTTCTGGAAAAATCCGAGTCCGCCATGTAGGAAAGTGTTCAGAACTTGAAGCGGTCGGGGCTGGGTGCTTTCATCCAGGAGTTCCTTCACTTCCCAGAACAGCTGGACACCAAAGACGGCCCAAAGCTTGATGTCGACGTCTTCATGCACTGTTGAGCCCAGAGTCAGCACTTGAGCTCTCATAGAACCAAGAAAGGTGCATCGTTCAAGACCATGGCAGACAAAACACTGTCTGACCATGCGCGAGCCGCAACCCAGCATATGTTTGCACCAAAAATGCAGTACTAGCCAGAAAATTCTCTCCAGGGAGAAACTCACTGATGCGAAAGCCGCGAGACGCCTCGTCGAGGAAAGGAAATACGGGACCGACCCCGTAATTACCCAAGAATGAGAGTTCGTAAAGCCATTGAATGTCATGACCGCGGCAATTCCGCACTTGCTCGAAAAGTTTGGCATCATCCGGGCGAGCACCTTTGCCCATGCGCAATGGCTCGTGACCAGTTGGCCGCTTGAATGATGGATTGGTCTTGGTGAAGAACTCCATGCAGTACAGCTGCACTAATGTGTAAGCCCATCGAAAGCTCTGAGAATCAAGGAGCCACTCTTCCATTTCTTGAATCTCGTATTTGGCGGCTTTGTGTGTATTGAAGTCCGGCGGGTGATTGGCTTGGCCTGCGGTGTCTGTTCCTAGGAGCGGTGCATAGACGTTTGTCCCACAAGTCTTGTCGTTGATATCTTTGATCCAGTTACCCAAGGAGTACCAGTAGACTGGTAGTTGAGTCTCCTTGGCATCGAGGCTCTTCGTGTACGACTCGATGACGGGTCTAGCCTGATTCTCCAGGGAGCGAACGAGGTCGATGGCTGTATTGGTGGTCACCGCGGCGGCTGCTAGGTCGACATTCCCGTTTTCCCAACCGGCCCATTGCTTCAAGACCGCCCCTCTTATCGACGTCATTTCATCTCGCAGAGATCCCAGCGCAAGCCAGGCTTCCTCGCGAGAGGTTTCGGAATAGGCTGCAAATACCTGGGAAGGAGCTATGTTGGATGTTTAATGATCAGTGGGCGTGTCAAAACAGAGGCTGGTAGGAACTAGTAAAGACTAGGCAAATCAGGATGCATTGAGTACCGTGGGACTCACCAAGAGAAGTCCTCCAAGAATCAGCCTTCTCCATATCCTCCGCTGCAACTGCAGAGCTTTGTTCTTTGGAATCGGCGTTCGAGGAGGGCGAGCTCTCGGGTGTCTTCAACCTCAGCTCGGCAAACATATTGGTTGAGTTCTTTGCGATGGCGTTGCCAGAGATTTCACCAAGCACTTTCTTGCTTGGGGTCCTGGGCTGGGTCATGTTCAGAGCCGTCGCGACTTGCTTGTTGTATTTTGGGGCCAGGATGGATCGTACACGCCCCAGCACGTTGATGGGGTGGATGTGACCATCCTGTTGGCCTTTGGCGAGGAATACCGTCACATCCTCACCGTTGATGTGACGAAAGCAGTCCTCGCGGTCGCTAATGATCTTGTCGATGATGGTGATGATCCACTTGGGAATCCTTCCGTGCACGCTAGATGACTTCGCAATGACCTCAGCAAGGGGCACATAACTGCTCAGTGCGAGCTTGGGAGCTCTCTGGCGCGTCAACTCATCAATGGTGCCGCCAGCAGCTCGTTGCTTGGCTAACTTCCGATCTTTACCCTTGGGGCGAGTCGACTTGGTGTCGTCGGAAGACGAGTTAATTGGCTTGGTGAGGGTGGCTGACGCACCACAGAGATTTCCTGTGACGGCAAGGAAAGTTGCGAGGTCATTTTGGTTGGTCTTGTACCGACCATATTTGGTGGAAACAGTTGAGGGCAACATGGTGTGCCAGGCACGTCAGCAACATTTGAAGAGATAGAACACTTGAGGGATGGAGCCGGTAATCGTGGCGTGGCTCAAGAAGGTAGAGGTCGATTTGACGTTGGAGATGGCGATGCCATGAGACACTCAAGTAACAGATTGTGGCAGATCGCACAGTATCGAACGGGGGAAGTGAATCGTGGTCGCGGTGCGAAGAGCATCCATCCATGTGTTGTTGCTCGTTGCTCCGATGGTTGCCATGCAAATTAATGCAAATGGGGTAGCTGGGTTGTCGTGTTGAAGATCCGAAGGAAAGCACTCAAACGTCATGGTGTTTCTGTTTTGTTTTGTTTTGTTTTGTTTTGATGTTATTTGGCACATCTGCAAGCACCAAAAGCGCGTTCACAGGCACGCCAGACCACATCTACAGATCAAACGCCACTACAGTCCTTTGGTATCCCCTTCCGCTCGACTTGTGCCGCATTTGCTTTTTCAAAGTACCGAGGAGAGGGTAAACGAAGAGTATGCCGGTATCAAGATGCAGCTCGATTTCGACTCGAGGCAATCGCATGCCATGTGACTGCAGACCACTCAACAAGCACCGTACAACAAGCACTGAAAATCATGAAGTCCCCCAAAAACTCATCTATACCCCAAAAGTGGCCGTCTCAGTTGGCAGAACCACCATGGTAAAACAATTTTAGTTCATCAACCTAAGTCGGCCTCGCATTTCCCTCCTCCATTTCCTCAACATCATCCCTGTACTCCTCATTGAGTGGTGTGTATTCTGCGGCGAGTGACTGAAACGGGGTTTGTCTAGTCGTGACAATGTGCAAAGCCTCGGCGGCGGCGAAATAGAGATGTATGCCGCTAATGTCGACAGTTTTAGCAAAAGGGCCATGGGAAATGAAGGTGGAATGAGGGAGACGGACAAGTTTATCATGAGAAATACCGAGCCATACGTGCCCAGAATGACCATCTCGGATTGCCAGGGTCTATGAAGACAAACCCATGTTGGAATGAGAAAAGCAAGATACCAAACAGCGAGAGCGCTGTCGGCATAGAATACGTTTTCTGGCGTCAAAGCCTGGATTGGCGACCCGAGAGCCGCCACGCGATCACGATGCAATAGCAGGCCGCCAAACAGGGCCGAGACCGCGAGAGGTAATATTCCCAGAGCCGGGAACGCCCAGCTGGAGCCAACGCCATGGATGAGGAGGATGAGGAAAGCTGGTGGAAATGATAGTATCGTGACGCGGCGCAAGAAAACGGTCGAGCTGACGCCGCTGTCGTGTGGGTAGGTAGGCATCTTGCTGGCTGTTGAATATGGCTATTTGATGATGAGATTCAGGATGAATTTGACTAGCGGCCATCCGGTAACGGCGAGAGAGCGCGACGTGTTTTGAACAGGTCAGAGAAGAGCAAAACCTTTGCTTGTTAATCAAACTCGGTTCAAGATCAAGCAGTGTTTGGATCGGCAGTTGCCTTGTGTGAGTCTGCCTGGAGGATTCGTGACACAGCGCTACAGCCACATCCGGATCAGCGTACGTATTCGACCCAGCGCTGGAACAGGTGCATCCTTCGTGGCATAGCAGCTGTTTAGTGGGGCTTGGCATCAGCACACAGCCTGCCACGCCAGCATCGGGACGCACATCCCTGATACAGCCACATGTGGGGGCTTGTGTAGTGGATTCTTTTGGGCGAGCCTGAGAAGCAGTGATTCCAGGACTTGACTTAGTATCATGGTCTTCAAAAACATGTGACACATTGGTATTTGGTCGTATTTCCAACCGCCCTCTGGCATTCTACCTAGGTAGCATGGCTTCGTATGCACCCAACATTCACCAAGTGGTCGGCCCAAAAGTCTCCCCATCACCAACTGTCTTGAGAACGGCCGTGTATTCCGCGTCCTAATACGAAAATGGCATCAGCAAAAATCTCTATGGGGATATGGAAAGAGCTGTGACATACCATCGTGTTGTAAACACCAACGTTGCCCCACCACTGTGGTATTGTTGCTCCGGGGAAAGTCTGCAACAGGTCATGTTAGTTATCATCTTTATCACAACAACAGAGTCGGCTCCAGGATTCAGAATTCTGTCCTTGACATGTACACCACCGTGATCCACAACCAAAGTACCCCCAAGAGACGATATTGATGAATGTGAAATCATGCTTACAATGGCGAAAAAGATGACGATGGTCGAGATGATTAGTCCGGCATCAAGAGCAGCTGCAGTGACATAGTTGTACTGGCGCCACCAGCCATGGAATCGTTTCCTGATAAAGTGATTGAAGATTAACGCGACTATTCCCCAAGTCGAAAACGACAACGGAGTCGCTGGTGGCAGCCAGCCCATTGCTCCGAGCATGACTGGCGCGTGGAGGGTGCGACCGATCCAGCTCAGACGACCGCCATATTTGACAAAGGCGTAGAGAATGCAAGGAAGGACCGCTCCGATCACCCAGAAGACGTTGAAGTACTGGTAAATGGAACCAGTGCCAAACATTCTGTACGGGCCGATAACTCCCCAGACGATCGATGAAGAGAAGAATGCACGGCCATTGGGACAGGAGAATTTTGCGGGTTGGTCACTGTCAAGACGAGTCAGTATGCTGACCGGAGAGTACTGCCAAGGAGAGAGATATTTTGCCCGGGAGGCAACTCACATATCGCAGACACCATCGATATTCCCGAGTGTCCAATTCATGACTGCAATCTGCACAAATGTGGCCCATGCAGTCGCCACCACTTGACACCAGAAGGTTATCCTGGGCGGAACCTTCATGTAGTGCCCCAACTTCAAGTCACCGGCATATGTCTGAGCCTGGCCGAGCACGATTGTGCTGTAGACCTTGAAAATCATCACGCCAATAGGCTGACCTGGTATCATGAAGCCAGCCAGGAACGGGGATAGAACGTTGAGCGCCAGCGCGAGGTTCGATATAGCCAGGATTGTTGTAGACGGGATCATGAAGACAATGGCAAGGATGATAGCCACGAAGAACGCCCACCAAGGCAGCTGAGAGTCATATCCCAAAGCTGTGGCGAGACCGAGCCCCATGGAGATGACAAAAAGGGCAAGGTACCACCAATCAGGTGCATCCTGGTATTTTTGCATCAATTTCATGTGGATATCCGGCTCTTGGTTCCTGGCTGCTTTCAGTCGGTAGATAATATCTTTTCCGTGGAACAGCCCGCAGTGCACCAATGCTGCAGTCAAAGCCGCAAAGGACAGCCCATAATTCAGAGCGAACGTAGGTGGGAGGAATAGTGGCGAGTATTCCTGATACTTTTTCAGGTCGAAAGTAAAGTTGTCTCCTAGGATCCTGCTCACATTGTATTTGCTTTGTGTATTGTCGTAGGTCTGGGAGGTGTTAATTGGCAGGTATTGACTGTAGATAGCTCCAGAGTACGTGATGCCGATTGTTGCAAGGATGACAAACACGAAGAGCCCCGTGAGCTCAGATATTGCGGTATGTACTGGGGCGAGTAGAGGGTCGCCCAAATACGCAGTGACATATGTCCAGTCGAATGTGATGGGGATCAGAGAGAGGCCAGTATAGCCACCGAAGAGTTGGTTGACGACGACACTATTGGGCTTGATCCAGGTGATGAAGGCGAAAACTGAGAGTCCTTGCCATAGGACTGCCGGAATCCACTGGCAGGCCTGAAGTTAGCAACGCTCGATGGCATTTGATTTTCTCAGAGTACAGGTGTTTAGGCAATTGCTTACGTAGTAGCAAAACATGGACATCAGAACATAGAAGAAATATCTATAGCGGCTGATGGTCCAACCGTTGCTCTCAGATCCATCACTCTTGCTCTTGTCATGCAGTGCGAAGAAGAGGGACGTGCTACTGAATTGGTTGGGCCCTGTGGCGAGGGTTAGTCTTGTTGGTGATGATTGGGAGCAGGTTCACGTCTTACATATCATCGCAGCCGGCCACACAAGGAACCTCCGCGAAAGACCTGCCAGACCAATGCCAATGAGCTGAGAGCTTAGCGTGAAAAGAAGCTGGAACCCCCATCCTAGATTCACATTGTAAAATGGCTTTCCCTGAAGTGCGAGCAGAGCATCGGTGCTGTAAGCGTATCCAATGGAGACATTCGACATCAAAGTGACGACCACATGTTCCTTGATTGTGAAAGGCCCAGTGTTGAAAGTCCACTTCACACCAAATGTGTTGAAGACCCTGGTGGGCACAACCTTGGCCCAGAAGCAGCCGATGGGGTAAACAAGCAGCTGAACGACTAATGCTGGAAAGTTGATCGCTGGACTGCGCATACTCAAGAACATGTTCAGGCCACTTCCAATTGTGACAAAGAACAAGCCTAGTATCCAAGCCCGCACTGTGTTGGCGACACCTCCGGAATCTGTTGCTCGCACCGCTGCTCGCACCTCATCATACGGGCTGTCCTCGGTGAAGAGGGCGTCCGCCTCAATGATTTCTCCGGGGTCACCATCGTGCAATGCCTTCTCAAGGAATTCGAGTTTCTCCTGCGGCAGATTCGGGTCGAATTGATGTGCGTGCTTGATCTTCTCAAGACCGGACGTTGCTTGGCTCACATCGACAGCACTGGACAGGGCGCCCTCCTTCTCTGGGGTAGGAGAGCCAGTTGATCTCATCGATTTAATTTCAGCCATGCCTGCAGCTGTGGCCGATGATTGGAATTGCCAGAGTCGATGGCAAAACTAGAGGGTCACAGGCGAAGGTCGTCTAGGAACGCTGGTACAATGAGCTCGGCGAGATGGGCAACACGATACAAAAGGGTTCGATGGGTGACGCGGTTGGTCTCTGGGGAGAGCCGACGGTTCATTTGCCTCAATGCGACGTAACATTGTACCCCAACAGAGCTACCTATTCCCCTTACGACCCAACCTGGCCATGTCGGATTTGTGAACCGGCGACTTATCTGCGTTATACCTCCCATATCCGGCCATGCCACCCATGGCAAGATAAGACCACGAGGGCACAACTCCACTTTAGGATCGGCAATACGCGGCGCTGAATCCTAAGATAACTATTGGGCAGGCTGTGTTAGAGGCGCGCCTGTGACCGGCTCTCATGTTTGGAACATCAGGGCAATTCCCATTGTGAGTCCCACAGCTCTTGAGCTACATGGCTGCGTTCTTATGAGGGTGCTCATGCCGAGCCACGGTGGATTGAGCGCAATGCCCATTTACACTAGATCGCTGTGCTGCTGCCTTGGCGAATCCGGGGTAAAAGCTTGAAGCGTGATCCTTCCGAGTCATATTGTGGATGAACAAGCCTTAGGAGCTGGATAAGAAGAGATTGCCCCGAGTCAGTTGCTACGTCTGCCACATGCCCAAACAAATCCTACTTGCAGGCTCACCACTTTTGACGTACGGCGAGATGGTGGGCGAGATGGTGCAGATCTGCTGGAACGGCTCAATAAGCGCGACATCCCGGGCCACGGGACAATCGCAGCCGAAGAACGGCAGAATAGGTACCCTCGCCCCCTCCTCCCGGAGCCACAACTTCAACAGTGGCTATTCCTGTCTGCGTACTTGTTGCAGAAAAATTATTAGTGCTGATAGATTAGGCTATTTGTCTGCCCAGCCGAGAGAAGTCGCGCCGGACACTAGAATGGCCACATCCCAGGACTGCAGTTGCAACATAGGTACTTTACCAAGATCATATCATACATTTATATCCATTTAGATAATGAGACGTCACTTGGGATTCACGGCACGGTGACTTGAGGTTTGCACCAAGTTATGTGGATTTTACGAGTAGGCTTGCCTAAGGAAGAGAAAAGAAGGAAGAAAGAAATCCTCCGGGGTTATGCAAGCCACCTGCAAGTGTGTGGCAACTAACAAATATTTGAAGGCGGGGCCAAAGGTTACCTCGCTCGCCTCCGCTCGCCCGTTTTGCATCTTCTCTGCTCTGGTTCGTAAATCTTCTGGCTCATCATCCACAGACTGCACCTATCAAGTTGCCCGGCCTGCTGGTTTTGGAGATTGCCTGTGCTGGCATTCTAGACTATGCAGGTAGTTGGCAAAAGTCTCCCATAGACATTTCACGTCGTACACTGCTAGGCTGAATCCACCACTCGTTCTTCACTCCGGCATCACGCCTCCGGCCGTGTTGCAAACACTAGAATCCGCAAGATGGGTTGCCAGAAAGCACACACCCATCCACTATAGCATACTTGGTTGTTCTAATCCATCGTAGTGAAGCTTGTCAGCTCGCCATGCACGCGCTCGGCCAGTCTCGAGGCACCGTTGTCACCTGCAGCTACTGCATACAGTCCGGTCTAGCCTGTCCTGGCAGTCTCGAGGCTCTCCGAGGCAGATTCTACGACGCAGCCACCCAACTTATCCTGTCCCAACCCCTTCTTTCGCCTTGAGCAACTCTATCTCCGAAATGATTTCGACTGGATAGAAATTGGGACTCGAATCAACTTGAGCCGGTGTACCTTGAGTCAATGCAAACCCAGCTCCATTCCAGGTACGACCATCTCTCAACACAGCCTGGCTGGAGAGTAATAATACTACACAAGCCCGCGGCCGAGTCCATGGAGGTGTTGTAGGTTTGGAACCACGTTCATCATGACGGGATGAGTGGCAAAATATTTCATCGACAGTTGCTACGAAACCTCAATAAGAGCTTAAAGCAGAACGACGCAACGGGCTCATATTACCCAAGCTTCCAAAGGGCTCAGACAGTTGGGTGGTTGACCTTCCGGACTGTTCTGATAAGTTGCCACCCAATCCTGAACTTGTGTCTCCGCGGCCCATGACACCAGCATTTCTACTGAGGGTTCTCTAGAGGGAATTAAAACCGCCTTTGCTTTTCCCACCAGGCAACACGCACGCAACCTAGGCTCCAATACAGGCCTCGCTCTTCGCGACCCGCTTCCGTACCTTCACAGTCGACAACAAGACAGTCGCAAAATTGGTTGGTGCTCGCCGCTCCCACCGCACCACCCTGACAGGCCTCACCCAGGGCCTCGTTCTGATCTCACTCACATCCTTGCTGAAGGAGGCGAAGGGCTTTGCAAGCAGGACACCTTACGATCTGCGGCATTTCCTGCCGTCACACCCCCCGAAATACCCCTAGCTGCAGCCAAGAGAGTCGATGTGCAATTATGTCTCGTTTGTGGAGCACAAATTCAACGCCGTGGGCCTGGTAGGCAACCTGGAGCGATGGATGAACGATACTGGGGCCCAGTCATGATGGATTGGGTAGCATCCTAGAACGTATTCATTTGTGACATGAAAGAATCTGGCACGAAGTTACAGCCGTGGTAGCAGTTTATGTTTACCATGCCCACGCGACCACTTTTATATCCAAGCTACATGCTCGGCAGAGGCTCAATCGCCGATGAGGCTACAAGCGAAATCCCTGTTTGGACATGCCAGCTGAATACTTATATCTGCCCGAGCCTTCTAAAGAAGAGGTTGGAACACGCGACGGTTAGTTTTGTTCGGCCCCTTGCGCCTCGGCAGTCCCGTAAATCTTGCACAAGGAATTATTGATCAGTCTTTGAGAGCGCTCCGACCCACCTGTAAGATCTTTTTAGTCCGATCAGAACTGCCATAGGGTTGCGCCCCGAAATCACCATCCCGGTACCCTCGTACCTCAATACGATGGATGAGGGCAAAAACAGGCATTTCTATCCTTCAATATGACATAAAGTCATTGGCACATCCGTTGGCTTTCGATCACTTCGAGACGCATAAGCAATTGATACATTCTACTCAGCAAGCAAAAAGGCCAACTGGCCTTTTAAGTCACTGCATCGACACCCGTGAAAATGTCTCTCTGTCTTTGCAAAAGGTTGCTGAAAGAAGGCCAAGGGGGAGAAGGACATGCTTTCCATCCGCTGTATTTCTTCTTGTCCTGCCCGCTACATTCGACCTCTGGTGAGCGCCTTCAACAATCCGATGTCCAGGGTGTAGATTTCGAACCCCCTGCTCTTCGACTCTGGTCACTGGATGACTACCTTAATGATGAAATCGACGATGCCAATCCCGCGCTCTCAGAGTCGCCTTTCATATCGGAAGCTAGCTCAAGCGCAAGCCAATCAAAAACACCGACGCCTTTCCGACCCCGTCCGGCGGAGGTGGAAGGACCACTTGTTGACGCTGAACCTGTGAAGGAAAGAAAAGGCGATAGTACTGAGACAGACTTGGCTGACAAAACATCTTGTCCATGTCGTGCGAAGGGCTCACTTCCAGCAAGAGCGTCTGAACAGCAGATTATCCCGGACCAGGACGACTGGGAACAATACAAGCATGTGATTGAAGACCTTTACATGCGGCAAAACCTGAACTTGGCGCAAGTCCAGAATGTGATGGAAAGCAATTATGGTATTAGAGCAATGTAAGCCAATATCAAGTGTTGTCCCTTGATTCCATATCTAATCTTAAATACTGTACTAGATCTAAAATGTACAAATACCGCTTCAAGAAATGGAAGTGGGCGAAGTATAGCTCAAAGGGACACAGATCCGCCGTCGACGCTGGGCAGGTGCTCCTTCAGCGCGATGGGAAGTCAAGAATCAAACCTTGCGAGCTTGACACTTTCAGGCTGCGAGCTGTGAGAGAGTTGCGCAGAGCGCGCCGACAAGAGCGCGCGCTCGCTTATCCGCTGCTGCACCAGAACGACCAAGCCCGCGATGTCAACACGATCCTGACACTGACACGGCAATTCATCATGGGCGAGACAGAGACAAGCCTCGCTTACTGCTCAAGCCACCCAACACTGGGTAACGCGAGACGCTTCTCCAGCGACAGCAGAGCCGACATGTACCAAACATTTGTCAGCGCGCTAGCAGCATTCAGCCTCAACGACTTTTTTACTCGGGGGCAGACTCTTGCGCCGGGCATTCCGCGCGCTCGACCGCGAGATAGACCATCTCGGCGCCATTCTGTCCGTCGAGTACTGCTTCAGCATTCCGCACCTCTTCGTGTCATACGGGCGCAACGACCTGGCGACACTCATGCTCAGGTACATGGCACCTCGGCTCCAGATGATCCCAAAGAGGCACCCGCTGGCCATCATCTGCGGGCCGCTGCTCAGCATTGTTCAGGACTCGAGGCATCCGAGCCGGGAGTCACTGGACCGGGTTCTGAAGCTCGGCACCGACACCTTTGCGGAGGCGTACTCCGATGACTTCTGCGCCGTGCTCTACTTCCGGGCGAGGTTTTGCACCCTCAACATCGGGGCTGCAGAGGAGATATTCTTTGGCTACCAGAGGCTTGTGACAGAGTATTCGGCGCGGTTCGGCGAGATGCATCCCACAACGCTCAGCACTGAGCGGGAAATGTTGGACTTGGCGGCAAGATACAGGCTGAAGCCGGCAGTGGCTAGGGATATGTGCAAGCTCGTAATAGCCAAGATTGAGGACCATTATGTAGAGCGTAACATACCTACTTAGGGGTGGAGCCACTCCCACCAGAAGCTCTGGATGGACCTCGGATGTCTGTTGGTTGAGATTGTTGCCTCGGGTGGCGACCTGCCGCAGGCTATCAAGAGGTCTCGTGATATATATGGGTTCGTGGCGAACACAAGTGGCTGCTTGCCTTCGAGAAGATGGTATGCAATCAATTCATTCCAGATTTGGCTGGAGATGATGGTATATTCCCTTGGGCAGGTAGACGTGGGTGACGAATTCAGAAGGAGTCGACTGAGTTCGGAGCAATATCTTGTGCTCGACAAGGAGTCTATCGACGAAGAGGAAGGCTTTTTGAAGAGTCATAATTGAGCTTACTAAAGAGTAGGACCCGCTAGGGGTGGTCTAAGTTTGTGTAAATGAAACCGAATCAGAAGTTGTGCCCTGTCTGGGCTTGTGTGCACAGTAATCTCATAACGCCCTGCGTGTCATGAATAAAACTCAATTCCGGGCCTTCTTAAGCCGCTTGTCCCCTAAACACCCTACTTCCTAAAATGAATGCGATCTTGAAAAGAGCTTGCAAACAGTCGATTCAAGCAGCCACTGGCGGCGCCTGGTTGGATATGAACTGTAACAGATAGTCAGCATGCTAAGCCCCGAGTTTGCCGGGAAAGTACTAGGGGATGATTTTACCTTGGAGAAGACCTCGGCCTGCTTGATACCCATAGCTTCAGACATGCCCATCAACCGGCCACAAAGCCACTTCTTCTGTCTCGGTGTCACAAACTCGCTCAGCCCAGTACAAAGCAGAGGGTACAAGGCCGTCACACCGCTGTACGCCTTCGGGCTGGTTGGCGCGCCGCAAGGGAAATACGGAGTGGTCGTGCGGTCGCCTTGCCAGGTGACGAAGTACGGGACGCTGGCAATCACGTTTGTAACCTCCTCGCAGCCGATGCGCATGGCCTCGGCGTAGTCGTCGGTCTTGGTGTGGTCGGACGGAGCGCATATCCACCGCACACACCTGACGATGATTCCCGCGAGCAGGATCCTAGAGGCGTTGGTGTTGAGGTGCTTTCCTGCGACCCAGACGTTGGGGAACGTGTACAAGGGCCCCGGGAAGGTGGCGGCCTTGTCGAGTCTGTCGTCGGAGATCTCCTTGGCCCACCCGGAGACAAACTTTGGCCAGGTCGGGTGGCAGTTCTCAAGCCAGCGGCCGAGCTCGGTTACAATCTCGCGAGCCCGGCGGAGGAGGTCCAGGGCCTTGTCGATCTTCCCTGCTGTCTTGGGGCCGGACGTGAGGAGAGCGTCGGCTTCCGCCCGGATGAGCGTTGTTTTCATGTTGAGGACGAGGGCAACATGACCGGATTTGTCGGAGACGACATGTTGGCCCCACCACTCCACGTCGCTAACTGAAGGGTTGGCGACAAAGCCGAACATGTTCTGACGAATCTGTGAACAAGATTAGTTCTGTGGAATATTACAATTAATTGCGCAAGGTATGGGTTCGATGATCCGCCTAGAACTGAGCGCTAATACTATATATAGTATTACATACCGACATTGAGCGCACGAGTTGAAACATTTCAAGTCCTTCGGGCGTCGACTCCGTAATAACATCTTTCCCGCGAAGGCGGATGAGCGCTTTTGCGCCGTCCAGGTGATTCGACCAGCCGGCCATGCTCTCGTTGTCGCTTGCCAACCCCTAGTTGCTGTCAGTACATATTAAATACTCTAGATGTTCACAGTATAGTTACCTCGTAGAATGACAATAAAATTGCTGTTGCCAGAGTTGCATCATCTGTGGCCCGTTTCTTGTCTTGTAATACTTCTTTCAGCTGCACAAGAGCTGTACTGTAGTAAATTTGAGACTTGGGAAGTAGATGTCTCGAATTCGGCCTCCCGGCCAAAGCCGCCAGCGAGACGGCGGTAAATGCCATGGGGAAAGGGGTCTCCTTGATTCCGGGTGCTTGCAGGATCTTGAGAGCGAAGCTGAACAGGCCGGGGTTCTGGCCGGTTGAGAGTGTTAGGACAAAATTCGACAGGAAGAAGCAAGTAGCCTGCTCGTCGAGTGGTGTTTGCAGGCCCGGGCAGACCGGTGCTACACTTGAGCCCCCAGCATTGAAGCTGTCACTGCATCCCCAAGTGGTGCCGTCGAAGGAGCGGCTGAAGTCCCAGGACCCGAGCGCTTCGGCGACCCTCTTGATTGGGATCGAATAGCCTGCTGCCGGCAACGACCATGCCGAGTTAAAGTCGAACGAGTTATCCTGGGTCGGCGACGAGTAAGTGAAGTCAAACACACCGAAGCCGTTGCTGAAAGTCGGGGACCTGGAAGACCTGTTTAGACTGGCCACCTGTGAGGACGGTGATGACCATGCCGACTGGGTGAGCGTTTCCCATGAGCCATCGGAGGCGTGCGGCGATCTTCTTCCTTGCGCAGAGCTGCCGCTTGCAGAATGCGTCGACTTGGTCGGAGACTCATCCGACGACGTCTCTCTGTCATCTTGTCGGCTTGTCCTCCTCTGAGCTGCCGCCGCCTTTGCCTTCCTGATGGTGGACTGAGTCTCGTCGCGTAGATTGATTTCGAACGGATCTCTGTACCCGGGGCACTGCCGTTTAGATTTCCTGCACTTGATGCAGTGCGGCTTTGTCTCATCGCACTTAATTCTGCGGGCCCGGCAAAGCTTGCAGGCCCTGCTCGGATGTCCGGTGTTCACCATGGTGGCCGGATGGTGGGAAAGAGAGAACGACAGATGTCACAAACACTGTAGGTCAGGTAGATAGGATATATCGGCAGAGCTGCAATCACGAGTCGGTTGAAACTAGATGCTCGCAACCAGCTCCGCGGGCTCGGTTCCTGGCTCCTTGGGTACCCTCGGCACGCAGTCCACCTTAAAGCCAATGAGGCGCTCAGCGGTGGTGCCAACGTGTCAGACTAAATTTGGGTGCTGAGCTAGAACGCATGAAACTTCCAAAGAGCTTATAGCGGGCTGATGAATTTTGGGACGTCGTGGTAAAGCGCACACGAGGACGAGAAAAGAAGACGAGAGCAGTAGGTCATGGTGTTGTTCGTGACAGGCCCGCCAAGCAGAGAGCTCCCTAGTTCCGCCCTGCTCTCGCTCTAGCCGATGCGCTTTGGGTTCCAGGGTGCCGGTGGTTCGGGTGGTGGGAAAGTTGTAACCCCAACATCGGTTGAAACAGTCTCAGAGATCCATCCGCCGCATGTGCTCTCTTCTGCCCGCACACTTTTGCCTGTGATTCGTCCTGCGTCGTTTCTAGCCGTTGGGAATCCGCCCTAGAAACACGACAGAGTCTGGCAGTTGCGACTAAAGACCCAGCATTGATTTGGAGACCTGTCAATAAGTCGGCTGGCATGTCTAAGCGGCGGCCCAACACGGACGAGGTCCCTGAGCCCCTGTGAAGAAAAGTTCCGCCGATACTGTCGTGTTCCCCTACCCGCGCTTGGTGCATTATGCTCAGTCATGGCCGTTGCAGGCCTAGGTTCCATCTGGAGGCAGCAGAATAGGGCTACCTCTACTAGTGTATAACAAAATTGTAGCACGTTGAACCGTGAAATACGAGGCGCAACGAGGCATCTTCCGAGCCTCTTCCGAGCCTCTTCCGGACTTCATTAAGCAGTCCGAGTCGGAGGTCCTTCCAAGGCACTACTTGCCAATGTCTGCAGCTCTGATGACGACAATGACCATCTGGCTTCATGGACCCGCAAGGTCGGGCTTCAAGAGGTTAGCCATCGTCCGTTCCCCGCTGGCTTCGAAGGGGACCTCGGGACCAGAATCGGACTGATCTTGATATCGGCCGATCCCGCGCGCCTCTGCCGTAGCCAAAGCCGCCTTGCGAGCTTCTGGAAAGCAAGAAAGGATGACGTTGATGTGCATTGCATTGGCAAGATCAGAGATCATATCTTGACAGCCTGTCGTCACGGCTTGACGTGATGTTAGGCGCGAGCTTTTTATGCCCAGCGTCAAAGCAGTTGCAGGCCGCATGTAAGAGACAGAAAAGGGAGTGGGTGCCGTTGGAATGATTGCCAACTCTACCGAATGGCCGTGTGCGCTAAGAGTCTTGCGTGTGCGTGGACAGGCTTCCTCGCGTGAGATGACCGAAAAGGGGGGGAATCTTGCGAGACTGCGCCCACTTTGAAGGCTGGGGCCGTTTTGAGTGAGAGCCGGCCGGGCGGAGAACAACCTTGCGCTAATCGTTGCCCCGGGTCTGCAGTACTCGTTTTGGGGCTAAGCTGTTTCGCGCAATTCTCATGCGAAGTCGTTGGGTTTTACTATGTAGCGGGAGCAGCCTAATTCTCTACAGCTTGCATACGGCCTGCGGCAGCGATAATGGTAAGCGTAAGCGCAGGCGCTGCAGTGGTAGACCATCCTCAAAATCTCTGGGTCGAATCTCGACAGCCAGACAGAGCTGGCCAAGTCGATAAGGTTTGCACCATACATAGTCTAGGCAGTACGATACCTTGAATCTGACACAGGAGCTATGTGATAGTTGTCTGATGTAGCCCAACTTGATTTTGTGCGCATATGCACCACGGTCGGACTCGGCCTAGGGCAGCCAAATCCGACGGCCATTCAAATCCGACGGCCATTGAAGGGCCCGCCACCCAACTCCACCAGTGCATAGGCGCGGGCAAGTCAAGGTAAAACTTCGGCGACGGGATAGTAGGGGAGACAAAAGTGGACAGTGATGCATCGCTCCGTCAATGTAGCTTCTGCTCTGGGGTATAGTGACTATATGTATTATCAAGGAAGACCGGCCGGTCTGTCGTGGGCCGCTTCGCTGCGGTCTCGCGTGTCCATGCTCGGTCAGGTGGCATGGACGGACTTGCGGATTCTTCGCAATCCCGCAGGATTGTTGCGACGATAACGTCACATACACGATTCGCACAAACGTTGAGTAACTTGGACGGACGAGATTGGTGCTAGCTGGAAGGCCCCCTCTTTAATAGCGCAAGGCTCCAACGGCTCTCCGCCCACCAGGCAAGGCTCACACTTGAGGGCAGTAAATTACCAGGTTGTCACTTCGGACTCCTCCACCACCCTCACCGTGAATTGAAACAGGAATGCAGTCACTCCATGTTCCGTCTGATCTTCACAGCCCATGACAACTGGAGTATGCTGGAAAATTCCTTGTCTCGTCCAGGTGCCTTCCCGACTGAGCCGTAGGCCCGTCTAATCTATGATGTGGATGGACCAGTTGACAGCCGTCGTCAATCTTGGATGGTGAGAACAAGTCAAAGACTGCCTTTCTTGGCAGTTGGGTTCCGGAAGGACTGTCTCAGCCTTGCGTATGCCCGTCCACCACTGGCAAATTCGTGCAGGCTGTCTTGCCTACGGTGTCTTACATAGGTAACATACCGCATGTAGGAAATCATGCGCAAAACACAAACATACCTGTCCCGGAAGGACTTGGGATGACCTCAGGATCCCCTACGGATCCGGGAACCTGGACATATAGCCCTCTGATCTTGCTTGATCGAATGTTATGATCTATAATCTATGCCGGGTCTTACAGCCGCTCCGAAGTTGCAAGAGTTAATTCCAGAGGCTTCATATCTACCGTCTTGCGGCTCGGGTTTTCTCTGCAGCATCTCTCGGCCCATGTAATATTGATCGACGTTCGGACCTGGGTCTTTACCATGAGGCTGGTAACTCTATATCGCATAATAGCCACAGTATGCGTCCTGGTGGCGGAGAAAGGTGTGCGTGGTGACGACGACGACGACGACGACGACAACAACAAGACAGTCACAGTCACAACAACAGCAGCACAAACTCTCACCACAACTTCAGTGCGTGTTGAAGCGACACCTGTTGCAATCCCAAATACCTCGTCATCTTCACCACCACCAGCGATACCAACACAGGCTCCCGCCCCTCCCCCCGCCCCCCCTTCTCAGCAGAGCCCACCCGAGTCCAACGATGGAAATTCAACGATGCAAGCGGCTGGTCCGCCTGCAGCGGCCGAGAATCCAGCATCCGGGGGAGAGATGACCCCGGAGAGAGGCCAAGGCGCGTCAGCACCAGGGCCGGGTAACAACAGCTCAGCCCAGGCCGGCACACCGTCCGCAGCGGCCCAGATGGAAGCGCCCAGTGCCAATCAGGCCCCGAACCGAGCGCCAACTGTCGCGGCGGTCCAGGGCCCAGGAATGAGAATGGAGATCGATCCAGCAACCGGCGATCTGTTGGGTGGCAACCCGCCGAGCAAGAGTGTGGACTTGCCCGTCACGATTGTATTCTTACTTCTCTTTCTCCTGGGGGCATTTACACACATTTCCATCTACAGAGCAAACGCAAAACGCGGGCACAAGTTCTTGCTGTCCGATCTCATGTTCGACTTCTGTATGATTCGATCAGTCACATGCATATTCCGGATCACATGGGTCTTCACTCAGCTCCGGGGAATAATCCTTGCGGCTCAGATCTTCTTCAACGGAGGGTAAGCCCGGCTGGTTACTGCCGATCACCTCTTGAGATATGATTTGCTAACTTTCCACTTAAACAGAGCCGCCGTTATATTTGTAGTCAACATATTTTTCGCCCAACGCATTGTCCGCTCAATGCATCCCGTCGTCGGCTGGTCCAAACCCTTCAGCTTGGGCACAGTAATCCTTGCAATTTCCGTCCCACCAGTCATCATCCTCCAGATCGTATCGATCAGTGTGTTCTTCCTTTCCACGGACAATCCGGATCGCGCCGATACTGCTATGGCCCTCTTGAAAACTGGCTCATCATGGAACATCTGGCTTGTCACCTTCCCCTTCCTGACTATCTTCTTAGCATGTGCCATCCCAGGACCAAAGCCAGAAAAATTCGGAAGCGGAAGTTTGAGGGTCAAGACATCGCTAGCCATGCTCGGCGCTGCTCTGTTGGCCACAGGCGCCACCGTGCGGACATACGGCACCTTCAACCCTCGGCCTAAAGACAGTGGCGACGTGTTGTACAGCAAGGCAGTGTTCTACGTCACTCAGTTCTCATTTGAAATAATCGTCGTCGCGCTATACGCATTCGCCCGGATTGATCTTCTCTTCCACGTTCCCAATGGATCATCCGGGCCAGGCGACTACTCAGCCAACAAGGCCGGCGACACGGAGAAGGCAGTGATGCTGTCCCGCGGCGAGATCCGAGACAAGTTAGAGAAGACCGGCCTGCACCACCAGATCCTCAAGCCTTCGTACACCTCATCGTTCATGCAGACGGGGACGGAGCCCATCTTCGCCGTGTTCTACCCATCAGCCCCTGACGCTGCGTCGCTGGTGGGGATGGCGCAAGATATGGTGAGCGAGGGCAAACTGCCGCCGCGGCCGGTGGATAGGGTCAGTCGGCGGCAGTCTGTCGTGGAGGCGTTCAGGTCCACGCCGAGTATCTCGAGACGAGCGCCGCAGGGTACCTTTGGACTGCCGTCTCAGCCTCGGCCGCCCCGTCCTCCGAGGTCGACACAGTCAATGTACCGTACCTCACCTGACGAGCCCAGTGACCCTCCAGTGGGTGCGAAGCAAGTCTGAACCGACAGGGCTCAGTCTCAGATGGGCTGAGGACAGCTCGGTCTGTCCTTGTGTGAGATCATGCCAGACCGGTTCTGGTGTCTCTTGCGCGGAGGTTGATACTTGTAACAGTACTGATGGAGCATAAGCCGAGAATGTGGTTTTCAGCGGCATCTATAGTGTCTGATTATCTAGACTGTACTACTATTTAGGGGTGTTGTCTATAGTATGTCTTGATGTCTATATGTACTGATTTGTATTGATGTCTATATTTCCCTCGTCTCTTGACTCTGTCGTTTGCTTGTAAGCACTCGTGAATGTTAACGACATGATCCATACCTCTTCCCCATCGGCAGACAGCCAGGACTACCGCAAACAGTTGTTCAGCCACCCCTCCTGGAGATAGCCGTTCTCCCAACATCTGAGCCAGCTTTTCAAACATTCAACCCAATGAGAGACATATCCCCGACCATCCAATGCCATAGAATCTCTGAAGTTCCAGTCTCGAACATGTCTTCGCGTAGTTGCTTCTCAACCTTCTGCATCGTTCATTCAACTTGGGATCTTCGAAATCCATCGACAACAAGTCTTCGTGGCTCAGCTGGTTAGAGCGTTGGTCTCATACACTGTATGATTCTCCAGATTACTGGTGAAACTTCCAATCCAAAGGTCGTGAGTTCGAGTCTCACCGAGGACACTACCTTTTGCTTTTGGTGGTGTTGTAGTAGAGCTCGGCTATTGTGGCTGTGCCAGGCGCATAGACCACCCGTCCGAATTCCGGACCCCGCCCTTACATCCTCGTGGCCTGCCCGTGTTCTTTTTTAAAGTGATCCTGATTCGGGTTGGTGCACTTGTTACATTTTCATCGTGGAGTAGATTAAAATCATGCCTGTGAGTTGGCAGCAGGGTGACGCCGAAGCTCATTGGTGGACTGGCTTGGGGTCCGGGCCGGGGCCCGGGCCGGCTTCACAGATGCCACTAGGCGTTGTACTAACACGCGCCCTATGCAGTGCAAATGACGATTAATAGCAGTGCCTGATTTAGTAACTACGTGGTTGACCGGTTTACCATGAGATATTTTGGTCCTCATCAAGCTACGCACCTGGCAAATTGAAAGGTTTTCTCCCTTTTTCTGCGGCTGTCTTTTCTGATTATTCAAGGGCTGCCGCGGTTTGGAGAGTTCCCACCATTTGGATACCAACGACGTTAACGTTGATCGGATGGGAGACTTTGAGACCCTTTCAAGCTTCCCAGGCCGCAGCGAGCAGCGTGTTTATGGTCCTCACCTGGTCAATGTTGTCCGTAATGCCCTCGAGCTATGTGAAGGTGAAGAAATGCTTACCTTGTCCATTGCGGCCCTGTAGCAGTCGTTCTGCGGGCCGAGAATCCGGCTTTGATTTGTTGCGTGTTGTGGTATTAGCTACGACTTTTTTTTTTTATTTTTTTTTTTTTAATAGGGGAAGTCATCCGTCTTTTCCTATACGCATATGAGCTTTGCTCGAGTGTCTATTCGCTACTCGGCCACAGCATCTATACACAATCTAGTAAATCCCCGTGCTCAACCTCCTACGGAATAGCCTCTTACAGTTTAGTCTCGTTTTTTATCCATATACATACTCTTATTATCAAGCAGTAGGCGGTCCCTTAATATAGTGGACAACGCTCAAAGACCCAGTGTTAGATAAAATACAGTACCTTATAGTAAGAGGGTATACCATAGGAGAGTTTCACACAGGAGGTTGACCTATACGAGGTTATCCTATTAGAGGGTGTCTCATAGGTCGGCGTTGAACAGGAGGGTATCTTATAGAAGGGTATCCCTCTTGTACAAAAGCCTATAGAGCAATCCCCTTTAGAACAACCTCCTATAGGGAAATAACATGTGGGAATCGAGATAACCTCCTATAGGAGTATTGTTATGAATCAGGGGCTCTATATCGTTACTACGCTCTTTTTAGCTTAGCACCATTAGTCCCCGAGCATATAACCATGCTCAGAGCCCCCCATTATCTATAGATTAGAATACCAGTTTACTTACTCTATTTGATAGCCCTGCTCGAAACCGTGATAGTTATGAGCCCGGCTCTAACTTGATTTTCCCCTAGACACGCGTTTTCAAGCACAGTCTTCTCATCATTTAGCAGCTTGTTTTCTCATTATCTTTACTCTATTACTATATCTTCATTTAATAGCTCTGATTATATCCCCACTAGAAATATACTCCTAAAGGATCAAAAGAGCTTCCCAACGTAGTACCTTTAGCTATAGTTTAACTCAAAAGCTAAGGGAATTTGGGAGCTTATTAACCCTAAGGTAGAATCCACCAGCTCGACTTCAACCTCATCCCTTTCCAAGCACATAAATCTCGATAGCTTGCTCAACAAGAAGCAAGTCGACTTTCAAACAGCCTATGTGTACGAAATGATCGAGTGGGAGAAATCCAAGCTTCCTATCATAGAGCGTGGCCCACAGCCGCTCGAGCCAGAAGAACCTAACGTTGAAGACGCCCAGAAGGAGCTCGCTAAGCACCACAAGGCCTGGGCTGAAATCTCCTTAGTCTCGTCTATCATTTCCAATAGGGAGCTTACTATCCTTAACTAGGTAAACCAAACTGTTGATAATTCCCTGCTTACTTTAGTATAGATTTGAGTAATAAATAACAGAGGAGCTATGCTGAAAAACCTCCTCCAAGCCCTTAAAGACAGCCTCAAGCCCTCAGAAATAAGCTTAAAGATAACAGTAGCCAAAGAATACCAAGCATACCTCTCTAGTGCAAGAGCGGGGGAAATCAACCCTATCAAGTAGTACGCCTAGTAGCTCCGAGCATACGAACGCACTAGGGCCTACCAGCTCGTTGAGGTTGATGGTATACTTGCTACCAAGGAGTTTATTCATGCTATAGGAGCCTGATTGGCTCTAGGATAGGCAAGCCGCATGATTTAAGACCTTGTTTAAGACAACGAGCTTGGTAGAACCCCTCTTATGCTCGAAGAGATAGGTAAATGGTTTAATGGCGTTTCTAATAAACTAATCAGATGCTTGAAGGGCCTAGGCATGTTTGCTACATTAGAAGGAGCCCTCGAGTCTAATGCTTGAGCCCCTAAGACTAGTGCCCGAGCACCTAACTCTACCTCTCAGCAAAAGCAGGGTTTTAAGTGCCCCTGTAGAAGGAATGAAAACTCTATTTATAGTTGGCCACCCAAGTAGTGTATTTAGCTTGAACAAGCCACAAAAGGATTATCTCCAAGGGCTGAGGAGCTTGGATATGACGCTCTAACCCCTACTATAGCCCTAGCTATTTGGAAGCGGCTTAAGAAGGAAAAGTGGTCTGAGCTGAGTACCAAGCTTGCTAACATGGGGTGGATAAGCTAAAGCTAGTAAAAAGATAGTAAAAAAGAGTAAGGATAGCCTATATCTTAGAAACGTTAACATATTCTTTTAGGAGAAAGCTATTTCCAAGCACCCTATAGTCTATTCTACGGTATACACTACCCTACATCAGCTCTTAGAGAGTACCCTAATCAATAACTGCGGAGCTTCTCATCTGGTTAACACTGTAGATCTCCTTGTACCGGGGAGCTTTTAAGCTACTTAGCTGGGGGATATTATAGAAGCTAGAACGATGAGCTTCCTAATTACTGGTTGAGGGACTTGGGTGTTTAAGAAGGTTCTAAGCTTAGCAGAGGGACCTAATACTGTAGACTTTACTCTCTTAGATATAGTTATAGTAGAAGGTTTCTACATGAATATTATCTTAGAAGCTTGGTTACTAGGCTTGAAGGTATGGTATTCTAGGTATAACTATATGCTTTAGAGTGGAATAATGAAAAGGAGCGTGGTACTTAGGCAACTCAAGCACCACTATAACCTAGTTTTTATTAAATACAAGCCACTATCTACTTATCTAAATAGACTAAGCTTTCTAACTAGTAAGGCTAGGATTATAACCTTTCTAGTAATTTCTAAGCCAAGACGAATTTCCGCATAGTAGAAACCAGCACGAGAAGACTTAGAGCAGCTCTAGTACCTAAGAATAGGTTATCTGGGTCTAGAAGCTCTAAGGGTGCTAGTGTGGGCTGTGTGAGGAGTGAAGATAAACGGAATAGCTTGTCTTTAGTGTGAGTACTACTCTTTAGCATACGTGAAGTAAGTTGTGTCAAGACGAGTACTGGAAGACCGTGTAAAGCACCCCTTCTAGCATGTTAGCTGGGATCTATTTGATTTCCCGCGCGGCCTAGATGGCTCAAATTGGTTTCTGGTAATAAAGGATAAATTTTCTAGTATTCTATTCAGAACCCCTCTTAAAACAAAAGCTATAAAAGACGTGTTTCCTATACTTAGAAACTTTATATATATAGTATTAAGGAGGTACGGGCTTACCGTCTGTAAAATTTGATAAGATAACGATACTTTGGTTATTTCCAAGCGTGGTAGCACTGAATATTAAGTCTGGTATACCAAGGAAGGAATCGAAATCAAGCTTATACCAACCTTTACCCATGAACTAAACAGAGGTTCTAAGCATGCTGGTTAAGAAGTAATTACAAAGTCGATAAAAATGCACATCTTAGTAAACCTACCAGAGCATATATAGCCATAGACAAGCATGGCTACTACCTTTCTATATAATCAATCTCCTCAATAAAATAGCACGTAGTAGTTACCTATTTAAGTTCTCGAGTCCTGGTTTGCTTAGTATTTTTACTAGTATACTCCATTACATATATACGAGCTTATGGCCGACCTTCGCCCAGATTAGGTAGGAATATACGCCTATAGCTGTCGAGCATACCCTTTAGATAAAGATCAAGAGGTAAATTAATAAAGGAAGGCTTTTAAGGTTAAACCTCGAGTATATATAGGTTACCTTATAGGCTATTTAGCCTCAAACATCTACTTTATTTAGGTTCCTAAGCTTGATTAAGTAATTTAAACCCAGAACGTGGCTTTTAACAAGACGCTCTTTTACAACTCAAGTAGGGAAGACGACTTACTAAGTATATCAGAGACAGAGGAAGTTATGCTTCACATTATGGAAACCAAGGAAATAGTAGTAGATTTGCCGCTTGGATAGACGCTCGGAATCCCCAAGTAGTAGAGACTAAGTAATTAGCCTTCTGAGCTTGTAAGTAGATAGCTCGCAAGCTCGGGGGTAATGGGGGATTACTTGCCTACATAGTTTTCGCCAAGCTCAGAAGGCACAGCGCCAAGCCTAGAAAGCACAGCACAGTTTTTACCAAGCCTAGAAAGCACACCTAAGCTGCTCGTAGCTAGGGGTGTTAGTAATGAGGAAGGCCCTATAGGAGTTTTTTAGCCTGCTGATGAGTAGGCTAACAATACTGAAGTTTTAGAAATGAGCACCTAAATCGCTCAGAGCCCTTCCTTCAAGGAAGTACATACCGAGGATACAATTATAGTATGTATAGAAGTAACACCACTACCAGAAATCGAGCCTCCCATAGCTCAAGAAATATAGACAACCCCTCTACCTGCTCGAAGGAGTAGATGGTAAAGAGGAATGCCCCTAGAAAAAGGGGGTATATTTACTACGATGCTCTATAAAGATGGACTAATCAACATCCCTAGAGCTCGTAACTAGTCTCTTTTCTTTAGTACTTTTATACCTAATCAGCTAAAAGTACTAAGAGAAGGAGACCAAGCATACATAACTCTCCATGCTATGCTATATGCTGCAGTACACCAGCATTCAGTAGCTCAAATTAATACTAGTCTACCTCCCAGCAAGCAGAGGCTACATCAAAGCAAGCTGCTCACTCCACCACCCAACAACTAGAAAGAGCTCTAGAATTACCCTACTAAACACCTCCTTATCCCAGCAGCTCACACCGAGCTGAAGAATTAAATTAAAATGGGAGCCTGGAAGATAATCAAGCACTTAAAAGTAGTTGGGAGGCCTATCCTACTTAGGTGGGTTTTCTTATACAAATAGGATCAAGATAGTTTTCTAGAGCATGGTAAAGTATGTCTTGTAGTACGTGGAGATATAGAGCCTATCAACACTCTCCAAAATACATATACTACTATACTCACTACCAAATCATTCCAAATTACAATAGCTATAGCTGCTCGTTTCAATCTCAAGATTAAGTAGTTTAATGTAGTCAATACTTTTCTAAATGCAGTGCTTAATGGAAAACTAGTATTTACTAAATTCCCTAAGGGATTTAAGGAAGCTAGGAAGTACCTCGAGCTACATAAAGCAGTCTATAAGCTACGAGATGCTCCACTCCTTTAGTATAAAGAATTCACCTCTATACTTTAAAAGCTTAGTCTATTAGTAAATCTAGAAGAGAGCTACCTATTTCAAAACAAGCAGAAAACCATTACTCTAGTATTTTTTATTAACAACTACCTAGTTCTCTACCATAAGAAGGATAAGGTAGAAGCTCTGGCTATTATAAATGGGCTAAAGTAAGTATACAAAGTAAAAGACTAAGGGGATGCTGAGTAGTATCTCAGAGTTCGAATTGTGCGAGATCAAGCAGCTCAGAGGTTATATTTAGTCCACGACTCATATATTAAGAAGATTACAAGGCGCTACGACTTAGCAGAAGGCCTGTTTCCAAGCATCCTAATCCTAGCTATAAGGCTTTCAGTATTTAAAGGAAAAGCAATAAAAGAGCAGGTCAAGGCATACCAAGAAAGGGTAGGCTTAATTCTATATACGGTAATTATAATTCAAGTAGATATAGCCTTTGTAGCTACTTAGCTATCCCTTTTCCTGCTCAACCCTGGACCACAGCACCTAGCAGCGGCCGAGTAGTGTATTTCTTACCTATTTAGAACCCGTATGCTCTCTATTAGGTATAGGGACTAAGGGGAGGATATGCTCGTTTTTACAGCAGACACTTCTTTTACAGATGATGAGGAAACTAGGAGATCATCTTACAGGTATACTATAATACTCTATAGAGGGTTAATCTATTAGAGAGTAGCTTAGCAAGATATAGTTACCACATCTACTACTAAAGCTGAGCTTCTAGGAGTTGCTTATACTAGAAAGGAGCTAATGGTATTAAAGAGACTAATTACCAAGCTTACTATTAATATAGCTAGCGCGTAGAATCTCTATAATGATAACTAACAGACTATTCGCCTAGTTATAGGCAAGCATAGTAGAGTAACAACCAAGCTTCACCATATAGATATACAATATATAGCTAAAGTAAGAGTATGCAAAAGGAACCTTTCAGGTGCTCTACTTACCTATAGAGCTTATGCTGGTAGATAGGCTGACGAAACCATTATTACAAGCTCAGTTCGAGCATTTCAGGAGGACTTTAAATCTTCAAGATATAGCAGGGGTGCTCAAAAGAGTATAAGATGGTTAAATTTTTTAGGGTTACCCCCAAGACTACCTACTTGAAGAGCAGGTCAACCAGGGCACAGAGGCCCTCCTTAAGCTTGCACTTATTAGCAGCATGCTCCTCCTCAACAGCCGTGGGCTTGTCGTCGTCATCCTCCTCCTCCTCGAGCTCCTCCTCCTGCTCGTCCTCATCATCATCACCCTCCTCCTCCTCCTCTCCAAGCTCCTCCTCAGAAGCAGTAAGCAGCTCGCGCACCGTACGGCGTGCATTAGCAAGTTGCTGCTCGAAGGATTAGCGATACGAGCTTCTTAAAGGACAAAAGAGCACCTACGCGGGGGGAGCCACCGGCCTCGAGGAGCCTGGTGAGCTCGTTGGCGGCGGCAACGGCGCGAGCGGGGGACGGCTCGCACTTATGCCCGGACGAGCACCGCAGACACCGCTTCGAGCAGCCAGG
The DNA here is from genome assembly GCA_021399435.1 of Diaporthe sp. PMI_573. NCBI lineage: Eukaryota > Fungi > Ascomycota > Sordariomycetes > Diaporthales > Diaporthaceae > Diaporthe > Diaporthe sp. PMI_573. Next base: position 951,324 of record JAJTUP010000015.1, on the reverse strand, counting down.
ATTGACCTGCTCGAAGCAGGTGCCTACCAAGCTGCCCGCGAGAGCAGACCGCACATACCCGAGGCAGGGAACAGCACGGCGAGCCCCGTGGGTAGGGATGTCCTCGTCGTCTAAGGAGCTCGACTCCTCCTCCTCCTCCTCACGGGGAGGGACTACCACCTTCTTGACCGCCTTGCCCTGCTCTAAAGTCAACGAAACGCTCGAAACACAGCTTCCTTCAAGCTCAAGCTCACTTTGTTGGCGGCGCGGGCCGCCAGCCGCGCGCTCGTTGCCTCCGAGCGGGACGGCATCATGTGTGTGTGTGTATGTGTGTGTGTGTCTGAAAACACATAGAAAAAGAGGGTCGACTGCTCAGAATTACCAGAAACGAGCACCAAAAGCCAGGGCATAAAGGGTTTAAGTGTGTATTTGAGCGTAGAAAGCGCTTGTGGTAGTCGCCTATTCATTTCCTATTGTTCTATTAAGCTTCCCATTGTTCTATTCAGGTGCGCAAACGCTCCCATTGTGGCCAAAACACCACAATAGCGAGCCCACGATCGTCACAGACGACTTCATCGTCTGGGGGTGTGTCACGAATCAGGGGCTCTATATCGTTACTACGCTCTTTTTAGCTTAGCGCCATTGGTCCCCGAGCATATAACCATGCTCAGAGCCCCCCATTGTCTGTAGATTAGAATACCAGTTCACTTGCTCTATTCGATAGCCCTGCTCGAAACCGTGACAAGTATCGTGTGGAAAGTAACAGGGGCTCCGCAGCAACGTTCTTGAATTTTTAAGAGTATGGCTGTGTTGATGCAATAATGCGTTTGAAGGAATGCACTCGTCAAATACAATTTACGATGCTGCCAATATAGAGCAGCCATTGGCATTTTTCATCAGCTCCAACAATCCAACACGCAATGACCCGCAACTGACAGGCGAAGTCTACACGGCGAGAGACTGACTCAGGCCGAGACCTAATGCCTCCTGCTACCTCCCAATGCCTCCCACTCCCAACTCACCTCCAGTCATCTTCATCGTACTGGTCCCTCCAAAAGCCCCGGAAGTGCTTCTTCAGTCCTAGGTCAGAGATCTCCTTGACCTCCTCGGGCGTAAGCTCGAATGAAGGCAGTGTGCCCACGTATTCCCTCAGCCTCTCCTCCCGGGAGCTCGTCGTGATAGCCACGACACCCTGGTCCAGCGCCCACCGAAGGGCCACATCCCCTTCGGTAACATTGTACTTGTCCGCCAGCCTGGCATATGCCCCGTCCACGGGTCCCGGCGCCGCCTTCGTGATGGCAGTCAGGCCGGCGTACCCGCTAACAGCAATACCCTTCTCACGGTGGTAGTCGAGCAGTCTCGTCTTTCCGCCGCCGGTGATATGCTGCAGATACGGGTGGAACTCGATCTGGTTGATAGCCGGCTTCACCGTCGCCGTCTCCAGCACCGCGTCGAGGTCCTCCTGGATGAAGTTGGACACGCCGATCGACCTAGCCCAGCCTGAGGCCCGTATCGCTTCCACCTCGGCCCACTTGGCCTGGAGGACCTTGGCGTCGCCAGACGCGAAGAAGGGCGAGTGGATCAGGTACAGGTCGACGTAGTCCAGCCCCAGCTTCCTCAGTGATGCCGAGAAGTTCTCCTCGATCGGCTTGTCGGCCTTGACCGTGGCCTTGGTGGTGACGAAGAGCTTCTCGCGGGCGATCCCGGATGACTTGATCGCGGCGCCGAGCTCCTCCTCGTTGTTGTAAGCTGGGCCATCTTGTTAGTCCCCCCATGTGGTATGAGGGCCCGGGGTGCAACTTGCCCTCAGCTCCGTCCAGGTGGGTGAAGCCGGCCGACAGTGCCTTCAACGTCACATCCACAATATCCTGGTCGAAATCATCGCCTCTCTTGTAATTCTTGGTGCCCAAGCCGTATGCGATCTATTGCAGGAGATATGAATACTTGACTTGGTCTTGCAAAATAAGCATGAGCAACATACCGTGGGAATCTCATATCCATCATTAAGCTTCAGGCTAGGCAACCTGTGGGCTGAGGTGCCTCCATCGTCATGAAGAGGCCGCTGCGGACTATTTAGGTCCTGGCTGGTCTGTTGCCAGGCAGACCCGGTTGCAGCAGCACACAAAGCTGGCAAAGCCAACAGGGACAGGCGAGACATCTTCCCAGGCTTGGGCAACAGCGCCTGTGTCCTTTTGGCTGCAAGAATTGGGAGACTTGGTCTTACGGTGAGAGCTGGGTGCGGATTTGTTTATGGAACAAGTGCCAATATGATGATTTTGCTCACAAGCAACATACCGCGGGAGAGCGCGCCTGATATTTGAAATTGATGTTCATCAGTTTCGTTGTCTGCGGGGCTGGTGACGTGATCGATCTTTTGCGGCGGTCCAGCGCCCGGGAGTGAAAACCTTCCGTGCTCGCCGGGGAAGATGGCACAAGAACCCGTGGAGGCTTCCCCGTGGTCATCATGTATTGACTGCAGAAGCAAGCCGATTCTTAAGAAACATGACTTAAATGGGTGCTAAAAGCTGCATCTATCATATAACCCCATGTGGCCTCTGGTCTATTTATCACAGCGAGTATTGCGAAGAAATACATGATCTAATTTACTATACCGGGAACGGATACATCTCTTGGGGGGTGATACTTTGCTTGAGACTGACAGCTGCAGAGGCGCTAGCGGAGACGCAGGGTCCTGGCCAGATCGCGGCCGTCCGCCAGACCCCAAACGTTATTTCGACGTCGCCCTGTGGTTCCAGTCTGACCTCCTCCACATTGCAAAATACACTCTCAAGGCTTGAGCCCGGGCCAATGAACCTCCTTGCACTCTCCTTGCAACCCAATCCATCGATCGATCTTGCTGACGGGCCAGCCACTGGTCATGCGCTCTTTGTCTTCCTTTGGCCTCTTAACGGGCCTTCCGAGCTGGAAGCTCTTTTTCATGCCGCAGCATTCGTTCACGTACGACCACTGGAAGCAATCAACGTGTTCGTCGCATGCCCTGGCGCATTCATCAGCGCTCAGATGGGCCAGCTTCTGTAGCTCGGACTTGTCCTCCTCCTTGGTTGACCTGTCGATTCGCCAGTCCTCCCGGTCGTGGTCTGGTGATTCCAAATCGACGTAGAACCAACCGTCGGAGTTGTTGTCCCAGTCCTGGCGCACCGGTATGAGTTTCGGCTCAAAATATTCATGATAGATGTGCTTGAAGAGCAAGGGGTCTTGTGTCTTGCTCGCTCGTTTGCGTTCGAACTCCCAAAATTCCGAGACCTCCTCGCTGCTCATATGATGCATCGTCCCAATGGGGTGGCACCACTGTCTGTCTCCGAAAGGGAACAAGGATGGTTTCTCGCCATTGGTCATTGGCCACTGCACGGAGTAAGTCAGTCAGAAGCAGCTTGTAAGACTACATCGCGTCACAGCCGAAAATGATGTAGCAGCGGCTAATGAGCGCTCGTCACTCACAAGGCTTTCCATCTCGATGCCGATGGTTTCTTTGAGAGCAGTCGCAAACATGTAGTCCCCACAGCACACGTCCCTGACCCGCGCGTCGTACTTGTTCGCGATCCCAGGGTGCTGGCCCGCAAATTCCATCATCGCTGCACTGGAGACGGCATACCCGCTGCCACCGTGGGCGAAGAGGTTACCTTGGATCATGGTCGGGCTGCCTAGGAAGCGAGGTTTTGTGGGGTCGAGCTTTCGAAGCATCTGGATGAGATTGGGCCAGGAGACATATGTATCAGCATCAACAAAGAAGTACCATTCGTAGCCAGGCCGTAGCCTGTGGGATTTCTCGGCTATATGGATATTCTTATACTTGTCCAGATTCCACCCTGCACCCTGGAGCCCATCTATATTTTTTGCGCACATCTCCTGGTCGACAACACAGGCCTTCTGTTGTCGATAGAGGTCGAACTCGTGATTGTCGTCCTTGGCAGTGCTGAGAACCGTTTCGAGGCTGTCACGGACATGATATCCGGCAATGTGCTGGTCCAGGTCGGAGAAGAGAAGGAAGTCCGGGAGGCATCGGAGTATGGTGATCAAGTGTGTGGGGAGCCTGTCGAACGCCTCGGACGCACCAGTCTTCATGATCAGAAGGATGCCAGAGGTATCTGGAAAGCCTTCGCAGGTGAGGTCATGACCAGGGCGGGGTGACTGCGGTCCGTTGCTGACAGGCGCGTGGTCTTGACCCTTGACGGGTGTTGCTTTTGGTGCTTGGCCGACGCTGGCGCTGGCGAGGGAAGCCGAGGCTGTCGCATTTGTGTTGACAGCAAAATGTGGGCTGGAGTTGCCTGTGTAGTAGTGGCCACTTGTGCTCTCCCAGTGGTCGAGGTGCTGAGCCGTGATGAGGAGAACGACTGCGGAAATACAGGCGAAGAAGAACACGGTGAAAAGCCTATTTGATATCATGACGGAGTCTGTGGCGCGACGCGACGACGAGATGTGGTTCGAGGCGATCACGCAAAGTGCTCTTGACGCTGGAGTCGCATTTCAGCAGCCAACACCTGCTTGTAGGCCGACCAGGATTGGGTGTTGCTGAGCTGATAAGTGAGGGAGAAGGTATAAACGAAAAAGGATCGACGAGTGGGCGGCCCAGTTTGGAGGACTTCAGGAAGCGAAGGCACACGAGCGCTTCGGAGACGGCCAAGTGGATGACGAAAGCCACGCTACGACAAACGACCTACCTGCCGGAACCTGGCACCTGGGTCAGGTCTTGCACATCGGTCAGTGAGTCCTGTCGGGCCTGTCGGGCCTGCCATGTCTGCCATGTCTGCCATGTCTGCCATGTCTGTCTGGCATACACGGAAGGTGCGCGTCGGGAAGAGGTTACCAACTGGGCCTGCCCTTCGCGTCGGAATTAATTGCGGCGTAGCCACAGTGCCACAACAGGGCGTGGGACAAGACACTCGAATATGCCGATTTCCGCGTGTTTATCGACATGGCTGAGACCCCAAAAGAGCCGGTGTCAGCCAAAGTTGGCATCTTGGGATCGGGGCAGACGCCGAGGTGGCAGTAGCCAGCATGCCACTGTTGACGGCCTCCGCTGCTCTGTTCCTAACAGCCCTGGTTTTGTGGTCACATGTATGCACTTCAAGCGATCATCCACTTGCAATCTCGACCTGGTGCCTCCCTCGGTTGGATGGTGGTCGCCGGCTAAGGGTACAAGGGTGAGACATAGCATGGAGTGTATCCTCTCTCGTATTTCTCGCCACCTTTCCATCTTGTCTATGCTAGAAAGAATCCATCCTGTGACTTCGTTCTGCATGCCTTCCCCGAACCCGATCCACAAGTCCCGATCTCCGTAGCATATATTCTGTCGCTTCTTGCACTTCGATCCCCACCCTACTTTGGCTTCGAGGCCGTGACAACTTCAACAGGAGGCTCCTCCACGCAGTCTTTCCAGAACTCCGGGTCCTCCTGAATGATTTCCGTTTTCCCAACGGGTACAACTTTGACATCAGCCAGCCCGAACTTCTTGTACATCTCCAATGATCCGGAATAAAGAACCTCGAGCGACACTCCGCCGAACTTGACGGGTGGATCGGTTCCCCATAAAGTCACCCAGTACTTGAGGCCTCCTGGAATAGCCTCGAGGTCCGTGTGTGAAACCCCGTACTTTTTCCCCCTGAGATTAGAGCTGGTCGGATTGACCACATGGACGCAGATAAACCGACCGCCAGGCTTAAGGCAAGCCACCACAGTCGTAAGCATCCTCTCCAAGACCTCGATAGTCTCGACATGGTCCAGCACCCAATTGGCCTGCACGACATCATATGACTCCCTCAGGCCCAGGTGGCTCAGAGACTGCGCAACATCGGCTTCGAACCACCGGATGCGATCACCAAGTCCGTTCTTCGTTGCCTCCTTCTCGCCGACATGAAGCATCTCGGCCGAAATGTCGACTACGTCCACCAGGTCCGCGCCACGCTCAACTGCCTGGCGGGCCCGTAGGCCGGTCCCACCGCCGAGGTCGAGGACGGTTAGCCCGGTCGGATCGCCGAGTGCGGTGAGGTAGAGCTCGGTCTCCAGGCGTCCGATAGGTGTGGTTACTGTAAAGGCCTCATCTATGACATATTAATTATCTCCAGATGGAGCTTAACCCAAGTGCAACCGGATCTGGAAAGCGCGACAGTCGTTGTGGGCATGGATGGAACTATACATACAGTCTGAAGCTACGGTGTTGTACTCCTCTGCAACATTCTGTCTGGCCATCGTGGGCGGGTTCAATCAATACAGTATGATCTCACAATCTCAAGAGAACTTGAACAAATTCGTAATCAGAACTTTTCATCTCAGCGATGGTGCGGGGTCGCCTCAACTTCAAATACCTGAGTATTAAATTAAGTTTGAGGATGCTGACTGCATGGTCAACATCAAGATGATTGGGACAATTGTCTTGATTGTAACATAGGTTGCATACCTAGGTAAAAACACCGTCTCAACTCCCCCTCTTTTGTCTCCCCACAGTTACCAGCTCTTAGGTTGGCTTACTGTGCTAATAACCGAGTTAAGGAGCTGGGATGTATCACGAAAGCTATGTCACATATCCAGAGAAACACATGTTGAGAATCAGGCACCGGAATCAGTACCGCCAACAATGGTGCATCCAAGATATTGGTGAAGGGGGAACGAGATCCTCTGATATCATAGTTATATTGTCTCGGTGCTCTTTATAGCCAGCCCATCGTCAGCTGGAAATCCGCTTCGGCGCAAGTCTCCCGTGGAAGGAAGAGTTTGGACAACGAGATAGCTACCATGTTATTTCGGAACGTGGAGCACTGAGTTTATTGAAAAGAGTATGATCTTGGAATGGAAAAGATGTGTACCTCCCCGTGAGTTGAAGGTGTTCACGGCCCCTGTGTAGAAGAAGGCAAGGTTGTTCGTCATTCGTAGACAGGTATGAGTTTGCGCGCCCTCTCATTTAGTGGTCCAACACATTATCCGGAATGGATCAACTGTCCTGATCCAATGTCCAATGAGGTACATGCGCAAGAGACAATGAAAGTTCCATAAACATTAATGGCATTTCAGAAATCGCACGTCAACCATTACATTGCGTCTACTGCTCGATGAATGACGCTCGAGCGGATTTGAGCTTCGGGAAAAGTTGGGTCGTTAGCAAATTGACCTCTGAGGTGTCAGAAATATCATCTGGCGTTTGAAGTCTCCCATGATGTGCCTTCTGAAAAGACACGTTCACGTAGAAAACCCCACATCCCTGCCTGAGCCTAACAGCAACCGAGTGACCATCATGGCCTGAAGCAACCTCAATCGCCCTTTGCTGCAGGAGATTGGCGCTGTAGATGCGGAAGTCCTCAAGCATTGATGCTGTCGATCGTGCACTGGCAGGGTTGTAGATCCCCAAATCACACATCATGAGAGATTCTGTTCTTCGTTGGTTGGCCACATATCGGTTGACAACCATGAGTCTGAGGAATAATGTCGGGTAGGATGAGTCCTTGCCGGATTGGTGGTAAAACAAGACAACTGGTGCATGCGCGTAATCGGTCCGTTCATGAGCGATGGCTTGTGGACGTAAAGACTTGACTAGGTCCTTTTCAGGTTCGACCACCCAGGCGGGACCTGCTTCTCTCACGGCACGGTATCCCGCGATCTTCAAGGAATGGTAACGTATTTCTGGCCAAGAGAGATCGATTGATGCATCATACGGGTTGATCCGCTCCCGGGACTCTGAGACGGCAGTGTACATCGTTTGAACCGCAGCAGCCTCCAGCTTGTCCCTGATTTTGTCTATAACGACGATGGATGGATTGTGTAGCCGCAGATTCACTATGCCGCCCACGTTGTGTGCCGAGCCCCTGGACAGCAAGATTCCCAGCTCACTTCGACCGACCCGACATCTCAGAGGCAATATGGCAACTGTCTCATAGATGTACCATCGCCAAGTAGGCTGACCGATCGGGGTCAGACCCTCGGCCTTATCCCCAGCTTGAGAACCGCTATCAAAATCGTTGTCCAGAGAGCCATGAGGACTAATCCCGTCGACATTGATCTCAATGATTTGGTCATCTTCAAAGGCCAACCCAGAAAAACTGGGAATTTTGTCTGCTCCTTGCAGCAAAGGCGAAAGTTTTGAAGGCGTGGACATCCTTGTGCCTTGAGGGGGGCTCTGCGGTCGTTCGTTGATTTGTTGAACCTCAAGCACGCTATAGAGACGCGGCTTCGACACGTATGTCTGTATCTTCATTCCCTGAATTCCATCTAACAGTCGTAGCCTTAGCCTCACAAGCTGGTTGACTACCTCGAATGGACCTTGATAGTCGTGACTTCGATTCAAGATCTCGATCTGTGAGGAGTCCTTAAAAAATTGTGGCGAAGGCGCCATCATTCCGGATACCAAGGTGTGTGAATGGTCGTCATCGGGATACGACCACGCGAATATGGACTGGTCCTCCGTCCTTTGCATGATCGCTTGTTGTAGGCGCGAGAATGCTTTGCGCCCTTCCCCGTACAACAGAGGCATATTGACATCGAACAGGCCCATTAGGCAGTAAGCCTCGTCCTCCACCCGCGTGGTTTGGCGTGAAGCTGCCCAAGACATCTTTTGCGCAACACTGTATTCATCCCAGCGACACTGCTCCAGCACTTTCTCACTGATACGAGTGACGCGGGAGACAGCACTCCTCAGCGATCTCTTCGTACCGATCTCCGACCAGTCTGCGGCTAGAAAGATGACCTCGGATGGCGCCAGCAGTTCTTGTAGCGTCCAGCCGCGCGTAAACCAGCGACTGCAGGCAAAAGATGAGCCGCCAGCCGACTGATTTTCGCCGTCAACCAGTCCGGTTGGGTCTTCAGAGCCGTCGACATCATCCAGGTAGGCGTAACAGATAGCAGCATCGCGGTACCACTGGAACATAGAGTTGATAGCCTCTGAGAGCTCCGCGCTCGAGGACTTGTCAATGCAGCATGTGTCTATCCAGGCATATTGGAAACCCTCGGCCTCTGCCAGATGGCAGCACCCGCGGATCTTGTCGTAACCCTTCTTCTGGTTGCTCTCCTGTCCCTTCTCGGTATGGTCCTTGAACGTCACTTCCTCCGAACCCCAGGTGTGTGAAAGGATGGCGTAAGGCGGTATACCGTTACCCACTTCTCCGATGAATTCCTCAAACTCGAACGTGTGCACATTTAGGAGCCGCATTGTGGTATACTCCAACCTGATTAGTGAGTGAGGAGTCAAAATGTTGCGCCAAGTTGCAGAACCGGATCTGTAGAGGTCAGCACTAACTTAAAGTTGCAGGGATTTGTGCGAGACAAGCGCTCAGCTGCTAATGCAGCCACTACTGCGTGAGTGTGCCCGATCAGTCCGAAGAGATTCGAGACATTGCTCAAAATTGCCAAGGCAGCATAGTTGCCGTATGAGGAGACGTACTCGGGCCGAACCAGCAGAGAGCACGCATCGTAAATGTCATGTGTGCCCCCGACTTCAGGAGCCCTCCACTTCAGCATCAGATTGAGAACCCTGGACTGTGAGATCACAGGTACTTGATGCCAGGAACGAGTGAGCCTTGAACATAAAAGGCATCGCTCCAAGACTTTCTGTAAGCAACGCATTTCATGAATTGGCTCACCTGACGAGAATGCAGGTAAAGTGATTCAAGTAGCAGCCACCGGTGACGGTAAAGGGCAGGCTAAGGGACGGGTAAGGGATGGGACGGACAATGACAGCGAAGACAAATGCCAAAGTGTGATCACTGGAGCGTTTTCGTGTACGGCAGGATCGCACTGGGATTTCAGTGTTTTGTTTCCGGAAAATTCACATGAGAAGAACGTGACCGCGCGGAATCAGTAGGCAATGTTATCACGAAAACAACTGAATATTACGCTGTGGCTTCTTGGCTTTTCAAGTTGTCCACAGTTGGTAAACGAGTTACAGAAACAATCCTTTAGCTCCCGATACCACCGTCAAAATAAAAGATGGGTGGATTTGCAAATTTTCATAAGAACGTATTCAAGCGTTTACCACTGTATGAAGGGGCCTACATACTGCTTAAGAAGCATACGTACACGGATTAAAAACGAAACCACTTTCATAAGAACCAGTAACGACATCTGGAGTAATTCATCATTTAAAGATTCGTCATGCTGAGATACAATCTCGGGACTTGTTGTCCAGGCCAGACCTGTCTCTCATCAAATGCTATTGGTATGTTTGCTCCGAGAAGAAATATTAGTCAACCTTGATTCATTTCTTTACAGACCCCGTGTTCTGGGATACTCTGCACTACAGCTCAGGATGAGCCTCAAAAAAGGTTCGCAGGGATGTAGGCTTGACGTTCGGAAAGCGCTTCATATCCACAGGCTCATGGTCCCATGTTCCTTTTAGGGTGTGCTCAACATAAGCCAGACCAATATACTTTTCATGGTCGACAGGATCTGTGGTCGCCCTTGCCTGGGCGAGCATGGAGACAGCATCATCCAAACTCCCTTCACACTTCAGATGCCCCTTGACTTTACCACCGCGGGCCTTCTCAAATTCCTCGACAAGCTGCGCAGGTGTGAAACGGAAGCTTTGGGCGCGTAGGAATCCTCCCTCCTCGGCATTTGGGCCCGTAACCGCTTCGATCGTGTAGGCGGCGAGATCGTCGGCGGTGGTGCAGATCCACTCCTTCGTGCCGTCCCCGAAGTAGGACATGGTCTTTGTTTCTCGATTCCAAATCTGATCACGACGGCCTGAGAAGAGCCACTCAGCGATGACTCCCGTGAACATGTAAAATGGTTTGATGCGCGAGCTGACGCGGACATGGGCGGCGAAGGCGATGAATGGATCGTATGACTCATGCTGGCCCAGGTGTGCCAAAGTCCAATCAGCATTCCACGAAGCCGCATGGAAAATCTTTGGATGCCCGTCAGAACATCGAACTCTTGTTCAACAACTTTTTTTTCTCTTTCTTTTTTTCATCTCTCATGCATTCCGAGATTGTCAGCACTCACCTTGACACCGGCACGTTCAGCGGCTCTCAACAGCAACAGCTGCCCTTCCAAAATCACCTCAGGCGCGAAGCCGTAGGCACACACAATTGCGTCCACGCCTGAAACGGCTTTATCAAGAGCTGGTAAGTCGGCCACTGCACATTCGGCCCACCCCCCCATTCGGCCCACTCCACACCCGCAACCGCGTCAGGTCCACATCTGCACAAAAAACGCGTTTTCTCAACAAGTAATTTTTTTCTTCTCTTCAAACTTTACAAGCACGCTCCCTACCCTTCAATAAAGCCGTATACCGAAGATGACGTACAGTCGGCCCTCGAGGCGATCTCGGCAGGCGCCGGCGCACGACAGGCCGCCTCACATTGGGGCATTCCGAGGAGCACACTTTATAATCGTCGCCACGGCGCCCAAAGCCATTCTGATGCTTCAAATTGGCAGATAAGGTTATCGTCAAATCAGGAAACCGAATTAACCCAATTTGCACTTAATCAGGCGACTCTGGGGCTGCCGTTGACCTATTTTAAATTAAGGTCCTTCGCCGGCCGGATAACCACATCTCAGGCACAACCACCACCGCTTGGCCGCAACTAGCTGGCCGCTTTTCTCGTAAGAAATCCAGAGATTCAAAGTATTCAAAGCCGTCAGATGCACTTTAGCCGCATTAATGGCGCCAAAACGGAGATAATTAAGCCGTGGTTTAACCTCCTTTACCTTCCGGCTGTTCTCAAGGTTCAGCCAAAGAATCGCCATAATGCCGACAAAGGGGGCATCGCTGAGGGCGAGGGATCTAACGGCATGGTCATTGGGCCAGAAGGAAGAAAGCTTGTTTATTGAAAAAGCAATAGAGGGAAGATATAGACCTCATATCTTAAATGCATCTCGGCTACAGGCAAGGCATGCCCTCCACTCGTCATCTTTAAAGGAAAACACGTCCAACAGCAATAGTTTAAGACCCTTAAAGGGCATAAGGATTGGGAGTTTACGGCGACGAAAAACGGCTGGACTGACAATGCCGTGGTACTTGAATAGCTTCAAAAGATCTTCATTCCGTGGACCGCCCCTGAGGACTCTTCCAAGTAGCGTTTATTAGTCCTCGATGGTCATAAAAGCCACTGTACCTTCAAATTTATATGGGAATGCTTCTCAAATAAGATTTACATTGTTTACTTACCGCCACATACATCGCATATACTTCAACCTCTTAACGTTGGTATATTTTCGTCGCTAAAAGCAGCATATAAGCACGAAGCCGATAACCTTAGCTTCTGCTTCGAAGACACCTTTACGGGCAAGCAACTTTTTCTATAGTGCTTTCGAAAGGCACGATTACGTGCCCTCTCGGAAAGAAACATTACCAGTGGGTGGCGAGGGACTGGTTTGTGGCCAGTCAATATGGCGAAGCCACTGATAAACGCTATTCTTGCCGAGAATGCGGTAAAGGAGGCAAAAGAGGCTAAAATAAAGTCCACCACGAGAAAGAGAAGGGTCGAAATAGTCACTCCAGTACCCATTACTGTGAAAAAGTCGTTGTTGTCGACGCCGAGGGCATCCCGAGAGCTACGGGTATTGCACGGGGTTTTTGACCAGAGCGATCACTCGAACCATACGCGACGGCTTCTCTTCAGGAAGATTGAAAAAGGATACGACGAGAAAGATTGGCAATTAAAGATGCTACTCCGTGAGAATGAGATCCTCAAGGCGAGGTTGGAAGCCGCAGTATCCGTGAAGAGAAGGAAGGTCGAAACCAGCCCCAACTCGAGGTTCGTCAACATTCGGGCCATTCGGAGGGCGCAAATTGCAGCCGGAGCGATTGAGGCTGAGTCAGCGGACGAAGAAGGGTCTGATGAAGAGGAAACACCAGAAAATTGCATCGTGGTGGCGACGACGGGCGTCGTCGACGAGGATGAAGTCGAAGGGTAGTTGTGGCGGGTGGGCGATTTGGGTGGGCCGAATGGGGGGGTGGGCCCAATGTGCAGTGGCCGACTTAGATCGTAGAGGCCCGAAGAGGTGATGAAGCCTTCGAGCTTTTCACGGATGGATGCAGGCACTTTGTTTGGGTCACGACCCATCCCTCTGACTTGGTGGCCCTTGGAGATGGCATACTCAGCGCAAGGCTGGCCTACCATTCCAGTTATTCCAGTGATCAAGATCAGCATGGTGACAGATGGGATAGCTGAAGATTACGATGAAGACACTTCTGCCTACGTGAACTTCGGCGGAAGTGATGCGTAGCTCTACTTTTAAAAGAGTCGTGAGGCGGTTGATTAATCACTTTTTGTGCTTGATTATCAATAGCGATATAAGCATCTGAACACTTCCAAGCTGGTGATTGATAATCCCCAAACTATCTCGGCTCTACGACGTCGCGAGACGAGCACATATGCCATCACGATAGACACCCCGCCCGTAAGCATACCAAATAATGGGGCCAATGTCTTGGAGGGGTATCTCATGACACAACCGTTAACGCGTCTCCGAATCCAGACCAATGTGCATGGGGCAAATGGAACGGCGGCTATCGGGCAGACAAACCTAATCCAGCCGTCTCGGACAGATTCGGACCTTCAACTCGGGGTTAAGCCTCGCACAGCACTGCACTCATCACTCGGGAGCCTCTGAAATATTGAAATGTCATTATGAATACGCCCTTCGAAGACGTTCGTGGCACAGAATTACCTTCAGCTAGGTAGGCCAGGCGGCGCAAAGGTCGGGAGTCTCACTCTTGCCTCCGTACAATTGAGCCGGGCTATTTGCCCTCTGTCCTGAAGTCCTGTGCGCTTCGGAATTAGACCACTATAAATTTTCAGGCAACATCTCAAGTCTGAGAAAGGCTAACGAAAAGCAATTCTATGCCACGTTTGTACGTGTATCCAGATCTTTTGGACTAACTTACTCAAAGCGTCGAGGCTCAACGGAACGGCAACGGAGGGCAGCTGGGCATGATTCCAAATCGTACAATTGTGTGGGGACTCAACTTGAACCAGAACAGACTTGTCTTCCACACTCATAGAGCAAGTCTTGCATTTGTATGAACTGAGGACTCCGGGTGCAGTAAGTTGCCCGAGCAGTCTCAAGGCACATCACGGCACCTCCGACCAGAAAGCTTACCTAGGTCCCTATGTACTGTGCACACTGGGCAGCCCCAACGCAACCTGGAGACAATATTAATAGATTTCTTAGACGCAATCACGTGACTCGAACGAAAGGAAATAATGGAAATAAGTAGGAGAGCCCAATATAGAGCAAACTATAGAGAGCGGCCTCGAGATGTTGGAGGCAAATCGAGGCAGTGAGAAGTGGTAACGGGAAAGGGTTGGGGATAGATGTTGCGAGGTTGTATGGCAGTGTAGCATCAGCACCCGCAGGCTGCCGGCAGTTGTCCGTTTGATATTTGCACTACACTTATCTGGGAAGGTGAGCCCGGAGGTCCAAGTCACCTACGTCTTTCATCTAGTCCATGGTATCCTGCCACGAGCCACAGCACTGCCCATCGTAACGCAAAAAATGGCAGAAGCGTTGTCAATCCAGGAGCAGACCTCGTCCAGCGGACATTGGCCGACGACAACACGCGGCGAATACGTACTCGAAGATTTCAATTTCGGCTCCGGCGACACGATCCCGCAGCTGCGGCTGCACTACCAAACCCTCGGCACCCTTAGGCCATCAGAAGATGGCAAGACAACCAACGCCGTGCTCATAATGCACGGGACCGGCGGCTCCAGCGAGCAGTTCCTCAGCGCGCAGTTCGCCGGGGAGCTTTTCAACCCTGGTCAGCTGCTCGACGCGCAGAGGTATTTCATCATTCTGCGCGACGGCATCGGCCACGGCCGGTCAAGCAAGCCGAGTAGCAGCGGCCTAGGCGGCCGATTCCCGCGATATCGCTACGGGGACATGGTCCGCGCCGACCACCGCCTGCTGACGGAGCATCTGGGCGTTACGCACCTGCGCCTGGCCATGGGCACCTCGATGGGTGGCATGCAGAGCTGGCTGTGGGGCGAGGCGCACCCGGGCTTCATGGACGCGTTGATGCCGCTCGCGTCGCTGCCCGTCCAGATCTCGGGCCGGAACCGCATGTGGCGAAAGATGGCAATGGACGCTATCCGGGCCGACCCCGCGTGGAACGGAGGGGACTATGCGCCCGGTCAGCAGCCGCGCGCAGGGTTGACCACAGCGCTGGACATGCTGACGCTGATGTCGTCGAGCCCGCTGCAGTATCAAGCGGAGGCGCCCACAAGGGATGCGGCGGACTCGTTCCTCGAGGGAAAGATCCAGAATGGACTCGGCTCGACGGACGCCAATGATCTGCTTTTCGCGCTGGACGCGTCTTTCGATTACGACCCCAGGCCTGACTTGCACAAGATCACGGCGCCGCTGATCGCGGTGAACACGGCGGACGACCAGATCAATCCGCCTGAGCTGGGAATTCTGGAGAAGGAAACACGGGCTGGTATCAGAGATGGGCTGGGCAAGGTTGTTGTTCTACCCATCACCGAGGAGACGAGAGGCCACGGCTCGCATACTGTGGCCAAATTGTGGAGCCATCTTCTCGAAGAACTCTTGCTCAAGACCGAAAAGAGCTGACGTGGGAGCCAAGACGTTTGTTTTTTCTGGTGGATCCATTCCCACACAATGTTATTCGGGAATTATTAGGCGATGAAGACTTTAGAGTGAAGAAAGATAGAGTAATATCTGAATCCTGTGTGTAATGCCGCCTCGCAAGGATTCGAAACCGAAATATACCCTTTTGCCAAGAAAGCAAATCGATGAGGTCAACATCCTTGAGAAGATCGTGCATGTTTCAAAACTTCAAGGGGAATTCGCTTGGCCCAACATACAACGGCCGGTGCTAATCTTTATTCAGGCAGGAAACACATGTTTGCACGCATGAAAAAGGCCCACCTTTCAGAGGATGACGGCCCTGAGTCCCGACTGGGCTTTCGGGTCCCCCCTACCAGCCCGGACTGCCAGATTCGAGGGTGATTTCCTGGCATTATTTCCCCCTCTTCCTGGTAGGATGACGCCAACGTGATACGGTGAGTGAGACTTGCATGGCTGCGTATCAACCGCGGTCCGTGCTGGGTACCTGCCATATGACCGAATTATTGGTTGAGCCGCCCATTAGAACAATCTAATCTCGACATAAATCCCCGGAGGCATCAATGGCATAACCCTGCAGACGCGTAGGCCATCACTACATATCTACATTGGTAGTACACACCATTACAAGATTATCAAAGCTGCTTGAGGCAATTAGAAGGATTTTGCACCTAATTTATCGGTGACAACCGAAACCAAAGCAAAGTAAAGCCAAGGGAGCTAGCCAAGGCGCGATCAGGCATTCACAAGGCACACAGCAGAGCTGAACACAGTTGTTTCGTTTTGAGACGTACTCATTGTATTGACTCTCCATCACACTATGAATACAAGGCGAAAAACTGCCCCAAAGACAAAGAGGACCGAACGCTCAAGCGCCATCTTGAGACCAAGCCCGAGGATGGCGTGTTGTGCACCGGTATCCCGCTGCCGTAGGAGCAACGCCCGAGAAATATTATACAAGAATTGTAAAAGGTCCAGTCAGAAAAGACGGCGGAAAACATGATCTAAATGATCCCTGGTATCACTCCGTCACTCCTCTATTGCGAGAAAAAGGGCCACAAGCGAGCCTCCCACTACTTCCCAACAGGAAGCAGCAGTAGAAGACGTGAAGGCAGCTTAGGCCTTGACGTCACGGGCGTGGCGGCGCTTCTTGCAAGCGGCCTTGGTGGCGACGGGGGCAGCGCTGGAGGTGGCAGAGGTAGTCTCAGCGGCGACCGGGGCGGCGGAGGAGGAAGCAGCCGCGGTGGGGGTAGCGGCAGCGGCGCTGGAAGCGACCGCGGAGGAGGCAGAGCCGGAGGAGGAGCCGGAGCCCTGGGAGGCACCCGAGGAGCTGAATCCCAGAGCGGGGCCGGGAATGGGGTACTCGGAGAAGGCCTGGTAGATGTTGAAGTTGATACCCTCCTCATCGGAGGTGTACAGGGCAGTGCCCTTGGTACCCTCAGGGAAGGAACCGCTGCCGCCAGTGACCTGGATGTTGACACACTGGGGGTAGTTCTGGGCACCGTTGGCCTGGTTGGCCGAGTGCAGGGCAATGATCTCGTGACGGAGAACGTAGTTGCCCGCGGGGGTTCCCTCGGGGATGGTGATCTCCCAGGAGAGGTTGTTCTCCAGGATCTCGTCAGAAGCCCACTTGCCGGGGTTGGAGCCGGAGATGATACCAGCCTCCTGGATCTTGACGAAGGACAGAGTGGTCTTGTCGACGGAGGTGGGGTCGTCGGCGGGGGCGAGGTAGTCAATCACGGGGCCGTGGTGAGAGTCGGGCCAGGTGTTCCAGACGGCCTTGATGGTCTGACCAGCGGCAACGGTGGCGTTGTTCAGGGCAGCGTTGGCGGCATCACGGTGGCAGATGATGTCGGCGTTGGCGTATGCGTCGGGGGCAACGAAGCCGTTGTCAGAAGCAGTGGTGCTCCAGGCAATGAACTCGTTGCCGGTGGCCTGGCCGTTGCCGGTGGCCCACTGCTCGTCGAAGCCCTTGTAGGTGACTCCGCCGATCTCCCAGGAGGAGACGTATCCGTGGGCGGAGACGAGGCTGGCGCCAGCGGCCAGAGCAAGAGCGATGGGGGACTTGGCAGGCATTTTGATGGTTGTGGTTTTTGTTGGACTGAAGGGACCTGAACAAATCGATGTACAGTGGCGCGATGTGAGGATGAATAACCGGCTGGCGGAATGAATGAATCTACTGCAATCAATACAGCGACGAGCGAAAGAATGAAGCCCGAAGGAGTGTCTTCGAAAGAATGAATGTGGTGAGTTGATGACGAGAGAGTCTGGAGAGAAAGCAAAAGAATCAGACCTTTCTCGGCCGACGACGTGCCCTTCTTATGATGATCGCGGACGACGGGACCCCCGACTGCCCACGTCCACTCTGGGGTTGGTTCATGGGCCTCGACTGCTTCGCTGCCTCTCCGTTGCAATCGCTGGGCCATGGAAAGGGGAGGGGGCGCTGTACTCGTGGGTCCAGGGCGAGGCCCCCAAAAAATTACCGATATGGTGTAAACAAGATGAACAGGACCAGGCTCGGCCGTCTTGGCAACAAGGTTAACGACAAGGTTGAGGCTCTCGATGGAGTCGCCCGCGCTGACAGGGCTGTTTCCACCTATCGCTTATTCGTTTAACGGCAAGACGGACCCCAGTCCTCCCAAGCTTGCAGCACATCAGCCCAGGGGGCGGCTCCAGCCAGACGCTCTTCGACCTCGGGTCGACCTTGGGCGTTGTTTCATTTCCACGAGACTCGCGGTTGCCCGGGCCTGGCTGCCTGGCTTGCGCAGCCCAGGCTGGCTGCTCGCGATGTCACCTTGAGGCTGCAGCTCTTGTCGCGCCGCACTTGCCGCTCAGGGGCTAGGCGGGGGGCGTGGCAGACGACATCGCCAGTGTCCCCTGAATCCTTGAAAACGGAAGGAAATCCTCAAATCGGGAATGGGGACTGTTTGGCCTGCTGAAGGGATTTCTGGTAAATTTCCGTGGGGCCCCTCCTGATGTTTCAAGCAGAAAGCCTTGGCGCCTCGGTAGGCCTTTTGCAGAAACTGGTGCCCGCGGTCTAGCAGAACATCTATGCACAACGCGCCATCGCGTGCTGGAGGCATGGATATGATGCGAGCTAGCCTGTCATTAGGATGGGATGTGAACACAGAGGCTTATGCTGTGGACGGTGATG
This sequence comes from Diaporthe sp. PMI_573, assembly GCA_021399435.1. NCBI lineage: Eukaryota > Fungi > Ascomycota > Sordariomycetes > Diaporthales > Diaporthaceae > Diaporthe > Diaporthe sp. PMI_573. The sequence continues at coordinate 932,651 of JAJTUP010000015.1, read as the reverse complement.
CACAAAATGATCGACTTTACCCGCGTGGCCGGGATCCCAACATCGTGCCAAGTCCCAAGATCGACAGGATCTCCAGAGCTTGGCCGCCGTTCGTGAGCCATAGAGTTCAGAGGCGAGAGGCTCTGCACTGACCATACTGTAATGTTGTATTTCTGGCTCCTTGACAGGCTTGGCTCACCGTAATGGTGCAATGATGAACAGCGAGCGAGCGAGGGCGCTTCAGACGCTGGAATATTCCTTCCACGACGTTGACGCCTGCTCACCTGCATCCATCTAGTTTCATCGACCTGCATCGATCCCGAAAGAAAGCTCGGCCAGCCACAATGTCGACAACCGAGATGAGAATGTCGAGTAGCCGCCTAGGTCGGTCTTGGCGTTTACGCCCACACCCGCCCCCCCCCCTTTGGCGCCCACTCCACCAGATCCCTCGCCGTGCCGAAGCTGTGCATCGACGACCTGAGCACCGACGGTGAGCCCACCTCTGGTCCAATGGATTTGTTACAAAACTCTGGGTCTGAAATGAGAGATCTAGATTGTGGGTTGCATGGCCGTCCAATTCACGGCCAGCCCGAGTAGTCCGCTCACCTTCCACCACTGGTCGGGAGACCGCTGTCAGAACCACAACCAAGTGGCCGAGGCAGGCGCGCTCTCTCACACAAAAAGCCGGTCATCGAATGCCGTCAAGGCAGCAACAGCGTCGAAGCAGAGGGATGCCCAAAAAAGTTGTGCGGTGATGATGGACACCAGTTTAATCTCGGTTGATTGATTTGCCGGTAAATTGTTGTATCTGAATTTTAAAATGTCTGTTGTTTCTTTGTCTTGTTTAAATCCCGGATTCCCCCCGGCTCCGCATCCTTGCATTTCGTTCAGACTGTGCTCTTCGATGCTTCGGCGATCCAATGGGCCTTTTCTCTCTTCAATTCCTTCTTCACGTACCAAATGGTAGCCACCGCCCAGACTCCGGCCCAACCGAAAGGTACCGACCAGCCGATGGCGTAGGCCGCATCTTCGCTGACCGTGAAGATGAGAATGGTGCAAATGACCGCCATCGCTTGAGCTCCAACAGCCCAGAATACTCCCAGCCGCCGCAGCATGGTGCGGAAAATGTGGCTGGCTTCGTATCTTCTGTTGAGAGCCTCCCGAAAGTCTGTTCCTCCAGAACCATCCACTGCACAAATATCCTCGATCAGGGTGTACACACATGGTCGCAACTGGGCACCTTTAGGGATGGATGACAGACGAAAAGGAGCAGGGACGCGGAACACGCGGAGGACATCGACGATGAGCATCTCGGTGCCGAAAGTGTAGAGCATTGTGGTCAAAGGCATGGCGACCAGTCGGATTGGTGGCCACTCCTGAACAGTCCCGCTGTTGAGAGAACTCTCGGTCAGCTTGGTACAACCACATGTGACAGGCAGGCCAGAAACTGGTAGCACTCACACTATCAACTCGACCATGATGATCAGCCAAGCCAGGGTGTAATTCCAATGGAAGGCATCGAGATACCACCTATGCGCACCGATAACTCGGCAAACACTGTCCTTCTTCCACAGCCTCCAGAACCGCACGAAGTACTCAAGAATACTTGCACCGCCTATGGCAGCGGTGACGACGGTGTAGACTGTGTTGGCGGACATGGTCGACTTTTCCCCGTCTCTTACGCTCCCGGGACCGACGCCGTACCATAGCCCATAGTACAGCGCGATGGGCATGACGACAGAGTCGAATATAATGAAGAACCAGAAGATGAAGATGGACCAGTACCGCGTGTGCAAGGTGTAGTTGAGTGGCGGTGGCCTGGGCTCAAGCACCCGGGGCGCCGCGCCAGATGCGGCCGAGGCATCCGAGCCCTGTTCATGGCCCTCGACGGCCTCGACGACTTGCTGGGCGTCGAGGCGGGCCTGTTGGGATGACTTCCGCCGTGCGATAGATATGCTGGGCCTTGCATAAGGTCCATCGAAACGCCTGTCGAACTCAGCGCTGGACCGTACTGCTCGCTGGCGTGAAGAGTTGGCATTGGTAGGTGCGTGGGTCGGAGGCGGCGACCGGGGCGGCCGAGGGTCGTCGTTGAGGGCTGGTAAACTATGTGACCTCTCGTCTTTGGTCTGGCCGGGCAGGTCGGGCTTCCTGCCGACATCAAGAGAATGCCGTCCGAGTGGGCTCGGCTTCGGTTTCTGGTCCGAGTGCAAGCCGGCCCTTGGCTTCTCGTCAAGGGCTTGATGGTCCAGGGGCGGAATGCCCTCTCCCTCCTCCCTCTGTGCCGGGTCATGCTTGTCGTCCATGGTGTTGCAGTCGTATGGACAACTGCAGACTCAGAGGGGCAGACTCAGAGTAAAGGTGAGAAGGGGGGATTATCGCCTCATAAACATGTTCCAGATGGGGCAGATGGTGTTTACTTTTGGTCCGAGCTGCAGCACGCACGCAGTAGAGCAGTCTGAGCAGTCTCAGCAGGGAGGGTTGTCCGTCAGAGAGGCTGAGAGCAGAGAGGATGGGCCAGAGGTAACATTGAACACAGGGATCATAGGTGAAGTGACGTGTGTATGGGACAAGCCAAGAGCTAGATACATCATAGCATGGGCTGTCACCGGCACTGTACTGTTAGTCTGTACTCTGCAGAGCAGAGAGATTGTGGTTCAAGCTGATGCCCCGGGGAGCCGGGGAGTAGTTCTGGTTTCGACGGGTTTGGGTTGGTGATATCATACCGTGCCGTAGGGTCCGCAAGAGGGTGATGTCATAAGCTGGCGTGGATCCACCCGCCCCTTCCCGCAAACCGCTGCGACTCTCCGCTCTGCAGCTGGCAGCCGCACGTCGTGAGACAAGCCGAAACGCGTACATGGGATTCTACATTGGGGCAATTGTCAGGAACTCGAAGGAGTCGGACGGCAATGTGTTGGATGGACCGAAGCACTGGGAAGCAACGGTGCGCCAGCAAGATCAAGCAATTAGTTAGTTCCTTATCCCGCAGCCAGGCACGTGCCAGGCCAAGCGGCTTAAGGACAAATAGGAGAAGCTACCTTGGTATGCTAGCACGCTAGGCAGCATTCAAAGAGCAGCACCAATGCAAGCACGGTCCAGGTGCGGAAGCTTGGTTTGCCTGATTAGGTAGCGAGTACTGCCCAGGTGTGTAGACTAGGTAGTATGTGCCTGTTCCAAAGCGCCGCAACGCACACTATCGATCCGACCTGACTCCAACAATCTTGGGTCGACCGGCTGCCGGCTCGACACACCTTCAGTGGCTTGAATCAATTGACTTGACTAGCTCTGATGATCCGTCACAAGATCCAGCCACGGTCGCACCCATCGTCTTCAGCCAACGAGAATGGGCGCCCGAGTCCGGTGTCAACGCCCCGCGCCGCGCCGCCCCGCGCCGCTGTCCAGCTCTCCCTTCTTCTCCCTTCTCGTGGCTTTGGCTATCAGCCCTCGGGACCACTAAATAATGTTGTCTGTGTGTGCTGCCAATCCTTCGGCCAGGCTACTGAAATGGCACCGCTTCAATTGCCCAACCACAAACTGCGCTGCCGGCTGGGCAAACCTAATTAATGCAACCCCCCAAAGCTGGGCGCGTTGGTGGTGGTTTCTACGGAACAGGTAAATGCGATAAAACGAGTGTGGCACTTCTGTGCCAATATATACACCGCATGGCCCCGCCGTAGTGCCAAACTTGGACTTGCTGTTATGAGCATTTGGGTATTAGTTGACACCTCCCAAGTCAACTTCACATCAGTTTCACCAGCCCAAACTGCCTTGAACACCCCTTTCTTTCGCATTCCATCGTTCGACATGGATCCGAGACTTGGTCAGAGCTGCCAATATAACCCGAAACGGATATTCATATGCTGTGATGGGACGTGGGTCAATTCTCTGGGCCCAAAGGATGAGCCTCCATCTAACGTGTGAGTTGGTTTGAAGTCCTTGACCCGTGGGCATGCTGTCACTATTGCTCTCGAAAATCTGCCCTGAAGGCCCACGCGAAGTAAATCGGCGTCCTAGCATGGCGCCCCTGGGATGCTGCTTAAATGTATACTTCAATGGGCCACTAATGTGAACGCTGCCCAGGACTAAACTCTCACGAAGCCTTAAGCGGTTTTGCAAAGATGGGGCCAGTCAGATCATCATGTACTCTCCAGGTGTGGGAACCGGACCTTCCAAGCTTGACATGCTCACTGGAGGTGCGTTTGGTGAAGGGCTGGACTCGGTAAGCGTCCATGACCAAAACAGCATGCATGTGTGCACTCTGATTGATTTCGATCAGGACATCCGCGAATGTTACAATTTCGCTTGCGCCAACTATGTCGATGGGGACTCAATCATCCTAGTTGGCTTCTCAAGAGGGGCTTTCACTGCTCGTTCGGTGGCAGACCTGATCGCCTCAGTTGGACTATTGACAACAGAAGGCATGGACAAATTCTTTCCGATCTTCAGGGACTATGAAAACATAGGCGATGCGAAACGATCTGCGGGCGAATTTCTGTTTCAAGAACTCGTCCCTTATCATGGTGAGAAGGGCAAGGCCAAGCTTCACTGGGAGAATGAACGCAAGGAGCAATACAAACAGTGGTTAAAATCGGTGAGCTGTGGCTGCATGATACATCGCAGCACATGGATATGCTTACAGATGCGTAGAAATCCTGGACGCGCGATACTTACCGGGACGACTCGACAGAAATCAGAATCAAAGCCGTCGCTGTTTGGGACACGGTTGGCTCCCTTGGGATCCCCCCTGCGCCTGTATTTGGCATACGCGGATCGGCCGACCAGTGGAAGTTCACGGGCACTCATGTCTCGAGTAAGGTTGAGAATGCCTTTCAAGCCTTGTCACTGGACGAACCCAGAGCAGCCTTCCGCCCCGCTCTATGGGAGCGACTCGGAGACAACAATGTGACGAACCTGAAGCAGGTGTGGTTCCCAGGAAACCACGGTGACGTCGGAGGTGGCTGGTACGACCAGCAGATGGCAAACATCGCTCTTGCATGTAGGTATCGCAAGCGCTCAGTGTGGCCAAGAGAAGGGAGTCTGACGATGACCCATAGGGATGTGCGATCAGCTAAGCACTCTCGGCGTCGAGTTCAGCGCCCGGCGCCTCACAAGAACTTTCGTCGACGGCCTTCGCTACAATGCGGCTCATCCATATCCTTACGTCCCCCCACCAACATTCCTAATACCAAATTTCATCTGGAAACCCCTCCTCCGACATGGGCATCCACGCCCCAAGCCCTGGGCGTCTTCGCCGGCTCTCTGCCCGCCACCGGCCAAGGACCAAATCATAGACACAGAGAACTGTCCAGGCAAGGAACACCATCTAGACGGCACCCCGCGGCGCCTGTGGGAAGTTGGGCCCCCTCGCCCCTGGGCCCTGGGGCAGACCCGATACCCGGAGAGCAAGTTGCAGCTCGCGGCGGGGACGACCGTCCGGCACCCGGGCTGCTTCACGCGGGCGGACCCGGACAGCAACCGCGACACGGAGGAGCCCCTCACGAACACGGACGAGCGAATCCACAGTTGCGTGCGCCTCAGGCTCGTGTGCGGGGGGCTGGACATGGACGACCGCGGCGCGTGGCCGTGCCCGTCGCTGCTGCGGGACGACAGCGGCTCGGGAAGGCCGGTGTGGAGGCTCGTGAAGGCGAGTCCCGACGAGGTCGAGCGGGCGACCGGACCGCGGGGGGCTTGGTGGGAGGAGGAACTCGAGAGAACTGGGATGGGGTACGATGAGAACTGGATGTATAGGTTCCAGAGGGGCGATGGGCAGTGGCGGTGGTTGTTTGACCCAGACGCCTTGGTCAAGAACGCCGAGGGCGTTGCTGTGACACCTCCTGTGAGAGTGCTCCCTGAAGAGCCGGTGACAGGCTACTGGGAAAGGCACCTGTTGGCCTTGACGAGGGGCCAGACAGATATCTGGAGGTGGGCAGAGGTGAACTCTACTGAGTGGGCTGCGGCGAGCGACGGCGCCAACTCGAGAAAAGCGATTTGACTTGGCCAATTCGTGAGACATTTCGGCTAGTAAATCGTTCTGTCTGCTAAGACTAGTAATCTTCAATAGATTCCAAGAAGTCCCGGTGCTCACACGGGTAGTTGCGGCAGCTGAGGGTGTTGTGACTTACCTTGAACCACCGCATACCATTAATGATGCCAAGTCGTGTAACACCACCACCTTCATCCGACATCTCCAAGGCGAGTAATGCGACTTTGGGTGCGCTAAATTTTGCCTGGCCCCAACTTTCAAGGAGGATACAGACGGCCAAGTTTTCTGCGTGAGCCACCAGCCACCGACTCTCTGCCACTTTACCGCGTTTGACAGTTTATTTCCCCTCCCCCCTTGAACTAGGACTTAAGTGAGAACCCTCATTGTCATTGCCTTCACCTAGCGCCTTTGTCAACCCCCCCCCCCCGAATGTCACTCGTCACCTGCACGCTTCAACACGCTTCAAAGTCTTGGTCGGTCAATCTTAGTGTGGCGCAAGGCTCGAGTGGGACCGCAAAGTAGTGTCGCGTGGACATCTTGGCTGGGGCCGGGGCCAAAACCGTCGCAACCTAGAGAGTGCTTACTTTTGTTAACCCCCATGAAAGGCAATGGGTCAGCTGAGTGTGGTGCGGAAACAAAAGTAAGAACCCAACCCCCCCCTTTACCTTCCTCATATACCGCGTTAGAAGGATAATTTCCTCCATATAATCTAGATTTCAAAGCTAAATATAACTCGACTCAGGAGGCCAGGGTTGTCGTTGAGTGCGGGAGAGGGAGCAGATCACTGAGGGGGTCCGCAACTTTGCAAAGCACTGTCTATAATAACAAGAGACGGCCAGTATCCCGCCACCAGTGGCCCACCACATCAAGATACACCAGCTGGTCGTCAGCGACTGGGACGGCTGTTGGGACTCAGCAGCCCTGCCAAGGGCTACCAGTCAGCACAAATAGGACAAGCAACACGGTACTCATGGGTTGGGACAGCCCAAGGCTTGCTCATTGATCACCGCCGTCCATCCACCTTCACACGAGTTGTAATGGCACATGAGGCAAGGCATGCCTTCTTCAGGGATGGACGAAGTCGTTGCTGTGCTATTGACGAGTGGTGAGGGATAGGAGAGCGGCAACCTGGTGGCGGCGGTCACCCCGCGAGTGCGGGCCAAAACAACCCTTCCAACCAAGGTCAAAGGGCAAGCACAAGCTGGTGTATTTGCGTTTGCTCTCTGAGCCGGAGCCGAGTGGCATCTGGATGGAGAATTGAACCCATTACGAACAAGAATATCAGGTTCAAGGAGAGGGAGAAGACAGGTATACGCTGGGGGCTGAACATAGGAACAGAATGCGGGATGGGCTTCAGGAGTGGCGGTGGTGGATATTGAAGGAATATGAGAGGACACAGATCGAGAAAGAGGACGAGGGCTTGGATGAGGAGACCTTTGGTTACGTTGCTCACAAACTGACCTCACAGCGTGAGCGAGCAACAACTTCTTACTCACACCGCCAGCAAGCTCAAGCTGACGACAGCGATGAAAAGAGTGAAAACGCCACAAGGACGATTGTTTCCTAAAAAAAATAAAAAATTAACCGCCATTAGTATCTTGGTTGCCATGATCCATGAATAGGTGGAATGGCTGAGCCGTCCATGGCTGTAGCGCAAGAATTGTTCTCATAGGACCAGCTGTTTCTCGCCAGCAACCCAGTGTCTTCCCTCGCGAACCCTTGAACCGAGGAGAAACCCAACACCACACGGCTTTGCAGGGCTCTGAACAGGCACCCAGGCCGCGAGGAATCACCCTCTCGCCAGTGTAGGTGCGCAGCAAGTCCAAGAGATCTGTTGATTGATCACACGCTCCTGATTAGCAGGCTGCCAGCCAAGCGCCAGGCCCCAGCTACCGACCCGATGGGCACCGCATGCTGCCGTTGGTGAAAAACAGCAGTCGCTGCTGTGGCGTGTGGGAGTTGGACCCTCCGCCACAGATGCCCCACACATGGGCTTGCAGGAAGTGTGGCTTTGTAAAAAGAGAGGCCAACTCGCATGTTGTCGCCAAATCGGCGTGTCGCACCAAATAGGCTCCGCAGCAGCCTTGTGAATGGTGCGGCAGTGTTTTGATGGTCCCTATCAGACGTGCCCCAACGAGCACGCCTGACTCAGAGCGTAAACACGTTAAGAAGTGACGATGTCGTCTTTGCAAGCAGTGAGGCTCAATCAGAGCACTTCAAGGGGGTGGTCGGTAGTGAACAGACCCACCACGAAAGGAGTGAATTTGGTCATCCCTCGATGCGGGAGGGAAACAAATAAACATTCAAGCTTCACGAAAGTGGATTCCACTTGGACAGTGGGCAGCGCTGGGGCTTCCCTACAGAAAACGGCCAAGCTATCTGTCGATTGACTCGAATTCCCTTAAGAGGGTCAAAAAGGGTACCTATGTACCTTGGCTGAATCCGGTGCCCTTCTCAGGTGAATAATGGCGATTCTGCACCGCCAGCTTAAATATTCCCCTAGATAAACTTTCCAACCGTCTCGACTTTGATTCCTTCCCTCATCCAAGCTTTCCTCTACACGACTGAGACAACACCAAACCACATCTCTGCCCTCAGTCTATCACCACCACCCTCTTGGTCATCTACTTCAACAAAATACCTACTTACTTCATCAAAAACAAATCACCATGTCTTCTCACCAAAACAACTCTCCCTTCAACAATATCCCCGAGGAGAACATCTTTCCCCTTGAGAACCTCAATGCTTCCCGCGTGGGTCCAGGCGGAATCAACTCCATGTTTGAGTACAACAAGGCGATCAACGCCAAGATGATGAAAGAAAAGATGGCCGCCAATGATGGATCAGCCTTAGGGGCTCAGGCCCTGATCAACCCTCGATGGTCCAAATACCACGCCGACTCCAATCAAATTGGAATCAAGACAACAGAGAAAGCCACCGAGGCTGAGAACGAGAAGGGCAACCCCAACAAGAAGAACACAAGCCGGATGCTGACGCAGCCACGACAAGGCACGAAGCACGAGGGATCTCCTTCCCCCACCAAGACCATGCCTGCGCAGCAGTCGCGCCGCATCATCTGCCCGCTTTCGAAGGAGGAACAGACAGTGAAGCTGGAGAACTCATTCTTCGACCCCAAGAAACACAAGGGTCTCCGCAGCTCACGCTGGGCGAACGAGTAAGGGAGGCTCGGACTGTGAAGATTCGTGGGAGGAAAACAACATTGACCTAGATAATGTACGTGTCTAGGCACAGACCCAGCGGGGTCTGATAGATACACAAGCAGCTACACAATGATACTGTGCTGATGACCAATGACTTCCTGTGTCAATCCTGGTCTTCTGTTGTGTGAAAAGAACCACCTCAACCGTAAGAAAGATCTGCCGTTATGCACACGTGTTTTGCCCAAATAGACTCCTTAATTATCCCCGATGGGAAGCTGAGAGTCCCTACAAAATTGCATCCCCTAAAATTAGGTTTCAACTCCCGTCAGCAATGTTTCGACCCTCTGAGGAGTATCTACCTAGGTATGAAAGCCTCTACAGCCAGACGTACAAATGCCTACGTTAGGAGGCACTCGGCAAGATGATCGCGCAGTTTTGAATCTGAAATGAAATCTATTTTGTCTACCGCCCGTCCACGGGCAAATTTTATCAGGAAAGTCTATAAATCCAAGCTCCTCTTTCCCAAGCTCCGCCTAATCTCAGCGTCTTCATTCTGCTTCTTGGCGTTGTCCCACCCAGGCAGCTTGACGGCGTGGTCCAGCGCGACCGGCAGGCCCCTGTGCCTGCCACGGATCATCATTACGATCATGACCAGCTTCGACCCGGTGTACCAACCGCCCGAGAAGCTGAACGACTGATCCGGCAGGCCGAGGGACAGGCCGATGTTGGTGTACCCGGACACGATCTCGAACATGAAGTTGAAGACGCTGTAGGAGCGCGGGTCCGCGATCGAGTGGGACGTCTCGATGAGCGTGATGAGGAACAGCGCCAGGGCGATGGCCCAGATGTCGTGCGACAACTGCCCTCGTAGGTGCTGAGACACGAGGCTCACGTGGCCCTCGGGCGTCGAGGTGGAGCCCGGCGCCGCGGACGGGTTGTCGAAGTTGATCTCGGCTGACCGCTTAAGTCGCGGCCTGGTCGTCACACCGACACCCTGGAAATTGTTCATCCTATTCTGGATCTGCTTGCCCACGAAGGATGTGCCCCGCCGGCCGACGGCGGCTAGCTTCTTGACGGACTTGGTGGAGATGCCCGACTTCGCTTGTGACACGCCTGATGCGGAGATTGCTGTCCGCTCTGGGCCAAGGGCATGGCCAAACGTCGGTGGGGATAGGAGGGGCCCAAAGGTTGGGAGGAGCTCATCTGTCGACTCGTTGGCTGTTGTGTCTGGGTCTTCGCTGCCTTTTTCGGGTTCCGTGGTGTAGATTCCTAGCGACCGTTCTTCGTACACCTTGGTTCAAGTTAGTGAGGAGCGTTCACAGCCTGTAGTAAAGGTATGGCCAGAGACCATGATTTGTCACTTCAGGTGTAAAGAAAGAGTCTTGTCCACAACGCGGGAACAAGGACAGAGATTCCACTTACGTTTGAGTTTCGCATTACAATAATCTCGGGGTACGCGGAAATGTACATGACGATGACCCACAAGACCAAAACGTCGAAATAGAGGCTTGACACGGGAACAACAGCGAAACCTCCCGAAGGAATGGCTGAAGACGAAGGAGTTAGTCAAGATTTGTTCACGAAGCAAACGATCACCCTATGCTGAGATCACCAAGTGGTAACTTACTCAGTGCCTGGAAGACAGCCAGCCCAACTCGCTTTGCAACCGGGTATGCCTCGATGGCAGAGTTTCCGATGCTGAGAACCAGCAACAAGATCCAGTCCATGACCGCAATAGTGGAGAACATGGTGACGAAAACAAAGTTTGCCTTGGCAGGGAACATCATCATGTACAGGCGGCGAGGGTACTTCAGAATGAAATCGAAGGCTTCCTTCCAGACGGTGTACTCGTCGTCATCAACCGACATCTTCAACACGAAGCTGCAGAAGTAGACAGTTGCTCTCAGGAACGCAGGGAACGCAGCATTTCCAGCAAGGGAAAGGATGGTCACAATGGTCAGGACGAAGGCATCGTTATCAAAGGCTGCCACGCCTGCGTCGAGGAGCGTCATTCCGGCGTTGTTGAATGAAGAGATGGCGAGAAAGATGCCAGCCCACCAGGAGTTCTGAGAGTTGACGGCCGTGATTCCCTGGCTGTGCACATATGACCAGGCGCCGAGGGTGATGGCGCCGAGGAGCTGCCAGAGGACGAAGTAGACGCAGACAATGGTGAAGAGAATCTTCAAGGCCCGGTACTCGACGCCACCCAGGTACTCGCGCTGTTCCTCGGTGAGGTCGAAGAACTGGCCGTTCCTACCGACAGACTTCTTATTCTCGTGGATAAAGGTCCTGAAATCGAAGCCCTCCGAGATGGACTGGCGGCCGTCGTCGCGACTGAAAGGCCGCCGTCTGACGGTGGCGTTCGACTTGGGCGAGAGCGGCTCGGCGGAGCTGGTGGAGACGTCGAGCTTCTGGCCTTCCTCGATGGGCTCCAGCATGCCGGGCGGTGCAGCCTCCTGGTTGGTGTTTTGGCTCTGGCCTCGGTCGTGGCCCTTCTCGCGGGATTTGAAAGCGGAGAGCTGGAAGGCGTCTGCATCGGCCTGCCGCTCGTGTCTGCCCTTTTTAGCCTTTCGTCTGGAGCCTTTGAAGGACGACATGACGGGCAGACCAATCATGGCTCCAGCCATGCCAACTATGGTGCCCGTCTTCTTGATCCTCCTGTTCCGCTCGGCCTCGACAATGTCCTCGAATCGCTTCTCAAAGACCCGGGCGCGGAGCCAGATCGTGAAGATGGAGACGAAGACGGGACTGCCCAAGATCATCATCAAGGCGATAATGGCCTGCTGGGCGGTACTGAGCTGGCTGATGTCGACCGTGTTGAGGCCGGAGGTGGTAAAGGCGGACAAGACGAGAAAAAGACTGTCGACGAAGCTAACGCTGTTGGTCGGGCGTGAGAGCCCGTAGAAGATGCCGGCAAAGACGAGCCCGACCAGGATGAAGTAAGCGTAGTGCATGGTGATGAAGTTGACCGGAGGCAGATATGGGCGGACGGCGGCCCATGATTCAACCACGCGGTCCGCCGTGGCGGGGTGGTCGGCCTTGAACTTCTCCCATGGTTGCCATGTCATCGCTGCCGATGCCCACCACTGTGGTGGTGAGGGTGCGCGGGCAGCTTGTTGCCCAACTCAGTCGGTAGAGGTGTTGGTCTCGCAGTCTGCCGTGTGCCGTGTGCCGTGTGCCGTGTGCCGTGTGCCGGTTACTCGGGATGGAGGGAAGAAAGGATTAGCCTTGCACGGCCTTGCAGGAGGAGGGAAGCTTGGACGGGACGGGAGGTCGGATCATCATATTGCCAATGCCCAGAGGCAACCAACGCAACAAACCCCAAGGGTGAGTCGTGCAATCGACAACCAAGGTAGCGATGAGCTTCCCCTGATCGACTCGTTTCGGCGGTACCTGGAGGGCTAGAATTCCAAGCAGGGCTAGCAGGGCTCGCAGGGCATGGTTTGGAATCGAATCCGGTTGGCAGCCTGCAGGGGCGGCCTGTCCCGGGCCCACATGCTCTAATGACAGCTCATTACCCGTTGACAGGGGCCAGGGGACTATTGGACCTCAGGTTCGCCCGCCGTTTCAGCCCCCATCGTACCGCGTTGGTCCCTGGGCCATCGGGAGCTAGGGCGCTGAAGCCAAAGTTATGGGCCTCTCAACCCGAACATCAAATAACCTGCCCTCATGCGTATAGACAACGTGGCCGGCCCCACGACGCCATGGACCCCTCAACCAACGCCAATCCCACTCTAGATCTTGAATCACCATCTTTGAAGACAATCCATGTGCCCTCGTTGCCAGGTGTCGCTACTACACTAGTAAGCCACTGACTTATGCCTGTCCCAGCATCTCGAGCCAAGTCCGCCATCCTCACCGCCAAACTACACCGAGTTGCCCACCCAGTGCGTTTAAATACCTCAGCAAGCCTACTGGAAAAGAAGACACGTTCCTCTTCTCCAGCCGAAAGCATCTTGGATCTCGCCACATCACAGCCTCACATATAACAAGAGTTCCTTTTCGATGTATCTCCCTTGAGTGCAGAGGAAACGACTGAATTTGTTGGTGGGCTGATCCCAACGGTCTATCATCATGGAGCCACACCAACTCAGGTTGGAACGCCTCACCATCTTCGGTATCCAACTTGCTCTCCGGCTCTGGCTTCAGATCTGCATGCTCCATCTTTCACTGTAGACCGCGTCACGAGGGTCTTGGCGCACATGCATCGTTAGTGGCTTAGTGGCCGGTTCTGATGTGGAGTCAGCATTGAAGTATTGTTTGTTCCATCACCCCATTCTCCAGCAGCTTCGCCAACTCAAGTGATGAGCACAACTCTGCCTAGGACATGCAGCTGTGGGACTCAGAACCTGTCCGAGACTGAGAAGGATCACATCTGCATGTGAGAGTCAGTAGGGTATCTAGCAGCGGAAGTACTGACGGAACGCTTCAATGCGTGGAGTGTACTGTAAAGCAGGCAACAGTCTTTGCAGGCATCCCATTCAATAGCCATCCACATCTTCACGCTGTTGGAAGATCCAGTATTCCTTGACAGTGTACAAATGCACACTTGGCAGATCCACACGAGACTCCGATAAGGGTTATCTGAGTGCTTGGATGCTTTGGCATCAGCCTACCCTCACTCGGTGTTTTTCGCCTTCTTGTTTCTGTGCAATTCACTGCATCAGGCATTCTTGAATCTTAGGTCACCCTGAATGTGAATTTGCAGGCCACCGCATGTGTCATGATCACAAGCAGCGGATTGGAAGCCTAGGGTGAAAGAAGCCAGGCAGCCAGTGCATGAATCCTAGCACGGAGCTCCGTGGCAATATATGACTATCACTGACCGTGCCTTGCCATGTGCTAGTCCACTGCTGGTAGAATGCTTGTTCCGAAGCTGCATTATTGCCCAAGTTTTGATGTCTTGATAGTCTCGAGCATACGAACTATGCATGTTTCTATACTTCGAATGTGACCAATCCCAGGTAGCTTTGCTTGGGCAGGCTCGGCCTTTGTGCTGTGGGGCAAATCAGCCCTCGCAGGCAGCAGTCTGCATCGATCCGCTATGTTTCACGAGGATCCAACCTTGTTGGATCTAGTGCTGATGCTACATCCATGTCTTAGTCTGCTTTGCTTGAATGCCGGAAACCTATGGATATGCAGCTGTTGCCTTGACAGCATGCTCGGCCAGTTGAATGTTGCCAGCCGGGGTGGACAAGGCTCCTGAGGCCGACTCAGAAACAAGGCAGACGCACCAAAATGTCCCTCGCTGCAAATATAAATACGACGGGGAAGGAGGGGTCACTGAGGAACTTAAACCTCGCGAAAACTAAACAGCCGGCTTTGGGTTTTTACCTTGCTGCGACCTGCTCCTGACCAAGCGGCTGTCGCCTCGTAACTCGGACTTCGTTTTCCTGTCAAATTTGAGCTTGACTTCACAGCAATGGCAGACACCAAGCCGAAGGTTGCCGTTTATTACGGCAAGGAAGAGTCTCCCAGTATGCTCAGCCTCGAGGAATTGTCCGTGTTGATGAACGACGTCAACAGCGAGGCCGACGACGCCGAAGAAGGCTCAGAAAGCGAGGAAAGTGGTGTCATCGTCCCCGGGGAAAAGGAGGAAACTACAAACGCCCCGGTAGGATCCGTCAGCGAGGTCAAGAACATCTACAAGTCGTCGAAAGACAAAGACGGCGTCTGGACCTGGGTCAACAAGTACCCAGAGGACGTCGCGGAGCCAGCAGAGAATGCGGTGACGGACACTTACGCGGTGCTCGTGCGTAACGTCAAGAGCCAGGACGGCCGCAAGAAGCTCGAGGCCCACTCCATCGTTGTGCAGAGCCCCTGGCTGCAAAAGGCCCTCGGCGACGTCATCTTGAAGGACTACCCTGGTGTGGCATGCGAGTTGAAGCGTCTGACTTTTGAGGCCCCCTTCAAGCCTTTCATCCACCGCTGGTTCGAGCTTCTCGAGTACCTAAAGCGCCCTGACCTGGACACGAAAACCAAGGAGCATCTGATTGTTCTTCATGACATACTTCAGTATGAGATTGGTGACAGTATCAAGGCTTATGAAGACTACGTTCTCAATGGTGTCATCACTTTCGAACACCTCTGGTGAGTTCGTCCAAATCCTCTGCGTAGAAAACCGCCTTACTAAATGATAACGCAGGATGATCTTCCAGCCCGGCTCCATCGTTCTTGCCGCTCACAAAGGACCGCTCTCTGCTTTCGAGCTTGGAGAAGCTGAGTACCTGGAGAACAAGTGCGGGAGGTTCCTTGCTCTCTTTGCCGACTGCGTGGATTACAGCGGAAAGGAGTTTGGTCGTGTGAGGGAGCGAATCGATATCCCAGAGTTTATCGGCGTCAAGAAGATCACTGGGCTGAATGCCTTCCCCCTGACTTTCCACGAGGATGAGAAAGCGGTAGCCGCACATTTGGTTGAGAGGGGTAGGATCTTCGAGAAGCTGGCAGGCCACCATTACAAAGCGTATGTGATCTCGGAAATGAAAGCGGTTTTGTGGAGTTAATGCTAACAGGTTACTGTTCCTCAGGTATGATGGCACCGCAATCACTTGGGATCAGCAGAACAACGAGGTCCCGATCCAGCTCAGCGGCCGCATAGTCGTGGACATCCATTCCTTCAACCGCAGCAACATGTGGCGTCGACGCCGGCTGTCTGATTGGAAAGCCAAGGACCTGGAACGTCTGCACGAACACCGACGGAAGCACGGCCTCTCCGAGCATGGCCAACTCAGACTCACACCATACTACCAGATGCTCGCACGGTCTCGCACCCGCGGTTATTCCCTCAAGCGCAAAGAGTGGCTCGAGTTTTACGTCGAGCAAGTTGATGAGATCAAGTGGAACAAGGACGCATTCGAAAAGCTGGTGCTTCCAGACGATCAGAAGGAGCTGATCATGGCCTTCTCAGAGTCACAGCTAGACGGAGGCGACACATTCGACGACGTCATCTCGGGCAAGGGCAAAGGCATAATATGCCTGCTGTCCGGCCCTCCAGGTGTAGGCAAGACCCTGACAGCAGAGGCAGTCGCCGAGAACCTCCGCGTTCCGCTGCACACGCTCAGCTCGGGCGACCTGGGCTCGAAGCCGTGGGAGGTCGAGCAGGGCCTGTCGCAGATCCTCGAGCTAGTCGCGCGTTGGAACGCCATCCTGTTGCTCGACGAGTGCGACGTCTTCCTCGAGGCGCGTTCGACGCACGACCTCGAGCGCAACAAGGTCGTCTCCATCTTCCTGCGCACCCTCGAGTACTACGAGGGCATCCTGTTCATGACCACCAACCGCGTGGACAACATCGACCAGGCGTTCCAGTCCCGCATCCACGTCTCGCTCGAGTACCCGGACCTCACGGCCGACTCGCGGGCTCACATCTGGCGCAACTTCCTCTCTGCCGCCAAGCAGAAGCCCGAGATCACGGACCAGGATGTGCTGGAGCTGGCCAAGCTGGAACTCAATGGCCGCCAGATCAAGAACATACTCAAGACGGCCCAGCTGCTGGCGAGACGTAAGAAGAGTGTGCTCAAGCGCAGCTTCATCGAGACGGTCTTGGGCATCGAGAAGCGTCGCCCCTCCGTCAATGGCACTGCTGATTGGATTGAGAAGGCGGGTGTTAAGACTGTGGTAACCTAAAAATTGGACTCAGGGCCTCGAAAGGTGGTCTGAATTGACTTCGAAGCTCCTCGCAAATCGATAGCATTGGTAGACGAACATGAAGTCTCTCGTCCATAAGTTGGCACAATCACATGATAACCATGCTGTAATTATTGAGGACCCGGCCCCTCGTTTCCGAGTGCCTACGAGACCGCCTCGAGTAGAGAGGCAGTCCGCATGAGTTTAACCCGGAACTTAGACACAAAGCTAATCCCACTGCCATGGGTAACAGTGCACGATCTTGGGCCACCTCTATGCTTATTTTACGGGCATAATCCGTTGCAGGGACCTCGTACTTAGTTACACCCCGATCGCCTCAGATCTTAAGATTTGAAGTCTTTCAAGATGCCGAATTGCTGCTAGGTTTGTTTATGGGCCAGAGACATGAGGTCTCGCATTCACAGAACAAATTGGGTTCAGTATGACACCCACTCAAAATCTTGAGGCTATCTCAGATTTGACTATAATAGCTAACGCCCCAGTGCCTGTCCACTGCGATTTATGAGATGATTAATCTCAGCATTCATCCCCCGCTCACCTAAATGTCTGTTCCAGGGCAGACAAACGTCTCTCCGGAGGGCTCGCCAAACACTGCCCCGTCGTCAAAGTAGGCCTCGTTGTAAGGCATGTTGACACACTTGCCTCCTCCGCTGGGACCAGCATGGGTGCAGTGAGCCTGGCGAAGTTGTCAGTATCATGCCCATTCCAAAATATGTTCCGAGTACTTTCTTCTGCTTTGGGGGTCGCCGCTGGGGCGGGGGGGGGGGGGGGGCGCTTCGTGAGAACACCGTTTGGACTTACATCAGGTCGGATGGGTGTCAGTCGGACATGCAAGGCTTTGCACCAGACGTTGTCGCCCCAGAGGTTGTCAAACGTGACCATTGGCTTCTGGTTCAGAGCAGTAACGCACTGGTCGACAGAGTCCCACTGCTTGTTGGTTCCGGCGCACTGCATGAGGGGTCTGAATCAGCCTTCGTGTTGTCTTCCGATAGAGGGGGAGTGAAATGGGACACATAATTCGATGCTGACCACGGGCTGAGAGATGCTAACTGACCTTGGCCTGGGTGGTCTGACAAAGCTGCTGGCGGACCAGCGCCTCGTTCACCGGGTAGTGGGAGACGTCGTGGGTTGTGTTCCACCACTGCTGCAGGGTCGGGATCCAGGCGTCAAACTTCAGCACGGCACCGTCATCGTCAAAACGCCAGAACGCAACCTGCTTGATGGTCTAGACGTGCTTCTGGTACGTGGCCGGGACCGAGTCGTTGACACCCGTCGCCTTGCCGTACACTACCGTCGCCGTGGCGTTGGTCCAGGTGGCGTAGGTTGGGGGCGACGGGTCAGGAGTCAGGGCGAAGAAGTACTCGACAGTGTCCTCGACTGGTGTTTGTTTGTTAGAATGTCAACGATTTAAGAGGGTACGCTCGTGTTTGAAAGGGACCTACTGCCACTCAAGTCGCCAAGAGGTGTGACTCGGCCGACAACATCCTCTGCGAAGAATGCATTAGGGATGGCATTGACGCCGCCCTGCAGGAAGGCCAGGTTGTTGGGGTAAGTGGTCAGGTTGTAGATCCCGTTGATGGTGTCGAGGTTACGCTGTTGAAAGCAGAAGCATCCCTAGGCAGCTGATAGGGATTCAAGCCCATCCCTGCTGAGACCAGGAGGAAAAGAGAGATGAGTGTGGCGATCATCTTCGGTCTGCGATTGTCTTCTGGTGTTCAGAGTTGTCAGTCGGGGAATTACTGAGCTCAATGCTGGGGAATCAGAAGTGCTGAGATTGTGGCGTTGGAAGCAAGGTAGGTTCGAATCAGGGAGATCAAATTCTCTTAAATCTGGCAGAGGAGGGCATGGGCTAACACGCACAGCGAATAATATATGAAATGGTTGGAAGACTGTGCTAATCAAGTAGTGGCCAGATTCACTGGTATACATGAGCGTTGGAAAAGTAGATAGCGCCCAGCTAGCACAAAAGTAAAGTCGGTTCCCTTGGGCCTCTCCATCAGCAACAATTAATTGGGTGTCTACAAATTGTGCCCCGTTGTCACAGACCGGATGGCTCATAATTCCTCCTACCTGGTCATATAGATGATGCATTTCAAAAGAACGCTTCAACCGGTCTGCACACCCAGAACTTGCCCTCTTATAGCGCTGGCTGGTCTTCTTCGTAATCTACGGCTGCTCAACGGACCCAGCCAGCCGTCATGCCTATGCCTGACAAATACAAGCACTTGAAAGAAATACATAATTGCAATCCGGGACGCTGTTCGTTACACATTCATAGCTCCTATTCGCTATGCGGTATGTGTGCTTGGAGTTGATCAGTGAACTATAGCTCCGCTGGTCTTGCGTTTATGCTTGCAGCATTAAAGCAGCAACTGTAACTATCCCGTAGCTTTTGTTTTGTAGCGCAAATATGGACTGCTCTAGTGCCCCCAAGTAAATTTCAGCCGTCAATTTCAGGAGTGACGCTCCAGCGCCTCTTCAAAGTACAATCAGTGTTTGTGTGATGTGTATCTGAATGTTTTTCAGCATGCCGTCTGCAAGTGAACAGGTGCATTTTCAGTGCTGAGGAAGCATCTCGTATTTGCATAAGTGCAGTGGAGACTGTGACAACTGAGCAAACAAAAGCTTTGCTTGAATGTGACCTTCAAGGATTTACCATTATAAAGAAGTACTACTGGACAGGAGCTCCATCACACCTTGGATCGTGACATCTGATGTTCGGCACTAGAAGTTTCTGGCAAGCCACACCAGATGGTAGGGATGGTTTCGGACGTTGAACTTTTAAGCATTCGCATTCATCAGTCAAGCTTCTATTTTGGACAGCCGATGGCTATTCCTGGCCTCCCCTGTCCCTGGCCAGAGTGACCTGAGTGGTGGCACGACACGATGCAACCCGCTTTTACGGTTCTCTCCACTGCTCGGTCACGGCTCACCTGCGAGACTAGCAGGGGTTGGGAAAGGGGCTCACCACGGACGATGGCTTGGCAACTCGGTTCTCAGTTGGACCGCACCTGCTCCGGACAGTCGGAGACAACGCAACGCTGTATCCATTCTAACTATGTTCGTATGAACGCAGAAGAGTGCCATACCCAGCTTCTGCTCGAGTTTCTGTTCACAAGCGAGAATGCAATTATTGACGCCTTGAGGAGTATTTTTGCAGGATGTGTGCAGGGCATAACTGTCAGAAGAAGCTTTTGATTAAGGTTACTAATAAAGAACAGAAGATCGACCTCGGCCCGGCATAACTGACAAATTTGGTAAGACTCTTCTCAAGCGAGCAGGTGAGCAGGCCCACTGCTTGACAATCACCTCGTATTCCAAGCCGGATGCTACCTGCCGCTATCTGTCGATGTCAATGTGAGAATGCCCAGCTTCCCACGAGGCTCGAAAAACGTTCTACTACATAAACAGGATGGCTCCTGTCAGCCGAGAAGTCTCTCTGGGCTGCCAACCAAGCAATCGCTCGTTCGCTTAGTAGTCGTCACTCGTTTCAACCGACTCCCCCAAGATGAAGACCGGGCTGATGATGATGTCGGTTGGCACCGCGGTCGCCCAGACCGTGCCGACCGTACATATCCCTCTTAACCTCCGCTTTGGGGCCAATCACAAGACCTCGACCGATGTCTTCATCCCCTCGCTCAACACAACACTGGAGGTGGTCTATGATCAGGGCAGCGAGAACTTCTTCGTGTTCGGGCCCGACTCAATCGCCAACTGGGGTCTCACCTGTCTCGGGTGTCAGGGACCGTGTAACGCCTCGGTTCCAGCAGGCGACTACTTGGACTACCCACGTTCGTCTACGGCATCAGAGCCTGTGCCATTCAGCTCCTTCTACGGCTATGGAGGTCTGGATAAGATCTACGTTGGTGAGGTCGCCGTCAACGAGACCTTTGACTTCGTCAACAACGCAGGACAGTCCACCAAGAGTCCCGATACGACAGTGGCTATTGTGAACTACTTGCAACAACGCATCGGCAACGATGGAACTTGCACACCCGTGCCCATCTATGACCTGGGCATCCTTGGCGTTTCGCCATACTACCACAGCAACAACGAGACCGGTCGCAACACGACTGGCCCATCCTTCCGCCAGGACCTGCTCGAGCGGGGGCTCATCAACGCCCCGGTCCAGTCGCTGTGGTTCGATGAGGCCCCGTCCGACGTCCGAGGCACCTACACCGGAGGAGGTCTGCAGGGCGGCATTGACACCTCCAAGTATAAAGGCCCACTGGTCAAGGTTCCCAACACCTGGCAGCCAGGCCAAGTCGGCTACTACGTGCCCACTCCCAAGCTGTCCTCCAATGGCATTCCCATCACCACGGGCAGCGCCAGCGGCGAAGTGACATCCTGCCTCGTCGACTCCGGCACGCACAATGACGACATCCCTGTCGCCGACGAGGCCGCCTTCCTCAACGCCACCGGCATCCGCCGCAGCCCAGCAGGCCACATCGCCTGGCCGGGCACCTGCGATTCCATTCCCGCCGACAAGACCATCGACTTTGCCTTTGACGGAGTCAACGAGGGCGAGTCCGTCACTGTCAAGGTGCCAATCCGCGCCTATGTGCGCGTCGGCCTCGACAGTGACGAGGCTGAGGGATACTGCAGCCTCAGCCTCGAGCCCAGCGGCTGCATCCTGGGGTCACCGTTTGCTACTGCTGCCTTCTTCGCCGCTGACGATGAGCGTGGCGAGATTGCATTTGCCCAGGGCGCAGTATCCAAGCCCGGCACTACAGTCGATGAGGCGAGCGTCGTTGCTAGGATCCCGTAAATAGCTTGAGCTAAAAATTCAATCTGTATATATGAACCGGAGATGAATGATTCCATCACAGTCTGTGTTTCCGGACTCGCTCTGTCAAGCTACATTGCATTCGGGTGACTGATTGGACTGCATATTGTCCAAGCTCTGTGGAATTCCACGTGCAATGGTGCATTTCGAGAGCAGAGGTGAATACCAAGGGTAGCTCTGAGCGATCCACAACATATCGAAAAGTCAGCTGTTGAAACGTTGCCATCTATTGTTGACTGGGTGTAAGGATCGCGGTATCCATGTCTTTGTTCGATTGTTGAAATGTATGCTCGTTTTTCACTTTGTTCAGTGTGATGCATCTCTGCCGTACGGCCATGGCAGAGTGCCACGGCAAATAAAGACAAGTACATGACTGCGAACAATACACAAGTACAATAGTTCTTTGTGATGTTCGGGAAATTGCAGCCCATTCAAGTCATGCGAAGTAATTATATAAACATCTAGAGATGGTCACTCGGGACAGAACAAGTTGTCTACATCACCAAAGCAACTGTTAGAGCAGCGCCAACAATTCGCTTCCAGCCTAATCTTCAACAACACCATCATCTCGATTGGACATAAAGGCATTCCTTGAAGGAACCATGAATCCATCGCATCTCGCATTTCTGTTCGGCATCGCCGCTGTGGCCAGGGGCCACGGCATCATGATCGAACCACGCCCATACAACCTCGAAACAGCACCTTTGCAGCAGGTAGGGCCGCTCGACGCGACGCTCCCATTCCCCTGCCAGGGCCGTACTGAGCATGTTGAGAAGAGGACCACTCTGACTGCCGGTACCGCCCAGAGTGTTAAATTTTGGATAAGTGCCGTTCACGGGGGCGGAAGCTGCCAGTTCAGCGTCACCTACGAGTACCCGCCGCCCGCCGACCCAGCTCAGTGGAAGACACTCTACACCATTATCGGCGACTGCCCCGCCAAAGCCGTGGGCAATCTGCAGACGATTGAGAAGGACAAAGCCGGGAGAGAAAATGGCCCACAATGCGGAAACTCCAGCGGCGAAGAGTGCGTCCGTCAATTCGACATTCCCATCCCAAGTGGTATTAAAAACTCGGAGAACGCCACACTCGCGTTTACATGGTTTAATAAGATCGGCAACAGGGAGATGTACATGACCTGCGCGCCCGTAAGTATCGTTGGAGGGACCAACGACAAGGAGCTCATGGACTCGCTGCCCCCAGTCTTCCAGGCGAACATTCCGGGCAAGTGTACGACTGGTGCAAGCGGTACCTTGCTGAATATTCCCAACCCTGGGGAAATTCGGCATACTCAACGCGGAACCCAGTCCAGAGGGAAATGGTCAGTGCCCCTCTGCGGGACCCCCATCCTTTGTTAAGAGTCCACAGGACAGCGGGGTGAACACTGCCAGCTTGGAGACTACTCCTACGAGCATCCCGCAGTCTTCTCCGAGTTCATTTGCAACTGTGACCACGACTACGTCGCGCGCCGTCACCAGTGACCGGCCTAAATACGGTGACAGCACCATGTCCCCGACAGTAACTGCGACATCTGAGGCAGCCTCTACTGAGACAGGCCAACCCGCTTGGGCTGCTGGCATGACAAGATGCCCATTAGCGAATGGGGAAATCTACTGTTATGAAGATAACACTTTTGGACTTTGTAACAAGGGCTGGGCAAATCCTATGCCTCTCAACGAAAATCAGGTCTGCGCCAATGGCGAGATCACCTACAAGTATACTAACTCCATCGCTTAAGGAATTCGAGCATTGCTCAAGGTGAGGTGGGTTAGGTGAGTTGGGCAGCGATGACATGGGAATTCCTTTTTACTTCAGTGACTATAAAAGCCTACGCAGCTACAAGCGTAGTTGGAAAGGCGTTAAGGAGTCGGAATAGCCCCTGGTGGGCTATAGAATTTAATAAATTCTTTGTTGTGTTATGGGATTGCCAGTAACAACAGTTCTCAACGTGATGTTTTAGTAATATTCTTCTTTGCAAATGAACTAGTAATGTTGGCTGAGACTTAGCATGTGCTTAATTATAGACATGTCCACAGGATTTCACTTGACTTTCAATCCCTTACTGCCATCTCTCGGAGCCGGCCGCAATGTCTTCGTGGTGTCTAAAACATCACCCTCTTCATAGCGCTGTATTTCAGCCAGCGGGTTGAATACAGGTTTCCACAATCGTGATCCAGGATGAAAAATCAAGTAGAACCTCGCGAAAAAGAAGCTAGTATCGCCGAGGTGGTTTCAAATGTCTGGTCTCCGCGTGATGGAAGATGACTTGGCTCGAGATTTGGGGATGTGCAGTTGCAGCGTCTTTGCAATGAGCCAGGCTGAATAGAAACTCGTGATCTAGAACTCCAATTTATCTCAGCCTGGCTTGCTGGCATGGGGTAAGGAGCGAGAAGGTTGACAGGTCATCGAGCAGTTGGACCTTCTACTTTGATTTGTGCTCCCTTGCCAAGTACACGAGGGACGGCGTTGTCTAGGGTACGACTGTCTCATACATCACCAGCATACTGCTCACGGGGAGTGGTTGTGGCGTCCAATGATATCACCAGTGTGGGAGACGACCGCCACGCAGGGCCCTTGCATCGACAGCGCCATGGTCTGATTCCTTTCCCAGGCTTGCATCCTAGACAACAACCGGGCGGCCAGAACTCCGGCCTCACTATCGCCCTTGCTTGCACTATGCCGCAGGATGCTTTCTCGACAAGCCAGCTCTTTTCAATATATCGGCATAGGAGTGGATCACAAGTAGGATCTCGAGTCGTGGTATATATAAGAATAGGGTTCATCGAGAAGTTGGCCGATTCTATTGGAGATGAAGACACATTTCACAACTGGTTTACCTTTGACCAACTTTTTGCTTACTCATGAATTGTATGCACGATGTCCTCAGCAATGAAACTGATATGCACTGTCATTTCCATGGCCGTGGCCGTAACAGCTCATGGCCATGTTACTAACATAGTTGTTAACGGTGTGTACTACCGCAACTTCCTCCCAAATATCGACCCCTATGATCAAAACCCACCCAAGGTCATGGGCTGGACGGCTGGCAACACGGACAATGGTTACGTTGCACCAAATGCTTTCCAATCCCCTGATATTATCTGTCACAGGTCGGCCACCCCAGGCCAGGCTCATGTTGCGGTCCGAGCCGGTGACTCCATCTCAATCCAGTGGAATACGTGGCCTGAGTCTCATCACGGCCCTGTGATTACCTACTTGGCCAATTGCAACGGGACTTGCGAAACGGTGGACAAGACCGCGCTCAAATTCTTCAAGATCAACGGTGCTGGGCTGGTGTCTGGATACAATCCTGGGTACTGGGCCGACGATGTATTGATTTCCAACGGTGCCTCCTGGTTGGTCAACATACCAAAGGACATAGCACCAGGCAACTACGTTCTCCGCCATGAGATAATTGCTTTGCACGGAGCGCACGAAGACAACGCGGCCCAGGCATACCCACAGTGCTTCAACCTTGAGATCTCCGGAACGGGCACGTCCCAACCCTCGGGTGTCAACGGCACTGAGCTATACAGAGCCACCGATCCAGGGATCCTTTTCAATCTTTACACCAAGTTCACAACCTATCCTGTCCCAGGTCCAACTTTGATCCCTGGTGCGGTCAGCTCTGTGCCACAGTTCAAGTCGAGCGTCACCGTTACGTCCACCGCTACGACACCAGGCCAGACATCAGTGGTACCCACGGCTCCCACGACCTCGACGTTGCTTCCAACTACAAATTTATCCTCTACCTCAGCTGGTAACACCTCGCCCTCGTCTACCAGTTTTACAGGACCCGTGTCTACAACAATGGCGACTTTGACGACGGCGACCGCACCAGCCACGACAACCCCCCCAGCTGCGGTGGGCCAGACACAATGGTAGGTCTTCCACTCCCCTGATCAATATCGATCGCAGAATGCTTTCTGACTGTGTCAAAAAGGGGTCAATGTGGCGGATTTGACTACCAGGGTCCGACCTCGTGTTACGGAGCCAACTCTTGCTCAACTCTGAACCCTTACTACGCCCAATGTGTCCCACGTCCTGCAGGGGAGAGCGAAGGCCAAACTCTTTGGGGTCAGTGTGGTGGCGAAAACTGGAGTGGCAAGACTTCCTGTCAGCCACCTGCCACGTGCTCTGTTTTCGACCAGTGGTATGCACAATGTCTGTACTAGGCCCATTTATCCAAGCCGGAGAAATCTGGAGTTTTCCTACTTGAGCAGCATAATAACTCTACCTGTTTTCATTTGCTGAAATTCACCTCAATATATATATTTACTCAATGTCTGCATTCGATGGCACTTCATTAATCGAGACCTGCCGCCAAGAGTCTGCATTCCCTGTCCAGCGAAATAGTATGGCGACTTTCAAGCGAGGTGACTTTAGAACAGCCCGAGGCCAGTGTCATGTTTGCGCTGGATCCCAACGTGATTTATTCAAAACCAAATGCCTGCACAAGCCCCAAGGTACAAGTTGAAAATAATACAAATAGCTACAGGAGAAGAGATGATCGCACGCCAGGCGCACCAATGAAGCGGGTATCTTGGGGAATCGAAACAGTCCGAGCAGCTCGATCACTTGTTAAAAGCACGTCAACATGTCCCCGATCTTGTCCACAACAGCCTGCTGCACGTCCGCCGCCGCGGTGGTCTTGTCACTACAGTCACCAACACTGACACTGACGAAGCAACCGCCCGAATGCACGACCTCCGTCTCCTGGGGCAGCGTGTCCCGGCCGCACAGCTCCACATCGGCAGACGAGAGCAGCGGCGTGCTCGGGTTGATACGTGTGAGCACCCACTTGTACGCCGCGGGGTCGGCGCACTCGCCCACGGGTGCCATCATGTTCACGTTGAGGAACGTGTCGGCGGGCAGGTACGGGGCACCAGAGTCGATGATGCGCGAGGTGAGGTTGAGCGCGAGCTCCGCGAACACGGCGCTGCTCGCCGGGGCTGGGTTCGCGTCCCACGCCGCGTTGCCGCCCAGGAGTCCCAGGCTTGAGTTGCTCAGCCCGCTGAAGGCGATGGCCGGGACGCCCGCCTCGTGCGCCGCGTAACAAGCGGATCCCTAGTGTTTGTGTTAGTCATCTGTGACGGGAGTCTCAATTGAACGCCATTTGGGTAAATCTACAAAGGCAGACACGGGCGGAAAGGGGGAAGACTTGTACTGACCACGGTCCCTGAAAATGGTACCTGAACCGCCAAATTCGAGCCCACATTGGGCCCGGTCACGGCGAGCTCGGCCTCCTGTCCCTCGCCCCACACGCCCGGGCCGATCTCGCTGAGACCGAGGCGCATCGATGTCGCCGGGAACGAGTTGACCCAGTTCAACGTCGGGTCTGTCGCGTTGCTGCCGGCCGTCGTGTTGGTGCCCGCCGGGCAGCTGTCGTACTGACAGGCTTCGGTGCGAGGCTTGGGGTCCTCATCCCTGGAACCTATGGTATAGTGGGTCAGTATGGCGTGGAGCTGTGAGCGGAGAAGTCGACGGCACAATTGTAATAGGGGTCTGTACGGTACCTTTGCCGGACATGTTCTCAGCGGGCGCCGACACGACGGCATCGTGACCCGCATCGATGAGCATGTCGTGGAACTCGCGTATATTCAGTTCGGCCCAGCCATCGTCGTTGGACTGAATAATTCGAATGCCATGGCTGCTTCCGACAGTGAGAGCCAGCAGGGCTGAGTGCTTGACAAAGGATCGGACACCCATCGTGGGCTAAAGGAAATTCCGCAGAAAGGGGTTACGCAGAAACGAAATCGCAAGTGAGGGAAAGTTTGACCTCTGTGAACAAGACAAGAATGGATGAGGTCGCCGACTCTCACGATCCGGCGGTCCCTCTAAGTATAAAGAGAGGAACGTGATGGCGACTTTCCACGGAACCGAGTGTTCCCCCTCGCATTCATGTCCGAGGGCTCCCATGATCTTCAATACTATCGGGGCACAGCCATGCTCCAACCCCTGACCTTGAAGCACGCGGAGGCCCACTGGCTTGTTTCGAGTATGCCAAACCGGCGTCCAGCCAATGGAACGACCATGCGCGTGTCAGCATCGCTGCTTGGTGTCCACATTGCTGTGGGTTGACGGCAAACGTTTAATGGTAGAGACGTAAATTTCCGCCGGCTTGATCCTGGATAATCTGGACTCACGGTCCAATGGCACATCGGTGAGGCTCAACTCACCTCGCCAAGTCGGATCCTGCCGTATGTCTAATGCGCTTGCAACTACAGCACACTTTTCAGCTGTGCATCGTTGCCCGCAGTGGCTTATTTGAGGAGTGGCGAACCAGTCCTCGAGCCAGTCCCGTCCCAGATCAGCCGCTTATTTATTTGTGGCTGCCTTGCCAGGAGTAGACAGGGTGCATGCACAACGCAGGGCTCAAGCGCAACGTTGAGTGTCCCCGGTATCCGAGACGCGCACTTCACCACAAACAAAATTACCACCGTAAACCACGAGTAAGCGTCTTTGTGACCAATCATTCGTTTGTGCATCGCACATGCGACTGTACAAAATAGTCCTACATATAGGAGCATGTCGAAGCTTACGCCGCTTTGACGCCAGGCATGGCGCCGGTGTAATCGCCCTGAGATTCTTCCGTTACGCCTGGCTGGGTCCTTTTATCACCAACGCCACCACAGCTGCTCTTACAAGCACCCTTCGCCAACGCCAAAAGCATGCCAGTCGCCCATTTGAACTCCGTATACCAATGCTTAACCCTGTGTGTGTTATGGCCCCAACCTATGCCGGGGACACTGGAGACCACATACCCGCAGCCGAATCCCGGCGGCCAGGATGGGCTGCAACCGCCCTCCTCCAATGCAGCCTTCGCTTCAAATACTCTTCATGGCCGAAACCTCCTAAACGCTAAGGGTTCGAGGCTGATGTAGATTCCCCGAGCCCATTCAGCGTACCGTCAACAGCGCTCTGACTCGCCCTACGCAGGTCCAACATCATCTTCTCGACAAATGCCTTGTTGTCAGCCGCCATCTCGGGGAATTCGCGCACCGATACGCCATTGGCAGCAAGTTCTGAAGATGTGGTCGCCTGCGTCGATCCGGACGAGGCTCTGCGTTCGTCCCGCAGGCTCGGTTCTGGAGTCTCA
The DNA here is from genome assembly GCA_021399435.1 of Diaporthe sp. PMI_573. Lineage (NCBI taxonomy): Eukaryota > Fungi > Ascomycota > Sordariomycetes > Diaporthales > Diaporthaceae > Diaporthe > Diaporthe sp. PMI_573. The sequence continues at coordinate 904,005 of JAJTUP010000015.1, read as the reverse complement.
GTGGGAGTCTGCAGTCTTGGAAGTTGATTCACGCTCGAGCGTGGAGTATGTCCTCGACTCCGAGACATACGGAAAGGGGACTCCTTGGGGTCAGATATGCGCCGCAATTGCTGCTTCAATTGCTGCGCAGGCGACTCGTTGGTTTCGGGATCCACGTCCATTGGAATTGCTGCCTTTGCCGCGGAGGAAGCTTGCACAACTGGTTGGGGCGATGTGTTCAGAAAGGTAGGTTGTTGCGAGGGGATCCCAGCTGGTGATATTGGAGGCATCGACACCTTGGAAGCCTGTGCGTCCACCGATATGGGCCCTCCCTGGAAGCCCATGCCACCGGAACAACTATTAGGCGAGCCTGCTACATTTCCTTGCCCGGTCTGACCTGAATTAGAATTGATCTGCGATGCCGAGGCGTACTGCGGTCTCATTGCAGGATGGAGTGGAGTGGAGGGGACGGACGGTGTGCGTTGGTGACCCCGAGAGGGGACTGGTGGCGGCGACATGGCCGACGCAAATGACGAGGTAGGGGAAGCCGCGCCAGACTGTGACCTGGCGCGTGGAGCGCTGAAAGGTGATGACCTCGAAGACCCGGCCGAGTTGGAGTAACGATGAGATGGTGGCCGGGTCAGGCCCTGAAGACCCCCACCTAGGTTGAAACTCAATCGGCGGTTGTTAAATGGCGCTGATTCCGGCTTCTTCATCAGGTGCTTCCGCAGATCGCCCTCATAGCCGTTCGTGAAGCCGCCCCAGAGCGCATATGGTGTCCTGTACCTAGAAGGCTCCCTTCAAAATTTCGGTGTTAGTGTCTCACATAGCAACGATGGCACCGATTCTTCTTACCTGTTGTGATAGGCCTGGAAGAACGAGAACTTTTGCCAGGCGTGCTGAGGAACAGGGGGTGGGACATGCTGTAGGGGAGCTTGTGATCCATGAGCCTGCGATTGTGGGGGTTGTGGCATGGGCACCATGTGCTGCTGGCTTGGGAAGTTTGGTGGCTGCCCAGGAGCAGCCGTGACAGTCGGGACACCCTGCTGCCTCGAAGACGGGGGCGCCTGGAATGGTATGGCCTGTGGTCTGGGGCTGTTGGCTTGGGAATGTGATAACCAGGCCGGGTTGATAGACTGGGGTTGTTGGGGTTGTCGTGATTGTGGCACAGGCGTAACTTGCGCGCTTCCATGACGCTGCATCTGGGGTTGCGGAGTGCTCCCTGGCATCGGCGCAAATTGATTCGTAGAGTACAGCCCCGTGGAGAATCGAGGATCCGTGCCAAATGACAGCGGAGGGACCCCGGTTGCTGACGGGGTAGTATTCTGGGTGAATTTCTGCGTGGTGAAAGGAGGACCGAGTGAAGCATCGACCGGTTTTCTAGGCTTGTAGATGTATGGTTTCTCGGGTTTCGTTGGCGTAAAGGTCCTCGCCTGTGATGAATGGGTGGCACCATGCGGCGACTGATGCTGGGGCCTGGGGGGCGGCGGCGGTTTAGGGATGCTGTCGAGGAAGTTGCATTTCGGGTTGTGTTGAGGTTTCCGTGGGTCTTCTGTGTACTGTGCCTTTGCCTCGGTCGATGTCTTGCCCAGATAGTGCCAGACTTGATTCTCCTTGGAGAAGTCGATCTTGGCTTGAGCTTTGTTCTTGCACACAGATGCTTCGCATGTGTGGAACTCTGACCAGATGAAGTCCTTGCCCGGTGTAAGACCTTCCACAAACATATCACCGGCCCTCGGGGGTTCATTCGCAGATCGCTTCGCATTGATCTCTTCCTTGGCCTTTCTCGATGTTGGCATTGGCAAGGCATTGGCCGAGGCCTTGGGAAGCTTGAAATCTTCAGGGTCGGGAAGAAGCAGCCACTTCCACTCAACTTCGATCCGGGCACTAGTATGCACGGTCAGTACGTCTCTCATGATTTCAAAATGTCGACTGGTATCATACCCGTTTGGAATGACGTCCAAGAGCAGAGTCTGTTCGTCTAAGCGGTTCTCAACCACAACGCCAGCAAATATCTCCTTCTTGTAATATTGCATCTGAACGATTTCGTTCTTTTTGATGCCCTTGGCGGCGTCCGCGATGCGGCTATCTTCCTCCAGTGCGTCGCCATCTAATCGTCTGTCCCGTTTTGTCCTATGGAACCGGCAACTGAACTCGAATGCTTCCTCCTTGTACTCAGTGCCGTCCTTGTCAAAAACTGGGACGTCACCCTGCTCAACAAATAGCCCAGCAGCAGCAGCGCATGTGGCGTGGTACGAGCGTGGGCACTTCTTTTGCGAACACTGGAAGCAGGCGCCACGCTTCGAGCGACAGTAGAGGCACTTGAGCTCGAGGCGGGCTTTTTCGATGTTCTCCACATTGAAAACAGTTTCCTTGCCGTCAACAGTCTCGATGTAAGTCTCTGGAAGATACAATGCACACAGGCGGTGTGCTTTGCGGCCGTCGTTGGTTGCGAGGATCTCGGCGCCAGGGATGTCGTTCGGACATAGGCAGCAAGGTGGCTCGACGTGGGCTTTAACCCGCAGACGAAGCTTCTTGGCTTTCTCTTTCTTGTCCTTGCTGATCTTCGCTTGCTTCCGCTTGCGAGCAGGAGCCTTGATGCGGACCGTGTGGCTACCAGGAGGCGAGGGGAGACCGGCCATTTCTTCATCGTCGTCATCTTCATCCGAGTCTTCCTCGTCTTCCTCCTCGGTCCAGTACTCTGGTGTTGGCTCCCCACGAAGCTTTCTCTCAATCTCGTACACGTCAACCCAGACGCTGTCCTGGGCCTGTGCACATTCGCATTTCTTGGCTATCTTGCCCATGGGCAACCATGAATCCAGAGCGAAATTGACGGCCTCAGCACAGTTGTAGCCCAAGTTATAACCAGAGTGGTAGCCATACGGATAGGTAACAACAAACTCTCCGGGATACGACAGACACTTGTTGACCTTGATGTTGTAGTGCTGCTGGAGATGCGAAGGGGAGATGAGGAAAGCTTTGTGGCGCAGGAATTGGTCGCAAGCCTTTGCCTCGGTAGGCCAGATACTCTTCATGGCTGCCTCAAACCGTCGAGCGTCGGCCTGTGAGATGCTGTACCACTGCTTAGGGGCACCGAAATGGAGATAGTTGATGCTGTACAAGTCAACATCCTCCAGGTGCCAGGCGAACGTGGCCTTCCACATTCCCAGGTAGAGATAGGCAGTGTTGACACCGGGGACCTTTGTGCCCAGAACATCCAAGAGATTGGGTAGCTTATTCAGGTTCCACAGCTCGGTATCCTCATGGAACAAGGTGCCCATGAGATCGGCGCCGTATAAAGGTGTAGCGTATGTCAGTGTCTTCCAGTAGGTCCGCTCCAACTCCTCGCATCGCTCGGGAGTGTAATCAGAGATGTCCATCTTGTAATCGAAGTCCTTGAATGCCTCCTCATCAATCATGGCGGAACCCTCCCGTTTGCTGTACTTCCGCCGAGCTGATGTCGACTGAACCTTGGGTTTTGCCTGTCGACTGAACCCCATTCGTCGAGGAGTTTCTTCGTCGCATTCTTCATCTTCGACCTTGACGCCAGGGTCCTGCTCGATAGATTCCACCACAGCATCGCCCTGCTTCTCGTCGTCTACAATCCTTGGAGACTCGGGCGTCATCGGCCGGTCGTCCACATCAGTATCCTCTTGTGCGGTAGATTTCTTGCCCTTGCCTCGAGCGCCTCCCCGACCTCGTCCTCGTCGCCCGCGACCACCACCAGTACGCTGCGCGGGGCTGGAAGTGGCAGGTGTACCTGACTTGGTGGTCGCAGCCGCAGCCCGAGACCGAGTTGCAGGTTTTGGTTTGTCGGCATTCGCTCGGCGCTCACCGCGCCTTGCAGGAGGTTGGTGTTCGCTCTGGTCGCAAAGCTGCCTCCACTGAGGCAGGTTGTAGGATCGCTGGTGTAGGATGTTGACCTGGCGATAGGTACCGTTGGAACCCATAATATCCTGCTTGATCGGCTCTCTTACTCGAACTGGTTTGACGAGCTCACTGAGATCTGGGAGCGAGTTCTTCCATTCGTCTGGAGGGATGATCTTGATGATGCCGGACTTCATACCGTAGGAATCGACAGCTTTCATCTGCAACGATGTGGTGTTAGCATGCGCCGTGTGCTCCAGGAAAAGGGGCGATTCGGGAGGTAGGCGCGACGTACGAATTTCTTGAAGTCTTTGAACTGGTCCATGTTGGGCTTGAAGACAGGGACGGTGCCAGACCAATGGTCAGGGAAGACCTCGCCAATGTCCTCACCATCATGTTCTGGAGTTGGGACCTGCTCAGGCTGGGCCGGGTCCGGGCCAGGACCGGAGGCTGGTGCATCGTCGGAGGTGGTCCTGGGAGCGGTCTGCCGCGGAGTCGCATATATGGATGGTGGCGAATCAGCATCGGCAATTGCTTCGTCGAGGTCGCTCAATTCGGAGTCGGTGGCGTCGACATTGTTTGAGTCCGGGGGCGAGTGCAGGCCGGTGGGCTTGGGGGACTTTGTATCGGCGGTGGGATTGACGACGGCGATGGTGGACTCGTCGCGGTCATGGTCAGGCAGAGGGTGGGTGCCGTCGGGGTTGAGGTTTAGATTGTGGATGCCAGGCGCCGCAGCGCCGGTCGCTTCGGTCGACATGGTGGATTTGTGACCTACATGCGATCGGCCCCGGCCAAGGGCGGGAGAATCGACTCGACTCGTGATGTCGTCAATCAGGCGTTGTTCTCTCTGTCGCAGATGATGGGGAAGGCCAAAGTCCGGAGGTCTGAGGCGAAAAACGTCGTGGGGGCGGCAGGGTCGAGTTTGAAGAGACGACGTCGAGACTGACTTGGATTTGGCAGGGGAAAGGGCTGTGAGCGGGAGTGAGTGGTGAGGTTTACGGTGCGACAGCGGCTCAAGCGACTGCAAGCGCAGACGCACAAGCAAGTAGTCGGGCAGATTGATGGTGCGAGCGCCAGCGTCCTAAGTAAATGGCAGACTGGCACACCGGATACCCAGTCTGTCTGGTGGGGCCCAACTCCTTCCCAACGGACCAGCAGCAGCTACCACAGTGCTGTGTAGCAGAGCTGCAGATGCAGGACACGGCAAAGGCAAGGGCAGGAACAGGGCAGGCAGGATGATCAGCCGTCGTCGGCCCTGGGCTGGGGAGATCAAAATCGATTAGATAAAAGTGGAGGCCGGCCGACTGGGCTGCAGATGATGTCCTCACTATCGCAACTGGGCCACGATTCCCACGGGGAGGTGTTAGTAGTGGATGTACAGCGGTACGGAGTACCTGGGTGGTGGTCCTCGGAGTGCTGCAGAATTATGGGTCGATGTCGATTGATTCCGCCTGAATCTGGGCTGATAGTGCAGGGTTAGCGCCGTCTTAGCTCGACAAGACTTGGAGATTTTTGGGAAGGCGTGGAAAGGCTCGATGCACAATGGGGCAGGATCTCACTCTCCGTTTCGTAATGCACCGTCCGACCATGCGGCATTCCCCTCAATGCTCACAGTGTGGCGTCCAGGGAGCTGCGACAGTTATTAACAGTATCTACCGCCAGCATTCCACAAGCGCCCGCCCTCGTCACGATCCACAGCTGTTTATTCCAGACCACCAGCTAACAACCAAACAAAAATGGCTCAGTTTCTCTCCATTGTCATGTGATCGTGATCTCTGGCTGGACGACCTCCTGCTGCTGACCAGTCTCTGAGCTGGCTATGCTCATTTATGTAGTCCAGTCTTCACCACAGTAGGTATCATAGGAGAGAGGGGAAAGACACCGGCATCTCAGAGAGGAAACCGCTAGTCCTATCAGGGCTGCCGTGGTGGGTCAGCCCCTACGTCACAGAATTCCACGCCTGAGGGACCCCCTGCTCCTCGGGAGGCAGAGAACTCACTCTATCAGTGTGCATCTGATAAGCCAACCCATGGTGCTGCCCCCTGGGCTGATTCTCGAAGTCCATTCAGCTACAGCCAGACCCATCTAACTTTGGACACTTGCTCAGAGATTTATGGCCAACATTGAACTCTCACAACCTAGGTATAGGCCAGACATGCGGGCTGAAATTCACACCAGGCCAACTTGAACAACCATAGTCTCACAGCGCGCTCGGGTAACTATTTCTGGTCTGTTCACAAACAACTGGGATAAGGTGCACATGACAAGACAACTGAGACCCGAATCCTCTTGGTCGACCGGATGCTCTGCATTATACTCATTCCAATTCTGGCACACACGCTGGGCTGTCGCTCAAGAATCTGCATGCCGAGGCCTGGTTTGTACGATGGTCAGCATATACTGCCAAAGCAATCGCTTGAATGAAGTTGGGCTGTAAACCAGCCCGACGGGACATGCGTTCGACTTACCTGCACTGGCATGCCAGGCAATGTGGCAGTGCATCAGCCAGGCGCCCGGGTTATCGGGCTTGAAGGAGACAGCGATATATCCGCCCGCGGGCAGCAGGACAACGTCCCTCCGGGGCGGGTTGACAAAGTTGAACGTGGAGAAGCTGGCGGCAGGTTCGAAGGTCGTGTTGCTCTGCGCCAGCGGGACAATGTCCATACCGTGCCAGTGGAGGGGGTGTGATACTTAGACACGTGTTGGGATTAGATCTCTGTAAGTCGCTCGGACCCCGGTTGACAAGTGTATTCACAGGCGAGAGCCCACTTACTTTGGATGATCCTCGTATTTGCGGGCAAAGGGACTGTGATCTCGTTCGAGGCCTCAAAGACCATAAATACATAGCCGGACTGGAAATCATCTGGCAAGAATTTTTATCAGCACAGACTGTCTACAGCAATTCGTCGAACGGGAGGATTCAGACCGACCTTTGACAATGTGGAAGTTGGGATTCTGCTCATACGTCTCATTATCCAGGTTGAGATGGTCGGGTTGCCAAATTCAAGCCACAGGAAATCAGGCGTGAGCATCCAATGCCGATAGCCGCCCGTCTCATTTGAGCTGAAATCGTTCTGATGCGCCGCGGCGAACCTGCTCTCGCTGATCTCATTCGTTGGGTGGTGGTCGATCGCCAGGGAATGATGGGTTGGAGCTTCTTGTACTAAGGCTCATCGGCACAATCACGGGCGTAATCCCACGGCTCGCTGGTGGGGAGGTCGGTGCCCGGCCCCGAGGATGTGTTGTAGCGGAGGATGCCGGTCCTTACGTCGAAAGGAGAACAAGTGTCATTGAAGCTGCCACCGCAGTCCAGTGACTGGTTGAAGCCGTTGCATCCCGTGGCAGGACGTATTCTAATCCAGTAATCTCCAGGCAGCTGGTCCGCCTCAACAACGACCATGTAGCGCTAGCCCACGCCAATGCTCAAGCAGTCGTGTTGTATGGAGTGATTGTTACCAGATCATTTTCGTTAACGGTTATGGTGTGGCTGTGAATGGTAAAAACAAAATGTGTGCCAGCCGAGCCGTTACTTAGTCTCAAGACGTGCTTCTTCTTTGGCGCAAATGTTGTCTCAAAGTATGTCCCATTGCCGTGGAGGGGTCATGGCCGTGCCCATTGACGACAACGCTGTCAGCCCTGGCGAGGCTGAGGGGGTCAGGAGCAACCTCCCCTTGGTAGCGCACAAAGGACGAGTGGTGCACGTTGTCCTATATAAGCACCGGCCCGAGATCGACTTCCCAGTCGCTACTTGAAGGACCGTAGATAACCAGTGGCCCGGCAAGACCGTCCGGATACTGTTTTCATCTAGTCAGAAAAGTCACAGATTGTGCTATAGTAGGCATGAGGGGTTTCACCTGCAACGACTAATGGGAGTGATACCACGTGTGGCCATACTGGAGCGCCCGAAACTTGTAAGTAACCACATCTCCCTTGGCAATAGGGCATTGTGTGACGCCATTGACGCCATCCATCTGCCAGTGGTTCGTGTTCAGCTGGCGAATTCCGTGCTAGTGGACAGTCGTGCCATTCTGATCGTAGTTGTTCCTAACATGAATAACAAGCTCGTCACCCCAGCAAGCCTCGATCAGCGGACCGGGGAACTTTTTGTTGTAGCCCTTCCCGCTGGTTTTCTCAAATCCTTCCGCGAACAGGGTCACGTTCCCACCAACCTCAAGAAAGTATTCCCGGGTGATACCTGGTGGCATAGCATCGGGACTCTAGTTTGTGTGGATATCAATTTGTGAATAACCTGAGAATTCATCCTCTGATTGAGTGTCCTGTAGCCAGCAGTCTCGTGTTTCCGCAGTATTGCAGATCTTCTACCTGCTCGGGTACACACGCTGGAAGCTAGGAGACGCGAGCTCGGGACTGATGATAGTATCATCAGTTCCGCCCGGGGTAATAGGATGCTGGGCGCTGTCGTCGGAACCTCAGAAAGGCTGTTGGATAAGGTCCTCGAAAGGGTTGAACGGTGCCAGAGCAGCAATCCTGATGAGCTGCTCGAAACACGATTTGAGGAAGCCCATGTTGAGAAAAGCGAGCTTGCGTCCTTGGCTCTTCGCGCAAGCTCGTTCCAAGCCGGGTGAGACGCCAAGTTTGAACGGGGGCGAGATTTTAGTCCCAGTGGCGTACGTTATTTATACCTCCCCAGATCCACACTAGCCGACTTCCCGCTCCCGTCAACGTTTGTGCAAGCGGTGTGGATGCCAGGAAGGTAAATGGAGCTCTACCTGGGCAGGTTATGACAGAAATGGGTGCAAGTCGCTTGATCGATCCTTCGCAGTCTCACCTCAGACCACGGGGCTGAGTATCAGTAGTTGGGTCCTCTGTGTCGTGACTTCGCATGCATGTATCCCGACCGGTCGGTTCGGATAGGTGAGGGAGACCACGCAGGGATATTCGCATTGGGGTCTGCTAAGACTTGCCTGCGCTACCGTACGAGCATGTACCTGGGGATTAACGCAGTCAGGGACAAATTAAGATATGTTGCAGCCCTAACCGCGTTTATTCTAAACCCACTGTTATCGGCATTGTTTTTTTTTTAAAAAAAAACGCTGGGGTGTTTAAGCGTTTACCACTGTATGAAGGGACCGCCTACATACTGCTTAAGAAGCGTACGTACACGGATTAAAAACGAAACCACCTAACCGCGTTTCCAGTAAGCCAGGAACAAGTCAATTCCCTCTGCCGCAAGTGGTAGAGGTATCTGAGACACCTCGTTTTGAGCGGCTTGACGTCAAATGAGCCGGTTTCGCAGAGAGATTGCTGTACACGATCTTTCCATCTTGCATTACGGCTGCGGCTGTGAACTGGGTGGATGATGGGATGAAGGATATTGGAATTGAGATAGAGTAGTAAGTCCTTGCCCGGTGTTGCGCATTGCCCAGGTGGCTCTCGTGCTCTTCTGCCACCAAGGTTTCGCACCGCTGTGCAAATCTGCCCTTGGAGCCACAACGCGTTCGACGAAACATGCAGGCCAAGATCAAAATTAAAGCTGACCATCATCAATTTAGGTTAGATATCTGAGAGACTGCACCGCAATTCCAAGATACCTGATGCTGTGGCTGGTCAAAGAACGATAATGTTGGAAACTCGAGCGCCAAAAGCTCCTTGAACTGCCGGGCAGCTGGTAAGAGGGTTGACGACAGGAAAGAATTTCCGAGGCAACAAGATTGAGCCAGATACGATCCATCATTTTTGATACGGACGTTGTTAGACTTCAAGACCCATTGACAGCTTGAATAACTAGGTTGATGAGATTAGGCGAACAGCAGACTTAACTACCGTGAGACGACAACAGAACGGCCAACGAATAAGCCCTAGATGCCCAGCTGGCCGAATGACGAAGTTACGAAACCAGGAATATCGTAGACGGGCACCGTGCTTTAGGGCCGAATAAGACGTGGCTATGATTTGCGTCTCCATGACGTTCGTTTGTATGCTGACATCTCACCACCCACGCCGTTCTTTTTTTCTGGTGGAAAGTGCGACGCTGAATCGTGCTTTACACGCGCGTGAAGATGTCGTCGATTAAGAAAGTATCTGCATTACCCGTGGAACTATGATAAGGGAGCAGATGTGCCTTCACCATACTTGATGCTCAATATCCCTCCGACTCGTTCCGTTATTGCTGACAGGGTCCAAAATTGTGTTGCTCGCCAACATCATGCCAATTCCCTAACAAGGACTTGGCCACAATCATCCAGAGGTATTCATTCAATATACCTAGCCACGGGAATACAAATCAATGGAACTCAATGATTCGCATGACGAATAGCCATGGATGCCCAATTGCCGAGCTTGGAAGGTTCTCATAGTTGATACAGAGCCCTAGTCGTCAAGGCCCGTGTGCGCTCGTGTGCGCTCGTGGATCAAAGCCAGGTCGCAGTGCTATGCTTCTTGCAGATCATCGTGGAGGGCGGTAATGATGGACTCAGCAAGAAGCTCGTGCGGTAAGCATAGAAACTGATCGTCTCCTGTGATCATCTCCGGATTGCCAAATATGAGTTGAAAAAGCGCATATCCCAACATCAGGGGTCGTACGTAAACTCGCGCGTCTCATGAGCGACTTGGCACTCTTCAGTGAGCTTGAAGAGTGGGCTGAAGGCAGTAGCTTGATGATGAAATCCGGTGTGCCTGAGCTTGATGCTTCGTTTCCTGTCGAAGACAGATGGCTGAGGGGCGTGGCATACCTTTCTACCGTGGAGCCGGTTGACTCCTTCGTTCTTGTAGTGTCTGGGTAGCGGATTTGAAGAGCTGGGGTTTCCGGAGATCGGAGCTGGATGAGGCTGGCCTTTTCCTCAACAAAACTGACGGTATCACTTACCTGAGATGGTTCAGGGTCCGAACAGCCGTCATGCTGCTGCATTGCTGTAGCCATGTGCTCAGCCAAGCTTGATTTGAGTTGTGAAGCGTCAGATTCCTCATGGGTTGACCGTGTCTTTGTATCCATAACGCCCTTCATCTCATGAATCTCGGCTTCCAGCGCGCGAAGCTCTCGATATCCCCCGGCTGTTGGCAAGATCTCAAGCTCCGGATACTCTAGGTCGCCGGCGACCTGAATGCTGCTTCTTCGCTCTCCACGAATCGACCTGTCTCTGGATGGCGTCCGCGAACGACCAGGAATGAGCTTGCTCAGACGTGACTTGAACGTCTGCGAGAACTTGTCGGAAAAGGTGCGGGCAATGCCTTTATGGGACGGCGGGCTGTCTCCCATCTTGTCCGTGGCCCAAGCTATATTTCCCGACGACGAGGTGTTCTTCACGGCGAAGTCCCTCGATCTGACCTTGTCGTCCGCGCCAGCAGCTGCGTTGCGCTCGTTGCGGTTGTAGGAAGGAAACTTTGCCCAAGAGGTAGGAGGAATATTCGTCGTCTTGTAGCGGGAACAGGATTTAGAAGCACGACCTTCACCCTTCTGTTGGGGCTCCCGCCCCTGAGCTTCAAGTTGGTGAGCCCACTCTTCCAAAATAGTCGAGGATCTCCTGAGAGCCTCACTAAAAGCTGTTTCGCTACCGTGTTCTGGATGAGCTTTGCAGAGTGGGGAATGCATATCAGATCTGGACGAACTGAGGCTTGCGGCTCCTGAAGGCCGTGGGGCCCTAAGACCTTCGTTGTGGCCGCTGATCGCTGGAGACACACAAATGGCAGGCATGTTGGATGACACACTGCCTCTTGGTGACCTGGACTCTGATTCTGCTTTCACTGCCCGCTTCCACAACTCAGCTGTATCGTCGCCGTCCCTCGACGAGGAGAAGCCCCGAAGCCGCCGAGATTTCGAGCTACTGGTCGCAAGCATGTGGCCTGTTTCTTTGGCCTTTGTCCTGCTCTTACCATGTAAAACATCAGGGACCTGAAGGTGTCCGCAATCCAAGTTTGCCTGCTCCGAGATCTTGTGCTGAAGAGCAGACGTAGGTGAAGTGCGTGCGCCGGCAAGAGCACACCTAGAGCTATTGCCGTCCAACGTCTCAATGATTGCGAGTTTCCCTCGTTTTGGTACGTTCAAATGCAGCTTGGACAACAGCGACATCCTGTGGTTTGAACTTGGATCACCATCATGGTCGAACATCTCGCGAAATTTGCTCTCCACGGGATTGAAGGATCCCTTCCTGAGATGAGAGTCTCGAAATCGCTCTTCCACGTATTGGAGCTCGACCTCTCTTCGCAGGAAGCTCGAGGTTTCAGAACCGGGCTCGATGGTCGCGCGTCGTGGATCAATGTTTGTGAAAACCGTGGTTGTACCTCCCCAGGGAGGAGTCACTGACCTATTTGTCTCGGACACATCTTGAACCTTGCCGGCGAGCCCAGTCCCTATTGAGCAAACTCAGCATATATATCGCCCGCGGTGGAAAATCAGCACTCACATTTGAATGACCGGATCCTCAGTCCACTGATACCCCTTCGGTAAGGGTGCAACGGCATTGTTTCATCCGCTTGGGTGTGAGCGTCGTCGGCCGCCGGTGGCTTTGAGGAGGGTCTCTGAAGGTCTGTCCCGGGGCTGACCAACTTGGACTCTGAACCCATCGCAGAGCAGATGTCATAGGAATGATGAGCTTGGCCTTCTACAGCCTGCGCTGAGTCCCTGACTCTGGAAATAGGATGCATTGCAGTTTGCAATGACTGTCTCGTTGTGTCGAGGCTGCTTCGGGAGCCCGATGATGAGCCAGGGAGGCTTAAATGTTGGTTCGTACCAGCATGGCGAACCCGACTTGGTCTGGTAGGTGTCACAGAAAGCTGACTCTCCGGTGCGTCGTGAAGGCTTGCCCTTTGCTGGCTGTGGTTGTGCTCCTCTGATCCAACCTCACTTTGGGGTTGGGATGTGGTACAGGGGCGAAACGGCATGCTCTGAGTGCGAAGCCACAGACCGACTGGTGATTCGTCCCGCATCAAAGACTTGGAGGCCGGAATTCGACTGCAAAGAGTAGAGTCAAGCGAAATCTGGCGCGAGTGAGTCCTCAGCCTGGTGTTCGAGTACCGAATTCCCAAAGGCGAGGACTTGCTCCTTGGACGCGCGAGCGAAATGTCGTCCTTTAGATCTGCAGTGGAACGATTGGCAGGAGTGCTGGCAAGCGGTCGGAACATTGTCAGTGTCTTGTCGGGGGTGAACAGGTCGGCCAATTTGTCCGCACTCAGTGAGAGGCGCCAAGACGCAAGTGATGAGGCATCATGGAAGGCCGAGCCTGGGACTGGGATGAGAACCGGTGAGTTGGGCATGTCAGGCAGGGAATTGCGCTCTCGAATGCCACCGTGACATTCAACGTGAGAGGCTCTTGATTCGGCATCCATCCAATCAGGCTCACTTGCCACAAGGCTTGTCGGACGGCGATTCTCATTTTCGAATGATTTAGTCGATGGTATTCTGAAGGATAACTTCGATGTCGGGCGCCGTTCCACCTCACCTTTCTCCGCCATATCAGCCGTTCTGACTGGGGTCAGCTCCTTGGACTTGTGACTTTCGTCCACAGCGAATTCAATGGTATCCCGGGGACCATTGCCTGGAATAGTGACCGGACCAGGTCTGTACCGCTGAGGCGTGGAGGCACGGCCTGGGACATTGTCGGTCTCGCTCTGGAGCTCCTCCTGGATCCTCTTCCTCATAAGCCGCTTCACCTCTGCTCTGTGGGCTATCTGCTCCTCGGTCTCACCCTGCCGCTGGAGTGAGTCCTCGGATAGATGACGACGGATGCGTGACTTAACGGCCTGCAAAGTGCTGGTGCTTCTATTCCTGCTGTCGTGAGCTGGATCCTCATCGACATCGTCGTCGTCAGACTCCTCAACAACGAGCTCGCCCAGGTGTACTAAGGCGTCTGTGGCGGCTCCAGGCAGAGGGTTGGTCAAAGATGATCTTGCGATCGTGGAGCCCGGAGAAATAGCAGAGGGATGCAAGACGGCAGCAGGTAACTTGGCAGGTGGAGGAGGAACGGGTAGGCCAGCATCCTCTTCGTCTCGGGGCCGCTTCCGTGGGCGAAGCTGGCCACAACAGCAGAGAATGGCCATTGTGAAGCGCCAGACAAGGGACCAGAAGAGCGATGCTCGCGGAGTTGGAGGAATTTGAAGACAGCCTAGATAGGGAGGCGGCCTAGCAGAGGCAAAAATCAAAGATTCGAGCCCAAACAAGGGGCAGGAGAGCGCCGAGCCCGGCACAACACGGCTCATGTGTCGCGGGATTGTTTACGTCCAGAGAGCAGAGAATGAGCATTGTTGAGCAGGAGGTAGGTAGCAGGAGACGAGCCTCTACCCGCCCGCAGGGAAGGCGCAAACCCAAGCAGAGGCAGGCAGAAGCAGCCACAGAACTTCCAGCACTTGTGGAAGGCACAATTCCAGCACACATCTTCCCACCTGCCCGAGTCGTTGAGGAGTGTCTCGATGTTTCTCACGGCACTTTTAACGTCGCCCAGGACACTCGGTCCATGCGTCTGAAGCCATCACCAGCGTGGCATTCCGCGCCGGCCGTGCGCGAGCTGCAGATATAAAGACTGTCCCAGCAGTATTCATTCCTTGCCAGTAAGGATGGCTGCATGCAGCTTGCAAGCAGCTAGCATCGGAACGAAAAGGGAAACAAAACATTTAACAAGCAAGGGGTGTTCAGGAGGAGCATGGGCTCAGGGTCGCGAGTTCCCTCCAATTTGTGGCTTCGACGCAGCAATTGCAAATGGCATGCAGTCGCTCGGCCGTCTCGGTCTGACGCCCCGTACGAGATGTGGCAGTCGTCGATTTCTCGTTCAACGAGCTGGTTCTCAGTCATCTTTTGACCGTGGCTCCGCGACTCACAAGGGCACAGATCTCATGAGCCGCCCCGTCGTGGCTCGCACAGCCCGACTTCGGTCCAAAGATATTTGCATTGGCGTACTGTAAATGCAGAGACTATCGTAACAAAAAGAAACACACCAATTTCACATTGCCACATGTGTTGGCCATTGTGGCCGTGGGATTGAAACTCGGAAACCGACCTAATCGCCGAGCCTTGGCGGTTCCTCGACGCCACACGGACTGGGGGCCGCCAGCGTTGCTCACGCTGGCAGATATGTCCGACCCCAGGGCTCGCACGAGGGTTTCGATGACGGTTCTCATCAGCGAACTGAGCCTTGAACCGCTCTCGAAACATTTGTCGTGGACAAGAGTAATCCCGACCAAAGTGACCGAACGGCTGTGTCATCATAGCACCTACGCGTCAGCCAAAGGGCGTGCACAATTGACGATCCCAACGACCATTGCCCGACCACGGCACGGGTAATAATAAAGGTCTGGTAGCGCAGGGCGGCCTGCCTTGGCCCGGTATACCACGTAGTACTTGATGGCCAAGCTCGCAGCTCCGAGAGGCCCGAGCAGAGTGCGGGCTGGCTCCGCTCCAGATTGCTCGCGCCGATGCCACAGCCTTCCAGAGAGGGTGTGGTCCATCCCGACTTTTCTCCCAATTCTCAGTCGAGGCCAGAGCCTAAACGATGACATCTTGTCTGCTGGTGGCCGGACTCCAAAGCCCCAGCCTGTGTGATAAGCCTATCACGTCCTCGTGCATCATCCTCTGCGCACTCTTCAAGGCCCGCTCTCTCGGTGGGTGAGGCCCGCTCGCCTGATTCCAGGCACTGTCTCGGAAGCCGGATGGGTGCCCAGAGCCACCGTGCGAGCACTAAACCTTGACTGCGTCGTACCATTGCCCGCCTGAGTTGAACCTTGGGCCATCTCGGTTTCCGCGCAAACACCTCTCGGCTCGCCGACACGCCCGACCAGCCCACACAGCCAACAATGTCCGAGTCTGCCAGAGCAGATTCCGAGGCTGCCCACGGAGACGAACACTCAACACCCAGCTCTCCCGGCGGCGACGGAGACCACTCCGAATCAAGGAACGGCGACCAGCCGCCCCGCAAGAGGCAGCGAGTCCGGCTCTCCTGCCTGGAATGCCGCCGGAGGAAGCTGTCGTGTGACCGGGGCTACCCGTGCGAGAGATGTCTCAAGTCAGGCACGCCGGACCGCTGCACATACGAGACCAGGCCGGGGGTTGCGCCGCCCCCAAAGCCCGCCGGCCTGCAGCTCTCCCAGTATGATGGTCGGCTGTCCTTGTCCAATGACAATCTCGTCCGCAAGGACAGCGCCAGGGACTTTGACCGCATACGGCGGCTGGAGATCGAGGTCTCCCAGCTCAAGAACCTGCTGTCCAAACAGCTGGGCGGTGAGGGCGGCCTCGCCGCCGACGCCAACTCCCAGGCCGCCGCGAGGCCCGACCCGGACCTGGTGCCGGAGCACAAGCTGCCCGAGTTCATGCAGTACGGCCACGATGCGGGCGACGAGATGCGCTTCTTCCGAGGCAAGGAGTTCCGGACCCGCTACTTTGGACCCCACAACGCCTCCATGGCCTTCAGCCAGTTGACAGGACTGTCCCCATTCATGAAGGAGACGGCGGAGGAGTGGCTCAAGCCACTGCATGTGGCTGCGCGGACCAAGGACCGCGACCAGAGGAAGGTGGTGCGAGAGGCAAAGTTCAAGGCTGCCGACCTCGAGCTCGAACAGCACTTGCCCTCCAAGATGGAGACGGACATGCTCACCTCGCTGTACCTGGACCAGTTTGAGCAGCTCCACCGCATCGTTCACATCCCCAGCTTCAGGCGCCAGTACGAAAGGTTCTGGATACCAACCGAAGTGCGACCTGCGGCGCATACCGCACTCATCCTCGCCATGATGGCTGTCTCGGCCTGTATGCACAGCAACTCCTCATCACCGCCCAAGTTCACGGGGATGGTGTCGTGCGCTCATCAGACAGCCGAGAAATGGATCTGGGCTTGTGAAGAATGGCACAGGAAGCAGAGCCACAAGCACCGCCGTCTCATACACTACCAGATAGCACTACTATTGTATCTCGCCAAGAGGGTCAACAATGTCAAGAAGAAGCGTTTTTGGACCAACTCTGGCATACTGACCCGTGAGGGCATTTCGCTGGGCTTGCATCGCGACCCTGACGCCATGATTGGTGCTAGCCGCAATATTTCTGTTTTCAACCAAGAGATGCGAAGGAGACTCTGGGCAACAATACAGGAATTTGACTTTCAGGCATCCTTCGACCATGGGTTACCGACCATCGTCAGTTCGCTTCATCTGGATGTCAAACCTCCCAGGAACATCGACGACGACGAGTTTGACGTGGACGTGACAGAATTGCCGCCATCTAGGCCGGTCTCCGAATACACTGGCTCGTCCTTCCAGCACCTATGCCGGCAGAGTCTGCCCCTTCGGCTGGAGCTGAGCAGGCTGTTATCAGGCCCGCCGGAAGATCTCGACTACGAACAAGTAATCCGCTACACGAACGAGATAACACAAGAGATCGACGCGCTCCCGTCGTGGGATACATCGGCGAGTATGGATGAACAGGAGTCGCCCAAGCCTCTGCTTGCATATACGCTCCTCCACGTGCAGCTGCGGCAGTATATTATGCCGCTGCATCAGCCATTTCTGCGGATGCGCAAGGTCAACTCCAAGTACCAGTTCTCGGAGGTCATGTTCTACAACGCGGCGCGGGACATGGTTCTCCTGCACGACAAACTGACAGAGTTTGGCGTGCGCACACTGAACTTCTTGCGTGAGGACGCCCTTACCCTCGCCCTGAACCTGACGAGCGTCACAATGCTTCAGTCTCGCGGGAGCACAAACATGATCATGGTCAACAGCCCGCACACGCTCAAGCTGCTGGACCAGTGCCTCCAGATGAAAGAGGACCGGATCCTGCGATGCGGGAACAACGAGCCGTGGGGATACAGCATCATGTGCGCTGCCTACGGGCTGCTCGAGACGCACCTGGGGATCAAGGACAGCCAGACGGCCAAGAGCTCCAGCGCGGAGAGGTTCATCAACCTGCACTATCGCCTGCTTGCGGGACAGGAGCCACCGGTGCTGGGGCCCCAGCAGCAGCAGCAGATCGCGGCCGCCCAGGCTCAACACTCCCAACAGGGCGGCGGATCGAACCTGCAGGCACGGGCGGAAGGGCCCAGCCTGCTCGAGAGGGCCAAGACCATCACGCCCTACCTGCAGCCGGGGGTGTCTGCTGCTGCTGCTTCTGTTGCTTCAGCTTCGACCGGGGCTGGTGGAGGAGGAGGGGTTGCGGTCAGTGGAGGGGGAGACGTGGCTGGGCTGCCAAGCACACCTTGGTGGCTGGCCGCGGCGGATCCCACCGTAAGTCTACCTCCCGATGGGGCCGGGCCTCTGGCCGGGCCTTCTCCGGAACGCCGTGGTAACCGCGATCCCTCACAAATGCAGATGCAGCCCCAAGCGCCGCTGAACCCCGAGTTCAACATGGAGTTGCTTGGATTCAACCTGAATGAGCTGTGGGCGGTGGATACTTGGGACGCATATTAGACGGGACAGGAAATGTGCAATGTAATCGTAAGCCATGGTTGTACGCCTCTAACGACGAGATGATGTGTGGAAGGCAATCGAACAGGAAAGGGGGCAGTCGAGTACACAAGTTGAGCGTGGTGCCCTGATACCCTCCTCTCTGCAGCACAGTATTTGACCTGGCTCGGCCAGCCCGCGGGCGGCATGAGCTCTCAACAAATCTATGAATATCCTGTAATTTGAGTATGCCTTCTCTGTTCAGTAGCAGAGGACCTGACTAGAGAAGATAGAGACCACCATGCTGTTGCGCGTACAGGAACGCATGTGCAAGGGCGCTGCGGGGGATGGGGACGCTGTGGGGTCCCGCCTGGGCGATCCGGGGTACCTACTGCAGAGCAGTGGGTCGAACCAGGATTGGCATCAGCATTGTGGCGTCGTGGAAGATCAATTGACATCGATTCAGTTGAAGCTTTCGCTCGACTCTGCACAGGATGTGCATTATACACAGTAACCAGATCGCCAATTGCCAGGGACCCGCCAATGCAACAAACAGCCTCGAGGCTTTCGACGCCGGGCCCTGCAGGCGGGCAGGCGGGGCACAGATGAAACGCGAAACAAAGCACGGCGCACTGCAGCCAGGTGCTGTGTAGCAAGCAATGGTTCTCGAACGGCCACCTTGGCGCTTGGCTTCCCCCATGATACCATAACAGCACTGCGCGACGATGCCATCCGCGTACAGTTTACTCGTCGGCCTCGCCGGCCTCGCAGGGCTTGCGCCGGCGCTGGCACTGGGCACAGGCCAGAAGTTCAAGATTGTTGACGGCGGACGGTCCTTTGACCGCTTCATCACCATATGGCTCGAGAACCAGGTGCGCCTCCTTGCATTGCCTCGGCTCTGGTCCCTCCTCCTACTCCAGACTCCAGACTCCAGACTGCGCAAAGCTGGTTGGATGCGTTATTGACAGCCCGTGCAAATACAGGACTTCGACAAGGTCGTCAAGGACGACCACTTCGCCGACCTGAAAAGGGAGGGCATCTCGCTCACCAAATTCTACGCCCAGACGCATCCCTCGCAACCAAATTATATCGCCGCCATCGGGGGCGACTACTTCGGCATGAACCACGACGACCACGTCCGAATACCGGAGAACGTATCGACGGTGGTGGATCTGTTAGACACAAAAGAAATCCCATGGGGAGGCTACTTCGAAGACCTGCCAGGTCCTGGGTACATGGGCCTGGCGAGCGAGGGTAGCACGGGGAACGGAACATGGGATTATGTTAGGAAGCACAAGTACGCTCTGCCAAATCCGCTTGGAAGGCCGCCTTTTCGTCCATGGGAGCAGCCGACAGACTGACCTCTCGAACTCTAGCCCCTTCGTATCCTATGACAACATCGCCAACAACGGGACTCGCCTCTGGTCCATCGGCTCCTTCGACGACTTCAAGCGGGACCTCGCAGCCAACCAGGTGCCACAATTCGTCTTCATGTCACCTAACATGATGAACGACGGCCACAATACTACACTTGAATACGCAACCTCATGGGCACACCACTTTGTCGAGCCTCTCCTAGCCGACGGCATCTTCAAGGAGCGTACCCTCATAATGCTCACCTACGACGAAAGTGAATCGTACGAAATCCCCAACAAGATCGGGTCCCTCCTCCTCGGAAACGCGGTCCCCAGCGCGCTGAAGGGCTCCGAGGACGACACCTACTACACACACTACTCTATACTAGCAACGCTGCAGAACAACTGGGGGCTGCCCTGCCTGGGACGGTACGACGTCGGCGCCAACGTGTTCCAGCACGTCGCGGCCTCTTCGGGCTTCCAGAACCCCGGGGACCCAGACAACCTCGCGGGTATCAACAACAGCCTGTCATACCCCGGCGCCTTCCACACCGACCCCACGAAGCGGAAGCCCATTCCGACGCCGAACCTGAAGCTCGTCGGCGCCGGGGGGTTACCGGTGCTTGAGCAAATATATAATAGGTGGCGGTTCCATGAGAACGACTTAAGCCCCTATGATGGTTCTGGCGAGGCCTTTGATGGGTCGGCGTACTTGCCTGAGTATTTTGCACAGGAGCCTAATATGGTCCTGCCTACGTGAGGGCTATATAGCTTGAAACAAATATCAATTTTGTTCATCTGAGCTCTTACACTCACGTGCTTTCGTTCCTCTGGATCCTGACTCCGTTACTGCTGAGGCAAGGTAAACAACTGGCGAGTACATCTTCACCGGGGCACTTGTGCCGGCCTTGCTCTGGGATGCTGAAACCACGAATTTGTTTGCAGTCCGCATCTTGTTCCCAGAACTTCAATGGGCTCACAGTAAACTCTTCTGGGGAAGCCAGCACGCTCCACTTGACAGCTTTTCCTGTATCGAACAACGTAACGTGTGTGGAAGTGGCTCGGCCGTTCTGACTATTTTCCAGTCTGGACGGGCAACAGTAAGTAGGTTGCATGCTTCACAGGGCATGCAAAATATTTTGGATCATCACGGAGGTAGACATGGCTCGCATTGCCATATCCAATATTTGAAATATCACGTGGTACGGCTTAGCCGCGTCGGACTGTTTGCGATGGGGTGCGTCTGTGGTCACTCCTGGTCAACCAGTCAACGCTTCTTTGGCGCTGCAGTCAAAGCAGGAGCTACTGGAATCATCATGACTGTATGGCTCGATATGCAGCTCATCTGTTATTTCAAATATCGGCCGCGCAGAGATGCGTAACCACCACAATGAACATTTCGCATATCGAGGTCGTCACCGCCACTCGGGAATACAGGTCTGTGTCATCTGTAGCACTCCGCATCTGCGGGATTGCCATCCCTTCCAAGCGTGGTGTCTCCGGCGATTTCTGCTGCGAATTGGTTGTAGTTCCTGCTGCATGAACAGGTCATAGGAAGGATCAGTCGTTGAGGGTATGAGGGTGATATGGCGAAAAAGATCAGCACTCCAATGAGACATCTTGCCTCAGACAGCCCATCGGTCAATGACGTGACACGACATAGGTCCAGTTCACGGTTAACGGCCTAATTTAGTAACTGTGATCCAGTGTGCAGGTGATACATGCTGCCCGAGTCGAATTCCAAACCCGAACCACCAACCCATTCATTCTTTTGAATCGGAGTCGCAGCTACTCCCTGCTCGGATGTTCTTGGTCCCTCGGATGTCATTGCTTTTCATGAGAAACAGGAGGATATGCCTTGGGGACGTCCCAGGTCATGGACACGGAATAATACCCCGGCCTCGTCTTCTCAGAGTCACCGGATGTCACCCAGCTTAGTTCTCTTCAACCATTTTGCATTGCTGCCGTTCCATTCGACCAGACCTCCTGGCTCGGGCTTCGCAACTACGAAGAAGCTACTAAGATGGATATTAATATCACCTTTTTGATCCAGACTCTCTCAGCGTTCGGCATCTGCTAACCGGGTAACGTAACGAATGCCCTGCAAGCGTTAGAAAGCATGCCCCGGTGTGGTA
Organism: Diaporthe sp. PMI_573; assembly: GCA_021399435.1. Taxonomy (NCBI): domain Eukaryota; kingdom Fungi; phylum Ascomycota; class Sordariomycetes; order Diaporthales; family Diaporthaceae; genus Diaporthe; species Diaporthe sp. PMI_573. The sequence continues at coordinate 882,356 of JAJTUP010000015.1, read as the reverse complement.
TAAGCTGCATTCTCCCTACCGATGACCAAAATTCGACTTTGTGCATCCTGCGGCTGCTGCTAACACAATTATACTTCTTGGAACCGATCACCTGCTTTCTGGACACAATCACTCGATCGAACTGCTCAGTGACCAACATCACTTGCACCTGCAATGGCGGATGGTTCGTAAACACAGCCAAGAGCTGCGTCACCTCATCTTGCAATGTTACAGATGCGTCGAGTATGTGATCCTCGTAACCGAGATATAGCTAACAAGCCACGTGATTCAGCCGTCGCGCGTACGAACGCTGGAATCTGCAACACGCCTAGGTGATCGAAGAAGAGCGATTTGGCCGCGGTGGTTCGTCTTTGTGCGGTGGCACTCATCACCAATGCCCTTCGTTTCTGCTCGCGCTGGTGTCTCAACTCGAAGTTCGACGTTGACCACTGGATCATGTCGCGCTCGTTGTCCTTTTAATTCCATTTCAAATGATTGGGGAGCATAGCGATTAGCTAGCGTTCAGCGCCGACACTTGGTAGTTATGTCTCGCCTGAAGACTTGACTTATGGGCTGCTGGTGAGGTGTCTCCCCTCCTTATCTACGGAACCCTGATCTCTCAGTCTGATGTACACATTGACGACCACGGGTGCTTCGGGGACGTTTCAATGTACCCTTAGAACAACTTTATTATCGATATCTACGAATGAGAGTGCTGTGTCAGGGTTCAAGCGAGGAAGCTTGGACACTTGTGCAGGAATATACATGTAGACAACCAACGGAGCGCCTCAAGCCAGCATCAACATAAAGCCCGATGTGAAAGCCACAGCCATTGTTGAAACGATGAGTGCAACAGACGCCAGCTGCGGGCCTTTAGCGGTCATCGAAGCAGCTGAGGACGGCAAGGAGGTAGAAGACGACGTCGGCGAGGATATACCCCCAGCTGTTTCCGTGGCATTATGTACAAGATACAGCATCGCCACGACGGATACGCCAACGTAATCATCTGTCGAGGCTGTCGAGGCCGTCGAGGCCGTCGGCGTCTCGAGCGTCTCGGTCACAGTTGTGATGGTTCCGGAACCCGCGAAACTGTAGGCTGACCCGGTTAGGGTCGTCCCCCAGATGCTGAGAGTAGTGTTTACGAAATCACCACCGGCCCCGTCACCCACAAGCCGCACGCAGTACTCTGAGGGCACACTATAGGTTTGTACAAAAGAGGTACACCCCCCTGCTGGGTCGGCGGTGAATGAGCTGATCCCGAGTGTCGTTAGCCCCATACTGCCCCTGCAAAAGAAATGGACGTAAGACCGAGCCGTAATTACCTTGGACAGCACAGGACAGCTGCATCACCTTCATCCATCCCAGCCAATAGAACATTTGGGGCCACATTGTAGATGTAGGGGACGTCGTATATGTCGTCGAGCGAGGTGGGTCGAGTGAAGCCGGGGCCGGAGCTCGTGATGGAGCCCCCCTCCGTCTTGGTGGCAACGCCGACGGTGTCCCAACCAGATGGGCAGACCATTCCGGGAGAGTAGTATCCGAGCGTGGTTCCCGTCTGCACTATGTCGGTGTCTACCGAACTATAGTCCTCGTCGAGCTTCGCGCCTGATGGCAAGCAGCTTCCAACCGTCGGGACGGGCTGGTCGCATGCGGCGCCCCTGAGGTAGACTGAACTGACATTGAGATATGTGTCAAGAATGGTCTGTCCAACGTAGATGTACTCAAAGTCTGTTGAGCATGACGGAGGTGCCGTGTAGGTTGTTGTCAGAGGGCCCTAGAGACTGTCAGTGTTCACTGAGCAGGACGCCACAAGCCTGTGTCGTTTCAGCTCACAATGTTGGTCACAGTCCATCCGGAGACCAGTGTCGAATGCATGGTTTCAGTGAATCGCGAATATGAAGCTTGGGATGGAAGTCAGAGCACACGTCAACAGAGGCACGTCGCAAAGTCTGAGGTGAAGCGGAGAGGTCACGAGGTGGGCTGTCAAAGAAGAATCCACAATTTCTGGATCCCAATTAACGCCTATCTGCTCCTTCAAGGCAAATTGAGGTTGAGAGCGGACTAGCACATGCAGTCAGACATCCGCCTGGGCATTTTTGAACCTCTTCCAGGCAGATACACCCGTATCCGGCTAGCACAACTTGGTCTCCGCGAAGGAATCCCAACCCCTGTGCTCTAAGAACTCTACCTGTGATTTCGTTGACCTGTCCTGCCCAGCCTCTAGGCTCACCAAAACTGCCTCAGCTGCTATGCTGCAATGTATCCGTAGCCCGCCACCAACGTCAGGCCTACCTAAAGAAAAGCTGGGTTCATATTACGTCCCGGACTAAGTGGAAGCATTAACCCCTTATTGAAGAAAAGACCATCAGGTGACCTTAATCGCCATAATTGTCCATGTTATGGATTTTTAATAGAATAGCATCATTGGAGACTGCCGAGGAATGGATGTCCTTTAGCTTCTTCTATCCTCGGTAGCTAGCCTCTTCATTACACAAAAGCTCTAGATGAGTGGAAGCCTGGTGGCTCTAGCTGATTATGATTGACGAGTGAGAGCTCATGAGAGTGCCACAAATCACAATTTGGTGCCTGCGAGCGTCATTCAAATGTGATAGCCTGTTTCGGAGAGCCATGTTCATAGCATGCATTTGTGTATAAAGCGCATGTTCAACTGAAAATCTAATAGAGACTTGGACTCTGGAGAGGTATCTGATCAACTTTTGATTGCGCCTTTTATGGGAAGCTCCGAGTGATTGCAGTTGTCTGCAGACGGCTGAGCCAGCCCAATGTAGCATTGAGTAAATTACAAGCTCCTCGGAAGCTGCAGCAGCTTAGAGCTGGCTTGTGTGAAGGAATCGAGAAGGGTAGGCCTGTGAGTTCCTCTATCGCGAGCTCGCACACCCCATCCTTGCACGAGTTGCTATGATTTCAAAAGAGAAGAGAAAGGAATAAGGGGCGGTGGGTAGGAAAGAAAGCCAACGTCAAATCGAATTCAAGGCCTTTATCTATGGGTCTGCACTTGAATCTAGATCCATGGTACACCAACTTGGCGGTAATACCCCTGGGCGGGAAGGTATCCTCAATCTTGAGACAGGTTGGGTGCAACAAGGGTTTGCCGAAGTCATACCATTGATCTACTGGCAGTTCATATCTCCACCGCAGTTTCCACCATCCTGTGGGTTACTTTGCGGAACTGGAACGCGAGCAGTTGTGGAGCGGTGTTTGGGCTTCTCATAGCAGGCGTCGTCAGACGACAGACGTGGCAATGCAAGGTACAGTAGAAAGCAACCATCGACGGAACAGAACAAGGTGGTTTCGTTTTTAATCCGTGTACGTACGCTTCTTAAGCAGTATGTAGATGGTCCCTTCATACAGTGGTAAGGAACAGAACAAGATGACTGCATTTTGACCTCTGCTACATTACAGAGTCTATATTCATGCAATGCAGTGAAGGCTTCATGCTCATGGCATTTTCATTCCATCATTCAAATTTCGAGGTAAATACAACCCGCGGGTGAGTGCAAGACATTTCTGGCTGCGAATATGTCGTAGATGAATCGGAAAGGGAACTTCGCTCCTGAAGCAAACTGGTCATTCTTTCCCAAAGCAATGTTGAGCATTGGCCTGCCAGTCACTGTGGAAGGGTATGAGGAACGAGCACTTTATGCGGCATAATTCTTTGCAGAGAGCTTGGTAACATCAACGTTCTCCTCTTGACAGGACAAATGACAGTGCGGACGGGGCCGACGAGATTCAATGTGATCTTAAGTTGATCGATTTGCCAAACTAAGTACCACGCAAATGTATCCGTGATACTCTCTGTACCATTGTTCAGACTCGGCTGCTGTTCAATTTTTCATGACTTCTCGCGTATCAGAACGAGGGGTCTAGCCTCGTACCACTATGAGATGACTGGCCTGTCCGAGCACTTCGGTGCCCGGCGGTCTGGGAGAGGGCGGATTCCGAGTTATTAGCAGTCGCTGGCTTCCCACATAACGCATGCACGTCGTGTATTCCACCCCAGGGCAGCGTACGACAAAGTCACGGAGCCGGAAGCGACGCGGCGTTCCCGTCATGTAGTGCAAGTCTGGCCGAGTTGGAGGTGATGTGGCAAGAAAACGTGCCCGGAAAATCAACGGGCGCAGTAAATGTGGAGAGTGGAAGCAAGCATAGGCCGACTTTAATGCATGATGAACCGCCCATTGGTAGTACTGAGACAGTGCACATGTGTGCTACATTGAATGTGGGATCATGAACCTCCGGGATCGACGCATGGGTTCCGTTGCACCCTTTATCTGCGTTCCATAGATCTAGATCTCTTCAGGCGAGTCTGGGCCATACCTGAACGGATGTTCTCCTGCAGTAATACTCGGCAATACTGACATGCCGCCGCAATAAGGTTACGGGAATGAGGTCACGCTGGGCCCACAGAGGTGCCTCAACGGTCTGTGCTACATACGCGCTGTGCTGCACGAAACAGGTGGATCTTATCGTATGACTATCACAACATGATCATAGCTCTTCCAAATATGGTCATACAAGCTTCCATCCCGGTCGACTGATGGTCTAGCAAAACGCCGGGTCGAACGGTTTCGTTTTCGAAAGGACCGCCGCGATGGTTTCAACCAGCCCCGTCGGCTTGGGCAGGCCACTCTACGACTGAATTGACATCAAGTATATATATGGCTCCTTCCAACCATTACAACACCCTCTTTTTCAGCCAGAAGCAACAGCCATCAATCGCACATCAAAGTCCCAGAAGCAAAAATACTAATCCACCTCACCTATACCCTTTAAATAGCTCCCCAAGGAAGCAAAACAGTGCAGCAATGAATTCCCAAGTCTGGCAGCCAACCCGTCGCGTTGTGGTTCAGACCGCTCGCTCTGCTCCTTCCATCTCTCGAGGTGCATCGTCCGCAACATCAAGTCAGTCATTTTACCAGTACGCCTCACAAGGGCTCCGCAAGCTCGCCCGGCAACGACAGGAAGTTCGAGCTCCGGCGGATTGGATAAGCTTGATCCGAAAAGCTGGCAAGGGCCTCCCAATGTGAGCTTGTTCTCTCCTCTTTGATTTCAGCTGTCACACACGACTTGGTGTGATGAGCTGACAATTGGTACAAAGATACGTTCCAGCGACAGCGGCCGCCATATTCTGGCCAATTCCTGTCATGAAGTACGCGGAGTCGAGAAACAAATGAGGACTCGGAGATTGAGAAATCCATTTGGTTCGGTCAGAAGACCGATGCTTGTGGGAAAGAAACCGACGTCCGGCTCAGACTGAAAAGCGAAACGGGCGATCTTCAGGGAGGGCACCGCGAGTTAAGCACGGCGGTCATTCGGGACGATTTGTCCAGTATCGCCTTTTTGCGGACCCAGGGGAATTCCAGAAATCGACGAATTGTTGGAAGGCCTTTCTTTCTGATCATTTCTACATACATCGCTGGAATTGGTTCTCGCATCATTTCCATGGTGACATGTCTTTGGGGCTGGAACCCAATAGACCAGGGAAACAGGCCACGGAAACTGAGTTTTTTCGAATATTTGCCACCCCTGTACATGGAGTACTCGGAATGGCTCAAAACTGACAAGCAGATACGGGACTGCAATTAGAAACACATTCATGGCGTATCTTTAGTCAAAAGAGGGCGACTCAGACATCATGAATAGCTAGGTGCTTCAACGGCAGATGACTCGAACACAAATATGCATGACAAGGACTGCCGCATTGGTTTTGCATGATGAGAACACAATATGCCTTTCAGTGATCTGCGCCGGACAATAGGAACCTCAAGAGGGGTAACATTTCTAAAGATCATGGAAACAGTCATGCCATATAACAACAATTCGTAGCATATTTTGGTATCAAAGGTTATAGGTGCAGTAAATAGATATATTCGAAACTATCAGGATAGGTGAGGGTCATGAGCTCCGTATATGTACAAGATCCGTGGTGCTTTCAATATGACGATGAAATACCTCGCCGGATAAATGGCCTATTCCCGATGATCAGTCGTGCCAGCCTCCTCGTTCGATAAATCGCCGTCTTGCCGTCTTCTCACATGCACAAGACTATCTTGTCACAACCAGAATTCTCAATACTTGCATAAAGGCGTTGAAAGTGTAGCAGGGATACAAATATGCACTTACAGTTTCACCAACACTCGGCACACTCTAAGCGCCCATTGCAACGAGAAAAGAGTATCTGGATGCGCTATCTTCCGAGGTAGTTCCATGAGGACCACCTCTCTGGGAGAACCCGCGAGTGCTCTCTTGTTCCTCAGTGATACTAACTGGGCCTCGAGCGAGATGGGCACGCACATCGACATCTGAGTATAAGGGCCCGGCAAGGGCTGTGCCAACCAGAGTGGCAAAGAAAAGAAATGCGAGTCCCATAGTGTGGTAGAATAATTGGTATTGTAAACGATTGTCTGAGAGTTGATCTTATTTGCGCCGAGGAACGAGAACAGGCATCCCACAGAGGCGAAACGGTCGCCAGGGGATATATACTCAGGACGGTTTCGTAGCAGTATGCACTAAGGATCACCTGGAACCATTACACAACAAAAAGAAAATGTGCCACACGAAGCTTTCAAAGCGAGTGACTTCTTGAAAGCTTAGGGCCAGCATAGAGAGAGACCCTGTTCACGTACGGATGTTGGCCGTGGGCTGGAATACAGTTGCCGCCGCTCAAATATTGGCTTTTTGAGTCAGATGAGCATTTCCCCAAAGTGTGTCATCTCAGACATGCCTGGGTTCAAATCCCACCGATTAGGGGCCTCGCTATTGTATGGGGACCTAGAATGAGGAACAGTCACGCTTCACGAAAAGTCGACAGCTGGTACACACTTCAGCGTTCTTTTGACTGAAATCTTGTTCCAAATCCTGCTCGGTTGTGGATCAAGCGCCTTCTGAACTGACGCTAGCAGAGACAACGACCACTCATTGGCGCTGACCCGTGACGCTCTAAGGGTCATGTGTCCTAGGTCAGACGGATTGCGGCGCCCGCCCCTCCATCACACATGATGAACGGTTCGCTGATTCTGCAGAGGGCGAACACACGCAGGGAACCCATTTTACGATGTGAACTGTTTTGATCAGTACTAGTCCGCAGACTCCATTTGAATTAAATACGCGATGCTGGCACATCTTCCAGGGAAGGGAGCATCCTCAAATTTCGGCCATGACCGCCACCAGAGCTGTGTATCCTCGTTCAATTGACGCCAAGCATTTACTCTTTCCTGAACGTGGAACAAGGACATCGCGCCGGACAGCGTTCAGAAGCTCGCTTCTCGAAGTATGACGTTCCATCCGTCTTTATAGAAGTTCTCTATTCACCCTAGTGTTAGTGAGGTTCTTGGATGATGCGCTGTGTAGCAATGGAAGAGCTATAAGACTTGCGACCGGAAGTTTGCTAGCGAAGTATGTTAGCCAACTTCTGTTTATAACCCGGATCTTTGTCGTGCAATAATTTACAACATCATCAGATGTGCGGCACTAGCCCATAACGTCAAATGCAGCCCACGAAAGTTGTGAGTAGCTTTGGAGCGAGAATCCGTGTTTGTTTTCGTTACGCCCTTGTTTGAGTAGGCGTCAGCGCGACCAGGAACATACAGCAAGAAACACTTACAAAGTATCTCTGTATTACGCTCGCAGCACGTATGCATTTAACTGGGCCAGCACCGATCGTGGGAGTCACCGTCTTGTCGATGATGGCCTCCAATGAGAGGCTTGCACCGACCGTGTTCGTGGTCGGGAAGAACCAGTACTTGACACCGCCGGAAGGGTCTGGGCCGGTAAGAGTCCTGCCAATGCTGCGCGTAGCACGAGAATCGAGGTCGACTGAGTCGGCAGGGATTGTGTAATTGATGCCCACAGCATCACGGCCATCGACGGGAACCGTGAGACCATTGATCTGTGAGTATGGTCAGCATGGTGTTGTCATAAGGCAAATTTGCAGGTATTGTGTAAGCGATCAAGCCCACCACGGTTGGTGGGGGCCTCGGCGGGACTGTTTGAGGGTAAACGAAGTGACTGATGCAAGGTTTCGGCGCCGGGCAAGTGTCAAACAAAGTAGGAAAGGAGGACGAAAGAACGTACCATGGTGATGAGGTTGCCGAAAGCAGCGAGGATGAACATCGAATTGGCCATAGTCTCGTTTTTGTTGAGAAGTGATTACCTGACAGGACGGGTTGTTTGGTAAATGAATGAAGGAAGACAGTTTCGGTTCGGGACGGTTGATGTGCTGAGGGTTGTTGACGGTCGTTGAGAGTTGGTGCCCGAAGCCAGAGCCGTCCTATTTTGTAGAGGCTTAGAGGAAATGTGGGACCCTTGTTTAATTTGTTGAGTGAAGCTGAGAAGTTCGAAGTCACCTTTCTCCAATCCCATGGTGCGTTCTCAGTCTACAAACGCCCGGATCTGTGGAATGGTACATACGTACCGGCCGAGAAGATGTAGCAGCTGTAGGGATGTAGCGGCCGAAGAGATGACCGGCACGCGTTGCTGACCTATGGGGATCGTCTAGAGCTCTACATAATGCCCGCCCAGTCGGGACATCGCAGGAAGGCACTCTTGAATACAGCTGGTTGTAAGGCACCCGAGGGCTCAATTTAGGCATATTCACACTTCTTTTGATGATAGAAGACGAAAAGTTATCGGTTTTAGATGCAAACATATCTTACTCGAGGGCCGTAGTTAGAGACCACAAGATTGCTGCCGTCTATAGCGCCAGCCATATAGATCTCGGGAGACTCGGTGGGGACGAAAGGCTTCAGAGGTGGCCCTCTTTGATCCAGTATTTTGTTTTTCGAAACGGAACAATTTCACTCAATAGCTTTTGTGTGCACGAGCCGAGAGATAAAAAAAAAAAAATTAATTCTAATGACCTGTTTTACTTGTCGTCCTTTACCGCCATTGTATTTCCCCTTGCCGGCACCTGGGATCCCACATGCTTCAATAATGTCCGCGTAGGGCTGCCGTGACGTTCTCAACTAGTATCTACTTTCTGCAATCGATCTAAGCCACTGCCGAGATCTGAGATGGCTTCAGATCAACCGTCACTGGTGCACAATTCACGTTCCTGGTTGAATAGAACTCGCCCAGGGTCCAATTTGTGTTTTGCCAGGTAGTATCAGTGCACTCCAAGGTTAAGTTGACCTGCCCAGTAGCATAGAACGTGATACTGTACCCATTACTTGTCAGCTAGGAGATATCGAGGTATGGCGCAGTCAAAAATGGACAGGGACTCTTACGGGTACTGGGGGTCCTGGTCGCGGCAAACCCACTTTTGATCGATAACCAGCTCACCAGACGGCCGGCTGAATGTGAATTTTGCCGGTGCTGGCCCTGGCTCGCCAACATGTCCATCGAATGTGCAGTTGTATTGCATGGTCCCGTAGAAGAAGTCCGAAAGCTGGCTGCTTGCTGCATTGCACGAGGCCACGAGATCCGGCACTGCTGGGTTCGAGAGGTTGAAATTCACATAGCCCCAGGAATTCTGGTGGGAAGGTGTTGTGAAGATGTACGAAGCGTGGTAGTCGAAGTCTTCTATTGTCCACTTGAAGTCATTGAACGATGTCTCTGAGCAACCGGCTGAGTCTCGGGTGGCATCTCCTAGAGGTGTGCAAGAGGCATATGCGGCATATGCCACGAAAGCGGAGATAATTCGATGCATTGTATGAGTGTGTAAGGAGGTGCACCTACTAGTAGGTAGTGGTTGCGGATAATATGATCACGTAGGATGTACTGCAGTAACGTTCACTATTCACTGTGAAGGTTCAAAGTCGATGAGGTTATGAGCCAAGATGCACGAACTCATCGAAGTTTGACATGAGGATGCGCTTAAATATGTTGGTGTCCTTCTCCGCAACCATCGCCACTCCCATACAAATGAAAGTGAGCTGTTCGACCTCGTAAACGGGCAACCGTAGGTGCCTGCATGTGGAAAAGCCCTAGAAGCTGATCCCCTCCAGCTGTGAGTGGCCAGTAGGGTGACGTCGGTGGTGATCGTTGGTGCCAAGGCCTCGTATTCCCTGGCCCTTCCGGATATCCAACGTCACTTGCGGGATCCCGCTCCCATCCTTTCAGGCTCGTAGCTGCCGACAGCGCTTTATGGCCATGTCTTAGAATTTTGACTCGTGTTGTCGAATCGCACCTGGCGCTTCTTTCATTGTTATACGGCCCGTGGACCGCACTTGCATAAGTCGCATCACCAAACACCCAGATGGTGCCGTCAAGAACGAGTCGCATCACACGGGACCAATGGTCTCTGACCGCTAATCTAGTGTACCATTGACTATACGACCCTTTCTATTTTGGACATTGACTCTAGCACTGGCACCTACCGTGTACAGGGCAAGCAGGGCGTTGATCACCCAAATGATTCCCGCACTGGTGCTCCCGAGTTCCGGCGCTCCCGCTCGCCGGGTGTCACAGAATGCAGCTGTGGCGAGGTATTTGCAGGGCTTCCAGCTGACTGCGGCTTGAGTATTGACAATACATTCCTCAAATGTTTCGGCATATCATGGAACGTTGTATTCACCCTGTGTTTCGCTCTTGCCACCGTCCATTTCTCGTCCATTGCCATGTGACGTGCAATCACACGAGTGAATCCAGTGCCGATTCGTTTGCGGCAAGTAAAGGCATGCATTTATCCATCAAATCGCTCAGTATCTAGTCCAGATCATACAATTTTGTACTATAGGTCGAGCAACCACCATTTGTGTCTCACTCAACAATGAAATCCGAGAACCATCAAAATTAGATTTCCAGGGGCTCAATGCGCCTGGCGGTGTGAAGTCGCTCCTATGAATAAGCTTTCATTGATCGCCTCGCCGTAGGAGTGTCCATGACAATTTTAAATGCCCCTCTCCGTACAGAATTTTCTGCCAGTCACAAGATCTGAGACAATCCTCCACCGTCGCCAATTCGTCACGAGTGACGCCGAGGTCGCTCAGATACAAAGTCTTGCCGTCTTGCCCGGCGTCCACGAATTCATTATCCTCCCACTCGAGGTACTCGAACATGGGGAATATCTGCGTGGCTAAAGGCGCCCAAATACTTTCATGCTCTTGCAGACATATCGCTGCATACAGCACCCGGACCTCATGCCCGAGCTGCTCTTGAACGACTTTGTCGAGTGCCTGCACATCTTGACTCATTGTCGTTTTGCACGCTTCACCTATGACCCATTTATTGTAAGTCCTCTCTCCACTGCGAAGAATAGCTCGAACGATGACACCGACGTTCTTCCGCTCGTCTCCGATGCTCGAGAAAGAGACGTCGGGGCGAATTGGGAGCTTCACAACAAACTTCTTGGCAGATGTCTTCTATCAAGTCAGCGAGTGTAGTTAAGGCGTACAATCACGACATACATCCCAACAGCTAGCATCGTAGTCTTCTTAGCTAGTTCTGGATTATTGCGGATGAACTCTGCCGCGGCAACTTTGGACTGGAAATGATGAAGGTGCAGCTTTCCATCAGTCTGCTTCCTAGCATCGGGCAGGGTTGACCACACCAGGTGCTTCAGCGTCGTGACACGGGCGAGTGTGTACGCGATTCTCATGGCCGTCCTGGATTCTGCCTCCTCTGCGGCAGAAGCTCCCTTGGAGATAAAAAAACATCGGGAGGAAATGCAGTATTCGCAAAGACTGCTTCGGCACCTTCCACTGCTCCGTGAATGCTGGCCTCTGATTCTGTGTCGACCTCAACCACTTCCACACAAGTATTGGAAAGTTCTCTGGCTGCATCACTCGATTTGTTAGAGGTGAGCCCTCGTATATGATACGCCGGACTGTGAGAAGCCTGCAGGGCTGATATGACACTGCGACCCTGTGCGCCAGTCGCTCCGAAGACGACCAGTACAGGCATTAGAGGAGTTGCCATTGGTCTAGGCACGCTGTTGTGAAGTGGTGGGCCCTTTGAAACTTTTGCGATAAAGAGGTAATGGTTCAATTCTGATAAATGATGAGCTTGGAGTTCATACTCCTTTCTTATATAGACTATATCTGCTTCCGAGCTTTACTTGTAATCGGAAGTAGGCATCATACAATATTGCGTCGGCCATTAATTGGCTAGTCTGTCTCACTCGATATCCAGCACAGAAGGCCAAGTAGAGAGACCTAATGTAGAATCGTCACTCATGGGTCTGAGATTTTTCGTCTTGCTGACAAATGTCATCACTCGATAGATCATATTCTCCGCTTGTGTGGCTGGCGATTATTCCTTCCATATGCAAAGTGGTATCATTTTTGGATTTGCCCTTCCCTTTTTCAACCTCAGGTGCGGGTTCAATGTTCATGTAATGAAGAGGTTCAGTTTAATGTATCAAAATTTCCCCTCACATATTTGTCATCCCCAAATGAGTCCATAATGTCGCTCCATCGCAGCTGATATGGCGCCATGCTGTCCACTCCTTCCCGTCTGCGCCGCATCCTAGCATATAATAGCACTGCCAGCGAACGAGAGTGGCCCAACAAACATGACATATCCAGGCATGCCACAGGGCTCGAATTGTGGCACGCACTTGGTATCCAGAAGCAAGATGAACCAGGGTAGATTGTGCCACATTCATAGGCGTGGTTTAACATGTCAAGACACAGCAGTAGTAGTGATTGTAACAGAGGCAAAGTGCCACCCCAAGACTTCATCCATGCTGGGTTCAGATGAGCATGTTCAGCACAGACTCAAATTCTGAGGCTGTGCTTAATGCTTTGCAGTCCTCGAAACCCACACACCAAATCCAATGCCTCGCATTTGGGTGACCACTATATCTCACACACTTACCTTGCGTCCTTTTCCTGAGGTTCACGCATTGCCCAATGCAATAGGACGTGAACATATGGCATGTCCGATCTGCAGTCACCTTTGATGTTTCTGTGCCGTCTGCGCACTGCAATGGTACCGAATGCACGAACGGCAGAGGAAAATCCCCGAACAGGGCAGGGGGCATGAGCTTAAAAAAAACCCTGGTGTTTTGAGCTGAATTTGTGACACAGCCCACCCTCGGCAGCCGGAACTGCACGTAGCCAAGGGTATGAGGGCCACTTTTCCATTTGCCATTATCTGCCGGCAATGAGTTTAGCAGCGCGAGGACGTCGACTTGCCTACCAGCTTCTGCTGTTGTTGCTGAGGAGGCATTCGAGCTTGGCCGCGGCATCTGTGTAGAAGCAACTCGTCTTTGGTGGCGGTTGGATGATGCGTCGGAGCTTCAAAACGTCCACGAACAGCTCGTAGTACATACATGGGACACGATCTAGCGTCCGTTGCATGAGCACCTTGCTTTTTCGAGAATAGGCATAGAAGATCTCCCGGCATCGAACATATCGAACTCCAGCAAGATTGGGCAAAGTCACGAACATCAAATGATTAATGCTAAAGTCTAATAAGAGGCAAATTCAAACCTTGGCCCGTTTAGGCCAGCAGTTCGAGACTAACTGACGAGCTGAGGATGTCGCCGTTGGTTCAGCACGGCTGTTCTCATCTGAAGTCGTCCCAGGCGGCAAATGCTCCCCAAGACTGGAGTGTGGAGGACGTGAGACCCACCCCCGGCTGTGCACACCCCGGCTCTGCACGCTGGCACGCTGCCACAGCTGCTCGGACGCTACACATCCGTGCCCGTGGCTAGTGCTTGGTTTCGTTTGGACTGAAAATTCCACGTTTGGCCCGATACTCTAGGCCAAAGCTTACCCCATACAAAGTCGGCCTGCCTAGCAGACCCATGCCTGCAAACAGCGCCTGGCGTTTGAGAGTCGAAACGCAGCTCTGCCACCTGCAGCCAACATTCAAGCAGCCTCCAATCACCAACTTTCAGCCCCTGAGTCGGCTTTGCCAACAATCCCAACACGGCAGATCTCCCGTGGATAGATTGGGTTCCAAAGAGGCCGAACACCATGTCAGTTGACGGGAGTTTAATGGTTGCATGGCAATGCTGGAAAGGAGGGCACAGACGGGGGGTCAGGAGAAGCGAGCACATCAGTCCAAGTGTGCCAGTGCCAACCCCCGCGCCCGCCGAGGATGTTTCACCACCGGGGTCGTCGACAGGAAGCACAGATGCATTCTGAATCCGGGCCGGCCTGGCTTTTCATATGTTTCTTTCTGCCGCTAGACAAGCCCTTAATGTACTCGTTCCCCAGCAGGGCGCGTTTCTCCGGGTCCGCTTCTCTCCTAAGCTTCCGAGTGCTCGCATCACCGGACACGATGCTTCGATTGTGGTGACGGGATTAATTACGGTATCGAGGATTGATCAGCGTTTGCCGTTATTTTACTATCCCGCGCTCATCAAAGAGGTCGCTATCCATGTCGACCTGGAGTATGGGAGTCCTTCGGTGGCCCCAGGGCAGCTTCATGCCCGCACAACGCCGACAAGAAGGGAAGAACAAAGATGGTGAAGGCAGAGATGGAAACGGCGGCAGCGGCGGAGGAGGAGGAGGGGGAGGGGGAGGGGGAGGGGGAGGAGGAGGCAACGGTGGTGATGGGCAGCGAAACGGAGGCGGAGGCGGAGGCCAGTCGAGACCCGATGGCCCTGATCGACAAGGCCCTTCACAAGGCCCTCCACAGGGCGGTGGCCGAGGGGGACCCGATTCCAACAACGATGGTCGCGGAGGACAGGGCCCCGACGGCGGCAATGGACAGGGACGAGGTCAAGGTGGGCCGCCATCTTCTCAAGGTGGCCCGGGTCCCGGTCCGGATGCTGATCGACAAAGAGATCAGGTCAACGGACCACCGAACGGAGGACCGCCAGGAGGCCAACAGGGCGGTGACAGGAATCGGGGGCAAGGGAAAGGGCAGGGGCAAAATAATCAGAATGGGAACCAGAACGGTGGCCAGAACCAAGGCGATCGAGGCCAAGGTCAACAGAATCAAGGCCAGAACCAGGACCAGAACAGAGGGCAGGGTCAACAAAACCAAGGTCAAAATCAAGGCCAGAACCAAGGCCAGAAACAAGGCCAGGGCCAAGGTCAGAACAACCAGGGCCAGAACAATAATCAGGGCCAGAACAACAACAACCAAGGTCAGAACAACAACAATAACCAGGGCCAAAACAACAACAATCAAGGTCAGAACAAGGATGGCAATCGAGGTCAAGGCCAGCAGAATCAGGGCCAGCAGAATCAGGGCAACAGGGGACAGGGACAGACACAAAACCAGCAGTTTCCGGACAACAACAACAACAACAACAACAACAACAATAATAACAATAATAATAATAATAACGGCAACAACAATCAGTCGAAGTCAGAGGAGTCAACGTCTACGACCACGACCGAAGAGCAGACCTCGACCTCCACACCCGAAGCACAACCGACTGAACAACCACCGCCCCCTCCCCCTCCCGCACCAGAAACGCCGCCTCTTGCTGCCCAACCACCACCGCCATTGCCGCCGCCACCACCTCCTCCCGAACAAACCACACCGTCATCCACATTGACGGCGACCTCTTCAACCTCTTTGGCCTCAAGCCTACCTCCATCATCAACCAGCACGCCGCAGCAACAGGAACCGGCTGCTTCTTCTTCACCAAATCCCTCAACGCCACCCCTGGCTGCCCAAACCCAGGTCTCACTCTTGCCTCAAACAACTCCTCCACCTGTGCCACTTCCCATTGTCGTACCAACTCCCGCTGGTGGCTCACCAGTAGCAGAGCTGGCTCCTCCATCATCCCTGGCGTCAGTTCCTATACAATCTGCAGTAGCCGACAATAATGATGCCTCCTCACCTGGACCTGTCATGTCATCTGGAAAGATGGCAGGAATAGCTGGTAAGTGCAGGAGTGCCTATGTAGACCTGAACAACGGGCTAATGTGTGTCATTAGTTGGCAGTGTTTCTGCAGTAGCCATGATCGGCACTTTGATCCTGGTTATTTTCCGCCTCAGGAGACGAGGTTACCTGCGATCATTCAAAAGGCCATTCAAGAGTTCCCGAAATTTTATGGGCCGCAGGAAGAGACTTCCAAGCCGAACATCGACCCCAGAGCCAGAAATGAGCGAGTCCCGTATGCCTGCTGCGGGGCCCTCTGCAGACAGACTGAGCAGGACTCGATCACCATCTGCGTGGGATTACGATGATGATGACAGATCAGCCTCCCCCCCGATCCTCGACAGGCCGCTACCAGTTATCCAAAGGTCCTTGAAGGGCCTGGTCGGCCGTCGAGGGACACCGAAGAAGACCTTGGATCGAGACTTGGACGGCTTCTTTGTCGGGAGCACGCTGTCGCCAGTGCCCGAAGCTCGATCGGTCATGTCACAGACCACCGATACAAACCTCGTAGTACCGCTGTCGCCGGTGCTACAGACCAACGAGTCGCGAGAGCCCTTGGCGCAGCAGGTCGAACCCGCAGCTTCCGTCAACTGCCCGGTGCAGAAGCTGCAGAACAAGCTCCGCTTGCACAACTCCACCGACCCGCGTCCATGTACGAAACATGGCGGCCACGCACCAGCGGACCGGGGCAGCGTGTCATCAGTGTCGTCATGCACGACATGCGGTGGCTCGTCGCCTAGGGAAAGCCGCTTCTCCTTTGCCTTCCTCCTGCAGCCACCCCTGGACTTGTTCAAATCCAAGAGAGGCTCTTCGGATGATGACAGCAGGAAGTCAGGCTGGTCGCTGTGGTTCAGGACGGAGGATGGCAAGAAGGACAAGCCGGAACAAAGTAATATGCAAGAGAAGAGATGAGAGGCCCGCTGGCGTGTCCATGGAAATAGTGGTTGATTGTACTGTACCAAGCGTTATATAGTTGTGGAGCCAGCCATATTGAAATGTGCACAGCCGTTGTAATACGGCATAAATTCCAATCAGCAGAGCCTCGCCTGCCAAACCCAATTGTCACTTTTCCAAGCACCTTATAAAACCAATATGCCACCTGCACAATGCCATAGCTGCAACTTTCAAAAAAAATGTCTCAAGTTGGCTACAAGTACTCTCTCGAGCATGTTCAGGAACAGGCATGGGGAGAAGCCTGACACGGCTTGGCCATTGCTAGCAAAACAAATGTGGCGGCCAAAAGACCAGAATTTGCAATCATCAGATTAGGTATCCCTAGCAGTATATAAGTGCCGTACCGTCACAAAGCCTAAGTCTGTTGGTGGTTGGTGGCATGGCGACTATCGCCCACGGTGTGCCCATCGGCCTCACACCTGTGAGCATGTTTGTGCACAAGGACACCGAGCCCCTGATAACCACCATCTTGGCTTACTGGCCCAGCACTTGCCAGCGGTGGGTGTCGTTGAGCGTTTGGGGCCTGCCCTTGTCCTTACCCACTGAAGGACTGGGCACCATTTGACTTACAGCGGTTCCTGCTTAAGACCTTTTTACTATTACTCCTGCATAGAGTCATGGTGATACCATGCTGATATGGCAGGTATTCAAAGAGAGTACCTAATATAAACAAACATCTTCCTACCTTTAGATACAGACTACTCATTTCACCAAGTTCTTGATTATAGTAGAAAGTAGCATCCATCAGAGTGCCAAGCATTTTAGGCAGGGAAGTGGCTTAGTAAGCACGCTTGAGCACTGTATATATGTTTGCAAAATACCAGGATGTTACAACAGCCCGGCTAGCTCAATGTAAGGAATCTGTGTTCCCATTCAACAAAAACCCTTCCTGACCCTCCTTTTCTTTAGGGCTAGAGCGTGTGACTTTTATACGTAATCTTACGTATTAAAGAGCAATCCCAAGGTTGTGGGTTCGGTAAGCCATCCACCCCAAACCTCCAACCAAAGCTTGGTGACTAACAAACACCAGAGTCCCACGTCGGGCGACCATCATCTTTTTTGCCCTTTTTCACGCTGTAGAGCTCGAGTTCGAACCATTGTGAGAGCATACCTTGTTTTAGATGATTGATCAAAGTGGAGGAATAATTAATTTTCAAGCCTTGAAATCACACTCCTTTCTGTTTTGGAGTACTATTTAGGCTTCTCCTATGGATCTGGACAGGCTGGTGCATTGATTATGTACAATGTAAGTTTCCCAGGCAATCTAATATTAGAGAATGCTTAAGAAAAATTGATTGACCCGCCTGGGTGAAGATGATCAGACTGGGTCTGCATGACCTCTGTCCATATTCCTATTCCTCACATCTCTTCTCATTATACAACCTTTTCCCACATCTCAAATGTACTCAGCACAAATTAGATCTCCACCAAGGTCCATTACCTCCGCAATTGTCGCATTGGGGATGATCCCAGCCATCCAAAGCGTGTGGTTGAGGGTCGTTGTGTTTCCTGGGTCTCCATCATAGTCCAGAACTGCAGAACTAGGGTACGGAACCTGGTTTGTTAGGAGGAAGTTTGCCAGAGGCACGTTGCGGCCCGTCATGTCTGTCAGCCGGGCTGTCAAGTTGGCTTGCTGCCATTCCCACCAGAGCCGATCGAGATTGGTGTGATGCAGGAAAAATAGTGGATCACCAGGGCTTCCCGAACCATCAAGCATCTGGAAATAATTATCAGAACTTTCTCCTCGAAATTCATCCAAACATGTGTCATGGCGACAAATGAGCAAGAGATACTTACCGTTCCGCCTATAGCTGCATGGCCAGCGGTATGGGGCTTAGACTTGTAGCACTGCCAGGCCTCAGAGTAGTTGGCAGACACAAAGCATGTATCTACGTATGTGCTGTTCCCGTTCTGAATGGATGTTGGGCTAAAATCTCGGCTGAGGCAATAATCGGCGTAGTTGCTTGTGCGGTTCATGTGCAGTGTCAGATTAGCAAACGGACCATCTGTGACACAGAGATCGTCGCCAGTGCCAGTGCCACCGAAGCCAGTATCAGGATCAAAGACTGCGGACTCATTGAACGCTATGCCCGCAGCTATGTCCTCGGTGGTGGACAATTCGTCCCAGTACGGCTGTGCCCCGGTATAGTTGCACTCGGTTTGCAAGAGGATCTCGTGCGCTCGCATGTACAGTCGGTGCCAAGGCAAAAATGACCCAGTGTCGTGGACTACATTTGTCTGTACAATATGCGAATAGTGAAGCTCGTCCCACCGCGTGATTGCGCCCTCGATCGTGCCAGTCTTTGGAGGCGAGCTGATGAGGCATAGTTCAGCTTCAATGTATGCCTGCTTCTCTTCGCTGGTGAGGGCAGTCCTGGAACGAAAGTCAGCAGAAAGATCCTGCCGTTTATTCGAGTGCGACACGCACCATGATTTCCTTTGGCTGAGCGAGGCACAAGCCTCCGTGTCCTGTCGAGGTATAAGGTGTGCTTGGGCGCACGAAGAGGCCACCAGAAGGCCAGATAATACCACGTTAGTGGAAGACAGATGCATAGCGAGTGAATGCAGCTAGGGTAACGAAAGACAGCAAATGAGCGTGCTCGCCAATTCGGGCAGTGAGATTGAAGGCTGTTTCAATCTACTAAAGGATTGAACGCAAAGAATGATAACTTGAATGTGCACCCTCTTCCTTATATCCACCAAGGACTTCATTGAGAGAAATTTTGAAGGCGAACAAGGAGACAACGGCTGTGTAAACGGCATGTTGCATGTGTTGACTTGGAGGCTCTCATGTCCGCCCACAATCCGGTACACACTTCGTCATCACCAAAACCCTGCCTTGGTTTGCGTTTACGTGCGGAATAGACACTACGCAGGGGAGCTTACGAAGAGATTAACCTTCAACGTAACATGTGCTGGCAAGTGACCAGCCACCACGCTCTGTGCAATGGGGTCAGTGAGGTCTCGAGAAGGCCACGCAGCCACCATCAAGGGTCCACTGCCGGCTCAGCCATAGCAAATCCGCGTATGTTGTCTGGAGTCACTCTGGGATTGAATATGCCCAATAGAGCAGCATACTATGCATGAGCTTATGAGGTACGCCAGGGGGCTGTGTTGTTGCAACGATTGAACACGGGTTAGCCGTAGCCCCACGGGACGCGACACTTTGGACCCAGAATTGTTGCACGCGAGGAACTCTTTGAGACGTTTGGAAGTTGCACATATGGCACAGACCCCAGAGGACAGGCCCCTGTAGACCCTGCAGGGGCTCCAGCGAACTCATGCTTGGATTGTCTAGCCACGCGGCACTCCCGTGAGGGGGAGATTAAAAATTGTCCGACCGACGACGATCCTCAAGTCCGATGGGATGAACTCTGCGTTTTGGTTTGCTATTCTCTGTTTATTCGGAGGACAAGGGCTAACATAGATAACGCCACACTGTGTTCTTAATCGATAGGCATTGTGGTTACAACAATGTATCGAGGTAGATAGACGCTCGTATCGCGGTCGTCCGATGGCTCCTCATACTGTGCCCTTGCTGCTGACATCGAAAAGCTATTGTTCACCGTGGAGAAACCATATCCTCCGGAAGATATGCGAGTCCTCTTGTATTAACAGACATAAGCAAGTGATCACACTGACGGACACGAGATATGTAGCGGACGTCTTGAGGTACGGCCGAATCAAAGCACTGCCCGGAACCATTAGAATCCCAGGGTTTCTTGGTGCAACTGTGCAGGTTGCGTAATCAAGTCGATTCGTAAGCTTGGCGGAAGCCAGGGATTTAAATGCCCACTCACCTGAGATTCAACCCCACCCATCGAGAGCACCAGGGCGAATCAACAGGTGACCAAAGACGTCTCGAACATTATCGACATGGCAAGCAATATGGGATCAACAAAGCCACGCACTTTCAATCCGGAAGGGGTGTGGCTACCACCACCGACGTACAACCAAGTCGCTGTTACCCCTCTTGTCGCATCCTCCCGGCTTATCACGCTGGCTGGGATGACCGGGTGCGATCCCGCAAGAACAGACAACCCACACACGGTCCAAGAACAAGCCCCTGTTGCATACGAGAACATCCGCAAGGCACTTGCCGCTGCGGGTGCCACCCCGCGTGATATTGTACAGGTGAGAGTCCGCACTTCTGATCCTCCCACTCGAGCTGCAGGCACTGACCAGTGGGCGTCAACCAGGTCAAGCATTACATTGTGAAGGAGACAGGCGACGCGGAAGTCGATCGTCTGGACGTAGTGGATCGCGGTTGGGGTGAATTGTGGATGGATTTCATGGATAGGACTGCTGATGGTCATCGCCCACCAGACACGGTCGTGGGAGTCGCGAGCCTGGCCAAAGGAGACATACTATATGAATGTGAAGTATGGGCTGTCGTTAGCTAGTGAGACAAAAAGGAGCGCCCGTATTGAGACTTCTTGACCCGACGCTCTTCACGGAATCAGCTTTGATGGCGATCACCTCTGAGTCCGACGGCCTCCGGTAGCACTTGGAGACGGATAGGGATAGGTCTATGATCTGCAACCTTACTTTGTTCGTGCTGGAGTCCTTTGGGGTGGACTTGGGTTTGCCCAGCCTCTTGCTTACGTGGTGCCGATACTCTGATTATTTGGAGTAAAGTGCTGGTTCTGTGTGAGAACTCTTGACGATCGCCGAGCATCGCCGACTTCAGGACGCTCCCCAATTTTCCCTGATCTTCGACTGCCATCTACGACGAGCGACAAAAGCTATTGAAATCACCTAGTGGGTATAGTGGAAAGCCAAATATTCCCTGCTGGGATTCAAAAGCCCGTCGGGAGCAGTTCTACTCCTCCATTGATGAAAGAAGGAGAGCTGAAAGAGAGCTGAACAGCTTAGACAATTGCTGATAGTGACGGCTAAGCCTGTAGGCGGACAAGCGAGAGTCGAATCCACGATGTGCATAGGAGGAAGAGAGGGCAATTAAATTGATAAGGTGCGCGACTTTAGGGCGAGTGAAAGCAACTTTGCTGGCTTGAGCTGAGCTTTTCATCCGAGCTTGGGGGTAAGACGTCTTTTCTCACCAGAACTTTCTGAAAGTTTCCCCATGGACCGCGATCTCTCAAACTTCCTCGTTGACAGTCAGCCTTCTCCTCGACACCTCCAGCATCATTCCCCTGGCCCACGCACTTACCGATAGCTTCAAAAACTCCAACTAGTCCTCGTCGATAGCTACTCCTCGTCGAAGCAAGACTTACTTCTGCGCGGAAATACTTGCAACCACAGTTCGGAGCCGAGCCGAGCCGAGCCTCCGCGATCATTGCCTGCGAGAGACAGGAAAGGCTTGAAAAGTTATCTGTGAGCAACCGAGTTGACACCACCAATACCGACCCGAAACTTACTTGCACCTGTAGCCGTTGAAGAGAAAGAGAACCACGATGCCTCCATACAGTCTCGAGTACCTAGAGAACACAGCGAAGGAGGAGCGTCGCGACAAGAAACGCGAGGTCGCCAGGCAGAACACCGATGTCATGAACAACCCGGGCGTATGGGTCGAACACTTTGGCAAGCACTGGGGATGGATCGTCGATTTGCGCCGTGGTGGAAAATGGGGAATTGGGGGCTTCTCCCAGGCCTGCTATTTCTTTTCACAACTGCAGAGCCACGGCCTTCGCCCAGGCCTGGTGAAGAAACGCCACCTGCTGGACGTCATCAACGTGTCGTACCCTGGAGGCGAGAGTGGCCAGCTAGTCTGGCAGAAGCGGGTCCAGAAGAGAATGAAGAAGCTATTCCAAAAGCTTCAGAAGAAGAAGACCAAGGTGGCAATTGTCCAACGGGAGGACCGACAGGATGAGGAGCCTGTAGACACAGCAGACCCACCTTCGCTGATCATTGGGGACAACATCGAGCGTTACGACAACATTGTTGCCGCCCAGAG
Organism: Diaporthe sp. PMI_573; assembly: GCA_021399435.1. Lineage (NCBI taxonomy): Eukaryota > Fungi > Ascomycota > Sordariomycetes > Diaporthales > Diaporthaceae > Diaporthe > Diaporthe sp. PMI_573. The sequence continues at coordinate 859,758 of JAJTUP010000015.1, read as the reverse complement.
TCTCCTGGGACCTTTTGACCTCGCCACGGGACAGATGGATGCACTTCATGAGGAGCCCGCCGACACCATCCACCAGCTCCACCTTCCGTTCCCGGGTGGCTTCAAGTACTACCCAGAGTTTTTGGTTTGCCCATATAGCACCCTTTTTTTTTAAAAAAAAAAACAAAAAAAAGTACATCCAGAAATGTCACTGCGGAGCCCTTAAAGGGTATTGCCCTTTCATCCATTTATCCTATGGCAGGTTATTACGCCACAAGAGGTTATTCTACAATTATTTCAGTCAGTGGCTATGCCGTAGTAATTTGGCAAATAGGAGGTCATTCTACATCATCTCATAGACCAGTCTATAGGAGATCATTCTCATAGGAGATTGTTCCACAGGAAGCGATTTCATAACAGGAGATTACTCCGTGGGAGGTTATTCATTGATTTATTCAACAACAGATTATCCCATGGGAGGCTGTTTCATTTTATGTCATGCCAGAGGCTACTCCATAGCAAGTTGGGCAGTGGGCAGTGATCAACCAACAGGTGATACCCCACGTACCTAGACATGTAGATGCTGTTATCGCGGAGCGGACACAGAGCTCGTCGTCTTTGATGAACGGTTGATCACGTGCAAAAGATATCACGGAAACTAGTCGTCGACGGGACCGAAATATCAATTTTTGCACCCGACCATGGACCAGTCCTTGCACTCTGGCTTATGACCGCGATGAGGATTTGGCGTCAGCGAGGACGCATGAATGCATCGTGGTCCAGCCCCTTCCAAAAGCTGAGAGAACGACGCTTGCGCCTGGAACAAATGAAGCCATCGTCTTTCGTGAGACGAGAATAAATAGAGTCGTTTTGACCAAGTCTTTTAAAGTTCTGGCCATGTCACCAGTCCTTGGCTCTCTCACTACTTGCCCACGTCGCAGGCTTGCCCCGTGTTTTTGACATCCTTGCTGTTACTCCCGGAGGCTCTATCTAAATTTAGGCTTTACGTCAAGCCAACTCTTAAAGTATAAGACAAGCAACAGCTACTTCACCAAGACGCATGAGTACGATTGTTCTTGAACGCAATAAACTTTTTTGTCGTGATAAAGACGTAGACTAGCAACAGCGTAGGCACAGATTGCAGCTGAGTCGACCTGATTCGCCACCGTCTGTGGGACGCGGCGGCCGAGGCTTGTTAATGCCTCCACAGGACTTGGCGAGATCTTCCGTACGACTCTGGAGGTGACAAGATGATAGGCGAAACTCTTGGTTATCCTCCAGAGGTGCAGCCTAGCTTTATGCGAAAGCTTGGCCGCGATTAAGCAAAATTGTGGGCGTGGAGATTTCTGAGGTCGATGCCCGAGAGTCTTGTCTCAGAAAGCTCCAGGTTCGCGGATCCCTGCCACCTAGCCCAAACATCAGGACTCTTGGCCTTCTCTAAGATATTTTTGGGCCCAGTAGTTCAGACGAAGCTGATCTTTCAAGATCCAGACCCCCGGACGATGAACATACTTTGCCCCAAGTGATGGGAGCAGATAAAAATGGGTGCTGATATAACCTTAGTCTGTTTTGCAGACTACTAGGCATGCCTCAGTGTTAGACGCAGGTGTCTTGAGAGAGACGGGCGCTCTGCAGCCTCGGGATAGTGCGCTGGCTGCTTTGACCATGGTTGGGAGGCGAATTCTGCGCCGGGACTTGAGTCAGCAATGAAGACTTGCAAAACGGCTCTTGGCATCACCACTACCACTATTGCAAGGTATGACTCGGCTGGGTTGGTAGCAAGGCCATATAACAATGCTTGATATGGCTCCAGTCCGTCAAGGCTCTCCGGAGGTCGGTCAGACACCCGGGGCGCTGGATCGCCAAGTTGACTGCTGCCAAGGTCCGCCAAGCTGTCTGAGCAAAGTCCTTCTCCAGAACTTTTCGGCACCATCTGGTCTCGGAGCCCAGGCGTTCCTGTTTCTCGCCGCTGTCCAAGACTTTTTTTCGTAAGGGTGTCAAACACTGACTGATTCACCGGACCGTCTTCACGGACCTCAACTTGGATACCGTTAGCACCGCACCCACGAAGGCATCCCAGTCTGGAGCCCCGTGGGAGCACGAGCGGGCCCACTTGAGGCAACACATCCTTGAACTCGCCAACGATGTTTCAACAGATGGGTCCTTGATAAGATCCCCAGTGCCCCCTCATCCCAACTTGCTCCTCTCAACCTCAACCTCAACCTCAACTTCAACTCTATCTTGTCATTCACTTCTCTTCTCAAGCTGGTCTGGAACCGCTTATTACCGCGTCTTCCTACTTTATAATAAACCTACATATACCCCCCTTCAGCAGCCAAACTCCACAAGATGTACACTCGCAGCATCCTCCTCTACCTGGGCGCACTTGCGTGGCTGACCCAAGGTGCACCCCTTAATATCAACCTGGGCGCTTACTCTCCTGCCTTGGTGGTCGGTGATGGTGAAATCTCTTTCGGCGGTGGCGAGGCCGAGGGAGGTGCCGCGGAAGGCGGTGCCGGCGGCGCAGAGGGTGGTGCTGGAGGTGCAGAGGGTGGTGCAGGCGCTGGCGAAGGAGGCGCTGGAGCTGGAGAGGGTGGTGCAGGCGCTGGAGAGGGAGGTGCTGGAGCTGGAGAGGGCGGAGCAGCAGGGGGAGAAGGTGGTGCAGGAACAGGAGCAGAAGCAGCTGGTGTCCCAATTGCTCAGGTGAGCACAGCCTTCCTCGAAGATACGCAGAAGAAAACCAAACTGACGACTTACTTCACAGGATGTCTCGGCTTTGCAAGGCATGGGCAAGCAGAGACTCCCCAAGGCCCGATCATAAGCACGTTCACGACCAGCTTTGATTTACGAAGCGATCACAACCGCGGCAAAGACAAACAGACAGATATATCAAGAAGCACTTGAGAGGTTTGGTGACACGGCTACTCTGGCATGTGACTATCTCCAGGCACATATCCTCCTGTGTGGGGACATACTTGAGGAATACTTTGGCCTTCACAGGCCTCACATATGGAAGACCGGCTTTCACAGCTCGATACCCAGCGCAACAACAGGTCTGGCAGGTTTACATGGGATACACACAGACTACACACTTAGTATAATAGACGGAGAACATGCGAGTTTTCAACTTCAAGAATCATGAGTAGACCAATATTTCGGAGATGGAGAGATTTATGATGTCGCTCGGCACCCTGCGCTTGAGATCTTTCTTGGGAAGCACTATTAGTGTTTGGCCCACAAGCTAGTAGCTTTCCCAGAGTGTATTAACATGATCCAATAGCCTCGGACAACACCACATGTAAAGACATCTGTTTTGGAACGAAAATATGAGGCTGATGCTCCCGGTCTCAGATTCCCACATGGGTCGGAGTCACATGAAATGGCGGTGTTGGCCCATGGATTGGTTGTTCTCAAATCCTTCACAATATGCAAATTGCTAATTAGTAGCAGATCCATCAGCTGCAGCCAGAAGCACAGTCCAGTGCCACATTTGAGACTAAAGAGGTGGTTTGACAAGCTATATGTCTCTATCCCGGCTTCTTGAGCCTGGGTACCTGGTCACTGTCTTGTGGTCCTCGGGACAGGTGGCAACGCATGACATGGCAGGACCACTACAGAAGCAGTCTAGGCAGATTCACAGCCAAGAGTAGATCCATGCACAATGTACGTTACCACCCTCCCCTCGGCCGACGTCTTGGGAATCTATTAGAGCAAGCCCCATTGTCTGCATGCCTACTTCTGTATACTAGGCTTAGCTTCTCCAAAGCTACAAACTCCCGGCTGGATAATCTGCTGTGTGAGAATGGCAAATTCTCATGTGATCGTGTCCAAGGAGAACTTGATTAGAATAGCCTCTTGTCAAACTACCAACCAAGCACAGTGTAATAGCCTCTATGGATGTTTGTTTGTGTAATAATCTCTTGTGGGAGAATTGCTACTGTAATGGTCTCTTAGGCGATAAGTAATATCTTGTGGAAAAGCCTCCTTTGGGAAGGTCTACTATGGTATAACTCCCTTTGGGATACCCTCCTATGGAATAGCCTTCTCAGGTGTAGCCTCTTCTAGTATAATAAGTTAAAATCCCCAGTGAGGATGACCCACAACTGAAGAATCATTCGGGCATAGTGCCGCCTGCCGTGCGGTTTCCGAGATCCTGACACCCTTGAGCTCGTATTGCCATTCCGAACATGTGATACTGCAGGTGCGGTGCCCTCACTCACACAATTGGCCCAAGGCGTGATGGCTGTGTGCCGAGGGAAGTTTTCAGGTGATCTCCGAACTCTGAGTCTCGTCGGCAGAGACGTACGAACAGTCATGGTGCCAAGCGAGTCAAACAGTACACAACTTTCGCGCGATTCAACAAGGAAACCAGCCGGTCGATTGAGTTGTTTCACACTCAGGGCTTGAATACTATCTGAGCGCACAGTGATACGATCAAGGAGAAGTTTGTCTCGAGTGATACAAACAAGTGATTTAACGCACTATTGCATACTCGAGTGAGATGCCCTTGCTCAACGCGCAGCGGATAAGGCAACCCACGCTCCGAGTCTTTCAGGAAATTCCGCACTCACTGTCACATGGTATTTTTTTTTTTCAATCGTCACATCGATGGTAGTCTCGCCCGAACTGGTGCCATACATGACCTGTTAGTCTCCGAGGAGCTTGGTGGTGTTCGGACGCGAGTTGGAACTCCTTGGAACATACGAATACGACTGGCAAGGTTGTGCACGCCTTACTACTCAGATGATCTGCAGACCTGTCGTGTGAATGATTCAAATACCTCTTCTCACGGACGGGCTCGGTAAACACAGCCAGTCAGCTGACGTGTCGACGCTGGAAGAGGAAATATTGGCCGCCGCATTTAAGCCATTTCCCCGCATCGTTGCTGACCTCAGAGATGGTGTTGTGCACTCCCAACCCGCATGCCACCCAACCATGCGCTGCGTGCAGGAACCAGGGCAGCCGGGGGCATATTTACGGATGTTAACCGGTGCCGAACAACACGAACAAGCGTTCGCGCAAGACGAAGTCGAAGCCCAAGAGTGGGGATCACACTGACTTTCCCCGCAACTTCTGAAGAGCTCAGTCTCCTCACGTTCCCCAGCCCTCTCAGGGTCAACCCGGCTGCCAAAGGGATGGCTTGCAACCAGGTTGATTTGAGGCGGTGGTCGTGATTCGACAAACTCAGCCGTCCCGCCGAGCTGTTCGTGTTGCATGCTCCTCCGGGCCCCGTTTGCCCAGCAGAGGAGGCTTGGGAGCTGCTTATTACCCTCCATCTTGTCCGCTAGGCGCCAGCACCCCAACGTGTGAGGGGCTGACGTCTGCTATGATCTGCCCGGCTGCCCGAACCATCCAAAAGGTGTGGCACGTTAGGTTGGATGAACCTCTCCAGTGCCGAGGTCTGGTCGTCATCTTGGAGGAACTGGATGAAAGATCTTCACATGCTTGTCTTTGCTTGACCGCTCCAGGCACACTCACTTGATCGACCGTTGTATTCGGGCCCGGTTGACGATCCGTCAGGAACTAGGCTGTGTGGGCTGGTCGCAACGGACGGAGCGGACGGAAAACTCTTGAAAGAGTTGTGGTTTTGAGTCTAAAATCAATCGACCCTTCAGGCGTTCAAGTCCAAGTCCAACAACCAGCATGCCCTGTAAGCTCATTTGCTTCAACCGCAAAGTGCTGCTTTTCACCTTGCATGTTCCGCAACGAACCTGATGAGGTCATCGACATCTCGACTGCCGACGAGCCCCTGCTGCATGTGCCATTGTGGGAAATCACGCAGCGACATCGTGCCGGCACGTCGGGGTGAAGGCCTGTGCCGCCTATCCAGTCTTCGAGAAAAGTTCCTACCCCACGGGGTAATCAATTGGGATCCCCGCAATCCCCAGCGCAGCGTCGCAGAGATCTAAGCTGCGTGGCAGGTAGCCTGCCCAAAAAGGGCAACGGTCCGGCGTGGCACCCGGAGACTACGCCCGTATCGTCAATACGCCCATTCACTTTGAGAGTCAGCTGGCCTTTTTTTGGGCACCATGAATCGGGAATCTATTGAATTCCCATGCAGACGGTGCACATTTCTCGCGCCTATGATCGCCATCCATTACATGTGGAAGAGACGACTGGGGCCTCGGGGAGAAAGCAATCCGATGAACAAACTCGTAGATAAAAATGAGCAACCACGCCTCTTCATTTTCCACGATGGCTCCCAGCCTCAGCACGGTCAGTCTCGCCTCGGTGAATTTGTCTCCCGCACCGGCCTGGCTCCAGCATCATCGACTGGTTGTTGTTTGCAGATCTTTCCGTCGGACAGCCCGGAGCAACGATGAAGGTACTCTCCATCTCGGCTTGGGCCTCTCTGGTGGCCTGCGTCCTGGCCCTGCCGGCCCGCCAGGGCTCCCCCGTGCTCAACGGGAGAGCAGTCTCGCCAACTGTCGTTCTCTCACCATCCAACACCGTTGTTGGGCTGGCGAGCGGCAAGGTTGAAAAGTTTGCAGGTATCCCGTTTGCAGACCCACCTACTGGGTCTTTACGACTCAAGCCCCCGAAGAAATTGACGACGAACCTTGGCGACGCCTATGATGCAATCAACCCAGCAGCAGCCTGCCCACAGATGCTTGTCTCGACAGGCGAGAACCAGAACCTGTTCTTGCGGATTCTTGGTGATCTTGTCACCCTGCCCATTATCCAGGCCGCGACAAACCAGAGTGAGGACTGCTTGACGGTCAGCGTCATCCGGCCGGCAGGTGTCGAGGCTGGCGCAAACTTGCCAGTCTTGTACTGGATCTTCGGAGGCGCGTTCGAGGTAACCTGAACTCCCCCAACTACGGAATTCAATGCCGAGGTACTAACTAAAACACAGCTTGGATGGGCTGCCATGTACGATGGAACTGATCTGCTTGACCAAGCCATCAACCAAGACCAGCCCTACATTTTTGTCGCGATCAACTACCGTGTTGCTGGATTCGGCTTTATGCCCGGCAAGGAGATCCTGGCCGATGGCTCCTCGAACCTGGGCCTCCTTGACCAGAGAATGGGTCTGGAATGGGTAGCTGACAATATCGAGGCTTTTGGCGGTGACCCATCCAAGGTGACGCTCTGGGGTGAGTCCGCAGGGGCTATCAGTGTCTTCGACCAGATGGCTCTGTACGGCGGGGACAACACCTACAACGGCAAGCCACTTTTCCGGGGAGCCATCATGAACTCTGGAAGTATTGTACCTGCGGATCCAGTCGACTGTCCGAAGGGCCAAGTCATCTATGACACAGTCGTGAGGGAGGGAGGCTGCTCCGGAGCGAGCGACACACTCGAGTGTCTTCGGGCTCTTCCGTACGACAAATTCCTGGACGCGGCCAACTCGGTCCCAGGCTTCCTCGGATACCAATCTGTGGCTCTGTCATATCTCCCACGGCCCGATGGCACAGTGCTTCCTGACAGCCCTGAGGTGCTGGCGGCCCAAGGCCGATACGCCGCAGTGCCCATGATCAACGGCGACCAGGAGGACGAAGGCACAATATTCACGCTGTTCACCTCCAACGTGACCACAACTCAGGACCTTTTGGAGTACTTAGCGACTTACTACTTCAACAGTGCCTCCAAAGAGCAATTGACAGCCCTGCTCGAGACCTATCCTCAGGACATCACACAAGGATCGCCCTTCAGGACCGGAATCCTCAATGAAGTGTACCCTCAATTCAAGCGGATATCCGCGTTGCTTGGTGATCTAGTCTTCACACTCTCTCGCCGGGGTTTCCTCGAGAACACAAACGCCGCCAACCCAGGCGTCCCGTCATGGAGCTACCTGGCAAGCTACAACTACGGAACCCCCTTCCTGGGCACGTTCCACGGTAGCGACCTGCTGCAGGTGTTCTTCGGGATCTACGACAATTACGCCGCGAGGAGTATAAGGACATACTACTACAATTTCTTGTACAACCTGGACCCCAACGTCGGCTACGGCAGCTACCCTAACTGGCCGCAGTGGAAAGACACGGGCCGCGGAAACCAGCTCGTTCAGTTCTACGCGCTCTCTCAAAACTACCTTGCTGATGACTTCCGGAGCGATACTTACGCATTCATCAAGGAGAACATCGCTTCGCTCCACATTTAATCCTCTCTTGTAAATAGGATACGATGAACGAGTTACGAGTAATGAGGGTCGGGCCCTTATGTCAAATGCCATGAATTTTGATGTCTTAGCTACTGTATATATGAAGGAAACTACATAAAAGTCCATCAATCCAAGCATGTTTTCCAACGTTGCATTCGTGTTGGCTGAGGTCATCTGGCAAAAAAAGCACTCTCCTACACCCTAGCCTTGACTTTGAGGACATGATGACATCAAATCGAACATGTTGCTGCCTCTCGAGTGGCCAACAAAGTTTATCTTGAACAATATAATAGGTAGTAATTACGGCCGAAACTTATGAAAGTCCACGTTGGGTCCCAACAGATTTCTAAGGAAATCAGACATGATTTCATAAAACATAGCACCTCAGACTCTCATTAGCTAGTTGTAAATACTATCCAGGTATCTTCTACTATGTAATTAGCCTTTAGTTGTACAGGGCGTTGTTAGTGGTTTGACTCGAATCCTTTCGAGTGGGCATCAGCAGCGGGAATTTGAGGGTATAAACGTGTGATGTTTGGGAAACATCGGATGTTTTGCTGCCTATTCCCCCGGTGCTGATCTGATACCACATGCTATAACCTTTGAGCCATATCTTCGAGCCATTCTTATCGGCTTGTTCTATTTACCGTGGGCTCAATGATTTCAACTTCTTGTTTCCTCCTACAATCTTCCCGCAAATACATTTGCCAGAGCGCTGGATAAGGCATGCACGTTTGTTGCAAATTAATCAAGGTTTCCCATCATATGACTTTCCTCGCTGTTGAAGCTAACCTGGTTCTTATACCATGTTCTTTCACTGAGTCTTATCAAGGCCTCCGCTCAAGTGTTGCTTATATTCTTATTCATTCAAGCACATTGCACGTCGCAACTACAAAGCTGAAGAATGACGTGATAGAAACATGAATTACATATGGCTCAATTATGGAGTTTCCACGCCCAGTCGCTAATCAAACTTAGCTATAAGAGTTATCAGAAACACAACTGCGCTCAAGACAATGTTCACACAACAACTCAATCTGAACACTCTAACATGGCGATTTGCTCTGGGATATTGTAACCATCACTTTTCCCAAATGCTGATGTCTATACAAACCACAGCATCCCCACGATGTGCAACCCAGGAATGTCAGGCCCGTAGTCAGGCATCGCCATATCTCTTGCGTGACACCCTGGGCGCGCATGTCAACCACTTCAGCACACTAGGATTGGATTTCTGATCTTCGAGTGCTCGAAGATTAGGAATCGGGGCTTTCTCCCAGGCCTGCTGGTTCTTGCGATTATTGCAGAGCGAAGGACTTCACCTAAGCCAAGTAAAGAAGCGCCACCTCCTGGACACAGTCAATGTCCCATACCCTGCAGGCGAAAATCACCAGCCATTCTAGCAGAAGGGCGTGCAGAAGAAGATGAAGAAGCTTCAGAAGAAGAAGGCCAAGGTTGCTATTATCCGACGTAAGGACCGAGATGATGAAGAGCCTGTAAACCAGGCAGACCCGCCCAGCCGGCTTGATGTAAAATTGGGCGAGGAGGTTGGATATCAATTCCGAGATGAAAATTTCTCTGGTCCGATCTTCGGAGACTTGTTTTATACACCACCGACAGTCCCCTCTTGCAAGAGTTGAAGGCCGACCGTAATTTGCAGAAGTACAGCTGCATCAACATGGACGACATCTGGAGGCTCACGAGAGCACTATTGCCACCGGTTTTCTATTGGCTATGGTAAAGCCTAGATGCGGACGGTGCCCAGACCTGAAGCTGGTCGTCATGTCGGCGACCATGAACGCCAACAAGTTCCGGGCCACTTCATTGGCGCGCCCCGCTCCTCACCATCCTAGGGCGGACTCACCCAGTCGAGGTCTTCAACCTCACCGACGTGTCGAGTGCATCCGGTGGTGTGCGTCACACCACTGTCCCTGAGCTCAACTCGGACCGCAGCCTCAAGGCAATCCCGAGGAAGGATCTTCTGCCGGAGATCTAGCTCTGTAAAATGGCAGGCCCGATCCGGGATCTTATGGAGCTCAAAGGTCGCGCTTCGAGTCTCGACGACACATGAGAAAAGTCCTCCCTGCGACTAGCAATATATAGACGTCTCTGAAGCTCTCCGAAGTCATCTGGTAGACTCTCTAGAAGGCAGGCACGGTCAATGGGGCCAGGCCTCACGGCTATTATGCTTTGGGCGAGAATAATCCTAGACTTATCTTCTCTGGCAGTCCGCCTGGGATCCCTTTGTATGACTTCATTAAGTATGACAGGTTCCTGAAAACATCTAAGTGTTTCTTTGTAAACGTCACTGGCATCCACTCACAGTGGCTGTTTGAGGAGCCCCTGGCGTTGATCTATATAAACTCTTTGTTAACAGGCTACTGAAAGAACTCAAAGAAGTGGTTCCTGATCAAGCAGCTTGCTGTCGGAAAGGTAAAGTTTAAGAAGAGAAGATTAGGGGAGGGGCTTTTTATTAGAGCTTCAGCCACTTAGTGGCAATTATAGGAGAAGGAGAATAAAGCTCAGCTATATGTTGTTGCTATCATTTCTAGAGGGTAGGAAAATTAAAAATACTTAGCTAAAGTAAAAAAAGTATTATATTATAAAAGATTATCTTATAAGAGGCTAGCTATTAAGAGTTTACTGTGACTGCACGGGTCTTGTATACTGCTTGGAATTGAGACGAATCTACTTACTGCTTGCAAAGTAGACTACTCGGCCAAAAGACTAGAATTCTAAATCGACATTTAGTATTCCAAGCAGTATATAAGACCTGTACCGTCACAGGAATGCCAAATGTTAATTTAGAATTCTGGTCTTTTAGCCAAGCAGTGAAATTTGCTAGCAGTAATTCTTTAAACCGGCTCATTTACCCTATAGTAGATTATTTTATAAAAAGTAGAATATTAGAGAGATAAAAGGTAAGAGAATAGAAAGTAGAAGGATAGGAGAGTAGGAGGTAGAAGGGTAGGAGGGTAGAAGAGTAGGAGGTAGGAGGTAGGAGGTAAGAGGGTAGGAGGTAGGAGGATAGAAGAATAAGAGGTAGGAGGATAGGAGGTGGGAGGGTGGGAGGGTAGAAGGTGGGAGCTGATCCTATAGAAGGTTAGGAAGTTATCCTGTAGGAGGTTATCTATAGGAGCTCTATGAGGCTGTCCTACTGTTAATTATCCTACTGTTGAACATCCTATAGTTAACTTTTAGGCAGTTGTCAACCCACTGTTGATTGTTCTACATCTTACAGTCAATCATGCCTTAGCTGACACCCTTGCAGCTAGCTGTTTGACCAGGTAGAAGGTAGACTAATATTTGAACCTACTGCTGTTTATTATTGATGAGAAAGAGTACTTGTGGATTGAGCTGAATGTGTCTACTGTCTAGAGCCTCTTGCGATTGCCTTAGATATCCAGCCCTCAATGGCTGCAGTCTTCTCTCGATTTTGATTTTTGAATTAATGCTTGATCTGGACCCGTGTTATGTCCTATCTGTGACAGGCGCATGGCAAAGTAGGTGTAGTATCCAAATCTGGAGCACGGTGGATCCGACAAACGGCGGGCAGATAGCTACTTGTCTTACATATCGACCTTCCTCTTTATGTCATGATATCATTCACCTGTAAATGTGAATTCACAAGTATAGGGAATGAAAGATGTTATGCGATTCTGATAGATGCAGCTGGACCAGCCTCAAGCTGAAGGCTCTAGAGCAGTAGAGTGGTCTAGGATAATCAAGAACGCAACGGCGTTCGATGTACAAGTTCCAGGAGAGAGGGGGCCAGTCTTAGTTTGCAGGTCTCATCTTCAAGTTGATACTCCCTGAGTCTCGTCTAAATAATCTATGGCTTCTTTATCCTTTCAACCAGATCCCTCTACTTCCCATCTTTTGCATTCAATGAGGTACCCGCTGGCCATGGAATGACCTTCAAATCCGGCCAGATAGCTTGCCACCTCGCAGCTTTCTTCTCGTAGGCCACACGAGTCCCGCTTACCGGGTTCGGACGCACCGTCAAGTTAAGAATGTCGGTAAAGCCCCAGGGAGCAAACACTTTCCAGTCACCATTGGGCAGCAGCCGGACGCCAAACAACGCCGTCCCAGAAAGCCAAGATATCATCGCCCCCTCAGTTGAGGTGTGCTGCGGACACGGAATGCCGAATTTCTGCGGGTACCAGAGGTGTACTCGAGCCTGGTTCCTGATCTCCACCCTCGTGGGGAGGTCTGCAAAGACCTTGGCGCCCTGTTGAATCACCGAGTCCTCCGCTTCCCAGGACAGGTCTGAGTCATCGTAGTAGACGAGATCGTAGTCGTCGATACCGTTCTCTGGATCTTGCCGTGTGACGTAGTTCCAGACCGATTGAGTCAGAGCGCCGGCAGCTAGGTACCATCCTGGGAGATTCATGGTGGCTGCGCGGCGCAGGACTTCCATCAGTGTGGTGTTGCGCTCCAAAGCGACACGGAACCGCGCTGCTTCCTCGTCCGTGTGGGGTCCGTCGACTTGCATTGTGACTAGGCGCATGTGGCCCGCCTGATAAGATCTGGTTCGACACTAGGCGGATCTGTGTACCGCGCAAAAGGTGTGGCAGGCAATCATGCCAGTCACGAAGGTTGGAAGTTGTGCGCGCTCGGATGTTCCACGAGAGCGGGCCGTCGTCGTCAGTCAAAATGAAGCGTCTTGGCGCGGATCTAGACGCGGCCAGAAGTGCCAGGGTATATCAGGGTATATCTGACCCCCGACTTGCCTATTTCCAAATCTAGGAAAGATGTCCAAGAAGTAGGCAATGGAACCATGAGACCCAGTTCAGCGTTAACATTTGCTTGAATATGAAGACTTTGGAACATCTTCGGTGACTTGATTTAATTTAAGAGCTCCAATGTTGCCACCAGAGGGACTGCGCCAATAATAGCATGACATGGCTTCCACTGGTGAACACGACATTGCAGATTCAATGACTACTGTGGTCAAAGCCAACTGAATGCCCAGGATCACTGTGTGGAGAGGATTGTGTATTGCTCCATCGTTGAGCTCTGTCAGCTTCCTCCCCGTATTTGAAATGTGACTCGGACCTGAAGTTTGAGTAGGTCGGGACACGTATGCTAGGCTCACCTGTCGACTAGAGCGATGTCCTGGCGGTGGGGCAGTAGTCCACTGGCTTATATCAGTCTTCGGACTCTCGAGATGTGTACTACAATGTTTAATCTCACGATTCCTCAATTTCTTTGAACTTACGCCGTGTTTTGTTTCCTACCCCCCATTGCTGCTCTTCCTAGTCTATGCTGCCCGCAGCCACGAAGTAAAGAACCAACCCAATATCGTCGTGTGATTCTGATATTGTGCAGCAAGACGTCTGCGTTGCAGACAAAGTAGAGAAATCCACTGAACTTTTTGTTTGAAATCGACCTTGTTCAGGGAGGCTTGAACGTCGCTCTTGAATCCAAGCGCAACAGAAGTTTCGAATCGTTGCCCAGCGCGACTACCTCTGGTACCGGAAAAGTTAATCTCGACTCCATCGGTGCGAGTACTATGCCGTGTCTGTTGTGGGAGTTGGTGCGGGAGCTGAACCTGTCGATGAAGCTGTTTCCTGTGGCCGCTTCGAAAATGGGCTCGAGTTGCCCGTTTTCGACATGCCTAGTCCCACGCCGACTCCTACAGTGACCCCGACTCCGATAAGGAAAAGAAACAGCACCAGGAGTATAAAGAAATTGGATCGCTGTACTCCGCAGAGAACAACTCTTTGTTTCGGCTTCGCTAGTACATCGTCATCGAAAGCTGATTTCAGATTGCCTGGCAACATCGGCTCCTCAGGATCCGATCCCGCCATCCTCATCGAGTCATCTCTGGCACCTGAGAAGCCTGAGACTCCAGAAACGACGGATTCCCGTGCAAGTGCCACCTTCGGGGCACCATGATGGTACTGAGAGGGCTGTGTTGTCACTTCGAGCTGTGTTGTTGTCCTGTCCTCAGACATGGGTGAAAGCGGAACTGGCGCAAAATATCCTGTTTCGTTGTTTCGAGAGCCCGGGCTGTCGACATGATTCCTTGCATTTTCGCCAGATGGACTGGTCTCGCCAGCCGCCGGGACTGCGTTGTACCTCGAAATTGATATTGGCCCCGGTGGCTGTCTGACGGTCATCCTCGCTCCCCTGGTACGGTCGCTCAGTGTCCCGCTTAGAATGGATTAAAAAAAAATCTAAAAAGAAAGAGTAGAAAGACAGTCACGCACGGCGCGGGAGGTCGAGCAATTGTGAACAGAGACGCTAGTGATCAGTCGAAACTTAGCAAGGAGCAGAGGCGTGGAAAAGGTTGATGTTAAAATACCTCCGAGTCTCACAGGAAAATTCTGTGGATCCGCTGATGCTGGGTGAACTAAATTCTAGGGTCCTGGCCCACTTGCCCCTTTCGTCCCGGTCGCCGTGGGCCATTGTCCAGGAGCATTTGATTCGGTCGTTTTGACGCCGTCAGTTGTCGATCCACACACGTGTACGGGCAGTCAGGCCAACGATATCTTCGACTTACAATACACGTGCCTTCTACTAATGCAGGCCCTTTCACCGCTTTTGCGATCATGGAGATGTTGCACATGTGATATTTGACGGAGTTGTCGCATTCACGGTCATAATGGAAAGGGCTCTGTCGCTTGAGGAAGTCTGTTGATTCATGCGTGATTGGATGCTCTCGAATAAGGCAAAACGCATCAGTCGGTCATATCCTATCGGCATACGGAGAAGCACCTATAGCTAGCTGCTTTGGACTTGTGGCAAGCTCGGCCATGGACTTGTTATTGAAAACAAGTATAAATTACATTAGTCTCGATCATCCCAGGAACAGGCTTGATCTAATGCGTAATGCTGCAGAATCACAATCTTGGGAAGGCCTCCTGGACACCTCTCACCGCGTCCGATCACAGCTTGCTCTTTGTCAATGACCGGCCGCGCTCATCCTTGTATGTCGCAAGCTGATTCCTCTTGCTGTCACCACCGTGCTCAACAGCGACAGGGGCATCAAAAATGGTGGCAGCTGGCTTCTCTCTCCTCTTGTCTTCCTCGACGTAGTTCCTCTCGCTTTCACCAAGATAGATCTGTCGGGGCCTCCAAATCTTGACGCCGGACGGGTTCAGCATCTGCTGCCTCCAGTGAGCAAGCCACCCGACGCATCGTGGCACGGCGAACAGGACCGGGTAGAAATCGAGGGGAAACCCCATAGCTTGGTAGATTAGGCCGGAGTAGAAGTCGACGTTGGGGTAGAGGTTCCGCTTCCTCATGAACTCGCTCTTCCTTGCGTAGTCTGCGAGCGTCAAGGCCGTGTCGAGGAGCTTGTTGCGCCCTGTGACCTTGAAGACCTCTTCTGCGAGCTGGCGGATCGCTGTTGACCGCGGGTCGACGTTCTTGTACACCCTGTGGCCGAAGCCAACCAAGACTCGCTCGCGCTTCTCCACCTTCTCCATGAACGCCGGGACATTCTCGGGGGAACCGATCTCCATCAGCATGCGGATAGCGCTCTCTGAAGCACCTCCATGAGACGGTCCGTACAGTGCGGCGCATCCGGCTGCGACTACCGAGTAAGGGTCGACCAAAGAACTTCCAACTTGCAAGACAGTCGCGGTAGAACAGTTCACCTCGTGGTCGGCGTGGATGATGAACAGTGCATCAAGTGCCTTTTCCAGCACGGGGTGAGGCTGGTATTCACTGCCTGACAGATTGTCGAGCATGTAAAGGAAGTTACCGGTGTACGACAAGCCGTGGGCCGGCCGGTTAAACGGCCGACCTTGGCGCATCCTGTATGAGGCAGCTGCCAGGGTTGGCGCCTTGCCGATGATCCTCAGGATTTGCTTGTCGAGCAGCTTCAGTGATTCGATGTCCCCAGATGCTGCGTTTGTGAACAGCTTCTGACCGGCCAATGAGGGATTTGACTCAGGGGCGAAGGCGCCGAGGGTCGCAAACGCGGATGTCATCATTGCCATGGGATGTGAGTCGTAGCGGAACGACTTGAACATGTCCTCGATATCTGTGTGGACATAGTTATGGTGCATGACCTCATTTTGCCAGCTCCGGGCCTGGGAAGTTGTCGGCAGCTCTCCGTACAAGAGCAGGAACGCAGTCTCGAGGAAGTTGCTCTTGTTGACAAGCTGTTGAATGGGGTAGCCCCGGTATCTGAGGATGCCATCCAGGCCATTGATGTATGTGATCTTGCTCTGGACGACGGCTGTGTTCATGTAAGCCGGGTCATAGACACGGAGCCCCTGCTCGGTCTCATCTTCTGCTCTGTTGCCTTCTGGCTGGGCCTTGATGTTCTTGAAGTCGGTTGCAAGGATGGAGTTGTTCTTGATGGGGACCTCGTATGTCTTTCCCGTGCGGTTGTCGACGACGGTCAGGGAAGGACGCTTGCTGATGGCGACCATGGTGCTCAAGGTTGCTGAGTGACGAAGTGTGGTTGATCCTCGGGCCTCTGGCCGCTCTTTGCTGTTCTCAGTGGGTATAAGAGGTAAAAGTCTCGAAAGAGATGGAATATAAATGAAAACGTATACGGAAGACAAGACCCAGCTGGCATGTGAAGACGGGATGAGGCGCCACGATGGTTGGAGGGAGGATCCCGAGAACTGTCAGCGCCGCCCGAGCGTAGCCGCTTTTCCCGGACCTCGGCAGAAACTCGATTCGGTTAGATCGCAACCTTGACCCGGGGCTTGACGTGAGGCTCCATCGCGACTCCCGACCCCTTTGTTTCCCCACGACTGACATAATGTTAACAGTTCAGTGGCTCCATGGCATTCGATGCCCGTGCTCGACTTTCTGGTGACGTGTTTCCAAGACATCAGCCAGCATGAAGCTGTAGGCGCTGGTCAGCAAAGGCAAACCCACCATCTCAGGGTTTGACCCCTTGACCGGAACGACAGGCCCAGATACACCCTCTCCCTCCCCTCCCGTAATCCCGTTGCATGGAATGAAGAGCTGCTGGACAAACCGGTGAATATTATTTTATTTTTTTTTCAATTTTTTTATTATTTTTTTTTTACCTCGGTCGTTCTACCTCCAGGAACCTCACTTGTCGCCCCGAAACTCCTCACTGAGCGGTCCCTGCCTAGTCCATATATTCATGCCCGTCTTCTGCCCCGTCGTCACTGGTAGGCCAGCATGCAGGGTCCTCTCATCACCCAAACCGTTCGGGAAAAGATTTTCCCAGTACACTGCATTGCCCTCAATGGGCCTGAAGGTCACCCCGTTCCCATACGGCTCATCGCAGTCCAGTGTGGCACACCAGCGGGGATCCCTCGGGGCGTCCAGCATCGGGAAGTTTGTCCCTCCCCCGGTTGTGTCGTTCGACACGTGCACATATGCGAAGAAGGACGACACTCGGTTTCCGCCTAGTTCTGCTGTGGCATGTGCTGGGTCGGTGAACCAGTCTGTGTGGAAGTGATATCGCTGCCCCTTGCCGTACTTGACGAGCTGCAACGGCTCGACGTGACTACGCCGGACATCGTAACCTTGGAAGGCAAGTGCTCGATCCTCGATGCACCTGACAACGTCGTCTGGTGTCACGGATGTGGACTGTGACGTCCGCACCGAGTGCTCGCCATCGGCCCCCGTGACTCCGGAACGGGTAAAGCTGTCTTGACTGTAGAGCATGGTTCAGAATCGACTAAAAGGACTTCAAAATGGCAAGGTGCACTCACGTCACCTCCTGCAGATGAGCTCTCTCACTCAGAGTGATGAAATTTTGAAGGTACGCCACCAGCGGCGACTTGGACACCAGCGAGACGGTATACGGAGGGTGCTCGCAGATGTATTCATCGGCCAGGGGCTTCTGAGATGCATTTGCCCTACCGAAGACGGCAGCTGCAACGATAAAAGCACTTGGCAGCTTCATACTCGTGTCTTTTGGTCGCAAACTGGCGAATTCCAAACGCTCGGTTGATAGGAGTTGGTTTTAAAGTTGTTGGTATCACGGGTTGCCTGGACCGGCTTGACAGTGCCTTTTGAGAATGACTCTCGTCATGGCGAAGAACTACAAATGTGAGCCTGTGGGTCTCAAAGCAACATCTGTAGGGTTCCATGGCTGAAACATTGCTGGCCCGCTTGCGCTTGTCCCGAGTTGCGGCTCAGGTCTCATCGTCGCTCCCAAGTCAGCACATCAGGGGGTCGGATCCGTCTGATCAACACCTGGCGCGACCCCTGATGCGGCACCGTCGTCCAATCTTTGTCTGAACTCCACAAGCACCCAATCCTTGTTACCCCAACATTCGCCTTTTAGAAGAGAAGCTTCTTTCCACCTCAAAGTAGTATTTCCAGTAGTCATGATTTCAACGACGCACCTTTCATCTCCAAACAGTAAATGTAGTTCATCACAATGAGAGTCACAAGGTCATGTTCATTGATCGGTCTCCTGGCTCCAATCGCCCTGGCAAAATGGCCAGTAGTTGATGAGAGTGCTTTTCGGGATGCCATCAACACCAATGAGCAAACTTTGGTAGCATGTAAGTCGAGCGCCTGTATCAGATTTGCTTTCGAGCCAAGTCTAATTTGTTGTCATTTGCAGACATATCGGTATGGTTTCCCGTCCAAAATTGGTGAATGTGCCTGCTGACTGGATCTTCCAACAAAGACAGCTGAGTAAGTAGCATGTCTTGGAGCGCCTCTGAACGGAAGGAAGCTCATCATTAGCAGTGAAACGTATGCGAGCCTCGAGAAGGAATGGTCGTCGGTTCAGAGGTTGGCAGAGGCGGATACGTTACTGGCTGTAGAATGCTCGAACAACGCAAAGATATGCCGCGAGTTTGACATCGTATCCTTCCCGACCATTAGGCTTCACCAGAAGGATGACACTTTTAAACGCTATCGTGGGCCGCGGAAAGCCAAAGAGTATGTCCCAATACCCTGTCGATCTCTGCTCGCCGACTAACCCAAGTAACCAGAATACAAGCTTTCCTCGAGCGCATGAAGAGATCACCACTATCGGTGGTGAACGAGAACAACATAACTTCATTTGCAAAGGCAGATGACATAGTCTTCATTGCTCAGTTTTCGAACGGTGACCATACCCTCGAAGATCGCTACCTGGACGTAGCGTACCAATATCATGACCGACACTCTTTTGCCATTGGCCCAGTTGCAGCTCAAAGCTCGTCTCTGCAGTGTATCAACAATGCGAACCAGGAACAGTTCTCCACCACGCAGCTGTCAAACCCAGCAGCAATTGAGAACTTCGTCCAGCAGTGTGCGCGGCCTTTGGTGCCGGAGCTGACTAGGCGCAATGAAGCTGAGTATATGAGGGTGAGTTTTCATCTCAAGTCTATGAACTTGATTCGTCAAGGCCGCAGACTAAGTGATCTAACCAATCGCTACATTCAGGTGGGCAAGAGCATCGTGCACTACTTCGTATCCGCCGACGAGGATCGCGACGCCTACGTAGCCGATATCAAGCCCCTCGCGAAGAAGTTCAAAGACTATCTCATCTTCGCAACCACGGACGTCAACCAATATCCTGAGATGCCGGCTGTCATGGGCCACCAGGCTGCGTCGGCAAAGGTATTGGCAGTGTCGAGCCCAAGCACCGGTGGTGTCTACCCATACAGAGGAAGCAAGAACCTAACGTCGGCGGTGGTCGAGGCTTTTTTGAATGACATCAGTGCGGGCAAAGTCAAGCCGTGGGACGGGATGACCACAGCTGAAGATGGTGGGATTATACACGAGGAGCTGTGAGTTGAGATTCACGTGTTTCTGTGAATCACACCGCAGCTGTATGCATCAAATCACATCCTACGATGGCATGACTGGTGAGAAATTTATTGAAGCGTTTACTTTCGTCAATTCAGGAGATATCGATTGAGTGTACATCGTGGCCCGACTCCTCTGTTCTCTTTTCCTCTGCTCCTATGATCGTGGAGGAGGTTCCTGCAAACTTCGATAAGTATCAAGACAATATATCATCTCAAATGAGGGCTTCCATCGCCCTCTGAGCAACATTCACGTCGACGAGAGGAGCTTGTCCATGCTTACATCTGGGACCAGCCTATGAAACCGAATATCTTTGGAGAAACTCCGTCGACTAATTTGAATATTGGAGTCTCATCTGAATTGCCAGCAGGATGTCATGCTATTAACATGGCGATCTCCAACTGAGAATCCGCCGTTTCCGGTTTGCCCATGCTCAGAATGCGGTGGTCTATATTGACCAACCCCTGGTCGAATCAAGAGCTATCTCAGCCCGGAGTACACAGCTACGTTCGGAATTTTCAACCCGAACTTTCACGCTGATATCGTCTCCATCACAATCATGTCTGACAGCTCTTGTTGGCAGAGTTGAGTAAGGTCTGATTAAGCTTAGAGAGTTTCGCAACTGAATTATCCGGCAACACACATACTTCCTCAAATCCTTTGGCTTCATGGTGGTGAGGTGTGGTCTGTTGATCACAAGACCGATTGAAACACAAACGGGAAGGAACTATGCCAGTGTTCCACATCAAGTAAACATAGAGATCCACGACTGGGAATCATGATGATCTTGCAGAACTTGTGCATGCCGCATGCAGCGCTCTTACTGGAGGATTGCAGCTGAATCTGTCGTAATAGAGCAATCTGGGCAAGAATGAGTCGGAGACATGATTCAAACGTGGAGGCCTGTGGCAGTAGATGCCAGCTCGGAAGAATGTGGAAACGACCAAAATTTCTTCGCAACAAGAAGGTAGGCAGTGGAAGATCCATGGTGACCCTAAAGCCGATAAAAGCACAATGTGGTCCGTCTTGTGCATCATGTCTCCTGCTCTGTGAGCCAGGCCCAATGGAAAACCTTGAAGGGTTTGGCTGTGCTTTTTCGGGTGTTTGATACAACAAAATAAAAGCGCTTTCGGCGTGAGAAAGCACAGAATGAACTTTTATTGCAATATCAAATGGAACCAGCTAATAACCAAACCTCAAACTCCTCTGCAGGATTATTAGAACTTTCTACTTAAGAATCACGTCCCATTTATACATGGTACCGTCGTACTTGTATCGTGCCAGCCACTCCCACCGGAGACATCATCGCACCTTGTTGACAAGACTGTCCAAGACCAAGCCTCCAATGGACGCCCCGATAAGGGACCCCTTGCCTCTGTCCCTGGGGTCTTTGCCTCTGGCCTTTCCTGCAGCAGCATCAATGGCAGCAGCTCCAATGGCAGCGGTGGCAACCCTCTTCCAGGCGTCAGTCTCCCGTTCCTTGCGTCCCTTTTGCTTGACAGCTTCCATAGCACCAGCGGCCAGAGCGGCCTTGCCAAAGTTCGCCGCGGCCGACCGCCTCCTCCCGTGGCTATCGTCGCTGGGCCGTCGGCTCCCACGCCGGTCGCCATGCCGGTCACCACGCCGGTCGTCACGCCTGTCCTCGCTCCGGCTGCGGGTCTCGCTTGACCTTTCCGAAGTGTGCCTCCTCCTGCCCCTGGACTCTTTCGGAGCAGACCTTTCGGAGTCTCCGTTTGTGTCGGGGCTGTTTGGCTTCATCGGCCTTGCCGAGTTGCCTGGGCTTCGGCGTTCCTCGCTGCGGACGCGTTCACGGCCCGGCTGCGGCTCGTAGTAGCGGTATTCGTGGCGACGCCTGCCCTCGCGGCTCGATTCTCTGTGCTTTAGAGAAGGGCGAGGAACCCTGTCTCTGTCATGGACATAGTCGACAAGATCAGCGTCACGGCTGCGGCCGCTGGATCTTTCCTTGTCATGGCGACGGCTTGAGGAAATGGAGCCTGAGCCCGCAGTTACTGCAGTAGAGTCCGTCTTTTTCATGATTGGATAGAGCCCAGGGATAGGAGGAAGGTCATCGGACATAGAAGGGACTTGTGCTGAGGTACTAGGGAACTGAAGAACGTCGAGCTCAGTGGATCAAGGACCCATGCTGGCTATATTGATATAGTCACCGGCTGGACTAGCAGAGTGTAGGCCTGCGAAGCCACGGCGTTCAATAGTCAGACACCGTGCAATATGCCGTGCTCGTGTCTCACTTTTTGCCTTCTTCTTTACGGCCTTTGGGTACAAATTGGGTTCGGAGAGTCTCCGTGGGATGCACCTTGAACGTGCCAACCGGCCCAGTTTCAGAGCTCGACTCCAACTTTTCGAACGGGTGTGGGCGACAGCGACCCAAGAATTCAAGGGTTACTAGCGACCTGTCAACCAGGATACCATGCCGATGCGATCAAGCTGCCGTTGAATAGTGTACAGGCCCCCACGGGCAAAAACAACCGATCGTGGATTCGCTACGCAGTGAAAAGTCAATCCTCACTATCTTTCGTTCATGGTTCCATCGAATCGCCCTTTATTGCCGAGAACTGGACCCCGCGCGGCCATATCAAGACTAGTCCATCGAGATTGAGTTTTCCTCCTCCAAGTTTGTCTGCACCTGACCCACGGTTATAGCCGCAAGCCAACTACACCTCGTGTTCGGTGACGTAAGAGGCACCGACGAGAGGTTATTAACAGAGACATTATTTTGTTATCTCGTCTGGGCGGAGTTGAGATATCCGGACTTTGGACTCGTATCATTCACCCCCATGTCAAAACCATGACCGTGACTCCCAGACCTCGGGGAGCCGTCACCTGCAGCCAGAAACAGTACTGATGCATCGACGGAAGCCTCTCGGGAGACCGAATGCAGCCGGTCAAGTCAGATGTTTCCTATGATTCGGACGAGTCCTGGTCGTTGTGCTGGCAATGTCCATGCTGATGCTGACTCCTGGGATGGACGCGGCGTACGGTAGCTTTCTCGGTTTGGAAGCGTCCGTGCTATGGCCCGATCATCCGCGAGGTGGGAAACGAAAAAGATTCCGGGTGGCGATACCTCTGACTGCTCAGCGGTTGGACGAATCATACCCGCATGCTCCGTCACAGTCGACGTCTCGGGCGTGACACTCTTACACACGGGCAAGGGGCGAATGTGTGCTGTGCTTTCGCACCATAAGCGCATCAATGCTTAATCTGCATACATATCAGAGTTTTCAGTTGGCCCTGTCATTCCTGCGCGACGCATGACGGTCTGAGGGCATGCCTGCTCATAACGCCGCGATCCCGATCGGACTGCCAACCTTGAAGGTTTGCAATCGTTGAGAGCGCACATGTTTGCGTTGTCGGAACAAGCACCTGAATAAATATTTCGAGGTGCCACAATGGTCCTATAGTTGGAATGAAGGTGAAACTTAATACACGTGGTGACCTTTTCAGAATTACGGCGCCCTGCACTGCGCCGAGCCCAGCCCGAATGGACGCGTCAAAGTTTGGTGCTATGCTTCCAATAAAATCGTACTTTATTGGCCGTGTAATTACCAGAGGGTCCCCATTCTTTGTGTGCAACAATTAGAACTACACTTGCCTAATCAAGAGCTTGTGCCTCACACATGCCTCGATATATGCCACCCTGTGCGACAAGCTCGGCGTGTGTCCCAACCTCCGCGATCTTGCCATGCTGGAAGACGCAGATAACGTCAGCGCCCTTGATAGTACTGAGACGGTGGGCAACGGCAAATGTAATCCTGTCGCCATCCTTGGCCGCCTCGTCCAATGCATTTTGAACAATCTTCTCGCTCTCGGTGTCCAGAGCACTCGTTGCCTCGTCAAGGAGCAGAATCTTGGGGTTGCGGACCAGAGCTCGTGCAATACCGATACGCTGCCGCTGCCCACCTGAGAGTTGAGAGCCATTAGAGCCGACATCTGTGTTGAGGCCCTCGGGGAGGGAAGAGACAAAGTCCCAGGCGTTGGCGGAACGAAGTGCACCCTCGATCGTGGCGTCAGAAATAGTATTTGAGAGGTCTTTCGGTGAACCTGTCTCGTCGTGCTCGGTATCGTCGATGCCCAAGGCGACGTTCTCACGGATGGACCCATCGAAAAGAGCAGGCTCCTGTGGGACGAGGGCGGCGATGCGACGATAGCGCCGGGGGTTGAGCGCAGGCAAGCTTGAGCCATCGACTGTAATGGAACCCGTGGTCGCGTCATAGAAGCGTTCGAGCAGTCCGATGATAGTTGATTTGCCACATCCAGAGGCGCCTACAAGAGCAATGAATTGGCCCTTGTTGACCTACAGGGAGTGGTCAGCCATGCCTGGGTTAATGGGTAATTGGGTGCGTTCCAGTAATTGGGTTGTGGAAACATACTTTAAGATTTAAACCTCTCAGGACTGGAATCTCGGGCCGCAACGGATAAGAGAAGCGGACATCTTTGAGATCTACACAATATCCACTAGTAGGACCACGGGCCTGGTTTTCAGCTGTAGGTCGAACATTTGGCTGTAGACTGTTGAGCCAAAAGACATAGTTGGCCGCATTCACGCCCTTGGTAATACCTAGCAACGGTGGTGAGTGTGACAGGATCTTAGCACGGTTCAAACATTCTTTCCCTCTTACTAGTTGAGAACTGGAATAAGGCCGAGGACGCTTGGCCTGCGAAGAAGACGCCGAGGAAGGCAATGAGGAATGCGTCCAACTCAACCTCATGAAGAGAGAGTAGTCGGCAGCCGTACCTAGCGGAAGTTGGTGAGGAAGGTGTGTCATAATGGCGCTGGGTCGTGGGATAGATTTACCAGAAACCGAGAGCCATGAACCAATACTCTATAGCCTGCATCATGGCAAACCAGATCATGAGCTGGCATAGTGGTGACCTCGACTCCGAAACAGCACGATCTAACTCTGTCCCATATTGCAACAGGACAGATTTCTCAATACCTAGCGAGGAGACTGTTCGAATTGCGGTTACAGCCTCAGAGGCGATGGCCGCACTGGTTGAGTAACGCTTAGAATTATCGCGATCGAGCTTCGCGTCGAAACGAATCTTGAGAAGGCCGACAATGACCGTAGGCGGCAGCCCAGCTAGGACGACGACCAGACCAAGCTTCCAGCTGTACGCCAAAGCGAGAATGCTGCATGCCCCGAGATTGAGCACCGAGATGCTTATCAGGGCTATGTTGAATCCCATCAGCTCAAGGATAGATTGAGGACAAGAGTCCGCCCGACTGGCCAAAGCACCGGTGCTATTCTCTGCTCGATCGAAGAATTGTATGTCCTGGTGGATCATGTCATGGAACACCTGTTTCCTATACTTGTAATTGAGCTGCTGTGCGATGTTGTTTGTTGCGTATCCGAGCGAGAAGTAAGATAAGAGGCAGCCGGCGGCTAGGACGATGAACATCGACGAAAAGAAGTCTCCGTCATCGGTGAGCTTGGGCTCGGGATAGTTGAACACCGTGACCACTTTGGAAATGAGGATTACCTGGGCGGGATAAGCGGTCGCTAGAACTGCGTCAGAAATTTAGCACTGGCCACAGGAATCCATGTGAACTAACCTCCCCCTAATACACCAAGCACAGCGAAGACATACGACCAAGTGGCTCCTGGAGTCTCTTTAACAAGCCGGTGGATGACCGCCAAGATGCCCAACTGTTTGTGAAGGTCGTATTTATACTGATCTTTCTTCCTCTCCATGAGCTCCTGGACCGAAGACGGATAACGAGTGAGCGGTTTGTCAAGCTCGCCGCCTGCATTTGTCTCAGCCTCATCATCACTCTCTTTGTCGGTGAGGGCGATAGACTCTGCGTCTTCATTTGCTCCGACTGTGAGACTTTGGATCCGCACAAGCTTGGCATAGACGTTGTTGTTAGCAAGCAGGGAGTCATGGTCCCCTTGTTCTACAATTCGGCCCTTGCTCATGACGACAATATTGTCCGCCCTGCGGATGGTGGCAAGCTTATGGGCGATAACAATCGTGGTGCGGCCTTCAGAAGCCCGATCGAGAGCTTGCTGAACTACGGCCTCAGCCTGGGGGTCAAGCGCACTCGTGGCTTCGTCAAGAAGGAGGATCTTGGGTTCAGAAATGACGCTGCGAGCAATGGCGATGCGTTGGCGCTGTCCTCCGGAAAGGAGCCCGCCACGCTGTCCAATCTCAGTGTCATAACCATCGGGAAGCTCAGTGATGAAGTCGTGCGCGAATGATATTTTCGCAGCCTCTTGAACTTTCTGCATTAGCTGCTCCCTGGGAGCTTCTTCCCATTGAGTGCCGACTAGGCCCTGCTTGATATTGTCGAATATCGTTCCCCGAAACAAGACCGGTTCCTGAGCCTGACTTCAGCCTTGCAAATCTTTCCTCGTAATTATCAAAGCTTAAAACTTACCTGTTGCACAAGGCGCGCCGACATGCGAAGCCAGTTGAGGTTGTAATGATCAAGCGGGCGACCGTCTAGCTTAATGGAACCAGAAAGTGGATTATACCATCGCTCAAGCAGTCCAATGATGGTGCTCTTTCCCGAGCCAGAAGGACCCTACAATCGAATATATCAGCTTCTGAGGCATGTTGAACTCCGGAAGGTGATACTTACCACTAGGGCAGTCACTTTGCCTGCAGGGATCTTGAGAGAAAAGTCTTGCAGAACAGTTGTGTCCGGCCTGGTGGGATAAGCAAATCTCACATTATTCAATTCAATAATACCATTAACTTCCGACGGCCTCTCACCGGCCGTGCTCAAAGAATCAATAGCAGATGTGCGGTCGATGAGACTGAACAGTTTGGAAGCAGCAGATGCGGCCTGGCTGAAGTCTACAAAATGGGGGGCAAGCGACGTCAAGTTGGTGGAGGCAAGAATAATCGACATCAACACACTGTGCACAATTCAACCAATCAGTAAGGTAAGGTAGTTAAGGCAGCAGGACGGGAAGTAAACGCTTACGTGAAAATTTTCCCGGAGTCCTCGATCTCCCCACTTGCAAGCATGTGGACACCTTGCCAGAAAGCAAGCCCGAAGCCAAGTTGAATGATGGTGAATTGAGAGGAGAACATAATACCCAGCAAGGGGGAAAGCTTCTTGCCGACAAGCCGACCTTGGTCTAGTTGTTCACTGAACTTTTGGACAAGCCTCTCCCTAATCTCGAAGGCGTGGACGGCCCGAACACTCCCCAGGACCCCTTCGACGAAGGAGTTCGCGCGCATATAGATGCCAATTGATTTTATAAGCAAGCCTGTCTGCATAGCCGAGACTACTCCCATGATGAGGAGAGTGGTCGGGGCGATACACAGGCAGATGAGGGCGAGTTTCCACTGGACCGCGAACGCAACGACGAAGGCGGCTATGAAGGCAGATATGCCCTGGAATGCTAGACCAAGCTTCTCGGAGATGCCGCTCTGGATCAAGCGGCCATTTGAAGTGGCCTGAGTTGCGATAGAGCCGCCAGTACCAAAATCGTAGAAAGCAACCTCCTGCCGTAGGGCAGCACGAAGAAAGTCGCAGCGAATGTTGCGAGTGGTACGATGGGCTGTGTATGTGAAAAGCAGGTTGTACGTATAGGAAAGCACGAATCTTGCAATTCCAAGATAGACGAAGTAAAGTCTGGGCAGATGTCAGGAAAATGTATCTTCGACTGGTATTGCCGATGGGAGAAGGTTAGAGGCGGTGGCTTACGCTAGATGTCCGGCCTCTCCGCGGAAGTCAGAAGCAGACGACACGCCGCCCGCGAAGTCGTTCATTGTCGTGATAAAGCTACCGAAGATCAAGGTCTGCATGGCAATACCAGCACCAGAAGCAACGGCTGCCACAGCTGCTATGCCTTGAAGCACGTGATCGATCTTTGACCCATACCGGAAGATTGTCTGGACGAGTTCGATCAGTCTCATACTGTTGTATTTTGGTATCAGGCAGTCCCACCTTGTAGGCCTGGAATGCGCCCATTTCTTGGGGCAGCTCGGCGACGAGTGCTGGACTGATAGCAGTAGTGGAGGCATCGGGGGGTGTTTCCAGTCCCTGATCCGTTTTCTCCTTGGGTTCAATGTTGACGGCCATGACTTTTGAGATGACTCGTAACCTTCAGCACGTAATGGCGAGATACCAGAGCAGTGGGATAATTTGAATACACATGTACATGTACAGGTAGATTAATATTACGTCTCAATTGGAGAGACAATGCAGGTAGGCCACAAGGAAGAACGAAAAGAAGTGTGCAGACAGCACGGATGATGGGTGGTCAAAAGATTGTCCGGGTAATAGAAGGCTTAAGTATTGTAAACAGAAGGGGGAAATAGGAGAAAATAAAGTCTGCTGAGTTCATTTCCAGATTACCCATCTCAACTGGCCTGGGTGTGAGAAAGTCACAAGCACGGGATGGGGTGCGGCGGACGGCGAACTCGGCCGCCGAACGGTATTTTCAGCGTATAACCTGATTCGTCGACGCAAGCGAATATATGGGCCCATCTGGATCACTAGCAGCATCGCCAACTTATTTCTCGGGGCCGACTTCTCCTCGATCCGATGTCCTCTCCTTTCATCATCCATTCACAACAGCGTCGAGCGAAACAAGATAACTTTGATTCGCTCTTATGTTCCTCAAGTACGATATGGCTGATCACCCGACTGGGACTAGTGTCCACGAAGATTCCCTTGAGCCCCGATCTGGTCCGCCCGATGCTAGGAGTCGCCGCGCTGTAAGCTCTAACTGATCTGATGTGCAATGATACTCTTTTGCTGACTGAGGGACGTACCCAGTGCGATGCTTGTCATGAACGCAAGGTACATTCTTTCCTCAATCGCAGCTACTCTGTACTGAAACATGAAAATTACCAGATACGATGCAACAAGGAATCACCTTGCGCTCATTGCTCTCGTGCTGGCCTAGTATGCACGTTTACCGCCGGTCAATCAAGGGAGAAACGCACACGGATTCTGCTTACTCCCCAATAGTAAGCCCTGGATCTAATGCTGTATTTCCTTTGCTTACACTCCACACGATAGTGAGAAGAAGCTCGATCGCATGGATCGCCGGCTGGACGATATCGTGGAAATGCTCGAGGAATTGAAGAACAGCTCGCCTACGCAAAGCCATTCACCCAAAAAGACAGCACACACTCCTGAAGGTGCCCTTCCAAGTGCAGAAAGACCGCCTGGCCGCTCGTTCACACCTCAGGTCACCAACATCATTCCCGGCAGCCAGTCCGACTCCACCATGGCTGCACACTCTGAATTCGCCCGTGATATTATTCAAAGGACCTTAACAACCGACCCTTCGATGAGCCACAACCTAGAGATGCGCAAATTTTTCGACGAATTGAAGGATACTATCAGGTCTTTTGGACCATCCGGTTTGCCCACCGAGATATCCTACCCCCATGCCACCCCAACCCAACGCCCCTCTCTGCGTGGTTTTGAAATGCCTCCCATCGAGAAAGTCGTTGAAGTCATTCGCAACCCCAACTGTAAGCTACAGCAAGATTTCTGTCTCTTCAAGGCGCACTATCAATCTCTGTCCTCTTTAAAGTGAGATACAAGAATTGACTGACGCCCTTTCTTGTTCAGATCAAGACATAATGAGGACCTCGGGACTGTTTCACTTCTTCCAAATAGACAACCTTGCAGATCTGAGTCTTGGTGTTTACTTTTCGCAGCAATATTCTGAGACCGATTTTATCACGGTAAATGTTGGTCTTCATTATCTCTTCCAAGCATACTCTTCTTATGTCACGGAAGCGGAACGGGAAAATTGCCTTCAATTCGCAGGCATGTGTCGTAATAATATTGATACCGGCCTTTCGAATCTGCCGCTTTACTTGCCACCCACTGTTGGAACAATTGTCGCTCTTCTCTGTGGTGTAAGTACTACTTGAGTGATGAGATATACCCTCGGACTGACCATAAAATTCAGACATATTACTCTCTCGACATCTCACAGCCACATCTGGCGTGGACTTTGGTCACTAAAGCCTCCGAACTGTGCCAAACCCTGGGTTATCACCACATCGGACGCAAGAGCGATGACTCCAAAGGAGAATTGAGCCACAAGCAGAACCTCTTCTGGTTCCTGTACGTCATGGACAAGGGCTTGTCACTTCGTCTTGGCCGGGCATCTACTATCCAAGACTGGGATGTGACCATCCCTCTGCCGGAATCCACGCCCGGTAATCAGGCGTCAGGCCAGGGGCTGATGTCGCTGTTGGCTCTGGGTGTGAAGATTGCTCGTTGTCAAGGGAATATACACGAGCTTCTATACAGCTCGACATCTCTCGTCTTGCCAGACCAGACTCGGTACTCGCGTGTACAGATCCTGGAAAACCAACTGGGCGAATTAGGCGAGGAAATAGAAGCCTCAATCGTGAGTGTCCTTACCGCGTTGATGAGGACCTCCCACTGGAAGACACTGACATTGGGTAATATAGAAAACCGTAGAAAGACTGAATACTGGCGTGGGAATTATACATTCAAACTTGCTCCTTCTCCGATCACATGATATCGCCCACATGTCGCTCCTTACGTTGGTTTATCGAGCTGCTCCGCGCGTATCAATGTCTTCAACCTTCAGTGAGCAGTGCATGGACAAGGCCCGGGCAACTCTGGAGCGACTGCACGGCTTTTTGAAGCTGATGCAGAATGACACTGGACATGTTCCAGCAATTGCATACAAGTGAGTTCAAAATGAGAATTGATAGCCTTGATGCCCACTGCTAAGTATTACAGCATCCTTTTATACTCTCCAATACCTTTCATCGTCATGTTTTGCAACTCGATTGAGACACTCAATCGTTCCGACTTGGCTCGTCTTCACGACTTCAATACGCTGCTCAGTTTGGCCGCACCCGGCTCAGGACCGGTAGCTAAGATGCAACGACTCTTCCATGCCCTTTACAACGTGGCACTGCAGTATGTCGACATCCGCACAACTCACGGCGGGGCAGAGCAGATCCACGCCAACGCAGAGATGGATTCGTGTTTGTCAATGCTCGGCATTACCGTGTCCGATTTGACCACTCAGCAGCAACAAGGTGGTGATCCGGGTCAAATGTCCAATCATGTGGCTTCAGACGGCCTGGGGGCTGGTCGAAATAGACGTGAAAGCATGAACCCTTTGGTGTGGATGGACAATATGCTCCAGCCGGATGACTTCTTTTTTTGGTGAGGTCCGGCAGGTAACATGCCACTATACACGCTTCTAGCTTTCGAGATTGCTCTTTCTCGTAGGCATTGCCCAAATGGAGGGTGGTATGCACAGTCAGTCGATACGGGATTAGAATATCAACGACAGCTGGGACCGTGAGGGGAAGTCGCTGATTGACACTCCAGGAGAAACGCAGTGCGACGCTGTCAAATTTGGTGCTAATGCATACATGGCACAATTAGAGCCAGAGTATTTCGACTCGGCCGTGTCGGGTTGCCTATTATCGTTCGCTTGTCACGCAAAGCCTACGAGATCGACCAGCGAAACAAGTCGGAAACCGTCCCGCTCCAAATTCTCCGCTTGTCTGGAGCTCACCCCTGAGTCGAATATGCATCCAGACTCCTCTGGCCAAGCCACGCTGTTGTATCAATGCACCCAGAATGCGATTCGTGGCTTGTCAGATAATACAAGGGCTCGAAGGGGTCTGCCAAAGCTTAGATTCACACAAGCCCGGGTTCGTCCTTCCAGGTCACACAGGCTAGATTTCCGGGACACGCGAGGCGTGGTGGCAAAACCCCAAGACGAGGCTTCCGCAACGAAACTCCCTTCAGTTCCGAAGGGGAGACCCTGGCAAAGCGGGACAACGCATTCATGCGTGGCTGTGTAAACACCACGAAACTGCGATTTCAGCAGCGCTGGCTGCGCTGAGCTGCGCTGCTCATTCCGGACCCTGCGGATTGGCATCTCATCATCTGTCGAATTCTCCTCTTCAGTTTCTTTCACGCGAGCTGGTCTGCCATCGGACGCACCGTGGCCATCTTCGGTTCGTACCTCTTTTGAGTCCAAACGTTGCAGACAAAGAAGCCCAGTTCATGATCTGAGCCAAGATGGGTTGGTGGCGAAGAATGAGGAACAAATTCAAGAACAGAAGCTCCAAGAAGAGTGCGCGGCCGATGAGGTTCGCCGGCCACGGGAGCCCCTTCGACGACGTCCCGCGGGTGTCGACCACGTCGTCGCCACCAAGGACACCCCCCAAGCAGGCGCTGTTCGAGGAAGATACCATCTCGCTATTCCGCCCGTCGATGATGTCCGACCGTTCGGGCCCGAATCCACACTTGATATTCAACAGGACACCCGGGTACTAGACGATATGGCCGGTCCGAGTCTAGTGTCCGAATCATTGATCATCCCCCCTTCCTAGGAAATCACATCCCGTGGGATGGCGTTCTACAGGATAACCTCTCGGGGGATAATCCCCTGTGGCATAAAGTTCTGTGGGATGGCTGAGTCGGCTTGATGGACGCCGGACATCGATGGGCGGCGCTGGGTATACCTCCGGAGAGGCGCAGTCGAGGCTCTCGACCATCGACTCCCAACTCGGATCCATCGAATGTGGAGCGGCGACGCTCAACTGATTTGGGACTTTACTAAGACGGTGTTGGTGCCGATTTGGGGTGCAGCTATCGTCGGAGTAGGCTGGTGGCTACCATCTGGTGGGCAATATCGCAAGCTGCAGTTTAGCATTGGGATCGGAGTTGTGGACTCAACGGCGGCGTCAGCAATTGAAAGCTTTGGGGACAAATTGCAATTGGTGGTAGAAAGGGCTCACTGGGATTCAAGCGAAGGCGGAATTGGAACATGCACTCAACTGGGTTGAGAGGCAGATACGCAAATACAACAGGTCCGGGCCCCGGGGACCCAGGGATATATTGAGCTCTAGCTTCTATGGTCTATGTCGGTGCGTCCATCTGCTCAACGCCGGCAATACATGCAGTCCTTCAAGTGCCACCGGTGCTGACTCTCTGTTTGGAGTCATCGTAATCGGGGCTGCTCCTCGGTCTTGCGTCACAAAACACATGCCTCTCTCATATCACTGTTTATTGACCTGTCGTGGGAAAACCCTCTACTCAATACGTGGACGCTTCGCAATGGGGGACGCGTCTCCGCTGCTGAGGGGCCGAGACTTACCACCCTGCTTTCCGAAGTACTCGAGGCTGCCCTTGGGGTCAGCCTTCATGGTCTCGCCGCCGGACTGCCAGCCGGCGGGGCAGACCTCGCCGTGCTCGTCGGTGAACTGGAAGGCCTCAACGAGACGGAGGGTCTCGTCGACGTTGCGGCCGACGGGCAGGTCGTTGACGGTGATCTGGCGCAGGGTGCCTTTGGGGTCAATGATGAAGAGACCGCGCAGGGCGATACCCTCCTCCTCAATCAGGACGCCGTAGTCCTTGGCGATGTTGAAGTTCTTGTCGGCGACCAGGGGCAGCTTTAGGTCGTCTCCGAGACCGCCCTGCTTGCGGGGGCGCTCGCGCCATGCCAGGTGGGTGAAGTGGCTGTCGGTGGAGACACCGAGGA
The DNA here is from genome assembly GCA_021399435.1 of Diaporthe sp. PMI_573. Lineage (NCBI taxonomy): Eukaryota > Fungi > Ascomycota > Sordariomycetes > Diaporthales > Diaporthaceae > Diaporthe > Diaporthe sp. PMI_573. The sequence goes on along the minus strand of JAJTUP010000015.1, from coordinate 826,488 downwards.
CGGTGGTGTTGAGCTTCTCGAACTTGGGGAGGGCGTCGTTGAAGGCGAGGATCTCAGTGGGGCACACAAAGGTGAAGTCCATTGGGTAGAACAGGAGGACGACCCTGTGAGTGAGGTGAGCGAGCGTCCATGTGGGGTGAAGGGGGTGTCTCGCAGGCAGGCAGGCAGGCAATCAGGGAGGATAGCTGATCCTGCCTTGTGGCCGAGGCTCGAGATCGTTACGAGAGCGCAAGGACGGGGCGGTGGTAACAGACTGCACACAGGCTTGGGCGTGGACTCACCATTGACCCTGGAAGTCGGACAGGGAGACCTCCTTGAACTCACCGTGCTCAAGGACGGTGGTCGCCGTGAAGGCAGGGGCGGGCTTCTGAACAAATGCCTTGGACATGTTGACTGATGTTGACGGGAATGTGGAAGAATAAGGAGTGGTGTAAGGCGTAGTAGGCGAGGATGAGCTTGAGGAGCTTGCAGCCGCGAGATGAGGCCAAGCTGGACGCTTTTGAGACAGACAGGAGAGGTGAAAAACGTTGAGATGCGATTAGATAACGCGTCAATGACAGAACTGCAGAGAATCGAGCCCACTTTTGAGGGTATAAAAGTCCGTGATCCCGATCTCGCAAGGCCAATGTGTGTCCGCTCGGCCAGAAGGACTGGGTTCGGCTTGAACAAGTTGACCAAGTGAAGGTCCACACGAATGGTGAGGGTGGTGGGTACGGGCAGCGGAAACTTCTGGAGCTCTGACAGAAAAGGAGACAAAGAGCGAGAGAAAACTTCAGGCCCGGTTTTTCCGATAAGTGACGATAACGCCATCCGTCGCGCCTTGGTGGGTCGCGTCCTTCCTTACATGGTGCCTGCGGAAATGTGGGCCTCGCCCTGTTTGACCAAGTCGCGCTGGATAATCCTTGACATCTAACACGTCTGATTTTAAACCATTTTCTCCATTCTGATATCGCGAGTGGTCCCTTCCCGGTGCTGTCCCGGGATTCCGGGCCTCACGACGGGCCTCCTCTATCTGGACAATCCACCCAGGCTTGACATCTAAAATCCACAGTCTGACAAATACGCCTCTTGTGACATACCTAGGTAGACACTCTTTGATCTACTTTCATGATGGTAGATCTTATAATATGGACTTCACAGTGGACGCCCAGATACCAAACATAGATGCCAATTCGCCCGACCGATTCCAAATCACGACCTCTTTTCCCCAGATGACGTTCTGGAGTGGATCCCGCCTCTTGAGCTTCCGGGTGGCGTGATCTGGGCCCAGATCTACTACTCTTCTCCCCCGTGCCAGTATACCAGATATGATGAGCTGACTGCAGCCCAAAATGAGTCTCATCATGCCGGGAAACGGAGAACACGTGCAGTCACCCCAGATGGCCAAGCCGCGGCTAGGAACATACGTCGTCAGCCATCAAGGTTCTCGGCCGCCCTGTGTCTCAGCTTCCTCACCACGTAGATGCGATATCGGCGCATTCCAAAATGCGTCACAGTATCAGAGACACAATTGGGTCTCACATGCGTTATTCCTTCAGGGTCAGCCTGATAAGTTGATATTGTTTTGCTATGCCATTGTGAGCATCATGTGAGATGGCAAACCTCGTGGAATAAATTCAAAAGAATCTTCCTATGGCCGTCAGGCCGGGGCACACCTCCCTTTCATGAGTCTGGCCACCAATCGAGGAGAGGCTCAACTAGCTCTCCGTATCTAATGATATGCTACGTTTTCAAGAATCAATTGTTACATGTCTGCAGGCAGTTATTAATTGACGGCATGTCAAATCACCTCTCAGCCATTGTACTTGACCGAAGCCCGCCGCCCCGAACCTTACCTTGTGAATAACCTCATTTGAAGTGTCAAGACATTGAGCGAGCGCGCCGGGAGAGTTAAAGGCCCAGTGCAAGCAGACAACAGACTTGTTGACGGCCGCTCAGACGGAAGAAATACTGTATGGATTTCTTCCCAACTCTCGAATGCTCTAACGATTTTCATGTGTTGCTCTTCCAATGTCTAACCCAAAACTTCAACACATACAGTTCCCCGGGTATGAAACAATTTAAGCACTGCGAACCTGTCTTCCCCCCTGTTCTCATTCACTCGTTAATCATGCCGTCACAACAGGTACCTTAACCTCAATTACAGCTCTGAACTGCGCCATTAATGCGGTGCCACCTTCTTCGACACAATATCCACACCCTCAGGAATGTCAACCAGCCCGTCCTTCCCCGAAAACCTGTAAATGGTCAGATCCACCCCCATGGACACCAGAACCAGGAATCCGTCACTCATCCCATCATTGTGCCACCCTTTCAACATTTCCAGTAGCCCGTCCTCCGCAGCCTTGATCTCTGGTGTTTCCAGAGCTGACCCGCTCCTGCCTGGTAATGAGAAAGCAAGATTAAACACTACCAGGTTGACGGCGATAAACTTCCTCGGGTTTTCGGCGTCCATCGCGACCAAGAACTGCGTGTCTTCTTGCTGCACATCCTTGCCCAGCGTGGTGATGTCGCCGGGGAAGCACCCGGCGTTTACGACCTGTGCACCTGGGAAGTTCTCTTTCATCCAGAACTCCGCGGCTCTGAAGGCTCCTGGGCGGGCGATCATGGCAAATCGCTCTGGGTTTGTTGCTGCCAAGTTGTCCAGGTGTTCCTTGACGGCCTGGAATTGCGCCTCCGATTCGAATGGATCCGGAGCGACGAATTGTTGAGGTCCAGACCCGGGTGCCGTAGCAGGGGCTTGTTTTGGGTTGGATCGCGGATTTGCATCTGGGCCCTGGTGCTTAGGCTTTCGGCCGAAAATGCTGCGGAGAGTCGTCTTCATGGTGAGGCGGCTTGGAGTCTGAAGGACAGAAATGCGGTGAAAGGTTGGCGCACATTTCCGCTGTTGTTATCAGTTGCCCTAGGGGGGTGCTTTATATCACGCCAGAAGCATCGTAACCCTGAAGGAGTCGGACCACTCCAGGCATACTTTGAGTCACGCGGCGATACAGAATTAGGATACGACTTGGCGGTTAGAATAGTTAGAACACGGCGCGAAGGAGCAAAGGCTACCAAGCTCCTACTGCACCGTACTAGCCGCTTACAGGTGAGATACTACGTTTTCGGACCGCATTCCCTGAGCATATCAAGAGGCCCGATTTTGATGGCGATACACAAATACTATGAAGGTGGTATCGTGTCGTGCTTACCTCTTCCCGGAATAACATTTGTGACTAGTGTTCAGCTGATGAATAGGAAGCGAGTTTTGAGTGGCCTGCCGCTGACTCACATCACAGGCTATATTCTTACCCACACTGGTCACTCAAGGCAGCTAGGCATGTTGCAATGAGTCTTCCTTTGGGGCTTAGGAATTCGTGATGGTGCTGGTAATACGAGCTGATCAATGCATACGTATCTCAAAACATCCAACAACCATAGTCATGAACTGTGTTCAGAGTGCACATGTGGACTACTAGTAGGAGACAACACTCGAGTCGATTACCAAGACCTCATCGTCAAATGCCGAGATCCCCAGCCTAGTGCTCTAACCTTCAGGGACTCAGAATTGAACAAAAGCCCAATGCAGACGGCAAAGCTACTAGGACACAATATTATGGCCAACAATGTTCCACCTGGGCAGTATTCCACACACAGTTCAAAATACTAGGCTGTTAGCCAGGAAAGAGGTCTTTTCGAGGTGCAAGCGTAGCGTGCAGAACTCCCAAACACCTCAACATACCTTGGTTAGTCCGAAATTTGCCGTAGGAGAACTTTGTCATTTTCAAAAAGGGCGATTAACGTCCTCCCACCTTCCAAGGGATGACCTCCTCAGTACTAATAAGGCCCAATCGCGTATGTGTGAAATTTCTTCTGTAGAATCATCTCCTAGGAACGGCAATCCCTGTCAGGTAATTAACCACTGAACAAACTGATTTTAATATAGACAAGTCGTCTCTGGCCCTCTCATCATTCACAAACATTACCGAATCTGGAAACCTTTGAGGCCCCCTGCAGGTGGTAGTCTACCTTGGCCTGGGGGATCTAGGGTCTATGTTGTGGGGCAAATACTACACCCTGTCTCCGACCACGCAAGTCTCGATCTGGTTTCAAAGCCGTCGACCTTATGGGGCCGAGCCAGGCCCCTTATCAGCATGCTGCTTGCATCGCTACCATGACCGGTCACCACACGCACCACCTGGGGAATCACGCACCGTAGCAGTGCAGGACTTCACGTAAAACATCTAATCTACCTTTATCTATCAAAGAGTCGATAACGTAAAAGTAAACTCGGCGCCAGCCTCCGCTTGCCGCTCTTTGTGGACGGCTCTCGGGTGCTAGGACCAGCAAGGATATGGTCGACGTTGTTTGTCCCCTCACAAAATCTGGATGCAACACTACTAGTACAGTGTGGCCCGGCAATGGGGACAGGCTATCTGAGGTACTTAAATTGCCGCAGCCGTTATCAGCACCCTCACCATGGGAAGTTTAGTGACCTTGGCCTTGGGTTAGGCAGTTTACACATCGGGCTAAAGGTTCTCATTTTGGGGAGCACGTTTTAATTCTGTTCTCAGTACAACACAAAGTGCCCGGATGTCCAGGCACCATGCTGTGGTAGCTCTGTACCTGCATTTCCCGCTGCACGCTGTTCATTGATGATGGACTCAAGCAAAGCTCAACCCGCGGAGGAGACTACGGCGCAGGCGGCCCCCGAAGCTGTTGACGCCGTCGATCAGAACGTAGTCGATGCTTGCGACCTGGCTGCTCTCGGCCACGACCAAAGCCTCACTCGGAAGTTCGACATCTGGAGTATCCTCGCACTGGCAGTCTGTGTGTTGGGAACATGGTCAACGTTTGCGCAGGTAAGCACAGGTGGCCATTTCTACTTTGTTCTCCGCGGCCGGCGAACGTTCAGTCCGGCGACTGCTTCGAATGCTTCGAAAGCTATCGCTACAGCTGCAATGGTAAATTTGGAAAAAAAAAAAAAACAAGAGCACAGGATGCTGACCCAGTCTGATTCCTACAGGACCTTAGCAGCGGGCTGACCAACGGCGGCCCAATCAGTATCCTCTGGGGTCTGTGTCTTGTGACCATCTGCAACATATGTGTTGTTGTCTCCTTGGGCGAGCTGTGCAGCAGCATGCCCACAGCGCTGGGGCAAGCCTACTGGGTCCTGAGGCTCTGGGACTCGCCTTGGGGGAGATTCACATCGTACATATGCGCCTGGATCAACACTTTCGGGTGGTGGACGCTCACTGCATCGCAGACGGCGTTCATGACAAGCTTCCTGCTTGGCATGAAGGTCATGTTCGACCCGGAATGGACAGGCGCGAGCAGCGGCTGGGTCCAGTTCCTGGTGTACCTCGGTGTGAACGCCCTTTTCACAGTTTTCAATTTGGTCGCGTGCAGAAAGGACAGGGTTTTGCCGCTTTTCAATGACTTCGTGGGCATTGGCTTTGTGGGACTCTTCGTGGTTCTCAGCCTGGCACTCCTGATTGCTGTGGGCACCAAGTCCGGTCTCGAGTTCCAACCTGGGCGATTCGTCTTTGGAACCTGGATCAACCAGACAGGTTGGAGCGACGGCGTAACGGTAAACATGTCCCTCGAATTGTTTTGTCTGTCACCCAGCTACAACATGTCGTCTGACAACTATTTTGCAGTGGTTCACGGGCTTGCTGCAGGCTGCCTATGGCCTAACAGCCTTCGACTCGGTCATTCACATGGTTGAGGAGATACCAGCACCGCGGCGGAATGCACCCAGAGCAATGTGGCTTGCCGTTGTCACTGGCGCCACTAGCGGGTTCATCTTCATGCTCGTCTGCTTGTTCTGTATCCAAGACTTGGACTCTGTCGTCAGCTCAGACCTACCTTTCATGCAGCTGGTCCAGGATGCAATTGGTCTTCAGGGCGCCGCCGTGCTGTTGGCTCTCTTCATCTTCAACGGCCTCGGCCAAGGTATCAGTGTCTTCACCACCGGGTCGCGGCTCACCTGGGGCTTTGCCAGAGACGGCGGAATACCGTTCAGCGCCTACTTCGCAAAGGTCGATTCCACTTGGAAGGTTCCGGCGAGAGCTATAGTGCTGCAAGGCGTTATTGTGGCTCTTGTTGGAATCCTATACCTCTTTGCAAACACCGTATTGGAGGCCATCATCAGCACAGCAACGATCGCGCTTACAGTATCATATGCCCTACCGATCATAACCCTTATGATTGCCGGACGTGATAAACTCCCGCCTGGTGGTTTCCGACTGGGATCGCTGGGTCCCCTGATAAACTGGACGTCAGTCATATATTGTGCCATTACGACTGTGTTTTTCTTCTTTCCCGGTGGGCCCGCTCCGGCTGCCGCTGACATGAACTACGCAATCGCGGTATTCGCCGTCATGCTGGTGGTTTCTATTGGCTTCTGGTTGACAAAAGGTCGCATCGCATATATGCGGACCACGGAATCTGCGAAAGCTATGTATGAAGCTCAGAAACGTGAGATTGTAGTCCATGAGGGGGTCCCGGAAAGTCATTCAACTGGCAACGAGCTGCAGACAGATATTGTTCAGAAGACCTGAACTGAGAAGCACGAAGTCTGACATTGCCTTCTGACAACATGATTCCGAGAACAATTATCGGGCCAATTGATTCTTTTCTTGAACATGTTCCTTTCAACTTCCCACGGCATGAATGATACTTTCACACTATGTTAACAGCATTTCCGATGGCCTCAACGCTGGGAAACACCACACAGATATGTATGAATATATTGCCAGGGTATATGGATGCAGCCAGCTGTGCAAAACCACCCTGCCGTAAAACTTATGGTGAGTCATGGAAAGAAGACTCCGGGCCGACAACCTGAACCTGCACCATGTTCCACATCTTTGATCCCCTCCACGGATATCCAGTCAAGTATACCCAACTGAAGCTGACCTCGGGATGACTAGAGGAAGTGTGTTGCTAGACATGTATTCGAAACCACTAATGAAACCCTAATTCGCCATCGTAGCGTCCGCGTAGCCGCCTTAGCCGTCTCCCGTCGATGACGGTCCAGGACACTGGTTAGTGCGAGTTTGACCCGGCAGTTGGGACGACCTACATCGAGTCAGGAAGAACTCCATTCTTGGCTCTCTCCTCTTCGCTTAGAATAATCAGACGTGATAAGACAATGGACGAGCCAAGCGCGACCGTGCGGCCGCCCAAGGTGGGCTCGAAGGACAAGAGCGTAGGTTGGTACGACACGCACTTCCCCGGTATTGAACCCGCGGCCCGCAAGCTCCTCGAGGAGTACTCGCGAATTCCATCTGAGGATGTGGACCAGTATGTGATCGCAATGGTATGATTGGGCCCAACAAAACTTCCTTCTCTCCGACCTGTCTTCCCGCGCGCACAGATGAAAAGACAACTGAACCGAACCGCCAACCTTTCGCAGCGCGACAAGGCATGGGACATCTTCCCCTACCCATGTATAGGACAGTTCCGCTTCCTCAACCTCAGCCTGAGTAAGAAACCCTCGTACGCGAGTATCTTGTCGCGCATCAGGGAGGGGGCGACGTACCTCGATATAGGCTGCTGCATCGGCCAGGACATCCGCAAGCTGGCGCACGACGGCGCCCCAGGTGGTAATCTGCACGGCGCGGAGCTGCAAGGGGAATTTATCAGGCTCGGGTACGATTTCTTCCGGGACAGGGATACTCTCGAGGCGACGCTGATGCAGGCCGATGCTTTCGACCTCGGCGATGGCAGCCCCCTGAGCGGGCTCGTGGGTAAGGTGGATATCATCCACATGGGTCAGGTTGTGCATTTATTCGGCTGGGAAAGGCAGCGTGACCTGCTGGAGAACTGTGTGAAACTGCTCAGGCCTGCGTCCCCCGGCACGATGATCCTTGGCCAGGCTGTGGGGGATGTGGAAGGGGGGATGAAGCCTGGAGCTCAGATTTTTGTTCACAACGTTGAGTCTTTCAACAAGATGTGGGTAGAGATATCGGGGCGTACAGGGCTGAAGTTCGAGTGTAAGGCGACTCTTGACAAGGGCCTGGGAATTGCCGAGTCGAGACGGGGATGGGATGTTGCGACTAGGAGGCGGTTGTCATTCGAAGTCGAGCGAGTCGGTTGATGTACGAATGTATGTCTTATACGGGTTGGATCATGTCTTGTAGCGGATGTCCGAACAAACAATTCGGGACACAATGCGTCGTGAAATGTAGCAAAAGACTGAGGCCAGGGTAATGAGAAGACCATATATCCTTCCCTGTGCAATAGACAAACGAATTTGACTTGAGCATATTCAGCCGTTCGAGTATATGTTTCCTATCTCCCAACTGGAATGAAAGAAAACAGTGCTGCCCCCACCACCCCCCTTTTCTTTTTCGTTTCTTTTTTTTTTTTTTTTTTTTGCCTCTCTGGATTCCAAATATTGGGTCGATTATCATAGTGATCACATGAGATGAGCAGTATTACACCAGTTGACCATACGGTAACCCTCGGGAAGAGAACATCAACATAGAGTTGTCATCGTAAATCTCGTCGCTCCTGTTCACTGTCTTTATGACGCGATTACACAAAGGAATACTAGCAGTCTGGTCGCAACCCAGAAGTTCCATGCGAACTATCACTCAGAATCAAAGGACTTCTGTTAGAATGATATAACCTTGTATTGAATGTGCCTATCTTGTCCGCGGTCCCCCAACGCCAGCTAGACAGTACCTGTCTAATGCGAATTCACCGTTCCGTGGTACTCCATACCTAGTAAGCCGACGCGAGTTTGGCAGTCCCGTGCATCCGTAGCTATCCTTTCCATGAGGCAACCAGGGTATCAAATATCAGAATCCCGCTTCGTCATGATCCAATGCCTTGCAACCCGAATGAAGAAACCGATCCACTCTTGTGTCATGGTTCATATGTAATAAATCCAACTGAAAAGAACTGGGACATGAATTGAGCCAATTCAAAAGCCGCGAGAGGGAGAAAAGAAGAGGTCCCTCAGCAGCAACCCCGAAAAGGCTGAGGCCTGCTCATCCCGCATTTCCTTGCCCCCCGGGGCTGCTAACCGGCGAGGACCGGCACCTGCAACCTTCGCGCATGCACCGCGGAGGTGTCGGCGAAAAAGGCGATGCTTGTGACTAGCAGACCTCCAATTGAGTATTCGACTGCGTGCGTCTCCGTTTGGGTGTCCGCGGTGAGACTGGGGGTGAGGCGACGGTGATACCCAGCCCCGACTCGAGGCCGACAGTGACAGGTGAGGCGCCCTCGGTAGATTCGAAGCTTTTGTTGAACACTTCTGACAGCGCTTCCCTCTTCCTCTTGAGGTTTCCGAGGCGGAAAGCACGTTCCTGATCCGTCTCCCACGTCTCGATGTCCGTATCAGCCGTGTCATGGCAAGCCAAGTCACCAGCAATCTCGGTGCCGAGAGCCTTGGCCAGCCGCTCCTTCAGGCCAAGAACAGGCCAGATCTGTACCCTGGTAACGCTGATGTCCAAGCCACCGTCCTGCAAGTCCGTGGCCTTGGGAGCCTTTGACGGGCACGCAAATCGCTCGAGGAAGACGGCGCTAACAACAGCGCTATAGATGACAAATTCAGCCGCACCTTGGTCTTGTGTGATGACCTTGACGGGAACATCTCGAAACTCAGGCTGAGCTAAAGATGCATCCTGTCCCGTTTGAGATGCCTGTGATGAAGTCTGCGACGACCACCTCGAAGAGTACTTCGATCGCTGGGGGTAGCACTGCCACTGAGCGAGGGCCAGCATGACGGCGACAAGGTAGGAGTCTTGGTCAGCGTTTTGCGGGACGAGGCGTTTACACCGCAGCTTCTGAAGATTGTCGACCGGGACGTTGACGCTGTTGTTCGGTCCGGGCATCACACGATACAAGTTGCTGCGCACCTGGTGTAGATGGGTCCTGTTGACGAAGGCCAGTACAGGCTGGTCTGACCACGACTGAGAGCCACCGCGACCCCAGTCGCTGTTCTGGCTCGCGAAGGACTGCTGGCTGCTGCCAGGTATCCGACCGTAGGAGCTTGCGACCTTGGTGGAGGCACTGTCGAAGGAGCGGCTGTTCTGATCGTACTGCTTCCACACGATGGGCACGCGTACGCCGCGCTTTAGGACCTGGTTCCCAAACCGGATCTCAAGGTTGAGTTCGGATCTCGCCCTCGACAGTGTGGCGGGGAAAAGTGTTGACATGACACTCTTGAGTGCAGCGATCTGAGTTGGGCTGGGATCCGTGGCCAGGACGGTGGTGAGATCCCTACTCAGGTCGGTAGCGACCTTTGTGGGACGTGGCGGGTACTTGGAGGACATGGAATTGAAGTCGGGGACCGGTCTGCGGATGGCAGAGTTGTGATCCCATCGCACTCCGAGGAGACGGGCGTGCTGATCTTGCCAACATATCGGGATGATGAACAGCGACTCCCCCTGGTTCTCATGGAGGATGTCGTACAGGGAGGCAGGCTCGGGCCGGATGATGCGATTGACGCGTCTTTGCTTCCTAGGTGCTGTGTTCTCTGGAGGCGATATTGGAGCAGCTGGTGATGGGTGGCCAGCAATGGCGGCGCAATGGTCCTCTGGGGGCATGGGGTCGGCGCCTTGGGATGGCGGTGGTGTCCGGGGCGCCATCTTGAAACTTGTGAGGCCGGTCATGTCAACAAAGCTGAGCAGCTGGCCAAGAAGAGGACTGCGATTGAGCAAGGACCTGGGCGCGTCGCGTCAGCAAAAGGGACAAGCCGTGGGTGGATAGCTGCGCGCGGGTGGGGCAGCCCGGGGGGTGTTGCTTTGACATGCCGAGCTCTTTGTGATGGGCCAGGGTGGGCCGCGACAAAGACGACGGCAGCACGAGACTCGGAGTGGGTTACTTACTCTAATAATTGCTGCATTGAGGAGGGTCTCTGGGCGAGTGTTGTGGCCGATTCGGGGTTCAATACGGCAGCGTCTTGGACGGCCGATTGAGAAGGAGGAGGCCCGGATTGGATTGCAACAGCGGTCGCTGTGTTGCTTCTTCACAAGACGATCAAGTGTCAAAGCTGCACACGCAAAAGTGGGCCCCTGCACACTGCCGGTCTGCCGGTCTGCAGGTCTGCAGGTCTGCAGGTGTGGTGGCTCTCTTTGGCACTTTGTAACAAAAAATGCAGGAAATTGTACCGCGTTGTTGGTGGTGGCGAGGCAGTAGTTTTAAGGATGCAGGCAGTCATGAGCCGGAGACGGAGAAGAAGGCTGACTGAGACGGACTGACGGTCGCGGATGGGGCTTGAGACGGGTCGCGCATGGGAAATCAGGCGGCAGAAGTGGTGGCCAGGGGGTCGCGTCGCCCTTTATGAATGCAGTGCTGCAGTTACCGTCCACACCAGAATGGACGAGAGGATGCACAGGTCCTGGATGTTGTGCCGAGTGACGCGCTGACAGCACAGCACACAAACCAAGCCCCCAGCCAATGGACGGGCGGCCAGCACCGTTGATGTTTGGTGACTCGCCACCCCACCTTTTGGGCCTCACCCCCAACACAGTCCTGTCCTTCTCATCCTGCCAGGGGCCTTTGCCTGGGATTCACGACCTTGACGCTAATTCACATGACCGTAGGCACCAGCCTCACCCATTTCCCGCGCTGCTTGAGCTACCCCACTCAGTGTGGCTCATCCAGCCTCCGAGCCTAGCCGCCGCTGACTCAGATTGGTCCCACACCATCCCATAACGGTTAGCGCCCTAGGTGTACAGATACGGTTTAGCGCACTACATGTCCGCCAAGGAGAGACGTCAGTCGCTCGCTCGGTCCTCAGTCAACTGCTTGTTACTAGGTTGTTATACCCGTGTCAGGGGCAGTACGGTATAGAGCTACGAAGAGGCATCCAACCCCTCCACGGCTTCGCCCTCTCACCATCCCGCCAACACCAACCACAAACACAAACACATCAGCAGCAGCCTGCCTGGTGGCGCATAAGTCACAATGCCTGTAAGGCCGTCCATCCGTTCTTCTGTGCTCCCCACTCCCTCCCAGGCCAGACATGACCCAAATGCAGACAAGACACCAGCTAACTCTCGCCCCTTGCAGGCCTACAACTCCATCTTCAACGCCGACCCCAACGAGCCGCGCCTGGTTGGGAACTTCCCACTGCTTCCCCTGCGCACAAAGACCCGCGGGCCTGCATACACGCTCCCCTTCCCCAACCCGCCCCTGCCCGCCAACGAGTCCCCCGACGCCGAGTCCGAGAGCTACGACATCCTCGACGAGGTGCTCGCCCTCTTCCGCGCAAACACCTTCTTCCGCAACTTTGAGCTGCAGGGTTATGCCGACCGCCTGCTCGTCTACGGCATCTGGTTCGTCAGCGACTGCCTGACCAAGATCAAGCCCACCGCCGACCTAAGGACCGCAACCAAGGATGTCATGAACCTGGCCCTGGACCTGCAGTTTGCCATCCCTGGAGACCCGGGCTGGCCTCTGAACCAGGTGCGTTGCGGCCCTCTCTCCTTGATATCAATCAATCGCTCCGTCCTTGGGATCTCGCCGGGGTAGATAAAATGGCAAGGCGAGTACAAGTGAAGCTAACGGTGCTCTCCTTAGATGTACGAGCCCCCGCGCGACAGGCAAGACGCAGAACAGCTCAAGCAGTACATGTCCCAGGTGCGCCAGGAGCTTGCCACGAGGTTACTGGCGCGCGTCTATGCCGACCAAGACGACAAGCCAAGCAAGTGGTGGCTCAGCTTCAACAAGAGGAAGTTCATGGGGAAGTCGCTGTGAGCTGGGGATACCTTCCCGGGGCGGGGGTGTAGGCAGGGAGTCAACGAGATCTTTAGAGGAGCATTTGAAAGTTTACCACCGCCATGCGTATCTTGCGGTGAAACAAACAACCAAATTACGGCCGGGTACGATGAGAGACCATGACGGGAAGAGCACCTGTCCGGAAGACAGCATGAGGGAAAGTAGCTATCGATCAAGGGCGAGAGCGAGCCGATGAGAATTATATCGCATTGTCTAGACTATTTGCCGGGGCACGAGTCCCACCGACATTTCCGTGTCCCAAACACAACAACCGGGGGGGGGGTATCATTCATTCCATGAAATATGTACCGTACCTATCTACCTCGTCATCGGATGCCGACCGTGCTAGCAGCAATGGCGAGCCACTCATTCCAAAGCAGTATATACCCTAGGATCACCGCGGCCTCCTAGGGCTCCTAGGGCTCCTAGGGCTCCTAGGGCTCCGCGCTTGCAGGTGTTGCGGTCCCGGTCGCCGCCCCAGCGGAAGGCGTCGCCTCGGACGTGCCGATGCCCGCAGACCTCCCCTTCTTCTGGAACTTGCCCCTCGCGGCAATCTTCCCCTCGGCCGGCCTCGCCTTCCACCCCGTGAGCACGTAGCCCTCGGCGCCGCCCTTGGCCGTCATGACGGGGTGCGTCCGCCCGGGGAGGACCTGCCACTTCCGGCCGCGGCTCGTGTGCAGCTGCACGCCGAGCAGCAGCGCCGGGTTGAGCGGGAAGTCGTCCGTGCCCTCCCACCGCTCCAGCTCCTCCGCCGTCCGGCCGCCTGCGACTTCCGGCTGCGCCATGAACGCCGCCCGCCGCGCCACGCTGAAGCAGTCGGCCAGCTGCGCCAGGGGCTCCACGTGCGGGCTGTAGATGGCCACCGGCCCGCCGCTGGCCACCAGCGGCAGCAGGGGCCGCAGCACCGAGATGGGGTCCATGACGCTGGCCACCACCAGCCCGCTGAAGCCGCCTGCGCGCGCCGTGTCGGCGACGTACCTTGTGCGGGCCCATCTTCTCCGCTTGCGGTGGTAATTTCCCCGCCGATTGGGCTTCCACGACGCTACCTCTTCGGCACTCTTGATGGTGGGCTCAGTCGCGTAGACGGTGTCGAGTTCGGGCTCGACGAGTTGGAGCCAGCTGAGGGGTAGCAGATGGTTGAGTAAAGGATGCGGTGGATGGTTGGGATTTGTGCTGTCGTAGCCCCAATAGTTTAGGGCTGTAAGATTGGGCTGCCCATTGGTATGGACAAGAGTCATGGTGTTGGTGGTGGCGAATGGGATGTGGAAGTCGGGTTTCCGTTGTACTGGGCGCTTCTTGGGCTTCTCTGCGCCGTCCGAGGACTTGGCTCCGGCGTCGTCCTTTGCATTCCCGTCGCGGTCTCGTTTGACAGCAGCAGTCAACTCTGGCTGAGGTGCCCCCTCTGTGTTGGCCATGACACTGTCCTCGGCTTCAGCCACCTTGGGTGCGGGAGCCTGTTTCTGGGCGCCGTCGTGCGTTTGGAGTAATCCGTTGGCCTCCTTCTCTTCGGACGTCTTTGGGTACAGAATTCCCATTCTCTCGGCCAGCGCAGCGACCAAAAATCCACCCGTATCGTCCACCACTAGATACCTCGTCCCCCCAGGTTGTTTCGGCTTCTTGATCTCGTCCATCTCCTCCTGCTCCGTCTTCGCCGGCGTCTCTGGTGCGTCAAGCTCAGCATGACCCACGCCACTATAGTGGACGTTGGCCCAGCAGCCCAAGAGGCCAACCATCTCCTCCCTCATCTCCAAAATCTTGTTCGCGTCCCTCTCGTACAGCGCATAGCTCCCGAAATTGCTCACGTCCAGCGGCAGAACTGTGAACCTGCGCAGGAACTTCTTCTCCTTCAGAAGCTTGTATTTGGCCATGCTGAACGTCGTCTTTTGGTCCATGCCCGTATGTGAAAGCATAAGCTTCGCGATCAAGTCCTTCCCAGAATCCGTACCATCACGTTTCAGGGCCTCGATCTCCTGCCATGTCAAGGTCTGCCGGGCGTTGTCGTCGATAATCTCACGGTTGGACCGCACCACAACGGCGCCGGTCTCGTTGTCGACCAGGCTGTACTCGATGCCGTCGGCAGCAGATATTACGGACTCTTCTGGGGCAGCGCTGTCCGGGCGGGACGACGATGGAGCTGCTGCATCTTCTTCTGCGAGGACGTCGGCGTGGAGTTCGGCGACGGGCACAACGCGCAGGCGTGTGAAGGCGTCGCTGGATGGACTCTTCTCATTGAGCTCATATGTGAGGTGGTAGGGACGGTGTATGATCAAATTGCTGGGGAAAGATCCATATCTGCCAAGGGAGATCATCCTGTGTACGCCGAGTTACTCGGTCAGCATCGTCAACAGGTCTGAGTGACGCCACAAGGGAGAAACGGAGCCGTACATGTTGGGAACGATCTGCAGCAGACGGTTGGTTCCATTGGGAAGTCGCAAAGCGACCCATGAGTTGGGCTCGATCAAGGAGTGTGTCTCCATATTCCACGCCCGCCGGTTGTGGTGTATGCCGTTGTGACGACCGACCTGCGTCGGAGACTCGACCAGAGGGAAAAAAAGTTTTGGAGCTGAGAGTCAGTTCGGTTGCTTCCGAGGCCCCCTGCTCGGGTGCCCCACCCTGAGGACATCTGGATTGCGGGGGAGCTTCAGCGTCCCACAGTGCACGTCATTCCCTGTTAACGTGATTGTGGTGCTCTGGAGCTCCAATTGTCCCGCCGCCTCGTCACCTCACATCCTTTCACTTCACCGATTCGAGAAGCTCAGCAATAATTGGCCATGCCTGAGAAGAGCACACTGGAAGGAGGCTGCCTCTGTGGCAAGATCCGGTACAGACTTGCTGTAGACGAGTCGATCTACAATGTAGTGTGTCACTGCTTCAACTGCAAGAGATCAAGCGGCACGCACATGGTCAATTCGAGCATCTTTCCAAAACAGCATTTTACCCTGACCTCGGGCACACCAAGAAAATTCCAGGACATGGACACAGACTCTGGACAGCCTTTATACAGGCACTTTTGTGGCGATTGCGGCAGCCCGACGCATATCACCACGCCTGTCGTGGAAGAGATCGTCTCTGTTCTTAGTGGCACCCTGGACAACGGGACTGACTGGTGGAAGCCGAACAAGGAGCAATATATCGAAACCAAGTCTCACTGGCTTCCCAACTTGTCTGTGTCCAAGAAGGATGGCGTCGTCGAGAGACATCCCAGAGGACCTCTGAAGGAACAGAGTTACGGAACTTGAATTGCAACGTCTAAGAAAGAATGCTGTATAATCTGACCCCTTGACCTCTTCAAATATTCCTCGCCTCGGATTTGGGGGGAAGGGGGCGGACTCTGGTGGCCTCATAATGACCTTGCGGTCTCTCTCCGTCTTTTTCTATTCTGCTGATCTAATGCAAAACAAGCAGGACTCAAACTGCAGTCAGAAATGCAACTTCTCGCATAGACCAGTCCAATAATAGCCACGTGGAAACAATTACCATCCCGTATGTCCGCCTCGGTCACTCAGACTCGAATACATGAACATCCCACCCACTATCTTCAATCTCGCCGGTATTTTTGAGAATTCCGCGCCGTCAAGTCGCCAATTGTGGAGTTGAATGCCACGTGGATGACCTCGAGAGATGCCTCAGACTGGCCATCCTCTGCCATAGTTCGGTCGGCGCCTCCGCTGAATTATCTCATAGCCGTGTATCAGCTCAATATCGTCAGGATCACACCTTGTGCGACTGTCTTGAAAGCGCCGAATTAGGATCCGGCACCAACAGGCAGTGAAAGGCACGACTCACCTTTAGAGGTCCAGTATCGCTGTATCACCCAGCCAAGTGGCGCGAGGATGGCTGTGAGGATCAGACTGACCAGCGGAATCACGGTCACTACTGTCCATTGCATCTTCACAATATGGGTTGAGATGCCTCTTCAGCGCACTCGTCGGTGGATGCACTAGGTGCTGTTTTTGAGACAAGTTGATCAAGATGAAGAGGACTCGCTCGGCCAGAGTTTCCTGGAGGCACTCTCCGCGGCCCTGCCCTCTATAAGATCACTCACCTACCTGGACTTGGTCATCTTGATCGATTCTCTCTTTTCCACGTCAACACCAACTCTCGCATCGAGGAGGGGTGGGCAAGGATGATGGGCAGTCGTCCGTCCTTCGCTATTGGCAAGACCCAGACAATTTCACAGCAAATCACGTCCGTTCTTTGGAGCCTCCGGATCACGAATGCAGGTCCCCAACGACTTGCATCTGTCTGGGGGTGCATACCTATTCAGATCTGGTCGGATCGGGCCACCCATACCACGACGAAGTACCGGCACTAGGGAAAACCACCCGACCCAATCACAGCCCCAAAGCCAGGAAGCAGCAAGGCATGGCAGCTGAATCCGGCAGCGTCTGAGACATGGCACATGTTGATGACCTGATGCCAAATATTCTAAGCGCCAGCATCGCCTCGTCACCATCCGTTGATACCCTTTGTGGGTAGCATCCCAACACCTCAAACGCTGCCATCCACGACCGAGTCATCACCATAATGGCCGTGACGCACTGGAAGAAGGTGTGGCGATTCAGGGAACAACAGGCAAGAAATCACAACTGCCGGGGCAGCCGCCGTTGAGAGCCTAGTGGCCAGTCTCCCATGGTTCGCATATGATCTACCGTGCATACCCTCCCGGTGGGCAAATAGGCCCTACGAGATGCTGTGCCAAGGTGCACTCCACATTCTTTCCTTACACGCCTGCACATCACCTTCGGCAGGATTCCCGTGTCCTCCCAAATGTCAGAGGGTGGAGGTAGAGTGGGATCATTGGCACGGAGGACATTCGAGGCAACCATCCCAAACGAGGAGTCTACCTGTCTCGGCTACCTGCGCATAATCCGATCTCGCTCATACGCCGATGCCCGTGGCCGACGTCGCGTTCCCTCTCCAGCGGCCGTACGTACAGTCGCCTTATTCCAAACCGAATGGACAAGCCTCCGGACACGAGCGGGTATTCACGCGTCAGAAAATCGTTCCCAAGCGAGATCACTCAGACACGAGGACACCTCGACCAGAATCGGACTTCTTCAATATGAAACACGAACATTGCGAACCGTACGGGCAGGCTTCTTCTCAGGGGTGTTTGTCTTCAGGGCCGATGGGCCGTCCGTCCTCGGCCTCTTGTTTGGCGGCGTCGAAGCGTAGTGATCGGCCGTCTCGGTCCGAGTTGGTGACCTTGTCTTCTTGCACGAGTGTGTCAGCTGAACGAATCCTCCCAACGAAGCGAACAAGGGCTTACATCACCCGGGCCCTGTGGTCTAAGGCCTAGTGTGTAGTCGTCACGGCTTGGCCCCCGGCTGGCCGGTCTTGAAGGTGTTACCGACAGGCGAGGAGCAAGTGCAACCGGCGGTCTTCTGGGTTCCGGCTCCCTAATGTAGGTGTCAATGTCTGGTGGTCTCATACTGCGGGGTGCAACTGGCGGTCTTCTGGGTTCAGGCTCCCTGATGCGGGTGTCAACCTCTGACGGTCTAATGTTGTGAGGCGTGACGGGACTGCGCTGATCAGCCGGGGGTGTCGGCGGCATGGACCTGGGAGACTCCGCGGCCGGGGCTTTTGAAGCCATTGTCTTTGACAACATTTTCCCCAACTCCTGGCCTGATATCTCAATGTTCAAGACGGACGCGACAACCTGCACAACCTGTGTCTGCTTCTCTGGGGACATGGCAGACGCGGCGGCACGACTTTCCAGTTCCAGTCGCGCCCTGTCCGGCTTGAGCTCAGCAATCAAGGCCTTGTCCCAGAGCTCCGACCGCTCTTTGCGGCTCTCAACCTCGTCATGCAGCGTTTGCAGGATCTTCTCCAGGATTGCCGTTCCGTTGCTGACCTCCTCGTCGCGCTTCCTCTTGCGCCATTTGACCAAAACCCTGTGCACCCGTTCTGTCTCTAGAATCTCATGGAAACTGCTGATTTCATCGAGAACTGGAATTTGTGGTTTGACCGGATCTAAAACTTGATTGCTGGTGCCGGTCTCCTGCTGCTTGTTCGTGATTGCCATGATGCAGGCGGCATGGGATGGCCACGGCCACGGCCTCGGGATGATGCTTCTCAAGAGGATATGGTTCGGCGGGATGCAATGATACTAAAATCCGGCGGAGCAAACTGAGGTACCGAGGCTTGTTTTGTAGAATGTTTGGTGCGTTTGCATGGAGCAATGGAAACAGACCCTATCATATGTGAGCAGTCATGTCATTTAGTACAATTCCACGGACACTAAATGACCAGAGCACAAGTGTGAGCAGTCACATCAATGTGGTCTGCATGTTAGGAGAGCAAACGGCCGCAGGCAGTCTTGCATGTCCTAAAACTGCACTTTTCTTTCAGGCTGCATCTCCTGTGGCACCCTAATGCACCCTCCCATGGCTGTGCTTGTCATCTTGCATAGTCGGTAAGTTGTATGAGATGGTGGATGATTACTGTGACTGAGATCTCTTTATTCAGGCGTTGCCTAAACAGGTCTGAATGCATGCCCGAGGGTGGCTAAACATCAGTCCCTGTTCGGCGATGCCGACTTGTCCTACACCAGTGATATCAGACGCAGTCTTTTTGCCCAGATTTTCCTTTGTGTCGGATCGTCGTTTTTGTTTCAATTGCCGTTATATCTGGACGCAGATATCTGGACGCCGTTTAGATCGCTGCAAATCTTGGAGCAAATTTCAAGATTGTCGCAACGGATCAATTATGTGGCATCCTCAAGCATATTTTTGCATTATATTGCACAAGTACTGGATCAACCTTTCAGCAACTTAATCCCGTGCTGGTATTGAGAACTCATAATCAGAGATTATCGTTGCCAACCTCCTACTCCGTGTACGTTCCTTACCTATGTACCTCTGTATTTTTACCCTTATATAGCTGTCGGCGGTCCTTTTCACACAGTGATAAACGCACAAAGACTTACATTTTGATATTTCAATTTGCTTGGGATTAATCAGACTGGCGAGTCTCCAAATTTAATTGCAGTTACCATGCATCGTAGCCTGCCTGCAATGCGGACACTTGTCTATAGCAACCATATAAGCAGACCGGCCCATCGGCAGTGAACCAGGTTAGAGAACAACTCATTGAATGCCTTGATATTGTTCAAATTGAGGGTTTCTTCCAACGCACTAAGGATCTAGAATTTCCACTCTTCTACGGATTGTCTCCCAGCTTGTATCGACCGACTGTCTAGAATCCATCACTCAGCACCCACAACACCTGCCGACAACATGTCTCCCAAACGGATCCTCCTGGCACTCATTACCGGCCTCCTGCTCACGGGTGCAGCGATATCAACTGGAGTTGAGACCATCCGTGCTGAACCCACGCTCCTGCCAAACTACCCTGTAAGCGGCATGTGTTTTTCACCCGCACCACCACTCTAACACTGTCCCACGCACAGTTCAGCACCATTTGCGGTGTTCCTGGCTACAGAGACAGTGGTACGGACCACTACGAGAGCCTCATCAGTCATCTCAGGGGCCTCAAAGGCAATGCCATACTCGGCCACCAACCTGGCGGGCGCTGGTGCTTCCGTTACAGCTGCCAGAACAACATCGGCGTGTACGCCTGCAACGACAACGAGTTCCACGATGTTCATGTCCCCTGGTCTCTTCTAGTTGAGTACGCAGGATACATCCACGGTCGTTGCACGATCCAGAGAAAGATCAAGGGTGTTTGGACCGAGAGGGTTCTGGGTCAAGCATTTCATCCACACGGATGGAACGTAATTGTGGGTATCAGCACTGAAGAGGGCTGTTGACGAAGTGGAAACTCATCAAGGCCTCCTTGCGATGCCTACAGGTATCAGATACTGTGAATGGGAAGAAAGTTGGTCACTGACCATTGATCTCCAACTTTCTGTGAATCAGTCGCCCGAACCTTTGCAGAGTCCCTTCCGTGCTAAACGTTACTCATTGACGGTCCCGAATTAGGAATTCACCTTCTAGGGGTCCATCACTACTTCCTCAACATGTCTAGATCAACCTTTCCCTTAGGTCTTCAGATTTGACAGGGCCCGGATGATAACGTCCAATTCACTGATGCTCCCAAGCCGAGTACAAAAGGCGGCCAAGTCCTCAGAATCTAGATTTCCTTCTAAGCCTCCTTTCTTAAACCACCTCTGCCCACTAGATGCTTCAGATCTATCACCAGATCAAGATGAGCAACAACAAATTGACTCTTAAGCAGAACCTCCTGGCACTTATTGCCGCCCTCCTCTTCTCCACCACATCGGCAGCCATGGACACTGCCCCCTCTGTCATCACTCTGACGGCAGGCACTGCTCCTTCAGCTCACGAAACCTTCTTGCCCACCAGGGACCCAGTAAGTGTCACCCAGAACCATAGCCTGCGATTACGCTGACTGACCCCAAGATCTCCATCTACTGTGAGGTAAACAACTTTGAGAGGTCCTATCTGAGTTCCTACGACGAGGTCGCAGACCACCTCAGGAACACGCCCGGCAACGCCACCCTGGGCAACAAACCGGGCGGGGGCTGGTGCTTCCGCTACAGCTGTACGAGCAACCTGGCCATCTACGGGTGCAACGACAAACAGGCCGACACGCAGGTCCCCTGGGCCACCATGGCCGAGTACGCAGATGCTATTCAAGGGAAGTGCACCAGCAAGAAGAGAGTTCATGGACACTGGAAGGAGCTCGCTCTGGGGCAGGCGTTCGACGCCGGCGGCTGGAACGTGATATTGGGCCTTGAGTCGGGTACCACCTGTTGATGGGTCAAGTCTCACCAGGGGTTTGTCAGGAAGCAGTGGGAGATTTTGAGAAGCAACTTTCGCACCGATGCGCGTGGGCCGGCTGGTGCTGCGAAAATCATTCAGGGATGGTGATCTCGTCAGCGAGGCAGCAATGACTGGTTGCGCTTCGGACTTCGTAGATTTGTTCAATGCACACCACGGCTTGAGGAGATGCACGCGTTTCTTGTCTGCAAATTCTTTATGTGATGGGCTGGGGTTGCAGTTTTCAGTGTGGTACCTGTTTCTCAAAAAGGTACAGCCACCTCCTACCGCTAGACCTCCATGCCATGGACTTGATTCCATCCTGATGAGATGGATGATAATGGTATCATCATGTACAAGTCTATTACTCCCTTGAACTCCGTACCGGTAACCTTGTTCACCTCTTTTTCGAAAAAGAGGATCTGCTCTTCTTCTGCACCTTTGCAGGGGGGAGTGCCTCGGTCTCGCTCTCGTCTTCCTCGGCGGAGTCCTCCTCGATATCGTCGTGATCCACCTCGTCCTCGTCCACCTCCTCCTCTGCGAATTCATCGACGTCCATATCATCCTCGTCCTCGTCACCTGACTCGTCCTCAGAATCGGATGCGACCCCGTTGACCACAGGGAAATCGTCATCCTCTTCGTCTCCTCTCCGCCGTGACAGCCCGTTCGACGTGGTGTCGTCCTCCTGGCCTTCAACGTAAACGACACCCTGCTCACCATCGTCGTCGTCGTTATCGCTGTCGCTGTCGTCCTGGTCCTTGCCGGATGCCCGGCGAGACTTGTTGCCACGGCGCAGGGTCATCTGTGCCTCCAGCATGTCCAGCTTGCCCTTCAACGCAAGCAAGCTGTTCAGGCCCCGCGTCCTCTCCTCCAGTACCCTATTCAGCTCGGCAAGCCTTCTCTGGATGTCTGGCTGGGTTGCCAAGGCGCCGCCGTGGCCAATCAGTGTCCATTGGACGAAGGTCATGAGGTTGTGTGCACGGCCAGGGCGCCGGTGCAGGCGCGAGGTGAGTTGTGTGAGCAAGGCCCCTGCCAGGCTTGAGTCTAGTCGCTGGATTGTGTTGCGGATGACTGTGGCATCTGAGGTGTGCAGGCAAGACTCGAGAAGGTCAGCGTCGTCTGTCCGCAGAGCCTGCGCAAGTACTGTGCCGATGGAAGAGGTGGAGGGAGGTGCTATTTGTCGCTGAGGGGCTGCTGTCAGGGTGGTGTTCGCATCAGTCGATTGCCGGCCACCAAGTGCAGCAGCGACGTCAACGGTCTCGTGGTTGCGGATCAGGTCGCCGAAAGTGGGCTCTGCACCCGATTCCTCGCCCTCCTCTTGCATCTCAGTGTCCTCGTTTCCCTCCAATTGTGGCTCACCGTCCGCTTGCGACCGGGTTGCCGGGGCTGTCTGCTTCTCTGCAACCTCGTCATCGTCCACGTCGGAGATATCATCGTAGTTGCTCTCAGAGTCGCTTGAGATCTCGATTGTTTCGACTTGTTTTGATGCCTTGGGCTTTGCAGGTATGGGCACTGTGACTGACGTTCGGCTCTCGTCTATCCTGGTGGAGTTGGGGATTTTGGCGCTCTGCTGGACTGGTGCAGCCACCTTGGCAAGCTTCCTCTTTGTGGCCATGATTGCGAATTAGGATGAGGCCCGAGGATTGTGAGTATTGTCGTTGCTTTTCGAGCGCGTCGGGCGACGAGAGCTCACAACGGAGGAGGGAATGGAGTGAGTCCTGGCAGAGATCGCTGGGCAGTTGAATTGCTGATAGGGCGAGCAGAGTTTGGGAGAGGTCCCAGCGGGAACTTTTTTGCAGAGGAACTTTTCTGCCCTCCATGAGTCTTACCGACTTCCCTTCCTAGCGCAAGTACCCACCCACCTGGCCCGAGCGCCCAGGTATTGTCCCATGCATTCAGTGCATTCACAATCCAACATGTCGGCCGAACATGGATGGATGGATTCAAGTATAAGTATTCATGGATGGATGCTGAATTTATGGATGGGTACAGTCACGGATGAGACAGTGTGGCGTGCCTGACTGCTCTGCTTTGCCTGGAGACATTAGAATGTCTGTGTTTTGTACCTAGGTCTCTCCAAAGACCACTTCAGTCGTGCTTCACTCAATAATGGTCAAAATGAGTGGCAAGAATACCTCCGAGTAATCTTCTAAGTAATGAGAAACATTCCATATGTCAGGATCCCTTTTCAGAAGACTCTGTTGAGAAAGCCCATGATGATTATTCCCTGGCTCGCTGAGTGAAGCCAAAACAAGATGCAATCTCGAGTTGCTGTTGCTCTGTACCAAACTGGATGTGCCAATGTGGATGAGTCAGCAGCATGGGACATGCGATAAGATAGCAGCAATAGGATCGCCTTGCTTTATCGCACGCGTCAGGGCGTCACGGTGGGAGTGCGACAGAAGCGAGCGACGCGGCAGAAGCGGTCCTTCTTGTTGCTCTTCATCCTCTCGCCTCCTGAGTCCACTGCTGCTTTTTAGTTAACCGGCATCTCCATCTTGATCTACCGTGCCGTGGCCATCGGTGCGGATCTAAGGATGGGCCATGCAAGACTAGATGAACGAACGCATTTTTACTAGCAGCCGTGCCGTCAAAGCGTTTGCACAAACTGTGGCGGGTTGAGGGCCGTGGATGGCCGAGGTTTGTCTCTGGGACTTTGCCTCTGCTTGACCAAGACGTCTGCCTGCATCGCTTGCCACGCAAGCCCTATGGATGTATCCTGGCCACCTACTTGGACTGGTGACTTCTGTGATAATGCTCCGTGCAGGTTTGCCTGCGCCACTCCATCCACTACATTGCTGTTGCTATCCTCGTACTGTCGAATCAGTCCTCCGTGCGCCAGGCTGCAACTTCGAGTCATACCGGACAGAGAAAGGTCCGATGGCACAAGTTGGCATGGTGGACTAGAGTGTCAGAGAACCGTGGGGTCGTAAATTCCCCATATTCCTGGGCGTCGCATAGACAGGCGGTCTACTGTGTAGGTAGCAGCATAACTAGAGAACAAGAATGCAGGTGTCGAAGGCGTGCAGACGTAGCGGCAGCCTGCTCAGTAAAAAGAGGTGCTAGTGTAGTGCTAGTTGAAATGAGAAGTTGCACGTCGACGAGACGGTTCTGCAGGGACCACCCTTTCCCGGCTCTGTCAAGAAGCCTGGCCGCTGGTCGCTGGTCGGGCTTGGTGGCACCCGCCTCAAGGGCAGCCCAATCACGAGCAGCGCTCAGAAAAGGAAAGAGCAATGGGAGCTGTCCCCCCTCCCCCTCATTGACCACCCCCCCTTGGAGCTGATTGCGCGCTTGATAAATAGGGTACCTCCCCCGCCCTCCACGGGCATGGCATGTGCTTGCTGCTACCGTTCTCGAGCTCTGAGCCTAGAAGATAAACCACCGGAAGCCACCATCGACCAGAGGTACGTCTCCTGATCCCTGCAGTCGCCCCACAACCTGTCCTCCCTCAGCCAATTGCATCGCCGCAACGGCTGGGAAAAACCAACCACCGAGTTCCCGCTGCTGCCGCTTGCCTCCACTTGGCGCGTCATTTCAAGGCTAGCCCAAGCTAAAATTGATTCACCTTTTGGCTCGTTGCCTTTTGCATTTTTGATTTTCAGCCTTCCTCTCTTCCTCTGCTCCCCCAGTCGCATCTCGCATCCCCCCAATCCCGCGCCGCGCCAAGCTATCACGAGCCTCCGACAAAAAAAACACCGGCGCAACCACCATCTCCCATCCACCACCACATTCACTCTACATTTTGTGCATGACTTGGTCGGTCTGAATTCCTGCCCACGTCGCTGCGCATCCCGCATCTACCGTTTTTGAGCCCACTTTTTTCCCAGCTTACACCCCTCGCACACCATCCCAAAACAGCCATTCGTGCACCGCTGTCGCAACGCGCCTGCCCCACAATTCCCGTCGCGCACATCTCAGTCACTCCGTCGCTTCCCGGAAGCCTACGCCCGATTAATCGCCACTTCCTTTTCATGTTGCGACGCGCCCGCTGAACCTTCTTTGCAGCCTCCGCAGTCCGCCCGAATGGCAGTAATGACGTCGCAGCCTGAACCCATCGCTCTCGACCAAAAGTCGCATTCGCTGGACATGGCTACCTCGGCAACGGCTGCGCTCCCCGACGAGCGCAAGAGCTTGGAGGTCAATGGGTGAGTGGCGCCCCAACCCACAACCATGCATGCCTGGTTCACCGTCTCCTGCCTTCCCACTGTCTGCCGTGCGCCTCCTCTATGTCTTGCAGTCTACGCGCTCTGCATGTAGATGAGTGGCGGTTGCCCGCAACCCAGCCCCTCCGTCCTGAAGCATCAAATACTCTTTTCAGGGGCCGGCAAACTAACGCGTCCACTCGCGCAGCCACGTTACACCCGTCGACGGTCCCGACGCGGCTGACAGTGCCACCACAAAAACCCAAGCGGATGCTGATGCATCCAGAGACGATGCGAAGAGCGCCGGATCTCCAGAGCCGAATCAGAACCAGAATAAGGACGCGTTTGCGACCAACCAACACATAACTGCCATGACACCGCCCACAGCTGAGTCGGCGGACGCGGCAGTTGAGTCGACAAAGCTCAGCATAGATGCCACCGAAAATGAGGTCAAGGACACAGATATGATCGATGCACCAGGTGCAACAGCCGAGTCCGCCCAGGCGCCTTCGCCCCCAGCTGAACCTGCTGCAAAGTCAACTCCGATCGCTGAGCAACCTGCGGAGTCGGCAACCGAGGAGCCCGCGGAGAATAGTGCGTCGGTTGAAGCCTCATCAACGACTGCGCAACCACAACCGGCTACCGAACCGGCGAAGGAAACCGTAGAGACGGGGGTGAGCAATGAAAATGACAAGGAGATGACTGAGGCGCCAGTGAAAGAGCCAGAGACTAAGACAGAGCAAGGAGAGGACACTCAAGCGACTGCAGCTAGTGATGCTGTCTCTCCAGCTGCCGCCGCGCCAAAATCCCCTAAGGATGAGTCCCAAGAAGCTGCTTCGGTGCCTTTGACAGTCGACACTAGTATGACCGATGCGCCATCGCAGAACTCGGCAAAGATTGCTCGGGAACGCGAGGAAGATGTCGACGACGAGCCCCTTGCAAAGCGTGTCAGGACCTCAGGAGAAGATGGCGCGCAAGCAAAGGCGGCGCAAGCGCAGCCTGCCCCGTCCGGCACACAGGACGCAATGGCCGTAGACCCACCTGCTGAGGTTCCGGCTCCCGCCTCCGGCTCCTCGACACCAGCGAAACCGGCGCAGGCTGGGGCGTCTGTGCCCTTGAGTGTGAACGGAAAGTCTCGCAAGTTGAATGACCCGGCGCTTGCCAACAATGCCATCACGGCCTATCAGAACAGGGAGATCAAGAAGGTCTTGGCCCTTGTGAAAAAGACCAAGAGTGGACAAATGTTCAGATCGTCGGTGCAGACACTGTGGCCAGGTGTCTGGGAGCAGTACCGTTCACTGATTAAGCGTCCTGTGGACATCAGCTTTATCGAACAGAACCTACGTGACAACAAGTACGCAGCCATGGCGGACTTTAGGACTGATGTGGAGCTCATCATTGAGAACGCCACCAAGTTCAACGGGTCCGATCATGACGTGACGAGGGCCGCCAAGGCAACGGTGGACGGGATTTATATCAGGCTGGCAGAAGTGCCCGCTGAGGAGCCCGCGAAACCCGTCAAGCAGGACGTCAAGCAGATGCCCACACGGCACGCCGAGCCCCGACACCACCAACCCCCTCCGCCAAAGAAGGAGTCTCGCCCTGCGGTGAGCTTACCTGCAGAGAAGGTTTCTGAATCGCCTGTTTTTGCTGTGCCTGCTTCCGGTATGCCCACCATCCGCCGAGACAGCACGAAGAATGCGGGCGACCGACCCAAGAGGCCCATTCATCCCCCCAAGAACAAAGACTTGGGCTTCCAGCCCAAAAACAACAAGAATAAGCGGAAGCCCGAGATGAAGTTCTGTGAAGAGGTTCTTAAGGACCTGAAACACAACAAGAACTGGCCATTGAACCAGTACTTCCTGGAACCAGTGGACCCTGTGGCTCTGAACATCCCCACGTATCATAGCGTCATCAAGCAGCCGATGGACTTGGGTACCATGACCGCAAAGCTGGACAGTGGAGAATATGAGTCGGCCAGTGCGTTCAGGGCGGATTTCCACCTCATGGTCAAGAACTGCACCAAGTTCAACCCAGAGGGCCATCTTGTCCACACAGCAGGGAAAGACCTGGAGAAGCTGTTCGAGAAGAAGTGGGCGGAAAAGCAGGCTTGGATGAGCAAACACGCTCAACCCGCGGCACCAGCAGCGGCCGCGACTAGTCCGCGTGGAGCTGCCAAAGATGACGAGGAGGAAGACGATGAGAGCGAGCCAGAGCAGGAGAACGCCGTCGATGTCCAAGAGGCTCAGCGGAAATTGGACCATGCCACGGCGCGGCTGAAGAAGGAGAATGATGACCTTAACAAGCAGCTCTTCTCCGACAACCCGGATTCGGCCTCTATTGACCTTAGCCGGACAGTCGTCCAGACCCTCCAGGACGAAATCATCAAGCGGCGGGCCGAAGTGAACTCGGCGCGAGAGAAGAAGCCCTCGCAGGCCAGCAAGCCATCCAAGAAGAAGGCGAGTGGTGGTACCGGTGCCGGGCCGAAGAAGGTTGCGAACAATGCGGGTCCACCCAAGAAGGGGGGCAGCGGTCCGCCCAAGAAGCTCGCGAAGAAGAGGCTCACAGATGAGGAGAAGGAGATCGTCTCGGATGCTATCGGTAGACTCGACGGTAACAGCCTCACGAAAGCTATTGACATTATTAAGAAGGACACCAATCTGACTGTAAGTACCCCACTCTCCCCCTCCCCCCTGGACATGGCTGACCGTCGATGCTCCAAGGAGACCGACGATGACGAGCTGGAATTGGACATGGAGCAGCTCAGCGACGAGGCGCTAGTCAAGCTCTTTGACCTGGTGTTGAAAGCCTTCCCGAGTTATAAAGAGCAGTTGAAGAAGTCCGAGCCTGCGCCTGCCCCGGCTCAGAACTCCCACGCCGCAAAGACGGCGGCGAAGAAGAAGAACAAGCCCATGGGCAAGGCCGAGCAAGAGCGCAAGCTCGAGCAGCTGAAGGCACTCAAGGACTCGTACAAGCGCCCTGGAAGCGGTAGCCAAGAGCCAGTGCCGTCGATCGAGCCCAACGAGACCGCACAGGCTGGCCACCGACATGATGACAGTGACGATGCAAGCTCTTCGGAAGAGGAGTAGCTGCTATCTGTCGGCTGATTGCCATTGCTTGGCATGCGGTTTCTCGAGGGCGAACAAACTGCTGAGCTTGGATGTGAGGGCGGACGCTCCTCGCCGGGGTTGACCTTGCTGGGCTTTTCAGGCTCGCCCTGAGCCCTCTTGGAGCGGGTTCAGACTTATGGCACCACAAGGTGACGGTCGGAGAACACCTCGGACGTGGTAGCTCATAGGTGCGCCCCACCAAACCCGTGTAGAAACACTGTCCATATTCATGTATAATAGTCTCGTCGGCCGGCGCACCGTGGCAAGGCTCAGAGAGCATGTCGATGGCGTTCGGGGAGCTGTCGCTGAGCTTTGGGTTTCCTCCTTTTCCCGTCCGGGGCTGGCTCTCTCTACAGAGGGCTAGAGGGGTGCGAAATGTTGATGAATGATGAACAAAAAGGGAAGAAAGGCGCGGCTTTATTCGTGTGCGCAGCATTGTAGGCGCATCGATCGGCTCATACCCTCACAGGGCGTTTTATTGCGGGAAAGAGGCGACATTCGAGAGGATAGGCTTGCTGCTCGCGGAGGAATTGAAAGAAAAAAAAACATTTATCAGATCAGAGGTGATCCCACGTGTTCGTGTGTACGTTCTTCTGCCTCGTGGCAAGGTGTATTCAGCCGGTGCTCTTGAACGTGACTTGATTTCGTAGGGATGTCACTCGGTTGTCGTGCACCATTGTGCAAGCCGCCGTGTGTGCACCTGGCCAGGTGGACGAGTCACCTTCGGCAGGTCTCGCTGGAGAAGACACCGTCTCCACCGATTGGTCGCTTCGAGCTCGATTTCCCCCCCGTCCGGCCGAGGGGTCGAGGAGTTGAGAATGGGGAATAGCATTCCCATGAGATGGTTGCTGCCGATGTCTCCTCACGCGGCACGCATGCGTCAGACTGCAGCGACCGGTGATGTACCCGTGCTGGCGTTTTGGCCCCTGGCGACGAACTGTACGACCCACGACGCTTTGAGGCGTCGGAAGGCGTCAAGACGCATGATGTGTGCACTGAGACTGAGCAGGGTAGAGGAGAGTCCTCCCTCCTCTTGTTGTTGTTGTTGTTGTTATACCCAGCGAGGCATCGTATTGAGAGATGGGCTGTCTCAGGGCTGGAAGAGCGGCGCAGAATGGAGATGCGCTGACAATTTCCTTGACCCCCATCTTGGCAGCTAGGGCGTGGGAGATTTGCGTCATGCCCCCCGGCTTACCGAGCCGGGAGGTGCTGGAGATTAGGGGGTGTGGTTTCGGGCGCATGGTGCCAGATGAATGTGATGAGGTGGGCATATCCGGCCCTTCTGGGGAGGGCAGATTCATGGCCACAGTCTAGCTGTGTCTGTCTGGTTTGTGGGATCAGATTCTGAAGGGGGAGAAGGAGGCAGGTGGGGGTCAGAGGAAAGGTTGACTGATGATGGCGGTCGCTGTCTGACCTGAAAAGAGGTGCTCGAGCAATGTTCAAGGGATGGATTGCGTGTGGTTCGAAATGAAAGCCTTGACAACAAGGAAGCCAGAGAAATCTGGTCGAGAAGAGGGGGTGCGAAACAAGACAGTGAGTGCGGTGCACAGTTCAGTCGGCACATTCAGGTCAGCTCGGCTCACTTCATTTCTTCAATATGGGCTTTGTGAAAAGTGATGGATTTGTGATGCCTGGTGAGAAGAAGCGGGGCTGGGCTTGGGTCCAACTTGTCCCACGGCCCTGATGGCCTGGGGCACAGTACCTAGGTAGCCTGGCAGGCCTGGCAGGCCTGGCAGAGCAGAACAGAACAGGTGGGTCAGTGACCACCCCGGGGTGTTTCCCCAACATTCGGCACCTCGTACGGAACAATATGCTGGCGCTCATCTTAGGCATGGTCTGCACAGTGAGGGGTGAGGCGGGCGGGGCCTCTGCTATTCTGCACTGCTTGACAATGGGGAATACCCCATATAGCCTAGCAAAGGTCATATATCACAGGCACGTGTTGGAGAATAATGAAGTGGTATTTTTGGCTGCCGAGACCAGAGGAGCTCTGCGAACAGTGCCCTCCAATGCAAGACAGGTGCAATGCTTAGAACCTGGTGAGGACAGCGAGACGGCAGACAGAAGCTAATAAGTTTCAAGAACACAGATGTTTTACAAATGAATACAATCTCCTGGACAAGGCCTGAATAGGCTGAATACCTAAGTTGGGACCTATACAAGGGATGCCTACAGTTGGCACACACTCAATTCCACCTCCACGGATGTCCGGGCCTGATGGGATCGGACGGGATGGTGTGAGCGATGGGACGACCCGCGCTCGACGTGGGCCACATGTGCCCGGTTGTTGGAGACACGGCCATCGGCATACGATCGGCATACGAGTACGATCGCTTCCGACACCAACAAACACGCTGATTGTAGACTTAAGCTCGCCTGGGAAAGGCGAACGGCGGCGGCTCATCGAGTCAACCGCCGGCGAGCACACTCGTGGTTGGCTGGCCCATCTTCTCCATGGGTCTGGGTCTATCAATCCAGTTCGTGGGTGAGGGACCGGACCTGTTCAGGAGCATCGCTCCCGGACACAACCGCCTCCGCAGCCAGTCTGCCAGTCAAGACGGAGCTCTGAGACCTCTGACGACCGGGCTAGTTTGGTCCGATGTCCGACAATACTGCAGGATTACAATATGCTACTCACTCACATGTGCAACCTGCTCGCCGGCTACATATAAGTAGGCTGGTCGTGCAAGGCCCGGCCGCAAGTGCCATAGCTGATCAACCAAGACCCAAACCTATCTTCCTCTTGTCACATATGAGCCGCCCATCTCGGTGCAACGCTGTATATTGGTTACCATGTTAGGACGCGCCCTCCTTACCCTCGACAGCCTTGGGCTTCTCTTCGGTGCATGGGTAGCAGATATGAACCACACCCATCAGCGAAACCCTCGCTGGCCACCCCATGCGAAGTGAGTATAGCACACCGTGGCCCTACTTACACCCGATGAAGAACAAAGTCCTCACAGGCGCCCTGCAGATTCCACAACGCGCAGACCATCGGGCTCAGCACGGTGCTGGGCATAGCCACGTTGTACCTGACCTGGAGGCCGCTGCTGCTGGGGCCCTCGCCCGCCATCGACCGCTACTCGCTGCGCCTGGCCGCCTTCACGGGAAGCGCCTACTGGCTCACCGGCCTGACCGCCATCTACTTCCCCGGGGCCGACGGGCTCGACCCCGAGTTTGGCGGGCCCGGCTTCCCCCAGAGGCCCATCTTCTTGTTCTTCATGATCGCGGGTCTGGCCGGTTCATATCTGGAGCTGTGTTAAGAGGTGGCCGAAGGGGATACTTTCCGGTTCAGTAAGAGATTAACACGATCTTTTTTCTACGGGATTAATATGAAGCTATATACGCATGTGTGTGTGTGTGTGTGTGTGTGTGTGTGTGTGTGTGTACATATGCCATGAGCGTGCAGGCTGGGCGAGTGAGTCTCTGCACACTGACCGAGGTAGCCTACGATGGCTGGTGGGGGAGGGGATGGTCATGCATGTAGGGATATTTGTATCAGGCGTATTTGTGAGAAATAGAGGCAGGTCTGTGATCCGGCAGGTCGAGGCACGAAGCATGTTTGATATGATATACACAACATAGTGGTCCACGTTGCTTATACTCGGTGGCTTCAGCATGCCCTCTATCTCAGCTCCCCTGCAACTGCGCCACGTCCCCCCACGGCACTGAACCAGGGCGCTCCACAGCCGCGCAACTGCAGCCGCGTCCTCCCTTCCCACCAGTCAGCTGCTACGGGGTCCGAGTATTTCGCATTCATTAATTTCCATTAAAATGATGGTGAGATGATGACGGCACCCCAGACACTGCTGGCCCTCCTCGGGCCGCTACTATTCGCCCAGACGCTGCCAGTGTCAGGAAAAGACGGACACACAAAGTACGAGCCAGATACGGTGTGTGCTTGGACATTGTGCCCTCGGTTCAGGACCGACCCGACACGGCCTCGGTGTGCAATTCGTCAGCCGAGGGGCGTTGCACCGTCCAACGTCGTCCATTGAGGCGCCTCCCGGCCGTGTCGCTCGTGCCCGCTTTCCCGCGAACCACAAGGTCGACATATGGGGAATAGCCGTCTTTAAAAATACAACCCACTTGCCATCCTCACCAGCTCAGCACGCGACACTCCCAGGATGTTAGGCTTCGGCTTGTGGGGACGCATGGCTAAGCACTCAGGCACTCAAGCATCGCTGTCTGGCAGGACGGGATGCTGGGGTCTCCGACTCAGGGGTCTGACGACGGCCAGAGGGACGCTTGATCAGTGAAAGGTTTGAGGACGGATCCACCGGTGACGACGCTCCTCCCCCCTTGCGGGGTTACCGCCCACCAAGAATCCGATCCCCGATGGGACTGTCGACTCAATGGGTTGCGCGGGCCCTATCCCCCCGGCACATCAGACACTGCTGAGCCGCGCTCCTCGAACCCGCCCTCGCAGGAACCCACCCTGTGCGCCTGTGTCGCGCAGGGCTGGGGCCTGTGTTGGATGCTGGATGCTGACAGCCTGGGCCAAGGAATCCGTGTGGGTTCTTGGCTTGCTGATCTCTTCTGCCGTTGTACAATACATACAATCAATGTGCCTCCCAGCGTCTCGAACAAAACCCCATTGTGCTCCTCTTGGCTTCTGCTCGCTTCCCTCCAGCACTCCGCCTTTCCCTCTGGCAACACCACCATTGTCTCCGTGCTTCCTGGGCCCCATCTTCTTGTTCCCGGGTCTCCTCCCAGGCGTCCTACCCCTCGAGCACGCGACCTGTTGCCTTTCCTGTACGCCCCACCACGTCACCACACTCGCCTCGCCTAACATCTTATATCCCGACCTTCCGGAAGTCGCACCAGTCCAAGAGGGCTTGGCAGCCGCGCGAACATCACCGGTCGGCGTCTCTTGGCAGCCGATGTTACAGAGCATCAACCGGCCTCTCACTGCGCACCCCGCCAATTTCTGAGCCCTGGTTTCCCACGACGAGCCACGGCAAGGCTACCAGAGGCGAAAGACGATTAGGGTTTGTCAGCCTCTCATTCGGTCAAAAAAAAAAAAATAGAGCCCTTATTCCGGGCTTCTGTTTTCCTAGTGTCACACGTTGCAGTTCAGATAGGACTAGATGCTGAAGTCGCAAAAGGAGGCCGACATGGCCCAGCAGGAAAGCTCCGGGAATCGCCTGAGAGATACGCCATGCGTCCAATCACTTCTCGGCTTCTTCTTTAACAAGGGCGTTAGGGGCGGCCCCAAGATTTTTCTGAATCTGGCCGGCGTGCTCTTTGCCCTGCTACTAGTTATAAAGCTCATGCCACAACGGCTGAGCGACAGCGCCTTGAACTCTATGCCCCACGATCTCTGGAAGGGGGAGCCCGAGGAAACGGCAAAGACAGATAATGCCGATGATGGCAGCATACCTGGCGGGTTGAGGATAGTCGTGTTCGGGGAGAACGACATCGGCACGCCGATCGGCGTAGATCAAGAGGTCGAGGGATCGAAGTCGTGGACTGAGGCGCTTTGTGATCAGGTAAGTTGTGCCACAATACCCTCCGAGTTGACACCACACTGGGGCAAACTCTAAACTTTACTCCCTGTTCTAGCTGGAGTGCTCCAAGCACATCTCCATGGCGCCGTCGTCTGATTCGCCTGCGTGGTCTGTCAGTTCCAAGACGCTATATGCCAACGGTGTGGAGAGCGTCCTCAACGAGACGGCTGAACGGTCCAGCCCTGGCCTGGATTACTCGTACTTGTCAGCGCATTATGCCCCCAAATGGCAAACACTCGACTTCATGGACCAGGTCGACCGGTTCCTCGCCATGCCCAGGCCACGCCACGCTCCAAAAGAAACGCTGTGGGTCTTCAACTTTGGCTTCTGGGACGTGTGGTCGCTATCGGCCCTGCCGATCCCCGCCGGCAAGGCGGCAGCAGACGCCATGACGAGAGATTTCTTCGAGCAGGTCGAGCGTCTGTACGAGGCTTCGACGGACCCCCGGTCGATTGCCTGGTCAGATATCCAATACACCCCAGCTCCGCCCGAGCCAGAGACCAGCGCCGAAGCAGGAAACGAGGAGGCACCCTCCGAGGGACCGACCGAGAAGAGGGGCGAGGAGAGTGCCGGAAATGAGCCGGAAGCGGGGCTCAATGCTGAAGACACGACCGAGTACTTTCGACTGCTGATCCCTCGCGTCATGGACCCGTCCCTGCTGCCCGGGTGGCGCGATCTCAGGGCGCAGCTCCCCAAGGTCCACTCCAAGGCCGAGCAGATGCGCAACTCGGCCGAGCTGACGGAGCACTGGAACGACCGCATCGTCGACGGGCTGGTGGAGTGGGTCAGGAAGGAGAACAAAAAGGCCGGCGAGGAAGAAAACAA
The DNA here is from genome assembly GCA_021399435.1 of Diaporthe sp. PMI_573. Classification (NCBI taxonomy): domain Eukaryota; kingdom Fungi; phylum Ascomycota; class Sordariomycetes; order Diaporthales; family Diaporthaceae; genus Diaporthe; species Diaporthe sp. PMI_573. Next base: position 791,437 of record JAJTUP010000015.1, on the reverse strand, counting down.
GGAGAGCAAGAGGGCCGAACCAGAAGCCGACAACGCACATCCGTCTCCCCTCGCAGATGCTCCCACGACCCAGATTGAAACCCAAGGCAAGAAGGTCGACAAGACGCCGCCCCAGAACAGGCCCAACCCGGTCCGCGACGGCTTCGCTTACAACATGGCCAACTACGTGCTGGACGCCATGGTGGAGCGGCAGCTGCGCAACGCACGGCTGCGGGACGGGTCGGGGCGAGGTGACGGGCCGGTCGAGGAGGGGTTCCGCGACGTGTCCAACTCGTGCGTGGAGCGCGTCGACACGGCGCTGGTGGCCATCGCGGTGCAGAGCGGCGTCCGGTTGGAGATCCCCAACGAGGAGATCGGCGGGGACGTCCAGGTGCCCAGCGCGACGAAGCCGGAGAACCAGGAGCTGCACAAGGAGCAGGCCAGAAAGAGGATGGGCAAGCGTGGTGAGAATGACGAGGAGAAGAAGGAGCCTGTCGACCTGGCGGCCAACGCGGCAGACACGATCAAGGTGTGCCAGATACCCAGCGACTACCTGTTCTACACGCCGTTCGCCCTGTCGCAGAAGGCCATCGGCGAGATCGCCGTGCAGACCGCGGACATGATCCGCAACAACGAGACGATCAGGGGGAAGATACAGGCTCAGATGGACAAGGTGAGTCGAGTCGGGCGGCTCCCCGATGTTGTTTCCTCTGCTTGACCAAGACTGCGTACTAACTAGAATAGATCAACGGGTCATGATCGATCGTGATGTCGTATGGGGTGGCTTGACGTGCGGCAGCAGATTTCCACCTGCGTGTCTTGGGCTCTCAAAATATACGGGACATTGTATCGTCATATATTGCATTGGGCGGTGTTTGGGGCCGTGTTTACTGGCAGGACTCCGGTTTTGGTTGTCCGTGTGTTTCGGGGCGTTGAGGTCGACATGTACCTATGTCGCATTTGGTTTTAACACATTGATAAGAATCCAAGCCATATCACTATATAGATTTTATTTATGTGGCGTGCCTGTCTTTTCATTTCCACAGCTGGGCTCCGAGGGCCTGCAGACTCGGGGTTTAACCCTAGCGCGTGGTTGAATGACCGGCTATCGGGATCCACGACGCATTTCAGGGTCCGGCTTATCGTGGTAGACAAAACGTCACACGAGCAAGCCACGAGTTCCCCCCCTTACAACCCCTCGTCACCATCCCACCAGATATGCCTTCACTCCCACAACTTAGACCGTAGACAAAGACAAGAGGGCCAGATAAGAATGAGCCCGTCGCCATCCTCATCCGGACTTCTACCCATGCCTGGAACTCCAGCCTGGCGCGCGAGGATCGCCAGCGTCTTCCGCAATGCCGACGCCCACGTCCTGGTGGCCTTCTGGCTGTTTGGTACGCCCACGCCGCCTCTTTCTTGACACGTCTTGACACGCGCAGGCACACACAAAGACACACGAGCAAGAGCATGAGCTGATGGTTCTCCTCCCTCTGCCACAGGCCTCGTCAACAATGTCCTCTACGTGATCATCCTGTCCGCCGCGCAGGACCTGATCGGCAACCTGCCCAAGGGCATTGTCCTCCTGGCCGACGTTATGCCCTCCTTCGTGACCAAGCTCGTCGCCCCGTACTTTATCCACCGCGTCCCTTACTCCGTGCGCATCCCCATCTTTGCCGGCCTCTCCGCCACCGGCATGCTCCTCATCGCCCTCACGCCGGCCACCGGCTCCGTGCCCCTCAAGATGCTGGGCGTCGTGCTCGCCAGCCTGAGCAGCGGCGGCGGCGAGCTGAGCTTCCTCGGCCTGACCCACTACTACGGCCACATGAGCCTCGCCGCCTGGGGCAGTGGCACGGGCGGCGCGGGGCTGGCCGGCGCGGGCCTGTACGTGATGCTCACCACGTGGATGGGCTTCAGTGTCAGGGACAGTCTGCTGGCGTCCGCCTTCCTGCCCGCCGTCATGCTGCTCAGCTTCTTCGTCGTCCTCCCCCAGGGGCCCCTGCGCCAGAGCGCCGCCTCCAAGAGCTACGAGGCCCTTCCCGGGCGGGACCTGGCCGACGACGACGTCGACGACATGCCCGCGGGCAACGCGTCGTCCAGCCTGCTGGCCCCGGGACCCGCCGTCGCCACCACGGCCTACTCTGCCCACCCGGAGGGCCAGCACGGCGGGTCGCTCGTGGCGCACCTGAGGCGCGCGAGGGCGCTGGTGGTCCCGTATATGCTGCCGCTGTTCATGGTCTACGTCGCCGAGTACACCATCAACCAGGGCGTCTCGCCGACGCTTCTGTTCCCGCTCGAGTCGTCCCCCTTCTCCAAGCACCGCGACTTCTACCCCTTCTACAACTTCCTCTACCAGGTCGGCGTCTTCATCTCCCGCTCGTCGACCCCCTTCGTGCGCATCCACCACGTCTACATCCCCTCCTTGCTGCAGGTCGGTAACCTCGTCCTGCTGACGCTGCACGCCCTGCTCAACTTTATCCCTTCCGTCTACATCGTTTTCCTCGTCGTCTTCTGGGAGGGCCTCCTCGGCGGCGCCGTGTACGTGAATACATTTGCCGAGATCATAGAGAACGTGCCCGTGACGGAGCGTGAGTTCAGCCTCGGCGCGACGTCCGTGGCTGATAGCGCTGGCATCTGCCTGGCTGGCTTCATCAGCATGGGTGTGGAGGTGTGGTTGTGTGACTGGCAGGTCCGTCATGGGAGAGACTGGTGCAGGAACATTGAAGTGGGCTGAAGACGGCCGTTGGATGTGTGACACCTTCAGTCACAGGGCTTGCCTCTAGTCTCAATTTCACAAATACCCTCAACAGGGTAGAAGCATAGAAGCTCAACTGAGCACTCAGCCCACATTCACTGCTCACGACAGGAACACCCCGTGAGATCTCAGGGGTGGTTCGAAAAGGTGGGTATATTGTCAATGGATGCCTAGTGAAAACACATCCCCAACGCCTGCCGTACCCCCAAATCCCGCTCGTTCGCCCCAACCGCAGCCCAATAGTCTTCACCTGGCCTCCCTGCGACACCACTTCTCCGTCCGATGGACGATATGCAGGCGCGGCGCCGTCCAGCCCGGGTCCTCCTCCTCGGCCCTCCGGAGCGCCGCCCGCACCAGGGCCCATATGCGCTTGACCTCGTCGCGCTTCAGCCTCCTGAGCCCCTTGAGCGTCGACGGGTCCGGCCAGCCGTGCTCGTTGAAGTCCACCAATAACGTGAGCAGCCTGAGCCCGGGAAACTTGCGGACGAACCTCACGCCCTTGTCCACGGCCGAGTCGACCCAGCACGGCCGCAGGCCCCAGTTCATGACGAGGCTGCGCAGGCCCGAGCATGCCGACACCTCGGCGTCGTTGATGTCATCTGTTCCCCCGCTCGTCGAATCAGCAACCCGGGTTAACGAAATGGGGAAGTGATGCGCCTTGGAAAAGCCAAACTCACAGCCTCGGTACACCCATATCGAGTCCCTATCAAAGTCCATATACACGCCCTCGTCCTCACGCCCGGGCGTCCGGACAAGCTCATACTTTGGTGGGGCGACACCACTCGCCGCCCCTGGCGTCTGCGCGACCAGGAGAGCCCTCGACTCGGCGCAGGCCTGCAACACCGCCGGCACGCCCCTCTGCAGGTTGTACCTGAACTTGGCGTTGTTCCACGTCCTGGGCACGACGGTCGGCTCGGGGACGGCCGCCTCCCAGATCAGGTAGCGGATCTCCGGGGGCAGGCGCTGGAACTGTGGGAACTGGGACGGTTTCTCCTCCGACCTGGCAGAAGTGCTGGCCTTTGGTGATGGTGTGAGGGGGCCGGCCGGCGCCTCGACCTTGTCCTCGCGGAAGATGTGAAGGATGTCCGGACTTATATACTCTTCAACGTTGGGCTTTATCTCTGACACTGAGAAACTGCTGGCTCTTTGGCACCCAGAGGCTTGTGTGCTGGCCATCTTGACTTCCTGGGAACCCTTGTTTGGGTCGGGTGTAGTAGATAATGGACTGTCGAGGTCAGTCATTGGAATGTGTCCCAGGCGGCTTGTTTTTCTTGTGATGCTGCGGTGGTGTTGCGGCGAGAAGCGGGAGTCTTGTGTCTGATCTAGTCTAGATTGCCGTATGATACCCCTTTCATCGAATGAAGTGTCATATATGGTTGCACATTGTAATGACAGAGAATATACGGACTTTCAAAATGGGCTTTCGTAGCAGCAATATAGGAGAATCAACGAAACTAAGTAAGGCACTGCCTTATTCAATATGACTAAATTTAAAGTCGTGCAGTTTGGGCCGTGGTCGACGTCGTGAGTCGAAAGACTCGAGATATGAGTGGTAAAGCATTGGGAGGGGGGGAAAAGTCCCAAAGCACTCATTATAACACCACAGTCAATCTCTAAGGGGCTTTTCTGGGAACAGAAAACCAAATCCATGCAATCATCCACCACCAGTGCGTCCCGGTTCTTCCCGGGAGAGTAAGTGGACGGACAGCAAACATGCCCTGCTGGAGTGCTGTTTTTTGCCCCTGATGCAATCTGCAGCAAGGAGGCCAGTCGATGACAACAGAGAACGGGTCGTGCTCTGATCTGGGCCCCAGGGAGGAAAATGGTGCCACCGGGGCCAAGGAGTGCGGTGGGTTATCAGGCCAGACCTTGGAACAGACAGGCGCAGGAGTATTTGCAGGGCTGACTGGGCTGACAACTGACTTACCCTGCGCTGCTGTAGCACCTGTGATTTCTTGACACGCCAGACACGGACACTCCCGAGTCATACGTTGTGATTGCACCTGGGGGCCTATGTTTATTAGCCCTGAAATCTTTGACCTGTCCCTCGTAGAATTTTATGCAAGCCTTTCCTGTTGGATGTGCGGCTTTCGGCCCGTCTCGCTGGTGTGGAAACATGACTTGGCGAGTTTGGGACGGCCTCTCTTGTTTTTCTTGCGCTGACGCAGCCAAGAGAGTCCCACGGGAATAACGGGGAATGGGAGCTGATCCCCTTCCGTTGCGGCTCCTCCAAGCGGCCTGCCTGGCAGGCCTGGGCATACATGCAGGCATGACAGTCGCCAACCTCCACTGACATGGCAGTCTGTTCTCCGGTCGTTACATGCGAACCGGACAAGACGGCCATGCAATGCAAATGCAAACCTCGCACAACTCAGCAAGTGTTGACAAGCCCTTGGCAGTCATCGGCCAACAAGGATCGATTTTGTTGAAACTGTAGACTAGTTGTCAATCATGCAACGGCATTGCTGATCCGAAAAGATGCTGTGGTATTAAGAACGGCAAGATCCGACCGATCGGGTCCGGCCTGCGAGGGTTAGGCCCCGGTAGTTCCGCCTCCGTTACTTTGACCTGCGCGAACAAGACGACGGACGCACCACCACCTGCGGTCTCGATCCAGGATCAACTCACCATCATCAAACAACACAATGCCTTCGATCCGCCTCTTCCCTCGGCCCTCAAGCCTCCGCGCAATCCGCAAAGCAGCCCTCCTCACAAGACCATCATCAGCACTCCGACCAACACAGTCACCAATACCAGCAACCCCCCTCGCCCCCGCGCGCCCCTACTCCTCAGCCTTCCAACGGGGGCCCTCGCCCCCACGCCTGCCCCCAGAGCAACAGGCCGAGTTCGAGCGCCTCCAGCGCGCAGTGGCAGACCGCCTCGCGGACCCGACGCCCCTCCCGCATGAGCAGCCCTCCGTCTCGCCGGCCTCGACGACCCGGCACACCACCACTCCGGACACTGCGGCGGCGGCTGCGACGTCACCATCAACGACAACATCACCGCCACAGGCCGACGAGCCCGCCACGGGAGGTGTCTGGCGTGGCGCGCCACCCGAGTTCGATGGCGAAAAGAACCCAAGGACGGGCGAGGTCGGCGGGCCAAAGACCGAGCCGCTGAGGTGGGGCAGCGCCGGCGACTGGAGCTACAACGGCCGCGTGACTGACTTCTGAGCCGCATGCGAGAGAGAGGAGGCAGGAATGTGCGAGTGGATGGATGAGCAAGGTCCCCCAAAAGCTGGCGCATCTGGTGGCCACGGGCATGTCTGCCTGCCTGTCTGCCGACGCATATCAACAACCCTCGGACACAACTGTCCTGTGGCATAGAAGGGTATTTATTACTATCGGTATAACCATGGCCGGGTCAACCCAGACAGGAAAGACTTCATTCGACCGCGATTTAGAAGCCACTTCTTTTCATCACCGGCCGTTATAATCCAAACACATAGCCAGCCCCTGTAGATTAGCAAGCTCTTTTGGGAAATCGACACGTCCTCTGAGAGAGTGTTCTTCGTGGTATTCGTAGCTCGTGTACAATAGTACAGAATATTTTTCCAGCACATGCCCGTTTGAGGGCCGAATCAGGGGCGCGTTACATGCTAAGCCCAGCTGCCATCCAAGCCAGCACTTCATAGCATACCGAACAAAACTGCTGCCAGTGCAGCCAGGCTGCTCATGCCCGCAGGTATCTTTAAACCCCAGAACTAATCCAAACGCCACATGCTGTCCTGACTTTTGGAAGACAAACAGCAATGCTTCTAAGTTCAACAACCCATGCCTCACAGGCTGCTCCTCACCTAGGGGGCCCCATCATGTATGTGTCTGGATCACGCTTCCGCAGGAGGCGTTAGCCTGCTGGCAACTGTTGCCACCGCCGCTAACGTGGCAGCGGCGTTGAGAGCCGCCGGCACGTTTGGGTCATCCCCTGCCCCGCTCACATCACCGACGCCGCTGTCGTCGTCCCGGTTGTGCTGCTCATTTCGGTCTGCCTCTCCGCCGTTGCCGACTTGCCCCTCGGCCAGGCTGCCCCTTGCCCTGCTCCCTTCAGGGCTGTCATTGTGCGGCCCCTTGTCGTGTCCACTACCGTTTCCAGCATCCTCAAGTGACCGGTTCTCCTTGTCACCTGCACCGTCTGCTGCTTTCTTCTTCGGCGCCAACGATACGATGCCGCTGCCAGTATTGGGGACTACCCTGACCTCGAACGCCCTGCTCATCTCAACCTCCTGCATCGCCTTCCTCATCCTGTCCCGTCTCGCCTGGCCGCGAAGCCTACTCTGCGGGGCTGCGCCGTTGGTGACGAACCGTACCGACCTGATCATAAAGCTGAGCCCGTCGTGGCTGGACCGTTGTCCGTCTCGGCCCAACTTTCCACCCCATTCCCGGCTCTTTACCCCAAAACGTACCGTCGACACATACTTCTCCAGCTTTGGTAGAATCTGGATCGTGACGTGCATGTCTCGGCCTTCAGGTGCCTGCACCGGCCCTGTCGCCAACGGTGCTTCCAAAAAGTCCGGGTTCCTCTTTTGCAGCGCATCGGCCGTCTCCTTGCCTCGGCCTTTTCTGCTGCCTTTGGCCTCCTTGATATCCGCACCGATGCCCTCATCAAGCCCCAGCAGGTTGACATCGACATCATCAGGCCACTCGCCCCGGACCCAACCACCATGAATGCAAGCTGCCACGACATCTGAATCGTCTGTGTACACATCGGTTCCCCAGAGAGCCCGGCGCGAGGTGATTTCCGCTCTCGCAGACGGCTTAAGGTGCTGCTTCCCAACCTTGACCATCAGTGTGCTTCCTTCCTTGCCTTGGATCGTTGACATCGGTAGAGGCTTGGGCGTAGATTGGTACGCATGCCGTGCTTGTCGGCTACTTCGACCGTCGTATATCCGAGCCGGTTTTAGAATGACCTCGTAAATCCAGTCACCGAGGTGCTCACGTGGCTTGTGGGACACGCTCTCAATGATCGCCTTGTTCGAGATGATACGCTTCGGTCTTGGCGGGATAACGACGGGAGCATTTGGATGGTTCGTGATGGGCTGGGCGTTTGGTTCCCTGATTTGACCGTGAGCGCTGGCTCTTGGAGGAGCATGATGGTGAGTCATAAGGAGATCTTTCGCGGCCCCCGTGGGAGACGGAAGTGGTGTGGATCCCTTGACGTTCTTAAACGGGGTAGCAACAGCCTGCTGGGGTGATACTTGGTCGGGAATGTGATGGTGATGATGATGGCTAATAATGTGAGCTACGTGGGATGGTATGGTGAAATGGGATGATACGTACTGATGGTGGTGGTGATGAGAGTGCGTCTTCTGTCGCTTGGCTCTGCCCAGGGGCGTACTCCTACCGGTGCTGTCTTCGTCGTTCTTGACGTCGTCGTCCTTCAGCTTCCTGCGCTTGTTACGGGAAGCATTGTCGCGGCCGCCCTTGGGATCGGATGTTACGTCTGGCGGTGCATGCTCCAAATCGTCACGCCGCCCTAGGCCGCTACCAGTGAAGGGTAATTGTGCGCCGGCCGCGACAGGGCTAGAAACACCTAGACCGCTGACTCCGCTCCCAATTCCCGAGAACATGCGGCCGAACTCGCTCTTGATGCCAGCCTCGCCTGGCGGGCCCTGTATCTGTGGCTGAGCGCCTTGTACAGCTTGTGGGAGCGGAGATATGCGGCCCTTTCTGTTCAATTCTTGGACCCTTAAGAAGTTTTGTTGATGGGCCATGGGGTGTCCCGGCTCTTCAATAGGTCGGTGTCGAGGCGAATCGTATATCGCGGGGTGACCGTTGCTGTACGCAACAGAAGGCGGTGGTGGGCCATCCTCGCCAGGTCGCCGGTGAGGAGGTTGCTGCTGTTGGTGAGGTGGGAGCGCGGCCGCACGATGGCGATTTGGCGATTCGTAGGGCGGTGCTTGTTGAGCTGTCTGGGGCATCGACTGTGGGTGCGCAGGATGAGACGATGGGGGGTAGCGTTCTACCGGAGGCTGCGACAGAGCCCCTTGGGTATTGTTATAGGGAGGTGCACTTGGATGAGGGTATTCGTGTTGTCGGGGTTGAGGTCTCGGCTCCTCGTACACATGCCGGGGCTGGTCATACGCCGGCCTTTGCCAGTGTGCCTGTTCCCGGGCATCTAACGGCCGTGAGTACTGCGGCGGGAGTGGTTCCCTCCGTTGTATGCCTGGCGGACCGTACTCAGGCTGGTTCATGGTATATTGCCTTCCAGGATCGCCACCTGAGGTGGTCCTCTCCCTCCTTTCGCGATCCCGCAGTTCCATCTCCCTCTCTTGCTGCCTTTCTCGCTCGAACATCAACCTGTCCTCTTCGTGTTTGACGACAATGAGCCGCTCCGGGTTGTACTCTCCTCCATGCCTGGGCTCTTCGCGTCTTGGATACATTTCGGGGTGACCGGGTCGTCCCATCTCCATTTGACGAGAAGGCGGTGCGATGTTAGGAAACGACTTGGGCTGGCTGCTCGGTCGAGGAGGGGGCCCAGGTGGTCCTGGGAGTCGCTGAAAGTCTCTGGGGTGTTCCGCGGGACCCATTGGCGGCGGCGGGTGTCGATATGTGTCCCGTGGCGTCCCGTACCTTTGCATCTCTGGCGTGAGATGCACGCCATGGGGCGAGCCAGCAGCGTTTCGAGCGTCCCGTTGGTCCCGAGGATCCCCTCGCGGGTCGCCACGGGGATCTGCGCGTGGGTCTGCTCGCGGATCTCGGGCATCATACATACGTTGATGTTGTTCAGGGGTGTGCGGTCTTCGGTAAGGGGCATACTCGGTGGAGATCGAGGCCATCCTCGGAGAGGCATGTACACCAGACGTGTAAGAAGGAGTAGAGGCGGCGGCTGACGATGCTGGGGGAGGGTAGGACGGCGCAGCAGAATCTCGAGGTCGAGGGCCAAGCATATAATTCAACGACATTGAGCTCCCTTGGCTGCCTCCTCTCTGTATAGAATCTAGGGCCGGAAGCTCACGACCTCCCGGAGGGAATGCTGTGGAGGGCCCGCCAGATATTGGCGACGGCCTCGGAGCAGGCAAGCTATACGGGCCTCCTGGCCCCATCTGTAGACCCGGGCCTCCTGGACCTCCGGGACCCTGACCAGGCTGAGGAGGCGAGCCTGGAGGCGGCATGCCGCGGTTCATGGGCGGCGCAGGGGTGACAGAGGAGGAGCTCTGGTGTCGCGAGTGGTTCGAAGGGGTGAGAGAAGCGCCATGGTCATAAGGACGGGAAGAGGGAAAAAAGTGAGGATCGGAGGGTCGTCGTTGGAGGTTCTCGGGGGGGTATGCAGAGCTGGCTGAGGAGGGCGCCTGTGGGTGCTGTCCTGATTGCTGCTGCTGCTGTCGATCTATCGCGTACGAGGTCGGGGCGGGAGTCGCAGACGCCGAAGAAGGCGTGGGAGGAGGTAAGGTCTGTCGTGTGTAGAGTGGAGATTGTGCGTTTCGTGAGAATGGTAGATTGGGCGGTTGCGCCTGTCTTTGATCTCGAGGATCCATGTTGAAGGTCCTTCGAGATCGGTGAAGACAAAGCCAGCTCAAGCCACCGCAGGGCCCAGCTAGTCTTTCCTCGAGCTCGTGTCGGATTCGAGATCAGGAAATGTGCCCACGCAAGTACAGCAAGGAGCTCTTTTGAAGCTGGTCCGGCCGACGCTAGTCAGCAAACAAACGGTGAGGCAGGCCGGGTTCAGGTCCCACGGCGCCTACTGATCTTAGAGGTTGGATCGCAAGGGCGGTGGTAAGAGGACCTGTGTGATCGAAAAGGTCTGTCGCGGAGCATTAGTGGGATGCTTGAGATGTGTGAGATGGCCGGCTTGGAACAGCGGTCGGTAGGTGGTTGACGCTGACGCTTGTGGGAGCGTGCAAAGGTGCGGGTGCAGGCCTGGTGTTGAAGATTGCAAGATGCAGCAGATTGATGCAGATTGTGTGTGTGTGTGTGAGTGGGTGTTTGACGCGGAGAGAACCTGGAGTGGAGTGGAGTGGAGTGAGCCTTGGTGAGTCTGAGGTGGACTGCATAGGTGTGGGTCATGGGTCATGCTCCGTGATGCTGGTCTGGCTGTCTGGTCGGCCAGGACTTTGTGTCTGTCAGAGTCTGTGTTCTGCGTCTGTGTCTGGCGTTGCGACAAACCTTGGAAGGGGAAAAATATGGGGAAAGCGGCAGTGGGGCCTGCCTTGGTGCCAGGGAAAGAGCAAGGGGCAAGCGCAAGGGCAGGGAAGAGCAGGGAAGAGCAGGCGAGCGAGAGGGAAGGGACGTTGCAGGGGTGGAGGGGGTCGCATGTACTGTACGATGTCACTTGTCATGTTGAGGGCAGTCAGCAGCCCGCACGTCCCCTTGTACTATGCATACTACGGGACAACGCAGACTTTAAGACTGATGTACATAGCTTGTATCGGCATCACACCAGGCGACTGTGCGTACAACGGCGCGGGACCGGAACGGTACCTGCCTCCAAGCATGTGCATGCTCATCAGCGTTGTTAGATGGAACAGGACCGCGACCGTACGCGCGCCCGCAAACAAACTCATGCCCCCGCCCCCTTTAAAAAAAAAAAAAAAAAAAAAAAAAAGGGCCAGGCAGACAACTTGAGATAGCCTCCATCGGCACACAGTAGTGTCGAGCAGGTGTTGGGGTGGCTGCATGGGCGCGATTGCAAAACCTGAAAAGCATGCACGAACAAGAGAGGTGCAAGCAAAGCTGTGAGCTGCAAGCGAACGAGCTGCGACAGGGGGTGACCGATCAGCGAGGCCAGGACGGCGCTAGGCAGGTCAGATGTGGAGTCCTTGGGGCAGGGATGTGCCTGCAAGGAGGCGGGAGACAGAATCCCATCATTCCAGGTTCTTGACGTTGGTCTCGATGTTTGTTAGTGAGTGTGGGCGCACAGCATTGCGGCCACTGCAATGCAGCGATGGAAAAAAGACGTGCTTTTACCGTGTGATCAGAAGCCGAACAACTGACAGACTCTCACGATACACAGATACATACACCACATAGCCAGATGCAGTACATGCCCGTCCCCCGTCCCCCGTCCCTTTCCCCTTCGCCAGAGACAAGCCGCCCAGTTTCAGCAGACCGCCATTCAAGTCCTGCGCAGTGGTCAACCATTATCTGGAAGCACGCGGAGTGGGGGGGTGGTTGACGGCAGGACGGCAGGTACTGTGTACTGTAAGCGGATGGTAGCGGATGGCGGGTGGGTGGTCTCGGGTCGGGTCTGACTGAGTGGTTGCTTTGGCCAGGGGCCTGGGCCTGGGCCTGGACCCGGACCGGAGCTGAGCTGGAGCAGGGGATGGAGCTACCTAACCCAGCCCAATCCTGCCCGGCCACTGACGGTAATCCGTACTGTAACAGTATGTAAAATAGACTGGAGCTGATGATCGTCGTCAGATTTCATGACTCTGCCAGCTTGGACCCTTTACGCCCGTCCCTTGCTGTCCCGAGAATGGGACAGATGTGCTGTGCATACAGCAACATGTCAGTTATGTACGGAGCAGTCAATCACTTTCCCCTTGGGTTGGTGCAAACGTGGCTGACAACTTCTACTTTAATTCAGATGTTTGTCTCAGCAGCATGTCTCGAATCGGATAAGTAAATCGAGGACTGAGGCGCACGTTCAATCACGTTCAATCACATGCGTGCGTGATGCTGACTTGGACACTACCGTACAGTTTACAATATCCCAGAGACTCGCCTTGCCGCGGTCTCGTTGCTTACTACCGCAAAGTCATATCTACCATGTCTTGCATGCGCCCACTGCTCCCGTTCACCCACCGTGCCTGATGCCATGGTGTTGCTCTCATGTCAGTCCCTCTCTGTGTGTGTTAGCGCCAAAGCTTGAGCCTTGAACGGAATGGCAGTCGTCCAAACCCCTGTCCTAGGCTGAGGAGCGTTGCGTCTTTGGTCATCTCTGAGAAACTCTGTTCTCTACTGTGTACCATCATCATCATCTCTGTGCTCCTAAGTCGTCACCCCCTCCCCGTTATGCACGTTTCATGCTGTCAACTAAGGTTCATCCCGCTCTTCTTTCTCCCGGGACAAACCATCGAGGTCACACAAGGCCCGCAGGCTCGCACCCCAGCCTCGGGCGTCCACACCGAACTAGCGACGAGACCCTCACGTCAGGCCAACCCGGCCGCCGCTTGGCCTCCCGTGTTCAAATCAATGCTGCCATGTTGTTCCCACGTCATGGACGAGATGCATCCTGCTGTTGTTTTGACAACAAATCAATTTACTCTGTCCTCTCTGTGACACCGTTTGGCAGAGCTGTAATGTCCACAGCAGCCCGCCACCCCCCCCCCACGCTGACAGCCCACCTCACCAACAACCCTACTGCTCAAGAAATCGGGACTGTTTCACTTGTAACATTCCTCTCCAGCCAGTCGGCTGCATATCCTGTATGGTGCGGCAATAATGCTCCGAGAGTATATCCTGCACGCACCACATGGACTAGACAACTTTCCCGCTGCTGCTACTACTCTGGCTGTGGATTCGGCAACACTTCGCGACCCTGCAGAAAACAACTTGGAGATCCCAGGCCGCAATGCTGGCGTTTTGCATGCGTGCGTGCATGCATGCAGCTCGTGATATTAGACCACCTCCCAATAGAACTAGCCTCGTCCTCAGATCTTGATCTTGTCGCAGCTCTAACCGTCGGAGTTGCCTAGCATGGGGAGCTGAACTTTTGCTAGTCCACTGCGCACAGGTACCTCATGTCCCAGCACTTTACACATCACACGACCTACAGTGATTGTGTTGCTCAGAAGGGAAGCAAGGGGACGAGAGACATTATTGCCAGCAAGCCTAACAAGAGGTCCAAAAGGTCTCGGGTCGAGATATCTGGAAGACCCGCCCAGCCAGACCATATTGATCCACCTAACTCTGCACGTGGACTTTTGCTTCTGTTGGATCATTCGGCAGTACTGAAGGTTTGCTGCGAAGGGCAAGTCCAACTAAAACAAGGGACACTTTTGATTGTAGTTCATCTCATCCTGCGCCTCCTTTTGTGAGCTTGACCCTGGAGCCCTCCGTCCGGAGGGGAGATTCTTCGATGCCAGACACAGGCACCTGAGGCACTCAACACATATGTAGCCTGCCATCCTCTATCGAGATAATCAGCATGAACAAAGAAGATTTGGTCGATGACAACCATCATTTGATCACTACTGTGTACAAAAACGCCACTGTCATTGGCCCACTTTTCCAGTTCTTTGTCTTCCAATACATTCCCTCTACCTGACGCCACCCTCGAGCACTTGCTGACCATCTCATTAGCGATTGAGTGAGCTTGCTCCGCCTCCCATTGTCTCTGGTCACGAGCGAGAGGCGACTTTTGTAATGATGGAACACCTGACTTTGGTCTTCGTTCAAGTGATGTCCCCAACCGCGTGCAGATGGCGGATATGAGCCATACAAATCGTGCCAGTTGTTCAAGACCCAATTCAATTATTGCATTCGATTGAAGTCGGTGCAGCATTTATACCTCCAGATGACCAAAACATGTTGACTGGCCCAAAAGCATACCAACAGACAGGCAGCGAGGAATACTGCATGCCGACTGACCTCAAGTTCAGGAGACAAAGGCTGGGCCCTTCCAAATGTTAACTATAAAGGCGCTCTTTACCTACATGATGAAACCATTGTGTATTCAGGAGAGATGTCACAGAGTTTGAGGTATTTTTAGAAACAATATTAGGAGTACTTGTCTCTAGACATGGTCCCCAGGCTACTCGTCCGCTGCCCAAGAGGCAAGAACAACTTTACTCTAAATGATTAACTGACGGTTGGTCAGAAAGATGCATTCGGGCTTGTCACCAATATCATAAGGAGTGCTGCAATGCAAATTCCTAAATTGTGCTAATATCTCCGCTTCCAGTCGATCTTGATTGATGGGATAGGATATCCGCCTTCCTGTTTTGTGGCCTGTACTGTAGCATTGTTTGGGTCTGGTCACCGTCAGCCCTCGCAATTCCAATGTCGAGACGTCCATTTTAGTCGGTAGCTGAGATTGAGGAGACTTCATTTTGATTCTTGACATGTAGCTGTAAAAACAAAAAAAAAATACGTTCACCAAGGAAATCTTTTGTCACACCTGATCGTGAATCATCTTTGATAATAGCCAACTCAGGAGCAGACAAATTTTGCTAATTGGTGATTTGCCAAATGTAGCTTGTCATGAATCCTTGTTTGTGAAAAGCATTGTACTTTGTCACGTTCAACCATTTGTGTTGAAGGAATAACGGCTCGTCACAAACAGAACGGAATACTAGGTACAAAGCACACACCACCATGAGACAATAGCCCTGGTCTAACTGTCTCGTGGATCACATATTTAAGTAGGCACAAACATGCATATAATGTTGTAAGTTGGTAAAAACTGTCCATCATTTGCCTTGCTCGACCTCTTTGTAACAACTCTAACAACGTTACCTCCATAAATTACAATACACCAAGGCACAATGTGTTACTCGTTTTCCGAGTATAGCAGATGCATTAGGTGTAGCAAGAGGTGGGAGTTTGATCACCACAAGATACACTGCCACAATAAGCGTTGTGGTGTGCCCAAACCCCAGGTCATTTCTCCCCTGGTAAACATTGAGCCAGCTTGTCTTCAGTGCAAAATCGACTCGCGCGCATGCATCACACAGTGGCTCGAACAGCATAGGCTGCAGCCTCTGTCATGGAATATAACTAACAACAGCTGGGATTCTGTCTGGTAAGCACCCGTTTAGGTACTCAGATGATCGCCGGCCGACAAAGCCATGCCTTCAAGGTCAAGTTTACGGTAGGTATTCCAGGCATTTTATGGTACAGAATGATAGTTTTTGCGCTGAGCTCGTCTCCTTGCGTTTCTTCTCCATTGTTTTTCTTCTTTTTTTTTCATTTGGCGTTTCCCACGATGCAGTAAAATGTGAGCCAAGTGGTAAGATGTCACTTTGTCTTTAGACTCGGTTTGTATGTTCAGCAATATAATTTATTTACAGGAGAATGAATCAACTGGAGGATATCTCCCTTTCATGCACCGTCTGTGAAATCATGTACAACAGACTCCATTGTTCACCCATCAGAAACTCAATCCTCACAACCGCCCCCTTTACAGATTGCGGGCGATGCGGCTTCTACGCCTCTTGCACTCAGCGGACTGGGCGGTCGTGGCAGCAGGAGCAGCCTCGCTGCTGGTGGAGGTCGCGACAGCGGCGGCCTGGGTGGTCACAGAGGTGGCGAGGGTGGTGCTGGCGGGGGCAGCCGAGGTGGCAGCGGCAGAGGTGGACGAAGCTGCGGCAGAAGCAGGCGCGGAGCTGGCGGCGGATCCAGAGCCGGCGGTGGCGGCCGGGGCGTCACCGGGGGCGCAGGTCGACTCACAGTTGGTGCACTCGGAGCCGGCGGTCTTCTCGCTGCCGCCGGAGTAGACGGCGGGACCGGGGGCGACGTACTCGGTCATGGCCTGGTAGATGTTGATCTCGATACCAGCGTCGGCAGCCTTGTACGCTCCGGGGATGGAGACGGTCTCGGCGGTTGCGGTTCCGTCTCCGGAGACGCTGATCTGGTAGCAGGTCATGTAGAACTGGGCGCCACCCTCGGATCCGGCAGCGTGCAGGGCAATGGCCTCAGCTCGCAGGAGGTAGTCGCCAGGGGCGAGGTCCTTGGGAATAGGGACGTCCATCTTGCCACCTGTAGTATTCAGAGTTAGTAAATGAAGTGTGAGAGTGAGGAAGGCTGGCTTAATCCCGCCGAAGTCGTTGACTTACAGCAAGTGTTGAGATCCTTGGTTCCCCAGTTGTCATCACTGCCCGAGGCGCCTCCGGAGGACCAGGTGTCCTGGAAGACCTTGAACCAGGCGGCGTCAGCACCCTCAGCTGACGCGGCGTCGTCGACAGCAGCCATGTAAACGAGAACAGGGCCGTAGTGGGCACCCCCGATAGCCTCGTTCGAGCAGCTGCGGTCGTTGGGCTGCTGGTGCATCTCGACAGTCACAGTGCTGCCCGCGGGCACATCACACTTGGAGGTGACGGGGGAGGTTCCGGCGTTGCAAGCCATGTCCGTGGAGGTGACATCTTGAACGGGCGAGTTGCTCAGAGGAATACGAGCGCAGGAGGTGTCGTAGTCCGTTCCGTCAACCTTTTTGCTATGTTAGTGGAAGTTCCTCGTTTACAAATTCTGGAATAATTGTTTCTCGGCAGGGAAATCATACCCAAAGCTGTTGGAAGGTTGCGTGGGCAACAACGTTCTTCGCGGCCAGGGCAGTGGCAAGCGCGGCGGAGAATGCGTACTTCATCGTGACGGTATTTCTTGGGGAGTTCGAAAGCAGAGAGTCGACCAGAGACTTCAGATGTAGTCTGTAAAAGAATGAAGAGCAAAGAATGTGATATCGCACTGCGATCAAGGTGGACTCAGCCAAAAGAATGAATATCGAAAACCGAACGAGCTTGAAGTGTGATGAATCTGGTTGTGCTATCTCTGCGGGAAGACATGGCTATATATCTATCTAAAGTCTCTATTCTTCCTGCTCGCCTCTTCTCCGCGACTTGTTCGCCCCCTCGGCCATCCCACAAACCGTGCCCCTGAAGCGATATTGCAGGTGTCAAGCAGACAGCCCAGACCTGCATTACCCTGCACAGTCCTCGGCGTTGGTTCCGAATTAGCGGCTACTCTCACAGGAAACATCCTGTTTGAACGTTTACCCCCGGATCGTTTAATATGTTTCCAGGCGGCTGGCCTGAGATCCACCGCGGGACGTCGTTTCATGAGGCTCACCTTGGGATAAGCGACTCTTGGCATGGAATTTGAGAGGTTGTGATTGGTGGACTTCAGCGGTGGACCCCATAAGATGTCCCTAATTTTCCATCTCGCACGAGACTTCTGGCATGACACCGCTGTTCTTCTCCTTTTAGAGGATCATCCACTTCTCCTCCAGGAGCTGTCAGGTCTGGGCTTCGTAGTTGGTTCGGCTGATCACCGATCTTGGTGGGCGTGGAGACAAAACCTTGTCCGAGGTTCGGGCGCCAACTGCGACGAAGAAGTAGTCAATCTGATAAGTTATTCGCATGTGGGTGAGCTGACAGGCTCATTCCGAGATCGATCCCGCAAAACGTCATCAAGTCACTCGCTTCGCTGGATCTCGGCGGCTGCACGCCCCTTGCGGCTTGACCGACATCCAGGAGTTCCCAACGGCGCCTAGGGATATCTGGCGAACCCATGTCCTAGGTACTGCAACTGAAATGGTAGAATTCCCGGCTTTGTGCTCCAAAATTCATTGCCGGACACAGCTGCGGACCCCCAGGCCTGCTGTGTGAGATCTGTATTTAGCTGAGCGATGCTCGAGCAGCGACTCAAGTTTGAACAACCAGGTTCGATCGACTCCTCTTTTTTACTCGTGTGCACCAGGCCACAAATAGCTGGCTTACTAGTCATGCGCGTCTGTGGAAGTCATACTCTCACTGCTATTACACTCCTGGCGTGTCAGTGTTCCTCTCAGTGGCTAGATGAGACACCTCGTGCAGCTGGATTG
Organism: Diaporthe sp. PMI_573; assembly: GCA_021399435.1. Classification (NCBI taxonomy): domain Eukaryota; kingdom Fungi; phylum Ascomycota; class Sordariomycetes; order Diaporthales; family Diaporthaceae; genus Diaporthe; species Diaporthe sp. PMI_573. The sequence goes on along the minus strand of JAJTUP010000015.1, from coordinate 773,229 downwards.
CCTGGACCTACCAACAAGGATGTCGAAGGGCATGTGAGGGATGCACCGAGGAGGGTCAAGATGATTTAGGAAGAGCGCTTGCTGGTAGGTTCTTATGAAGCATTGGCAAGACAGCTTGAAGAGGCCGGTTCGGAGACTGTGTTGGATGAAATAAACTAAGTTTAGGAAGAAGTTTCGATCAGCCTTATATTTGGACATCAGATTGGGCTTTATATTTACAACAAATCCTGGCCCTGAAAACCAGGCAAGTCCCAAGATTGGCACATAGGCAGAACAAACCAATGTGTGCAGATTGCCGCCGGCCACCATTCACGTTTCAGTCAACACCAACCGCGCCAGAGTGCCTAATTACGATATCAAGGTGCTGAATTGGCTGTTTCACTTGTCGAGTAAGGAATTTGACGATGTGCAGGCTTCACGAGCCACTCCAAGAAGGCTGGCCAACTCTGGTGAAACTAAATATTGAAAGCCAAGGTTCAGTTGACCTGCATGAGCAAAGAGGCAACAGCCGTGGAGGTGCCGGTGATTATTGCAGAGCGCAGAGTTCCTTCTACAAAAAGATCAAAATAAACGAGCACTTCGTATCTGCATATTAATCCACAGAACACAAGCCACACTTGACCTAGGCATGGCGAGCACAGCAGAAAATACATTGTCAATTATAAGATTCCGCCTATGGGAAAGGATCAGACCCACATGGCGCATGTCTCTGTTTAACTATGACGTATAGAGAATAGCACAAAGCCACAACTCTCCATTCTCTTGGCTATAGACTGAGATTTCAAGACATAAAGCTACTCGCGAGTAGAAGACAGACGAATCATGAAAAATTTCTACATCATACTTCTGCTCCCGTGAAATATCCCTATCATCAAGAAACGAGATCTGGACGCCCATTCTGCAACGAAGTTGGTTTGACAGCCAATCAAGTCAGGCACGCCATAAATCGCCGTTTGTTTCGAAGTCTAGTCCTGTTTTATTACCTTTAGGTTTTATATTTGCATCAGTATCTTCTTAGGGTTCCGTTTTTATTCCTTCGCCTTTAGTGGTCTCGGTCTAGTTACTAGCTTTGATAAGTTTAATAGGATGATTGCAGCCAGGTCACCAGTTTAGCAATAAACATTCTATTCCCCTGCGCAAAGACTTTCTGAATACCACGTATGACGCCTTGGATCCAGTGAGCTCGCACTTTCATTACTTACGGCGTTACATTCCCCGATCAGCCCCGATCAGCCCCGATCAGCCCCGATCAGCCTCCATCTCGCGCCCCCGGAGCCCAGATCGGTAGCAAAAGCTCTCGTGAATACTGTAGATATTTCGATATCCAAAACCAATGTCCATTAGCACTGAGACTTTGATGGCTTTCCCGTTTTTCATAACACCGTCCATTTTTGCCGCAGCAATAGATCCTATCAGTAGCACGAATATCTGGAGGCTATAGCAGGAAGTGACAAATGTCAATGTTTTATGTCACGATCTTGGAAAGGTCTGCGAGTTCCGTGCCCTAACATATGAATCAGGTGCCCTGGCGCTTGCAACCCCGGATGCCGGTAGCGAGATCCACTGTGAGGCCGAGCCATGCCGCATGAGATGTGACTTCGTATGATTTGTGGGGCACAAAAGCCTGGATTCGGACGCCCACAAGACTAGTATTGGCTCAGCAAGGTAATTGTCGCTGCATATGGAATGCCATGCCCGGTAAGCAAATGGAAGAGACCGTGTCACTGGATGGTGACCCACCCTTGATCCCACACGAACCGCGCATAGAACACCATTCAATCGATATCCTCCCTAATAGCCTGGTACGTATGGAGAAGACGAAACATGACAGGTCTAAGAATGTGAAAAGGGGGACGAAACATTTCCGTGAGTGTCTTCCAAGCATTGATATATATACCAGAGCCTATGTCATACCATCGCCTGCCGAAACTGCGTCCCATCGCACTTGGATTCTGCTATCCTGGCCGAGTCCAATTGACAGCGACCTGACACTCGTTTGCCTCATTTTTTACGGTATTTTCGAGCTCACTCATTTGCTTGTATCCGTTCCTTCGAGGCTTTGAATTACAGCTGTTTTCTCTACCGAAAATGCGTGTCTCCTCCATCACGGGTTTGGCCTTCTCCGCCACCACAGCCTCGGCACAGCTGAACCAGCTAGCCAAGGCTGCTGGGAAATCCTACTTTGGCACTGGCACCGACAACGGCGAGCTCTACGATTCGGCGTACGTCAAGATCACGTCTTCCACAGAAAACTTTGGTCAGCTCACCCCAGCCAATGGACAAAAGTGGGACGCCACAGAGCCGAATCAAGGCTCCTTCTCCTTCGCAAACGGAGACGTCGTCCCCAACTTCGCCAAGAAGAACGGACAGATCGTGAGATGCCACACGCTCTTGTACCGGTCACAGCTGCCATCCTGGGTGACTTCCTCAACATGGACTGCCGAGACGCTGACCTCGATGTTGGAGAGTCACATCTCCAATGTTGCCGGTCACTACAAGGGACAGTGTTACTCCTGGGACGTTGTCAACGAGGCCATTGACGATGACGGAGGATACCGAGACACCGTTTTCTTCCAGGCCCTTGGTACTGACTACATCCCGCTCGCCTTTAAATTTGCTGCTGCTGCGGATCCAGATGCAAAGGTACGCTTCCAAGACCCAGTTCGGATGCCGACCATAATTCTTGCTGTAAGAGTGAGTAGGACCCTCATAACTGACTCACTGATGCTATTTAGCTGTACTACAACGACTATAACATCGAAGCCACCAACGCGAAGCAGCAGAAGACTGTCGAGCTCGTCAAGCTGGTGAAAGATGCAGGAGAGCGAATCGACGGCGTTGGTCTGCAGGGACACTTCATCGTCGGAAGCATGGCCTCTCAAGAAGATCTCGAGTCCGTCATGAACGAGTTCGTTGCGGCAGGCGTGTCGGAGGTGGCTTACACGGAGTTTGATGTCAAATTCAGCAGCCTTCCCTATGATGCTGAAGGCCTCGAGCAGCAGGCACAGGACTATACGACTGCCATCAAGGCCTGCCTCAACGTCGAGGCCTGCGTAGGGTGGACCATCTGGGACTGGACTGACAAGTACAGCGTAAGCAACTTCCTTATACTGTTTCCCGCCCCTTGAGAGAACATAACTTTCTTCCTCTGCGCTTGACAGCTGACTTTGAATTCCATAGTGGGTACCAAACACCTTCCCCGGACAGGGCGGGGCTTGTCTCTATGATGAGGATCTTGAGCCGAAGCCAGCCTACTTTTCTGTCTCATCGGTAAGTAGCCCCCCTCACATGACGCCCCAGGAATATGGGTACTAAGCATCCAAAATTCTTCTCAGGTCCTTGCTGCTGCCACGTCATCTCCAGTCTCTACTTCAGCCTCCATCAGTAGTGCGAAGGCATCCGCAACTTCTGTCATCAGCGCAGTGGCTAGCTCGGCCAGCTCGGCCAGCGTGATTGCTGCTAACCAGACACAACCGACTGCTGCCAACCAGACACAGCCGATTGCTGTTCCGACTACTCTGTCCACACTGGCTCTGAGTGGCTCAACAACAGACTCTATGATCTCAGCGACTCCTACCATTGGTCAAGGTTCGGCAGTCACGGCATCAGTGGTACCTTCGACTGTTGCTGATGCAGCCTCAAATGTCCGCCCCTCGCGTGTTCCCTGCTCAAGGAAACGCCGATCTCTTGCTCGCCGGGGTTAATCGCTATGGTAGCTCTGATTGCGGCAAGGGAGTCAGCTTTGGGAATATTACTACGCTTTATCTTCATTGGTGCTCAGAGTGTTTGTAGATATGACTAATGGATTCGTCAACGTGATGTTAGAACAAGCTGCAATCTATACGCAAATGCCTAATATGAACTCATTACGATTAATTCTCCACGCGGCTTGCCTTGTCAGGAGATTAAGCACTTGTGAGTGGTTCAAGGCAGAGTAGCAGCCTAGAAAATTGTGGGTTGGCTGGACACGTTCTCGACACCAAGTGACGTGGGAGAATGCTGCCTGGTTCCCTCTCTGAAAGCATGAATTCACTTTGCCAAGCTTCCAAAGCCCTGGGAACTAATTCCACATCGAGTAGCTGCGACATTACGGTGGGCAAAATGCCCATTCGCTGGCGGTGGATTTAGCGCGAGAAGAGGAATTGAGCCAACATGTTGCTGTGCCACACCCTGTCCCGACAGAACGGCTCTCTGAGGATAGGTTGGCCGATCAGATTCGATAGGACACGCCGTACAGGAGAATGAGCGGCGTTGGTGAATCCCTTCCTGTATCTATCCAGGCTAATATGCAGCTTTTGTGGGCCTCTGGAGGAGAATGACGGCGTTCGGGCTGAGGCCATGCGGCCTAGAACCAAGGCGGGTCAACCATGCAGGAACGGTTGGTTGCCTGATGAGGCCTCAGCCAGATCGGCCTGTAGGGCTGGCATCGAATCAGTCCCGGCATGGCGCAGCAAGATGACTTGCATCGTAGCTGGGCCCAGTCAGGTTGAGTAAAGTTCAAAGTTGGCCGGCCGGGCCGAAGGCAGACAGCACCGACAGTTTGGGTCGTTGGGTGGCTGATGGCCGGGCTCGATGCTCCCATAGGCGATGCACATGAACTCTGCCCTGCGACCTTGCATGCGCTTGGCCGAATCAGAGGCCATCCCAACCACAGGGGCGTCGGTCTGTGATTGCATGGAAGAGGTCTGCAGCTTGCATGTGCCTGCAGGCCTCACAGAATGCGCCTGGGGTGTAAGCAGAAACAAAATAGCCTCCACGGTATTATGTGTGGGGGGACAGAGGACTAGATCTACCATGAATGCTACGCCGCGTCGATGCAGCCCACAGTCTCACCGTGTTACGACGTCCCCGGGTTTCCTTGGCCCGTCTTCGGCCACCCACCTCAAGGCCTCCGTGTTTAGTCACATGCAGGCAGAACTCCCAGCCATATCTAGCTTCTCCGATGATCGAATCACAAACCAGAGTTGACGAGAGGTGCCTCCAGCGCGTGACGGAGCACTTGCATGGGCACAAGACTGCGGGCGGCGCGCGCTTGTGCAAGTTCGAGATAAAAGACTCAGGCTCCCCGAAGTCAAGTCCCAACCCACCAGCTGTTTGCTTATCGCCAAGCCCCCCCCCTTCCAAACAAGATATTGCGACCCGTCTCTCCTGATAGGGACTGCGGACCAAGTCAAGCCTGCCCTTGTCACGACTCTCACCACTCCGTTGTCTGTCCTTGCCGGCCCTTGGACACCCGTCGTCTCACAGTCAACCCCGCTGTCAGCCGGGCACCCAAGGTATTGTGTGATCTGAGCGACGACGAACTCGAAAGCCTAGCCAGCAACTCTTTTGGACAAGACATCCCTCAAGGTGGACTTCGGCAGCTTTGCGACGCCCATCAAAATGGATGGCATCAACGACCTCCTCAGGGATGCAAATACCACGGCTCCCTTTCTACAGGACTTCCTGAGCAAGATACCAGGGCTCGGTTGGCTCCAGGGCTTCATCTCACAATGGGTGAAACTTGATATCACCACCATCGCTGCTGCCCTCACCATCCTGGGCACCATCTCGGGCGTTCTTGGATTCCTGCAAGCGATAGCCGTCAAACTATACTGGTACATTACCCGATTTTTCACAGCATCGGTATCCATAAACGCCCGAGATAAACTCAACCGGGAAGTCCTCAACTGGCTCGGCGCACAGGTTCTCGTACGGCAGGGCACTCGTATCGTCACCGCACGTTCTGAGCAGATCGAAAGCGATGCCTTCTATTACCGTCGCGCACCGGAGCCCCGGGATGACTACAGTATGGATAAGCGGAAACCAATCCAGTACCTCCCTACCTTCGGTACCACGTGGTTCACCTATGAGCGGAACGTATTCATCGTACGACGTGTCTCAGCCAACTCCTCCGGGATGTCCTTTGTGGACCAGGTACCGGACGAGTTCGCAGCTGCCCCGGAAGGAGATGAGCCCCTCATCGTAATGTGTCTCGGGCGGTCGGTTGAGCCGATCAAGCGCTTCCTGGATGCCTGTCGTGACTTCGCGGAAAAGGAGCGCGAATCGTACGTGACAGTCAGAGCCTCAAAGTCTCAATATGGCGATGAGTCCTGGGAAACGACGATCCTGCGCCCGATACGGCCGCTCGAGACAATTCACTTTGATGAGAAGGTCAAGGCAGAGCTGGTTGCTGATATCAGAAACTACCTCGACCCGTCGACCCGGCGGTTCTACACACAGCGTGGAATCCCCTACCGCCGTGGATATCTCCTACACGGGCCTGCAGGCACAGGAAAGACGAGCCTGTCTCTTGGTCTGGCTGGGCTCTTCGGTCTTGAGCTCTACCTCCTTCACGTTCCGAGCGTGCGCACAGATACCGACCTCGAACGGCTCTTCACCACACTCCCGCCGAGATGTTTTATCCTGCTGGAGGACATCGACGCAGCTGGTATCAAGGACCGTGGCAACTTCGACAGGGACGAGCAGGAAGGCAACGAAGACGAAGAAGACAATGATGAAGACCGATCGCACTACGGGTCTCGCTGCCACATCTCACTCTCCGGCCTCCTAAATGTGTTGGACGGCGTCGCGTCCCAGGAAGGGCGCATCGTACTGATGACCTCCAACTTTGCCGAGCGACTTGACCGCGCTCTCGTCCGACCAGGCCGGATCGACAAGATGATCTTCCTGGGCAACATCTCGCCACGGAGCGCAGAGCTGATGTTCATGCGCATGTACGAGTTCGACCCTTCGAACCCTTCGGCCCAGGCGATCCAGGCCACCATCGGGGAGGAGAAGCTGCAGAAGCTGGCGCTCAAGTTCAGCAGCGGGATCGAGGAGAACACATTCACGCCAGCCCAGCTACAGGGCTACCTCCTCAACTGGCGGAGCGACCCCCAGGGCGCTGTCGACAACCTGGCCGAGTGGGCCGAGAGCGAGATCGCCTCAATGGAGGAGGCCAAGAAGCGCGCCAAGGACGCCGCAGCGGCCAGGAAGAAGAGGAGGCAGAAGCAGCTCAACCTCGTGCTCGGTTCTAACGTGGGCGTGCAGGGCGGGGTGCCGAACATGGCATTGAACGGCCTCCAGGGGCAGGTCATCAACGGCATGCCTACACCACCCCAGAGCGCCGTCAGTTTTAAGCCGCAGAGCGGCGAGTCCGTTGGGTCAATGGATGTTGCCTCGTATGAAGAGACAAAAGAGGCCAAGGAGAAGACGTCGGAAACGCAGACTACGGAGTAACCAACGAAACATGATGGCGTTGGGTTGTTTTACAACCGGTGGGGATTTGGCGCGTCCTGTCACTGATTCATTCAGTCCTTTGTCGGCGTTGATGGGTCATGAGAGAAGTGGAAATCATACCAGGGACTAGGACCGCAAGGACGTGGATTGATGGCATGAGAGCCACTGTTCGGGTCGAAGTAGAGTGACATCCCACGAGGCTGTCTATGTTTTTGGCCCCAGACAACTGTACTTCACAAATGGACTGTTATCGGCAATGTCCGATATCTAACGCTGGGTCTTCGAGCGGTTACCACTGCGTCGAGGGACCGCCTCCAGCTCTATCAGAGCATGTACACAAATTTTAAATAAATCGAAACCACTTATGTAATCCTTCCCTAGCCTGGCGCTGGCGCGCTGCCTCCGGAACCATGGTATTCCATCCATTCTCTATGAGAAAATGTCCTCTGCACCTCGACATCACTACGGCATAACACTACACGCCTCGTCTTACCGGCCGCTGCTCGGCCTTCTGGATTTAGATGAAACAACGTTCAGGCGACGTGTGGCTGTTGACGGCGCAGTAGGTGGAAGCGGCCATATCAATCCACAAACAGTGATGAATCCTGGTGCCGCAAATTCCCATTACTTCCGGGCCCATCGCGGGAGGCTGGAGCAATTACTTCGCGAGGGGCTGGACATCAAGTGGGAGCAGGCTGTTCAGCAGGTGGAACAAACTCCATCTGGCACCGTGCTCCGTTTTCAAGATTGTCGGAAAGTTGAGAGCGGCTGTGTCATTGGTGCTGATGGACCGCATTCCCACACGAGGCAATGTTTATTGCCTGATACGGATCTCGACGTCCTCCCCATCGTGGCATACAATGGCAAGCGCAGGGTTGAACGCGCGATGTTCGACAATGTCTATGCACCGTTCATGAAGGGGTCTAACGTATTAGAGACCAAGCTAAAGGATGCTGTGATGAACGTATCCCTCATCGAGCGGAAGGACGACTTTGTGGATATGAGCTGGACCTACTCGCGCCCTTCCCGTGGCCCCCCACGACCCACTTCACAGGCCAAATCGTTCTAATGCAGAAGCCACGAGTATCCCAAACGATTTCTATGCCGAAATCAGCGCGCTATCTGATCTCGAAACCCCCTTCAAGGACGCCTTTGATGCGGAGAAAATCAGGCAAGATAGAGTCTTGCACTGGCTCATGCGCACTGGATTAGTCAACCTACAAGATCTTCAAGCGCTCGCGCAAAAGGGGATCTTCTTCATCGGCGATGCGATCCACGCGGAGCCCATTCTTGGGGGCGAGGGAGCCAATGCTGCAATAGTTGACGGCTTTGAACTCGCGGATTGCATTGCGTCCAGCGGGGTCGCTGGGATTTCCACGTGGTATGAGAAGCAGTTCTCGCGGTGGGAGAGTGGTGTTGGGGAGAGTGAGAAGAGGATCGCTGAGTTGTATGGTGTGCGGAAGGTGGCTTTGTGAGGGCATTCTAAGTGCGATGAGAGTGGCTTCCTGCTGGCAACCGCTCATTCGACAAGCGCCATGCCTTTGAAGCAGGACAAGTCAGCGCTTTCCAAGCCTGTATCAAGCTTTTACAAGATTTAGATCCATAGTCGTCAGGCTCGCGTATCGTCAGAAACTTAGTCGCAGATTGCCTGCGGAGCGACTGCACATGTTGCTACTAGGCTTTTCACGCTATTGGGAATCGGATGCCCTCGAAGGAGACCACATTTGTAGAAATCTTGCCCTTTAAGAAGGGCATTTGGACGCGCCTCAGTGTTCGTCAACGGTATCAAGAACATGGTTGGTCTCATAATCTGACTACCTGGGGAAGACCACGAGTTTGTGGATGGAAGAGGAGAGCTGTGGATAATTGGATATGGCATTTTTGGCATTGTTCTTGGCATTTTTGGCTAAGGCTGAATGTTCCAAGCCATCGCACCAAACAGATACACGTCAATCTACGACGTAATGACGAGCGCAATGATTGATTAGCTATATTCCCAGCCCCTGCTCGTCATGAGCCTCACAACACGAGCGCCATGACAGCTCCTATCACCGCCAAGAAAGTCCATCCAGAACCCTCAGCACCCACCCTCTCGGCGCCATTGCTGGGTGGAGGGTCCGTCTGGTTCCCACCCGGCGCCTGTCCCGTCCCTCCAATTCCAGCCTCCAAAACGAGACCGTCCAAGCCACCGTCGATACCTTCCAACGGCGCAACCAACGCCATCTGGCTCCAACTAAACAGCGTATTCCTCCCGCCGAAAACAAAGACCTCGAACCGGCCCTTGAACTCATCATCCACCCACACCCGACTCCCATTGACGACATCAGTCTCAATGCGGATCTCAGCGGGTAGGGTAATCGGGACGTGCTCGTGCGAAGAGCTGGACACGTTGGTCCAGATGCGGCCTGGGTGTCCAGGGTCGTGGCCGTCGGACTCGGACGTCGAACGCAGTGGGTAAGGCCAGTTGTCTGCGGTTTTGAAGACGAGTGTGGTGGTCTCCGTATCGTTTGACGTAACGCTTTCGAAGCTGAGCGAGGTATCGGGGCCAGCAAGCGAGAAAGCGGAAGAGGCTCTGAGAGTAAGTGTGTACGGCGGGCCATACGAGCCTTGGTCGAGGCTCACATTGGCTGCATCAGATGATTGGCGCGACCACGATACGAGCGGTGAGTTTGCAGATGGATTCCGCGGTCCAGGAAGCCGTCGGTCGAGGTTCTGTCCCGGTGCTTTTGGCGTGAGAAGCGCAAGAGTGGAGGGCAGGTCCTCGGCGGAAATACTTAGCCCGCGTGCACCGGACCAGGCACGAGCTGCCGCCACAGGTATCCCGTCACGCATGGCATAGTACGCTTCGAGCTGCGTTGTGGCGTCTGGGCCGCTGTCGCTCCAGGCAGCGAGGATTGCACCTCTGTTTCCGCTCGCCCCAGGTTCGAGCTGCTCGGTGGTGTTGATATGGTTGAAAAGCCGCGGATCCCATTGCCAGCCAGGAACGTTTGCGAAGTTCATGGTACGTGTAACGTTGTAAAATTGCGGGTAGGGGGCTGGGAGGATGGGCATATGGTCGTTTTTGAGACTCATGTAAGCCCACCAGTCGTTCGAGTTGATCAGCTCGTACCCGTCATTCTGGAGCTGGACAGGGTCGGATTGCCCATATTGCCAATGCTGGATGATGATGTCGTTGGAGACGGTGAGGTTTTCCGACGGCTCGTCGGTGCCCCAGATACGAATTCGCTTTCCAGAGGTCTCGTTGACCCAGTCCTTCATCTCATTCACGAACGTGATGTAGTCATCGGCGAGATCAGCGTCATATTCGTCAGCCCCGATATGCACTTGTTTGGTCTGAAACCAAGGCAGAAACTCCTCCCAGATGGCCTTGACGGTAGGCACCGTATCAGGGTGAGTCAAATTAAGAAGATCCTTCTTTGTCAACGCAAGTTCAGGCTTCCACTTTGTGATCGCCAAAGCATGGCCTGGTGCCTCTATCTCTGGAATCACCGTGACACCGCGGTGCGCACAATGCTTCTGGAAGTCTTCAAACTCCTCCCTTGAGAGGGTCTCATTTTGGCGCTCGATGATACCTTGGAGCTCTGGATTCTCGGGGAACAGCGAAAAATGGGAGTAGACTTTATTCCACGTTTCATTGTGTCCTCTGTTCAAGGGGTAGTTGTCGCTCGAGTGGTAATGAAACTCGGACATCTTAAAAAACGACGCGTAGGTGCAGAATTCCTTGAGGAAGTCGGCCGTGTACCATTTCCGGCCAGCGTCGAGCATCCACCCTCGTGTCGCATACGCGGGGGCATCAGTCGTCCGGCCTGGAGCCAATGCTGTTCCATTCGCAACCAAAAGCTCCTGCAGCAGCGTTCGTGTTCCCCAAAACATACCACGAGCGCCAGTTCCGCCAATGAAGACGGTCCCGGCCGATACTTCCAGCTCGTAGCCTTCTTCTGTCCGGACCCCATTTTCGTATTTCAATTGGCTGGCGTCTCCCCTAAATTGCCCCAGGAAAATGCCCGAATCGGGAAATTCGTCGACCAGCTCGATTGTCCATTCGTCGCCAAAGAGCTGAGAGAGGTCTTGGCGAAAGGTCTCTGCGAACTCGTACGCGGAGGGCGGTATGAGCGTCAGACCCTCAGTGTCGGCGTGATCTGCGAAATTGTTCGCGACATAGACCTTCTTCGGGGCTTCTTCGATAGAGAATCCGGTGGAGGACGCATTGCTGCTTGTCCATTGCACGGGAGGCAGAGGCTGCAAAGCGGCGGCAGCCCCCGCAAGCGCAAACAGTCTTCGCAAAATCATCGTGGAAGGGAAACAGCGGCCTTAAAAGGAGTCCTGTCGCTGCGGACACGGCAGCATGCTGGTTTTGTAGGTGCACGCAGGTACGGCCGAGCTATTCCTAGCTGGAGATCTGCAAAACATGGCCAGGGTCACCGCCGCCGTTATCGTCTCATTCGTCGCATTTCCCCGGAGGCTTACTGTGTAAATGCGGGAGCCAAGGACTTGGGGAGATGATACGAAGGCGATCACGCCTGGCCTCGCGGGGTACAAGGACCAGAAGTTACCTAGTTGCTGGGTCCATTGCAGCGGCAGATAAGAATCCGGCTCCAACACGCTAGGCCCGGCTGCCCGAAAGGGGAATGCCGCGTGTAGCTTCTTGTGGCCCATTGATTGATTGTTACTCGCCGATTGCTCATATCTACCTAGGAGGTAGACACGGACCTGCACCAGCCACTGAGCAGAGCATACAACCTGTTGACTAATGGATACATCCCTGGCCCTTTTTGCATCCCCTCTTTCACTTTTGATGTACTGCATACGCTTGAGTTCTCAGTCTCTCACTGCATTCTTAATGATGGTGAATTCCTGAAGTGGCAGTGGCCTGGAAGTAGGATGCTCCCGTTGCCCTTGTCTGCTGGCCACGGGTGAAGTTGTCAATGATGGTGATGTAGAAAAAAAAAGAGCAATCAGCTATAGAAGGGTGGCCTTGAATACTGAACATAGCTGAAGGTCTCATACCTACTTGTAGTCCACTCAACCTGACCGACAAAGACGGCACTGATTCATAATAACTACATTATAAGATCTGAGCACCTTGAATAACAAAGTTGACCCAGATACCCCGATGGTACAAGTGAAATGATAGAAGCACTGCATCACAATGAGCAAGATGCCAGAATGGATACTATGGCAGTGAGATGTTGTGACTCCAGCAAGGCCATTGTGGTAGGATCCGGTCTTCAACAGCTTGTCTCCCTTTCATACTTCAAGTTACTCGCACATTTGCGAATAGTGAAGGGAAATGAAAACTGGCTCAACTAATTCCACGTGCTTTGTGATTTTGGGCGTGATGCAGTTGGTCCGCATTCACTTATATGTTCTGGCAGTGACAGTCGTGCATTCACTGTGCTCCTTACTAGTAGTCTAAAAGCTCGCAGGGTGGAATAGTCAGGTGTTTTATCCCAGTGACAAGTAAATCTCAACCTGGGACCCTTCAATTCACCGCATACATTCACTCTCAGCCAGGCTTTCTCCGCCAGTATGTGTATTTAAACGGCAAGTCACACTCGCTTCAGGTCCGTCTGACGTTCCCTCAACTTGATCCCTCAACCTGATCCCTCAACCTGATCGGTCTTCTTGCAACCACCATCCTTCTTTTCAACCTCAAATCAACTGGAAGACCACATCAGCTACTGTTCGGCAAAAGTACAACTCGTCCTACAGGCACAATGAACAAGACAATCACCACCATCATCATCGCCATGGTGGGCCTGATGGGCCTCGTCAATGCGAGCCTGCTCAGTGCAAACAACCTGACCATTTCCAACATCTCTGCGCAAGGCATGGGCTGCTACTCGTCTGGACAGCAGTGGGATCACCTCGGATCCTGGAAGGATATCTTTGATGCACTCCAGATAAGTGGTGTCATGAGGGTCCACGACATCCCTGCCGGTTACCATGTGTGTTGTTCAGATTGTGCAGTACTCTTGAGGTCAAACACTAACCACAACCGCCACATGACAGATCTCTGATAACATACCCCTCGGAGGCCACTGCTACGTCTACGAGGTTGGCATCACAAAGGGTCATGCATACCCTGTCAAGTGGGACTACAACAAGGGATTGGAGTGGGTCTACACCTGCTCACATGGTGGCAAACAGAGTGTCAAGTTTGCCAGCGATGATGGTGGAATCATCGCTGAGGGCTGGGTCAAGGGTGATCCTCAGTACAACTCAGACTGCTCTGGCGAGTAGGTCAGGACACAACTGAGGGTTCGCAGTCAATGGCTGCCAGCATGAGTACACTGGTTACAGGCATGTGCGTTTGTCACCAAGAATGATGGCCTACACAAACTGGTGTGTTAATGTCGTGAAGGTTGTAACAGATGTGTGATTACTCACAAACGATCCATACGACATTGCAGCTCATTCCGTCCCGCAACAAGGTCTCACAACAAAGCCTTTAGTTACGCTAGCCAATGGTTCTCATATAATATCTTGTGGAAATTAATGCCATGATTGCCCCAGACAAATCTATAGGCAGTAGCCATACACATCAGCTGGTCTCAAAGACAGACAACTAACTCAACACCGGCCAGAAGATGGCGTGTTGTGTGTGTATCAGACGCTCTGTGAATATAAGCAATTTCACATGCAAAACCATAATCATGGCAAGTTCTCAAAAGGTAGTCATCTGAAGTGGCCCATGGATGACCAAAATTAATATCATGATTCGTTTTGAACAAGAACACGATGGCGAATGCAACTGTATTTCTTGTTGCTTTATCTACACCCCACAAGCCAGCTATACACCCTTAGACGAGGTACCTGAAGCCCTTCCTCATGTTGAGAGCCTCATCCGCTGTGGTACCCTCCATCTTCGCGGTCTGTTGGGCAACGTCCTCTCTCTCACCCCAGTCGGCAAGCTCGCCCTGTTCGAGCTTCTTGTTGAGGCGGTTTAGGGTTTGTCTGAAGACCCAGCACCCAGCAACTGTAATGCCAAACATGGCAGTGACAATGCCATAGGACTTGCGGAAACCGTTCTCGGACAAGTCCCAGACGTAGGATCCCGCGATGTTACCCAGCTGGGAGAAGGCGTTGATCGCAGCCAGCGCCACCGCACGCTTGGCGGGAGGTCGAGGGAATGATGAGGAGATCCAGGAGTAGAAGACGATGAATCTGTAAGGCATCAGTCAGTTATTGTTGATCGAGAAGATGTTATGCATCAGCGAACACTTACCCTGCGTATGAGCTTGCCTGGAGGAAGAGGGCGACGTAGCGGGCGGCGACGTTCAGGGTCGACATCGAGATGATGAAGCCTACCAGACCACCAACGATGGGGCCTACAATGTGCCAGAACTTCTCTCCGGTGCGGTCCGAGTGGAGAGCGTTGAGCAGAGAGACTATACAGGAGAACAACCAGGGAGGGCTGCTCATCAGGAGTGTGGGAACGTAGTCGAATCCGAGCGTGCCCGTGAGGGTCGGCTGTGGCACAAGTTAACATATTGCCCGAGAACCCGTGGTCCACGAGGTATTGCACTTACGAAGAAAGCGTTGAACGAGAGCCCAACGACATAAGCGCAAAGCGTTATCATCATCAGCCAGACCTTGATGTCCTTCATCGCCATGACCAGTCCGCCGGTGACTCCTTGGTCCTTGGAGTCGGTGTCGGCCTCGCCCACATCCTCAATCATCCGCAGCTGCGCGACCTGGCGCTCCTCCTCGGTGAATCCGCGCGTGTTGTGGGGCAAGTCTGGAAGGATGAAGATAGCGGCGAGGGCAATAGCCTAGGCTCAAGTTAGAAACTGCCCCAAGCCCTGTGAAGCCGATTTGGGGACTAATAGTACTAACCATGGTGACTGCACCTTCGATCCAGAAGAGCCACCTCCAGGCAGCGTGGCCCAGAGTGCCCTGCATGTTGGAAAGCACACCCGCTCCGACCAGGGCCGAGAAGGCATTCGAGATGAGGTTTCCACAGAAGAGGATGGCGTTCCTCAAGGTCAGCTCTCTCCTGGTGTACCACTTAGACAGAATGAGCAGCACACCGGGCAGGAAGGCCGCCTCGACGAAACCCAGGAAGAACCGGGTCACCACCATGCCCTTGAAGTCATGCACAACTCCGCTCAGGGTCGAGATGAGACCCCAGACGAGCATCACGACACTCAGATACAGAGAAGGTCTCTCGAGGCCGTTGATGAGCATGTTGGAGGGGATCTGCATGAGGATATATCCAACATAGAGAATACTCAGGCAGGTCGAGTACTCGGTGTTGTCGAGGTTGAGATCATCCTGCAACCCCTTGAGACGCGCTGCGGCGATGTTGTTGCGGTCCAGGTAGTTCATGATATAGATGGCGACGAAGAGTGAGCAACGGAGGTCGAGCTTGCGCTTGAGGCTCTTCTCGACCCGGATCCGGTGTTCCGGGGTCATGTGGGCGACGTTCAGGTGGTTTGCATCGTTGGAGGCCGATCCGGGGACGTTCTCGAGTTTCTGTTCGGTCTGCTTGTTCGACGACACGGAGCCGTTCGAGACGGCCCTGGAGATTTGGTCCGCCATCCTGGTTGTGGAGTGTCTCGGGACAAGCTTGAGAACGTCGCGTGAGGACCGGGAGAGGGCACCACCAAGCAGAGCTTCAAACAACAAGCTGGGGAGGGTGTATTGCCTGCAATCCAAAGGCAAGGCGAACAGGTTGACTTATATAGTCACCACGGATTCTCAAATCCGCGTCGGGTGTGGTCGGGCGATCTCGCTGGGGGGTTTTGTCGCCCATCCGGGCAGCAAACTCGAGACTCCACCAAAAGTCACCCAGTCCGGCCAGTCCAGTCGAGCCACTTCCCCCCCGCACATTTCGCATTTGCAACCATCATTCCGACCCCCACAATGCTCCACATGGTCTCGAATCCCCATGGAGTACCCAGAGGAGCGTGACCTAATATCTCCATTTTACCGGGCATTTGTGCGGACCCGTGCGCCTGGGTGCGCGGGCGGTCGTGTGTTGGGACACCAAGGTCACCTTGGGAACACGATGGCTCTACCTCGGCCGCTTGGCAATGGCCTCGAATGCGCACCGGGGAGGCTCTGGGGCATGTTCCATGCCGCATGGCGTCTCCGGCCACTAGGAGGGCTGATGTGACGCAGAGCCCCAACATTTCCGAGGTTCCTGGGCCAAGGTTGGGGCTGCCATTCTGGGGAAGCGGACGCGGTCAACCTGGGGAACGGAAACAGGCCGAGACGCGCTGACCGACGCAGGGCGTGGGGGTCATCGTCAGGTCCTCACAGGCCAAACTTGCCACGCGATGATAATCTCCCATCCAGATACGCGGAAGTACTCTGGGGACAGACTGCAACGCATACAAGATCTTGGTCCGAGTCTGAAAATCGGTCACGCCATCAGGATTCCGCCACTCATATGCCCCGCGGGATTCGCGACGTCCCGCGGAGTTCGCTCTGCAATCCCCAGAATAGGAATAAGAAACAAAATAGACCAGCACGTCCATCCCACGCCGTCTCTCGATCGTCCGCTTCTGGGCAGCCAAGCTTCGAGTTATTAAGCAACGATCAGCCCCCCAAGACTAATTTCAGGGGCACAGAGTTTTCAACCGTCGGCTCGGCAATCCCAAGTCGGATCGGCTCCTGTGCCTCCCAAGCTTCTAGCCCAGGGTTGGCATGCGAGTTTATCCCGACGACATGCCTTGATCCCCTATTTCAATATTCTGCTTCACCGGTACCACCGGACGGATAACAGAAGGCAGGCCGTCAATTTCCATTTTTTTGATCTGTCGGTCTGCGTTCACGGCTCTGAGGTCCCGCCAGTCAGCCGTGAGATTCCCCAATGCGCGTCATCGTGTCACGTTCCTGGAACAGACATCCCCGCCTCCAGTGGGCCTGTAGGCTCATGCTTGCCGGCTGCATTCGGTTTCCCTCATCGGAACGAGCGTGGGGGTCACGTCTGCAGGTCCAACGATTTGCAAGCCAAAACCTGACGCGGTGTAGATCCCCACCCTGTTCAAGGCACAGGACTGGACAACACTGACTCTGTCCAAAAGAGCCGCAACGTCCGGACACTCTTGGCTACGACTTATTTACAGTCCCTTCCAGTCACCTACCACACCGTCCACTTCCAGGATCCAAGCCTTGAGATAAGGCGGTTCAGTGTGATCACTAATCATAAAAGGGATTCCATCTTCACAGGTGCAGACTCCTACTCTTGATCTCGCATAGATTAGCCTCCTCTAGGATAATCCTCTCTTGGGTCAACTTCTATAGACGAACCTCCTCTGCCATACGGTATATCCCTATGGGGTGCCCTTATGCGTGAGAACTTCCTATAGGATACCTTTCCCTGGAATGACCTGCTCTGGGATGCCCTCCTTCAAATAACCACCGTTGGAAAGAGTTCCTCTGGAAATACCTCCTCTGGGACAACTTTTTGTGCAGTAACCCCCTTCCTACCGACAGGTACTAGTCTCAACTTGTTGGGCTTCTGTGGTTTCGCAGAGACAAAGTGCAAATTTGGGCTGTTTTTTTTTTGCCGGGGGGGGGCAGTGAGTGCTCTGCGTCCCTTTAGTGATGTAGTCTATGAACGACTTATACCACACGGTCTCCCCTGGAATGATCTCGAACGTTTCCTTACATGCTGCGACCACCTGACTTGAATCTCACGGGCATTGATGCAATTAATGTTTCACTAACACGAGCACTGATACACGCTGCCGCTTGCAAGGAACGCCTAGCCGCATCTCTCACTGCATGACCATATAACAAGACCAACTATCGCACCGCCAACCCTTGATGGAAGGGACGACTGGGTCTGGAAAATTGCCACATTTGTATTCAATCACTAGTGCCCCCTATCGAATGTCATGATGCAAGACTGCACTATATTCTCCGGGCATTCTGAGGAATTCTGAGCTTTGGATGCTTCTCTGGAGACTATAGGTCAGCGGCGTGCAGGCGCAATATCAGTGGCGTTGGCTGCGCAGGTGAACTTGAGGCTTATCTTCAGTCTTGCGGGAGACTTGGCCGCGTGCGGAGTTATCCTTCTCATCATTGATTAGTATGGTATTTCTTCCGATACAGAGTACGAAAACACTATTAAATGTCTCTTGGGGCGAGGTTCCATCATGCTCTTGTTTCTTGGGGGAGACTGCACGACTGAGTGGCTTAAGAGGCAGTAGAGAAATACAGGGTATTAATTACCTTTGATGGAGTTACAGGCTTCGTAACAGAAGCGTCACCGCTCAACCTCTGACTGGCGGCCTCGTCATAGATCGAGTTCCCCGCGTTTTGGCCTTCTTTTACAGCAAGCTCCGCGAAAAGCTCCGCGAATCTAGACTCGGACTTGGGCGACTCAACAACTTTTTCCAGTTTGGACTCGTGGTCGTCTTGATTGCTTGTCCCAGGCTCTGTATCTGTCTTCACCGACCTTGCATCAATCTCGGGGGATGCTGTTATCCCTCGTGCGGCAGCCGCATAGTCCTGCTGGCAGCCTGTGTTCGTGAGAAAATCGACGGAGCGTTTCGAAGCTTGGTAAAGGCTCTCGGTCTCCTGGAGACGACTTTTGAGATCATAGAGCTGGGGAAAGAGGTATTTCGC
This sequence comes from Diaporthe sp. PMI_573, assembly GCA_021399435.1. Taxonomy (NCBI): domain Eukaryota; kingdom Fungi; phylum Ascomycota; class Sordariomycetes; order Diaporthales; family Diaporthaceae; genus Diaporthe; species Diaporthe sp. PMI_573. The sequence goes on along the minus strand of JAJTUP010000015.1, from coordinate 754,425 downwards.
GGTTCTGTTCGCTCGGTCGCGCTCTGCTTCGACGCGCTCCACTACGCGCTTGGTGCGTTCACGTTCCTCCTCGAGCTCATTGTCTCTCTGCTGAATGATCCTTCGGGCGTGCTCTCTTTCCTCGGCAACTCTCTGGAGGATATCCTGGTGAAATTCCAAATTCTGCTCAAGTGACCGGTTCAGAGTGTTTAGGGTTATGAAATCGGCATCAAACACCACCCTTCGTGCCCCCAAGGCAGCGTTCTGCCGCAAGACTTCTTGAAAGTTTTCCGGGCCGAAGCTATAGTTCGGCAGAAATGCCTCCCGGTCTGGGCCTCCGGCGCTGAAGTCTGTCAGCAGTGCTTGTGCATGGCTGCGCAAGTTGTACAGCCGATCCGTAGCATCTCTTTTCAGTATTTCTATGGATGCATTCCGCATGAGGAGTTTGTCAAACGTTTGGAATTGGCCGAGTCGTGCCACCATGTAGTCTCTCATAGCCGCAAAAGTCAAGGGTTCTATTCCAGCGGGCAAGAATCGCTGCATGTCTGCCAACAACAAAGTTGACAGCATGTTCACGTTCCTCTTGCCAGCTGTGTCCCAAGCTCGGAAAGTCTGTTTGTTTTGGTTGTACCATATTGAGATCGTAGTTCTTGGCACTGGGCTTGACGATCAGCGCAGGTCAGGGAGTCAAGACTCTAACATAATCGATTAGAAACTGATTCTTCCAGTGATGTGTATAGCCATACCCTCAATACGTTTTTGTTTTAGAACTGAGGACAGTTGAGCAATTCGGAATCGTCTGAGACGAGATTAATTTAAGATTAGAGGAAATCCGAATGAAAGATGGAAGAGAAAAAAAAGGAAAGATGCAAGACTTCTACAGGCCGGCAAATGTAGCAATTTAAAAGAATGCCACTTAGTTTTAGGATAGTGGGCCTCATATATGGGATAGTAACGGGTCTAAGGATGAAACCAGAATCTCGAGTTTCCTGTAGCTGCCTTTCCCATATCCTTATCATGACAGTGAGGTTCTTATACATGGCTGGTGCTCAGCCCAGGGGGTTGGCTACATTGGTCTTTTCTCCAGAGGACACTTGATTTGCTGCAGTATTGGGTCTTTGTGCCACTTGGTTTTGAAAGGTTCCAGGCTATTTTTGATGGCTTTACTAAGGCCTGTGGAAACCTTTATGAGTGTTAGAGCCAATGGATTGTTAGCAACCATGGTGTCTGCGCTAATTGTTCACAGTGTGTTTAAGCTTCAATAAAGCAAGCACAAATGACAGTAACTATATGTAAATTATCTAACCATAAATAATTTCAATGTTCAGCATGTGTTTACAAATCGAAGTTCTCAGCAAAGCTTGGTCTTATCGACTTGGACCTTCTAGGCGAATACCACTGTGCGCTTTTATATAATACTTGGTCACAGCAGATAGACAATGTAGGCGCTATGTAAACCAGACAATTAATACATATCATACCGAGGCGCATACAATAGGCAATTAGGAGGTTCATTCTAACTGTCAAAGCAGTGCATGCCTTGTTTGACTTTCACGATGGAACATGGTTGCGGTTTGTGCCGTAAAAGGCTTGTCTTGAGTGCAACCAAGCGGAATATAGGAGCATCTAGGTGTGGTCGAAATTATTCAAAACCTTGCACCTCATCACATAGATCGTTGGACTGCATTGTAAGCACGCAACAAACTGACACCTGCATGTCTTTACATGCTAATACCAGCGTGCCCATGGAGTTATGGTCAAATGGCTGAATTTGGTAACTAATTACATCGTGTAGTTAGTATAAGTGTGGACATAATCCAAACAATTGTAGGGGCTGAAAAGGAACATAAGCGCCTATGATGAAGATGTAGGAAGATATAGAACTGGAACATGAGACGTGGACACCCTAAGCAGGTACTAGAAAGCAAAATGGGCAGCCCATGCAGAGTAAGAATGTCGCCTTGCATGTCATGATACAACTTCATGCACCAGCCTTAGGCACTATATGTATGCGAGCTCATGGACTATGGCATAGGGATAAAGAATATTCTACTTGGGACCATACTGTGTCTTTTGATGTTTCTTTATGTGCTCTTATATTCACATATTGGGTATGGAATCAGATAGGAGTGAGAGGTTGATGCTTGTAATGTCGATTGAAACATTCTCCAGTATTTTTTGGTGCAATCTGCTTTACATCAGGCTTATCAAGCTCCCAAAAGTAGTGAAGATGAAGGCCTGTCACTACATGGTCCCACATCTTTCATGCAGTCGTGGTTGCCCTCTCTGGCTCAAGCTACGGAAAGAACAGTGGACTTGAGATCCACGAGCTTGATCATGGATGCGATCATCTAAGCCACTGATTTCGTAGCGTGATGAGATGTATCGTGCTGAATCGCCGAATGTCAAAACCCTTTCATCGGTCGTCGGTCTGCTCATGTGCGCCTGTACCCTACATTCCTGGGATGCCCGGGGCAGGTCTCCGGCAGTCCCGGAGCTGAACCCTCAAGCCGGGGAGACATGGGAAATTGTCAAAGTCACAATGATCCACAGGGGCCTGACAATCAACCGCCGTCTGTGCCCTAGGCATCGATGAGAGGAATGATCCACGCTTGTGATTTTCAGTCTCAAGGGACTGGCCTGAAGGGGAAGCCGGGAATCTCCACATTGGACTTGACTCAACCCCGGTGTATATTGACAGTCGTAAGCGTGGCAGTCTGAGCCCATCCGGGACTTGTCTCACACATACTGTGTAGCCGAGGCCAATAGCAAGATGCCCAACTGTTTACAAAGCCGTCATCGCCAGAGTGCCGCCAGTGCTGGTGTAATCCGCAGGAAGGAGCTTCTGGGTAGCGAGCCCGAGGTGTTGCTGGCAAAATCTATTAATATACGTACAGTCTGGACCACGCTACACGCTTGCACACGTCTGAGCCAAGGCATATGGAAGATGGATGACTCGGTGACAGACCCAGCTCCTGATGGTCGTGACAGGTGGCTCGATGCTTGCGGTGAAGTGCAAACATGAATGAGCCTTGATGCGTCCCGTTCGGCTCGGGCTGGTTTGTTTACTCCCCAGCAAGAAACAAGGGTTGCACGGGTTAGAATGCTTCTAGAATGCTTCCACCTGGAGCGTGACATTCATGCCTAGTGTAGTTGGCCGTTGTTTGGACCATTCCCATCTGCTCGGGCCGCGTGGGTCAGCTCGCAGTGAAGTTGGGGTCCACAAGCCAAGCACTGGGTTTGCTCTGTTCCCTGAAACTTTATTCACCAGCTGCTATAGGTGGGTCGAGCATTGCAAAAAGTTCGACAAGACTTCTGGATCGTCGCCTCAGCCCGCCCTCCCGCGTCCTTGTCAAGCGTCATCTTGTGCAGTATTGTTTGGCTTGGATTCCCGCTAGTCTGTTGACCTAAGTGATACTGCTCATGTGGGTGTCGTTGGTGCCCATCAGCCCATGTTGTGAGCAGACGCTCTGACGCTCAGAGGCGGTGCCCACGCCGATTCCCCACTGCGGAACCGTCCACACCCAGCGTGTCGCACATCACAGACGTGACGATCGCGGGCCCAGAAGTTGAGGGACAGCCAGCGCTTACACAGTAAGGCCAGGCCAGGCAAAGGCGCGTGTGGCTGGATCACCGTGGAGACGAGCTCAGGGCAGGTGGCATCCGCAGACTCGACAGACACCAAACATCCGGGCCCAACTGGGAGACATTTGAAGGAGCCGATGTATCCGACGGTATGCCTGCACAGTAGCTGCAGGTCGGACCTCGATGCTGCAGAGTCTGCGACAGCCTCCCTCGTGCGTATCCATAGACCCATTTAATTCGTGGCCTTCTCCAGAGTTCATGTTGTTTTTGCCCGCACCCACCTTGGGGACTAGACAAACCCTAACCCCACAGTCGCAATTCCCATTGCTCCCTTCCCGTCTGGGTTGCCTCGCGGCCGGTCCGTCGCAGCCACGAGATTATTCGAAATGCTAATGGCCCTGGGCCGAGAGCCCAATACGCCGTTGCCATGATGGCAGCAGCTGAGGTCTTGAAGCCCAACTTGGCCGAACCCTTGGCTTTGTCGGTGTCGCATTCCCAGTTGGGCAACACAAGGCCCTCCCGAAATTCCCATCGGGCATTAACGACGGGTGGAGAAGCCGAGAAAGGATTGACAGGGTGAGTCCCGGCTCAAACAAAATGAGTTATCAAGGAGCCTCTGCACGACAAAAGCCCAGCCGCCGCTTCCTGTCCCGGCTCGACTGCATCCTCCAAAGCGATTCATTCATTTTTGTTTTGTGTTGTTTTTCTCCCTCAGAGGCTTCGAGGCTGCGCAGGCGGGCAGAGAAACGGGAACATCGATCCCTCAGGAAACGGCGCGGGACGCAATGGCAGCGGCAACATTGGCAGAGATGGAGAAGGCGGCGTCTTGTATGATCCAGGTCATCAAGGACACACCCGACCTGAGGACCACCAAACTGGCCATCTCCGGAGACATGGCCATCCGGAAATACCTACCAGAATACGGGCACCAAAACGCAGGAGTAAGTCGCCCGTGACATTGTCCAACTTCATTCCACACGAGCCCATTACTGACGCGGCCTGCAGCAAAGCATTGATCTCATCGTCAACTCGTCCACCTCGGCCAGCCTGCTCAGGAAGAAGCTGCTGCAACACCCCATGTCTCCGGTTGTTGAGTCATCTCAGCTGCTGTACTACCAGATCTCCTCGCCGCCAACATCACCACCAGCGACCTCGTCAAAGCCACGGCCTGCATCACCAGCATCAGGTTTCGAGGTCCGCATCACCCCCGAGATGCTGTGCCCCTTTCTCCCCAGCGCGGCAAAGCCAGCCAGTGAGATCCAGCCGACTCCCGAGCAGCTGCCCTACATCTCGCTGGAGGACCTGATCGTCTTCAAGATGGACGCCTGCGGCCTTCGCGACTCGGCCCAGAGCAAGCAGGCCGAGGTTCGACACGCGGCAGCACTGCTCGAGCTGGCGACGGAGCACAGCGCCCTGTCGCTCAACGATGACCAGGCACGCATGGTCGAGGAAAGCTTGGCGGATGTGCTCCGCCACGCGCCATCCGACAAGCAGTCCAAGGCCTGGTGGCAGTCCCGGCTAAACGGCAAGTGCGACCCGGACGCCCGCAAGCCGGTGAAGGAGGTCCTCACCGACATGCTCGAGAACATGAGCCTGGACGAGGCGGCCAAGAAGTCGCCCACCGACTCCGGGGCGCGCGGGATCCTCGGCCGGACGTCCAGCTCGAGCTCCAAGACGTCCCTGACCTCCTTGACCTCGGCGTCCTCGGCCAGCTCGCCGATGAGCCCCACCACGCCCTCCTTCCCGCCGGCGCACTCGCGCACCGCCTCCAAGGACCTCAACGTGCAGACGACCGGCCCCATGAGGCCGCGCAAGTTCAGCACCTCCCAGAACAGCCCCGTCAAGATGTCCCACTCCCGCAAGAAGAGTGTCGACCAGGGGAGACCCGCCAGGCACAGCCAGATCCTGGGCAGCCTGCCCAGCGGCAACATCGCCCACAACTCCCTCCTCGACGACGGCCTCCACGCCTCCCCCGGGCTGGCCCTGACCGCGAGGTTCGAGTCCACTCCCGAGGACGGCAAGCTCGTGACCGGTTCATACTTCTGATGCCTTTTGAAGGCCCTCTGTTGGCATGTCTTCTGTTTTTGCCCTCCACTCCTTGCTCTACAACCACATTTGAGCGCAAGCATATTTCCTAGGCCATTGTCATTTATAGCGAGCATCCTTTCATCAAGCGTCTCATGTAATTTTTTAGAGTGTTTCTGGGTACGGGTACGTCGGGTTCGAAAAAGTTATTGCGTTTTCTGCCATGGTTTCGTGCAGCTGTTTTGTTTCATCTTGCTATACCACAAATACCCCGATAGATTGGTTTCTTGGTTTGGACTTGGATTGGACAAGAAGCTGCATAGCCGCACTCGATTTTCCTTTGTGTTCACGAAACCACACTGTAATGTATCATCTTGTATCATCTTGTATTACTGTATTGCGTCATAGATACTGCTGGGACCTCCCCTGAAAGAAAAAAAATCTCTTTTGTCTTTTTCAAAACGGTCTCGTTGCCTTTGCCTTGTGATAATGCCAGCGTGAAACTGCTTCCTACAGTATTCGGAATAGCCTCGTTGGTAGGTTTAGGTTGTGATATCTCCTGACAAAGACATGTGCAAATCGTTGGGGATAAGAGTACCATGTAACAGCAAAGTTAGGCTCAATGAAACCAACGCTTCTGAACTGGAAAATCTTTATTTCTTGAGCAATCCAAGCTCCCGCATGATTATTTCGGCAGCCTTCTCTCCAATGATGAGCGCAGTCTGTAATTCTAGTCAGCTTTTGAGATCCAGGTCGCTGGGTCTGAGATGCTCACGTTGTTGGTGTTCGCCCCAACATTCTCTGGCGGAATGCTCAGATCCACAACTTTGAGGTTCTGAACCCCATACACGTTCAAACTCCCATCCACGACGCCGAGATTCTCTCTTGGCGCCATCTTGCACGAACCAAGAGAGTGCCAAGTTGTCTGGACGTTCTCACGAAGATATTGAGCGATGGCCTTGTCGTCCTCGGCAGTATACTCCAAGTCCTGCACGTCTGCGACATTCCACCCAGAGGCCGAGGTATCCTCGACCAGTGCAGCCTTTGACTCTGGGGAGAACTTGGGATGACCGATGGCGACCTCCCCTCGAAACAGCTGTGTACGCCTCATAAACTCACGCTGCTTCTTATATGCCCATATCTGCTTCTTGAGATCGATCTCCCCTGCGTCAGAGAAGAAGCCAACATCGAAGTCTAGTGCGTCGTCAAAGTTGGGGCCGGTGATGTGCATTGAGCCTCGGGAGTACGGGTATGCAGTGTAGTTTCCCATAAGAAGATACTGTCCAGGCTCAAGGGCTGACTGGTCGCCGACAAAGCTGAATCACCAACAAGCAAGTCGTCAGTGAACTGGTCCCAAGGCATATTCGGCATCATTCACTCACCCATTGATCATTCCCATCAGCATCAGAGGCTTGTTCGGCTTATCCTTGAAGTCCCTCTCCCACGCTGCCAATAGATCCTTGTCCAACGTTGACCTATCTTTCTCGGACGGCTGCATCTTCACACCAACTTCGACAAAGTTCCAGCCAAGGATTTTGTCCTTGTTGAGAATCAAGTCTTCTGCCTTCTCCCGACCGCTGATTATGAAATCGCTAGTCTCACGAGGCTGGAGCGAGGTCTTGAAGGGAATAAGGATGAGGTGATGGTCCTGCCAGTTGTTTCCCACGCCCGGCAAGTCGACCACAACTGGAACGCCCGCCTTCTCAAGCACGTCTGCGCCGCCAATTCCGGATCTCTCAAGGACACTTGGTGTCCCGTTCGCCCCACACGAGACGACGACCAACTTTCGAGCCTTGAAGACCTTCTTCGGGCTCGTGGTGACGCCAGTCTGGATCTGCATGTGGAAATCCGGGTTAGGCGCCACTTCGACACCGCACGCTCGCTTGGCGTCGTCGAATATCACACGCACAACCTTGGTCTCGACAAGGACGTGCAGGTTCGGATGTTTCCCATCTTGTAGCCTCGGGTGGAGGAACGTGTGGGCGGCATCCTGCCGTTTCCCTTCCGGGGAGACATACCTGAGCGATCGCTCACAGCAGTTATTGGCGTCGAGACTTTGCATGTCTTTGCTTTCAGGCAGACCACCGTAGGTCTCGAGCACCTTGATGTAGTCATCTTCAGGATTCTTGGCGCTGTATCCGCCGTTGCTGATGTGGATCGGGCCCGAATAACCATGCCTGCTTGCGTCACCAGGGCCGTGGTAGGTCTCCAGCTATGACACACCAGCGTAAGCAAGAGCTTGGCTGTCTGTACTGGCAATCTAACCTTTTGCATGAAGGGGAGGATCTCATCAGCCGTCCACCCCGGCGTGTTCCAAGAGTCGAAATCATCTCGCTGGGCTCTTGTATACCTGGAGCCATGGTGTCAGCGTCTCAAGGCTCCCAACCGATTTGTAAATGTCGCAAGGTGTACATACATCATGAAATTGATTGAAGAACCACCGCCCAAAGTCCCTATTCGAGAACCAAGTCAGTATCGTGATGGATCAGGTTGATCCCACCATGTGCACGTCCTCAACGCCTTCAGTATTATGCACTCGCCTCACGAACAGCAACAGGCACATGATCGTTGGAGCAGTAACACTTTAGCCTGACGGATCAACTAACCTCCTGAAGGGACTATCGATTCCCGTCCGGCGAGGTGCTCGGAAGCCTTGGCTTTGTAGAACAAAGCCGTCTTGCTGGTGGGTAGCAGATGCTGAAAATAAAGGAGCGGATTGACCACATTGGACACGTTGAAGTTGTTCTGGCCGCCTTCGATGACGAGAATGGATAGCTCGGGATCAGCTTCTGCCAATCTCCCAGCTAGTACGCACGCGGCAGTCCCTCCTGAAATTCGTTACGGTTAGCCAGTCACTCTTCAGGTACAAGAAACAAAGCAAATGAGACGTGCCTCCGGCGATGATAATACCCACCTCCTCAATGCACTCGTTGAGTGTGTTAGTCAGTCCCATCTTGTGTCACTTAGTGTTAAAAAGAGCAAAGCACGAAATCTGCAAATCTCTGGAAAAGTCCCGGACGATAGAAACAGTTCTAGATGCGGACTGAGGGACGGCGAGAGGGGGGGATAGATATATCATCTCACAAAGAAGTGTCACTTTTGGAATCAATCCGACTAAGGCACATATCCGACACGTAAGTAAGAGACTATGATAGTCTCTGTCCAAGTGGATTCTTTGGGTGGCTAGGATTCAGTAAGCCGAGAGTGCACTTCAGCGGTTGTGTAGCACCCTAAGCGGATGAAACTTTCAATGAGCGCCAATGATGTCCGTACTCCAATTTTGACCGCCGATTGAGGCATAACCGCATAAGCCACTTGCATGGGGAGTAACACGAAGAGAACAGGCAAGGGGCAAGATCAACCTCTGATTCGCAAGGCCTTTCCGGCTGGCGTGCCTTAGTCTTGCTGGGCGCCTGTCGTGGACTGTCAGACTGCCTGCAGGATCACGCGGGGGTTTGGTCGCCAAGAGAAAGTGCCGTGAATGTCAGCTCTGGCAGTCAGACCATCAGGTTTTGGTAAGCGGAGATTCCAAAGAGCCTCGGTTGAGTCAATAACACTGAGTCATGTATGGCAAGAGCAATTCAAAAATAGGGCATGGAACTCGAAAGTTGTGGTAATGGGTGAATTGTGCGGGCGCATCTGAGAGAAGTCCTGGGGCGGGTGCCGTGTCGAGGATGTTCTGGCTTGCTGACCAAGGGAGGAAAGGTGTTTATAACTATCCCATTACAATGACTCTCTGTTGGTTACTATATCAAACCAAGACCAGTGTGCCTGCCATGGCGACGGCCATCACTGGTCCGATGCTGCTCCGAATGGATGGGACAGCCGCGGACTCGTCACACCCAGCTGCAGTGGGCACAGCACGTGGACCGATGCCGATCGCTACTACGTTGCTCCCGCAATCAGCAGCCTGGGCGAGATGCACCTGCTGGTTGTCCCAATCAAACACGGCGTATGCGGCTCGTAAAAACGGATCACCGAGAATATACGTAGGCGGGTCTGTAGCAACAACGGTATCGGCAACGGCCAGAAAACAGTAGGGACGCCCGAGGAAGTCGACTTCTATGAGAAGATTTTTGAAGCTGATGCGGATGGTCTTGTTGTCCAAGTTCACGTCCAGTCCGCCGGACATGCTCTTGATTTGGCAAGGGACCACGCAAGAGATGGTGCCAAGCCCCGTAAACGGGGTCCCTCCAACATCGGCGCATATTTGAGACGTTATGCCTTAGGGCGTCAGGATCGTGCTTGTGCCGCTATCAAGGAGTGCAGAGAAGCTGCCTTGATCGTATCTGTTGGAAGAGTGCTGATCCGGTTCGGTCATGGCCAGGGACTGGATCGTGACATAGTAACCTAACAACACCTGCCAGTTGACTGCGGGGCATCCTGAGCATATTATATCTGTTGTTACTTGCCCGCATGCTGTGCGCTTCTTGATGTTGTCAGCATCGTCATAGGCATCCGTCGAGATCTGGAGAGATTCCAATGGCAGCGTTTGTAGAGAACCCAGGAAATTCTTCACGTTCAAACTCCCAAATATGATGGATCCGGTTGCATCGTCGTAACTTCTGGGATCCAGGCTGAATGTACGGCTTGCAACTAGGCCTTGCGAAACCATCGAGTCCAGAATGAGATTGTGCGGGAGTAACGTGGTATCAGAGCCATAGTCAGGGTTGGGACCCATGCCCAGCACCCCCAAAGCCATGAAGTTAGAGGCTTTTGCAATGCCAAACTGCTGCTCCAAGATATCCAGGCCCCCAATGCCAAGGTTGTCAGTGTAGAGGTAGATACCGGCAGTGCTGTTGTCTGCATAAGAGAGGAACGCTCTCTCGTTCAGATACTTGGCTGTTGGAGATGAGGCTGGATCATAGCGACCAACGGACTTGCAGTACTCGGATGGGTGCAACACGCCAATGCCGGAAATTTTATCGGCGTCTGACTCGTGGAAGAGTGCTGCCGTAAAGCAGTTCGGGTTAACCCAGAGCTCATAGCTTCCAGTATCGAGAGATGACGGTAGTATGTTGTCCTCCGATTGAGATGTTGACGCTACACAGAAGGGACAGGTTTTCCAACTCAACCACCGGGGGCGTGCTGGTGGTCCTGCCCCGAATCCTTGGCGCTCCAATCCATCTCTGAGCCGTATGCTACACTGGGACGTGGACAAAACCGGGTGCAGTGGCAGCATCGAGGCCAGTCAGGCTTCCAAATTTCGAGACATGAGCTGGTTTGCATAAACAGAAGCACGAGGCCTGTAACGGCCACGTAGATTCCGTACACTGTGAAACGGTTGAAATGACTTGACAACTGGCAATGAATATTCTCACTTGACCAAACTGTCGCCTGAGAGTGCGGGCGATGAAGAATTTGAGTGAAGGTGGTATAAGGCTGTGGTAATTAAAGGAAGCTGTGTTTTGTTTGCCAGGAAGCAACCTAGCACGATCCAAAATTGACAGGATGACCTCAGTCAACTTAGAAAATTGAGGCAGCAGAAGAGTTCTCCAAACCCGGCTTCCGATAGCCTGAAAATTCTAAATCTCTCACTCAACCAAGCATGGGTTGACGCTGCGCAACGGATGATTGACGTAAACTGTTCATGGAGTGAAAGAGCTTCACGAACTAATTACATGTTACAAACAACATCGGGTCCTGCAACCAGTTTCGTAAACCGAAAACGATCAGAGACCGAGCTTGATCCCTCAGATACGTTGCACCATATGGATCCATACACATTTAGACCACAGAGAGAGGGAAACGTGCTTTTTAAATTGACTACTGGAATACGTACAACGTGTGCTCGGGGTCGAATTGACAGGAGTGGAGTTTGTTTGTGCCACACTATTTTCTGCCAGCAAACTTGATGCTGAAAACCTGTCGGGCTGAGATGTGCAACTGGCAAACACATCACATGCGACCAGAAGCCCTTGGTCAGTTCATTATTACAGTCATAGCAAACGCAGGTCATCACATTTGGACAAAACGTCATTTCCGGCAAGACCCATCCTAGCACAGTGTCAAAAGATTGGTGAATCCCAGGGCGGCATCTGGTCTTGCTAACTACACCATCTTTTCTTTCATCCTTTCCGACACAATATCTTGACAGGGGTGTTGACTACTGTAGCGATGCAATTGTCTCAAGCTGACATGCAAGGGTCCATTATGAGTGCTGAATGTTGGGAGATTTTATATAAAGCTCAAATGCCACTTGTATGTCGGCCGTGCTTGTTGTGTAATTGTAGATTTTTATGGGTATGTATCATATTTACTGAGTAACCCTTGAGCTTTGGAGTGTTTACAAATGAAGGGGTGCCTGCATACTTTGTGGCTTTGAGTGACGTTGAGACCCCACCCAGTTTCATGCCAAGAAAAGAACAACACACCTTGTGGCGGTCAAAAGCGCGCAGTCTTTGTTTTCAAAGATCCACCTTGAAGCCTTTCCGACCACGTGGTATCTTGTATATCATCTTCGTGACTCGAGACGCGTTCAAATTCTCAACCTCCTCAAGCTCGCCCTCATCGCTCATCGCTCACCGACAAGTCAACTTCGTACGTCATGGCTCAACTCGTAGAGAAACTGACCGCCTCTGGAGGCACCGAATCTGCAGGTGAGACTCACTCGCAAGCTGCAGCAGGTCACAGGGCGGCTGATACGTGAGCAGGATTCCTCAACGACATCGTCGCGCAGCTATGGCCCAACATCAACGTCGCTGGCGGCAGGATGGTCAAGGAGATCGTTGAACCCATCCTCGCCTCCACACTTCCCGGTCCCCTCTCTTCTCTGCGTTTCACCAAGGTCGACCTCGGCCAAGAGCCCATCAGAATATCCGAGGTGGACGTTCACAAGACTCAAAATGGCGGCATAAAGCTGGATATGGATATTGTTTGGGATGGCAAGAGCGACATTGATCTCGAAGGATCCTTGATCCCCAAGCTGGTAACATTGCGCGCTGCATGCAACTTGATTCATTATCACCCAAAGAACCCGCACTTTTCTAACTTGCCATGACAGGGAATCAAAAATATACACCTCAAGGGCCGTCTTTCAGTCTTGCTCGCCCCCTTGACCAACATCATCCCTCTGGTATGAGTCCGTCCTGCATGCGTACATACTATGGAAGCCACCAATATATGCTTACATTACGACAAAGATTGGCGCTGCGCAGGTAGCCTTCATCAACCCACCGCATCTGAAGCTCGACTTCACTGATGCAGCCAATATTGCCGACTGCTTCCTGGTTGACAAGGCTATCCGCAAAATAATTCTCAACATCGTCTCCTCCATGGCCGTCCTGCCTAATCGCTTCTTGGTTAATCTGGACCCCAACAACGACTACTTCAAGACCTATCTGCCTCATCTCGGAGCCCTCCGCCTGACTGTTGAGAAGGCCACTGGGGTTCAGGGCCCGAAGCACAATGCCGTCATGAAATTGCTGAACAAGATTGTCAAGGATGTCCCTGATTGCTACTGCAAGGTCGCCGTCGGCGCCGAAGGAGAGTGGCGGACGTCGACCAAGAAGGACGACTTCAACCCAGAATGGAATGAGACACATGACTTCCTTGTGGCCGACAACGACCAAGAGATCGTCATCGACCTGCAGGACGAGGACCTCGGCAGCGATGACGACATCGGCATCGCCACTACCACCGTCAAGGACATTCTGCTCGACGGTGGCTCGAAAGAGTTGGAGATCTTCCACGAGGGCAAGCCCACAAACGCCAGGGTCAGCGTCAGGGCTCAGTTCTTCAACTTTGTTGATGACGCTGGAGTCCTCTCCAGCAAGAGCGACGCGGAAGAAGGCCAGATGGTTGGGCTCGCGACCGTGCTCATCGGCAGCGTCTCGGGACTGCAGGGCCAGCGGGATGAGTTGAACCCGAGCATCAAGCTGTCATGGGGCGAGAAGGAATTCTTCACTGCCGCCAAATCTTACACCCCAGGAACGGACATTTTCAACCCGTCCTTCGACCAGGCCTTCAGGATCCCGCTGACGGCCGACTTGCTTGCAAACCCGGCGAGCTTCAAGCTCACTCTTCTGAACAAGAAGGACGAGCAAGGCACCTTCGAGATCCCCTTCTCGGATATTCTTCAGTCCCCTGGCTTGATCAAGGAGGAGAGCTTCACTGTCGGCATGGGCGTGACTGTGAGGGCCAGCATTTCGCTCCGCGCCTTGCGACTCGCCCACTAGTTGTGGTCAACACACCGTCATGATTGTCGCATAGCGCTCCACGGTCTCGTTATCATTTCTGTCATGAAGGGGGTATTTCCTTTGGCGTTAAAAATTGGGCACTTCCTCAATTGTAAAATCTAGGCCAAAAGCAAGTGTTCGAAGATAAACGGTGGACAGCATACAGTCATTCAATCCAGTTGGTGATTTTTCATGCCAATGCTTGAGGTCCCTACTTTGAAAGGTCTACGCATTTTCTCAGCACTTCGGGACAAAGAACGCATTGTTGAATACAATAACTACACCTCCAATCATGCATGCTACTTGTAATTATATGACCCGAACCGATGGGCCGGAATACCGGGTCGATTTGAAAGGTTCTAGCTCAAAGAAATAGGCAGAATCTGAAAGGACTTGTTGATTCCAATGAAAGACGGCCAAGTCACAAGGAAGGCACGGCACATGAGATGAATACAAATAGAGGAAATGAGCCGTTCAGTTGAAACGATTTTAAATCCCGTTTCTGCTAGGAATTCGGGATTGTTTTCACAATCACGCGAAAGGGGCGGCATTTTGGCATTGCTAATTCAATCACGAACAATATGAATTCAGAATCGAAAAATGGCCTTCTGGCGTCATTGAATACGTTGCGAGGGCTCTCGGATGTCATGGAGGGCGAGTTTGACAATCTCGTACGCGTCATGTCAAATCCTAGCCCTCAAGCTTTCCAGAAATTCTGCGACTTCTTCCTCTTGGGGGATGAGGATCAAAGGTCAAAATTCCAGAACCCAGAGGAACAACTGCAGATACCCTTCACAAAACTCAGTCTTCCTTTGTATCAGGCATGGGACGCATTCTTCATGCTGATCTCAAATATGCGAGACTTGAATGGAGGCATCCTAGCTTATCAGTACCCGTCTGATTCCACCACATACAAGCAGATTTGCTTAGCTGTATGCTTCATTCGTGCGCTTCTGATTCATAGTAAGGCTGATTGCCAGCGCGAATGGGCGCTCTGTAGGCAAGACCAAAATCGTCAGCGACGTCATCTCCCAGAAGACAACTCCTTCTCGCAGCAATGTCCAAGTGGCGACCCCGTTGGAATACAATGTTACTGTTGTTCTGGTGGTGCCACAAGAGAAATTGCGGGCTCTCTTTCTCGCGGCGTGCAGCTGATATTCGTTCGAAAAGAGAGCGTTGACGAATGGGTGACACTGCTCGAGAGGTGCTCACCCGACCCAAAATACTATGAACCCTTACTTATCCATCACTTCTCCCGAGAGAACCTTCGCCCACCACCAGAGTTTAAAGGTAAGATGGAAATCAATCCCAGGTTCCGGCGGACGAGTCCCCGAGGCGAGCAGGATGTCTTTGAGGCTGAATGGACTGTCCGGCCACCAAGCAACAGCAACCCCAAAAGGCAGCCAGAAAGGTATATTGTCTTGGTGGGCCAGGAGCCCACATATCTGCAAAGATACAGAACTTTCATGAGCAATCGATTGGACGACTTTGGATACAATCCAGGGGACCCCAAGCTCAAGGGACAAGTCCCAATCGACCCTTCTGATGGAGACCGCTATTCGTACGGTGCCTATGTCGGGCTCCATATCATCGATCAGTTCGATCGCGTCTCGCCAGCCAGTCCGATTTTCGAGCTTATTGCAGAGCACCGCCATATTATGGACAAGAATGTTGACACCTGGGCCGTATCGGAAAAACCCATGAGCAATGGCTTCGACGGACTCCATCCCTTGTTGACGTGCATTTCCAGGAATAGTTGGCACGAGCCTCTCCACAGTCATCACTACAAGCTCCCTGTAAGTCTGAGAGCGTCGGATATTATTTACCAAAGGGCCATAGACCCAAGATTGGCTGCCGACTCGAAGGACTTGCAGATTGCCAGGGACCATTTCGCAAACAAGCTGTTCATGCACCTCGTCTGCCGGAGAACGCTGACCTCGAAATTCTTTGATCGGTCCATCAGTAAGTATACGGAGCCAACGGTGATCAGTTTCAACACCCCACGTGGAGGCTCGTTAATCCTGGACGTGCAGGGCATCTTTGACAAGGCTCGAGCGGACATCAGGGCCGTATGCGGCGGATCCTTCAACGTTAATCAAGTGATCCGATGCCTGAAGGCGTTCAGACAGTTGACGCTCTGCCGGATTGTGTCTACGTTCCCGGGGGCCGCTGGGTACCTCCTCGATGGCAGCGTCGATGTAAGCCACGAGGCAGTAGAGGCGAAACTCGTCAAGGCCGAAGGCCGGCGATCGTGTTTGGAGTATTTCCCCCTGCCGGCAGACAAGCTCGATGAGCTCCTAGCAAACAGCGACAAACTGACGAAAATTCTCCATAGTATTGAAATGATGCTTGGAATGGCAGGCGAGACACAGAGGATGGTGATAAGTTGCATCTACCTGTTTGAAGCTGCGCTTGTCCTCGCCGGTATCCGGAGACATTTTGATCCTTCTGCCCTTGTCACTGTTTATCTGCCAAGCCACCCAACGGATTCTGAGAGGCGGTCTTTCTCTTACCATTGGACAAGCGAGGAGAGGGACTCGATAAGAATCGTCATTGTCTTGGCCGATTTTGAAAGTTATGGCCTTGGACTGGACCGGGCAAATTGGCAGATACTGACGGGTCCTGTGCGGACAAAGGAACGCGAGGCTAGAATCTTCAGCCTCACGAACTCGGGCCAGCAGCGGAGGCAGCTGTACCACTTTCTGCTGTGCACAGAAGACAACCCTGCCGATCGCATGATATTCAGCAGGCAAGCCAACTGTACCGTCACAAGCGATCCTTTTGACATGAACAGCCCACTTTTGTTGCGAGAGCTGGCCGCTGAGGCTGTCCCTGGGCCCAACCCTGGGGATCGAACATTATAGGAAGGTAGCATATAGGATGAAAACACGATCTTAATTTTCTTTGGCATTTTCATCCGTGTGTAATTCGGCTTTTGAAAATAAATATGCTTATGCTGACTGTTTAATATGCAATGCGCCAATAGTGGTCAGGTGAATGACATGAAGTTCACTAGGGCTGATTCCTCATTCAGACGACCAAGGCAGACCAGGTAAATCAAAACAGAAGTAATGAGCGTATTCGTCGAAACCATGAAGTTGCAGTATTTTGTGCTATCTCAACTTTGTTCAGAAGAAACGTTTGGACTTGTGTCTCTAATTGCATTATACCTACCCAGGTAGGCTAAATGGGGGGAGGCCTAGATCCCCCTAACCCTAACACCGCCCTGATGGCGCCTGGTAAATCATCTATCCACAGTGAGTCAAGGACAAATTTCTCTCCACTGGAGCACACATCTTGGAGTCATATCGTCGCCACCACAACAACAGTCATTGAACGAGATCTCATGTGTACCTGATATCGCGTTGCTCTATTCAAAAGGACTTGGCCGTTTTCATAAGGGGCTATTCGCGAGCGACCACTGGCTTGAGGCTCAGTGAGCCGTTTGCCCTCACCACAAGACGGCAGATAATCAATAATTCATCCGCTGCATTGCTTTATACTACGAGCACATTCAAGCGAGTCACCTTTTGGGTTCCATCTTGGTCTGGTAAATAGCGCGGCACGGACCAAAAAGCATATAGATTCAGTACGAGGCAAACGTTGAATCTGGACTCATGGACAGCGAGGTTGATCATGTCGTCACCCTCGGCCGTGCCACGCTCGAGAGCATCCAAGCCCTGATTGGGGAGCTAGACGCGCTCAGTGCTGCGTACAAGCAAAGGCTAGCTAATGCTACTAAGCTTGAGCGACGGGAATTGGCAGATCCATTGCCAGGAATACACGAATTTGTGACATCCGTACGGGGCACGGGGAACTCTGTTCAGCGCGTTCTGAAGGCAAGGGAGGGCATACACTCGAGCGGATCCGATGATCAATCTCGAGAGGAGCGGAATAAGAAGGACACTGCTATCATCCAGGGCTGCGGCCTGGGTCCTCACCTGGAGCAGTGGGATGCAATCAAGCGCACTCATGGCCTGATGGCTTTCCGTCGAAGGTTCAGTGGCAACACTTCAAAACTCGGGACCACTGTCGACGCTGTGGTCGAGAACGGTACCGAATGGGTCAAAGTATCCGTGGTGACTGAGAAGAAGCTCATATACCAAATGGCACAAGAAGGCTGGAATCCCGACGACTCAACCGACGAGGATTCCGACGCAAGTGACGGCGAAAACACAGGAATCGGCATTGTGAAAACCGCCAGCCAACTTGTCAAAGCAGCACGCTCGAACCGTTGCAATACTCGAATCCCGCGAGTTCGCTTGGCCCTGCCAAATCTTACAGAGGGACGTATCGAAGCGATCGACAAACTGCTCAACCGCATACGCTGTCTGGGGACTTCCAAGAAACAGGAGGGAGATGTCGAGATCATTGTGGATTGCTCAAACAGCAAATTCTTGGAAACTCCTATTCCTCCTCTAGCAATGGCGTTTGCCAACATGTTCCGGGACACCAATCTGGACCGGCTGACAACTATCGTGAACCTGGAGCTGACCATTCTCCTTTCCTTGGCATCTGACATTGCTCACGCTGTGGTCGAGCCCAAGGAATGGTATTCAATGCAGACACTGTCTCATCTCGAGGATGAAGCACACGCCCCCGGTGAGAGACTGCAGATCGTCTACAATGCTCTGAGAGGGAGGCGGCTAGAGTGTACCTACGAAGTCGCTCGAGAGTTCTGCAACATAGTGGATGATTTGGGCACAGATACTACCAAAATACGAGCTGCAATAATGTTTGGGTGGAAGGATATACAAGAAGGCATCCAGATTCTGCGCCACAGCCAAAGCCCGCGTTCGAATGGCAGTGGTCATGACGAGGTTGCCACTGATAATCAATCCACTCATGCAGCACCGAAGAATCAGCTCGACGGATGGCGACAACTATCGACATACCCAGTGCCCGATGACCTTCAGTTTCCGATTCTGATGATAGGGGAGGATGGTTTTGACGACAAAGACTATGCCTCGCTGATCGAAGCTGGAAAGTTGCCACCCGTAGCAAGCAAGGTCTGGGAGAAGCTGGACCGGCCATACAACCGTTCCTGTCACCTGTGGGGCTGGATGCAAGACATTACCACTGTCTCGGCCAACAGTCTGAATACAAGACTGGTTGATGCCACTGTTGACAAGGTAAGTCTATTAACCATGGGGAGTTGGCCGCACTGTGTGCCGGAACTAATTTGTGTTGACCAGGAACGCACAAGCCCCTTGGAAGTTGGGCCTAGGTTGTACCTCTCAGCGCTTGCCATCAGTCTCAACACCGCAAAGCCATGTCCGACCGACAAATGGAACGAGATCAAAGACGCCAAGCACGAGAGGAAGGAAGCGAGGACGAAGGAGGCCAAGTCCATGAAGGCAGCTGGAACTTGGGGCCCCAGCATGGGTGTCCCTGTTAAATGGGACCAGAAGCAGCTCAGGAAGCAGAACAGCCGGCGGCATAGGGAGGCCGTGGACAGCTCTAACGCGTCACAGCGCTCCTTGTCGGACTGAGCAATGATCTTGGATCTCCGCATTGCACATGTTGCGCCATGGCGGCCGCTAGCTTCTAGGGAAAGCAAGAGCCTATCTTCTGACTTGCGAATGGGCGCGATAGTAGCCTACTTCAATATCAAAGCTCCATGGCAGCTAACTTCTCCAACGTCGTGGTCCACCACAGCGTACTAGTAATCACCACAGCGTACTAGTAATCACCAGAGCGTACTAGTAATCACCACAGCGTACTAGTAACATCGCGGCCAAGTAATGCCACGAAACGTTTTGCTTGTCTTTGTCTGCAGCGAAAGTTGTCGGCATCGTCCGGCTATAGCAAGTATTGGACAAGGTGCCGGAACGTGCGCCAGACCAACACTTCCATCTCTTCGGGGAGTTTTTGGTCCGTGTCACCATCCAGCAGTCTTCAGCGGCGCCTCGCTTCTAGGATCATATTCATGAAGAACCGATCTTGCAGTGTGGCTCACCCCGGCCCATGCACTTGTTGGTGCGATGGTTTCCACCTAATGGTCGATCTACGCCCCACAAAGACAATGCAGGAAGCTTAAGGATTTATTGGCTGGCTTAAATCGTGCCTAGATTCATAGCGTTGGCTCCTCCCCCTCAGCTGTCAGCCCTAACAACTCATGAAACGGCAAGGCCGGAACAGACCCCGATGAGTCGACATGTATCTGCGAATGATACCTTGGGTATTTGAAAGGAGGTTGGTTGGCTCAAGATGTTGTGAACGCCTCCTTCACAATGCCCAACACAAACCTCCTCAAACTTATCCGGAGGACTCGTGTAAGCACCCTCGCCACAAGAGCAAAAACGCGTGACAATAATACTTCGCCATGAACTCGACCACGAAACCGTCTAGCCCCATCTCAGGCCCACTGGGCCTCCAGATGCAATGGCTGGCGCAGTCGACTCTCTCCGCCCTCTCAAGATACCGCCCCGAACTCGAAACGCTGTTTGTCCTGGTCTTGTACTCGCCATTCCTCTTCCAGACCTTTTCGTACTCTTCGGCCAAACTCACCCGTGCCAGGGGGTACCCCTACGTCCCCATGATCCTCCATATTTTCGTGGGGCCGCTGTACGTCCTCCGCTACCACGCCCGCTACGCCGCGCTGCGCGTGTGGCCCAAGCCCGACAGCACCGACCTCGTCCTCTTTTCGCTGTTCAACGTTAGCTCGTTCCTCCTTGAGCTCCACCGGTCCAGGAGCCCTTACTCGACAGCGATCATCCGGACTGGTTTCCAGGGGGCAGTCATGATGCACGCTGTCGTGTTCGCCGCGTCCTGGTTCGGGGGCAAGGACGCCGGGCTCTTCAGGGCCAGTGTCAAGTTCCTCAACTGGTTCGGTTGGTTCCGGCTGGTTGAGAAAAGCCTCCCAATGTTTGAACCGCGCCTGGGGCAGATGAAGAACGCGTCTACGAGATTTGAGCTCACCATGGTTTTCTCTGCGTCTCTGGCCGTGTGGGAGGCCGGCGTCCCGGCTGGCGTACCCGTCATCGTTGGAATCCATGCGGCATTCCTGTTTGGAGAGCGTGCGCTTGCCAAGATGTTGCTCCGGTGAGTTTGGCCTCTGTTGGAGCTCGGGCCTGACAATGTCGCCTGAATTTACTAATTCGATGGTTTCATAGCTTTCCTGACGACAGCCCCTTGAAGAAATTCGCCGTTGCTTCAGGTTATATTGACTTTAACTACGTGAAAGAACACACCAGCCAGCCCGCCGATTTGAAGGTGGACCCAGGCGATGGAACTAAAGTTGAGTTGTAAGACTGTAGGCCTTACGACTTCATTCTCACATAGTCTTTCTATGCATCCACAGCAAAACTCATGCATGTGTAGTTGGACTTGACACAAGCATGAGAGAACTTGGGCTGAGGACAAGATGGTCTAAGGATGGTACAATCGGCCTGTATGAAAGCGCGACACAGCGCCCCGGTAGACTCTGATAGGCGATGCACCGTCAGGATGTGTTCGTCTTCTACTGAGGCATTGTTTATGAACCCACTTCTTGTAAAACACAAGAGCCATTAATATTAAACTCCCTTTCTGTGAATACGCTTAATCATCGACACGTAATACATGTGTGAGCAGAAACTTGAACAAAGACGGGCTCCATCAAAGACACCACACAGTCTCAACGTGAGACGCTACACGGGTATCAACTGTTGCGAGCAAAGTTTCCAGCCTCCGCTTGAGCCCTGCCTCCAAGTGCTCGTGCAGAACGCATCGACCTTCTGCAGCTCAGGCTTGCTCTTCTCCCCGTCCACCTTGCCGTGCCTGTTATGGTGCCGGTGGGTCGTCTCCCGGATCAGCGTCATCCTGTACATGATCTGCACCGCGAACATCTCGACGTTGGCGGTGGCCGGCGTGGGGTCATGTCTGTGCATAACGTAGCTTGTCCACCGGTGTTTGGACAGGGCCAGCTTCTCCAGGGCGTCGGACAGCGAGGGGTCTGACTCTTCCGTGAGTGCTTCGAAGGACTTGTCTGGGTGGAGCAGTGGGTTCATCACGACGCAGTCCTTCTCGATGTATTCCGCGGCAGTGCCGGGTTCGTCGCAGAATGCACCCCATAATAAGGCTTCGCCATCCCTAGCTGCTCTACGATTGCTCTCGAAGATGGAGTTGGAATGGCCTGCTGGCATGTCTTCCTGGCGAGAACGTGTTTGTGGGCGTGAGTGTCTCTGTCGGCGCGCTGGATGTGCACGACGTACCGTGGCTGAGATTTGGGGCTAGTGGCGTATTTTGGCTGTGGTGCAGGGGGAATATTTAGATGGTAACTGGTTTGGTAAGATATGTGGAATAATGGAGGCCTGTTGATGTGCAATCAATACAGATATATGCTTGTACTTGGGTGTTCGTCTGCGGATGACGACCCTCGACAGATCGGCGGGTGACAGAATAAGTAAGTAGTTAAGCAAACTCAAACTGACGTCACAGGGGTCCCTGGGCGTTGAAGCTGCACGCCGTCAGCCCACCACGCGCGTGGGTTGTGAGACGGATGTAAATGACGGATAATAATAACGTGGTAACCACGAGAAAACATGCTTGGAGCACGGAAAATAATTTTAGTGTTGAGGATATTTGGTCATGCATATCCACACATTGTTATGCGCGCTCTTTTGTGTAACTGAACAAGAAGCTGACATCTGCGTTACCCTCTGCAGAAAATCAGAAAATGGTACAGTACTTCAACCTCTCCGTGCCTCTGGGATAGATGAGGGCAAGCTAACAGGACCGTTGAATGAATTCATTCCGAGCACAACTGTTAAACTTTTGCCCTTTTCACCCCTTTCCATATGGTGCAATGGGTATTACCTAGATTTGATCCGCGCTCTAACTCGCCTTTGTCAAGCCCACACATTGGTTTCGCTGTAGTTCGAAACGCTGCCTCAACAGAAGACAGCATTAGATCCTAGAATGGGAGCAAGCTCATATTCTCCAGTCCGTCCATTTTCGTGAGAGGATCATGTAAGCTCTTGATTTTTCGCCCCTTACCGAAGCGTGGCGGTGCATCTGCGTGGCCAACAAAAGGAGGACAAATGTGTACCTTCTTCAAGACTGGTTTTTCGCCCGGCGACCACTGGCTGCGATTGAGCCCGCAAAACTAAGATTTTCGAAACCACAATACCTATTGGAAACTCAGGGCTCACAGTTCGAATTTATGAGGTGCAGATCAAATCGGCCGAGCCTGTTCTGACCTATCAAATCAACAACATCATGGTGGCCGACACAGGCGCGGCCGCCAGTCGGCCCTTGTTACTTGTTTCGGCCCCAATAACTGGACGCGACTAATATCATGGCCCGGCAGACGATCTTCAATTGGGCTCTGCCATCCAGTAACTTTCGGCTCTTGTTTACATGATCTTCATCCGACCGCTCGGCCTGAGACGGGGTCTCTGATTGTGTCGGAAGCCTGGATATGCTTCAAGCTGCATTTGTTTGAGGAACATGTTGTCAGCTTGGTATTACTTATATCATGTCTTGCCTCCTGCGATCGCTGCCGAACTCTTACCTCTTGCACCAAATACATAGAATATCAATTAATGCTTGCGTCAAGTGCTCTCCTTGAGTGCTAGCACACCGTCGAGCAAATTGAAGACATTGGTCACAGCAAAGATGGTTACTGCAGGCCAGAACGAGACGTCTTCTCTCACATCCTTTACCAAGTTCGCTGAATTACCACCAGAGCTTCAGCTGCAGATATGGGAGTCAACGATAGCCTGCCAGCCATCGATGCACCTCTTCGATGTCTGCGTACCGCCATGCGTTTCCGAGTCTGCGCAGATGACAATAGCATCACCAACTTCCGAGTCTCATATCGACGACGACGACGGTGACGACGGCAACAACAACAATAATGAAGACACAGATACACGCCTCTCGAAGGGAGGAGAAGTAATATACCTCGACGAGGTCACCGACACCCTCTACCTATCCCCACTCTCCACAACCACCACAGACGATCTCTCATCCCAAGAAAACAGCACAGCGCAAGGGGCCCTCTTCCGCACCGACCCGTCAATGTACAAGTTCCGCGGCAGCCTCTCGGCAACTTGCATCGACGCAGCAGCAACGGTGCGGAGGTCAACCACAGGCCGCGGCAGCAGCAGTACCAGCGGCGACACAAACACAATCTACCTCGGGGCGCCGAGCACGGCCCGCGGCTGCGCGAGCGTCACGTACGACAACACGCAGGACGTGCTGCACCTGCGCTTCGTGCCTCCCGCCTTCCGCTTCCCGGACGGCTCCCGGCGCCTCACGAGCCCCGTCAGCGCCATCTTCGAGAGCGTCTGGTCGCAGGAGCTGGCGGGGGCGTTGCACAGGGCTCGGAGGGTCGCCATCGACGTGTCGCAGCTGTGGCCGGACCTCGGGGCGCGCGTGGTGGGCGGTGAGGGCGGCGGGGAGGAGCAGGGAGGTGAGGATGGCGCAGAGGAGGCGGAGATGCTGGAGGGGGGAGGAGAGGAGGAGGAGACTGGCGGTGGCATCGATGACGCCAGCTTGATCATGCAGGATATTGCGTTCCTGGCCTGCACGATGCAGCATGACCTCGAGGTGCTGTACCTGGTTGACTACCGCGCGGGCCGCTGCGACCCTCAGCCCTCTCAGCCCTCTTCCCTGAGGGCGCGGGATTTGATGGACAGAAGCGACGAGGGTCTGTACCGGGCCCTTCGGAACGGAGAGGCATGGAAGAAGGAGAAGATGAGGGAGCCAGATGTGATCCAAGGCGTGGGAAAGGTCTGGAGGGAGGTTTTTGACCTGGAAAAGATGGGGTGGCATGAGGAACACCCTGGGTTCGTGTTTGGAGAGATGTTCGCCGAGGTTGTCAAGATGCAACAGGGCAATTGGATGGGTGATGACGAGCAGGTCGGTCAGAATACAAAAGAAAGAGCGAGATTCAAGGGAGTGAGAGTACTGGTCGCTGAGGACGAGGAGGTCAATGGGTAGGACAGCTCTATGCTCCTTCGTTGCGACGGTCATTCGACACGGCCTCAAAAGAGAAGGTCTCAATACATAGATATTTTTAATACCTAGTCAAATTTACTTGTAAGGAGGCAAGCATGAGAATCCCACAAACTTTTGACCTCGTCATCCCGACGTTTACAACATAAATTGCCGACTGCTCACGAGGTGTACCCGTTGGCGCTCAACCACTCCTTCAGCACATCTGCGTCTCTCTCTCTGTACGCAGCTCGTCCACGGACCTTATCCTTGGCCGTCTCGAGGGTGCGACTGAATGCGGTACGGTCTTTGTCTTTGAAAAATGCATCGATGTCCTCGACATCCTTGAAGGTTGTGAACTTGCTCAAGGTAACGTTGACGAAGCGATCCAGGATGATAGGGTTGCCACCAAGTTTCTTTTCCACTTGGTCCCAGTTTTCCTTGACGAATTGCCACAGGAGCGGGCGAGCCACACGATTTGCGGCCAGTGTGCTCGACAGGTAGTGCACGTCTCCAGCGGGAATAGAGTCGGAGGCTGGTGCTGGCGGTGAGAGATTGAACACAAATGGGATGAGGGTTGAAGTGATGATGGACTCGTCGGTGCAATTGCCCAGCACAGTAAGGCACACCTCCTTGCCATCGACGGCATCCGTGGTGTACCATTGGTCCTTTAGAAAAGCGGTAGTACCGGCAGGATCAGACTTCAACGCGACGCGGTAGATTGGACTGCGAAGGTCGGCGTGCAATGGGTTGTCCTTGGGAGAGGCTGAGTGCGCTGAGAATCGCTTCAGGGCCTCCTCAGTCACACTACAAGCGGTCAGTACCTCGAGACTATGTCACTTCAAGCATAATTCCAATTTGATGTCCACTTACCCAGGGTGTCCGTTGGTTCCAGCTGCAAGAAGCAAGCGCTTCCGCAGCAGGCTGGTGTTGAAGTCTTCCCCAGCAGGAATATCCCAGCCTACCTTTTTCAGGGCATTTTCGATGAGGCGAAGGGTGAACTTCTCAAGTCCTTGCTTTATGGTGTCATCGTCCCCGAATATGGACTTGACCACATTGATCGAGTCCAGAGCCTGGCTCAGAACGCGGTAGTGGGTCTCATCCTTGAAGCCCTGGATGAAAGAGAGCAAGGCGGGAGTTGTGCCGTAGCCAGAGAAGGCAAGATCGGCGGCTGAGCCAGTGATGAAGATCTTGTCTTCCGTGCTGAGGCGGTCGAGTTGTGTCCCAAGTTTCTGCAACCTTTGGGGCGGGTAGTTCACACGGTAGAAGCCTGGCGCATTCTTGTTGAGGACGAAGAAGTCATCGTCAACGTCACGGATGGTGTCCTCCTTGGCGGTCAGAGCAAGAGCCTGGACACCCTCGGCACCGGCCTTGCCCTCGAAGGCCAGGGGAGCCCACCAAGTCGTTGTGTCATCCTCGGGTTTCACGTCGCCGGTCGATAAGAAGCGGGACTGCTTGACGGTGACCTGGCCAGTTTCTTCGGCCAACGTCAAGACGGGGAAGCCGATCTTCTCAATCCACGGCTTCATGAGGGCCGGAACATCAGTGCCAGAAGCCTCGCTCAGGGCCTCCCACAGAGCCACGGTCTTGGCGTTGCCGTAAGTGTGCTTCTTCAGATAAATGGAGACCCCCTTGAGGAAGGTCTTGACGCCCAGGTGGTTTGCCAGCATACGGATGACAGAGCAGCCTTTAAGATAGCTAATAGCATCGAAGACCTGATTGATCTCAAGCGCATCGCGGACGTTAACCTGGATGGGGTGAGAAGAGCGTAGAGCATCGAGTTTCAATGCAGTCTCGAAGCCCTCGTTGATGAACTGTGGCCACACCTCCCAGTCAGGATGGAGGTGATCGGTGGCCAACCAGCCGGCCCATGTCGCGAATCCTTCGTTGAGCCAGAGCTCGTCCCACCAGTCCATGGTGACGAGGTTCCCGAACCACTGGTGAGCGAGCTCATGAGCCACAACGTACGCGATGCGGTTCCTGAAGCGGGCTTCGGACCTCTCTTCATCAAACAAGATAGCAGTCATTCTGTATGTAACCAAGCCCCAGTTCTCCATTGCGCCATGCGTGAACTCATGCACAGCCAGGATATCGCTCTTGGGAAGCGGGTAGTCAATGCCAAACTGCTCGGAGAAGAAGTCGATGATCTTGGGAGCGTGTTGCAGCGCCCAGTTGCCCTGTTCCTTCAGGCCGCGGGTGGTGTAGACGCGCACGGGGAGTTGTTTCCCGTTGTATCTGCGCTCCGTGAAAGCCTCTACGTACTCGAAGTCGCCAACTGCCCAGCAGAGCAGGTAGGTGGACATGACTGGCGTTCTCTCGAAGGACACAAGCTGCCTGCCCTCCGTAGTCGGCTGGGTATCCTTGACGGGCATGTTGCTCAGGGCAACCTGGTCGGTGGGGATCTCAATGGCGAAGTCGAAGGTGGCCTTGAGGTTCGGCTCATCGAAACAGGGAAAGGCGCGGCGGGCATCAGTACTCTCGAACTGGGTGCTGGTCATGTAGTGAAACTCGTCATCACGAGGGACGGAAGCGGCAGCCGGGACCACAGGTTTGTACTGGGATCGATAGAAACCAGCCATGTCATGGTTGATGACGCCGTCAAAGTCGACAGTGAGAGTGGCCTTGGAGACGGGCAGCTCCGCGTCAAAGGAGATGACGGCCCGCTGCGCTCGGGTGTCGTAGGTGATCTTTGATGAGCTCCATGAGCTGCTGGCCTTGCCAGACTCGGCGGAGACCTTGACATTCCTGAGGTTCAGCTCGAGAGCATTGATGACGATCTCCCTTGTGGGTTTGGTGATATTTCCAGCGATGCTGTTGGGACAGGATTAGCTGCTGCACAAGGGAAAGCTCATGGGCGCGGCGGGCAGGCCATGTGAGGGGCAGAATGGCGTACGTCACGGAGCCATTGTAGGACCAGTCCTTGAAGTCAAGGTTGGTCAGCTTCAGGTCATAGTGACCAGCCTTGAAGTTGTCGGGCAAGAGGTCTCTGTCGCCCATGTCGAAGGTGTTTGTGGTGTTGTGCGTGGTTGAGACGGTCCCAAGATGGTCCTCTGCGGCCAGAGCACAGGTTGCGTGACCCCGCGTCGAGGTTGCGGTGAAATGTGGGGCAGTCGGAAGGCGAGACCAGGGAGGAGCTGGAGCAAAGGGACGCCCAGGGCCAGCAAGCTGTCTTGTTGCCGTTAGTGAGGAGCGAGCCGGGTGGTGCCAAGACGGCTTCGAAGAAGTGCTGTTGCGGTCGAGGAGAAGTCTGATGCCGCTCCTGGCCTTGGGGTTGCCAACAGGGTCAGAACAGCGATAGCTGGTGAAGGCGAGCGCGGGCGATGATGTCTCGGAAGAAGCAGAACAAGCACGGAAAGACGTGATAGATGTAGCTGGCAAGACCGTGCCTGCTGACGAGCGTGTGCAAGGTGAGGTTGCCACCGCTAGCAAGCGGAGGCCCGAAAACACGGACGGTGCCTTCATCGTGTGCCGCTGCTGCTTGAAGGCACGTACTGTGTGCTCAGCACCCAGCCACGCACGCCGTCTCTATGGACAAGACACAGTCTGTGGACAAGACACACAGCAGCAGCTGCCCGACACAAACCGAGCGAGGCAGTAAGAAGCGGGTACAGTCCTGTCCACCTGCCTATCCCAGCAGCTTGAGCCCTGGCCTACGAGCCGTCCATGTCTCTAGCAGGCATCGGGTGAAAAACAGCACCTTGCATGTCAGAGATGGCATCGTGCAGTAGGAGCAAGTAAGTAGAGAAGGTACTTTGATCATGCCCTGCCGATTGGCCCGTTCGCATGGAGGTCTACGGGCAATGGATGCAACTCACTCACTCACACACACGTCTGCGGTGCCGTACTGATATGGATATGGATTGACCTGGTCATGTCATGCGATCAAATCCCAAGCCTCCTTGGCCATCAAACCACAACTTTGGTGCCCGCCCACTGCAGCCCCCACCAACACCCTCGGAGCTGCGAATGCAGGAACACTCGGCATTTGGCCGACCAGCGCCGACCAGCGCCGACCAGCCGACCTCGGTGCCGATCAGCAATCTCGCTCTCTACGTCTGTACAAACTGTGTCTGTTGCAGCTGGCGGCACTGACATGGCCGAACGCCAGTCTGGCTGCGGGCATGGCTCTCACGCATACAGATTAAGATTACTCTTGTTGGTATCTTGTGTACTGAGGTATGCACCACAGGACCCTAATCGATGACGGCGGTAACAAGCAACGGTCAACATGAAAAGCTTAGGCCTGGGGCCCGTCTTGAGACGTTCGGCTCGGCAGCCTTCCACGCCCCCCTGACCAGATGAGCCTCACGGCTCGTCGTTTGCCAGGGCCCGCCCAGCAATGCCATGCCGCCGTGCCAGGCCATGGCCAGGGCCATTCACGGCGTGGCACGTAGATGGGACGGCCTTGGCTGGGATCAGTGGTAGCTGGCGAGGTTCGTTGTCACGTCTTGGTAGGTGGGTACTGTGTAGTCCTCGAGGCCTAGTCTCAGTCGAGGAACCTTCCGCCGAGGTCAAAGTAAGCACGGGTGATCAAACCTCGGCCGATCTTCTGTCTGGGACTCTGGGCTGAAAACAAGCACACAAGCACCTCCGTCCTGTTGTATTATACGTAGTAAATGCGTGCGAGCAAAAACTCAAAAGCCAGATCCAGTCTTGAATCCCAAAGGCCGCCGATCGCGACTGACTCGACGGGCTCTTGGGGCGGCTCAGCCGGGAATAACATCGCCTTGGCTCGCTGCCACTCGTTCGTGCCGAATTTGGACTCGTCTTGGCTGGGAAGCGGTGGTGTGCCAAGGTGATAGTCACGGCACGCTGTTCTTTGGAGCATGTCACAGCAGGCTGCCGTGCTCCGACGCACGCACCCATGCGCAAGTACACACGCGTGCTGTGTGCATGATTACCTAGGTACTTGGATGCTCGGTAAGTACGCCCGGCTTGCGTATGCCGAAGATTATGCGTCGCCCCGGCCATGTCCGGATCACTCCTGGCAGGGACACGGACATCTTCCAGCCTAGCAGCTCGCCAGCTCGCGTTGGACGTGGATATGAGAAATGGACGACAGGTACTGCTTGGTCAGCGCAACTAGTCGGCCTGTAAGGAAAATGGATTATTGATAGGGCTGGGGATCTTGACGACGGGGTGTATAAGTTGCTATACGATCTACCAACCAAGAGCGCTGTGGACCAGGTTTCTTGTGTGCGGGCGGCAGTGGATCTGCAGGGAATACTCGGTAACTGACATGAGATGCCGGATCTGGATGTGTACTGTGGTACAAGACAATAGCAGATACCCGACGTGCTGTGTTGTGCCTGAGTACTCCGTACCTGGGTACGTACCGGCCGGGGTTCTGAGAGATTCAGCACGAGAAATGGCGGGTGCTCGCCCCAGGTTACTCACAATCCGCCTGGCCGCTTCCGTCATTGCCCTGGCCGGGCAGGCTGTCTGGCTGGGCTTGTTGGACGTGGACGGTGTGGGACGCGGGACGGGGGAGGCGGGAGGCGTGCACGCATGCACGCGTGCAGAGCAACGTTCCCCAGCCTTCTTTGCCCGTCCATCTGTCCACCAGCATCGGTCAGCAATGGCCGTTGACATCTCGAACATCCATTTATTTTCATTATCATCCCTAGGATCAAGTCTCAGTAAACCGTCCTGCAGCTACAGCGCTGCCCCCCTCCCTCTATAGGCTGAAAGTACAAAGTTAGTGCCGGCGGACCAACAAACGTCCCTCGTCCCCTTTGCGTATATTACTCCGACTGCCTGCTCGGCCGGTCTCTTCTCTTTCCAAGGTTTTGTCGTGTCTCCGCCAAGCACGACTGACTTCAGCCGCGGGTTTCATCCTTCGCTTGTTTTGACCTCCCGCGCCGCCTGTTTGACGCCAAGCGGCCAAGGCCGCCAACCTCGACCAACCTTGAACGCCAACCCTCCCTCACCCTGCCCAGCCGAGCCGAGCCTGGGCCCAGTCAACCCAGGCCGAACCCGCACTCCACCTCCTCACCTCCTGCTCCGCTGCTTCCCTCCCTCACCTCGTCCTCAACCCGTCAGCTCCACCACCAATCACCTCGACCAAACTCGGCTAGACCTCTGCCCCAGCTGCGCCCAGCCTGCTTACCAACGACCGACCCTCCCCCTTCTCCTCCTCTCCCCACTCCTCCGACTCCGACTTCCCTCCGCCTACCCTGCTCTTAGTCGTGACAACAAAGGGTTCTCTCCCGCGACTATACCGTCGTCACACGTCCTCTTTGACGGCTGTCCGGGGCCCCTTCACGCGTATCGATATCACTTCCTAATCGCCCGGACACCGACGCCCTCGACCCCGGATAACTTCGACTCCGCCCTGCCTGATACGAATACCGCATACCCCTCCCCCACGAAGCAATCCTCACTTTTCGATTGGTGCCTATATCTGAAGGCGATCAGCGACTGGATCCGATAGAGAGCGTCCTTGTTCACATCCCGCCGCCTGCGAAATGCGACGACCATCTATAGATCTGTCCGAGCCCTCGCGCAATATTGAAGAGTCCACGGGCGCCGCTCCCCTGTCCACAATGTCGAACACAGTCGACCTCGATGTCGATGGCGATGGCGATGTCGACGTCGATGTAGACGTTGACGTCGACGTTGACGTCTCGTTACTGCCTCTCGAAGACGACTTCCTCTACGCCCTGGACCTGCAAGTCGACGGTGCACGCTCTCGTGTCTACACACCCCCTCCTCACCTCGCTGCACGGTTCTACCGTCCGTCTCAGTCACGACGAAAAGATTCTGCCGCTTCCACACGCCGAAACTCGTTATCCTCCTTGCACTCTCTCTCCAACTCCCACGGCGCAGCAACCGGCCCGCAAAGCAAACATGTCGCCAATCACCAGCGCAGAGATGCCATCCTCAAGGATCGGCAAAAGCGTCTTGCCGACCGGGCCGCCCACGTTGAGAAAGTGCGCCTGCGCGCTGCCAGAGCCAAAGATCGCGTCATAGTCGTCTCCGAAGAGAGGGCGGAGGCTGCTCGCCTGACCCGTGAGCGCAATCTCAAAGAAATCGCCGCCACATGCGCAGAGGAGGTCAAGAGGGCCAAGGCCATCGCCGAGGCCACCAGAGAGAAGCGTGAGCAGGAGACCCTCAAGATGCGCCAGCAGATGCAAGAGCGTCAGGCTGAGGCTGAGAGGCGCCGCGAAGAACTCCGGAGGCAGAATGTCAGGGTCCGGGGCTCTAGCGTGAGCACGAGGAAGTCTGATGAGTCGTTGTCCCCCGTCAAGGAGGTCAAAGAGACAGAGTCGACTCCGCTAACCAGAGACGCTGCTGCATGGAGGATTCAAACCTGGTGGCGCGTCGTGGCCAAGAGGAAGGTGGTCCAAGAATTTGCCCGGTTGGCCCTGACAGTTGAAGGCGTCAAGACGACTGGATATGACGAGGTCACGGAGAAGCTCGGACAACTGAAGGTGGTCATGGTCACCGCCCGTGTCCTTGCCCTGTGTGGATTACAAAACGGCGGGCTGGACTCAGTCGAGCAAATGAAGGCCGTCCGCTGCTTTCTCAGCGCATTCCTCATTCTGGGTCATCCCGCCCAGGTCCTCAGCAACACCTACGACATAATGCCCCCAGACCAGGGCTCACCGGCGCATCCCATCCCCAGAGACAATCTGACAGATCCCCAATGTCAAGAGCTCGTGGCGAGGTCTCGGGATCTACTCATCACCTTCGAGAACACCATGTCCCGGCTTACCAGCTTCAACAACTACACCATCCCGCCGGGTCTGACACAAGTTCTTCCTCGAGTCTACTCCCAATTTGAATATGCCTTCTTCAACTGGAAAGCCCGGGACAAGAATGCCCTGGTCGACGGAATGTTGGGGCAGTTAGTGGAGCTGGACGCCACTCTGGACCACGTCAAGGAGACAAGCGACCCATCCGTAGTACAGCAGTACCAGGAGAGTATGAAGACAAATCAGCTCATGCTCATTGCTCGAATTAGCAAACTGATCGGCAGGGAACGGGGCCTCGAAGTCATCAAAGACGCCAGGTTAAGGGCCAAGAAGGCGAGAGCTGCCAACAAGAAGAAACAAAAGGCCGACTTGAAGCCGAGAGTGGCTGACCAGACTATGACCACCGAGACGGCAATGGCTGACCTGGGCACCGACAAAAGCCATCCTTCCAGCCCCAGGAGCGATACCTCGGGCGTCTACCCGACCCCTCCGTCTACCCCTGCGAGCAGACCACAAGGCCCCAAGCCCATTAAGAAAGGTATGCTTCTACCAGACAATCGGACCGTCGTCCACGAACTTGCCATAAATAAGGAGTATCGTGTGGTTGCGGACGATTTTGTCGAGGCCGAAACAAAGGCGCTTCAGCCCATTCTCGGACAGATGAGAGCGACGATTCACGCGACAGACGAGCACTCGCGACACGTGCAGTTCAAGCTTCTCCTTAGGATCGCCCAACACATTCGCGAGAAGTTGCAGCGGCTCCTCAAGCCTGGGAACTCCATGCACAATTTTATCGGCGAACTGTTGGATATCGACGAATTCAAGGAACGATTTCGAAACGGATCGTTCTCGTACGAACGCTTCTTTTCATCCATGGGTTCGTTGATGCCCAAACTGTGTGCCCCTGTTCGGGACGACCAGGTGAAAGACCTGGTCGAGAACAAGCTCAGCCAAGGCAGCTATGTCGACCGTCTTGAGGCGTTAATCCTCTTCATCGATGTCATGCTGAGTGACTACGCCAACCATCTCTTGCAACTGGTCGGCCCCCAGCTGCTGGAGCACGCACCCGATTACGAGGCTAAAGCGTTTTGCACTGCAATCGAGCAGGGCGAGCACGGCTTGTTCGCGGCTGAAACAGCTTGGAGGGCAGCGAGGAACAAGGTCATGGTCGAGACGGGCCGCCGCGATCCTGAGAACGTCAATCACCCAAAGAACCGGCCTACAGCCGAGAAGATTTACGCTCATATGCTTGTCGATATTTTTACACAGCCCAGCACCATGCGCTACGGTCAAATTCCAGAAATGCTGCAGCTCGACTACAAGCGCATCCGCAAGTACGGTCACCTCACACGCAACATGGTCACCACGGGCGGGATTCTCTTGCAGTGCAAGAACCTTTTGAAACGTGACGTCCGCGTGCCGTGGCGAATGGAAGCAGCACGCATAATGAACGTGCTTGACCACGCCGATTCGCAGGAGGCGGCTGTAGCTGGCATCATGGCAGCTCTCGAGGCCGGGCGGTCAATGCCCTCGACGACCAAGACCCATCTGCGTGGGTTTGTTGAGAAGCTCGTGGCTGCGCATATTGAGCTTGCGACCACTCAGCAACCAGACCCAAGCGAGACCTGGGATCCGAACGCCCATGATCCCAGCCAGCCCGTCCTGCGGCTACTTCTCAAACGGTTGCGAGATCACATCCTAGGGCGCATCGCGGCGGGCAGCACGAGCGAGAAGGCCAAGGCCACGAGCATCGCAGGTGAGAAGCTGGCGAGCTCCGGCATGGTCGAATTCGTGGATCGTGTGAGAGACATGGTCGATGAGATGTCCAAGGTCGGGACTGTTGACCGAGAATCACATGCTTCATGGTGGGAGACCGTATCCGAGAAGGTCGAGGCCCAGGCTACAAAGGCCGCTGCGGCGGAGGCGGGGGCCTTGACCTCCACGAGGTGAGGGTCCGGCAGCGCCCCAAGTCCATGATCAGTCGCGAGGACACGAGTATCTTGGTCACGGAGTTGGCTGGAACTGCTGTGCTTGATGCGAAAGACAAAGGTTTTGCGAAGACTTGATGCGGCTTTGCCCGGCATAGGCAACACCGCGTGGCTTTCATGCACCAAAGAAGAGACGGCGATCAATAGACGGGCGTCCATCCTATTTTACACGAGAAGGTACAATAATTTTTGGACATCAAGGGACAATTAATCGGCGTTGGCACTGGCATGGTTCCGGTTGGTCAGGGTTGAGCAGGCAATGGTTTCATGGTTCGCTTCCTTCGTTATGTGGAATTCAGCGTTTGGCTCATGGTTTCAAGGTCTTGTTTGCACTTGGTTGTTACCCATTTTCATATCGGCTGCACAGACGCGGTTTAACAGCGGTCTTTTCGTCATAGCTGCTCGCCTGCTCCATGATACCTAGCACGGCGAGGCGATGAAATACAGAAGAATTCAAACCTTCTGACTACATGGCTCGAGCTCAGCAGTTTGCATCAGTTTTGAGAAAGGTAGCTTTTAAGACATGGAGCAAGCACATTCAGCTTCAGTTTCCCCGGCCCTCGATCACCTGAAGCAGGGCGCCTTGCTCAAACGCAGATGGGAGACTATTGGCTGGGTATATTTCCATAAATGCCACACATCCCGCAAATGGACGGCTCCTGCCTCGGGCCGCAGCTGCTGGACCCCCCCCCCCTCAGCCAAACCCCAGCCGCA
Organism: Diaporthe sp. PMI_573; assembly: GCA_021399435.1. Lineage (NCBI taxonomy): Eukaryota > Fungi > Ascomycota > Sordariomycetes > Diaporthales > Diaporthaceae > Diaporthe > Diaporthe sp. PMI_573. The sequence continues at coordinate 719,337 of JAJTUP010000015.1, read as the reverse complement.
AGTGAGGCGCTTAGCGATCGCACCTGCTGGACCTTATCTGCAGCCTCGAGGCACAGTTGGTTCCCTCCCTCAGTCCAGAACAAGTCTTCACTGGATGAACAATCCGATGTTCAAAGCCTCGCGAGGCAGACTGTGAGGGAAACAGTCCTGCTTAACCTGTTGGCATTACTTGCGCATGGTCTTGAGACGATATCGGACCTATGAGAGAGCGTCCGCCACGAGGCTGCGCCCTTTCTGGCGCCTAGGCATGAACCGATCGGTGACTGTGTAGTCGAGAAAAGAATGTGCAATTCGCATACCCACCCATTGCCACGCCCAGCCTAAGTCCAATAGCCAGCCAACACTACATATGTATTTCCGTGCCACGCCATACATCTCTCATGAAATAGCAGGGCTACCCTCATCACTTTCCTGTCCACGGGTCTGGGGGACTGAGATTGATCGCATTGTCACCTCATCCACATTGGTCCCAGGAGAATTCAGATGTCATCAGAGCCCACATTTGCCCAGGAAATCTAGATCAACATCCAAGTCCATTATCAGAGGCCGTCATGGCATCCAGCAGCAATGACTACACTGAACTGCTACCACCTGCATACAGGGAATCCCGTCATGTTGAAACCCTGGAGGCTGTGTGGGAGCCGATCCTATATCAGAAGTTGGGCAGACATTTGGACCTGATTAAAGAAGGCGTCAAAGGCTTCACCCTGGTCCGCTCAAATATTCGCAGGAGCTTAACCGAAACCTTGCTCGAACGAGATGAGACAGCAGAAACGATCATCCAACACTTTTTGAACAGGAAGTTCCCGGGCGTAGATGACCTAATCTCCCAAATCGGTCCGCTTGTGAGCCAGTACCCCGGTCAAGTCGCTCCAGAGGCGGTAATGGTCTGTGACGAAGACGATCGACGCTCATTCACCATGGATGTAGAGCCTGGCTCATCGGATCACCGAAAGGGAGAACAATCCATGGGTCCTCCGCCCCGTCCGGTAGCGCCCCTGACACCAGGAATCTCGGCGAGGCCAAGAGATGTTGGGCACCAGAGCAACTCGGAAGCGCTATCTATCCCTGAATTTCCGGGGCCACTATCTTCTGATGACTCTCATGGCTCCCCGAGCTTTCTACGAACGCAGGCCGCCAAACGGTTACTCGATGCCATGGAAGTCGATCACCCGCGCAGTCCAGAATCCGCAACCAAGAAGGCCAGGATCGCACCGCGATGGGCTAGTCTAGTGACCAAATCCTTGGATTTCCAGGACGTCGAGGGGAAGCAGTACATATTCAAAGACGTACGATGTGGCGATGGCGTATGGCTCGTCGTGTGGTGCGGCCGCGGCCAGCAAATGCCATTCCTAGAGCACCCACTACGGGGCAAGGGCGCATTGGATCATTGGAGGAGGAAAGGTCATCCTTGTCACGACACCGGAATCACTTCTGCCTACGAACTCGATGATATCGTTCAAGAATTTGCATATCGCGGTAAGGACCTCTCAGGGAATGTTGGCCTGGTGTCGATCCGAACTGACATGAAAACACTCTCTAGTTGATGGATCCCCTGAAGAGATGACAGGGCAGAGGATTAGGGCTGCCAACAAGAAACTAAAGCGCGAGTACGGCGTTCCCCGAGGCAAGAGGAAGAAGTCACGCAAAGGCAAGGAGAGAGCCATCTCGACCCGTTCCACTACTGCGGACGAGAGGCAGGAGACTATGGATAGTGATGGGGGTGATCAGGACGAAGTGAGTTTCTGGGAGCCACATTAGGCGGGAATATGCGGTCAAGTGAGAACTGGCGTCTAGTCTTACACAATCGAGATGCTCCGGGAGGCCAGAACTGAGTTGCCAGCTGAGGAGTAGGGAGGAATATACATGACCGACGTTGAGTTGACGTCGTCTCATCAGATTGGTCACATGGTATAATGTTGTGTATCATTGGATGTCTTTCTTCGAGTCCGGCCCATTCATCAGTGTCTCCAAGACCGGATCGATGCAAGTGTTATATATATAGCACATTGCACTTCCAACGTGGCGCTCGCACTCGCACACTCACCTTTAAGATGCCAAGAGGCATGTGAATGAGGCATCAATGAATTTCCTCTGCCAGGATTTATCCGACAGTTGACACGGAGGTGAATTCAGCAGAAGTATGAGTCAATCAGAGGGCATCGGGGTCGGGAACTGGTCATAATTGATTTGGTCATATCCAAGGCCGATTTGTGTGTTGTCACACCTTTCGGGCCAGAACACATGTACTTTCATCTAGGTTCTGGCCTACTATTCCCGTTCCTGGATACTTGAGAGCAATAGAAGATTTTCAAAAGACCTCTGAGAAAATGCGCATTGCCGTCGGCTCTACTTTGAGCTCCGTTCGTACATGGTAGCCACGGCTCTCGAGAGTGGCCAATCCGTTGCGAAAATTCACGTCAGCGGCGGTTTCCTTTCCAATTTCAATTGTCTATTTTACACAGGCAGTCCACTCACCAAATACCGTTCGATCTCGGTTCCTGCGTGTCAGCACAGCCTCATCGCCGACACGGATCTCTCTCCCAATGTTCGACGCGGGACTGTATCCGTACCTCCCGAAAACGGGCATAAAGGTACAGCCCTTGTCCACTCTTCGGTCCTTGCTGAGCTTCTTCCAGGCCTGGCCCCTGACATCCGCGGCCGGCTTGCCCGTCTCGTAGTCGACGGTGATGGACTGGCACCTCAAGCAGTTGCCCGTCAGCGCCATCTGTGTTCCACCGGGGAAGCGCAGCTCCGCCCAATATTCCTCGTCAAAAGGCGCAGGACTCCCGGACACGACGATGTTTGGCCGGAACTTGGTGATGTCCATCTGCGTATCACCGGCCGACGGGTCCGTTTCTCGAAGCCGCCTGCCGACCTCAGCGTTGGACTCGGCCGTAACCACCAGGTACTGACCCATATCTGCAAAGCTGATTCGCTCGGACTTCTGCTTGAGGAATGATGGAACAAGGAAGCGGCGGATGCCGTATGCCAGCGGCGAGAGACTCTTCCGGAAGGCTTGATCGCTATGCGGTGCGCTTGAGCCCAAAACAGGGCGAGAGTTCTGCCCGAGATAAATCAGACAGGCTTCGAAGCCTAGATAGCTGCTGAACCAGGCTGAGATGCTGGCGCCCATGTCATAAGCGTCGGTAGTGGCACCATACATTTCGACGCACACCCTGTTCAAGGTCTCTAACTGTGGCCGAAGCGGAAACCGGATCTGCTTTTCACGTGCTTCCGAGTCTTCGGGCCCCGTCCAGGTAATGACAACGTCCCGCCCTTGACCGTCCGGGGATTCCTCCAGACGAGTTGAGAATAGCACCATCCGGAGGTGGAATCCGCTAAACATAGACTCAAAGCGTCTAACCTCGTTAGTCTCGGGATCGCGATGTACCTTTTGCAGGCAGAAGGTACGGTCGTATTCGAAGCCCAGAGGGCCGATCTTGCCTTGCTTGAGCTCCCCACCCCTCAGCCCTTTGACAGGATAGTAATATAGCTGCGAAACATCATCAGCAGATCGCCGGGAACACCCTCTAGTGCATAGATGAAATGTCCCACTCGGGACTGTAAGGACTTACGGCTTCGACCTTAAGAGGCAGGCTTGCCGGGACTGACTTCTGCGGCATGGATGCATGTTGCAACAGCGTGAACAAGAGGAGGCCAACAGAGAGAGCCACTGCAACAGTAGCCCCCTGGGTCCCTTTGAAGGACTCGACAAAGTGAGACAGTGTCGCGTCCATGTTCGCAGCAGTGTGATGTGACAGCACTCGTATCTTAGGCCTTTAGTCTTTCAGGTAGTGGAAAGAAGATTGCCGAAAGTCTGGGGCACTGGATATAGTTACATGAGGGGCAATAATAGTCAGGAAGTTTAAACTTCAAGATGCAAGCCGCTGACGTGAGGAGGCCCGTCTTGGCCGCATGTGCTGCAAAATCTACATGTGGAGTGGGTTGTCATGCGACCAATCCAAACCGTCCTGTGATATATGTGGGCAATGATGTAAAAGGTTCGGATGTCTCGCTGCGAAGGCGTTTGAAAACGTGCTGAGCACGCTTTTATTCTCGCCCAAAACGCACGAGTAAAGTTACGCAGCAGATGGAAAAGACAGCTTTTTATTCAGCGGGCTGTGATTTATCTAGGTACTTAAGTAGTGATGCATGAAGAGAGAGTCAGCTCACGTTGCGTCTCATTGTTTGACAGGGCCACATGCTAATACCTCTTCCAATGATGCGGCCGCAACTCAAGAGACATCATTAGTTAATGGGCTGCTTTATATTGTGGGCTTGACATGTTCACGGACAGATATAAATAGCCACTTAGTTCAATTTCGTACCCACTGAGCTTTTCCAAATCAACTCGGGGGTTGAACCCTCCTCTCGTCTTGTTAAACGAACCCCACCTCGGCGCGTAAATTCGTTCGGACCTCAATGTCATATTGTATCAGCCGCATTCTATGGTCGAAAGAGATAGCTGCCGGGCTGTAATTCGGAATTAGCGAACATGGCTTCATCACACAAGAGACCACCAAGACACTTCATTTTCCAGAAAAGAATCGAACCAGTTTGAGAAGCGTTCATTCTTCGACTTTCAAGTTTGTGCTGTCAGAACACGCCACTTCATCCGGACAGCAGTATAGACCACGCGTGATCGTGTTTCATGATGGAGACACAGGCCAGGTCAAGAGTCCTTTTACTCTAGACTTTGTGAGCCACCTTATCTTGACTATCAAAGATGGGCCTTTGCTGCACCTCGAGCTTCACCGATTTCTAGAAACAAGTTCCATGCAGGAATGCGGAACACGACAAGTATCAAGACTCCATGTGGGAACACTCAACATCAAGCCTACGTACATACACTAGTTCCGTGGGCGGTCTACCCACCCACATGCGCAGCAAAAGATCCTGCTGGTCGGGCTTGTCTGAGGTTCTGCTGCGCAGTGGATGCAGGAGACTGGATCTCGCGCACAACTCAATGGTGTTTCCTGCCAGTACAGTCCTGTCTGCATGCGTGGCATTACATCGGCCATGCAGAGACCCATATTTCCGTTCCCCGCCCGCGAACACCGCTACTTGGAATCGGCCGTACTCCTCCCCAACGTGAACCAACCAACAGCGGTGTCCGTCGTGTCGACGATCATGAGTTCGGGCCGGCATGCAGCTGACTGGCCACAATCACCCAGCGAGTTCCCCGACCTCACCCCGCAGCCCACGGGTGCTGAAAAAAAGAGTGTGGGTGGATATGGTACGTCCGCAGCGGTCAGGACGCGCGGGATAATTATATAACAAGTGAGAGGCGGTGCTCACGATCGGGGCCGCCCCGTCTTTTGTTTCCCACCTAGCAGTTCGTCAGGAAATCGACTGTAAACGTACAAGCCACCATGGCTCAAGCAGGAGCTGCAACGGACCTTTACGCCTCGCCCAACAAGGGCTTGGTGCACCAGCTGCGGCAGAACCCATATGTCCTCGGCCTCGCTTCTGTAAGTACAACCCGTCGTGGCAAGTATGTGATGACGCCCGGCTGATTCTTGTTCTTGACAAGTTCGCGTCCCTGGGGGGGTTCCTCTTCGGCTATGACCAGGGCGTCGTCTCGGGCGTTCTGACCATGGAGTCGTTCGCCGCCAGGTTCCCGCGCATCTACCTGGACAGCAGCTTCAAGGGCTGGTTTGTGTCGACGCTTCTGCTGTTCGCCTGGTTCGGATCACTGGTCAACGGGCCCATCGCGGATCATGTCGGCCGCAAGGGGTCCATCCTGGTTGCCGTGGTCATCTTCACGCTGGGCTCTGCTCTGCAGGCTGCCGCCGAGGCGATTCCCATGCTCTTTGCGGGGCGGGCGATCGCCGGCTTTTCTGTCGGCATGCTCACAATGATTGTGCCGATGTACATGTCCGAAGTGTCGACGCCGGCCATTCGTGGCACCTTAGTTGTGCTTCAGCAACGTGAGTGATGCACTCTTTACTTATGACTTCGACCTGTTCTAACAACGAAGTAGTGAGCATCACCTTGGGTATCCTGGTCAGTTACTGGCTCGAGTACGGTACTCAGTACATTGGCGGTACACGATGCGCGCCAGACATCCCATACACTGGAGGCTCAGCATCCGCTCCGGAATTCGATCCTGTTGCCGACGTCGGGGCAAATGGCTGCACCGGCCAGAGCGAAGCCTCGTGGAGACTGCCCCTCGCCATGCAGATATTGCCCGCCATAATCCTTGGTTTCGGAATGCTCTTCTACCCGGAATCTCCGAGGTATTTCCTCATGCGGCAAAAGGAAGACAAGGCATTGGACGCGCTCGCATGTATTCGACGTGTTGACGTCGAGTCGGAGACTCTGTGCCGCGAGTACCTTGCCATCAAGGCCGAAGTCTTGTTCGAGGAGACATACGGCCGTGACCGATACCCAGGCAAGACGGGGATATCTTTGTACTTGGCTGAGTACTCATCCTTGGTGTCCACCAAGGCTTCACTCAAGCGGCTGACCATTGGATGTGTGGTCATGTTCTTTCAGCAATTCATGGGCTGCAACGCCATCATTTACTGTAAGCACGAGCTTTTCCCTTTGACAAACCCTAGTTTGTGGGTTTTCGAACCCTTCCAAAGTCTCTTTATATATATCCAAGACTCTGTAGCAGATTACTAACAATGATTAGACGCTCCAACGATATTTGGCCAACTCGGTCTCTCAGGCAAGACATCGTCACTCCTGGCCACCGGCGTCTACGGCATCGTGAACACACTTTCCACGCTCCCAGCCCTGTTCCTCATTGACAAAGTCGGCCGCCGCCCGCTCCTCATGTGTGGCGCCATCGGGACATTCGTCTCTCTTGTCATCGTCGGCGGGATCATCGGCGGCTTCGGCTCCACGCTGGTCTCTCACAAAGCAGCTGGCTGGATTGGCATCGCATTCATCTACATCTACGACATCAACTTCTCGTACTCGTTCGCCCCGATCGGCTGGGTCCTGCCCTCCGAGATCTTCAACCTCGGCAACCGGTCCAAGGCTATGTCGATCACCACGAGCGCCACGTGGATGTGCAACTTCATAATTGGGCTCGTGACACCAGATATGCTGGATACGATTGGCTATGGAACGTACATTTTTTTCGCGGCGTTCTGTCTGCTGGCATTCGTATTCACCTACTTCTTTATCCCGGAGACACGAGGCAAGAGCCTGGAGGACATGGATGCAGTGTTTGGAGATAATGCCGCGCATGACGAGAAGGCGAGGCTATTTAATATTGCAGCCGACCTTGGTATTGTTGGCCTAGATCGATACCAATCTTCGAAGGGCGGAGATGACAAACCGTTTGTTGAGCAGGTCTGATATAGGAGGTCTATTTTGATCGAGAATGTTAATGATACATGAGCATGATTTTGCAGAGACCCGTTTCAACTCTATCAGTGTAATGCATGTACAGCAGGGTATAACATGATTGCCTTCAGTTTGATCCTTGCAGTACTAGTATCTCTCTAGAAATGTATGAACTGTTTTTAAGCATGAGCGCTAGAGAGCAACTTTGCCTCAAGCTCAAGTGCTCCTCAGCGTTCATTTCCCTGACATCCCCTCGATTCTTGTCCTTGTATCCAAGCCGCTCTAAAAGTATTTCTCTTCACCCTTGCGGAAACCTTGTGCAGCAGAGACGTCCAGCTGGTAGTTTGTGCCATAGCTCAATGTCTGCATTACACCACGCCAGTCGTCGAGCAGCCGGCCCTTTTCAGTCTGTCCAGAATACCTTGAGCTCCTTTACTTGTTTTCTCTGACATACCCCTCTCAACTGGCTCAGTGTGTTCACCCTCCAATCGCCCCCAAATGTCGCACTGTCTACGATGGAAACCCAGGAAGGCAGTTAACAGGCTCACGGCTTGCCAACATGATGTACTCTGCAGCACTTGCAGCCTTATCGTTGCAGTCAACTCCTAGAGAGCGCCAGTCATGACGAGCGTGTTATTACTGCTAGCGCCGCTCTTCTGTGAGGTGGAGTGTGGGTGAATATCTGAGCACATCGCTTGTGATGTCTTTTGCCGCATACCTAGGTAGTCAAATTATTTGTTGCCTGTGGTTTTTGAGACTCAATCCAAAGATAAACCCATTCATGCTAGTCTATTTTGCCATCTGCCAGAGAATCAATACCAGTATGGGCAGTGTTCTAGGTAGTGCGTGAGTAGTTGGACTTTCTCAGTCATCGGAGCCGTGATATTGATGCTTCCGCAAGTCGATGGCAAACCCAAGTAGAGGGAAGTCCAGGTCTCTACACCGGCTGTATCTGCTTGTGTTGCAGGTTGCACGAGGCATTACAATCAGCACACGTGCACTCCAGCAACCGCGCAACAAGAAGAGTCAAGGAATGACACCAGCCCTCGGATGCGCAACACAATGTCAACTGGTGCTTCAGTTCCAACATGGCGGTGTTTTCCCGAATGGGGAAGCTCTCCTCCCCTCCATATTCCTCCCTGGACCAATGACTTTGGCCTCCTCCGGACCGCAGTAGGATGGATGCCTCGTGCAATATAGGCATGGTCAAGCACAGTATGGGAGTTGGCGAAAAAGGGAATGCATACGGATGTCTCAGCACCGAAGACTACATCATGTCATTCCAGTCCAATGTCACAGTGCCATCGGTCAGGCAATATATCTGTCCCAAAGCGTATTGCCTGTGTTTCCCGCGCGGCTCCAACACCGCCAAACCACACAGGAGCAGACATTTTCACCCCAGTTGTCAGCGATGCTATGAATTCTGTACAGGTGCCCCTCTCCGAGGTAGATGATGCGGATGGCAAATATGTGATCTCACGACGAGGGCTACACAGCTCCTGGCAGGAGGTTCCCGATGTATGTGGTGCGGATGGTTTTATGCCCTGGCTGCCATCATGTAGTTCGGTCATCGGTTTCATTATATTTCAGCAATTGCGTGGTTTGCAATTGAGTGGATTGACTAACAGTTCTTCCTTGTGAGGTATCGCGCAGCCCTGTAGTCTGAGCATAATCTGAGCCTCGACAGACTTTCGTCGGTCTGACTGCAGTAATGATTGATCCACCGTGGATGAACGAACGAATAAAGGTAAGTATGAAGAAAAGAGAGAGGGGAGGTGGGCAGTAGCTTTTCGACTAGGGCCAGCGGCGCCTGCCTTCGTTCAGCCAGGGCGTTGCAGTCGCAAGCCTGATATTACCGATGATCATGACCAGAAAAGTCTCGGTGAACGGTTTTGAACCTACATCTCTAGCATTTGTAAACAGTTTACACCCGGCCACTCGCTGCCCCTTGGCAACTCCATCCGACTTTCCGTCGACCTGAATCCGCGAGTCCCATGCGGCCAGACAGCTGATTTTGGAGCGGCCGCATGGTCATTAATTACAGAGCTGACCGTGCCTCCGAGGCTCTGACCTGCCAAATTGCGCCCTGTTCAATGGCAGCCTGCCATCAGTGTGATACCTCCATCCCCTTCCAATAGTTGCATAATATCTCCACACTCGTTACGCGTCTCCGCGGTTGCATGTGTGGCTCCGGATGACCCTAGAGAGGGCCCCGTAGAGCCGGCTGAAGCGATTTGCCCGTAACTAACCTTTGGCCGGCCGTGCAGGGGGTACGCGAAGACTGATCTCCTCCCTGGCGATGCTTTCACCAACCACCTACAAATAATCGTGTGCTCCTCCTGTGCTTACACAGGGACGCTCGCCCGCGACCCTTTCAGCGCCAAATTGTCCTCGGCCATTCTTTCCTTTGCTTCCTGGTCAGGCTTGCCGTCAAGGAGCTCCGCATCAGAACCACGGCCTGACTCCTAACGGCGAGTGAACATGAACTGCACCGACTCCCTGGCATTCTGTGTCGTCCAGACACTGTCCTTGCCTCCCTTCCTCCACTCATCGCCCGTCGCATCCTCGCCGCCACCGCGCGTGGCCTCGCCCATGATGACCTCGAGGTCGCGCTTCTGGCTGCTGAGCCAGTCGCGCACAAAGTTCGCGGGGTCCTGGGCTAGGCTCTTGAAGAAGCTGTGTTTCGCCTTGGAGTCGGAGATGGCCTGTATGATGATTGCAAGCTGCTCGTCGAGAACTTTGACCTGGCTGAGCATGTTTGCATATTGAGGATCGCGCAAGAACTGCTCCAGCCTGGCGTGGTGGGGGTCGTCCACGGCGACGCGGATGTCGTAGACTGTGGGATGGGGATTCTTGTGGAATTCCTCATCAACGCGGACGGTGTAGGCAAGCTTGACTGGCGGAAGGGGTTGGAGGTGAGGAGTAATGTATTCCTGCAGGGCTGGTATGTGGCCTGTGTCCCTTTGGACGACCTGGGGACGAGCACGTTAGTATTGGGAGCAGCCATGGTTGTGGCGGATGAAACGCTTGCCACCTACCTTCCTCAACAGCTCATCGCAACGGAAATTCCGCTTTTCCTCGTCCTCTTGCAGGCCCATCAGCTTGATGTACTCCCACAGACCCATGACAACCTCGGAGCGCGTGGCGGCTTCCATATCCACCACATCCGATAGCGCGGGGCTGAGCTCGAACCGCTCGGGCTCCTCGTGCCTGAAGAGGTTGATGATGATATTCATATTCTCGTCGCCGTTCTTCTTGAACGTCAGCTCGTCGAAGTCGGCTGCGGCTGGTGGGTTGGCGGAGTTGTTCGGTAACCTATCCGGCTTGTTCCACTCGACGCTCTGCTCGGCACCATTGCGCATCTTGCTGCGGTCGAAGTCGACTGTCATCTTCTTGAAGAAGTGTGAGAATCGTGGCCGGGGCGGTGCTTTGGCGACTGGTGCCTTGGCCTTGTCGGCGGACACGTCCGTGTCCATCTTGTCGCCGTCGCTGCCGTCCTTGGCCTCGGCATCCTCCTTCTCGTATTCGTCGTCGTCGTCCAGCAGCCGCCCTTCGATCTTCACCCGGAAGCTCGAGTCTGCGCTGGTGGAGAAGTCGAAACTGTCTGCATTGATGCCGTTGCCTTGCCAGACCTGGTCCTCAACGGTATTTGTGATCCATACGCGCACGGTCTTCCACCTCTTGGCGTTCTTGTTGACAGAGTCTACAATGTCCAGCCTCTTGCGCGTGATTGTCGCGTCCAGCCTCCTCTCGAAGTCCCTCAGCTCCTTGTATCGCTGGACGCCATCGCTTATGATGCAATCCTCGACGCCATCGGGCATGGTCTTGTCGGTAGGCTTTTTGGCGCGCAGCTTGGCGCGCTCGACGGCGGCCTGCTGCTGGTGCTGCTTCTCAGCCAGCTGTGCTTGGTTGAGGGGGACATGAGGAGGGTTGTGCAAGCCCTGGTGATGCTGCATCATAGGACCTGTTGTGGAAGAAGCGCGACGGTTAGACATGATGCGGAACTTTGCCAAGGCTGGGCCAGGGCGGGCTGGAGCAGGCTGTTGTTGCTAGGCGTGATGCTCGTCGAGGACGGCCTGTGGCACGGTTGCAAGGAAGAAGGCCTGGGTGGGTGTTGTGCGCTGTGGGTAGGCTGGCGCTGGTGAAGGGGGGACAGCGGGCACGAGCACGAGGGCCAGCACGAGGGCGAGCACAAGGGAAGCAGTGTATCGGTGGATGATGGGTGTGATGAGCAGGCAGGACAAGGACATGCCACGTGCGACGGCGACTGCGACGGCGAAAATGCAAAACTCGGATTAAGATTCACTGACGTACCAATTCCTCCGCGTCGTGGAGCAGGGACATGCGGCGACCTCTGGGGAACATTTTGTGGGAACGGGCGGTATTGCGCCTGCATCTTGCTTCGATTTGCGTTTGCGACGGGGACCGAATCGTGCTGGACCCGCTTCTTGTCGTGGCTTTCCGATTGATTGAAAAGAATCGGCCTTTTTGAAAAGGGGGCTCCTCGCTCCGATGCTGCCGGGTTCAGTGAATCCGACGCGACTTGGCCTGGATGGACTATCGCATTTGACGTGGCAGAGGGTGACCGGACTTTGAGAGAGGTCTTTTGGATTTGTGGAGTGCAGCCAGAGAAGCCAACCCAGCCAGCCAACCCAGCCAGCCCAGGCCAGCCGCGACAGGCTGCACACACCACCAGGCTGGGCCACAGGCACTAGGCTGCACCGGTACAGCAATACGGCACAGAACACCAACCAGGCCGCCAGGCCACCTACTACTTCAGGTACATACCTCAACAGCAGGTGCTGCGTACATTCTCTGGTACTGCATCTATCCTCCTTTGCTCCATCCAGGGGTCTGTGCACATTTGCCCAGCAGTCACTCTGCCTCGCATCCCTAGGCGGTGATCGAGTGTATGTGTATATATATATATATATATATATATATATCTATATATCTCTTCATTCTGATTAATCCTACATTTTTATCTACCTACCCGAGGAGCCTAGCTGGAGCAGGCACATGAGCCTAATCTTCGAGGAAGAAGAGCATCTGAACCTGATGTATCACGGCGGTTGTCGTTTATATGCAGTATACAACAGTCCAACGAGCCATCAACCCACATCGCACCGGGATGGCCGCGACAGTCATAGCGGTGTAATCACCACCACCATCGTCTTCGGCGCAGTCCATCCGTCTACAATCGTGATCATCCTGCATACACGGCACGCTGCATCACAGGCTAGCGGAGCACCAGACTCGCCAAGAAAAGGTCTGCCAGCTACAACTGGAAGCTGTCACATCTCATCAGGAGGCGGCGCGGCACACATTTGACAGAATGTCAACAAATCTCCTGATTTTTTTTCCCCCATCTCGGTTCCACGCTCTGCCTCTACCTCTTCCTCTGCCTTGCTTTGCATCCAACCCCCAACCCCCAACCTGTCCTTCTCGCGACTTGGTCACCTTCTCGCACCCCCTTCACGGCCCTTCAGGCCCGCACCACGCTCAACAAATGCCAATTAGAAGCTTAGGTGTGATACAAAGGACAACACCGTCCTCCTCTGCCTCAAGAGGGGCTCCGTTCCCTCCTGCGTCCCAAACAAAAGGAATTGTATGTGTGGCTCGACGATTTTCAAATTGAATGCAGGAAAAAAGGTTGGTTGTGGTAGAGGCTGTGATAACAATGATAAAGATGATAATGAAGATGATGGTTCTCCCATGGCAAACGCGGGTTTTGGTTTCTCTTCTGCTTTCTGCCGAGATCCCCAAACAAACACGTGTCCCTTGCGACGCCTTCTTGCCCGCTTGCGCCAGAAAATGCCAAATACCCTTTGCCTGGCCCCCTCTCGTGTACGCGAGTATATGATGAAAGGTAATGAAAGAAGATTGGTGCATGGCCCGTGATGCGCTGAGGGAGGCTGCTAATCAAATGTGAGCCCGCCCGTGTGTACTGCCCATGTGTAGCGTATTATGGTAATTCTTGGGTAGGTGGGCTCAGAACGCCGCTGTGCCTAACCCGTTCTTGGACTGCCTCTTGCTGAAACGGTTCCTCTTCGCCTGTGACTCCTCCAAGCTGGCTTGACTCTTACTCAACTGGTTGCGCCCCGACCTGTCGGCAATGCTGAATCCTCCTTCCGGATATGGCACCTGTCGCGACAGTGTGCTCGCGGGGCTAGGTGACATGGACGAAGACATTTCTCCAAAACCGTTGTCGCTGTTGTAGCCAGACAGGTCTTGAGACATTGCGAGGTCCTTGGCTCTCTCGAGCGCTTCTATCCACTCGTCTACGGTACCGGCGTCGAGCTGCGAAGACTTGGGCTGCTCGAACTGGTAATGGGTGCCGTTCTGAAAACATGTCAGCACACGAATATTCAGCGCGTGGAAAGGAAAAAGAACGCCTTGTGAGGCACACCTACCGCATCAATGCACCAGACGACCTGCCCCTTTACATCTATCTGAGTCCGCCACACGCAGTCGGGCCCCAGTAGTGAAATTTCCTGTTTGGCCTTCTTCTCTTCGCCCCCCGCAGGAGCCATCACAATGCGGCCGCTAGATGTGACCATGACCAGTCTTTGCTTTTTCTTCATCGTGCTTCCGCCGAAGAACCGCGAGAACTTGTTGCTTTGGCCATGCTCACCCTTGCCGTGTGGGCTGTTGGGAATCGGAGATGATATGACCAGTAGGTCGCCCAGTTTCAATATCCTTTCGTTGTTTCGCGTCAGCACCGGCGACCATTCGATGTCAAGTTGCGTGGGTGGAGGAAGTTCGGTGATTATCCTGGCGGGCCTGTTGCTGTTGCCATTCTGGGACTGTAAGCCTCGACTGGATGGGGGGTTCTGGTTAGAGCCGGACGATGAGCCGTTCAGTTGGATGATCTGCGGCTCCTGTGCGGGCGGTATGTGTGGTCGGAGTCGAGGGGCCTTTGTCCTCCACAGTCCCTTGCCGAAACTGTGCCCGTCGAAAAACTCGTGGTTCTTGATATGCTCGATGGTCAGTCGCCTTCCCGGATCCAGGACCAAACATCGCTCGACGAGATCGCGTGCCGCTGGTGGAAAGCCTGAAGGGAAGTCGTATTCGAGACCGACAATCTTTTGGAAAGTCAAGTACTCCGTGCCGCCCTTGAACGGCGGACGCCCAGCAAGTAGCTGGTAAACAATGCAGCCAAATGCCCAGACATCGCTTGCCTTGCCCGCAGTCTTCTCCGTAAGAAGCTCCGGGCTGACGTATTCGGCGGTTCCGACAAAAGAGGCAGCCCGGGAACTCCCTTCTGCCGGAGGCGCGTTCTCAGGCGGCGGCCTTGGATCCCTGGGGTCTGGTAGCAATTTCGCCGTTCCGAAGTCGGTGATTTTGACATGCATGTTGTCGTCCAGTAGCACGTTTTCCGGTTTGAGGTCGCGATGTATGACCCCTCTCGAGTGCATGTACTCAATGGCGTCAAGAATCTGGGCACCATAGAACCGCGTGCACTCCTCGTCAAACGTGTGTGTCCGTTTCAGCACCCCCAGCAGCTCCCCCCCGTTGCATAGGTCCAAGACGTAGTAGAGTGAGGTCTCATCTTGGAAAGTATAGTATAGCCGAACGATGCCCGGATGCTCCGTTAACCGATTGAGGGTGTTCTTTTCGATGTTCACGTATTTGATCTTCTTCTCTTTGATGATATGCTTCTTCTCGAGTACTTTGATGGCGTATTCCTTTAGTGACTGTCGGTCTGTAGCCAGGTAGACGGTACTGTATGATCCCTCGCCCAGCACCTTGCCGAAGGAGAAATCACGAACGCCCTTCTTGACGGATCTTATAACTGTCTTTCCCTGCGCATCAAGCTCTCGCCTGATGCCAACTGCCGCACCTTTCTCCTGCCATTCCTCACTATTGCCCGGCTGGGGCAACTCAGTCCCGAAGTTGTTACCGCCCGGTTGGGCCATTGGCACCCCTACCGTGGAGACGAAGCCACCCCCTCGGCCCTTGGAACTTTTCCTCGGAGGCAATGCTGCACCGCCCGCGCCTGGAGGTAGCGTGCGCCGTACCTCAGGATTGTACGATCGCTCTCGATAACTCGGGGATCGCTGAGGCACCTGACCCGCGTAGGGTACTCGCATGGACCTTGAGTTGCTCCGCGTGGGGAGATCAAACATGGACGCTCTGGAGCCCTCCGGCCTCAGAGAGGTGTTGTACGAGCTCGGCCCTGCTTCGGCGTTGTGAGAGACGGAAAGGGGGTTGTACAGGTGGCTGGAGAGCGGTCGAGAGGATGTCTGGTACTGCCATTCAGGGCCGTCCATTGGCGTCGCTTGAGGAGGGGGATGTTGAGGGGGAAGTGACTGCGCAACAGGAGGCAGTGCAGGGCCGTCTGGAGTCGGTTGCGCGTAGTCGGGGATGGCAGCAAGTGGTAGGTTCGACAGGGGTTGTGGACTGCGGTGAGCTTGGCTGTCGGTTTGATCGGGGAACTGTTCGTCGTGGAGGTTACGCGATAGACGCTTCGAGGCGTGCTGAGGCTCATCTAGGGGGTGGGAGGCGGAAGGGCTGTGGTGGTTGTCGTCTGCGGCGGGAGGTTGGTCGCGGGTAGGACTGGGCTCGTTGTCGGAATCATCTGAAAGATTGGCGATTCGCAGACCGCCCAGGGCCCTGGACAGGCTTATGTCGCCATTCATGGTGACTGGCGTGGACTGGCTGGTCAAAAGGGCCGGGCTGTGGGATGGTGGCGGGCAACTTGGCCGTGTCGACCGATGGGTCGTTCGGGCAGGGAGGAGGCGCTGTCGCTGGTGCCGGTGCCCGTGGCTGGTAGCAGGGACGCTGCACTTCCTTGGAACCGATGAGACTCTGGCCTGGCCCTGCTTGGGATGCTGCCCGTAACCACGACCACGATTAGAGCCTCAGATCGAGCCGAAAAGGATATAGCTGGACCATGGGAGGGCGGGCGTCAGGGCGCTGCGCCGTATAGGGAAAGGCAGGGTGGGATTGGATCGATGCTCATTCAAGGAGGAAGCAGGGCAGCTGGCGTGGCGTACGGTGACAGTAGACTGTGCCCGTCGGGCAGGTGTCCGTGTCGAAGTCGGCAATGCTGCTTGATTGCTCTAGGTGTCCACCTGTCCCGTCTTGGAGAGGCCCCCGTCCATGAGTAATGCGGGTCTGTTGATCACACAAAGAGGCTGAGAGGGCTGCTCAGGACTCAGGCTCGGTAGATACAGTACACAGTAGCTTGCTGTCGCTGCCAGGGGAGCCAGGGGATTGGGCCAGAGGAGGACCGCGCTATGCTGTGGTCCGCCTCGCTGTGCTGTGCTGTGCTGTGCTGTGCCGTGCTGTGCCGTGCTGTGCAATTGGCAGACTACGGGTTACATGGTACACTAGGAGGCGGCAGCTAGGTACAGTACAGTAAGGCAATGTGCCAGACGGGATGGAGTCGCTCCTCTGGTCAGGGCAGATTGAAGGTGAACTGAAGAGGTAAAGATCCCTTGGGTTAGCTGCAAGGGGC
Source organism: Diaporthe sp. PMI_573 (assembly GCA_021399435.1). Classification (NCBI taxonomy): domain Eukaryota; kingdom Fungi; phylum Ascomycota; class Sordariomycetes; order Diaporthales; family Diaporthaceae; genus Diaporthe; species Diaporthe sp. PMI_573. The sequence continues at coordinate 702,569 of JAJTUP010000015.1, read as the reverse complement.
AAGCCACTCTCCTGTCCACCCTACCGTTTTGGACTTTGGACGTACGTCCTGTAAATTGCCCGTTTCTCCCTGTTAGTGGCCAGGCGCGGGTGATGATGATGCGCGAGGTGAACACCTCGATCCAAAACACAGAGCACGCACTCTTCCGGGAAGAAAAGATCCCACGATCGTCCCCGATCCGAGCTTATCACTTATACCTCCCACGGGCATATTGCGACACCGAGTCGCACGCCGTCGGCGTTGCAGGCTGCAGCTCCCGGCCTAGAAGCAGGCAGGGTTGGTCGCAGTAACCTCCTGTCCAGCGGCTAACAGCAGCCAAAACGTCAAAGCATAGACTTAATGGCACAGTACTCCGTAGAGAGTCTTGCCTACATTATACGCCCGCACGCCCGCACGCACGCCCCGTGTTGCTTTGTGCAATGACCGTCCGCCCACCTGTTCACACATCGATTTTGGGCAGGCTAATTAACGTCTTCGCAGCCTCAGAGAAACATTCATGGGTAGTTGAAGTCCCCAGCACCAGTGCAGCCAGCCATTCCAGCCCAAGCATTGAGAATGCCAAACGGGACGGAAGATCACTCGGGTCCGTACACTGACTGATCCCTAACGTAGTTTGGTGATTTCAATTGCGTCGACGGGCAGTCCAATATCATCGATGATGCCTAATTTTAATCATCTCCCCGGGTCTCATGGTCCAAAATTGCGTGCATTCTGGCCGGTGAACCTCGTAACAGTTCATCACGGCTCTACCAGGGTGCCTAATAATAGCCCACGTTACATGCTTTGCCACGACAGCTCAATATCGAAAGGCTGGGGCGCTCTTTCCTCGCGGTAATGATTGGGGACACGGCGTGCCTTCCGAATTCACCAGCACCATGGAGCGCCGGCTCCAGGTCTTTGCTGGGAAGTTGGGAGGCTCCACCGATCATAGCTGGACCGTCTGACATGCACATAACAAATAGAACGCCATCACTCACTCCGGTCCTTACTCTTAGCACTGGGAGCTGGTCCTCTCGCACACCACAGCTGTCACGGAAGGGGTGTCCCTGGCTGATTATCCACATTCCAGGATGATTCGTCTCCAGCAAACATCTATTCTCCTGACCGTGTCCGAGGTCCAGGAGCTGGAAAACCGTCGTCGTTATCGTAGGTATCTTCAAAGAGAGGAAAACCCAACGTCGGAGGAGACGGTTCATCGGAAGACCAGTGCGGGCCTGGAACATCGAGCACCCCGTGGGACGCTCACTGCCTCTCACAATCGAGGATCGTCTGCCTCATCAAAGCCTACCAATGTTGGCCCAGTACCTTCCTCGCCCTTGGAGAGGATCGTGACCGAGCAAAGCGGCGAGATCGATGACATCGAGGCCACTCCAACGAATCCACAATCCGCTGCAGGTCTGAGGATGCATACACAGAAGTTCCAGGCGACTCGTGGCGGCCTCGATTCACTCGACCTCCTGGCTTTGCCCTCGTCTCCTGGGATGCTCTTCTCAGCCCGGCCTCGCAGAAGTCTGGTTTTTCAGAGACCCTCGGATTGCGACAGTTCACTTCCTGGCGCAGTTCGTGAGGTAGCAGAGAAAAGCTCTTCGCCCGCCGGGATGAAAGATGTGAAGAAAGTTGACATCATCGGTACTGATAACCAACGGACATCGACAAGGATCTCCGCGAGCCCCGATGGGACCAGAGATACTGACCGAATGAAGAGCACTGGCCGCAGCCCGATGTCTGGCCTGGTCGATTTGCGCCTGTCTTCCACGGAGGCTTCGACTAGAGCCTCGACCGAGAAGATGTGGACGCAGACCCTCGTAGGTAGCGTCCAGAAACTGGGACTATGCATCAACCCATAGTCATCAGTACTCTGACGCCATTGTAGGCAATTCGAACCCGACCATCTTTCGGCGCTGAATCGTCACACGGAAACGGCGCAATGCTGGGAACACTGGGACGCCAGCATCGTCGGTCGTCTTGTATCGCTGCCGAGTCGGAATATGACGGTGAACCTGGCCCCTCGGTAAGAGAACGGGACAGGGCACCGTGCAGCGGGAACAAGACTGATTAACGACGTGACTACAGAACCCAAGTAGTCCGCAGAGGGCCGCCAGATCGGTCGCACGTCTGGATCAGATCCGTCCGAAGGCTGGTCACCCATTGACCACCATGTCCACCCGCGAGGCACCTGCTGCGAGTGGGAGTCCGTCGCCAGACTGCCCAGCTTCGCCGTCCCGAAGAAGTCTTGCGACCCCTAGACGTAGGATGCGGGTGTATGATGATCTGCTCTCGCCAACGCGTCAGCCTCAAACCCCAGAGCAGTTGCCAGAGTCCCAGCACCAGAGTAGACTTCTGGGGTCATACACGGCCCCGATAAGCCGGCTGCGGCCTTCCCAAGCCCTTGGTCGCACTCCAGCGACAGCCCGAAGACACCGTCACCGCAGAGTACCAAGCCCCGTGGGCATGCGGACACCAGGGTTTGAGGGTCTCTACGGTGGGCACGAGAATGAAGATGATGCTACTCTGTTTGAAGAGGCATCGCAGGCAGCGGAGCCGGGCTCCCCAACTCCCAGTCTCAGGCGCGCAGACTGAGACGGAATTGCCGATCGACCTCAGCTTACGTCATGGGGCACAACAAGGGCACTGCAGACTGTGATGAGAAGACCGGTGTAGGAGGGGCGAGACAACGCATAGATTGTTATGGGGAGACTGGGCGCATCCATAGATCCGGCCGGGAAACAAACACCACGATGGCTATTAAACTGTCGCCCTTTGTTTGAGCGCTGTTCAGGGGCAGGGACACGGGACACAACTTAACTCCCCTTTGCTCAAAGGTGGAACACTACAACATCATCAAGTAAAACGCGATTTTGAGCTCTGAATGGCAGAGCAATAGTCATGAGCATACATGATTCGCATCCGGTGAGAACCTAAACAACCTTGGGCGAAGCACTTTCTTGTCTTGTTGAACTGCTATGCATTCAGTGGATGGGCACAGAGCCGAGGGTGTTTAGTATGGCATCGAGCAGGGGAAGCCTCTCGAGTCATGCTGGCAAGGCAACAATTCAGCGGCTGCTTAGCTGCTTATGGGCATGGAACCAGTCCATTATGCAAAGCCTGCATAAGTATTATGCCGGGAGGTCTGGTCAGTCATCTCAGCAGGCAAAAAAGCACACCCGGCTCGTCGTAGGTTATGGGACGCAGGCAGGTCGCCTGGCCGCCGCTTACTGTGGACAGGACTGAATCAGGTCTAGCTTTTTTGTGGAGCACACCGCTGCCCTGGAGTGCCTTAAGTCCGAGGTAGAATCATGTAGTTGAGGTGGATAAAGAGATGGCTGGGGCAAATCCAGCGGACTACAGTATCCGAATGGGGCGTGCTGACTGGGCAGGCTGCCCGTTGCAACCACGGGTAAGGGTGGCTTGCGAAAGATGCCTGAGGCAACAGTGCTCCAGCTCTGGGGCCGGACAAAATCTGCCGATGTGGACGACTGACTTGCCAGTCCTGCCAGTTTGCCCGACTGCCTTGACTGATGCTTCAGGTCAGTCAGTGCTTGCCTGGGTCTGTCAGTCTTGGCAGAGGCTCAGGATTGGGTCGGAGATGGCCAGCAGCTAGTCCGTTTCTATCGGTAGATCGCCTCGGAAGAAAATCAGCAAGCGCAATGAGATCAGGGCCGCCTCTCCGGCTTTTCGCTTGCCTGCCCCCTGGTCGACGGGCCAGTGTGGCTCGCTGGATTGTTGCGCCATCGGCATCGAGGGTCTGAGACTTGGCCACCTGGGGCTAGCCGCGTTGGGAATGGGAACGGCAGCTGGGGGCCTTTTGAACCCTGGCACTCCTGGAAGGCTTTCCTGGGGGTCTGCACGCTCAGGCCTTGATCCCCGTAGGCCCGCCTCACGAATGAGAAGGGAGCTCGCCGTCTGACGCCTTCCCTGCATTTTATGAGGTTGCTGGCTAAGATTCGGCCATTCCTCTTTGGGCCGACAGAGGCAGACAGGCACAGAGACAAGGAATGGGCGAGGCAGGGTCCTGGCCCTGGTCCCTGCACTTCCTGACCCGGCAAAGCGCAACTAGGCCAGGATCGCGTGCCGCAAGAGCTGCTGCTGCTGCTGCCGCCGCCGGTTGCTCTGCGCACTGCGCCTACACACTCGGACACGGCGCTGCACTGCGCTTCGCTTCGCTTCTTGGGAACCTCGCAGCTCTTACACAGTACAGCACCTCACCCTCAGCTCGCCCATCATCCTCCTTCTCCTCCGCCTCCCCACACTGCACAATCGCAGCGCCAACGCCAACCTTGGACCCCGTGTCTGTCTCGTCTCGCCCTCTTTCCACCCATCACCCATCCTTCTTATCTCGTGCCCTTCCCTTCCATCACTTCCCTCCCCTTCCGACTTTCCTTTCCGCCTACCTCACCACACCATCACATCCTCTCTCCTACTTCCTCTCCCAACACCACCACGCATAAATACCTTTTGCGCCCACCTTCCCATCCTCCCTCACCCTTCTTCTTGCCCGTCTTCTCTTGTCGTCTTTATGCCTTGCCAGTAATCATCGTCGACACCGTCGTCAGCCTCAACCACCCCCCCAGGTTGTCCACATCAGTCAACCTGTCCATACGCTCCTCCTCCTCTGCCTCCTCGTCGACAGCCTCGTCATCTGCCTGATCGACCACCTTTTGGGTACTCAACACGTCTCGGCCATCCACTTCATCGCGCCAGCGCCACGCGTCCAGGACCAATTCATTGACAGCCGATCTGACTGTAGTACAGTTCAGGTTTCCGGCTCGCGACTGATAACTTTTCTCTAGAAAATCCTCTTGACTTGAGCTGCTCACCTGCGTCCTCGCAGATCACCATGTCGTACTTTGACCGCACTGCGTCGCCAGTCATGGGCCTTCCCCCCCAACCTGCCCATCAGCTGTCCTTTGGCAGACCTGTCTTTTCGCACCAGTCTCAGTCGCTCGGTCATTCAGTCTCATGTTCCACCCGTCCCATTCTTCGATCCAGTTCGACTTTCGCCGGCCGCAAACGCTCCAGAGACGAGGCAGCAGCCAACCTCGACGAGCCGGAGAAGGTAGTCCCAGCTCCCAAAGTCGAAGAGCCTGAAGACGAGTGGGAGTATGGCCCCGGCATGGTTCTCATCAAGAAGAACACCGGCTACACTGCCGATGCTGGCAGCCAGTCCGGTACTTGGCTCGAGGAGAAGGCTGCCCGAGAGCATGCCCGCAAACTCGAGGAGGCCAAAATCGCCCAGAAGAAGTTGTCTCAAGAACGCTCTTCCCTGCGGAGCAACAAGTCGCAGCGTCTCGGCCTCTCAAACGACTCGGTTCCCTCGAACGACATCCCACAAAGCAATGGGAACAACCATGGCCGCGATACCTCGCCTGATGCGCCGAACCAGCCAGTCGTTGACGACTTCACCATGCACCTCGGCATTGGGTGGGCTCGTCTGAGCGAGGACGAGCACATTCAAGCAGCCGCTCGCGGCTGGGCTCGCTACATCGACAACCACTTCCCCGTCACTGGCGCCAAGATTCTCCTGCAAAAGTCCCAAGAGGCCTACCTTGTTCAAGCTCGCGAGGGCTTCTTCCTCTTCGCCGAAAACCTTCGCGAGGGCCGGCTCGTCAGCTCAGATCCCGAGCGTGCTTTCGTCAATCTCAAGTCATGCCCCGCCGTCTTCGATGGCCCCATGATGGCTGCTGTCGAGTCTCCTCGACCTCAATTCCAAGACACCCACAACTCGACGTGGAACACACCCTCGACCGCACGACAACTTCCCACCGTCCCCGACATGGACGTGGACATGAACTGAATGACTGCATCACTGGACTGGCGTTGAATTGATTTGCTCTGCTTTGGTCTGCTTTTGGGTGGTGTTTGGGTCGGGCTGCGCCAATACTGGCGACGGCTTTGCGCTGCGTTGTTGGTTCTCCAATCCAACAGGTCGATTTAACCGGGGACAAAAAGGTAACGGTGATTCACGGAAGGCGTTGCCACTGGAAATTTGCTTTTCGCACATACCGCGCACATGTACTATTAGTTAAAAACAACCATCCGTGCCTAAATTGATAAAGAGCATTTGAAGTCGAACGTTTCCCCCGTCCCCTTCCCCCTTGACAGGACGCCAAATTGATTGGGTGCTGTGGTCGACAGAGCCGCATGTTCGCGAAAATTGGCGGCTAAGTGGGGATGGGCCGGCGGTGGAGACTTAGCGGAAGCTTTGGCAGCTGGCAGGCCAATTGACACTTTCGTGGGCTTGGGCTACGGCACATCTGATTTGGCACTTTTTCTCCCCAGCCTGTTCTGCTGCTTGTCGACCTTGTCGATCTCGGTGCTCTTCCGGGTTGATCCCGCGGAACCTCTTGTCCTGTGGTCACACAATGTTTTTGTCTTGGCCGGATGTGAGCGCTCAGCAATCTGATGGCTGGGGAATCTGAGATGAGATGGTCTTGGTGGTGCCGTCAGCCCAGGGTTGACAGCGCTGATGACTCGAACCTGAGAGAGCCGTGGGCAGCCTGGCAGTCTGCAGTCCGCTGTTCTGGCAGCCAGTTGTGGGTGGACTCGACAGCAGCAGCAGTAGCAGTAGCAGCCTCCCCCGGAGTCAGCGATTGCTCGAGTTTGGGCCGGCCGGGTCTGGGGCCGGTCGATAGGCTGAGAAGTACTGCAAGGGGTTGGAAAACCCTGGACTACGACACCCAGTGCGAGGCGAGTGCTTGCAGGTCGCTCACATGGTGTGTGCTATGGGAAATCTCAAACGTGGGGGAATCATGGATCCCTCGCTGTGTGCGGTGTGCATGGAGCCGAGCCGGGACAGATTGTTTGGTGGGCAATGCACGTTGCTCTCCTGCAGGAGAAGCAGACTTGACGGCCTCATGGCAAAACAAGTGGCAGACGCGCATGATAACGCGACGAATGCGACCTCTGTCCCTGGGAAGGGGGTCACGACGAGATTGGGGGAATAGAAGAAAAAACTTTCACAGAGACAATGCAAGAAAGACTCTCTACTCGGGCACCGCTAATCTGTTCGATCTCCTGCTGGCGCTTCGGAATTCGAGTTGTTCTGTCTTGTTGCTCCCAAAACCGAGGCTTGATCTTAATGCCCACCTGCCTGCCTCTTTCTCTTTCTCCTTCTCTTTCTGTGTCTCGTGCGTACTCTATCTTGTTACTGTTCCGCTTCCGCTTCCGCTTATTGGACTGAATAGTCTCTGAGATCGTCTTCGACTCCATCATCCTAATTCTAATTGAACAACCACTGCCGATCCCCGAATCCGACGTCCAATTGTGCTGGAGCTACGAGCCCGAGAAGCCGGGGGGAAACAAGGTCAAAAAGTGCCGCCAAAAGTCGTCGGCAGCCCAGGCAGCCCAAGCAGCCCAGCCACCCGCCAGCACATGTCGTGTCAGGGCGTGCCTGAATGATACCCAGGTGTGGCGACCGACAGGCTCAGCCTCACGAGTTTCCTGTCCGCCAGTCAGACAGCCCGACAGTCAGACATTCGGCGACCTCCACCTCCAACCAGCCCAGCTGCACCAACCCCCCCCCCCCAAGAAGCCAGCCAGGCCGGCTCTTGAGCTGCAAGCGGCTGGCCCGTGACGTGAAGGGGTACACTCTCTCTGCGTGTGCATAGGTGTGAGAGCGCGGTGCTCCGTAGCCCAATAGGCCGTGCCCAAGGCCGTAGTCTATCTGGGTAGTGTGTAGGGTCAGTCGATGCTTTTCCGTTTCCGTTTTCAGGTCCCTCCCCAAGTTGCTGGAAAAAGACCTCTCTTCTCCTGGTTGTGTTTATCCCCTTTTCAACCCCGTCTCTCGTGGCAGGCTCTGCTGGATGTTGCGCATCTCGTGTTATGTTATGAAACAGAAGATGTTGATGCCATCGCGCTGCAACTCGCAAGCCTTGTCTGCTGGTGACCTGACCGACCCCTCCTTTATGACATCCTACCAGCCTACCTACTTTCCCACCTAACTCCTACTGATAACTGTTAGTACACCCCCAACAGCAGACATCCTCACCTCCAGCCACACCGCGATCGCCCGCCCCAGACCTCTACGGCGCCAACCTACTTGTCCCTAACGAGGGGCACTGGGCACTGGGCACCTGGGCACTGGGTTTAGACACTGGCACGACCTGGCTCATTCCAGAGGCACACTATCGCCTTGCGTCCACCCTCCAACGGCGCGGCCATGGTCTCGCAGCCCGACCACTCCTCCACGTCCGGCTCTGGGGGCACCATCACCGTCCGCGGCCCTAGTTCCGTCGTCGGCACCAGCTCCACCACCGGCGCGCGACACCGATCCTCTCGGCGCCACCACTACAACAGGTCTTATGCCGGCGGCACCTCCTACGTCCCCCAGAATGAGTTCCCCTGGTTCTCCCACTCCGGTGACGTCGAGATCGTCGTCAAGGTCCCGTCGGGCCACGAGAACCGCTATCTGTTGCACCGGCACACCCTGACGCGGTGTAGCGGCTTCTTCGAGGCGAGCACCAGTGAGCCGTGGTCCAAGGCGGTAGATGTGCCGGACTTGCCTGCATTGCCTGCACCGGGACGAAGTGGCGCTGCGACGGGAGGAGAGCTGGCGAGGATAGGCGAGGACAATGGTCCCGCCGAGAGGGGAAGCACTGTGTCGCGGGCGAACATAGGGACGCCGAGAAAGAGATGGAGGTACGAGCTTGACTACGGCAAGGGAGGCGACGACATACCCATGCTGGTGCAGAAGGAGGAGAGCAGCAACAAGACCTCAGCCGCGACGGGCCGTCTGATGGGACCCCCAACCACGTCCACGTCCATCTTCGGCGGGAGTTCAAGCAGCAGCGGCAGCAGCAGCGCCGTCGGCCGTACAAAACACTCCCACAGTCAATCGACTTCCCGTGACTTCTTCCGATCCGTCGCAAACCTCAGTCTCCCCTCGCCATCGCACAACCAATACCCATTACCCACGAATACCTCCTCGAACCTCCCGCCTCCGCCGCCCGACGACCAAGACACCCTTCGCGACTATGACAACCTCTTCCGCATAATGTACAATTTCTCACCCGTCCTCGATGGGATAAATATCGCCGATGCATACGTACAATGCAAATCCCTGCTCACCATAGCCGACCAGTACGATGCGCTGTCCGTTGTCGGGCCGAGGGTGGACCACCACCTATTACAGTTCCAGAGTCGGCTGTGGAAACAGATCGCCAAGTATCCCATCAGCTACCTTCGGCTGGGGCATCTGGCAAGAAGCAAGATCATCTTCCAGGAGGCTCTTATCCATGTGGTCGGCCAGTGGCCTGCCGGGGAGCGCAGCCTCAGGAATACCTTGCCCGAGTCAGTCCTGGATATCATCGAGGACAAGGTCGACGAGCTGGAGGAGACCGTTGCAAGGGTCGAGGGCCGCCTCTTCAGGCTCAACCTGACCACAAGATCCGGGGAGCGAGTAACACCTGCGACGGGCTACCTCGACTGGTTAGCTGTTAGTTTCTTCAGGCAGTGGCTGGCAGACAACACCACACCTGGACCAGCCCCGGCACCACCAAGCGACCGGAGGGCGGTAGCACAGAACGGCGGCGGGCGAACGCGCAACAACTCAGGCCCCAACAGCGGCAACAACAACAACACGGCGCTGATCCCCGCGTCGTCGGCCGTGCAGCCGGTCATACCCCTAGTGCCGCCGCTGGCCTCGCTAGGCCGCACGTACCGCACGCTGGGCGGGATGACGGGTGCCAGCGCGCCGGGCTACCTGACCCACGACGAGTGCAAGCGCTTCCTCAAGCTCACGCCCGAGATGTACAGCCGCGACAACCTGCGGCGGTTCGAGAAGCGCGTGGACGAGCTCAAGGCGATGGCGCGCGAGGTCGTCAGGCCGCTGATGGGCAGCGGCCTCGAGCTCGACCTGGCCGGCGGCAGCCGCGCCGCCGAGGGAATCGGGTACCTCACCTGCACGCGGGTCAGCGACCGAGACCTGCCGTGGGCTGTTGATGATTGATCAGCGAACAGAAGGAATGATGGGCGATATGGCGAACGGAAAGAGGTGTTTGAGCGCACGAGCGAGCCGAGAGCGCTCGTATGAAATGAAGCGACTGAGCAATGTTGACGACAATGGTTTATGCATATGCGGCGGCTGCCCGATCATGACGATGAGGAGGAGAAATGTCAATACATCTAGGAATGCATTTGGAAGAGCTGGGCACAATGGGCAAGGGCAAGGGTAATCAAGTCCGCAGGCGTCGTCGGTGGTCGGATTCTGTCTGGTTTTTCTCCTCTGAGGGCATTTCGGGCGGCATTTACTTGACCCTTTCTTCTCCTCTTCCGTCTTCTCCACAATCATTTGCTTTTGGGTCAGGTTGGACACTTACTTGTCCCTTTTTCTTTTCCTGTTTAACGATATATCATGGACATTGATGACCCAAATTACTGTAACGAGCCTCTTTTTATCACTCACCACACCTACACACACATACATAGCTTACCCTTCACGTCGTACTATACCTAGGATACCCGTCAATGAGGAAAACACACATAACATAATTTGCGTTTCCACTTCATCATAGCATGCATGTGAGAAGAGCAAAGAACAGTCGTGAGCACATCGAATTCATGTCATGGCTGCTCATGGAGAGCCTCTATGCTCTTTGAAAAACGCTATCCAGTCAGGCAGGCACCTTGGGAAATGTCCAATCAATTTTGGCTAATCCTCCCTGGTCAAATCCAAGATAGGAACCTCGCTCTGCCTCCACGCCCGGAAGCCACCGGGCCTCCTGGGCCGGCCGGGTGGGGCGGCGAGCGCGTCCTCGCGGACCATGCGGTCGGCCTCCTCCCGCGTGACCTCCACCTCTGTGAAGTAGCCGAGCCCCGCGTCGCTCGTCCGGGGCATGTAGACCTTGGTCATTGCTGGTGACGATGACAGCATTTTTGCAGCATCGGCACCACTGCCGCTTCTTGGATGTGCAGGTGGGGTTGTGCTGCTGTTGTGCGACTTCAAGTCAGGCGTGATGGAGCTACCACTCGGGCGATGGGAGCCGCCCTTGACCGCTGCCGCGGCCTTTCTCCTTGCGCAAATGGCTTGCAGCTCTTCGAACTCTTCGTCCGAGTCTGAGACCGGCAGCGGCGGTTTTGTGGTGAGCATGATGTTGCTCCTGCCCAGTGTCTCGGACAGCCTTCCGAAACTCTTGATCGAGGGCTGGGCCGCGGTAGGATGAGCTCGGGTTGGGCGACCAGTTCGCCTCGGGGGTGCCTCTGACCTGGGCTTCACTCCGGCAGTGCTTGTTTGCGTGCGCCTAGCAGCTGAATTCCTAGGTGCACCGTCTGATGGGAAGTTATGCTTCCGTGTGTTTGGACTTGCTTCGGCTGCTCCCATGTCTGTCGCAATACTGCAGTCGAAATCGGAGAGATCACCGTGCCGCTGGACATTATGGGAATTCTCCAGGGTGGATGAGCTTGGGGAGATTGGAGGTATGGCATTGTCGGTCGTTTGGCGAGATGTTTTGGAGGTGATGATTGTCGAATGTCCTGTTTCTACGGGGCTGGATGAGATGATTATGGCCTCTGATACTGTCGTCCTTGTCCTGGAGGCCTTCGATGTTGCTTGTGAGCTTGCAATGGTCCAGGGATTGGTGGTTAATGACAGCTCTGCTGTCTTCTCTTTCGATTTGTTGGTCTCGGATGATCTGGGTTGCTTGTCTTTCAACGCTCGACTGTGTGTAGGCTCTCTTTGCTCCACAGTCCTTGCAATAGAGCTTGTTGAACACGCGAGGGGTTGTGTCAACTGTGGCGGAGGGAAAGATGACAACAGTACCGACGGCAACTCAGGTTGCCTTTGTGACTTTGTGATGAGCTTCGTGCTCTTGACGTACTGATCAAGAGCCCCCGCTGGCATATCAGATGCTTTCTTCCGAGACCCTTTGGCTGGTGCCTTCCTGGTCTCTTTCGACAGCTGTTTCGCTCTTTGCTTCGCTTCCCAGTCTTCAACTGCAAGCGGCACACCTAGTCTCGCCACCGTCTCGGGGACCCAGGCGAGGTCAGGTTGGAGTGGATCGAAAACCTTCTTTGGTCCGGCTTCCGCATCCCCGATCTGCTCGTCCCCCTCGCCGTCGCTGTTGAGTGCCAGGCCTGACCTCCCGTATGTGGACGTCACCTCGTCCTCCTCGACTTCCAGGTCTACGCCAACGACGTCGTTTGGAATGTAGCAGATTCGCAGCTCCGGCGTTCCATCCGTACTGAAATGGTGCCGTCGTGTGTTGATCGATTTGACCACCTCTGCCTCCACGCGCTCACGGACGTCTGGGTCGTCGGATTCCAGCTGTTTGTTGCTGAGGTCAATCAAGGCCTGGTTTAACAAGCCTGGCGCAAGGACTCGAATAAACTTGACTGCCCCGATCTTGTAGACCCAATCGAATGTCTCGGCCGTGAAGGCTCGGAGGCCATCAATATCAATTTCCTTCCTCGATGGGAGTTCTCCCTTCAATCCTTCGACCGTCTCGGGCTCTGAGACCACCGGATGGGTATAATATCTCAATACCTCCATGCTCGGGAAATCGTCCGGTATCGTCAAGGCCTTGTGCTTAGTGCGGAAGAATTTGCTTTCATTGGTCCGCAGCTCCCTCATCAAATCTTCTTTCCAGTCCCTCAGGGCGTCCTGGCCGGACCTCTTGATCCGGCACAGCCTTCTGCCAAACCCAGCTTTGGCCGCCTCGCACGCAACCTTGACGCCGCAGCCTGGTACTCCCTCAGGGATGTAATCACCCCCACTCATCAACGCAACAAGCACCATTCCCTCCCTGTCGAGACCGGTTTCACCCTGCCTCAACTCACGGGCATCATAGACAGAAACGTGTGTGGGTGTCCTTGCAGCCCGCGTGCCCTCTGAGGACCAGTTCCGCAGGGTGAGTGTGCAGCCGAACATGATGGTGTCGACATCCTCGGATAGGACTGCATCCACGACACCTTGCTGCTGCAGAAGGGCACACTCTGCCTCGGCCTCGCCAGGGGCGTCGTGGATGTGGAATCCAAAAAGCTTCACCAAGCGCTTGGCCATTGCGACGGACACGCTGTCACCGGGCCCGCGAGAGCGCTTGTTGCGTTTGAACTTGGGCTTGTTGGGCCCATCAAAGACCAGGACCGGGACAATTGAGAGAGAGAGCAGGCGGACCAGGCGGTAGAAGAGCGTGCGTACGGCCGGATTCGCCCCGCCTCGCGCGGCCTGGGCTTGGAATGACCATATCGCAAAGTCAATAGCGATGCGGAGTGGTCGCCCGGTCCGCTCGAGGTGATCAATCGCGAGCTTGCACAGCGATGCCCGCTTTCCCGCGCCAATCTCCTTGTAAATGCTGTGTGTGGCCCTGGTTAGCGACGGCGTGCACGATACAGCCTGCAGGAGCGGGGCCAGTGTGAGGACTGTCAACAAACCCTTTGATACCCATATTGGATGCAATGCCGCGGTAGCAAGTTCAAATCAAAATCAAGCCATGGCGATCTCGAGCGAGCTGTGAAGGAATTCGGTTGCACGAATGCCAGACTGGGCTCGAAGTGCCGTCGCCGTCGCCGTCGCCGTCGCCGTCACTATTCCAGACTGGTGAAATGCCCAGGGGGCCTTGGTAAGAGGACTTGTGTTGACGTTTTACCTCTTTTGGCTCGACTGACAGGGGTTGTGCATGTTACCACAGAGACGGCAAACGACGTGCGGCTGCAGCCCACGAGCCGCGACCACTTTAATGACTGCCGACGCGACGACCGTTGTGCCTTCGCAGCCTCACGTCCAGGTTATCTCCCGTCCAAAAACCATCCCGTCGTCATGGCCGCCCCGGGCGGAGCCAGTCTCCCGCACCGAGCCGTGTCTAGCATCCGCGGCGGTGCAGCGCCCTCTGGCGAGTCGTCGTCGGCCAACCCGCGCACGCCCACCCGCTCGACCCCGTCGATCCCGTCCCAGTTCAACTCGCCGTCCTCCCTCCGCGCCGAGGACGATGTCCTGATCATAGAGTTCGGCTCCCGCAGGCTGCGCGCCGGCTTCGCGGGCGACGCGGTGCCCAAGGCGCTCGTGTCCTTCAGCCCGGCGCAGACGCGGCGCGTCGGGGACCTGCGCGCGTGGGAGGTCGGCTACGTGGACGACTGGGCGAGAGGACCGAAGTGGGCGGAGGAGTACGAGCTGTGGAGGAACGATGTCAGGGGCTTGGATCTGGGCCTGGTCGGGGACCGAATGGAGAGGGGGCTGAGGGAGGCTTTCAACAAGTGCGGCCACACGTCCCACGCATGTCCCTTTGTGCTCGGGTCGCCATGGCTAATTTCTTGGTCTACGTAGATATCTTCTAATTGACTCTCGGCCACGGAGGATGGTCGCTGTCCTGCCATCCGGCGTGCCCTTGCCGCTGCTGGCCACAGCGCTGGACACACTGTTCAACAGGTTCCATGCTCCCGCCATCTCGCTTCTGTCCTCACCTGTCGCTTGTGCCATTTCCGCTGGTGTGCGCTCGGCGCTGGTTGTTGATATGGGCTGGTCTGAGACGGTCGTGACCGGCGTCTACGAGTACAGAGAAGTGCAGAGCAGCCGCAGTGTCCGCGCTGGCAAGCTATTGGTGGACAACACACACAAGTTGCTGGCAACCCTCCTCGGGAAAGCACCGCCTCCGGAGGAGGATGGTGCTGAAAAGAAAGCCGAGCATGTCGTGTCCTTCGAGGAGTGCGAAGAGATCGTCAACCGGCTGGCATGGTGCAAGAATCCCCGTGGCCCGTTGTCAAGGAGTCAACCGCCGCAGGAAGGCTTGCCTACGGTCACCGAACAGGACGAATCTGAATCAAGCAACCCAGTAAGCTCTGGTAGCCCGCCAAGTACTTCGATCTGGTTGAAATCGACGAGCCCACCAAAGAAACTCGACATGACCTACGACCAGCTCGCCGCCCCGTCTGAGGACACGTTCTTCGCTCCTGAGCAGCCTCAGCATGCCTTCGATGATGAGGAGCTACCCATTCCCCTTCTCATCTACCGCGGCCTTCTGAAGCTCCCCATGGACGTCCGGGCCCTGTGCATGGCCCGGATCATTTTCACCGGCGGCTGCTCAAGCGTCCTGGGCCTCCGCGGGCGGATCTTTGACGAAGTAAACTCCCTCATTGAGAGACACGGGTGGGATCCTGTACGTGGCAAGGGGGTTGAGGCCTACAAGACCAACCCGAAGCTTCGGCGGGGGAGCAAACAGGCGGGTGATGGTGGGCCTACGGACGCCGAGGGCACCGGCGACACCGGAGGTGGAGGTGGCCACGAGGTCGATGGCATGTGGGTTGACGCGCCCAAACAGGAGAGGGAGCCGGAGCTGGACCCGATTGATGACCAGCTGGGGAAAGGGAGGCACCAAGAGAAGCCAAGGCTGCAAGGGCAGTTGCGGGCAGTCGAGTCCCTAGGGGCGTGGGGCGGAGCGAGCCTGCTGAACCTGCTCAAGATACCTTCCCTGGCAACGGTGGAACGGGAGACCTGGAGGGAGCAAGGGATCACGGGGGCATCGCGACCAACGGAAGTGGACCACAAGGTTGCCCAGCGCCAGAGCATGGGCGCCGGTGGTCTGATGCGCAACACCAATGCAAACTGGACGCTGGGAGTATGGGGATATCTTTGAGCTGTGGACCGAGGTTCTTCACTGATGAGCAGATTGCCATTGGGCCAGCATGTAAACGTCAATACTTGGTGGTTGACGGGAGGCTTTCCCCCCAGTTTTCTGAATACTGTACATGAAGCGAGGTGGGTGGCGCCTACGCTCCCATGTAAAATCCCAGAACAAGACACATCTACAGAAGATCAGGTTCAGGATATCGAGAGATGGGAGGTTGCACAAAGTTGCTATGTGTGGCAATGATGCTCTGGCGGAGACACGGCATGCTGGTCATAGCGGAGAGGAATTGGCCTGTCACTTCTGTGTTTCCGAGGCTGTCAGAGAGCGGAATTCCATGAAGGCGGGCTCCCAATAGTGAAGTGAAGTGGAGTGGAGTGAAGTAAGGTCGGGCTGTCAGGAAGGAAGGAATGTTTTCTGTTCATGGACACTAGTGACACCTGTTCCTGACACTGGAAGGAGCCCCCAGCCGTGGTCCAAGGAGAATGCCCTTCTTGCCTGCCCGAGAAGAAACACTTGAGAAGCTCTTGCCTTGCCGTGTCTCTCTCTCTATGAAAGCGACAAAAGCCAAGTTCAGGTTACGGGCTTCGAGTCCTTGTTGACAGCTTCAAACCTTGCACCCTCCCCTCCCAGAACACATCACAATCCTCACCAACCTTCCACTCGTTTTTTGATCGTGTCTGTTCCCGGCGACCACTGTTTATTGATACTGTTCGCTCTTTGCTTCCAGTCCACTCATCCAAGACGTCACATCCCTCGACGTTCCTCTACTTTCCCGCCTCCCACAGCAAGCACTAACCTTGGGAGACCCCAGGGCCGAAAGGCTGGTGAGGACAACACTGCTGGTCCATTGCGGCTTGAAAGGGAACTCTTCGCCTGACCCCACCACCTCGTCCCATCTCACAAGGCATTTTCCCATCTCGCCACGGTCTTGCCAATCACCAACCTTGCGACTTCATAGGTAGGGCATCCTTTACCTCAACATCACCGCATCTTGTATTCAAGCTTTGATTCTGCCACTCTTCACTTCCTTTCAGTTGTCTCCCAACTGCTTTCCTCCTCATTTCAACTGTTTCGTGGCCATTCTGTGTATCTTTATCACTGGAGATGCCCACTTCCAACACCCGCAAGAAAGTGAGGAAACTCCTCAAAGAGCTCTGGGAGCTGCAAACAGAGGATGTTCCCATGACCGCTTCCACCCTGCTCAAGATCAAGTATCTACTGGGAAGCACCACACGATGCAATCGCATTGACGTCTTCTCACCCAAGTTTCTTGCGGACCTCCCCACTTGTCCACTCGACATCACAGACAGCAGACTGCCCCAATTCGTCCCAACGTCACACTTCATCCGCTGCCAACTTGAGGACCAGAAACTGACAGGCGCTCGCAGCCACAACTGTCAGCAGGATCCAATCGCGCTGCCAGCAATTCTCGCCTTTCTCAACCTTGTCTGCGCGTCCAAAGGAACTTCCAGAAAGTCTTCACATGCCACACAGTTCCGTTGGCATTGTCCTCTGACACATCGGACCCACGTCATCTTCGCATTCATCGACTTCAAGATGAAATCCAGGGTGTACAGCATTGAGGAGTTGCTCAACCTCAGAACTTCTGCTTCGACAGAGATGCTCCCAGGCATTTCCCAGGCCAACGATTTTGGTACGTTCTGTCCCTTCTTACTTCAGTCCTTTTTGGTCCTCAACTGACCTTCTGCCTGCAGCTGAGATGGTTCGCAACAAGTCTCGTGTCAATTCCGTCAGCTCTCGCAGCTACAACTCAAACTCGCTGAAGCGCGATAAAAAGAAGACCATGGACGACTCCTCCACTGCCTCTGAGGAAGTCATCTTCAAGGGAAACATGAGCCGTCGGGCCGTCAAAACAGGACTCTGCGCCCGTCAACTCCGCTGACAACACCAAGGAGCCTCCCTCTAACCCCGTTCCTGCCCTCCCTGACCAGTCTGTCGCTTCCGCTGTCGCTCATGCACCCGACCCCGCCCCGCCCATGGAGTGGAAGTATCGTGGTCGAAGCGGCTCGGAGGTCTTGGTCAATGAGCCTCTGCCAGCTCCCACAGGTCTGACTGCCCAGCATAGCGAGGGTTTCCAACGTTTCTACAAGGCAGTTGTGTCTCCCACTCACGTTCGTGTCACTGCTGGAGGACGTATCGTCCCCAACACACGCAATCCTGCCTCTCCAACTGCGAAGCGTGCCAAAGACACAGAGGGTGTCACAACTGAAGAGAAGCCAGAGCCTGGCCCCGCATCGACGACTGCGCCGAAGCAGCCTGTAGCAGTCATGGGGATGCCTCAGCCCATGTCATTCTTCTATCCCGGCTATCCCGGAATGCCACCTATGCATCCTATGACTGGCATGCCAATGCCTATGATGCCCCCAGGCTTCCCCTTCCCGATGCCAGTGCCTACTGCACCTTCTGTCAACAGCGCTGAAGAGGCTGCCCGCAAGGAGAATCAAAGCAAGAAGGCTGAGGAGCACAAGGCCACTTCTGAACTTCAGTCTGGCAAGCCTGGCATCAATTTGTCGCCCCCGGAGCAGTTCGACCACACCAAGCCTTTCATGTACAACGGCCAGCAGTGGATGTTCCCAATGTTCCCAGCTCCCTACCCCGGCTTCCTCGGGATGCCGCCTCCAGGGTATGCTGGCCATATGCCCGGGCCGCCCATGATGATGCCGCCTCAGATGCCCATGCCCCCGATGATGAGTCCTATGGGATCGGTGCCATCGATTGGGTCGATGGGTCCCGCGGCTTATCAGCAATCCGCAGGTGCTTCCATCATGACTACTGCTGCTGCTCCGTCGTCCTCCCGCCAATCCACTCCTCAGCCTCCACCAAAGCCGCCGATTTCTTCCATTCGCCCGAGTCAGATCACCAGGAAGCAAATTGACGGCCTCCGGGCCAGCCTCAAGTACCATGAGGATCAGCTGCAGTACAACAAGCACCAGATCGACGAAAAGGACATGGAGCGCAAGATTGAGATGCTCAACCACGACATTGAACGATTCGAGAAGGTCTTCCAGGCCCAGACGGGATTTGAAGAAAAGCACTACCCCAAGACTGACAAGGACAAGGACGAGGCGGCCTCATCAAGTGGCCGCAGCTCGGTGCCTTCATCCAAGACGCAGTCTCAGTCAGAGGAAAGCAAGGAGAGCAAGGAGAGCAAAGAGAGCAAGGCGACTACGATGACAAACAATTCTCACTCCCAGCCAAAGCTGAGAAAGAAGGATCGGTCTCGTGATTCGGTCGGCATCAACTCAAACAAGAGCAGCACCGCATCGTACAGCCTGGAAGACTCTGCTCAGGACCGTCTCCTCGCTTCCATGCAAGCTGGCAAGAAGTCCGGCCTTCCCAGCGGAGCTGCTCGTGCGCCCGTATTCCAACCGCGCTCAGTCTCAACTTTGTCTTGCCCTGTACCCAGCGGCAACGAACAGGCCTGGAAAGCAGCCAAAGCCGAAGGCGGCATCACGCAGGAGCAGCTTGAGGCAGCTGAGAAGAAACTCATTGCTGCAGGCTCTAAGGCTTGGGGTGTGCCGCACGATGTCAATGGAACTTCCAGCCAGCCTTCTCGTGGTGAGTCTCCACGTGGGCATGACGGCCTCGGCGTTCCCTACTTGGTAGGCACACTGCCACGAGGTGTCAACCCCTACGCCGGTCATCGCTTTGAGTACGAGTACAGCCGCAAGTTGACGGACGAGGAGCTTCAAGCTCGCCACCTCTACTTTGGAAAGGCTTCTCGGTCTGTCAGCCAAGGACTGCCCAAGTATGATGGCAGAAACTTCTACCCACCCTCTCCAGCCAAGCACATCACTCCGAACAAATCGCCCACTGTCGGGCGCGGCCGGGCCCCAGTTGGCGAGCGTGGAGTTGATTACGGCTTTGCTGCACCCGACGGCAGAGAGGTTGACCCATTCCGTGCAGTGGCTCCCAATGATACCCCCCCGAAGGGCGAAGGAGCCTTTGTCAGCAGCAAAGCTTCCTCAGTGAAGTCTGCCCAGTCATTCAGCAGCCAGACTGGCGACCATGCGGAAGAGTTCAAGAAGGCCCTGGAGGAATCCAAGAAGTTGCAAGACACGGATGTTTCCCGCGAGTCTATCTCCGAAGCCAGTGTAAATGAGACGAGGTCTCTCGATTTCAATGACTCCCGATCCAACGGCACCAGGTACGTTTCATGTCCTTCGTAACACTTTTATGTCTGACAATTATCTGTTTGCAGCTCAAAGCTCTGGCAGAGCATGGTGAAGAGAGGCTTTACCGCCAGCGATGTCCTTCCTAGTACTGTCACTTCAATGACGGCTCAGGGCTATCTGCCGCATTTCACTGGCCATGCTTCAGCCTCGCTCAGTCCGACGCTCTCTGGCACGGTCACTTCTCCCATTCGCAATTCATCTGTCAAGGATGCTGACACCAACCCGAACGGCTCGACGTTCATGGCTCCGAAGAGTGGCGAGAATGCCCCTCCTGTTCCTGCAGACCACATTTCCATCTCGGACACTATCCGCAGCATGGTCGGCATGAAGTCGCCGGCTTGGGCTCATTGAATCCCCTGAACCCCAAATTTCAGCCACTCCGATGTTTGGCAAATACATCATACCAGTTGCCGGAACTAGTTATTCTCAGACGGCTACCAGCATCATCATACGCTACGACACAACTCTGCTGATTGTTCGTATGCGCGACGGCAACTGCCTGTACGAGGCGAAATCACCCATTATCGTTATCATGTCTTGCAACACCCGAGTAGCTGTTTGACGTCGCTATTGCGCAACGAAGCTGTCAGGGGATCCTCATATGTTACCCAGGAAGTATTTCCTTCGCATGATTGTATTTCATTTTGTCCAGGGTATCTGTTCGTGTGCTTCTGTTCTGTGGTAGGGGGAAGGGAACATCTCGCTTAGACTTCAACATCGAGGCAAAATCTCTCGGGCTGCCGACTGGCATGTATTAGGCTGGGCATTGAAGTGTTGCAACCGCTGGCCAACATCATTCGGTGTGTTCAGGAGAAGATGATCACGAAGTCAGATGCCACTGTCCTATTCACTTGCCCACGACTTTGGAGGAAACATCTCATAGGCAGAACAGAGACACCCTCTGATATTAGATCATAGGGCTTGCCAGCACGGCAAATGTACTATGCATGATATCAGCTTTACCACTTGATTGTGACAAATCACCCAGTGATGCCTCGCCTTCCGCCTCACATCGAGCATTTGCTCGGCTTTCTGGTTAGAAATAAAGCCCCCCGCTGGCTACATAGCGCTCCATGTCGGGCAAGAACCTGGCAAAACACCTTTGGCAGGATGGAAATCGGAACTGGAGGGAGGACGGTCAGTTGTTATTGTGGCATGGCACGTGTTTCTGGGTGACAAGGCGCGTGTTTTCGCTCACCCACGCCTTCGCCACTAGGAAAACTCCCATCGTTAACTTGTTGGCTCAGTGCAGTCGCAGGTGTAGATTTTGGCAGTTCGAGAAGAAGGTGAGCCTTGTACTTGGCGGCGTCGGACGTAGGCTGCATGATCCGCTGTTGGAGGTGACTCGGGTTTTCCCCAGCGAACCAGGACTAAAGTCATCTTGATCACTAGTCCAAACGTCCGCCGAGTGCAGCTAGCTACAAGGACCGAACACAGGTTACTGAGACAACAGTTTTAATTCGAATTCTATGTACTGGCTTTGACAAGCCTAGAGGCCGCAGCAAGAAAATGTGCCTCACCATCAAACCCCCAACACAACCGAAAAGCAAAGCCTTCTAATTGAACGGAGTCTGCAGGCGAGAGCAGGAAGCGGTGATTCAAAAGTTGCTCCCGCTGGGTTTGCTCTTCGCCACGCGTATACCACACCGACCATAAGGAGAGGTTGATGTGGAGATTTAAGTGGCGGTCACATCGTGTGATCATGTTCGGCGTCCTGTGCGCCGTACATGCAGTGGTACCCTACCTGATTTCTACAAGAGCTCTTGGACACATTGGACCTGTTGGCCTAGAAGGGTGATCTCAGTAGTTCGAGTTGACCTGCTAGGTTAGCATGGTGCACGTTGGTATAGCAATGCATGAGAGCAGCCCTGCCCTGGAACAAGCAGTCTGTGGGAGTCTGCTCGTCCATGCCAAGACAAGCTGGGACTTCGGGAGACCTCCCATGGAACACTTCACATCGCAGCAGGTAAGAGCTGGAGGTTTGTGAAATGGCCATTGAGCGCAGAGGCGCTGACTTGTGTGTGTGTATTGATCTCTGCTACCGATCCGCGTCGCATCCCTCGTAACGTAGAACAGACATGTTGACGCCGAAACCGTGACCGGGTCGAGCACGCGCTCCAGATCAACAATCAAAGTCGTTGAGCGTCGAGGCATGTCGTGGTATCCATCAAAACGTCGCAGCACAACTTTTCCGATCCTCCTCCCCACAAGCGGTGAATGGTCATTTTGGTTGGTATCTTTTTTGGGTGTGTGCAGCATCCGGCAGGGAAGTCGCTTATTTGGCAGCGGCCTTGCCCTTGTCACCAGCCTCGCGGCCGGCCTTGATGCGCTCCAGGATGGCCTCACGGTCCTTGTCGAGCTTCAACTTGGTGATAACGACGTTGGACGGGTGGATGCCCAGAGGGACGGACTGGCCGGAGACCTTCTCGCGGGTGACGCGCTCGATGTGAATCACGTACTTGAGACGGTACACGGAGGTGACCTTGCCCTCCTTGTCCTTGTTGCTGCCGCGGACGATCTGGACCTCGTCATCCTTGCGGATGGGGATGGAGCGGACCTGTGTTTACGGGCAATGTCAGCCAAGGGCGGTCGGGCCGAAGGGGGGGGGGTGGGTTGAAAGCGGGCTGTAGACCTACGTTGTACTTCTCACGGAGCTCCTTGCTGAGAGGGGCGCTCATGATGTTGCGACGAACGCTGGAGGGGGCCTCGAAGTGCGCCTTGCGCGACTTGCGGCGGGAGGAGTGGAGGTCTGCGAGAGGGACATCGTTAGTTTTTCGATTGTGCCAGTGGAAGCTACACCATGCTCTTGCTGCTGTTGCACACGTACTGGAGTTGACCTTGGCCATTTTGATGGATTTTTGCCGCGAGGATTGGAGGTGATCTGGTTGACTGGTCGCTGCGTAAGAGAGGAATGGGGAGGAAAGTCTCAAAAGTCGTCGGAATTTTTGGGCTTTGCTTGGGTCTTGGCACACACACTCACACACCTTTGCTCCACCCAGCTGCAAATTGTGGATCGGAGCTTTCGGCGCAGTGTTTCCGTTGCGCTCGGACCACATTCAAAGGCGGTCAAGACCCGGACGCGCACCCGGCAGAAATCCCCGCCTCCGGATATTTAAACCCAGCCGCCCTCCCACTTTCTTCCTCCTCTTCTCTCCTTTTTCCTTTCTTCATACTTACCTTGTCTGAACTGCGGTGGATCATGAATCACTGTAGTTAGGTTGGAAAGCCTGCATAGCACATCGTGGCGCTGACCAGTCTGGTTTGTCCTTCGGGGCCGACCTGGGCGGAATTTTTGATATCCCAATCAGTCCTTCTGATGCCTCTTTTCATCTTGGCTCATCCGCTTGCGGGTGACATCATGAAGAAAGCTACGCGACATCACGCTACGGCCTCGGCTACGCGTTTGTCACGCCCCTACGTTCCTCCCGTTCAACGATTCCCAAGCGAGTCAATGTGTTCCAGCATGTGGCAACGTCACAACAATCAGGCAGACGCGGTTTTGCTGCACAGGGCAAGGGGGGGCGGTGGGTGTCCAATGTCCATGACGCGCCAGGCAACTTCCATCGCCTTGGTTGGGCAAAACTGTGCTCCTTATTATACTGAGTACAAATGCTAATACATCAAGCCATAGCATCAGGCGCAAGGTGTGCAATCGCTACTCTTTCCTCTTCGTACCTATGTTGTGCTCGTGGACTGCATTGAATCAAAGCCCGGGCAAAGTTGGACGTGGTGTTTTCCCAGGCCTCTGAGGCTGGCTCGTTTGACGCCAGCACAGTTGTCATTCTGACTTGCCTTCCATTTCTCGGTCATTTTCCCTGGCATAAAACTGTTTAGACGTTATCTTGACCGTGCACCCGCAGCGTATCGAAAACAAAGGCTGCCATTTGACCATCAGGCATTGGTTGTCACTCAGCAACCATGTTGTCCTCCCCAGGTTTTGACGGCTTGCCCGGCCCACCGCACCGGATGGCCGTCGCGTTGCAAACGCCACTGTACTCGGGCAGATCGCTAAGTTCAGCCGATCTGTGGGCAGGCACGGGGAGATGCGACCACAAGAGAAACAGAGGTATTAGATAAACAGCTGGTGGTAGCTGACCTTCTGAAAGTACCCTCTTACATGGGTCACCTCCTTGAGACGCATTCAAGCACTGCAGTCACTCAACGACCTGGTGCCACTTCCTTCTGAATCCACGCCCAATTCGCTTCTTCGTCTGCAATGGTTCAAACTGGCGGTGGAGGTCACATTGACAAATTTCCAACTCTGCTCAGCACTCAGGAGATCCCTTGTCGCCGGCTTGTACGTAATGCTGTCTTGTGCCCGCGGGCATTCCTGGGACTGTACGATCCACTTGGCTGGCGGCTGTCAGAAACCACATGACAACAGGTAAGTCTAATTACAGCTAATTGAAAGCTTTGCCTGCCGGCTTTATATACAGGCCAAATGTTACCTCTGCCTTCCCATCTTCATGCTGTTCAATACCACAGTGCAGATGGCAGAGTACAGATTTTGACCGGGATCATATGCCACGCAATTCTCAGACCAATTTCAAGGCTAGAAAATTTAGTAGATATTACCTTAGGAGGTAATACGTTAGAAACTACCTCGGAGGCGGGTATCCCATATATCCTATGGGAGGTCATCACAGTGGAGGGTGTCCTATGTATCCCATAGGAGGTTGTCCTATAGGAGGGTATCCCACAGGAGGGTATCCCACAAGAGGCCATCTTAGGTGTCCTAGAGGATGTTGTACTAGAGGAGGATATGCTAAAAGAGGTGAGCTAGGGAAGACTTTTAATCATTTGACTTAAAGACAACGTTACTAAGGGTCTAAGAGGTAATTTGGTAGATCTACATATAGTGTTGTCGGCAACCTTAGAAACTTAACAGAGCTTAAAGTGACTCAATGCAAGTAACGGGAAGTCAAAGTGCCGGCCATACTGGGCTGCTTGCTGGTGTCGACTGCTGTGTCGACTCTCTTATATCAACTTACTGTGTCGACTTGCTG
Source organism: Diaporthe sp. PMI_573 (assembly GCA_021399435.1). Lineage (NCBI taxonomy): Eukaryota > Fungi > Ascomycota > Sordariomycetes > Diaporthales > Diaporthaceae > Diaporthe > Diaporthe sp. PMI_573. The sequence goes on along the minus strand of JAJTUP010000015.1, from coordinate 677,813 downwards.
TGTTGACTGCTGTGTTGACTCTCTTATGTCAACTTACCGTGTCGACTACTGTGTCGACTTGCTGTGTCGACTTGCTTGGTGGACTAATAGGCCTGTAGACTGGCTGACCTGCTTAAGGACTGGCTGGTTAATAAACTTACGGCCCTGTAGACTCCCTCTCTGGCTAATAGACTTGGTGACCCTGTTGGTAGACTTTTTGGGTAGACTGGCTTGATTTTATTGGCTGGCTTTAGGTGAAGGCTTCTGAGCTGATAAATTCTCTGAGGGCTTGAATGCTTTTAGGCCCCAAATGCTTTCAGGTACCCTAATACTTTGAGGCTACTAAGTACTTTTATTACAAGTAACTGCTAGTAATTAGAGGTCCTGATTTAGGCGCTGAGTGCTTGCTGCTAAAACTTTTGAAGAGAAAGAGGAGTGTGCTTGGTAAGGCAAGGAGGCTTTTTGGAGAGCTTACCTTGGGAAGAAGGAGCTGCCAGGCCTCTAGAAAGCTGTGGTAAAGTGAAGCTGTCGTGAGAGGCGGAAGGCATCAAGAGTAGAAGGCGTCTAGTGAGAGAGTGTTGTGAGAAGAAAGAAAGGAGAAGTTGAGAAAGTCGTTTAAAATGACTGGTGTGTTATTACAGTTGTATGTTTTAAGTCAAAGCTGGTGTATAGCTCTAATAATGATACCAAGGATTCCTTAATTTTGAAACAAGTTCTCCCACAGACTAAGGAAAGCTCGTGGTCCATAACCCATGGCAAGGCGCTCAAGGGTTGCCTCCAAGCTTCCTTGATAGCCAAGAGTAGAAAACGTTCCTCTACACCGGTGCTTCTTTTGAGAAGGGGAGTTCAATCTTCGCCACAAATTATGTGGCAACAGGAAAGGAATGAGCGCAGCTGCTCAATAAGTCTGCTTTGAACGCCTGCTTAGCAGACGGGCTGGGTACTGTTCCATTTCAGTACATCTGCTCACTTGGGCAGGTCTATCCTAACAATCTGGTTTTGATCTGCTGTTGTGGCTCTGACGAACGCTGTAACAACTATAATTGGATTCAGTTCGTTGAAGGTCACGGTTTTCTATCCCCGGTGCCTGCACCCCCCCCCCCCCATTATCTTGTGTGACACCCTTGAAAGGAAGGCGACAGTCTCTCAGCACATTTCTAACTTGACCAAGCTGCTCAGCAAAAGGTAACACGCAAGTTACCCCAGACCGAGGAATTTAGGCGGATGTTGTAGACATGACCGGCGGTCTAATCTATCTTGTTCAGAGTTCAATCCAGGCAAAAACGGATTAATCGTCTGACCGATTAGTTAAGCGAGCGCATCTTTGAATAGCGTAATAGTCTATGCGAATCCATCACGGTAAGTCTACACAAAGTCTCCCCAAATTAATTCGTCCCGATAGCAGACACACGGAGCCTACCTAGGTATAGAATTGAACAGGGTAAAGATTTACCTGCCGAGGATACAGAAATACAAGTCGACCTTTCTCTCTCTCCATCCCACATTGAGTGCCCGCTTTCAACGGTATACACAAACTTCGTCCGCGCAGCCACCCACGCATGTACGTGCTGTTGGCACAAATCCGCTGAAAGAACGGGACAGCTCCGTAACGACAGCTTGGCCGTTGGTACGGCCTCCAGGCGGGATCCTTGGCCGGGAGGAACTGCGGCTTCGTACTAGTCATCGTTGCGAAGATTGACGACTCATTCAACGTCAAGTTCGATTCTACTGCCTTCTTACAATCTCGACCACTTAAATCAATTCATCATAGTAGATAATGAAATACTGAGCATTCTTGAAGGGTGGAAATTAACAATGGAAGTATATTAGAAAGGAAAGGACGGGTTCTATTTCAGCCAGCCTTTATCCTAACGCAGAAGGAGAATGCTAAGTACAGACCAGCCAACTAATCTAAACAAGACGATCATGTGAGCAGTTTGGCCGTAGTAGCGAAACGCAGCTGGAGCGCCCGGATCTACCTTTTAACACGGACATCGACTGAGCTCTACGAGCAATGCTAAATTCAAGAGGTATCATAGCTTGTAGAGAAATGTCTTCACTTTAACGGATTGTATTAAGCGAATGGATTTGAAGAGAAATAGCTATATCTTTTATAGAGTCAGTTCTTCATAAATAAAGCTTGAGGGCTTTAAAGTAATGAGATCGGCGGTGAAGTCTAAGGCATCCACACCAAGCGTTTCGGAGAACCCTCCCTGCGTTCAATGGGACTCATAGTCATCATTACAACTGCATCAATCGGCTTGCGAAGCATTACGATGTATACAAAAGAACCTGATGCTTGAAAGATGTAGTGTTTCAAGTTATCATTGACACCACTGACGCTATTGTCTGTCAAGGGCTAGGCAGCAAGCAACCTTGGAAGCGATGATTACTACCGTATATAGATTCATTACTTCTTTGTTGTCAATTGTCTTTTGCGTCTTTTGAGATTCTATCTGTGAGATACAATGCTGACTTCGTCTAACTTCATTGTTGATTTATAGCATAGCTCAGAACCCATGTTCCTCTCGTCACATATATACGATGCAAGAACTCCCTCCCGCTGTATTTCCAAGAGATTGACTGCACACATGAACGGCTATTTCACATCCAAGTGCTTCCAGAAAGAAATTCACAGTAGTGCTGGGATTCTGCGATAACCAGTGACGAGCTGTGTTGAAGCCACCATCGCACATATTCTCCTTACTCTGCAACATGCCGAGTAAAACATCAACACTAGTCCGCGGCCAAGGCCACCACTTCAGCAAAGCTGAAGCACGGCGCCATAGGCGGAGGACGCAGGAGGGAAAAGGTGGAAAGTCCCTCCCAGAGAATAAGGAACCCATCTATCTGCACAAGTCAAGGAACACGCCGCAGATTGCAGACCCGGCGGCTCCAGGCGACTTCGATGCCCATGAACTCGATGACAGCAGGCTTATGAAAAAGCTGCTTCCACATGGCCAGGAGCGCAGAGGTTGCAAAGACAGGGACGTGGACCTCCGCATCAAGCGTCGTGACAAGGCCGTCTCCAGTGGAGCATTTCCATACCCAGGAAGCGAGGAAGATGTTCAGGGTGAGTTTGGGGAGTTCGAGTAGGTTACTGATCAATACTTCTGAGGCGAAGGCTTGTCATCCTCACTTGGCCTGGGTTACCTGGCATGAGGTCGAGATTGATGAGACCGAGGACGGCAGGGACTTGCTCACAGCCAGCTGCTCATATTGTAGTATCGGTTCTTCAGGTGAGTGACAGGAAGGTCATATTATTTTAGTTTGTGTGCATTCTTGCAATGATTTGATTGGGGACTCATCGATTAGCGGGACTTGGGGACATACTAGATTGTCAAATTGAATCAATTATTGTAAAGGATTCCAGCGATTCGCGAAAATCTCATGATTTCAGACAATCAAGAGCCCGAAGTCCACCCTCGTCTCAATGTTCCTCTCATCTCACAGCATTTGTGATAAGTCGGCCTGACAGTGATGGAGTGGCAAGCATACCGGTAGTGCTGAGACTGCTGCGAACGGAGATGGGCAGGGCGGCCTTCGATAGTTTGGTTTGTGCTGCTGCTTGTTCCAAGTTGACTGATGTGTTGTGGTTGACTGTGAAATAAATTCTATTGGAAAAGTCGAAGTATGCCGAATACCGCAGGCAGAGTGGGCAGCCGTGCCCAGGTGGCAGCAGTTAGCACTCTACCTAGCCTCCTCAAGCAGGACCTGAGCTGATTTCAAACACCGAGCGAGTAGGAACAAAAGTTGCCATCTCTGTGGGCCGAGTTGAGATACCCAGTTTTTACGGGACATTCAGAAGCTCGACACTCGTCGGAATTGCTCCGGTATCCGCTCGGTTTGATCGTTGATGACTCTTGACGAGGCCGATTACATAGTAGCGCACACCCATACAAACTTAACTGGCAGACCGCCTCATTTACAGCCGCTTCCATTTCATCCGGGCCCAATGCCATATCGGTTGTTGAAATAAGCCTTTGATTCTACAGACGGGACGGGGCGGGTCGTCGCGTGTCTTTGCCCGGGCCGCCCGCAGAGCCTCATCTTGGGTGCAAAACACCAAGCCCTCGACATCAACCGGCCATTAAGGTCGCAACCCACTCTTCCGAGTGTGCTAACAACGAAATAATCCGAAAGAGTAGACATTTGAGAAATGATTTGCAATACATGCAAGATCTCCCTCAATCTGAGGATCCCTGCTCTTTGCCTTCCCTCTCCACGCTGCGTACCCTAGGGTATCCAACCGTAGGAAGGCACCAGCACCCCTACAGTAGAGAACAAGGAAGATTATGCCTGTTCAAAAGGATCGGAACAGACACAGGCTCTGTGACAATGCATTTGATGAATGTAGCAGTTATTTCCACAAAAACGTCGATTATCTCACGGATTTGAAGAATGCACATTTTCAGTTTCAGAAGCTTCTTTATCCTGAGATTCCACAATTTCTCTCTCTTTCAATAGATAGAACAAAGGTTTTGTTCTCTGATCATCGTCTGAATATAAAAATGCCACTTGGTTCCTCTCGTGCTAGGCTTATTGAGCTTCTAAACATCCAAAGCAACTATTCGAACCGGCACATCAAACCTCTCCACGTACTGCTGCCCTCTTGAGATCCACTATTGCCATATTTATTCACCGCACCCAGCCATTTAACCTTGAACAGTATGTCTGCGCAACACCACAACATGAGACAGGACTTCGTGCCGCAGCACAATCAGTCACAGTTCTGCTATCCCAAAGCAGAGCGTGCTGAAGCCGAAAAAGTCAAAGATCGGTTGAAGAACCGTGGGTCGATATACCCGTCAAAGAACCGGTTCCAGCCTCCCATCACTGACAAGGCCACGTTGGGGGACAGAGCCGCTCATAACTACGACAGCGATGAGTTGTGCCCCAAACTCCTACCTGTTGACAGGCAGGAGTTCAGAGGCTGCAAGAGTCGTGATGTTGACAGACGGAATAAACGCTGGAACAAAGACATCTACCTTGGCTCCTTTCTAGAGGCGAGTCCTTATGATGGTGAGTACATTCAAAATCCACATCAGAATGCTGGAGCTTGCTTGTCAGAGACTGCCTGCCCTGTCATATTCTAGCGACGGATGGTTCTACAATAAGAATCGTACTACCGCACCGCATATCTCACAGAGATATGCACCGTTAAAATCCATGAGATAACTGCTCATTGTGGTGTCCTCGCGATATGAGATTGAGTCGATGCTGTCGACTTCGTCCTGTGCAAGTGCCTGGGCATACCCGGGTGTTCAGGTGAAAGGTGATGGCACCGTCAAGGGAACTAGATTGAACAAGGGCCGGATGGGTATATTGGAATAGGCTGAAATAGATACTGTTTTCTTCATCAAAAGAGTTCCGGGTGATTTTTATTGCCTAGGCCTGACGTCCATAACGCAGCACTTCTGGCTACTCTAAGCTCGAAAGAATTTCAAGTCGCTGCATTAAGCGTGCAACCTAGCCATCTGATAGCCACGTACGATGCATCGTAGAAGTTACAGGTCGACAGCCTCTAATTAACCCAGCATCACCGGTGATGTTCGGACTTTGAATGGTCTCCGTTTTACGTCCCTGCCGGGTAGCATAAAGAGCTCGGTTGTATGGGCATAAAAAGCAATTCCACGACGTGTGGCATCCGAGGGCCTGGCAACACAGTTTATGTGCAAACTAATCAAGTAGACAACGATAGCAGCACCTGGACTAACTGCTGTCTATCCGTTAATAGCTGGCCTGTCATTCCGTAATCACAAGGTTATATCTGCGACGAGACTGTCGACTTTGAGGTTCTTGTGACTTCAATCAAGATCCTCAATGCTAATATTTTGGAAGTATCTAGGCCATGAGTCGCGTTGCGTGATGGTGGAAATAACCTACTTGTACTAATAAGTATGAAACCCATTAAGCTAGAGCTTTCTCGATCCATGAAGCTGCTGAATACCACGACATGTCTCCAGTCAGGTTGACAAGACTGCCTAGGTGCTTAAGTAACATCTCCGTTCTGCAAAGTAGATCGCGTGCATGATTCGTCCGCGACAATCGTCCCAAGTCGTGAACCGAAGTTACTGATGAGTCTACTGATAAGTCGACGAGTCTACGGCTGAGTCTATGACAAAGTCTACGATCGAGTCTACGATCAAGTCACCAACCAAGGTTGCAATCGTGTCTACAATGGAGTCTATAGCTGTAGTTTACAGATGAGTCTACAACTGGACGACAAGTCGACTGCCTTTACTAGTAGGGGTGACTGACCAAGTGATCTTTATTCTGCCTCACTCCTGTGTGTTGTAAGATGTGTGCAATGCCGGGGACATGTATTGTATCGACCTTGTGCTAATCATGTAACTCCTGACTGCACCTTTCCAGGTCCGCCCTCATACTCACGGTAGACATATGAACACTTATTCGAGTCTACCATTCCTAGCGAATCAAGCAAATGTAGCAACGAAAACAACTCTTTACACATTATGGGAGTGCAGAGTGCTTGTCACTGCCAACAATCTTTAACCAGTTTGCCCTCTCCTATACTCCACGCACAATGCAGATTATACTACATCTCTATATTTCTATGGCTCCTCGAGGGCCTCGAGGGCATGGTATCGCTGGTGTGCAGATAAGGCGAATTCAGGCAGGTAGTGACCACACCTCGGACATACCTGGCTCCCATCCTGGTCACCCCAGGCCTCAGATTCAGACTCTGATGCATAGCCGTCCCCAAAATCCATATCATCACCCTCCGCTACCATAGGATCTAGTCCTGTTCTGTCGCTGTCTTCTCCCTCTCCCGTGTTTGAGACTTGGGCGACCTTTGGGGACGGGTCGCCACCGTCATCGTAGACCCTGAACTCGCGCAGGACCTCATCCTGCCTCTTGAACATCCGCGAGATGTCCCTCCCGCTGCCTGCTGAGTCCTCGGTCGCCGTGAGGGTCATGTTTGCGACGCATATGTTGATCATACCGATGTTCCAACCCTCGGACTTTTCTGGGTTTAGTTGGAAGAACATCGGGAACAGCGCCTCCTTTACGAGCCTGCCGACAATGAACTCATGATCAATATCATGGAATATGAATGTCGGCAGTGGCTGGCTTCGACTAGCCCTGCCCCAGTTGTAAGGTGTGCCCTCGTTGGGCGATGTCTTGGGACGGGTTGACAATCGGAGCGTCTTAGGGTGGGCCAGCCACTTCGTGCGCTTGGGGCCCTCAACCGACCCTGCGGAGTCTTTGCCTGTTTCTTCGGCTTCAGTCAGGTCAACACGCATGCGCCTCAGCAGAGACGCCGCGAGCTTTGAAAGTTCGCGTTCAATCTCTACAGATGTGTTCAGCCCGCCCTTCGGCCCAGGGTAAGTGTCCTCGATCGAAATCTGTGTCGGGATGGAGCTCGCTGCCTTGACGTCCGTGACGTCAACCCCGTGCAGCAGACCCCACACCTTCTCCCCGATGCCCTTCTCAGCTCCAGGACGACTGCCCAACAGCTTTTCCAGCATATGAGGCGAGACTTCCTGCCGGGTCCTGAACTCGCCTACTTTCACCGCAGACCCGTTGACAAATGTGTCCGTGTCTGCGTCTCTGCCAAGAAAGTAGCTTTCCAGGGTGTGCGTTATTCTGCCTCCGATTCCGGGAACTTGACGGAGGCCGTACGAGTCCATGAATTTGAGTATCTCATCTTCATGAAGTGAAAGCAAAGTTGTCTGATTTCTCGGCTTGTTCACGGTGCCTGCCAGCTTACTCAAGACCTTGTTGGTTGAGATGCCACACGCCGATGTGTAGCCCTCTTCCTCTATTTTTAGTCGAAAATACCTTGCCAGGTGTGATGCAAGGACAAGTTTGACGAAAAGCAGATTGTCATGATTGTCATGCCCATGGCCATTGCCAGTAGCACAGCCTGCGATGACGGTAGCATCGAAGCTGAAGCCATTCTCAGGGTTGTCCCGGGACAAGCAGAAGAACGAGTCCGGCAATGCATTACGGTTCAGGAGGCCAACGTTGAAGTCGACCAAGTCCGTGACGTCCAGAAACACCTCGTCCAGTCCCAGGCGCTCAGCCTGCTTGTTCCACGAGAACGACCTCAAAAGGCCGTACAACTTCTTGGAAACATCTCGGAAAGCAGATAGGTCCTCACCATCTGCGAGGACCAGATCCGGGCAAATCTTCTTGGCATCAGAGATGAGCTGCAGCTTCTTGACACCGCGCTTCCGGGCCTCGTAGTTGCATGTTGCCAGGATGCTCTTCTGCTTGATACCCAGCGGCAGAGATCTGAGCGCAGGCTGGGCATTCTCAACAACCTGTGCGTAGAAGCAGTCGTAATCCTGATCGGGGTCAGCACGGTGGCCTGGGGCGAGATCGTATGCGGGTGGATCCTCACGAAATGCAGGATGATCCTGTCTTGCTTCCTTCGAGGCGACCTCCTCCTCACCGCATGTTCCATCGTTTCCTCTCGTATCCGAGCCTGATCCTGGGCCCCATGACGCTGTGATGTCGAACAGGTAGCAATGTACACGATTCGATCAGAAATAGAGCTGATCCGCGAGGTCGGTCTCGGAATATCGCAAACCGCTGGCTGATGGAACAGGGACGCGTCGACTTTGACGCGGTCGAATTGGGGTGCGGGGGGGGGGGGGCTTTGTGCGCCTTTCCCGTGCTGACTCATCAACGCAGTCACTTCCTCTCTGAGTCTCTCCCTTCCAAGGCGTGTCCGACATTTCCGAGCTCGGTGAGGCACAAGCACGTCAAAACTCCCCTGATTTTGAGAGCGTATGGCAAATCAGGGATTCAGTTTCTCAGAAGTCCGGTAATCCGACACAGCAAGACGAGCTGAGAGGCTCCGAGTGAACCTATGTTGGCGGGTCTACACCTGATTTTCTTACCAAGTGGCTCTTGATTACTTTCTCAAAGTGCTTCAAAATCAAGGACTTTCCGGCTTCGGCAATGCTTCTATTGTTGATGCTCTTCCGTCGTCATAGGACTAGGCTAGTTACGACTAAACATGATCGACTTTTGGCCCCAATCTTCCCGAGGTCCTTGGCTATTTGTATGGGCTGTTTAGGAATCAAGCTGTGTTTCCCAGACAGAATTTATGGGTCTCGTAGTACGCGTAAGTGGTGGTCCGTACACTGTCGTATTTGAGATGGTATATCCATGACCTACTTAGGTAGTGCACCTCAACCGGAGGCACTGTCGGGTTGATTATGCGAAGACGTTGACTTTGAACCATCCGCGGGCACAGGCATTGGCACGCGGCCTCCTGGCGAATCCGCATTGGCCGCAGTCAAGACCTCGACGCCAGTCTCTGTGACGAGCAGGGTGTGTTCTGAGCATTAGGTACTTGTATCAGCGGTGAAGCCACTAATGTGCAATGTTGGCTGTACGCACCGAATTGAGCAGTCCACTTGCCATCAACCGTCACATTTGTCCACTCATCCGGCCAGTAAACCTCGCGCGGTTTTCCCAGCGTGAGTATCGGCTCGATTGTGAAAGCCATGCCCGGCTTGCACACACCAACGGCCTTGTTCTTGGCATAGTGAGGTACCCAAGGCGGAGGGTGGAACTCGGTGTGGATGCCGTGGCCGCCCCAGGTAGTTACTACATTGCAGCCTCTTGACTTGGCATGCTGCTCAATGACCTTTCCGAACTCTCGTATGGGAGTACCGGGCTTCACGATCTCGATGGCCTTGTCTAGGCACTCCCGGGTTGTTTCAACGACCCGGACCGCATCTGAATTGGCTTTGGCTCGCCCGCCAATGTAGTATGTTTCATTCAGGTCAGCATGATAGCCGCCGTGGTACAATGAGATGTCGAGGTTGAGGATGTCGCCATCGAGAAGGACTCGCTGATCAGGTATCCCGTGACAGATGACCTCATTCGGGGAGGTGCACAGTGATTTTGGAAAGTGATTGTAGTTCAGGGGAGACGGATAGGCCTGGTAGCATTAGTAACAATCAGAATGAACAATGTGCCCATGCTTACGTCTCGTTCTACACATGCCCTATGGCACACCTCATCAAGGTAGTCTGTGGTGATGCCCGGCGTGAGCTCTGCAGCGGTGATGTCGAGGACCTCCCGAGCCAGTCGACAGACCTTACGCATCGCATCCTGCGCCTTGGCGTCCAGAAGCTCGATCTTGGACCTGTTGAGACGATTCTCGCGCGCCGGTATTCCCGTCTCAGCCCAGTCAGGACGCTTTATCGACCCGGGAAGAGTGCGTCTGGGGGAAAGGGGATAGACGGGTCGGACAGAGCCGGTAAATGGAAATGCCGGGAATGGGTTGTGTAGTCGGTTGACTAAAGTTTGGTCAGATAGAAGTCCCAGAAATACGCTGCGGTGAGTAGCATATTGTTCGCTTGCCTTGTACCGCTTTATGGGCGGTTTTGTGCCGGCTCTGGCCACATGCACGCGATCGGTCAGCTCCAGCTTTGGCGTGAGGCGGAGTGTACTCTAGACAAACCCAGTTCCTTTTGAAGCAATCCTGGGAGCAGAAGTAGCTGTCCTTGACACCCGCCTTCAGACAGGTAGGGCATTGCAAGTTGCCGGCATCATTTGCACAGTCTGCCCCTAGACACTTCCGAGCAATTGGTTGATCCTCGGCCATATGAGCTTAGGTATAGTTTAACGGGACGGGTAGATTGTGACCAGAGCAAAACTACAGTTGAAAGCAGTAAGAGACCCAAACGATGGACTGTTTTCCTGGAGATGAATTGCAGGCACAGTAATCATGGTTGAGCCAGCCAGGTGTTCTGCGCCTGCAGGACTGGCCAATCATCATCGGCGCCCTTTTGTCTTGTACTACAGCAAGTGCGGGTCCACGGACAAGACAGGGCGTCGGGAGCTTTGCTAGGCCGGAAGCAGAGAAGCACGAGAGGGTGATGTGGTTGGCTAACAGTCATCAAGAGTTGGTCGAGTACGCTGACAGGTCCACGGACCCGTGAAATCTCGACACACAGCCGAGGCACCTTGTGATTAGAAGAGCCCTGTGCGGGGCTGTCATGATTGCTGTGTGTTTCGTGTTGCTGAGCTTGCACGTTGTGTCGTGCGGCGGGTGTAGTCTCTGAGTGCTCGTTAGATCCAAGAAAATGGCCAAACCATGGTCGGAAGTGCCCCGTCTCCCGGCCGAGTGTGATTGATTGACTAGGTACCGTGGTGGGCTAGTACATAGTACTGTGTATAGTAGGTGGACTAAAACATGTCCAATCTGGACCCAATAGCCGCGGCGGATAAGCGTCTGACGCCCGCTTAGTTGCGCCAACAGAAGCCACTTGGATGACCCGCGTGTTCCGCGTCAAGTTGGGCTGGGACTTGATCCTTCAGGACGAGGGAAGGCAGATAGATGCCTTCGCAGGGTCATCATCACCGCCTTTTGCCGTGGGCCCCCGGTCACCACCCTGTCCATTCCTGACTGCCCCATTGATGAGTGCGTCGTGCCGACCTTTGACGTTGTTGGGGATCCTTTTTGTAGCTTTCGTCTCAACCTTGGAAGCGGAACCCGACAGGGGGCAGGACGGGGCGATGGAAGGGGAGGGTCGAGCCGTGGACTGATTGATTGCTTCGGACGAGACGAGGCAACGCCTCCACGAGAGGGAACAAGACCCAGCGTGTTAGAGCCGTTAGTAGACGCCATTGTGATCTGGCAGCGAGCAGGATGCATGTTGAGGCCGTGATTGGGTATTTGCCCGCCCGCCTCTGCATGGGCACGGCGCTTATGCTCGCACTCTGCAGCGACCTAAGTCACATGCAGCCCTCCCCACAGCCAACCACGCTGCCCTGCTGTCGCGACGACGACGATTGCCGATGGGGGTGATGGGGTTGGATGGGGTTGGGATGGGCCGTGGGAAGGGGAAGCAGCAGCAACATGTCGGGCCCGATGCCTCCGCCCCGCCGTCTGCCGCGGGGACTTGTCTTGCCTTGCCCCGGTCGCCCCCTCCCTCTCCTCGCCTTACACACACATCGCGTCTATTGTGTGTGCTTCTCCGTCTGTGGGTGCATTAGCCTGACGGCGCTTCCATCCTTGAAAGACCTTGCGTGCTTTCTTTCTTCTTCTTGTCTCTCCTCACGGGCGAGATTGCCGCCAGTCAGCCAGCCCGCCCCCCTGCTTGTTTCCTGGCTGTTTTCCAGCACTATAAGCTTGTATATAGCCGCCGCTTCTTCGCTTCTGCATGCGACTCTGTCCCAACACTGCACTCGCCCAAAATACTTTGCTGCCGCTGCTCTTTCCTCGCCTTCGGAATTGCCTCATTCTCAATTCACCCGCCTCATTTCAGCCCAGTCCCAGTCTCGGGACAGAAGCTGGGGACAAATCGCTGGGCTGTTACAGAGTGATGTTGAACATCCTCGGCAGACGGGGCCTCTAATGTTTCACACGTAAAGTTTCGAATCCATCACACCCTGTTATACCTGTTACCTGCCTGTCCCTGGCCGTTTCCACCAAAGACCCCCACTGCCACTGCCACTGCCACTCCTAACAAGAATAAAACCACTCGATTCCTTGGCCGCCGCCGCCGTCGTGTTGTTTCGCCTCTGCTTCGTCTTCGTCTTCGTCTTCTCCTCCTCGCCCATCCAGCATGTCGGCTCACCAGAACCCTCCGAAGAGACCGAGGCTGTCCCTCCAGATCAAGACCATAGCCAATGGTCCCAATCTAAGAGGCTCCAGGACTGTGGCAGCAGCAGTCAACCCGACCTCGCCCACTGCCTTCAACACCCTGTCCAACGTCTACGTCACCGCAATTGACAGGGCCACACCCGTGACTGCCGTCAACACCTCGGCCAGCCAGCCCTTGAGGATACAGACTCGGGACCTCGGCAAGGACAACAAGGAGCACCAGCACCAGCACCAGCACCAGCACCAGCACCAGCACCAACACCAGCACCATGGCTCACACACGCCCTACGCTTCCACTTACCTGGACACGCCACTCACGGCCCAACCGCTGTCGCCGGGGGCAGCAGCGCCAGTCCCCGTGCAGTTCCCCAGCACCATGACAGCCACCCCGCCGCTGTCGTCCGGGCCCGTCGAAGACACCGACCCCAAGCCATTTTCCTTCTCGGCCGAGGACACAGCCAGCGCTGCCGCTCGAGGCACAGCATCGGGCCCTTTCTGGGCACAGGGCGGCGGCTTCCCTCCTTCGTCCGCCTCCACGCCGACGGGCTCCTCGCGGCGGCGGGCCACCCTGCCCCTCAGCGTCTCGAGCTCCTCGTCCGGAATACCCCTGCCCTACGTGCGCAACCGCTCCCTCCACAGCATCCTGCGGAACTCGCCCCTGCCGCCGCCGACGGCCAGGACGCCCATCTCCCCCCGCCGCCAGTCGCTGCGCCTCGCCGAGAAGGCCGCCCGCCGCGTCGGGTACGGGAGCCCCATCGAGCAGGAGATCGTCAACAACGAGTACGTGAGGTCGCACATCGACCTGCTGGCCGACGAGGTCTCGCCGCGGTCCGCGTCCTCCCCGTCCATCACCACGCCCGGCACCGCCGCCGCGTCCTCGCCAAACGACCAGATGGTCCTCGACATGACCATGGCCTACACGGGCGACGAGACCCGCGACGGCGGGCAGACACCCGGGCCCTTTGAGGAGATGAGGCGGCGCATGGCGGGGCTGGTGACCAGGACGCCGACCTCGCCCACGGTGCCGGCCTCGTCGTTGTCATCACCGTCCGGGATCCGGAAGAGGCGCAAGACGGCCAGCAGGGAGGCCAAGAGGCGGTGGGTGTGGACCATCGGCACGCAGGAAGACGACGCCGACGACAGGGAGGTGGGCGGCGCCATCGCTGCTATACGGGCAGCCGCCAGGGCGCAGGCGCAGGCTGAGGGCAAGGGTCAACCGCAGACAGCCCCCGGCACCACAGACGGCAGTAATGCCACTGCTGGCACCACCGCGCCGCCGCCGGTAGTGGTGGAGCCGGTGGCACAGTCGCCGATGGAGATCCCGACGCTCAGCATCGAGACACATGACGAGGCAGCGGCCGAGGACGTGGTCATGTCCGAGTCGGAGGCAGAGGCGGAGGCAGAACCTACGGAGCGCGGCGGCGGCGGCGGGCTGGCCGTGAGCGCAGACATGGAGGTCGACCTGGTGACGCCGACAGTGGCACGCAGGAACAATAATGCCCGCCTCAGGTCAGTGAGACAGGACTCAGAGGGTCTCTTCAACTCCGAGACGGGGAGCCGGCGGGACACGCCGATCCCTGCGGACCTGATCTCTCACGCAGACTAAACCTGCTGCTTGAGAGAGGGTAGATGGGTATCTGGGAGGAGCATTGGTGACTTGATGTCATCTCAGAGGTGCGTTGTCATTGGACGGGGTGTGTGGATATATGCAGACGTGAATTGTACATGGCAAAGTTTGATTTTCGGTTTATGGCATGCACCGGTAGTTTGGTTCATGGGCAGTTTCATTCAGCATATAGCAAGCGAGCATCACTGCGTGGGGCTGAACATTCTGGTATCTAATTCACGGCGAGTCTGCGGAATTCAAAATGGAAATCGGGCTGCAAATGACAGAGGGAGAACGTGCTTCCATATTGTAGCACCATGTTCCCCCGAGTTTACGATCCAACACAAATATGAAGTGTACGTTTGATGATGTGAGACGATCGTTTTTTCAATCTTGGTTTACGTGATCTTGTAGACCATATTAGATTGGTGCCCCATGCTGCACTGGCGCAAGCCTTTGGAAAATCTACTCCCTCGCAAGCACGGCCGTCGTGAGTAACCAAACAAGCAACCCGACACAATTTTTTCGTTCCCCAAAATTTCAGCGCGGCTCTAGTATTTTGGACTGCTATCATTGCGCACAATCTCGCTCTAACTACGGTCACGCCACATTCCATTATGGTTCATGAGATCTCACAGTCCAGGTGGAGGGGGCATCTGTAACATGGGTCAGTACTGTTCACATCGATGGAAAGTCAGATAGTCAGTGACACATACTGCGTTGTAGCCAGACACACCCGGAGGCGACCCTGACGGTGGAGGCGGCGGTGCCGGATTGGACGGGGGAGGCGGCGGAGGAGGCTGGTTGTCAGGCGGAGGCGGAGGAGGAGATGCTGCCGCACCTGCACCTGGCGCCCCAGGCGCGCCGGCGCCTTGTTGCTGCTGCTGGGCTTGCGCCGCAGCCATGTACTGCTGGTAGTACTGGGCATATGCAGCGTAGCCACCGTAAGCCGCGTAGGGGTCTGCGCCGGGGTTCTGGGCGTAGTATTGAGCGTACTGCGCCGTGTAGTCGGCGGCCGATGGTGTGCTGTTAGCACCTGGGGCCGGGGATGCTGACGACGCCTGGGCTCCCCTTGGGGAGTTGTTGTAGTTGTTGTTGTACCCGTGGTCCCTGCTGCCCTGCCTGTCGCCGTACCGATCTCCGTGTCTGTCGCCACCATATCGATCGCCGCCGCCGCCGCCGCCATACCGATCCCCACCTCCGTGCCGGTCACCGCCGTTGTAACGGTCGCCTCCGTAGTGTCCGCCACCGCCATAGCTTTGGCGCGGGGGACGGCTCTTGAACTCCTCGTACTGCTCCTTCACGTTGTTCAATAAGTCCTCGCAGAGCTCCTTGGCTTGCTGAACCATCTTGGGATCGGGACCGGCAACGTGGAGGTACATGTCTTCCTCGGCCTCACGGCCAGTAGAGTTCTCAATGTAGCCAGAGCCACGCCCCTTGATCTGCACACGGCACCCGGTCTCTTGTTGGATGTGCTTCACATAAGCGCCTCCATGACCGACTACCTGGGCGCGAAGGTTGAAGCCAGGGACCGGGTCAAGGTCGATAGGGATCTTCTCCTCGGGCCATTTCCGCTAGTGAGGGCGTCAGCAACAGACGAGGTTCGCTAGGCCGGGTAACCTGTAACATACTCTCCCGTACTCGTCCCGCTCAACCTGCTCTTGCTCTCGGCGGCGGAAGCGACGCTCGTCAACGAGCTGGGGAAGCTCCTGCTTCATCATCTCTTCGATCTTGGCGACAGCCTGCTCGAGTCCTTCCTTCGAAGTGCTGGTGACATGGAGGTAGAGAGGAGGGTTCTGGAAACATCGGTTAGCCCCATTTCCTTACCCTACGCCGGGGCGTGCGTCTCTTACTGCTGGGGTGGCCATGCTCTTGTCGGGGTAGTAGTTTCCTCGGGTGGTGACATCTTGGTGAGAATAAAAGCGTCAACTTCCAGTCTTCAAACGACGAGGTACTGTGGCAAGATTAGGTAGGTGGTAGCATACCGGCGCCGGTCTCATCTTTAATCTAGATCAAGCAGGGGAGGTCAGCAGCGGACACAGAGATGGCCTGTATGGAAACTGTCGAGCTTCGAGTAAGCAAGACTGTTCTCGCATACGGTGGCAGGGTGGGTGAGGGATTGATGCAGCTGTGTCTGACTGTGTATCAGCAGGAATGACCAAGACAAGTATTTACCATTTTCTGTGTGGACCCCTTGGTCAAGAGGTATCGGTTGCGCAGGTCGTTGACTTCGATGTCCTTGATGTAGTCGCCATCCGCGATGTACATGTCGCCGTTGATCTGGTGCGAGATAGCTGCAGGGCCCGAGTTGCTCCCTGCGGAGGCCTCGGAGCGGATTGGAGGGACGTCGACATGCTGGATGCCTTTGCGCGCCTGGAGTTGGGCATTGATCTTGGCCGCGGCGGCAGCTACGACTGTGTTAGCACAACGGCGAGAAGAACAGTGTGGGATGGGACCGCCGTCGTTTCCCTTAGCCTCACCTGCAGCAGCAGCTGGGTCTACTGGAGATTTCGCGGGAGACGCCCCAGTGTCTCGGTCCTTGGACAATGGGCTCCTGTCGCGAACCGAGTCGTCCTTGCGAGCCGAGGGAGACCGAGAACGCCGGTCGAATCTAGATGCCCTCCGAGGTTCAGGCTCCTTTTGGTCGAAGCGGGATCGCTTGGCAGTTCGTCGTTCGGAGTCATCCATGTTGGGCGACTGGATTGACGGCAATCAAGTGGGTAGCCGATGCTGTTCTGGAAGAAAAGTGGTCATCGGGTCAGGAATGGGTTGGGGACTTTAGAAGGCTGGGATCTTTTTCGTGCAAGGCTCGGCCTGGTGGAGAAAAATGCAGCTAACAGATTCTAGAACCACCCCACCTGTGAGACAAGCCAAACAAAGAAGTAAAGATGTTCTCCACCCATGTCTCACCCTTTCACTCACTCACTCACTCAACCGTCGAGACGTCCTACTTATTTGCAGGGTCTGGACTTGTACATCGTCTAGCATATGGTATTGCTAGTCCAACAGGGTGATCATCGTCGCGTCCACAGCAACCCACTTCTGCATCTCAACGTTCGTTCTTGCTAGATCTCTTCTGGACACTTGAAACGTTTCGGGTTCCGTCAAAACTTCCAAGGTTCAAATCATACTTAACAATGGCTCGAACGCGCCAGGGAGCTGCTGTTCCCCCCAAAGGCAGTGCTTTGGACGATGCAACAGCTGGAGAGCTCACAACACAAGCTCCGAAAAAGAAGAGAGGCGCGTCCGAGTCGAGGAACCAACGACAAGGGCCAGCGAAAAAGCGCAAGAGCTCCAGCGGGCCGTCGATTGACGCGCCTGAGCCTTCCGAGACACAACAAGCAGTGGAGCAACAGCAACCTGTTCCACGCCTGACCACCCCCGACCTTGAATTTGATTGGGATAGGAGCAAACTCAAGGACCCTCGCCCGACACCTGGGCGGGAAAGGCGCCCGCGGCATGGCAGCTTTGACTTGCCTGCTGAGCTGGCTGCTCGTCGCCCATCGACTCCGGAGAAACCCAAGGGGCGCTTGAATGCCATGCAGAAAGAAGCACTTGAAGCTGAAAAGACCCGTAGGGATCCAGCTGCGACCTTCCACGATCTCCACAAATGTCGCGACAAGGGGCCAAATGGCTCCCCGACCTACGACAGCGGCGGGTTCCGCCTGGACTACAACAAGGTCATGGACTGGTTCAAACCTGTGCGATACAGCAAGAGCAAGATGGTCAAAGGCATGGACAGGGCTCTTGCCAGGGGTCGATCCTTGGACGAGCATATGCTTGAGGCCTTCTTCGAGGATTTTGAGGCAGCCAAGGAGAAAATAATGGGCCGTACGATTACGGTGAACCTAGTGAAGGATACCATCTCTAAGGACCTCGGGATCCCTTTTCACAAAATTGATCATGCGGAGATCGACATGTGGGAGAAAAAGGGCTACGAGAAGCGCAAAGTGGAGGATTACATGACCTACTCCGAGGAAGACAAGAAGAGGGACATGAAAATGTTAATGGGATCAAGTTTGCGGGCGTAGTTTTGCCCATGCCGGGCGCCGTTATATAGGTTATCCCTTAGAAGTTTCTCCCAAGAAGAATTTTCTATAAAGGAATTCTTATAGTAAGGAGGTACTTTAGTAGAGAAGCTGTTATAATAAAGCTGTTATAACAAAGCTGTCATAATGGAGCTATTATAACGAAACTGTTGTAGTAGATAAAGCTGTTGTGCTGGAGTGGTTAAAATGAAGCTGTTGTGGTGGAGAAGCTGTCGCGGTGGAGAAGTTGTCACAGGAGAGAAGCTGTCGCAGGAGAGAAGCTGTCGCAACAGAGAAGCTGTTGTGACGGAGAGAATAATTTGAGATATTTGACTGATATGGCGAAGGTGGTGAGGTGGAGGTGGTGAGGTAGAGGTGGTAAGGTGGTGGGTTACGAGAAAAAAGGGTTTGAGAGATGTGAAGGTTGGTAGCATGTGATTTAGACTTAATGGGATGACGTAAGGCTTGTAGCCACTGCGCAGCTGCAAATTCGAGCTCCACTGGAGCATATGGGCAGAGAAACCGGACGACTGAGGCTGAACGTGTCTTGCAAGAGACGATGCAGGTAGCACTATACGTAGGGGGTTGCGCCTACAGCATGTATTTGATTCAAGATGTTTCGCCATGGAATTCGGAAAACCCATACTGTTGGCTGGGAATTGCCCTTTCCAATCCGCGCCTGACTCCGGCTCCAGTTCTCAGATTGCGCCAGACACCTGGTCCAGGACCTGTTGTCCAAGAGTCCTCCTCCGCCCGGCATCGCCGTCTGTTCCCTGGCCCTGGGCACCCGTCGCAGTCGCAGTCGGTGCATTCTCCCCCTCCAGCCGCCTCCTGAGGCCCTCAAACTCCTGACTTCTCTTTTGCGTTCTCATGCCGACCATCCAGGCGGGCAGCCGCCATGTCGTCACCCTGGTGGGCAACATATCGTTCCTCCACACGTAGCCCACAACCCAGCCGATCGCCGCGCCCAACAGTGACCCGGGCCACTGGAACAGCGCGAGCTGCACGGCGAGGAAGTAACGGTAGGACTTGTCGCTGAAGGTGAGGCCCGCCGCGCCGTTGCTCGTGCTGGGTGAGGATGCCGTCAGGGCCATGCGGTACTTGTATATGTGCGGGATCATGGCGTGGTACTGTGCCAGGGTAGCGAAGATGAGCGGGGTCGGGCCAGCCGGGAGATAGTTGAACACGCCGCCGGTGAGAGGGCGGAGCAGGAAAATGATGGCGGCAGGGGTGAGGATGCTTGTTAACAGGCCGGAAACGACGAGGAAGGACTGTCGCATTGTTCCATGTCAGTATACATCTCGCAGCCAGGGAATTGGGCTCACGGAAAGGGAACGCACGGCATATTTTCTCGACCCCCACATCCTCTCAACGACACGCATGTTGTAGAGCGTCATGGCGGCGAAGAGCACCTCGGACGAATTGGTGTAGCAGAGCTGAAATACGAGGGCCCGCCATGGTTGGTGGTATTTCCAGATGTGTGTGTCGACGAGGATGTAGAAGTAATGCTTCAAGTCGAAGAGGCTTGCGGCGACGGACGAGGAAACGAGCCCGACGACGAGCGTTCTCGTCACGGGCGCGTTCGTAAAGGACATGGTTTGAGGATAATGCTGCCGAGGTCGGTCTGTTGCTACGGATGCATTACGGCAGGCAGGGCAAGCCGTCCGCGATGTTGAGGCTACAAGGGTACGACTTAAGTGACAAGGCTTGGGCCGAACCAACTGCAGTTCCCGTGGCGGGTTGTGAGTTGTCGTTGGTTAGCAACGGCTGTGTGAATTTCACCTGTTTGAAAGGTGACGCTGGCGGCGGAGCTTGGGGGAGGTTTGAAGTGGCCACTATGTCATTCAGCCCAGCGGCTCGTGTCGCCTAGGTAGCTACTATGATCCCTGCGCAGCTGCAAATTCCGGCAGGGATCAGGGGCAGAACCATGGAAAACGGCCGATCCATTTGCGACAAGTGGCTGAGGATACTCGACATCCTGATCTCACTTGTCCGTCCGTCGTAAGCTCCTGCGTCGTCTTCTTGGCAGAAGGCAATTTCTAGAGTACAGCCTCATTCCCGTCCCTTTATAAGCCCTGGTCATTTCTGCACTGTGATAGGAGCCTTTGATGGATGTTGGTCCTCCTCTCTGCTGCAGTTTTTGACCCTATTCTCCCAACCAGCTCCTCCAACCTACTGTCTTGCCATGTCGGACCTGTACCTGGCACATTTCCGGAGCTGGCTTCTGAGCTCACCTCCGGCTGAATGGATCATCCGTCAGGCGCACGAGCTGCTCATCGGCGCACTCAAGCAGGGGCCAGTACCTCAGCACGTTGCCTTTGTTATGGACGGCAACAGGCGATATGCCAAGAACCACAAAATCGAGAGCCTGGAAGGACACCATCTTGGGTTTGAGGCCCTGGCTAAGGTTCGGAGTTGTTCCCTGCTCATCACTGTGACATGTCAACTAATCGGCCTCCAGATCCTAGAAGTCTGCTACAAGACTGGTGTCAAGGTTGTCACTGTCTATGCATTCGCGATTGAGAACTTCAACAGACCGCAGCGCGAGGTTGAGGGCTTGATGTTGCTGGCCAAGACCAAGCTCTCACAACTCATGCAGCATGGAGAGGTCCTGGACAGATATGGTGCCAGGATCAAGATATGCGGGAAGCGAGAGCTAATCCCCAAGGATGTCTTGGAATATGTGGACAGGGCCGTGGAGGGCACCAGCAAGAACACTGGGTAAGCTTCTCTGGTGAGGGTCACTGCAGCAGGATGTCTAGCTGACCTCAACCCAGCGCTGTTCTCAACATCTGCTTCCCTTACGGTGCAAGGGAAGAAATGACCAACGCCGTCCGAACAACTGTGCAGGACTACTTGTCGGCTCCGCCACCCAAGAACTCGACATTTTCCCAAACTCGCATCTCACAGAGCATCAAGTCCAGGAAGTTGGCCAGGCCCGACACTCTGCCGTCAATAGACGAGACGCCCTCGACGGCAGAACAGTCGGGACACGACGGCGATGGTCCTGATGATTCTGTCTCGTCCACGGCATCAACATTGCATCTGCCCGACACGCCGTCTAGGCCGTCGTCGTCGCACACTGCGAGATATCCCGACCCCGAAACCATTAGCACGGAGACGTTGACAGACCACATGTACACAGCTGGAGATCCACCCCTGGACATGTTTGTTCGAACGAGCGGAGTAGAGAGGCTGAGCGACTTCATGCTGTGGCAGTGCCACCAGGACACTCAGCTTTTCTTCCTCGAGTGTATGTGGCCAGACTTCGATCTGTGGCATTTCCTGCCGGTCTTGGTCGAGTGGCAGTGGCGACAGAAGCAGAAGGAGAGGGACGAAAAGCCCCGGCGAGGAATCAAGCAGCGTTGATGTCGGACGAGTCCTAGAATTTGCGTACCGGCGCCGCGTAGCATAAATCTGTTTTCCTGCATATTTCCTGCGGTCTTTGACAATGATATCCAGAGAAGACGGAGGGGATGGTGGGACACAAAGAGAAAAAGAGAAAGATTCGGATTTCATAAGGCTTCGGCATTATAGTTACAACATAATCATGCATTGCGGTCTGCGATGAGACACAGTAGTAGGCACGGGCTTTGCTCAGGTGTCCGCTTCGTGGGCACATCAACTTCATGGGCAGTGCTGACTGGCCAATCTCTCCTGTGGTATCAACCTCCTATGGGACAACCTCCTATGGTAGAAGCTCCTATAGAGTCACCTCTCATAGGATACTCTCCTATGGAACAACCTCCTATGGCATAGCCTCCTCTGGGAAACAACCTGTGAGAAACCCTTTTGTGGAACAGCTTCCTAATCGACTAACCAGACAAAAGATAAGCGAGCCACAGAGGCTCCGTAATGACATTTTCGTGTTTTTTTTTTTAGAGCGTGGCTGTGGTACTGTAATAGCATATGCGAAATCTCACGATGCGGTTGGACCAGGTCATGTAGAATACAGTGGTGTGTACAGCAACAGTCCCATGCTTAAGAACTGAGCTTATCTTCCCGCGATTATCAGTCGCCGCTTCGGTGCCGAAGCTGCGTCACTGCACAAACCGAAAAGCCCCTGTGGCGCTAAAGAGCTTCTGGGTGCTCTGGCCCGCACCAATGCCGCCCGCTCGACACGCCCGGTCTGTTCTTGTGGTCTTGTTCCCTCCTCGCCCTCTCCTTGTGGCTGTTTTCTCCTGCCCTCGACAGCACAACGGCCAGAACCCCTCGAGCTACCGGTCTGTCTGTTCTTCAAAGAAAATGGCTTATTGTCTGAAATTCTAGACCAGCGCCTTCTACTCTTATCACCCTCGGGACTTTGCTAGAGAACCCAAAGGCGTACCCACGCTGTCGCAGAGTGGAATCTATCTTTCCTCCCGGCTCGAAATCAGCGGGCCACCACATTTCCCACCACGACCTCGCACCTCGCACCTCGCACCTCGACCTCCCTCTCCTCTCCCCCTCCCGCAAGCGACGCCCAACATGAAGACCGCGAAGGTTGTTCCAGGCGAGCCATCGTCTTCCAATCGGAGATCACAACCCGTTCGCCAGACTCGAACAAATCCTCCCAGATCGAATGCAGGTCTCAACCGCCTCGCCACACGGGACTCGCTGTCCAGCGCCAATACTGCCGAGCACCCTATAGACATCTTCCCGGGCGTTACCCACTTCGCTGATGCTATCACGGCTCTTCCGAAAGAGCTTGTGCGACATTTCACCCTTCTCAAGGAGGTCGACGCCAAGGTCTTTGCCCCGCAAGAACAGCTCTTCCAGTTCGTGCAAGATGCTCTCGACAGTCCACCGCCCGGACCAACACGATCGCTCAACGATGCCACGAGCTCCGCCGCCCCAGCCTCGGCGCCCATGAGCGCCGCCGGCAGCTCCAGCGGAGCAGCACCTCATGGCAATGCTCTGCCCGAGTTCTCAGCCAATGGCTCGACTGCCTCGAGTGTCTTTGACGACAGCAACCTGGCGCGCCGCCACCTCTTTCGGTCCACCGCCGTCAAGATACAAGAGATGCTTAATTCGCTAGAGGAGAAGAACCATGTCATATCTACCGCGAACGATGCGCTTCGCAAACAGCTTAACCGCATCGATGACATATGGCCGCATCTCTTGGATGAGTTCACAGAGGAAGCAAAGTGGGGAAGCGACTCGCATTGGGCATATCCAGAGAACAGAGCAGCACGCGCGCTGAATACCCAGGCAGAGCGCACCAGGAGAGAGGGCGCCGCTCATCTGTCCGCTGCCGCTCAGTTTGTCGCAGAGGAGGCCGCTGCGCGCAGTGAGTCGCGAAAGCAAGCCGTGGCCGCCAAGAAGAGTCAGAAGAATCACACACACGAGTCTGAGCACGACGACCACGACAGCAAGAGCAAACCAGAGACAAACTCCAAAAAGGCCCAGAGTAATTCAAAGAGGAAAACTGCTGCAGCGGCCGCGAATGCCGAGTCGCCTGCTAATGTTGGCCTGGGCATTACTGGCCAGACACCAGCCAGCAACACACCCGCCCCAAAAAGGCGAAAGGTCGAGAAGCCCCCACCCAATGCGGGAACCCCTACGGAGCGGTCAATGGCGGCCGTATTGCAGAATGGCAAGAACTCCAAGACGAAGGCATCAGAGAGCCCTCGTGCGACGCCAGCACCCGAACAGCCAGCGCCGAAGAAGCAGCGAAAGGCACTGCCCAATTCTACGGGGCAGGCCAAGAAGAGGCAAGTGTTCATCAGAGCCTTGTGAACCACAGCGGAGATGAAAGCTAACGTGAACTCCTCGCAGGGCCGGACCCGCCCAGCCGCCGTCGGTTGCATCTTCACCAGTCATCGGCGCGTTTCCCGACACGTCCAAGCCTCCACGGGCATCACCCGCACCCCCTGCCAACCCTCGTCCAGCTTCTTCAAGAGCCCGCCAGAACTCTACCGCCTCAATTGCAGACAAGCGACCGCCCTCGGTGGCTTCAAACAAGGCGAACGGCAATGTACCCGCGCCTATCGAGATCCCACCGCCGAATAATGGCTCTCGCGGCATCGCCGCCATTGACAACGCGAAGACTCAAATGGAACCACCAAGCGCAGGTCCCAAGACCGAACCAATAAGACAACAGAGCGAAAGGGCGCCGACGCCGAAATCTGCGGTGCCAGCTACGGCCCCAAAAGAAAATCCGGCAAAGCTCGCCGAAGAGGTCGAGGTGCGGAAAGAGCCTACACCAGCGACCGCGCCGCCGACTTTGCAGCAGGTCACTACCACGAAAAGTGGCCGAGCAAGCAAGCCCTCTACACCCGCAATTGGTAGCTTTCCAGACAATCCTCCCACGAATAGCAACAATAACAATAACAACCCTCGCTCCCGCCCATCGAGAAACCCAGAAGCACCTGCGGTGCCTAAGAGATCGCACAAGAAGGGAGCTTCCGCGGCACACGCGGCAGCGGTCCAAAAGGCCCTGGTGCAGCCCACAGCGGACGAGGACCACACAGTCCCAACAGACGAGAATGACGTGTATGACCCTGACGAGCCAACGTATTGTTACTGCGAGCGGGTATCCTTTGGTCAGATGGTGGGTTGTGATGGCGAGCACTGCACGAGAGAGTGGTTCCATCTGGGCTGCGTGGGCCTAAAGGTCGCCCCCGGAAAGAGCGGTAAGTCATGCTCTCCTCCTCCTTCCTCCTGCGTTGTTGAACGAGGACAAAAGGTCTGGGAGACAAAATTGCTGACAACTGCGGCAGTGAAATGGTATTGTGATGACTGTAAAAAGCAGGTGGCGGCCGCCGGGAAGAAGGTCAATGGGCGATAACGCGTGGCCGAGGTTGAGGCGCTTTGTGGCCGGCAACAGCTGGACGACCCGACGCTGCGGAGGGCATTGCGAAGAACGTGAGAGGCCACCAAGAACAACTTGGATTGTCCTCAGTATACATCAGCTTTGAGACATTAGTGCCTACATGAGCGCGGTTTACGACGATAGAATTCTGCTTGACAGCCTTGATGACTATTATTCTCGCGGTAGGGAGTTTCCACCCGAAGATACCCGTGGAGGACACGCAACGTACGGGATGACGACAAGGGCAGGATGCCCAAGATTCAGAGCAGCCGGACACAAGACGGCATGCTTCCAAGTAAAAGGCGTCTAATATATGAATGACCTCGAGTAGACAGTGTACCTGAAATCGAGCCTCTACGACGGATCCTCCAGGATGGTCACGTTCCGCCTGCTTCTCTATATGTTGAGTTGTGAACATACCAAGTACGCATACCTAGTGCTTGGTTGCACTTTCATATAATTAGGGCCGTGGGCATCTTTTCAAACGCAATGTTGCCGTACCCGGTGGGTTTTGAGGGGCTTTGGAGCCGGTCTGACGGTCACTAGAGAAGAGGCTTTTTCTATTTGCAGCAAGCATATCTGCAGTGGAAATCATAGGGTTCGGCCAGCCCCACCGATTGACTGGGGATATACGGAACGACTCCGGAGCGGATTCTGGAAGTGTTGGAGGGGGGATCGACCTGCCCAGCACCGTCCATCCGATCGGGAAAGACGGCTTTACGAGGATCCCGGATTCCATGCCCACATTAATGAAGCGGCAAGGCACAATGGCAGAGACTGATGTCAATTACTGCCTGGAATATGTACATAGTATATATGCTTTAGTATAACCTGGTTTGCTATCTACTGGAGTCGGCGGGGTGGCGGAATCGCGGAATGCTTTTTTTGTATCTCAAGGGGTATGATGGGTATGACCAGAGAATCCAAATAATAACTCAAGACGAATTTTCGCTCGCTCGCATGCAGTTCCTTGGGTATCCATGTCCATCCTCCAATGCTTTCTTCATTTAAAACCCCCATAACAGATTCCGGACAGAAGATGGTTTGCAGCAAATCAATGACCCCCGCTGGACTCCGAAACCCGATAAATAGACCAAAAGGGAAACCATGGGATGCTCGCTTCAGGAAGAATAACTCTCGTGATGATCGTGACCCTATTTCTCTTTTGATGAAAACTCCAGACAAGGACCAGGCCACGAGGAAGAAAATGGAAGATGATGCAAAGAATTGTCCCGAGGGGGCCTGGCCCTGAGAGAAGGAAAAAAAAAAAGTTGGCAGGAAAATGTTCGCCTCCTAATCTTACAGCTTCCTCGCGAACATAAAGCTCCCGTACATGCCGCCGACCTCGGCCCTGGCCACGGGGATCTTGCGCATCCCCCAGTTCTCGGCGCCCATCTTCCAGCCCCTGCTGCCGTTGTCGTGGGGCTGTGCCTGGTCCTGCGCAGCCCGAACGACCCACGTGCGGCTGCCGAGCTCGCTGACGCGCCAGCCGAGGCGGGTCAGTGGGGCGTGTCCCTTGACCAGGCGGCGGGCGACGTCCTCGGGCACCTCGATGACCTCGAGCGGGCCCGTCTGGCCCGTCAGCAGCGCGCACCCGGAGGTGTTGTACAGCGTCTGCAGGTCAAAGTCACCGCTCCACATGTCCGACAGGTCGAGGTAGCGCAGCGTGTGCGGCTCCCACTCGTCGATCGTCGCCATCACGCGGTCGCCGTCGGCGTCGGTTTCCTCTCCCGCTTGCTCGTCGAGATCCGGAACGAAGAGGCCGTTGGTGTCGCTCACGCCCAGGCCCCGGCCCAGGGCCAGCTCATCAAGGTGCTTGGTCAGCGGCCGCAGCAGCGGGATGTGGGACTGGTTCATGCTGCTGCCCTTGATCGAGAGCGACTTGAGCGTCGCGGGCAGGAGAGGCAAGAGCCTCGTGACGGCGTCGGCGTCGAAGGTCTCGTGGACCCGGGCGTCCGTGGCGAGGGACAGCCATACGAGCGATTGGGTGACAGCCGGGTGGGTGGAGATGAATTTGATGATGGCGTCGGCCGAAAGCTTGTTACACTTGGCGAGGTTGAGGTGGGTGATGCGCGCGGAGCTGGGGAGGGAAGCCAGCGCCGCATCTGTGACCTGCGTGCCCGCGATGTCGAGGTGGGTGAGCTGGGGGAGGTTTGGCAGTAGCTTCTCGAAGACGGCCACTGGGAGCGTCGTACACTTGTGCAGGGACAGCCTCTTGAGCCCGGTTGGTGCCTTCCACTCGGCCGAGCAGATTGTGGCGGTAAATGCGTCGCGGAAGGACGCGCACGAGCAGCCGCAGAAGTCCAGAGCCTGGATTCTCTCCAGGCCGAAGAACAGCTTCTGCAGAACCCTCGCATCCAGCTCGTCGTCGATGTGCTCCTGGGCCAGGAACTCGTGCAGGTGCGGCGTGAGCTCCAGTGCCTGGAACAGCGTGTCAGAGGTCAGGTTGCGGGCCTGGGAGCGCTCGCTGGCTGTCATGAACAAGGTGGTGGGGTTGAAGTGGCAGAAATCAAACCGCCGCACCAGAGTGCCGAGTGATGGGTGTTCGGTGACGTGCGCGAGGAACTTTGAGAAGATCCTCGAGTGCGGTATGGTGATTTGGCGGTAGAGGGTGAGCAAGGTCGCGCCGTGGAGCTTCTTGGACGTGAGCAGAAGGGACATGAGGTCCATGTTCCGCTTCGTGATACCATTGGGCGGGATGTCCAGGAGCAGGAGATTGACGATAGAGCTGAGGAGCTCCAGAGGAAGGCTCTCGAGGACAGACTCGCCCGTGACCTTGGATGGCCTACGCTTGACGGGAGCGGGCCTGGGCTCCCAGGCCAGGGTCAGCGAGGTGAGGTCGCCAAAGCTCCGGCTCGCCAGCCTCCCACGAACATTGATCTGCTTCCATCCCTTGAAGTCGTCGGCGGGGACCCAGTTGCCGTGCAGGCGACTGCCAGGCTGAGTGACGGGGGCGAAGAACTGAGCCTGGGAAACCATAGTACCGGGAGACTCGTCGTCGCTTACTGCTTGCTCCTGTTGCAGGCTGTAGCAAGAGACCTTGGAGGAGGTGAAGGTCTGAGCCAAGTCTGTGTCGTCCTCCCTTATGGACGAGAAAGAGGTGCGAGAGTTTGCGAGGTTAGGCGAGGGGGGCTTGGGGCTCCCAGGAGCAGGCGAGATTTTGTAGGTGGTGGATCGGTGGTTGACCTTGGCTGGTGCCGCGGCCGCGGCTGTTGGGACGGCCATGGTGGAACTCTCGGGACAAAAAAGTCTCTGGAATGTGGTACGGAGCAGGTAGGATGAGTAGGTACCACCCTCTGGGTCTCTGGGGCCCTCCGGGGCAGAAAAGGGAGAGGTAGTCGGTGGATGGTTTCACGTGAGCGTTGATGACCAGGTGAATATTTTTATTAGTCAAGGAGAGGAGGATCTTAGGTAAAAGCAATCAAGAGCGTTGCGGGGAAGAGGGTGGTGTTATGGTATGGGCGTGTCTGTGATAGCCTCGTAATATGGTGTCTGAAGGGTGAGGTGAGGTGAGGTGTGGTGCGGGCGGGCGGTGATCCTGTCCATCTAATAGGGCATAAGGGTTCAAAGTCAGGACGGGGGGCGAGGCACGGCAAGGCAGGGCGAGGCGAGGTAAGGCACGACAAGGCCAGGGGAATGGCGACCGGTGTGTGGGCAAAAGGTTGCAACCGGCTAGTCTAGCACGAATTATGACTGGACAACAGCAGTGGTAGCAGCCGGTAGCAAGAAGGAGGACAGGCTTGGGGAAAAGGGCGAGCAGTCAGGTGCAGGTACCACGGGGTACAAAGTGCAGAGAAGTACGGATGGCGTGGTGATGGTCAGAAGGCCAGTCAGACAAGAAAGCGGGCTACTGGCGGTAGTCAACTATAAAAAATAAATAAAAAGGATTTTTGATTACCGTATTATAATTAGGACGGCTAGAGAGGCAAAAGAGGCGAACAGGCGAACAGGCGATGGGCAGGGAGGCAGAGAGGCAGAGACGCTGCCATGTCACGGCACGCCATGGCGCGTTACCTGTGGATTGGGTAATGGAAACAGATGCGGATCCAAGCAGCGAGTATTTCTTTGTCACCTGAACGCCCGAGTCGAGCCTAGCTGTTGCAGGGTCGTCCAAAAGGGCCCCTGTCTCGCATCCTTACCTGCACCGTGTGACCAGACGCAATCCGGGGATTTGAATTCTGTGAAGTAATGGAAAACGAGTGCTCCCTGGCTGGACAACTGATGTGCGAGGTTGTCGCATGGGTGGGTGGATGAGCAGATGAGGCACGTCGTGTCCAAGCGGCTCATTTGGACACTACCGGGTTTGGGGATCGTCGTATTGGAGAAGAGAGCAGCCTTTCATCTGGTCCCAGTAAGAGGCCGATGGCACGAGCAGCAGGAATTTTCTTTGCGACGCTTTTTTTTTCGCCCCCGTCGGCTTTAGCGCCGAATGTGTACTTGATGCCCCCTGGCACATGGGTACAGCGTGCTGGTAACAGCACCACATGTACATGCGTCTGCGTACTTCTGCCGCCATGCGGGGTGTTCGGCAGCAATTGTGAGTGGCCATCGCGCAGCTGGCGAGAAAGCTTCCAACCAGACGGGACTCTTGGGGCGAC
Source organism: Diaporthe sp. PMI_573 (assembly GCA_021399435.1). NCBI lineage: Eukaryota > Fungi > Ascomycota > Sordariomycetes > Diaporthales > Diaporthaceae > Diaporthe > Diaporthe sp. PMI_573. Next base: position 648,211 of record JAJTUP010000015.1, on the reverse strand, counting down.
TCACACCTCTCCTGCCCGTGTTGTGTTGTGTTGTCCTGTGCTGAGCTGTGCCCTGATGTGCTGGCTGCTGGCTGGCCAGCAGCCAGCCCGTGATGGGTATACTCCGACACTCCGTACAGCAAGATGCCACAATAATGACGAGCAATGAGATCAACCCCAAACACCGCTAGATCCCTCACTCCCTCGTCCCGTCACTCTCCTTTTGCTTCCTCGCGTATCACTCGCAACCTCGCAACCTCACACCTCATTACGTCTTTGCAATGCAGAGCGATGCAGCTTGGTGTTTCCATGACAAAGCGCAACCTTCCAGTTGGTTTCACAGGTTGCAGCATTTCCGGCCACGCTACCACAGACCACAGTACCAAAAGACTAGCGGCTCGTCCTGACAGCCTCGCGGCCCCAGGCGCGCCAAAACACACTGGCAGGCCAGCCATTGCTTTCCTCTGCATGCTAACAGTAGCCCTTGGGGAAGTCCAGTGCTAGGCCAGGCAGACCGTGACACCGGGGCCGACGGGACAGAGTAGCCGGCTCCAGAGGACACCTAGGCAGCCAGGGTCTCCAGTCTTTTCTTCCGCCCCCAGCAGCTGCGACATCGCATCCTGCTCGAACGTCACCACCGGCTGCTGACATGACCACAGCCTCGCGTGGCAGCGCTATGGCACGGCCATGGCGTGGCTGGCGTGGCCGATGCGCGCGCCTTCCGCCCTGCGCCATCCGCCTGACACCCGCATCTTCCCGACGCAGTCTCAGTCCACCGAGACCACTCCGATGTTAGGAGACCCGCTGCGGCCACAACCCAGCGATGTCGCACATTCCCGGCTTCCAAGCTTGTCATCGCCGTTCCAGGCTCTTCCGAGCCTCTGCCTGGCAGCCTGGGTCGCAGGAAGAAAGACTCAGCAGCCGCTAGTTATGTCGGTGCAAAGTTTCATCGAGACCAAGGGTGATCAGTCTACACAGCGTGACAGCACTCCTTCCCTCCCATCTCCCGGGGACAGCCGCAGCCAGCCGCCCCGGCTTGTCTGCCATTAGGTAACGCTTTGTCGACAAAACCGCCCACATCGTCCACGTGCCATGCTCGAGCCGCATCAGCATCTCCGTTGCTCGTCAGGGGAGGCCTGCCTTCCGTCCCACTGGTCCCCATCGCGGTCCCATTCGCCTGCATTCCGTTCCTGGGGTACCGTTCTAGCGCTGAGACACCCTTGTCCCCCGCATTTCAGTCGACGCACTTCACTAGGGTTTCTGCCTCCCTGCCGTTCTTCCATTCTCCTGGCCTCCCGTGCTCCCTTCGCCTCGTCATGACCCTGTCCCTTATTCAAGTTACGGGCAGGGGACTCCGTATCGGCCGAGACGGGGACGCTTGTGACACCAGCTCACCGGACGACAGGCACCCGATCGAAGAGCACCGTCCGACTCTTCGGCCGGTACGGCTGCACCATTTCAGGACCTCCTTTCTACATCCACCACATTCTGCTACCGAGGCTTGCACACTGGTTTTCTTGGCTTTCTATTCCTATACCTACGAGCTTTTCTCAGGTGTCCGCTACGCAGCCACACCATGCATACTTACCTAATGAACCGTATGGGCATTCCTCAATACTCAACCCCCTATGGGAAAGCCTCTTGTGGGGTATTTATAGGTGATGGCAATTAAGCTACGAGGGGCTCCGCAATGACGTTTTGTGGTTGTTGAAATGTGGTGGTGTTACTGTGATAATGTATGTGAAAATCTGGTTTTCCTCTTGTCTGGCTACCACTGTGCGTGCCAGGAGGCCAGGGGGATTATTGCTAGTGCTTGGGCCCAACTGGTATTCTCCAGCAGTGCAATCCAAATCTAGCTTCAGCAAGGTGAAGCTGAACTCGTTTGATCTTTTGCTTTCTCCTGTTTCCTTGTCTAACATTGCCAAACGTGTCTCCTTTTCCTTATCTAGCATTGCCGAAATTGGGCTGCGAAGTCCCGTCCTTCATCTTCTCGGACAGTCCGGGAAATGAACGATACTTACTCAGCATCTCTTCCCCTTGAGTCTCCACCAATGCCTAGCCTGGATAGAACAATGCTCACACTTCGAAAGTAATGGGTCATTGCGTTGTCGGCGGCATCCGCCGGTGGTGTGTAACGTGCAAAATGATAAGGCACCCTCCATCTTGGTCCAGAACAGGGGCAGCTGCACGGATATCACTTTCAGAGCAAGCCTTATGGTTGTTAAGAATACCTCTTACATGCATCAGCGAAGGCAACCACCGCGCTTCCAACCCCTCGGGTCACAACTCGCTGGGCGCTTGCTGCCAACCATATTCCTTACACCGTGACCAAACTGTCTGTTGGGTCATCGTGGCTTTCAGTCTCCCGAACCTCATTTGCTTCACCTGTGCCGGGCTATTACTTGGGACAAGCGCGGTATCCATGGACACCGGGCAAGCATTGGCTGCTCTCTTCACCTGTGCCGGGAGGATGGCGTGATGGGAGGAAGAGGATCGACGGTCAGAGGTGACAGTCATGGCGATGCCTAAATCCAAACCAACATGGTCTGTCTGCTTACTGCGCACCCTCGGCCACGGTTCAATTTGTGTGCTTCAGGTACTGTTGGGAGCCGGTTGTGATTGTGACCAAATCCTTCAGGGCGACGGAGGGGAAGAGGGGAAGGGGCAACGACACGCGGTATTCACGGCATACGGTGTTCACGGCTGCAAGATGGTTGTCCATGGCGAGATTATAAAAGGCCGGTCGATTTCAAGCATTAAATTGAAGTCTGAGAGAACAGCACTGAGATCATCCTCTCACATTCAGCCTTTTGTAGCCCAGCTCAACATTTAGAGAATCAAATCCCGAAAGCCCTACAAAACAATTCTTCGCCTTACTTTGGCAACTTTCTTGTCGATGTCAAGATGAAGGTTAGTTCCATGTTCTTCAACCACTAGAGTCTCCTCTCTGTGCTAACAAGCGCATCAGTGCACCATCCTCGTCGCCTTTGTAGCCACTCTGCTTCCTCGCGCGGCCTTTTCCGCCCCAGTCGCCGTCTCCATCGCGGCCCCTGAGTCGGGCCAGTCCGGCTACGACAGCTACGTCGGCGCCGCGGCTCGAGATGAGCTCTCCACCGCTGGCCGCTCTGGCTACAACTCGGTGGGGACCACTGAAAGGAAAGTCACCACAGCCGCGGAGACGGATGGCCGATCAGGTTACAACTAGAACCACGATCAGTGCTCCTTCCCCGTGTGGGCGCCGACTCTGTGGCGTCGTCGATACGAGGTAAATCGCATATACATGAAATTGGGTCTTTTTCACTGTTGGTTGTGGCGAGGTGGATTGGTAGATGCCGTTGGCTCGCAGAATCATTCCTGTCACATGGCTGCCGGGGCCTGCGAGCTGCAGCGCATCTTTTAAACGCCATGGGCAGGAAAACACTCTTTATCGGGGCATCATCGGCAGTTTAGTCAGCATTAAGATGATTTTCTTGAAGTTGCCCTAGCACTTTCTTGGAAGCTATTCGGGCATCTTTGTGGATATGGAAAAAGACAGAAAGCACACATTTCAATAGCCATAAGTGCTGGAAGTTCCAAAATGTGGGCCCAAGACAGATCCTGCATGCGGCGTGATATGAGATTACCAACAGCATTGTCAGCCCTACCCAGTCCGCAGAATCCCATGCTGAGGTGCATGATCGCGGTCGACTCCGCGTTGTTGCCTGCTCCTCTCGGGATGCCGAGGACTATTGAGGTACTGATGTCTCGGGACAAAAAGCAAATTGTGCAACTGCTGTTGGTTACAAACAAATGGCGACCACTCGGCAACGGCCAACTCCCTCGGAGATCATCTCACATAGGAGTGGTCTGAAGAGTTTTTGTTCTAACTTCAAGGAGCCTTTTACTATAAAAGGCTTTCCATACTTTCATTGGCTAACAGTCTTTGTAATGCGCTGCAGCTCGTAGAGCAGTCTGACTGTGCATTATCATTCAAGTGCTAACATGTAAGTCAATTAGAAACGAGAGAGCCTGTGTGCATTCTAAAGACGCGTGAACAAGTCACAGAATACCAGACTCTCTCAACCAAACATTTACAGTGGTGATGTTACTGCTTCTGTCTGTGCAGCCAAATAGAGTGCATTGCACCAAGCACCATCTGGCAGCCTTGACTAATCCTCAGTGTTTTCCATTTGTGTTCGATAAGCCCTTGGTACAGTAGTCAAGCGGCATACCACCAGATACTATTGCGTGCTTGTAACTTTATTTTGATTCTCAAGGCTTTGAGCCCTGAGAATTTATATGTTCGCATCTTTCTACAATACCAGCACAATTTCAGAGCCGCCGAACTCAAAATGCGAGATATCATCGCCCACCTCTATTCCGATGGATGGGGTGCTTGTCATCGGCCTTGGGCTCCCACACCAGCATGACGGACGAGACCTGCACCATGCCGATGGGCAGGACCGCATATCATTACATATGAAAGGTTACAAACACATGTCAATACATTCAATCTAGCGCTAGAAAGCTGAGTTAATTACTTGAATAATATTAGATGCATCCAGACACACCGAGGCCAAAGTTAATGGTAATTGGAACTTGAGCCTTGGAAGGACAGAGAACCCAGATGTCTGTATTTGGTCCCATAGCCCTAGCCAGAAACTTCCCTCGCAGAACTATGGCTTATGAAGTTGTACATGCTATCAGATACGGGCACGTTGACACTGGAATCACTGCCCCCTGTGTGATACACCATGACCATTGGCTGCTATATTCTTGGGGCTAGTTGATGCACAAACTGTGGCAGTGAAAGGGGGGTCTAAATGGAGTCCAAATGCACTATTAAGAGAAATAGCCCCTATAGGCCCTTTCGGCAGATAGATTGTAGCTACTTTTGCCCAATTTGAATACAAATAACGCATATGCCACTCTTACTTGTTGCTGCCATATGAATGCTACTGACATCTGGACGCAAGCCACAGAATACTTTAGTTGGTTCTTTAAGTCTGTGAGTGTAGTTTCGCGAGGCTCTGGTCTACCACGATCTTCACTTATACTCTTAAAGAAGTTAGACTCTTGCATGTTGAGCGTTGCGATAGCACCAAAGCGCCGTGTGTGGTTCTGACATCCATATTGAAAAGCAGCCATTCAATGGTTGATGTCTCAAGATATGGAGTCATTTAGGCCACAAGCTATTAAACTAGACAGCTAACAGTAGCCTAAACCAGCTACAAGGGGCACATTCAACATACTTTAAACTTAGTTAACAACTTCTGTATTATATCTCTGGACTGTTCTTCATATAAACACTCCCACTAATCAAAGGAAGAGCCATTAGAAATGGCACAAGGCATGGTGGCTTATTCTTTGACTGCTTACGCCTAAAACGGTCAGGATATGGAATAATGCCACTTTCCTTACTTGGAATCCTCCTAATGTTAGGCTTCATGAGTCCATAACTACATTCCAGTAACATTTCAGACATATCAGTCTCACAAAAGCAGTAAAGAACAGCATTCAAAAGCTCAATCTGACCCTGGGGAAAGATGCAGGGCTTAAAGCAAACTATATAAGCGAGGTCAACGATATACAAGAGGTAAGCCTTCTAGTCAAACTGCCTTCCTTAAAGGTTTCTACATACCTATGTTGGTAGTCAGCGGCTTTACTAAATGCCGTGAGTATAAAAAGAACAACAAGCTTCTACCACATCAAACACTGCAGCAATATTTTAGACGCTGTCGATATCACTGAATACTGGTTCACAAATTTTACACACTCATGGGCGGTTTTGTCTTTGACAACTCCCGCAACCCCGAAACGCTTCCTTTCAGTGGTGGACGAGAACAAATCGCCATTGATTGAGAGTCACTCGTATGGCTTGCAGAAATTGAGCCGGACATGATACCAGACATGTCTTCTGGACACGTCAAGGACAAGAGTAGAGCAAACAGCCTCACAAAATTTATCGTCTGCGTCCAGGCGGGCTGATTTGGGCTTCAGGTCGTTACTCGTCTCGGCCAGTCTCTAGCTATCACCTTATTGGAGCTCAATTTATTTGCACATGTCTTGTGTGCGCTTTTGACTCATGCCTTTTTGTGGGATAGGCCGCTCGATGTTTATGAGCCTACCCCGATATTCACTGATGAAATCACGGCTGGCTCGATATGCGCAGCCTTTTGTTCCAGGACCAGCTTGGGAGGGCATACTCCCTTGGCGGTACGAAGAGGAGGCCATCCTAAGACTCAGCCGATGTGGGATGTGAAAAGGAAGGTCGTTACAGCTGATCAGGTGGTGTTTAGCCCCCGAGGGGCTCAAGAGGTGCGGAGCCGCTACTTTGATGGCAATTCGGTTACTTCCCAACAGGACAATGAACATTTCTCTAATCGGGGAAGTATCTCCGAGATCCCGCTGTTGCGGTTGACTGTTGGGGAAGGATTTTTCGGCTATCGTAAGGTCCGGATCTTCATCGAGATGAACGTCATGCTAGTCAAAGCGGTGCTGGAAAGGTCGAAAATCCACCTCCACATGGGAGTGCTAGGCCCCGATGACCAGGTCTATGTGGCATACAAAGATTACCACCTGCAATGCCATCTCGCGGCATACAGTCATCCGGCCGGCCTGAGGCGCCTCAGACCCGACTTGCCAGATTTTCATTTGCGTAAAATGCGGCCTCGGATGCGCAACTGGCCTGGTCTCAAGACGAGTGGAACCACCGCAGGCTTCGTTTCAGACATCTGGTTACAGACTGCCACCACTGTGTTGTATGGCGCTTGGCATCTTACTGTGTGGAACGGCCCTTTCAGGATAGCAGTCAAGGGCATACTACTGTGGAAGATTTCCGCCATCGGCATGGCATCTTCATTCATCTTGGAAGAAACCATTGTCTTCCTCGCCTTGCTCCCGTATGTTTTTGAAGGACTATGGGACCCAATCATCGTTGACTACCAACAAAAGTGCAATGCTTCTATGACTCTGGATCCGTTGTTCGAATATTCAGGGTATGGTGTGCCTCTCGTCATATATCTTCTCGGTGGAACAACTTGTTGCTTTCTGATCTTTTCTCGGACCTACTTGGTTGTTGAGTCTTTTATCAGCCTGGCCTTTGTGCCGGATGCCGTCTTTGCTGTTCCCAAGTGATCGGCTTATTTCCCATATTTCGGCTAGTGCAAAGTGTTGCCAACGTACGATTCATTCATGAGCGTTAATTCAATATTGTAAGAGTAGTGTGTTCAGTAGCTATTCAGCCTTGTGATCATAGGCTTAGACGCGCTTACAAGACCGCTCAAGATACGCGGCCGGAGCATTATCTCACTAATCAATAGACTGGCCAACTTGACTTCGAGAGCTCTTGCAGCGCTGGCAGAGGTCTGAGCTTAATAATTTCAAGTAGCTACGTCACTTCGGTCCGTTGAAGGCGGCTTCGCTCTCTCCTGTTTCACGCTCATTCTCGTAGGTTCGTTAGATTGCAAGGCAGACTTTGTACCACACTGCACCTCAACGATATGCAGGTGTGCTGGCATGTTGCATAGCACCGAGGCGCAGTATTGGAAAACCTGCAGAGTAGCAACAAACAATGTCTTGTCTGCTTACGCAAATGAAGATTTTGCACATCAAGTACTTGATCTGCCAGTCCCCCTTCATCTAGCCAGAAGTGAGGTCGTTTTTTTTTTGGAACTCCTCTTATTTTTCTTCTTTGTATTCAGCACGACGGTTCTTGCTCAAACATCTCTCGAAATCCCACTAAGGCTATGGACACTCATGGATACGCTGGTCCTCCTTATGGCCCTTCCATGAGGCCTGCCACGAGGCCTTCCAGCCCTGGATCTTCGCGCCGGATTTCCAGGGCTGTAAGGGGTAGATCGGTCGTTCATACCTGTGATATGTGCAATCCGCCCAAGGTGATCGATCATCCACCCACCGCGTATGATTTACTGAGGCTAATAATATAGACAGAATTTCACCAGGGCAGAGCATCTACGGTTTGTTATAACAGCACTACGAGACTTCCGATTACCTCTAATAAATAATAGGAGGCACCAGTTAAGCCATCAGGTTCCCAGGTATCCATGTACCTATCCTGGCTGTGAAAGAGCTTTCCATCGGCCGGATCTATTGGCACGGCACCATCAACGACAGTATGTGTCCAGTCACCGTAGAATGAATTTTCCTGCCGATATTGACTCTTTGCTTTGCTCAGTGAACAATCTAGACATGGTACAAACAGTCGCCGTGATGGCTCGCCTGGAGGAATGGGCAGCTACATCAACGCCAGCTCAACCATGCTTGGGGCCGAATACTCGGCCTCAAACGAACTGGCCTACCATCCGCAGATGACATACCGCCCGCAGATGATACCGCGGCCATCTGGGTACTTTCAAAGCCCTTTTCCGAAACACTCAAAGCCTGGAGTCAAGAGCAGGTATTGTCATTCTCCCTTGTGACCGAGATATTTTGATTAAAAAGTTTGCCAGCACCCAAAACGAGTCCACGGAGCAGCATCCGGCATTCTCAAGCACCAGACCTTCTCTGTTTGTGCAGAGTGTATACGCGACACCATTCGTCAATCCAGAATCAAGATTTTCACGCCCGGAAGCCCACAGCGCTATCTCCAGCTCCGAAACCAGAGTCTTTTCCGCGGTGCCTAACCATCCCCATTCATCACACCAACACACTAACGTCGCCGGCTCGATGAAAGGGCTTGCGGGCAACATTTCAAACACTTATTCACATGATCAGTCTCTAAACACCAGCCGGGGCACCGTGGCTCGGGCAGGATCCTCTGCGCCGAGCGACTCAGGCTACGGCTCCATCAGCCACCCGAGACTTCAGAGCTCGATTGCGCAAGCGTTGATGCAGTCGAATCACCCAGGAAAATCTGCTAAGCCTCAATTGAAAAACTTTGGACGATACCTCAACCATTTACTCTGACGCTGAAAGCATCTAGATCCAGGAAAGCGGACTTGTTCGCTACATCGCTGAGTTTGCCGAGGAGTTGAGCGGGATGTTCCCAACAAGTCTTTCTTCCGCGGACCTGACTCGATTAACATCTACTCTGCCTGTCGTGTTGAAAACTTTTGCCATCAGGCTTGGATTTTGCGATGCGTCACCGAGTTCCAGAACATTGGTATATCTTGTGCATCGTTACCGCCAGTAAGCAAGCCCCTTTTCTTTCAGGGTCTGGAGACCAAAATGACACGTTTTATGCCAATTGGGAGAGTATGGTAACTTTGGAGCCGAAGAAAACTATCATACACACCTCAGCACTCGTCCTTGACATCTACTCACTTGTCTATCACCTTATTGGTGTCGCCTCTTCCCAGCTTCTTTACTGCGTTTACCATTCGGGAATTCAAAACTGAAGTATCATTTTGCTAGTCAAATCACGGACGCATTACTTAAGTTCTTCGCTTATGAAGAATCTCATGAAAGCGCTACCGTGCCCCGTGTTTAGTGATGGCATGCCTCTTGAAGGCCTGATGTCCTTGTGGGAAAGAAAGGAACAGGAATATGGTCCTGTCTCACAAGCAACTCCTCTGGCAGCTTGGGAGCCCGAGAATCTCGACGATTACAGCTGGAATGAAGAGGAAGAGTACCCTGAGCTGCGTGAGTACAGACAGGTACTTATCAACTCCCCTGCATATGCCTGGCTGGGATCTACCTTGACCGCTGAGCTTCAGCATGAAACCTTGGGTGAAAATCGTCGCGCTCAAATTCATCAGACTATTGCCAATATTCTGGACTCTCAAACATACACAGTCAGCCGCAGAGAATCCCCACCGACAGTTGAAATGCAATTTCACACTTCATGGAGAAACATGGCAGAGTTTTTCGGGTACCAAAATTATGAAGTTCGGTCCGAGGAGGCTTTACCTCGTGTTCTTGTGCTCACCGGCAATGGAAACAATATACAATGCTCAACAATCACTGAGTACCTATCTGAGGTATGGCCTTACTATGGGCCAGGAATCCTAAAACCTTACCAGGACGTAGGGCCAGTGACAAGTCGTGGTCCCAACAGCTGTTAGTGTTCTTCTTTGTTTGCGCCTTTGAATTGACCCCCTCTGCACCTCCCCCAATGGATGACATTGGATTCTTGATGCTTGTTCCCGTCTATATTTAATATCCTATGTCTCCAAATGCGAATCTGACAACAGGCTTGAGTAGGTGTCATGGCGGATGGTACGCGGATAGAGGTTTGACCTCCTCTGAAATCAGCATGGCGCGCCGAGGATGATCTTGATGACGGGGCCGTCGTTTGGAAGGTGACTGGAACAGTCAATTCCGTTGCCGAAATTGGTGAGGTTTTGGCATGGCTAGTGGCTGCCCTCAGCCTGTCAAATCTCCCAAGTGGAATTTGTGTATCGGATCCGGTACTCAACAACATACCTATCCACGCCGGGGGCTTTGAGTAATTTGCACGCTGCATGATATCTTCCAACTTATATTCAGAGGTACAACAAGCTATAGACCCCCAGCGCATAACCCCCGGTAACTGCTGGGCAGACATCCTAGGTAACACCGTCCATGTCAAGGGCTACCCAACAGCTCGCAGGACAGAGCATCACCCAGGGATGCAAGTTTCACTGGCCACTATGATCTCTCTCGTCAGGTCGCGACGACTGAGCCAATTTGAAGATCGTTTCTGTATCAAGGGCTACTGTTCAATCATATTACCAACGCGGCGGCAAGGAGAGTTCATCTATTGGCACCTCGTCACCAATCGGAGCGGGAAGTACCTGTCCTACACTGACAACCAAGTTCGCAGACTTTGGAGAGAGTATCCTCAAGGTTTGGATACGAAAAGACTTGAGAGGAGCAGGCATATCCTGGGCTGGTGTGACAACATCCAAAACCTTGCTGCTATGTATCACATTGACATGTCGTCTTTCTTAATCTGGCCCCCATTTCTACTTCATGTCTCACTCTTGATGTCTTGACTAGAGTTTCGTGTAGCCTTTTCTGCTCATATTTTTGAATTTCGCGTGTGGAGATTCACAGTATATGTCGATTTCCCCCTATCTCGGCCGCTATCTATTGATTCTTCGTTACATTAGGAGTTGGATTTATGGAAACGAACTTGCGACGGGAAATCCATTGACTGACAATTAACACTGAAAAGGCTCTGCAGCCGCCAAATATGATATAGGGTGGTCAGGTCTTCCTCATCCACGCGCTGGTTGCGCATTTGACAAAGTCTCCATCACCGGAGGGCAGTTCGTAACTGGCGGGGTGACGGCAATCATTGGGAAAAGAGACAAAGCTGTCCATATCCACTCCCGAGATGATTACTTGATGCGTCTCAAATGGATAGTCAAAAAGTTTGCAGTGTTCTATGACCTTCGAGATCGAAGGGCATGGCTTTTGGACGGCGTGAGTGCTTTACTGCACCTGGTACGGGCCTCCCTATGCCACGATAAGAACGATATTTTCAAGGACCTTTCTGTTTGATGAGAGCTCCGTTGAAGAATCAGCTGTTCCATTCACCGGAAAACATGCGGCGGTGCAGTTCCTGACAAACAAGGTCAACACATCACTACCTCTTTATGCAAAGCCAACGGAAGCAAAAGTGGAAGAAACGATAGCAGATGCTGAAACCAGGGCGCATATCCTCAGCAGCACTAGAAGGAATTACTCGCTCAAAGATTGGATAGAGGATGTCTACGAGATCTTGGAACAGATCATGCCACATCAAGCCGATGTGTTTTCCCAAGATGGCGTTGGGTTCCGCATCAAATACACCCTTCGCCGCCAGATTGAAGGATTTTGACTTCATGGATGTGGCAACAGACGAAGATCCACTCTGGCCGCGTGTGGCGACGATCGACTCTCGTGGAAGAGGGTGGATAGACTTCGCGAGAGCCCTTCACGCCATTACCTTGTTTGGAACTGGCTTCGGGGAGCTTCTTCAGCCATCCCAGGGGCTGGGAACATGCTTCAACTGCCTTACAAACGTTGGGTTGCCGAAGGGTGAAGACTACCTAGCGGTATGCACTTCTGACCTCCAGGAGATAATCCAGAAACGAGGCAGTACGACCACGAATCGGTGGAGATTGGTCGACGACATATACTGGCACACCCCGGACAAGGCTTTTGAGCAGTGTCAATGCAAGCAGCACTCCATCAGGAAGCAAGATCGCATACAGATCATACTTCCAGCGTCATTACCGGGATTCTGGGGCCGCGGGTTCAGAAGCCCCAGAGTCCTACCTAAGCAAGGGGCTGTCTTGTTTGGCCACAGCTGGAGATTTCCTCTTAGATGGAAAGACCACGGAGTACCCGAGGAAGGTGAGCCGCAAGAGGACGTGGAGGACGTCCAGGCCTCCTTTCACGACAGTACCCCGGGATCAAGCATCGCCTCACCTGGTATCACGAGAAGTGGCTCCTCTTGGTCAAATTCAGACACAGAATTCGACCGCCAACAAGTCATTTCGAACGCCGTCCAGGAGTCAGAGCGGCCGCCAAAGAGGCCATCCCCAGCACTTTTGACTGTCACAGACACTCTATCAACAATAAATGAACACATTCTTGGTCGACCAATGAAGAGGCTTAGACGATTGAGTGGAAACCACGAGAATATCCTGCCACTGGGACCTGCAGAGATCCCTGACCAGCAAGAGAGGTATACAATGTCAGCTCATCAGCCACGGACACAAGGCGGTTCCAGCGCCGTTGGATGAGTTTTGTCTCAAGAAGATTTTGTGTCGGAACTTTCAAGAGAACCAGAAGAACCACGACTTTGAACCATGATTCTTGAGCTTTGCAATCCTTGGAAAGCAGTGTGAGATCCCTTTGGGGGGGGCGGGGGGGGGGGGTTAAAAGGCAAGTTGGAGGAGTTATGACGGACGATTTGTCGTTCAATCGTGCTGGTCCTCAAGCATTTAGGGACTGAAGCACCTGGTTGGCACCAGTGCAAAGCTGATTCGTTCGCATCTCATCTCAAGAAAAACTAAGACGCTGGGCTTTAAGCTTGTTATGTTCAATAGAAGATTTGATGCTTACGCGGGCCAAGATGCTTCACCTTGGCCCAGCTTAAGCAAAAACCAGTAGTCATTGCAGTGTGTCGAGAATCAGCACCGAGCACTGATAATCAACCCTGCAAGTGTTGCTCTGCTCACTTGGATATTTCGCCTTGGCCACCCCGGGGGGGGGGGGTCCTCTTAAGTCGAGTTGTTACCCGCCTTGCGTTCAAAACCAGTGTCCGTATTGCATCTAGGATATTATGTCATGATAATTAAGCAGTCAATTCTACACACCTGTTCAAGAGCAGAGTCGCTTGCTGAAACGACTGTGTACATTCTGTCGTAGCTCAAACGGACCAAAGATACACTGGCAGAGGAGCTGCGAGGTGTAAATGCCTACATCCCGCAATCGTCTTGAACTACATGAAGCACCTAAAGCTTGTTCCCTTTGGCCCTTTTCTCGTCCTCCCTACCTTGCAGACGCCTCTCCACAGCCTTCCGAGGGCTCACGCCATCCACAAATCCTATGAACGGTGACCCAACCTGGTAGCCCATCATGTCAACAATCTGTTTTGGGATCTGCGGGAGCTTTTCCCAGTCCACGGCGATGAAGTGGTTCTCGAGCTGCCGTAGCCACGGCTGGCAGTACTGAACCGTCAACGCGCGCCGTTCCGCGTCCGACCTGTTCTGACCCCCTCCGTGCCATAGAGTCCCTATGAAATATACGAGACTGCCCCTGGGCATGACCACGGGTATAGCATCGGATGCCTGCGGCACAGGCTCGGCGCCCCAGGTGTGGGACCCGGGTACGACAACAGTCGCGCCGTTCGTCTCGGTGTATGGATCAAGCGCAACCATTATTGCCTAGGATTTGCTGTCAGCCATACAGCGCAAAGCCACGGATGCTCTCAGGGGCTCGTGTTGCCTACTGATCCCAGTGGTCGATGCGGCCGCGGCATAGTAATCTGGCCATCATCGTGGTGCAAGGTCTGCGGATTCTCGCCCGGCTGGATGCTGATACTGTGCATGACGCTGAGGAGCCACCCCGGATCCATGAAGTAGTTGTTGAGGGCAAAGACGCTGGGGTGTGTGGCAAACTTGTCGAATACCCTAGACTTGTTGAGCAGGGAGTAGATGCGATGCGTCTTGAAGCCCTCAAATGGGTTCCGGCCGCCGCTGGCTGCTGGGCCGGCCTCGAGGGTGGCGGACAGGCGCCGGAGCTCCTCGAGCGCCTCGTCGACTTCGGCATCAGTGAACGCATTTTTAATGACCACGTAACCTTGGGCCACAACTTCGTCGATCAGCTTTTTTGTGTCGGGATCAACCTGTGCACCGTCCCATTTCAACTTCTTCACAGAGCCAACCTCATTGTAAATGCGTTGATTGTTGCCTGCGTCCCTATGTTGATAGACCATCGTGTAGGATATTTGAGATGCAAAGAAGGAATGGATTGGATGGGTTTTGCGTCGATAACCGTGTTGGAGACAATTATCTTATATCCTGCCTTTGCCAGTGCTGTGTGGTGTCCATCCTATAAGGTTGAGGAAGGCCCGACAAGTGGGTCAGCCGAGGCAACTAACGGGCGACTTATACCAACCGCATGCTTGCTACAACGGGAGGGATGAGGGGTGTAGCGGGAGCAACGCTCCTCGCACGCGGAGGCTGAGCAAACTCTGTCGGCCGGAGCTGTTTTGACTCCCGCAGGTCCGGAGTCGTCCCAGTGTTGGAGGCGCCGTGACTGACCCGGTAGTCTGTTTGCGTATGTCCATCTTGGGGACATTGTTCAGCCGGGTGATCGACACGGCTCGAGAGGACGTGTGATCTTATGCCTGGAGCAGGAAATCATTATTTATCTCCATTGCTATGCTCAATGATACGTTCAGAATGCATTTGTACCTAATCTAGCATTGGACTATGGTCAGACACTGTAAAGGAAGACACGATACGGGACGGTGGGGTAGTTGCTGCAGGTATCATTTGCGCAGGCCACTCAAGTCTTCCGCGCCAACCCTCGTCGAGGAGCGTCTCAATATGCCCCAGAAGAGTCGCAGGCCAGCTCCGCAAGTGCCAAAGGCCCGCGTTCAGGCTCATGAGGACACCATAGTGCGCCAGGATCACCAGGGCCACAGGGTGACGCGCTGAGCACATATCCAGGAACACAGTGTCAACATCGTTGCCCCATCCCCAGATAAGCCCCATCTGCCGAGTATCCCCCGGGTTGTCCATGAGAAACGCGATACTGGTGAAAAGCGTTTCAATAGCATGGAGACATGGCTGCTTGTGCTGACTCTCGCAATGGCCCTCGACTAGGTCCTGGAGTGAGGAAAGCTGTGGAAATCGTAGCTCTAGATTTGCGACGGGCCCGTGCCGTACGGGACTGAATTTTTTAACCACCATCGAGTCCGACCAGGGCGGTGATGCAAGCTTCTCTTGAACAAAGGCCGTCGCACTTCTGCCAAGCTTGATGGCACGTACGAGTTCTTCAACTGGGTCAAAGACTACCGGCTCATCATTGGCGTCCTGGCGGGCCGGTCGGAGGGTAGGCTCTGCGACCGCGTACATCGTAGTAAAGGCAGCGAAGCCTAGGAGGGCTTTTTGCTGACCCCCTTCGGGCTGCTGCAAGTGCGGCCCCGCCCGAGTTAGAGCCGCATGTTGGTGGGCTGTCGCCCGCATGTACCATCTGGACCGAGATCGATCTTGGTCAAAGAGCTGGAGCGCTGCAAGGGCGAGGATGCTGTTCAGCAAATAGTGATGCGAGAATCCCAGACGGACGAAGTCGTATTGAAACCCCGGAGACCCGTCCGAGTAGTCAGCTGTCAGCGGATGTCGGTGCCAGAATTCCAGCAGCTCGAGGTCAGCGAGACTGTCCTCGTTGAGTGGCATCCTTGTCAAAGCCGGGGAGGAGAAGCTACACGTCAGGTTGTAGCGTTCGCAATTTCGACACCGTGGGTGGACTTCGTTGCACTAAGGTGACGTGGCTCAGCCGGTTGATACAGTGGGCGTCGGGGCCGGAGATAACGGGATGAAGACCGCCGCGCCCTTACCTTGATATGCCTATTCTTGCATTGCTCGCAGCCCTCATGAGACTTGCGGTGCGCCTTGCGCTGTCTGCTCATGCTGAATCGTGATGATGTGGTCTCCACTTCGTATGTGGTGTTGTGCAAAAATGGTTTCGCACGCCGTTTCCCATTCGCTCTCGTACATATACGGCTGGCCCTGATTGGGGTTCTGTTTTCCCGATCGAACCATGCAAGAGTGGGTTTCAATAATCCTTGCCCTGGCTTCGCGGCTTGGCACGACTGGCTCTTCCGTATTGATACGACTTAGTCTACACGGTACCTACGTAGCGACCCATGTCGCGATCACCACATGAACGACTTTCTACCTCGAAGCTCGAAGTCGCCAGTGATTGTTCGCCGATGTCTCCGCCGCCGCGTCGGCCGCAACACTCGGATATAGCAGTGACGAAGAAGCCGACAGGTGAAGCAATAGGTACTTATAGACTAGCCTGTGAAGTAGAAAGGTACGATTTATGTGTGACTCTGCATTCGCGAGATCTCAAGTCCTTCTTCTGCTTGTTGGCTGCATCGATCGATCGACTGATAACTGATCACCATGTCTCGAGCCGTCCTCATAACCGGTGCAACTGGGAAGCAAGGTGGCGCAGTGGTGAAAAGCCTATTGCAAGCCAAAGCAGACTTCACAATCCTCGCCGTCACCCGCAATCCCAACTCGCCAGCAGCACAAGAACTCAAAACGTTGTCATCGAATATCTTCTTGGTCCAGGGCGATCTTGGCGACGCATCATCCATCTTCACAGGCGCCAAGAATGCGACACCGAACCCAATTTGGGGCGTCTACAGCGTACAAGTACATTCATTGAGTAATGTGCACTGGGCCTTTAACCGCAGTCGCTGACTCCATATAGAACCCAATGGATAAGAACCAGACAGTCGATATTGAGGTTCAACAAGGCAAAGCACTCATTGACGCCTCTCTGGAGAACGGGGTAAAACACTTCGTGTACAGCTCCGTGGACCGAGGCGGCGAGAAAAGGTCGTTTGAAAACCCAACGCCTGTTCCGCACTTCGCCAGCAAACACCAGGTCGAGCAGTACCTGCTCGAGAAGACGTCTGGCGGAAGCATGGGCTGGACTATACTCCGGCCGGCCGGCTTCATGGACAACTACGTCCCCGGCTCTATGGCCAAGATCTTTCTCACGGCTTGGAAGGTAGCTATCAACAAGGACCAGCCGTTGCAACTGATTGCATGTGCCGACATTGGATATTTTGCCGCTCAGGCCCTGACAAATCCAGAAAAGTACAGGGGTCGAGCGATCTCTCTTGCCGGCGACGAGTTGACATTTGACCAAGCCGCTGCAGTGTTCAAGCAGAGAATCGGCAGCGATATGCCAACGACTTATGGACTGGTTGGTTCTCTTGCACTATGTGCTCTGAAAGACATCGGCACTATGTTCAAGTGGATGAACAGTGAAGGATTTAGAGCTGATGTGGAGGAGTTGAGGCGGGATAACCCTGAAATGATAGACTTCGGTACTTACTTAGAGAAGTACAGCGGCTACAGTCGATCATGAGAAGTTTTGTGGCTTGATATCATACTCTGCTCTTGTAATATACATAGAATTAAGTGTTATTCGAGTAGTATATCGGGGAGCGGGGGGGAAGTACTATTCTAATCGGGTCGATATTACGATGTCCTCAAAAAGACCTCACTCAGCGCTCATGGAAGGGGGAACTGCCTTTCAATGACATCTACAAGTCCTAAACATTCGATCATCAATTTAGCAACGCCAACTGTGAAGAATATTACATCATGGATATATACATTTTGCAAAGGCTGACTCCAGGCCACAAAGTAGGACTCGGCGCCTGCCAGGAACCTGTTCACCATAACTCCGGTCACAAGTGCAATAACCCTGATCAAGACTTAGTGAAGATACATTAGCCGCATCCTGTGGATCGTGCTATGGTGTTTGGGAATCAATTTTCGACTGAGAAATCTATGTTGAAAAGCTTGATAACCTCCCGAAAAGAAGATACGATGAACTCAGGTGTCATCGTCTCGATCATTCCCTTCATCAAGACTTCCAATGAGCATAGGCCACACGCTGCCGCTGCTGGGCTTGTGATCGACGATATCACTGGTGCCGGTCAGCCTCAGAATCCTCAAGGTTGGTCAGAAGCCTGTGGCGTTGTGTCACTTACTAATGTGGTTTCCCCAGGCAATCATCCAAGTATTTCAGTCGTTGTATCCCTGTCTGGTAATCGCCAAAGCGGATGAATTGGATTGCGACCTGACTCTTGCGAAGGTTGCGACCCTTGAGCTCCGTGATGAGCCGGTTGATGGGCCGCTCTGCGCCACAAGTGCCTTCTCTTGCTGCCGCAGACAAGTCCCAGACACCACTGGTCAATACGTAGATACTGATAGGACGGGCTTTGTCGCTTTTGATCCAAGACACCAGCCTTTTCTTTTGAATCCGGATATTCGCGCACCCTTAAATGGATGGCGCGCACCTTTTCATGACTAATCATGCGGCCCCCTGTGCCCAAATTAAAAAACACTATGGGTTCGCCATACAAAAAAATAATGTGCTAATACCGACCAACATACTGCTACATGCCACTATTCCCACACACTCTACGGCACCAAATAAGCACTATCTGGCCAAACGTTGGCTGTTGTTTGCTCAGATAGTGTAAATAAAGCACTATTAGACCCATTTAAGCACTATTTGGCCAAGCAATAGGGCAATGACAGCTAATGTTTGGCCAGATAGTACAAATGAAGCCCTCGTTGCTCTTGTTGTCGCTTACGTGACCCAGCTAGCCGGCATGGCGACGATCTCGTCCTGCGTTTCCTTGGCGCCATCGCCACCCTTGCCGTCGCCGTTGCCGTTGACGTTGTTAGCCGTGAGGTCTACGGCTGGTAGCTAGTTGACGGTCCTCTGTGCCCCTGTTTGCTGCTTTTTAGCCTTTGGTCTTGAACTTGAGGGTGTAGCCGCCGGCAACGCCGTGCCTTTGGCTCGTCGCTTCTGAGGCTGGCGGTTACCTTGCTTTGTGAGCCCGACCACTAGCCGTTGGTCTTGCCGGACGGCTTCTTGCCGGATACTACTGTTACGGGTGTCCTCTTCATCTAGGGACTGGAGGGTTGAGTTATTGTACTTGAAGGCCGAGTTAAGGCGCTGAATTAAAGCCGTTGTTGCCCTTGTCTTGTTGCCGGCCTTGCTTCCTAAAGAAGTCGTTGTTGACTTTGTCCTCTTGTCTATCACGGCCTTCCTATGGCTGCTACGGCTCTGAAAGATACCCTCCTCGTCGGCCGCAAATGTGGCTGTCTTACAAGGTTTCTCCTTTGTTGCCGTAACCTTCCTTGGCGAGAAGACTGTAAGGAGCGGGTTATTAAGTAAGAGGTCACGATCAAGCCAGTAGACTTTATGAATATCTTCCTTTACGAAAGGAAGGCCTGCCTCCTCTTTATCAGCCATCCGGTTAGCACAAATTAAGCCGTACTAAGTATAGATAGGGCAAACGCAGCTTGAAGCTATACAGAAGTCACGTGGGACCTCTTCTCGAAGCATCTTTAAGGCGTGCTTTCTGGCCCTTGCGAGAAGCTTAAGTGTCGCCTACAAGACTTGGTAAGAAACGGCACCCAGCCACTTCTGGCCATTAAACTTCTAAAGCAATAGTGTCTTCTGGCGGGCTTCCTCGTGACAAAGCTGCTCAGCAGTATTCCGAATAGCCTCGTAGACAGCCTGGGCTAGATAGAGGAGATTCCCTAGCCCGTGGCCTAGATAGACCTTGACTTTCCGGTACATATACTCTATAGAGGAGGTTGTACGTAAGCCAAAGTTGAGGGTTTTGCAAGTCTGGTGGCCAGCCCATTTAGCGACAATCTTCTCGTCGTCGTCGATATAGTAGGTCTTTAGGTAGTTAAGGATTGCCGTCTGGTCCGAGAAGGTCTCTTGGAGGCGCTGCCAAGCTGTATTATAGACCTGACGGTCTGTAGAGTACTCTATAAACTTAAGGAGGTCAAATAGGGCCTGTCGGATATGGGGGACGTCGTCGGGGACCCTCGTGGATATCGTGGCCGTGTTTCTCGCCGGCGCATTAAGTATAGCTTCGTCTGGGTCCTCCTCTTTGGTTTCCTCGGCTTCTTCCTCTTCTTCTTGTATCGGCACCTCTCTTGCTGGCTTCTGCCACTTCTTCTTAATGTGGAGGACAACGTTCATATTTATATGGAAGACGCATAGCTGGTGACGGGCATAAGGAAATTCATACTCGAGGGCGTTAATTAGAGCGTTATCGTAGTTGGTAATAAAGAGGGTAGGGTCGTTAGCTTTACACTTATGCAGCAGCTTGTAAACTTGCTTGAGAAGCTACCGGAAGCTGCTTTCCTTCTTGCTATTGATGACGCCTTGAAACAACGGGAGGATCTTCTTTGTATAGATTAAGGCTGTGCCTTAAAAGTATGGCATCTTCTTGTTGTTTGTTGCGTACGTGTAATCGAGCGATACGCTATGGGAAAACCGTTGCTCTTGAAGCTACGATACCTGCTTCTGCTCGGACTAAACGATGCCCGTGATGTTGTTCTTGTTGTCTTGGGTGAAGCGATACCAGTAGCCCTTTTCTTCTAGCCAGTCTAGCGTTGCTTGGGACGGCATATAGATGCCCTGCTTCTCCCTTCAAAAGCTTTGTAGCCAGTTCTTAAGGATATTTGGCCCAAGCTGAACCGTAGGGTACTGTTGGCAGAGTAGTCTTTCGAGCCGCTTCGGCGTAGCGTTTGTCGGGTTACGTGCCGCCCGGGAAAGGAATTCCGTATGTGCTTCGGATAGCTTTACCCGGCCATGCTTGGCTTTAGGGACTTCTTAAGGGCCGTGATGGGTATGTTGGCCTTCCTGGATGAGAAGCTTCTACTTATTAGACGTGTATCTTGTCGTATGGGCCAGTCCTCGCTAAATATAGCCGGCTTTTATTGTGGTGGCGCTACTTTTTGTGGCGACTGAGGGTCGCTGGGTACCGCGGGTGTATGCTAATATCTGCCTATTGGGCTTCGTGCTATAGGACACCGTTAGCCAGCCAGCACGGCTTGTGGCCTTGTCTAACTCGGCCTTTAGATCCTTATAGGTATTGTATCTATTGTGGAAAAGTCTTAGAAAGTCAGGAGGGTTAGAAAGTGCTGGTTGACGATGGTTTGTGGTGGTAATAGTGGTGTTCCATTAGTAACAGTCGGCTAGCCACTGTGCCTTGAGATCTGAGTAGTTAGGCACGTGTCCTATTGCTATAATGATCTAGAATTAATATCTAGATAGCTAGAGTATATCTTTGATGCCAAATTGATTGATTCCACGAAGCATTTAATTGATAGCACGATGTGTGGGTGGTGGGTGGGTGGTTTAGTGTTGGTGGGCAGAGGAGGTTTGGCTGGGCATGTCGGTGAGGCTACAAAACGCACTCTGTTGGGGTGGTGCGTGAGGTCAAATGGAGTGATCTGATTGGCTGCAGCCCTGCTGACTAAGCAAAAGGTGCGCGCCATCCATTTGAGGGTGCGCGAATATCCGGATTCTTTCTTTTCACCCGGCCCAGTGGGCAGCTTGTCGATGACTTTATCAACCAAAGTGTCCAGCCCCCTCTCGATGAGGCAGGGACCAGAAGCACCTTTGTCGAAATCACTTTGCACGAATTGAGCGAGTTTCTGCGAAGATCTGTGGTGCTGCATGTTCCCAGGATCTGAAGTACATATCACGTCGAGACCGTTCGGATCGGCAGCTTCGAGAATATGGGCCAGACTAGCGAACACGCCCAGGACCTGGCCCTTGAATTCTCGCATGTGCTTTGAATTGTCAATGACGAAAATCTATTAATGCGGATTAACGGATGTGCTTTAGACTGTGGGGAATCGTTGTTTGCGAGGATCGTGTTCGCAGACTCACATGATCTCGCTGCTTCAAGAAGAGCATCGCCGGATGTTCTCCTGGCAGCAAACGACGGAACTTGAGAGGTCCGCCTTCTGCTCTTCGTGCATTCGCCAACTCCATGGCGAGACCTGGGAACGTGGTCCTCTTGTGATCGCCGGCTTGTGCTTGAGTGACAGTAGAGTTTGACCTGGCACTCCCGCTCGTATTCGCTCTCTGAGCTGGCCATGTCTGGTCTGGGGATCGTGGGTTCCCAACGTGACTCTGAATGTAGTTATGACCGACTGTATCCGTTTGTGCACGTCCTGAAACACCGGAGTTAAACTCATCTACCGGAGTTATCGTGGAGTACGTCGTGTGTATGCCCTGGATTCCGTTCAGTTCCGGTGATGCGAGTCAAAACTGCCCGCCCATTCTGTGTGATCCATGGGTTCCGTTAACATGGTTCCATGACTCTCCGCCACCGGTTTGACTGCGAAAACTGGTGCCTCTGTTAGGGGACATGTCCATTGTTGAGACCCTCCCCGTAGGCGACGACTGATTCGGGCTCATCAAATCGATGGTTGGAGAAGGTGTGAGAGCCCCATGTTGAGGCCTTGTTGATATGGCTTGCGGGTCGTTGATACAATAATTCTGTGAGTGACGAACCTCTTGACTCCCATGACTATGGGCTGCGGATGATGCGGCGGAGATGTGCCGGGAAAGGCGGTCGCCAGGGGGGTCAGTGGCAATGCGAATCAATTTTCCCAGCTCGGTCGAGAGGATTCGCGCGTTATACCGGTCGGTTTTCTCGACGAGAAGATGGTTTAGTACAAGTTTGACGATGCTCGGAGTAAGTTCGTCAGACCTTCGGCCATCTCTTTGAACAAGGCCGAGGACTTCGCCAACGGCCGTGAGCCTTGATTTGCCATCATGGAAGCAGTCGCTACGACCAAGGTCACGCTGGTCCGGGGCGACCTGATTGTTCTCGTCTTGGCGTCGTTGCTGGAACTCAATGCGGCCGCGTTGTCCAAAGCAAACCCATACAGCAGCTTCAAGAAGAACACATCCGAAGGACCACATGTCTTCAAGCTCATCCACGGTGAAATCAACTTCGTGGTTCCAGGTAAGTTCAGGTGGAGCTAGACAATGTCAGTTGCTATCCAACAACAGATAGTATGCTCATATCTGAATCACAATAGATTCGTGTGCTTCGACTATCGTATCCAAGTCTTCCTGAATCATGGGGTGCTGGTTTTCTAGTGTGGCTGTTCCCGAAGTCACCAAGCTTGAATTCCAAGTCAAATTTAGCGGTAGAGTCTTCTTCACGTCCGAAAACGAATATATTTGATGGCTTGACATCTTGATGAACACTTGTGGGGGAATTAATCAGTAATTTGTGTGCGAATAGGAGAAGAGTCAACAACGTACCAGCTCGCACCAGGTCTTTTGGGTATATCGTTGTGAGCGATCATGAGTGCTTTCGCTACTTGCAGGAGGCCTAGCCAGAAAGCCGTTGTCTCTGCAAATGTAAAAGGAGGGTCATCATCCTTGTAAAGTTGCAAAAGACAGCCCCGCTCGGCGTGCTCGAGCATGATGGTGTACTGCAATCCACTTCCTGGAGCCTGTGGTTGCACAAAGTAGCTTCCATGGTACGTCAGAGTATGTTTGCTCGATCTGGCGTTGGCGAAAGCAGTATAAGCCTCGATCTCGTTTTGATAGCTGCTCCCGTACTGAGTATCATATGACTTAAGGACAAGATTGCCGCCTGCCTGCAGAGTTTGCGTGTCAGAAAGATACCTCCAGAATAATATGGGAAATCATTGGGAATTTACTGAAAGTGTCTGTGCGAGTGGATCTGAAGCATGGACCTTCGCAAGGCGGATCTTTGCTGGCCTGCCGATGTTTTCGGAACCAAGATCATCAAAGATTGTGAACGGTAGTATTTGGCTCGGGTGTAGATTCCTGTTGTATATTTTATTGTGTCCAAGCTGCACTGGGCAGAACGTCCATTGGCTCTTGAAGAAAGTTGTCCAGAAGGATTTGCTATCAGGGGCGCTGGGAAAGAATGTTGGGCGTTCCCGAAGTGGCAAGACGTGATCGTCTCTACCGTTTCGCATGAAATGCTTCAGATACCGCACATATGATTGACCGGTTCTGGATATCCATACAAGGATAGAGAATATGCGCAAGTATTGGGTGCGAATATCCTCAATCTGATAGTCCAAGTCTCCTATGTCGAACACAATCTCTCGGACATGATCTTCGGTCCAATAGGTGGCCAAATTCTGGATAGAGGCGAACCTAGCGGGTGCTCCTTGAGCTTCTTGGCCGATTTCAGAGCAGCTCTCGATGTATTCTTTGAACCTGTCGTAGCACCTCTCATCATGGGATCCTCCTAGCAATGCCATACCAGGGTCAGATGAAGGAAAATTAAGTACAGCGCAACAGTCGAGGCTCGACCGCAGTCTTGTCTCAGGGTCACCAAGAGCGGATAATATGTCGAATTTGAGTACTGATAGAGGTGTACCAGTGAGGTAAGCGAAGAAAGGTGGCTGTATGCTTCAGTAGTGATTTCTCGGCCACCAAGGGAATTCCAGGTGTGGGCGGTCCAAATTTTGAGACAGAGAGGGTGAGAGAGGAGGCGCTGCCCTAACAACTGAAGAGGTGGGCAGCGGCCACAACGCGATATAAGTAGTGTTACACAGCAGAGTGACATGCATACAATGCCACATCTGGATCTATACCAGTCAGGAGCTCCAAAGGATGACTCACGGCGAGCAGAATACTCCCGTGTTTGCAGCCTGTGGGGTGCTGAAGAGAGTCCTCAAGCAAGTCTCTGTGGTTGAGCCCAGTGTCCAGCGAATGCCGCAAGACTCACAAGCAGTTCTCACTGGTCTGCCTTGCTGCATGTATGGAAACAGCAGACGGCCTCCAGAAAGGCTGTGCCAGCAATATCTGCGTGCCGGGTGGAGGGCCGACATATACAGTCATTGGGTGCATGAGCAGTGTGATATGCGGCCCATCGGCGACCCATGGACAACTCAAGCCCAGCCCCCCACGCCCCCTTTGATGGAGCCACCAGTACTGCAGCTTACAGATGGCGGAGTCTACGGCAGCAGATCTGGATGTAACTTACACAGTACTGCAGAGGCTGAGCCTGGACGGGGCAGTGAAATCCGACATCTGGTCGACTGGCCAGCTTGTCAACTTCGAGTTGCCAAGATATTGAGCCACTTTACGATCGTAAGTCGTGAGATACAGTGCTTTGGAGACTTTTTCTACCTTGAGTTGATCCCAGCAGTACTTGAATCCAGGCAAGTGCTCAAGCTCTGAAACCGAAATCGTCCTCCTGGCCAGCCCGAGAGGACTGAGCCTCGCGTGTGGCACCATCGTACTCCCGAACCCAATGATTCATAATCGCACTAACAATGAACGTTTTTAGATTCCTATAAGTTTATAAGAAGAGCCAGAGAGAAGTATGGGGGTATCTTGAGTGTGATAGTGCCATCATTGCTCCAGGCATGGAAATATCCCATGATGGGGTAGCCCGCGCATCATTCACGTTCTGGCCTTTCGCGCATATTCGCCCCATGGGGAGAGATGATTAATTTATTTCGTGCGCAGCACATATTCAAGAAGTAACGAAGAGACAGTAAAAAGTACTATCTGTTGAATATGGTACGGAGGAAGTGACAGATTCCGAGCCTAATCCTTTCTCCCTTCTGAGAGTGTTGGCTGCATCACACCCAATAGAAACCGAGTTCAAAAACAAAACAGAAACTCTGAGCCCGCTACTTCTTCGACACACCTTACACGCTCCAAATCATGCACTTGAGGTTCAGGCGAGGCGTACGATTCAGCAAAGATCATCACCCGAAGAACCTCCACTCCATTGACCCGGCCCCTTGCGCCTCACAAATGCCATATACAATGTCCAGATCAGCATGACAATTACCGTCATGGGCGCACAAATCTTGATGAACAGGATGAATACGGTCCAGTTCATAGCCCATGACTGAGTGCCATCCCCAGGAGTATCGATGATTGGGGTGCTGAAGAATGTCTGGTTAGATGTCAGAGAATCAGTCGACGACTTCATGCTCGAAGTCATCATTCTTACCCCTAGGAAGGTGCCTGGCAGGAGAACTAGAGTGACGAAAGTTATAACGCTCATGGATGCAGAATCTCTAGCCGTCGCGCGGGCGATTTTAAGCATGCTGTCTGTGACTTTCTCCATCCTCACGGCGGAATCCTCCATCCTCTCGGAAATTCCGTGTCCTCTGAGCGTGAAGAGCTTATTTATCTCCATGCTGTATGACTGGAGAATGGAATCATACTAAAATTTGGAGACTTTATGTTAGCTAATCGCACTAAACAGAAGGCTACACGTCGGAAATGATACTCACCAAGCGTTTTCCATCTTCGATGAGCAGGATGAGGGCCTCAATCCTGGCGGTGTTTGCCTCAAGATCTTGCTCGAGGCTCGTAACCCTTTGAGTAAAATACTCATAAGATCCATTGGACTCGGAAAATCCTTTAATTGCAGTTGGGAACTGAGTCGATTGGCATCTCTGTTCGTAATATTCTCGAGTGCCCTTCAACACGCCGAGGTTGAGGCACACAGCTAATTTTGCTTCTTGCAATTTCGCGGAAAAGAAAGTCAGTCTCTGGAACTCGGCGAATTAGAAGCCTTTCAGCTTCTCCAGATGATTCGATATCCTTTCTCGTTGGGCGGCTTGAGCATCTTGAGACTGGTCCGCCTCCCGACTCTTTTCAACCTCGACTTCAGTTACTATCGCGTTCATTGCTGTGCGCAGTCTTGTGACCCGAGCCCTGGCCTCACTGAAAAGTCGAATGGGGCCATTTTGTGCTTCATTTCGTGTTTGCAACGTGTCTTGCTTCGAGATCATGGAGGATTCTCTGTCCCTTAGTGACGGCATGGTGGCGGCGGTGATTAGTCGGGGAGCAAAGTTGAGCTCATCACCCAGGGGCTCGAGCGGAGTGCTTTTGGCTTTTACAAGGATTTCTCGTGCATCGTTCTCGATGTCATCCAAATATAGTCGCCAGTTCTCGGCACACCAGTCAAAAACAATAAGGTGGGTGATCAGACAGGCCGCGAAAGATGAACCGGGATTGGCAGAATTTGAGGCTCGCATGGCTTCAAGAGACTCACTCCCTTCCTTGATCCTATCCCGGATCTCGTTATTAGCCTTGACAGTCAGCCACATGGCACGGCCGTTTTCCAAATCGAAAGAATGATAGATGGCAGTCTGGCGCATGGTCCATCTCGCCCCGGTGGAAGTCGAGGCCTCTAGTCCATGAAGCTTGTAGCAGTGTCTCAGCTCCCGACCTGATCCGCCAAATTCCGGGATCTCGACGAGGGCTGACGGACTTGACTTCGTCAAATCATCCTGGCAGAACGAGGCAGAGTGGAAACCATGAGGTGCCTTCTGCCTCCCAAAGGAGGCTAGCACATCTATGAGTATTGGCGACATCTGCTCGTAACTACAGAGGTAGCGAAGCATTTGTGGCGTGCATCTCAGCGGCGCCCAAGAATGAGGAGCAGATATAAACCTAGGGCCCTCGTTAGTTACTTCTTCTGCTTGGAATATCTAATTTGTCCTTACACGTGGCGACTCCTCGGGTCCCTCACACGGTGATAGACGTGCTCATGGAAGTGCTGAACAAGCTCATCAATGCTCTTGACTATTTCTCCCTGATATCCTGTCCGGAGAGTCAGCAAGAACTTGTGCGGAATGGGCCAGGGCCAAATACTTACTCTCTGCACCAAATGGAGCTTCCCAGAACTCAACAGATGCTTGTTTTGAGTCCAAGAGCCGGCTTTCGTCTGTATGTAGCCGCTGCTGGTAGTTGCAGAGGACGCGATTCAATTGCTGCTTGCGTAACAGTTTCAGGGGCCATGTATCGGCCTCCCGACAGGCTTGGACGAGCTGATCATATGCATTGATGGCCATATCTGACTGTGCCGGTGACTTGTAATGCCAAAGGATGTTTGCTAATTTGGAGTGGAACTCACATTACTGCACTCTCCTCCTACTTATTGTTCTTCCTTGAGGCTCATCTGGAACTGTGCATGAAAATTCAGGAGGTCGAGAATTCGGCCTTCAGGGGCGAAACAGCAAGGCTTAGAATTCAGTGTAGCCATCCAAGAATGTAAGGTCATAGCAATAAATCTCGACGGCAGATGGAGTGGAAGATGACTGCGCAAAGCGATGGGCTCCGTCCGCATGGCTTGGACAAACTGATCGTAAATTGTGCGACGTCAAATCCCAGGTGGCCAGTAGATACATGTGTAAAATCCTAGGCCGAAGCCCTAGACCGCAAGATGGGTGTACTGGGGGCAAGGCATACTGGGGGGGGGGACTCAGCCGTATCTACCTACCTGAACGTTGATGGGAGTGCCAGGGAATGCCTTCTGCAGGTAACTCTTCAAATCGTTTTGGGTAAGCCTATAGCGGTAGATCATCTGGACAACCATTGTCGTAGCGAAGCCAATGGGCGTTTGAATATTGCGAGGTCCGAATTAGTGTAGCGAGCTTCTAAGAAACTTGGAGGTTGTCGAACACGAGCGCGAGGCTCTGGTCCAGTATGCCTTGCCTACATATTTATTCTTCGAGGCTATACTGTGTACGGTATCACAAGACTGCTCCCTGGGCAGAGAGAGAAAGAGGGAGGCACTTGAGCCTCAACTTCAGCGCCCCCCGCCGCCCTCGGCTTAGATGGGGGCCGCCTGAAAGCAGGCAGCTGCAAGTTGGGCTGGCTCTCTCTTAAAGCGGGTGAGCCAGGACGATCGCCCAGGTGGTGAAGGGCGTCGGGAGTCAGCTTCCCACGACTCGCATTGCGCCAGGGTGTGGTATTGGCTCTCTTCTTGTGTCACTACCTACCTCATGAGCTCATCAGGCATTCTGCGGGACGGAACAGATATCAGCCAAGGAACGGCACGCCTTCGACAAGCGAGGCAGTCAGGCTTGCATGCGGCCGTTGACCGAGCAGCGTGGCTGCTCATGCTGGTGGTTCGCAAATGGTTTGCATGGTGTGGGTTGTACAAATCAGTCTCCTTGGAGTCCCACGAGTGGTGGAATCGGAGTGGCAGCCTTGGCAACCATATGTTGTGATACCGGGTGCCGCGTGTGGATGCTGTGAAGTCAGTCAGAGAGCAATCCGCATCCTCTGGGAATATTGGAGTACCTCTTGGGGTGGGGGTCCCCCACGCGCCTTGTTGCGGGGTTAGGACTCGGAATAGGGGTCCAGCTGCCACGGAGCTTTTATCGATAAGGAGCCATGGTGATGACCTCAGGTCAACCCACTTCTAGATCCGAGCAGCGTTCTCTAGAGCAGACTCTATGTTGGCCCTAGTCTGCAAGAATGAGCCACCAACGCTATGCCTCCCACGACCCTGTCAAGGAACCTCACTCCATCTCCTTGAAGGTCCTCCGGTAGCCAGTCCTTCCGAGCTCGTGACTCCGGAACCCGAGCTGACAGTTTCCAGACTCTCTCGCCCATCTTTAGTCGCCCAGCACCCCATAAGCGCAAACGCATCATCATCAACAACACCTCGCCAACCACCAGTCCCAGCCTCCCTCGCCTACAGCACAAAACACGACACCAACCCCTCGCCCTTCCTCCTCAGCCCCATCCTCAACCTCCCACCAAGCTTCGGATCCGCATACGTTGGCGAGACCTTCAGCTGCACACTATGCGCCAACCACGAGGCGCCGCCGGCTGCCGGGCCGGCGCCCGCTCAGGCGCCCTCACAGCCCGGCGGTGATTCCTCCGCGGAGGCCCCTCGGCCACAGAGGAAGTACATCCGCGACGTGCGCATAGAGGCGGAGATGAAGACACCGAACTCGACAGCCGTCACCAAGCTCGACCTCTCACCCGACACCACAGACACCACCACCCCTGCCGACGAGCACGGCAAGGCCGGGGGCGTGGACCTGGAGCCCGGCAGGACCCTGCAGCGGATCGTCAACTTCGACCTCAAGGAGGAGGGCAACCACGTCCTGGGCGTGACGGTGTCGTACTACGAGGCGACAGACACCTCTGGGCGGACGCGCACTTTTCGCAAGCTCTACCAGTTCATCTGCAAGCCCAGCCTAATCGTGCGGACCAAGGCGTCGCCCCTCGCGCCCGCGGTAACCAAGGTAGCATCCGCGGGAGGCTCCCCTCCGCCGCCGCCGCCGGAGGGAACTGACGAGGTGTCAGCCGCCGCCGCCGAGCACAAGGCCACGGGGGAGGGCAACGAGGCGGCGGGGAGGAAGCGCAGGCGGTGGGTCCTCGAGGCGCAGCTGGAGAACTGCTCCGAGGACACCACCGAGCTGGAGCGCGTGGCACTACAGCTCGAGCCCGGGCTGTCGTACCGCGACTGCAACTGGGAGGCGGGCGGGTCCCCGCGGCCGGTGTTGCACCCGGGCGAGGTGGAGCAGGTGTGCTTCGTGATCGAGGAGGAGGACTCGCCGGGCAGCGGGCCAGGTGTCGAGGAGCAGGATGGCAAGGTCCTGTTTGGCATCCTGGGCATCGGGTGGAGGACCGAGATGGGCCAAAGGGGCTATCTTGCTACGAACAAGCTTGGCACCAGACATATCACATGACAGGCTTGGAGACGAGTAACGCGTGTTTAGTGTGATACAGCCCGTTACTTGACCTGCCTGTTGATACGCTCGTTCCGGGTCAATATTGCTTCACAAGGCACGAATGAAACTCATGTGACAACAGAACAACCGAATTCTCTCGGCTCTTATCATTGCCAATACTACCAGAATCCAGCCTGTCTGAATGCATTTTATTCAACAGATGGCGCTTTCCCTTGCCGGCCTTTCAAAGGCCACCTCCCACTTTTAAAATATCCACCTACTTGTACATGGGCACTTCGTAAATGACAATGCCATTCTCTCAGCCTGGCTCTGATCCAAACAACCTTCTCATGCAAAGCAACTTGGCGAGCTCGGCTCTTCCAAGACCATTCCTATCTCTTCCTCGGTGACCCTGAGATAGGTCTCTCCAAATTCGATCCAGTGGTCTCCTATAGTACTATTGGTGGTAGCTACTTCTCCGAGGGTGGGCATTGCTTCCCAGCAGCCCAATTCCCAAGGACAGCAAATCGACTGCCGTCTCCTTTCAATAATTACAGACGTTGTGAGTTGGCGCCGCAATTGATCAGCCTTTGTTGCTGCTCCCGATCGCTTTCCTTAGAAACCCCTTGCCCCGCGGCTCAGGCTTCGGTGCACCAGCGATGGACCGCGGCTCCTTGATGAGAGCTGGATCAAGCTTATCGGGGATCCTGGTGATGATTGAACGATAGTCGCCCTGAAATTTCGAGTTGGGAACAGGGACGGCTGCAGTCCTCCACATATGGTCCGACGTGTCGGCCATGAACCCTGTAAGCTTGGGTTGTCGCGGGGATGGTAGTCCACCAGAAGCACCATGGCTCGCTCTAAGGGTCGAAAGTCGTGATATGCCAGCTGATAGCATCGGCCGCCCGCGAGCCTTTTTGGCAATCAGGATCTCATCGAAGAGTCGGTTGTCTGGGTGGCTCGCGGGCTGCCGCTCTCGTTCATGGATGAACTCATTGAAAGCTTTGTTCCGTTAGCACAATTCGCCGTGGTGACATGTTTGATTCCCTCCTAGGGCGCGTGCTTACCTTGCGTATCTTTCATCATCGTCGCGTACTCCTGTTGGTCATACGGCAAGCTCCTAATAAAGCCATTCATGTCAAAGGCGTAAAGCTGGCCCCCTTCCTTCTGCTGCTTGTTCGGCCGACTCATATACTTCCTATAGGTATACAGCAGGCTGGCAAGGCAGCGCACAAAGGCGGCGCGAACTCGGTCTGCATGGAAAGCAACAGGGCAGACGAGGCAGACGAAGCCCAGACAGCGATTGTGGGACAGACAGCCACACCCCTTGCATTTGAATAGTCCATCGCCCTCGGACCGTTCGTCGCATATGTCGCAAACTGAATCGCGCTCTGCGACGTTCCATTCCATGCAGTGTCCTTCGACCCATACTGTTGTATCCGTGTTCTCGACGGGTTGAACAAGCATGTTGGGCATCACAGTCGAGGCGGCAATTGTCGACTGTGCGTACGAGGATGGTGCATAGCCAGTGTGGTACGATGACTGAGAGTCCCCAGAAGTGGATGACACGGACAGGTTTTGTGAGTGGCCGTTAAGAACCGGGATGCTAGGCCTATGAACTGGAGGATGCTGTTCCACACCAAAGGACGAACTACGTCTCGATTTGGTATCAAAATGGCCAGAACGCTTCTCCTTCAAAGTCCCCGACGCCGCGAATCCCGAATCAGTCCGTGACACTGGCGTGGTCGGCATCGGCGGGAACGTCATGGAGACTGGCGACACAGAAGAGTTGGGGCTTGTCTTGCCGGATCGTGCTGTTGCCGGCCTGTCAGACCTCGAGTGGTCAGGCTTGGCGTGACAAAAGGCATTGAAGATCGGTTTTCGAATGCTGTTAGGCTGGTCTGGTTCGCCGAATGTAGATGAATTTTGGGACACCCATTTGCCCAACGTGGCAGGCGCTGGGCTGGCGTTGAAGACGCCATCGTTCTCTGCCGAGAAGGCATCGTAAGGGAAAGCCTCGATGGCGTACGGGGGCGCACCAGTAGTGACCCCGTAGCGCAGCTTGTGTGGCGCGGCGATTTGCAACAGGGAGAAGAGCTTTCTGCGATGCTGCCGGGGTAGGCGATGGGGCTGAGACGTGGCGTCGATGGTGTCTCTGTCAAGGTCCACAAGGACATAGTCGTCTTCGGGGAGTTCGATGTTGTCGTACCGCCTCTCGATACCGACAATGTATGGGCATGGGGCGTCGAGTGCAGAGAGCAGTCTTGCCGGTAGCACCGGAATGAAAACGCTAGCCCATTTCAGGGGGTACAGTAAGTTGACAAGAGCATGGCATGCAAGGTGAAGCATCGCCGTATAAGATGAGATAAAGATGATCCGTGATTCGGACATGGCATACTCGAACAACGCCACGATGTTCTCAAGAGACAGGCATCTGAAAAGCGCGTAAAGGTCGATGTTGCGCGAGGCGGGCAGCTCGTTGACCGCCTCCTTACGGCAGTAAAGGCGAAGCTCTCTGACACCAAGCTCAACCTGGGTCTTGGAGCTGATGGGGCTGACGGCCTCGATGCAGAGATTGACGACGTAGTGCTCGAGTGGCTGCCATCGTCCGACCTTGGGCGAGCTCGGCGGCACCCTCAATACCGCACCGTCTGTCATGGGCACGATAATTGACCGGAGCCAGTCTTTCCAAAATGTTATCTTGGTCACATCGCGGCCCAATATGCCATAAGCCCGTGGTGTCCATAATCCGGTGTCCCCTGCTGTGAGACCATCAATTTTTGACGCGGCACCATGCCTGAGGGGCCGCAGCATCTCGGTCATGAGGCTGATCTTCTCCTCCACAGTGCTGATCTGATCGTCGAGAAGGTCCCTAGCGGGAGAACCAGACGGGATGGTGGGGAGCTTTGCGAGAAGCTGCGAGAGATGTGCACGCTCGGCCGCGAGGCGGGCTCCCAGACTGGCTGCCAGCTCCCTCTCCTCGTCTGACATGTGCTTCTGCCTCCATGATTCGCACTTCTTCTCGACTTGCTCAGCGACGTCAGCGGTCAACGCAGTCCACACGATCACGGTGATCCCGTAGAGCTTGGAGTTGTCGTCAGAGGTCATGGTAAAGCCGTGCCATGTGGCCCGCGGGCGCTCGTCGGATGAGACGACTTGAATGTCGTTGGGAAAGGCGAACATGGGCACGTAGTCCGGGAACTTCCCCCTTCGAGTCTTTTCATCTGTTGAGCCTTTGGGATACCTGTCCAGTAATTTGGGCTCAAAACGCCTCTTGAGAGGGTGCATGTCCGGGTCCATATTTAGGGGTTCTGGGGGCGGAATGACTGAATTATAATTGCTCAATCGCTTCGTTGTCCGGACAGAGGCTGGCACGATGTTAGCACACGGCTGCGAGCCGTCGATCTGTGCTGATGGCCTGGGAACGAGAGCTCTTACCTGGCCGTGCTCGAGGAGGAGCAGTCTGCCTCTTGACGCTGTTCATATCCCTAAAACTAATCTTGCGTCGGATGCTTCCCTTGATGCTCTTCAGGGGGCTCATCCTCCCGCTGAGCTCGCCCTCCTCGGCCTTGATTCTCTCCGCGCGTGGGTTGTTCACCATTGGGGGGCGCGCCTGCAACTTAGCCCCGGCAGTGAAACTCAGATCGTCCAAAAAGATCTCTCGCTCCGCGGCAAACTTCATAAGGGCCTTGTCGAAATCGAAATCTGGAAGACCTGTGAAACCCACGCCTTGTCCACCACCATTGGTCGCGGACGAGCCCTCGCCAGAGGCTGACTCTATAGGACTGAACGGGCTCTCGTCGGCGGCGCTACCGCCATTGATAGGTGGCACTGCCCGTATGGTGGCGCTGCTTCTATTACTTCTGGTGTTGCCCTCATTTTCTTCCCCCAGCGTCTGTATGGAGAACCGATTGTTCTCGTTGGAAGGGATCCTGGAGATTCGGTTGATCGAACTCCTTCGGGAATGGCGGGCAGTCTCCTTGGTGGGAGTCTGGGTGAGCGTATCAGAAGCCTCGTTCTCGGCGTCCTCCCTGATGGTGTCGTTGAGCTGGAGGGAGCTCAGAGGTCGCGGGTCGGGGTCATTGTCATGGTAGGATATGTCTTCTATGCCGGCAATCCAGAAGTAGTCGGCGAGGGGAGCTGAGGAGGCGTCCATGGCCGCTGGTCTGCTGGTAGCTAGCTAGCTTGC
Source organism: Diaporthe sp. PMI_573 (assembly GCA_021399435.1). Lineage (NCBI taxonomy): Eukaryota > Fungi > Ascomycota > Sordariomycetes > Diaporthales > Diaporthaceae > Diaporthe > Diaporthe sp. PMI_573. The sequence goes on along the minus strand of JAJTUP010000015.1, from coordinate 613,600 downwards.
ACTTCTCTAGACCACTGCGCTCGCTCCTTCATGGGGTCATTGGTCGGCCAGAGAGAGTGTTCTGGTCAGGCCCCAGTAGTGGGGCGGGACTTGTACGGCGAGACCAAGTCCTGGACGGGCGCCGGTAGCCACCAGGAGCGGTTGCGACAGGCGGCTGGTGTTGGGCGGGGGGTGGGCCTCGTGCCCCCTGTGAGGAGAGGAGGGAGGCCTTTTGGCAGGTACTGTAGCGGATGCCGACGGAGCTGTAGGGGCCGGGAGGGTGTCGTCGCAGGTGTTGTCTCAAGAACGGGAGCTGTGGAAAGCAGCCAGGCGCGGATGGATGGATCGGTGGGTGAGGTGAAGGGATGTGAGGCGAGGTGGGGGTGGTGTGAGGTTGAGTGCGGGCGGGGAGGCCAAAAGACGGGCGCTGAGGTTCCTCGCAGGTGCACCTCGGACCAATGGCTGGAGACAAGAAGTGTGTCTAGAGTAAGGGGTGCCTCACGCAAGCTAGGCGACACTGGGCAGAAGGTCGAGAGTGAGGTTGAGGTTGAGGTTGAGGTGAAGGGTAACGGTCGGGAGCAGCAGCAGCAGCAGCAGCGAGGACAAGAGTGGCACGAGCACGCCGTCCAAGACAAACAACTGCTGTCAAATGAAGCGTGGAGAGGGAAAAGCAGTCGGGTGGGCGCGTGTGTCTGTCGGGGGTCGAGGAGGGAAAAACCACGGCACGTAGTCCCGTCCGTATTCAGGTCTACCTACGGTCCTGCCAGGAGCAGGAGGAGTTGGGCTTGTTCACGTTGGTAGAGCTAGGCAAATAATAAACCGCACGGCGCGCACCTTTTTCTCTGGGGTCTGGCAGTCTGCAGTCTGCAGTCTGCAAGATGCAGGCAAGCCGAGGGCTGCAGCCATTGGTGGCCCCAAGAGGAGGAGGCCAGTCCCCGGTCCTGGGCCAGTCCAGGGTTCAATCAAATCCCTGTGGGTCACTTCTCTGGGCTTCGGTCCCTTGAACGGTCCCTGAGGGGCGGTGGGCAAATCGGAAAAGCACAACGGTGGGGGTCGGGGGGGTCTGATGAATGCTCCACTCGACGCTTGCCGTCCGTGTCTGCTGTCTATGTGCCTCTTGTCTGTGTGCCCGGGTGCATATCTTTGTCTGTCTGGCTGTCCGTCCAGTCCAGCGTACCTTGCCGCGTCATTGTAGCCTACCAGTGCCAGTCAAAGTGCAGTGCAGTGCGAATACGGTACGGTTCAGTTGTACAGGCGTGCTGGGTGTTTGGTTCGTTCGTACCGGCAACTTCCAGCCCCACCAGAGACCACAGCCCCCCGCCGTTCCTCATGCTGCAGTCCAGGCCACCCCAAAAGGTTCATTCAATCAGGGACAGGGAAAGGGCACGGTTGGAAAAGACGACCGATTCTTGCAACTCTGCTTGCTTTGTTGAGGGTCTGCCCGCCCCAGCATCGAAACCCAATTCAATCTACTCCCAGCAGGCCCTCGTAGATAACATGTACTGTGTACCTCGACACGTCGGATCCTCCATTGTACCTGTACTGTATGTATATGGGGGATGTGCTCCCCCCCCCCCCAAAGTGGACATCTTAGTCTGCACATCACCAGCCTAATTACCCAGGCACCTGGGGCAGGTAATTACCTGGGTAGTTAAAACAGTAGGGCAGCTCAATTCAGGGGCAGCAGCATACCTAGGTACTTTAGATGCATTACACAGCAGAGATGTAGTCGCTTCTTCCCGGGTACAGTAGTGTACCTAGGTACTCATGTGGTATACGCCCGCACGCACCTCCATAGGGCAACAAAGGAAGCAGGGGCAAGCTTCGTGGGCAAGCTTCGTGGGCAAGCTTCGTGGGCAAGCTTCGTGAGCAAGCTTCGTGAGCCGGCTCCTCCTGTCTTGACATTTGATACTGTGCATCCCGTCTCATCCCATCTAGAGCCATCATCCCGTCGCCTCCTTGCTTCTTTTTGGATGATGTGCATCTTGTTCTCATTTCGATCTCTCTCTTGTCATTTGCATTTGGGCTGCTCCTTTATTGCGAAGAAGCAAGTCCCCTGTCGTGACATGATGCTGGCACGAACCTAGAATGTGGCACATGTGGGCAGAGATGATCTTGTCAATGCCCAATTTTCCTGCCCAAGCGACCAGGTCCTGCTTGCTGCTTGCTCCAACCCTCCGGTATCTGCCTCAGGTTGTTGTCGTACTGCTGACAGGGCATGTCCTCTTGCCCATGACTCCAGGACACGAGACACCCAGTCTGCCAGTCCACTGTGCCCCTTGCGGCATTCTTCCTCTGCGTGTTTTGCTGCTGGGCCGTGTTTCGGGTGTGCACCGTGTATGCCATGCCATGCATGCTCCTGGATCGTCGATCCATCCCAGCACCGCTCCTGCAGGGCTCCAGGAATGGCAAGTGAGAGAATGTAATGGTGGGCCCAACACGCGCCGCAGCCTGCCCAGGTTGGCAACCGCCGCCCCAGAAGGGCAGTCCGCGTTGCCGATCGCCGTGAGATCCAACAGCAATGCAGCAGCACAAACAAAGAAGTTCTCTGCATCCTCCACACCCGGTCAGCCGGCCAGTAAGCCGGCCAGCAAGCCAGAGCAAGCCAGCAATCCCATCCCAGCCTTCCCGAGCACGAAGCCGAGCCTCGGGGAAGGCCATTGTGTTTGCGTGCGTTGCATGCGTTGCATGCTGATGATGCGCGTGGGGTGGGCCAGGATCTCACATGCCAAATCCGTGCTCGCCAACCACCGCTGTCGTCCGGCATGGCGATAGCCTCCGCTACGGTGCCGTTACATGACAGCTTCTTGCTCTGCTGTCTTTGCAGCGGCACGATTCGCCTCGTTTCATCTGCACGCAACATGCCTTTCACCCTCCGATGGGACGCTGTGCAGCACAGGGTGCGCGAGCTTGTCCATTTCAGATCATCAGAATTGCTTCTCTTGCCCCCCACCCATGTCCCCGGAGGCCATCTCCCGACACCGCGTCAACCTCCGCGCTAGTTCAGGGGCAACAAGAAGGGGATAAACGACGGGTGCGGGCGCAGTCGCAGGCTCGGGCGCAGGTGCCAGGCCCTGATCCAACCACGTAAACCACACTTCGCGAACCAGACAATCAACCCATCGTCGCCTTCCTCTGTGCTTCTATTTTGGTACCCATTGCCGGTCACTTCTCATCTTCGCTCATTACATGAATACGGAAGGGGGAGGGGGGTTTGTTTCCTGCACTGGCCATTGTCACTGGGGGGGCGGACCCTTGAGTAATCAAGCATCCTCCCCAGTCCCGGCTTACCTTTGGCCCAAAGGCCGACCCTTGCCGGAGGTCAGCCAATCTGGGTCGTATTTCTGTTATTCTCCGGGCTAGCAACCCGAAGAAAAAGGCACAGACTCAGAGTTAGAGAGGGAAAACGTCTGTGTGCAGATGCGGCTCTCGTGCCAAGGGGGGCCGGACAGCCACGCCCGCAGGTCCAACCCCTACTCACCACAAGGAATCCTGCATCCGGATAAGGACTCAGGCTGGTCTACCAGTGGTTTTCCGGCCTCACTACGTTACATAAGACTATATCTGATATTCGCTCAATATGAACTAAGTTCAGCCTTGTCTCTTGGCAAGGCCTTATTAGTCCACGCACTCAAACGCAAAAGAACGCACACACCGCAAGCGCGTTATATCGCATTGCAAATGCCGACGCGTATTCTGGCTAAACCTGCCCTGTCAGAAATCTGTAAGTGTGATAGTCACCACAGGAATTACGTTCCGTTCGGCAAGCCACCCGCACTACCACACCACTCCACGAGACAACACGCGGCGGCATTTCCTCGTACATACACATCCATGGCGACGCCTAAGACAACACGGCACACAATTCCGGGTCCCGGAATCGCAGGCGCCTCTGATGCAGCACGCTTGTTTGACCAGGCGAGTTGCGTACGGCGGGCGAGCTCTTCCGGTGCCACAACCTCTGGCGCCGGCTTCCCGCTGCTGGTGTCACAGTTTCAGCTGCTGGAAAGGTGACTGGTGAAGCTCATGTAAGTTGCCAGGCCGGTTGATGTCGTGCTACGGGAGCTCTCCTTCTGTCCTCGTCCTGCCAATATATCCCGGATGCTATAGGCCGAGAAGAAAATTTTCTTCCCGTTCTCTCACTATTTAGCCTTTGCGCGAGGCTGAGGGCCGCATCGCACCGCATGAGGCTCATATACGACCTCGCAGGGAACGCCGGAAAGTTTAATACTCGCACCGATGCGACCCCCCGACACTTTTTTTTTTTTTTTTTTTTTTTTTTCGCGCTTTCAGAAGTGAGCAGTGTTTCCCTCCCCGGGCCTCGCTTCGGGCCATTGGTAGCTCTACCAAGCTCACATGCTACTGCTGCCCTGTTTTTCCTTTCTTCCTGTCTAGTGCGAGACCGGCTGCAAGTGTTACGCGGTGCCAGACCGCCCTAGAGACATTGTTGGTTGCAAGCTGACGCCATGAACCAGCGCCCCGCGGACGTTTTCCCCTTGCTTGTTTACCATCCGCGACGACTTCCCCACACCCACCCGTCCCTCCTAATCAAGAATCCTCAGGTTGCGCAATCATCAGCACAACATAACAACTGCCGGGGCATCGGCTGCTGCCGGTCATAGGAACCATACAGTACTTATTTTGGGGCGGAACCTCCCCTGAGTACTGGTGGGGGGTAAAACTATAAATACTGCGACCCTGGGGAGTGTGGACGACGGACTGGTCTAGACCGTCAATTTCCTCGTCTCTGCTCTCTATCTCCTTCTATCTTGTCCAGGTTCAAGGCACCAGACCGGGCTGTCGGGTCACCGCCAGCAGATTGTGCACACACGGGGACGTATTTATATCATCGTCGGCGCCGGCGCAGGGTCAGGGGTTGCAACCGGTCCGCGCCTGGATTGGGTACCCCTAATGAAGCAGACTAGGTCCTACCGTTCTGGCCGACGCGACGCGCGACTCGTGCCCGTCGCCCACGTGGAACAGGCGAGTCTTGTCTCTGTTTGTCGTTGCTGCTGCTCTTCTTCAGCGGAGATCAGAATTAAAGCTCGTTTGATCGCCGCTTGTTGACTCATTTTCGACTCGTATCAGCGGGGAGGTAAGACCTGGACGGATCGACAGCTTCGTGTGCTGATTGCCACATTTGTCGTTAGCGTAGGTGATGGATATGTCACTGGTTGTGCTCACGTGCCTGCAATGAAGCTCAGTGACGAGAGTGGCAGGCGGGGCGCTTTGTTTACGGAGATTTCGCTTGGTACTAATTGGTACGGGACCGTTGTGACACTTTGCCACTGTATGTACCTCCATCCTCCGGTGTGTGAGCCGGCTTGATACTGTTCAGAACCTTGTCCGTTTGATTCACACGTCGAGGCGGGCCTGAACAGACCCCTCTAATTCGAAAGTCTGTCAGCAGACTGCTCGCGACTCGAGGGTTTCCAGGACTCTGGCCGGCGGCCTGAGCGATAGTCATCTGGACCCTAGTCGGAGAACCCCAGATTGCCCAGGTCATTCGTCTAATTCGTGGGTATCATTCATCATCCTCACAGGGGCCCCTTTCCTCTCTATCCAGGCCGTGATCCTCGCTCACGACCTCGACACACACATCCCTCTCCTCCCCTCTTCCTTCCAGGCTTAGCCAGTCCCAACAGGCCCCGAGCCACCAGGCCAGTCCTTGGGCTTCGGCTTCGGCACCTTCTCGTATGCGTTCGGGCTGGGCTTCCTCTCCCTACGCCCCTCGTCGCCTTTCCGGCGGCCGCGCCCGTGCTTGTGCTTGTGACCGCAGTCCTTGCCCGCCTGGTCGCCGTTTGCGCGGCGCGAGGGCCCCTCGCCCGAGTCGGAGTCGGAGTCGTCGGACGATGACGAGCTGGAAGAGTCGGAGGAGGACTCATCGCTGGACTCATCCACCGCCTTGGGCGCGTGGTAGATGCAGCATACTGTCCCGCTGGTCAGCAGATGGGCAGGCGTTGTTTTCGGGGGGTGGGGGTGTCTTCTTACCCTTTGAGGACTTCTTGCCCATGCCCTCATTGTCCACCACGCTCTCCGCCCACTGAACCCGAGGACCCCGATTCCTCTGCGCGCCGCGCAACCGTAGGATTGGTGACTGCGTCTGTGCTTGCGTCTGGGTCTGTGACGTTGTGCCTGGCCCTGCGCTTCTCACCGCATGTGAAGATCCGCCGCCGGCGCCGGTCCCACCGCCAGAAGTCTGTTGATCTGATGAACCCTGAGCCATGGCGAACTGTGAATGGAAGTGTACGAGGTGTAGGGTAGTATGAGCACGACGGTCCCACTGCTCAATCTTGCTAGCGAAATGTGCAGCGCGGCAGCCGAGAGCAGGTCAACTTCGAGTGTGGCTGGTTGTATGCCTTGTCTGGAGGGCCTCTGTTGTTCGCTGATGGAATGCCCCAAAGAGCAGTCGAGGGGCAAGGCGGTGGAATGCGTCGAATTCCACTCAGGGCGCTCCTCGCTTTGCTCCTGCTCTAGGTCAGGGACTGCGGTTGTAGGTCGTTCGTAGGAGGTGGTGATGTTACTTGCAGAGAAGCGGCAACTTTTTTTTTTTTTTGGAGTGGTTCGTCTTGCGGCGTGTGACCCGTTGTTGGTTTGGTTGCTCTCTTGGTCGCTTTGTCAACCGTCAGTGAGGGGTGATGCTAGGCCGCTCGGACGTTTTTTTTAAAGCCCCCGCGTCATCCCGCTCCCTAGGGCCGGCAGCTATCAGGTCACTGTCTCAGTGGGGTAGGTTCCGGGGCTCATGCAGGATGAGGCTCATCAGAGGGCCGGCCGGCCACCGGTCAGGGCGCATTCCAATGTTGAACTGCTCGTTCGTTTCTTCATACATGTCTGAGATACTTATACTTGGTAGACTTGTAGGGCTCCACCTTGTGTTGAGTGGTATATTGGCATGCTGTATTATATTTGTATATTCTTTTTGAGCCTCCTATGCCTCGGCAGATCTGGCTCTTTCCGTGTTCTTGCCCCTTCTCTTTGCCCCCGTCATGCTCTTCCGCGGCCGTTTCTTACTGGTCTCGGCAGTCTTGCGAACCTTATTGTACAGCCATGCATTCAGGGGTGGTCGACATCCGATGAAGCGTCCCTCTGGAGAGAAGACATCCACGACCGGCCAGTTCGGCTCCGGTTCCCCTGATTCTGCATGCTGAGAATTCTCATCTTCCACTCCTGGATCCGACAAGTCCAGTTCCTGTAAAATCTCTTCCCCTCCCACCGTGATGGCCTTCTTGGAGGATGGCTTGGACTTCGTAGAAGGTGAAGGTGAGAATAAGTTCTTGGTCCGGACTTGTGCCGTGATCTCCACCCAGCCACACCCCTCGATGAGAATATCAAGCGACAGTACACGGTAAGGGAGACGGTCGACCTTGATTCCAACAGCGTCTTTCCTGGTGATCGGGCCGGCGCGTTTCTTGGTGACGTCCCACTGCAATTTGAACGACCCAGCGTGCTTGATCTTCTGTCCAGTGCCTGGGACAGATATGTTGCTAGCATTGATATCAGACGCCTGTTGCTGTATCTCGATTGCTTTTTCCGTTGCCGTCAGATGTGGTTCAATGGGCGTGAATGCGTAGGCAAGGAAGACGAGGTCCGGCGTGCGCGGCGTGATCCTGATGAAGCCACCGATCAGAAGCGACTGTCCAGGCTTGACAACATGTTGCTCGGGGCTTGCACGGGCCTTCATGACAAGGGAATGCCGATGCTCCTCACGGACCCAGGTCTCCAGTTCGCTGCGCTCGAGTCCAGGTAAGTCGATGAGCTCGCCCTTCCCTCCGCCGAAGGGAACCCGGATAGGAGACGCAGTAGTCCCCGGCAATTCCGACACGACCGGCATACGTGGAAAATTCGTCTCTTCTTGTGGTGGTGGCAGTAAAGAATCATGGCCAAGTTCGTCGATGTCCGGTAGCACAGCATGCTTGACATCCTGCTCGTGGTCGATTTCTGGTGCTGAGGTGATTTCGTCCCGAGGTTGTACAGCCACTGAGATATCGTGTTTGGATTCCTTCCAGCCCATCCGGCCTTTTGGGAATACGGCATCGAAGAGCTGGCTCTTGCCGACATTGACCTTTCCTACCATCCACCCGGCACCTCCTCGCTTCCATATGTCCTCCTTGACCTCCTTGGTCCACCAGCTCCGCTTGGCACTCACGCACCTCACATTACCCAACCTTACATGCCTCGAGTCACGCGGCAGGGCCTGTCTCAGGATCTCGACCAGAGTTGGCATGAGCCTGTCCACCTGTTCCTTCTTTGGCGCCAAGAGGTCGGACCTGGTTATGATGAAGCTCATCTCTGTCTTCTTCCCCTTGAAGAACTTGCCGGATTGCGAGCGGCGGTTCTTGGTGCGCAGTGGCATCAGGTGGAGCAGCTGGTGGACCTGAGGTAGGAGCGACATGGGGAAGTCGGCGGCGTCAAGGACGTGATAGACATGGTTGTACTTGTACGGTGACTCCTGGATGGTCTCACGGATAGCCTCCATGGTGGGGTGGTAGATAGGAGTCCCGGTGTGGTGGTGGATGAGGTTGTGGCAGCGGTCACAGAAGGGCACGTCAGGCGTCTCGCTGCTCTCAGTCCGGGGGCGCTGTGGGAGAGCGGCATTCGCGAGGCCAAAGCGCTCCAGTAGACCACCGCGGTTCTGCAGTGCGTCTTGAAGAACCTCATCCTCGCTACTTTGGCGGTGTTCTTCCCTCAGCAGGCCCAAGTAAGCCTTGACGGCTCTCCTATCCAGGCCGAAATACCCCGGTTGGTCTGGAACAGCCGTCTGCGAGAGAGCACCACAGCCAGCACACTGCACTGGTAGTGTTCGGACCGGAGCAGCTTGGACAGAGTCGTCATCCTCCGTTGGCCGACTTGTCAAGTGCAGCTTTCTGGTGTGGCGCAGTGGCAGAAGCTGCTGCCCTGGGGCACCTGTTGTTGTGGCATGGCCCGACCTATACGAGGTTTGGCATCTTGCCGCGGCGGGACAAAGATATAATGGTAGAGTAGAGCCTAGCGAGCCACCATGATCGACGTTGATAAACCCCCGTAGCAGTCGCGAACACGATATCTGCTTGGCTCCGGGTTTCATTGCGTCAACACATCACGGTTAGCACCGGCGCAAAGAGTCGAATGGACAAGATCCATCCAATCCTGGGCAAAGTGAAGCAAATATGCAAGCCTAGGAGACTGTTTTTTTTGGGGGGGACCCCTGAGCTGCGATAAGGCCTGCCAGCCGCGAGATAAGCTTCTGACCAGGGTGCGCTGCCGCTGCGGCAGGCCTTCAATGGGGCCCTGGTCGCATTCGACGACATATTGAAATTTCGCGATCGACGACCAGGCCCAATTGGTTGACGTATGACGGCGGCGACGACGACGAAAGCAATCACACGGCGTCGGCCCAATACCCTTCTCTTCTACTGTGATATCTGAGCCTCAGACAGGCTCGGTCCCGCCGCCCAAGATGTCGAGAATAGGGATGCGAATGAACAAGCTGAAATCTGTGAGCCCTCTCGCACGCCGTGCTCATGCGACCACATAGACTGACGCCCTTGGCAGCAGGTAAACAGCTCCCACACGACCGTGTCGCCAGTCCTCAGAGCCAAACCTGGTCCCTCATGATACTAATTGCCATACGACCCACAGCTTGTCAGCATAAGGAATGGGCCCGGGGCAGCAAAACTCCCCTCGAACGTGACCAAGATACACATGGAGTTCGCGCGCAGGTTGAACGACGGGCACATGGGCGGCCGCAAGTTCTGGAAGGAAAACCTGCCGCGCTTAAAGTACCACAACCCGGAGGTGCCGATGATCGTGAACCGGACGCAGGAGCAGACGGGGCCCGCCACGCTGAGCATCTACATGAGCGGCGACGCGCCACAGCAGCCAGCGCAGATAGAAGGGCACACGGGTGCGGCGCCGAAGCGCGCCGTCGCCATCACAGATGCGTGGCGCACCATCGCGAGCTCGAGCACGGGCACCGCGAGGGCGCCGCCGCCCGCCGAGGGGGAGACGGTGGTCACGATCAACATGAAGAACGTGCGGTCGGCCGAGATTCTGAAACAGTTCCTGGAGAAGACGGGCGCGACAGAGGTGGAGCCGACGCTCGAGGACCAGGAGGAGATGGCGAGGCTGCTGGAGCTGCAGGAGCGCGCTGTGCACGACAAGGAGGTGCAGAAGAGGTACCGCGAGACGATCCAGTCAGAGAAGAGGTTACTGGAGAGGGCAAGGCAGGAGGCGGATGCGCTCAAGGCGGACAAGTGAGGGCGGGCGGTCCAGAGTCTTTGGGTTTGATGACGGTAAGAAGACGGGGCTTGGCCCGTGATACGATAGTTGTCGTGTAGTAGTCGAAGCGCACGCCTACGCGCTGGAAACAATAATGGCTCTGTACAAAGGCATCACCCTGCTCTCCTTCTACGAGAGGCTTACTTATCCGTTACTGTGTTCTGTCTCACAGGCAAGACCTCCGCGATACCTGCACTGAGCGCACAAAGCATCACCCCGTCCTTCAATGTGCTCCAGCCCAGTCAACATTTATCTATCCGCCTTTCTACGGTCTCGGCCATATATACTTATTACTAGCCATTGAAACAAACCCTTCGGTGACCCCTGTGTTTTCGAGTGGTTTAAGCGGGAAGTAGGATGTTATTCGAAATGAGTGCTATTCCCCCTCCCCTTCTTTTCTCAAGATGCCAAAATTTGGAATCGCATCTGCTGGGATGACCACTGCAGGCAGATAATTGGATGTGAATCCGATTCTAGGCATATTGCAGCATTTTTGTCTATCTTGCATTTTGTGTCCGCATGCTCTAGGACAGCTGATACCCAAGAAGTGTTCGCCCAGTAATGCATTATGACCCGGCCCAAAGATATTCCCTGGGGCAAACCTCGTCCCCGGTGATCCAAGAACGTCATATGAAGAAAAAAATGCCACTTTTGATGCATACGTGCCGGGCTTACTTCAGACCAAAGCCCTCGCTCCCATGCACAGAATCCCACAACAGCTTCTCCAGCCTCTCCCTTGAATTATACCTCCACAGCTGCAGCGCATTGAAACAGGTCCTAGCGGTTGGGTATCTGCCACTATCCTCACCAAGACATGAAATTCGAATGGTCAGCGATGCAGCGCCCATAGCTGGGATGCGGTCACTGCCCGTGATGAATGCCAGCAGCCTTCTCTGGTCTCTTGGACTGGCACGCTCGAACGACTCCCAGAACCACCTGAGTGTTGGTTCCGTCTGGTCCGGGTTGCTGGTTTTATTCCCCCAATTTTCATACTCAGCCGAAACACGCAGTGACGTGATGTCCAATGGCTCGTCGGAGCCGCGGACCAGCAGCTCGATCTCCTCTGGCCGAAAGAGCGAGAGTGCATTGCCGCCGCAGACTGTGAAGAAACCGCGCTTGAAGGGCTCGAATTGGCGGGTTACGGCGGCGTCGAGAAGGTACTTGACATAATAATCAACGTACTCACGGCGATTGGCATTAGTGACTGGCCGGTTGGCCCCACCAGGGCAGAGAGATACTCGCTCGGTGTAGCCGTATTTCTGCACGTCAATGACGAAGTCGAGACAGAATGTAGACTCGACGTCACCATCAAAATCGAGCAGTTGACGCAGTCCTTTGGCAAGGCGCGGGCGGAACTCCGCAAGGTCGTCCAGGGTATATGCCATGGCCGGCCTCGGCTGGTTCGAAAGACCTGGTGAAGGCGGCGGGGCAGCAGTCAAAAGCTTGCGGAAGGCAAACGGTGGGAATGCGACATCGAGAATGGTCGAGTTGTAGATTGCGAGACCGAAGACCACGCCCACGAGGAAGAACTGGTCTGACGTCTCGAAAGAGTTGGGATTGAAGTAACAATACTGCGAGTCATCGTCATATACGAACATCCCTTGTGTCACTTGTTAGTATTGTTTGTTGAAGGGTCTGGTATGGGTAACTTTGAACATACCATGATCTGGGTTGAAGACTTCCCTGACAAGCAGCAGAAACCACTCTTTTTTCAATCCTCCGGCGTCGACTCCTTCTTCGCCTTGAAATGCGATACGAAGGCCCTTCTTGATGTCCTCGCCACCACCGCCAATGACTTCGCTTACGCCTGTCAGGCTGTCTTCGACAAGACAATCGCGTCTCACGTTTAGTGTCAAGTATTGTTCGACGTTTCTCCGACTCAATATGCTATCAAAGAAAGCATCTCTTGCTTTGTTGTGCATTTGTCGTTTCGCATCATGTTCCAGTATCTGTATCTTGGCGCCAATGCTGAGGAGGAAGGGAAATTGGCAGAACGAGAACTTGCTCCTTTTGCGTTCCCAGGCCTCGAAGTCCGCGACAAGATCCGAGTCGTCGAGCAGGGTGATGTAGAAATCACTTGTAGGCACTATTTGGCCCCTCGCTTGAACCTGATCCTTAACGCTTGTGCTGTTCAAGACCTCGTCCTGTGAAGAAGGAGTGTCTGCGATGTGTCTTCTGTGATGCGCGTTGTTGTTTGCGGCAAAAAGAAGGCCAATGACACGAGCAGCAGCCTTGGTTTGCCAGTCATCGTGATACACGATCCTGGGTTGCTCCTTGGGCTTCTTTAACCTAGACGATCGTGGCTGTCCTACGGCAGCATGGAGGGTCGCTGGGGACCGTCCAGCAGACATATTCGGAATCAGACCGGCCGTCACATCCACCTTGACCTCGTGCTTTTTTTCGTTCTGTCTGATTAGTCTGTAAGCTAGGAAACCCCCAGCAAAATCCTTCAACTGGACGAAGCGGGGCTCTGGTAGCCTTGCAAACCAGGAGACGAGGTGATTGTGGCAGTCAGCCGGTGTGTTAGACAGGAGGCCAAGGATGCGTTTGATGATGGGCGAGTGCTGCCCAGAGACCGGTCCTGAACCGCGCAACGGCCCGGATGTGTATGGGCCACTGATCTGGCTATTTTGCGTATGTGATAGGCGGCCGGTGAAATTCTGGAATGAGGCATGCAGGAGCGGGTTGACAGCTATTATGAGCAAGAAGCGGAGGTATTCAGGGCTATTAAGTGGTCTCCCAGGTCGTTTAAGGATGTTCTCTGTGACTTTGAGGAGTGTCTTTCGCAGGTGGTCCTGCGCTTCAAGAATGTGTGCCTCGATCTGCTTCAGTTCCAGGTCCGTAGGTTCATCGAATACAGAGGTCTGCGTGAGACCGTCGTAGACATCCGCCCAACGCTCCCCGGCGTTAATGACAGTGTGGTACCAGCTGTCCAACTCTGCCCAGTCGATGTTAGGGTTCCTGCTTGTAACAGTCGAGTCCTCGTCGCTGCGGTATGAAGGGGTCCGGTTGGGGGCCGTTTTCTCCTTGCGGCCGGTCCACCATGAACCATTCTCGGCGAAATCCCCGACCATCAGCATTTTGGCGTCAAGTTCGGTTATAGACTGCTCCTGCGACGCAACATCCTTCGGAGGCTCCGAGGGTCGTCGTCTAGACGGCTGAGGGGCTCGGCGATTGATGTTGCGTGGCTGTCGCAGCATGAAAGACGAGTTAATGCAGGTCAGTGGTGGCGAGAAGCAGCTGATGAGATAGTCCTCTAGGGGCCTGAAGAGCCTTTTCCCATCCGGATCCACGCATCTGGCATTCTGCTCGATCGAAAGTCTCTCGAAATTTCCCATCTCCGGTCTTGTTTCTGGATATGAGGAAGAGTAGGATCTTTGCGAAAACGTCGCCGGCCTCGAGAAGTTCACGTGAGCACTTCGATCCTCAGCACTACCGTGGGCTGGATCCGATACTCCAGCTTTCGGCATGTTCATCTCGTCCCTGCCAAATCTCTGTCGTCCAGCGGCTGGCGTATCAATGTTCTTTGCGGCCCCGGAAGGTCTGTACATCTCCAGGGGACGGCTGCCATCTCTCGAGTCTATGGACGTGCGCCTAGCTGCCAGAGCCGCAACCAAGTACTTCTTCAGGCAGTCTCTCACTAGGCGTCTCGTGCCTTCAAGTGATATGGGCGCTAGCAGCGATGATTTAGATTCGTTGAAACCTTTTAACACGTGGTGCATATACTCACACTTTAAGGTGGGAGTGGCGTCCTCCGATGCCCGTCTGTAACCTGGGCCATGGTTGTTCGCCTCGACCACGCTGTTAATGTCGACGAGGTCGTTGATGGTCATGCAGAGGGTGCACTTGAACACCTTGAGCCCCTTAGGCCATCTCGACATTGCACCACATGTCATGCAGTTACCCGATGCGAAGTCCTTGTCCGCGGCGGGCCTACCATTCACCTTTGACGGACCCGCAGACTGCGCAGGCCTTTTCTGCTTGGAACCGGGCCCCAAGCCCAGCATCTCGGCGTCCGAGTCCGAATCCGAGTCGAAATCGTCGGGCGACGGATTCTTTGAGGCCATTTTCCTTTTGGAGGAAAATAAAGACGGGAAGGGATGGCTCATGGAGCGGCCATGGCTCGATGGCCTCGGGTTGGGGGCGAGGCGATGGTCAGCAGGAAGAGTGGGTACCAAATCTGAAGGGACCTGAGAGGCATCCACGAGGTTTGGGTCGCTGGGTCGTGAGGAGCTTGGGACCGGTCTGCGCGCCGGCGGTCTAGATAGCTGCTTGCGAACATCCTCAGGTTCTGGCCGTGGCAACGGGGGCAAGGGAGGCTCTCGCGAGGGCGGGAGCGGTAGAGGATCGTTGAGTCGGGAGGGCCAGGGCGCCATATTCGTGTTGGTTTGTGCGAGGGGGCGGACGTGGTGAAAGGGGGTATCTTGTGAGGCTTGGCATAGCACTGGTTGGCTTTTGAGAGAAAAAGACAGTCCCCGCGACGAGCATCCAGAGACTCAAGCTGCCGAAGTGTGCAACGCCTGCTCTGGCCGGCTTATCAAGTTGCAGGTGGGTAGCAGCTTCCAAAGTGTCGACATCCACAAGCAAGTCACCACAATGACGTCGCAAATGGATGGGCCTGCCACAAGGACCCGGCGTGGGTGACACGGCGCTCGAGTTGAGACGCGAAGGCCCAGTACAGCACACAGTACAGTACAGCACAGCACAGCACAGCACAGCACAGCACAGCACAGCCAGCACAGCCTTCCAAGTGGGACGGGCCGACCGGGACGACGGTCAAGGAACAGGGTCGTGCGTGTGGGTGTGCGTGTGGTGGTGTGTGAGCATGAGCAGAGCAGAGCAGATCAAAGCAAAGCAAAGCAGAGCAGAGCAAGAATAAGTCAGGGCGTCAACGAGAGGTGTTGATGTGCAGTTGTTGGGCACAGATATATTTCGGTCCGCTCAGGGGGTGCGTGCAACTGCGACCTGCACTGCCCAGACCAAGGCTTGGAAGCTGAAGCTGCTGCAGACAGGGCGGCGACGCCAGGCCCGAAGCACTGCATGTGGTCCGCCTCGAGGACGACGCTCAAACAGCTGACGAGGAGATGTGTGCGTGTTCGTACAGACCGAGTCAGATGCCCTGGCCTCTGGTCCAGAGGCTTGAGCTGTGGTCGTCGGCGTTGGGATGGGGTGCAGGAGACAAACGGACAGCCAGAGACGCTACCTAGACAGTCGTCTGACACTGGCAGGCGCGAGCGGAATGGTTCAGTGGTACGTGGTACCTGCCTTGAAACAAAGGGTCTCGTACCGAAATGCCGAGCGGCCTTGTACTGTAGTAGCGCAACCACCCCCATGCTCCCTTGCAAGCCTTGTTCGGCAAGCCTGCAGATCCCCAATGTGCGCTAGCCGGGTCTGGATGGTGGATCCAGATCACCGGGTTATAAACATGCCAGGGGCAGGGGACCGCTGCGGTACTACACTCCCTCCACCCAACTAGGGCGTGTTTAATGAGACGCATGTGCCTGGCAGTATGTGCCTTGTGCATACTTTCTAGTCCACAAGGTGTTCTTGTGTCGAAATTACATCATTTGCATCGTGAGCCTCTTTTTTTGTGCTGTGGAGATGGGCGTGCCTCCCTTCCCTTGGACCGTCCTCCTACAAGCGACAGTCTACAAGGCAGGTAGTCTCGTCCAATCGATACTCAAGATAAAGCAGGCTCGAGATGCTAAGGGCGAGATGTCTCAAACATTCTCAATGCCCTGGCCAAGGCTTGTTGGCACTGCCGTCTCTGCCCAGGCGCCATAGGCCTACTCCGAGAAGCCATCATGAGCAGTTGTCTGGACGAGGGTGGGGAACAGCTGTCGTAATTGAACACGCCAGACTAGAGCCTAGATTACCGATGGCCCGAGATGACTTCCATGGGGATGTTTCGCAGTTGAGCTATCACAATTGGGCGAGGTCGCAATGCAGCCCCCGTGGTTTGAAGGGCAAGGAGATCATGAGTTTCTCGTCCACGAAACGGTAGTTGCAGCAACCGCGATGAATTCAGAGCCATTACTGGCCGGAAGACTCGAGGATTTCGGTCAAGGTCGAGTTGAATGAGAAGAACGTCGGCTAGGCTCTTTGATTTGCTTCATGCCGTGCAACCGAGATTACAGTACAGCAGAACCGTGGATGGGTCCAAACTCGGCAGAAATGGCCGTCTTCCCACCTCCCACCTTCCGACGGCAAACACCAATGCCGCAGTACCTCGGAAGAGTAAAAAAAAGCGTCTGTCACGATCTGTCTCCGTTGTGCTTCGGGCCGTCTCCAGGACGAGGCTGGTTGGCCCACCCAGAAGTATGCTCAGCTTCTTGGTGTCAACAACACGACAAACTCCGAGCTCACAGTGTCATTTTCTCTGGCGACGCGAACCTCTCCATGATGATCGACAACTGGCTCATTTTTAAATGAAGTCACTCATCCTCCACCGGCCATGTGCTTCACTCTGGGAATTCGGCCTGCGCCCTAGCCATGTCCAAGGCAGCTGTTGTCTCCCTTCTCAGGAGGATGTCTCTGAGCAAATGATAACACGCCTCGAGACGAGGGGATCGATACATGAATTTCATGTGTGCGATCGATCATTTGCTCGACTTCGAAAATGTCGAGGGAACGGCAATTCGAATCCCCAGACTCGCCACCCAATTACCTGATGACTGAAATAAGCACCAAACCAAGACCACCTTCCACCTGCCCTTGAGCGAGTAGAGAAGAGAGCTTTGAGAATGCGGCATGCAATGAGAAAATATCACGTGGAAGGCCAAAAGAATTTGGGCCGTGGAATCATACTTATGTCCATAAAGGGCAAAATCTTGGTGGAACGCCCTTTTTTTCCTTTTCCAAGATCAAAGGAGAATAGGATATGAGTAATATTGCTGATATCAACGTAAAGGATCAAGGGATATTTTGCAACCCGCCCAGAGAAGGCTCACCCGCTTCCACACACTCGACATAAGTCATCCAACACAGCGACTTGATCCATGCGTCTGAAAACAAGAGACCGCGTCTCGAAATGGCTAGCCCGTGAGGAACGACACAAACTGGTCCTTGGCCTCGAACTCCGAGTTGATATACTTCAACGTGTCGTTCATCCACGAGTCCTTCTCCGTCCCCTTGCCCACAAGCCTCAGCTTCGCCCCCGGCGCGACCTTTTTTCCGGGCTTGAACGTGATGCCCAAGGTGCTGTCGAAGTCGCCCCTCACTATGTTCAGCTGGCCCTTCTCCTCTGCCACAACCTGGCCGTCGCCGTCGACGATGTCGAACATGCTAACGCCGTTGTCGATCTCAAGCGGGCTAGGGTTGTAGACCTTGATGGTGTTCTTGTCGGCCGTGGTGTCGACGAGACTGAGCCGGGGCCCCTTCATGCCCTTGATGACCAGCCTCTTCTTGTACGTCACTTTGCTCTTGAGCGGCCAGCCCATGACCTTGGCCGTGATGTGGCAGTCGCCGTTGTCCAGCACCAGCACGAGCTCCTCGTCCAGCAACAGCGCCTTGACGAACGCCAGGAACGACTCGTGGTTCGTGATCTTGACCTCCTGCTCCTGCACGAGCACGTCTGTGCCGCCCGACTTGGTGTTCACCTCGGGCAGCTGAAGCTTGCCCCATGGCTGGTCGTTGAAGACCATGTCGACAACCATAGGCGACATTGTGGCGCCCATCGGCCCCGTTCCTGTTACACGATTGACGAGGGACATTGTGAGGGTGCTGGTGGTTGAGCTAGTCAGTAAATGTGCAATGCCCGACCTCACTTTGACGGCCGGTGAGAGGGAGCAAGGGAACATACTCTGGTGTGGCCTTGGTAATCTTGATGTGCTCAACCGTCACTACGGACCGGTTCAGGATTAAGCTCACTATGGAATCCATTTTGTATGAGGATGATTCCCTTGTCAGTGGGAGAGTTCCACGGAAAAACCCAAGTGTAGGTATTTAGGAGTGAGATTGGTAAGTAATCAGTACTAGGTAATTAGTCCACGAGTTCTAGAGAGCTTCAATAGGAAAGATACGTATGGTGGTCGCCATGTTCAGGAGGACACAAGCTTAGTCTTATATCTGGATACCTGTGACCTGGCCACGAAATCTTGAGACGACAGCTCGCTAGCCATTGCCTCGTTTTCCCAGGTCTGCCTGCCCAATTGTTATGCTGAGGTGGGGGAAAGCGCATCACATGTGGACGCGTGGGTGTGATGAGGGTGCAGTACAGCTGGAGAGCTAGCTTCCCAGAGGCATGTGCTCCGTACCCAGGCCCGCAGCCTCGGTACGGATGAATTGACGTGGTCCTGGCTTGTTGGAGGCAGTGGCCGCTCATTGGAGAGGATGGCATTGACGAGGCATTGGGCGGCCGCAGGGATGTCGGGGCTGAGAGTCGAAGCTACCCCAGCCCCGAAACGAACCTGCTGCTATTTTTCCCTTTTAGGAAAGCGATGCTACAAAGGTGCGAATGCGACGGAGAAACTGCAATTGCAACTGCCATAGAACCTGGGACGAGCTCCTGTATGCACCGGTCCGTATTTGTATTGCATCTCGGATGGCTCGTAAAGTGCTGCCCTCGGTAGACATGTCTCGCGAATCCTGTCACAAAAGGGCCATGACGGTGCACAAGTAGAACAACCGAGCAGCCTCGACACGAAGGAAGACGCCTTTACGTGAACACTTGGCACCACCAGGCACACGAGACAGATAGCCCTGGTTGAAATCCCAATGTCTCCTTTTTGGGTTTTTTTCTGGTATATCCTTCCCGACCCAAACCTGTCACTTTTCCATTGCCCATATACCCATACTTCGTCAGTCATCCGTGTGCCTCAAAACCCACCTGGCAGCCGCTCAACTCCGCAAATAGGCACACCCAGGCCTCTGGGCAACCACCACGCCATGCCGTCTAGCTCTGCAAGACAACAGAAGATTTCTAGTCAAAGACAATAGCAGCCTTGATGGCGCTCTTGTTCTTGATGGAGTCAAGAGCCTCCTGGAACTGCTCAAGCTTGAACGTCTTGTTGACAATGCCCTTGGTCTTGATCTTGCCCGAGTCCAGGTACTCAATGGTAGCAGGGAACATGAACGTCTCGCTGAACGACCCCAAGATGCGGATCTCGTCACCAAAAATCTTGGCAGGGGGCCAGGACACACGGGCCGAGCTGGCATATACTCCGTACACGACGAGGGTACCTCCACGACGCACGTAGTTGATGGCGTCCTCGAGCAGCTTGACCGAGCCGGTAGCCTCAACGACAACGTCGAAGCCGTACGGGTTGTCCTTCTTGAGCGCGTCGAACTGGGCCGATGGGTCGGTGCGGGAGAGCTCGACATAGTGGTCAGCCGCGCCGAGGCTCTTGGCTAGGTCCATCTTCAAGCCACCGGGGGCGGCAATGGTGACGGAGCAGCCTCCGTTCTGCCTCAGCAGCTGCGCCAGCATGAGGCCCGTCGGGCCCGCGCCGAACATGAGAACAGACGAGCCCAGTCGGGGTCGGATCTTGTCGAGGCCGTGGCATGCGCAGGAGGCGGGCTCGATAAGAGTCGCCTCCACGTCGGTCATGTTGTGGAACTTGAAGATTTGATGTTGAGGGTACGCGCAGTACTCTGCAAACCCGCCTGGCAGGGTAGTTCCGTGGCCAGACCACTATGATACAGCGTCAGTGATCAAGATATCAGGGCCGCATTGAGGTGGTTCCGTCTCACGTTCTCACAGAGCAGTGGCTCGCCACGCTGGCAGTAGAAGCAGTGGCCACATAGCTCAGAGTTGTCCGCCGCCACACGGTCGCCGATCTGGAACTTCTTGACATTCTTCAAGTGGGTTGTAAGCATGTGTCAGGCTTCCCTGTGCTCGGTTTATGGTATGCACTCACCTTGCCCACGGCAGCAACAACACCGACAGTCTCGTGGCCGGGAATCAGAGGGAACTTGGCAATGAACTCGCCCTCGTGGATGTGCTACTCAAGGTCAGTTCGTCAGCTTCAATAGGTCACCCCGGATTTTCTACTGCTTTTCGAAGCCCCCTCGGCAGATGAACAAGGGTTATCCGACGGGGTCTTACCAGGTCCGTTCCGCACACACCGCAAGCCTTCACCTTCACGAGAATATCGTCGTCTCGAAGCTCTGGAAGAGGAATCTCCACAATGGAGAAGTTCTCGGGCTTTGAGTACCTGGATGCGGGCTGGGTCAGCAACGAAAACAGAGCCTGAAAAGTTCACTGGCAGAGATAGTTGGCCGTATGCGTTTCCGGCCGAGTCCCGAATTCCTTAGCTATTCTATGCGCTTCTCAGTCCGCAACATGTAGAAATGACGGACTCACTGCAAAGCCTTCATGGTCTTCGGGAGGTTCGCCATCTTGACTGCTAGGTTGGAGACGAGTTTATTCCAAGTGCGGGCGGGCCCAAAAGCTGTTGATGAGAACCCGGTGTGTTATATGTATACTTCCAGGGGCGGTTGAGGCAGGATGAGGGAAGGAAGGAAGAAGGCCAAAGTCAACAGAACTGACGGCCTCAACACGAGAAATATCCAGAGTCTCATTCTTGACCCAGCCCCCCAGGTCCTTCCTCCTCACAGCTCCTCACAGCTCCTCACAGCTCCTCACAGCTTGCCCCGTGGTCGCACAAATCCCCGTCTGACCGCCCATTCCCGAGCATGATGGCTCCTCCGAAGCAAAAGAAGGGTCGATGAGACTCTGCCCAGAGCGATCGCCTCACAAGAAAGGCGGGGGTGAACTTGACAGCTGCCCCTCGCTCGAACTATCCATCGCGGTAATTTGCGGGGCTACAGGGGCCTGGATCGTCGTCACGCTGCAGCATTCCAAGCTCCAGGTGGACTGTCGCCCCACCCTGAGGCCCAGGCACGCCCAGGATCAGCCCTGGTCTGGATTGAGTTCTGCATTTCAAGACCCCCTCATGATGATCAGGCGTCGCTCACCAGATGTTCAGGCGTTGGGCGTTCCGCGTTGTTGAGGCTGCCAGCTATAATAGTGTGTGTACTATCGACCTCGGGTCGGTGACGCTTTTGAGACAAAATCGGCAATCGCCGACCAAGCCCGCACCGTGATGTCCGTCCGAAGTATCACAAACCCGGGGTGGTGGGCCGTATGCAAGTAGCATACGATCCGGCTTGCTCAACGCATACCCAGGCAACGTGGGCAGGTATACTTCTTCACGCTCGAAACTCGCTACTGCCTCGCGTGTTGTACAACTTGGGGTGCAGGCCCATGCGGAGTCTGGCTTGGGATTTCTCTGAGCTAATTGATAAAGCGCGCAAGCTACACCGAGCTGACGTCGCGAGAATTTGCCCAGAACCCACATTGGGGATGGGACATCTCAGCGCAGATCTTGGCATCCTTGCCAGGACATCAGCTCATTCTACGTGGTTGTGGTGGTTATTTTGAGAGCCCAATCCGCCCCCGACTACGTGATCACAGCTTCTTGCCCCGTAAGTGTCAGTACAAGATCCCCATGGGGAATTATATATCACGCCGTTGACGCGAAGTGGTCTGATCGATACGAGTTGAGCTCTCCTTCCCATCCCGAAAAGATGGTCGATCATCACTGTCTCGCAAAGCACGGTCCGGTCGAACTTTGTCGGCGATCAAGGTACGGTGGAAAATCGCTTAACTCCACAGAACAAGCAGCAGGGCAAGCCCCATGTTGGCAACCTTCTCATTCTCGGATGGTCCACAGGCAGATTGGAGAGAATTAACTTGTTCGACTCGGGAGGACAGCCGCACAGCCTCTGTCCCTGTAGAGCAAATGCACCCAACCACCTCCCTAGGTTGTTTGACCGCATCCTGCTGACCGTCGGCATCCGCAGTGCGTACTCTGGTCGTCCACCCGAGTTGGAATCACGAGAACTTCCATGTGAGGGGCAAGTGTGTTTCTGAACTTCGTGACCTTTTGATTCATCCGTCACAGCATATCGCACCCGAAACCCAGTCGTGGTAGATGAATCCCTTGATGCTATGTTTTCCGAGGAGATCTAACCTCCTAACTCCAAAAGCAAATAGACTGTACGTCTACCCATCTGCGGGCCGGCGTGGCATCGATTCATTTTCGGCCCTCATGTCCTTGTCCATAGAAAACACCGGGGGCCGAGTGTCCATGCAAATAGATTTCCGGGGATACTGGTCGACTTAAGATGGGGGAGCGGCACCGCGGCCACGGCCGAAACCACCACGGCTAGAATCAGGTTAGTAATTTGGTCGCTGTGGATCGTTCTCTCGTCGGGCTCGGAATGTTCTCACAATTGAGGGTTGAACTCGCCGGGGGCACCACCCTCCTTGCCCTCACCAGCGTCACGTCGTCGGTATCCACCCTCACGGTCACCACGGTCACCACCACGGCCACGGCCACCGAAGGGTCGGCGGCGCTCCTCGTCACCGAGCATGCCACGGGGAGGGGCGTGCGATCGCTGCTGCTTGATGTGGGTGGCGGGGACAATCTCGGCGGGCAGGTGGAGCCACTCGCGGAGGTAGTCGAGACCCTCGGGGGTGAGGGTGTAGTAGTCTAGAGCGGAGGAGACCTTGATCAGCTCCATAATCGCATCCGGCCTTATCGCCCTCCCAGAAGCACCAACTGCTCGCTCGATCGGGTTCACCCACAGTATTGCCAGGAGAACTGGGTCTTGACGAGGCCACGGCTGTTCAGCGACTGCATGGCCTTGATGACGTAGAGGTTCTTGACCGGGATCTCGGGGTGCTGCTCGAGGTTGAAGCTGTACGAGGCAAACGATCAGTCCAGGTCTTGAGGTAGTCGAGGTTTCCGTGCGGTGATCCTTACTCTTTCGCAGCCACGAGGACTCCCTCACGGAAGAGGGCCTATCATTTGTAAAAGTCAGCCATAATCCCCCCGCAACGCGACTGCATGTAGCTTGAAGATGGGCGATGTGTTTCCGCGTTCTCGACATCATCACACTCATCGCAAATGTTGATGTGGCCGTGTGGACCAAGTTTTCGATGTCGGTTCGTCGTTTCAATTGCGGATCGCGGAATCGGTCTTCGGGTGTTGAGAATTGGAGTTTCGTCTTACCTCGTGGATCTGCTTGCGGTCGGACTTGGGAATAAGCATGATTGCGATTAATCTGCCGACGACTTGGGTGGTGTAGTTGATCGAGACACAAGACGAAGTGGGCAGTCGTGGTCGCAATGGGCGGGAATGATTTCTCTGGTGGACGGGTATGGGATGCCAGGTCCCCAGTTGTGCGGCCCTTTTCGAGCGGGTCTCCACTTGTTTTTTGCAGCGGGACGGCGCTACAAAACTCCGCGTGTGCTTGCGGCCGCCAAGCCTGCTTATGTAGCACTGGGTGTAGCTGGCTGGATCCAGCTTGGCGCCGTTTGCCTCTCGATTCAGGCAAGGCACTATCGATCTTATCGCTAGCACTGAGCAGGCAGGCGACTTCTTATTAGCGGCAGCATTCCGTATCCACCACCATCAACATTGATCAAAGCACGCTCCGCTCGATTGTATCCAGAACCACCTACTTTCATTACGCACGCACTCGAAAGTGCTGGCACTCGCAAAGCGCATCATGCCTTCTAGTCATATTAATGTGCTTATCACAAGCATCAGTGGTCTCGGCCTGCCAAAGACACTTTGCCTGCCTCTGCCGCCCTCGGCGTCCGCCCATGACCTGTGGAGCGAGTTGGGGAGTCGTGTCCCTGGGGAACTAGACGACGAAACCTTTAGTTCGCTGGTCCTCACCACAAATGCGAATGTTGGCATTCCTCGACACGCGCACCTCCCCATCTCCTCCCTCGCCACACCAGAAGATGACCTCCTTCCCCTCCGCCTCTCATATCCCACCCTCGGCGGAAAGGGTGGTTTCGGCTCGCAGCTCCGTGCCGCCGGAGGGCGCATGTCTTCCAAGCGCAAGAAGAACAAGGGTGACGAAAATGGCTCGAGCAGGAACCTCGACGGTCGGAGGCTGCGCACGGTAACGGAGGCGAAGGCGCTAGCTGAGTTTCTCGCCATCAAACCAGAGATGGAACAGAAGGAGAAGGACAAGAGAAGAGAGCGATGGACAGCCATTGTCGAGGCGGCTGAGCGGCGGGAGGAGGAGATCAAGAACGGCAACAAGGGCAGGCTGGACGGCAAGTGGGTGGAGGACAAGGAGGAGGCCGGGGAGCGGACGCGAGACGCTGTCCTGGCTGCTATGAAGTCGGGAAGCTACAAAGACAACCTCCTAGGGACGTCGCAAGGATCCTCATCAGCCTCGGCTGAGGCGATGAAGGAAGATTCGGATGGTGAAGATTCAGACGCAGGAGAGGGCAGCTCTGGAGCGACGACACCAGCCTCAGAAAACAGCAAGGGCAAGGAGCCCGCGAATACAAAGGGCAGCGCCAAGCCCAGGTCGTTCTTTGGTTTCGAGGAGGATGACGAGTTCATGAGTTCGGATGAGGAGGATGAGGGCGCGGCTGGAAAGAAATAGTTACCGGCCTCCAACAAACTCTCGCTGGAATCGGTCGCACGATCAAGGCACTGGACGGGAATCAGCTGGCGTTCAAGGGTTTTTGCATTATCGCTGGCAAGCGAGGATGAGCGGCGTTCTGGTTGAATTACAAAGTGCTGATGGAAGGCCACCTGGGTTTCCCTCCCGCGCAGCGCTCCATCGTTGCGTGAATACCAAAGCTCTTGCAATTGTGTATATACGTCGAAAATGCACAATTTTGGTTGTCTCCAAAATGACAAATCTTCGGCTGTCATGATACGCCAGGCTATGTAGGAAAGGCAGCAAGCCAACATCAAGTGACTTGGAGGGCCAATCTCAGAAGGAAACCTGAGCTCCAGCCTGCTCCTAGTACGGCTGCCGAGCATGGCATACAAAGTACATGCATCGTGATATCACTCTCAAGTCCAGAACAGCGCCCACACAACACCCTTGGCGTGGATTCTGCAGCCGGCGGGGGCACACAGTGGTATAGACTCCCTCCAAAGGGTTGTACATCGCAGACTTATGGCCCGCAAAGGATCCTGATTCGGCGCGTACCGATTCGCGAGAAAAAACCGACAGCACGGGATATTCAGGCGGCGAACACTTGTTCACGCGGACTGCTGTCCGTCCTGCCTCTCATTGCGAGTCGTACAGTGCGAGACAAAGTTCACAGATGCAAGGTTAGCATGGTCAGAGTCGGAATGTATGCGATTTCGGCCCTATGAACATCGTCTAGTAGAACAGCCGCCGCCGCCATTTCGAGGGAATGCCCTTGTCTATCGTATTGTGCGTTTCTCCATGTTTCCATCTCTCTTACTCCAAGCGCGCAGGGAAGTTTCCGGCCTCTTGAAAAGTTGTCAGCATGTGCCCTGGCAATAACCGGCGCTGGGCTTGTCATACCTCTCTGCTCATCCCATCGCTGGTACCATCCGCTGGGGCACAGGGATCGGTAGGCCAGCCAGAACTGACGGCAAGGAGCAAAGTCCTCACCCTTGGCGAGGATGCACTTGTGGTAGTCGACGTAGTTCTGCCAGCAGTGCTTGGTCTGGTTCATGTTGGGGAAACGGGCGTCGACACCTGTACGGGGGGGGATCTCATGTTAGGAAACGTCCATCCATTGCATGCCGGCATGTGACAGTCGTATCGTCGCAGCGTCGCAGCGTGTGTTCTCGTGGGGTTGAAAGGTTATCTCATACCAGCTGGTGTCCACCGTTAGCCTTGCGGGAGAAAATCATACGATTGAGGCCGACGGGGGAGGGGGGTCAGACATACCAGTGACGAACTTGAAGGGCTTGGTCTCGCGATCGCTGTCCGACATTTTGGCTTTCGTGTTGTCTGCGACTGGGTGGGAAAGGGTCTGGGGGGGGCTCAATGGCTGTCGGAGGATGGATTGGAAGTTCTTGGTGAGCAATTGATGGAGCTGGGCGGTTGACCGGAACTGCGTCGATGATGATTGGGATGTTGGCCGGCTCGGGTCAGTTACCTAAGCAAGGCCGCTGCGCAGGCTTGCAAATTGAGCGATTTGACTGGCCGGGTGGAGCTCCAACCTGGGGAAGAAGCACCCGGCTTCTGTTTCTGCTTCTGACGGAATCCAACAAGCACCAAAACTGGCCCTTTGACCGAGCCAATTCACGAAGCTCCAGCATCCATCCCGCGAACCGTACCCATCCAGACCAATCTCCACTCAAGCTCTTAGTCAATCACCATGTACGCCACAAGAGCCATGCGCTCCGCCTTCCAGCCCACGCGCCGATTGATGCGCCCGGTGCCCGTGAGTTACTCCTCTTCAGCCGTGTATGTGGCGTGACATCAGAGCCCGATCAGCTAATGTGATAATAGAACGAGGAACAGGCTGGTACGTGATGACTCGAGCCCCGCGAGGCTGTCGCACCGCGTCGACGACACACAGCCCAGCCGAGGGTAAAGCTGACACAACCGATCATTCATAGCCCACACCGTCTCGCAACGCCTTCGACGACTCCGCAAGATCCCCGCTGAGTTGATCCCCCTCGGTTCGTCATGAACGTTGATTGTTTCGGCAGCATTACATGGGCTCACAAATCTCCAGGTGTTGTCGTTGGCTTCGCTGTCCTCGCTGCCGGCTACTCGATCACACGTCACTTGTTCGTCGACAAGACGATCCGCCTCAAGCGCCAGAACCGAGCTGCGGACAGCGCTGCCCAAGACCACCACAAGGAGTCCCACTAGAGGGCCGTTGCGATTTGGAAAATTGGCCGGGGCAAAGCATGAAGGGCCGGGCAGACTGTATATTGGCGAGACATAGAGGTGACCAGCATCACCAGAAAGCCCCGGTATCCCAGCTCGGAAACAGCAATATCATTTTGATGCAAAGTCCATCCTGAGACCCGTTCCCTGTGTTCCCGAACGCCTTCGCAGTGCATTTATTGTACATTTGGGTATCTTGAAGCCTTCCGCTATCCGCCTAAGCCGGGCGAGGACCCGCGATGTCCAAGCCCTCAAGGCCTTGCATTGGATCCTCAGCCCTCGTATCTCCAGCGCCTTGGGCTTGTTCTGCGGCCAGTTTATCCTCCTCGCTGACGGCATGTTTTGCGAGCCAGCTCTCCTGTTCAAGTGGTGATGGTCAGTCTCGTATCAAACAAGATCCAGGTGGTAAGAGAGACGACGTACCTGCTCCCAGACTGCCTTTTTGCTTCCCAGTCCCTCGTCCGCACTTTTGGGTATTTTGGCTGCGGTAACTTTGATAACCCGCCCAAAGAACTCAGATTGGTCCATGTTGTCTATTGCCTCTTTCGCGTCGTCTGCGGTTTCAAACTCGACGTACGCGAATCCGCGATGCGGTTCTGTGTCCCTCGAATTTGGGTTTTCGTTCTTGGGGAGGGTTACGTCTGCGATGTCGCCAAAGGGTAGAAATGCGTCATGAATTGTCGCAACTGTGGCTACTGTCGCGAGGCCGCTGACATGGACCGTGGCCTTCCAACGCGCCGAATCCGTCATGTTGTGAGTGTTGTTGATGCGAACCTCTTGCAAGTTCCAAACCCCCGCGCAAGGCTGGTCAGGAGCACGAGCTGTCTGTTCCTTTTGTTCTTCCCCGGAGCTCAGGCCGCGTAGGATAGGACCTCCTCCAAATTACCACCAACGTTTGGAGGCAGAAGCTGCAAAATATGTGTTTAAGGTCGGATGCGGTGCCGGTTTGGGAAAAGAGGGCGTCAAGGTAGAGGTTATCACGAAGAGACTGCAGACGCCGTACCAAGAGTGCTAGCCTACCTTGTTAGACACATTGTCCCGGCCAGAACTTGTACAACAGCTATGTAAGCCTTGGAATGTTTAGAGGGGCAGGCAGTTCCGAGTGGGCCAATCAGTACCACTCCAGACCTGGCAGGCCCCCTGCGAGTGCGCCCGCCCAGCGCGATCTGGCCTAACGATTGGTATCAGTGTTAGAGTGGCCTTTATTACGCCCGATGCAACAACCTCCCCCCAAAGACACGTACTGCCGATGCTACGACAATAAATCTTTGGCAGACTCTCTTCTGCACCTTCCATTGGCATACCGTCTATCAGTTCACACCATCATCTAATGCCCGCCCAGTATTCTGGCTGAAAGATCAACAGAAATCACATTGCGCCTCTGTGAAGAGGCCGCGGTTCCTCGAGTGTAGCGCCTCCTGGCCTCCGAGCCTCCTTCGAATTGTCCATTCCTGCCAACATGGTACGACTTCGAGAAATCCCTCGCACGGCAGCCTTGGCCTGGTCCTCCGGCCCGGCCAAACCGCTTCTTGTCACTGGCACTCGTGCTGGTGCCGTCGACGATAGCTTCTCCGACGAGGTCAAGCTCGAGCTGTGGGACCTGAACCTGGACGATCAGGCCCAGGGACTCGAGCTGCAGCCCATCGCTAGCATCGCCGCAGATTCAAAGTACGTCTTGCCCCAAGGCTCATTTGCCCGCAGCAACTGACATGGCAATGCCAGATTTCATGACCTGGCCTGGGGACCACCAGACGAGACGCACCCTCGAGGCATTATCGCTGGTGGACTTGAGAATGGGTCATTGCACCTGTGGGATGCCGAGAAGCTGATATCTGGAGCATCAGACGCCGAAATAGCACATACCTCGAAGCACAGCGGCGCGATCAAGTCCCTCCAATTCAATCCTTTGAAGCCCCAAATCCTAGCTACCGCAGGTGACAAGGGTGAGCTATGGATCCACGACGTCAACGACATAGAGAACCCGCTGCGTCTAGGCAACGCTGCGGCCCGGTCGGACGATATCGAGTGTGTGGCGTGGAACAGGAAGGTCTCGCATATTCTGGCAACAGGAGGCTCTGGAGGCTTCGTCACCGTGTGGGACTTGAAGACCAAGAAGGCCTCCCTGACGCTCAACAACAACCGCAAGCGAGTGAGCGCCATCGCATGGGATCCGCAGAACTCCACCAAGCTCTTGACGGCAACTCCTGACGACAGTGCGCCCGTCATTCTCCTCTGGGATCTGAGGAACTCCAACGCGCCTGAGCGGACGTTGCAGGGACACGAGCAGGGAGTACTGTCCCTGTCGTGGTGTGAACAAGACAGCGATCTGTTGATCTCCTCTGGCAAGGACAACCGAACCGTTATTTGGAACCCCCAGACCGGCGAGCGTTATGGCGAGTTTCCAGAAGTTACGAACTGGACCTTCTTGACCCGATTCAACCCTCATAATCCGTCGCTGTCGGCTACAGCCTCTTTCGACGGCAAGATCGCCATTCAAACACTGCAAAACACCAATGCTTCGACCGCGCAGACTGCTGCACAAAACAATCTCGACGGCGAGGATTTCTTTACCAGTGCGCAAACACAGCCTCAAGGGTCATCGTTCTCCCTTTCCAAGGCCCCAGTGTGGATGCAGAGACCAGTTGGCGCCTCTTTTGGGTTCGGCGGAAAAGTCGTCGTGTTCAGGAAGAACACCGTTGCGAGTGGTCACCCTCGCTCATCAAACATCTCCATCTCCCAGTTTTCCGTGGACTCCGAGGTTTCCACCCAGGCCGAGAAGTTTGAGACTGCGGTCCAGAGCGGGGACCTTAAACAAATCTGTCAGTCACACCTAGAGCAAGCCAAGACTGATGAAGAAAAGGCCGACTGGCTTGTCATGGACACACTCGTTGCAGAAGATCCTCGTCAGCAAGTCATAAGCCACCTCGGCTTTTCGAAAGACGAGGAAGTGACCAATGGCGACGAAGAGAAAGAGATGCCGGAGGGTGAGGAAACAGAAGCACCCAGAGAGAATGGGGTTAAGAAGACCTCGCACAAGAGAATGACAAGCATTTTCGATGGCGCTGATGGCGATGACTTCCTTTCGGGCTTGGCCGCCAACAAAGGCGCAAAGATGGAGGACCCATTCCATCTTCTTAGCGAAGGCAATACTGCCCTGGAGGATCAGGTCACCAAGGCTCTCATGCTCGGAAACTTCGCCAAAGCTGCGGACATCTGCCTCAAGGAGGACCGCATCGCAGATGCTTTTATCATCGCTAATTGTGGTGGAAAGGAGCTCGTGGACAAAGTGCAGGCAGCTTACCTTTCCAACAAGAAGGGTAGCCCTAGCTATCTCCGCCTCTTGAGCTCGGTAATTGCCGGCAACCTCTGGGATGTTGTTTACAATGCGGACCTGGCCAACTGGAAGGAGACCATGGCCACGTTGTGCACTTTTGCGCAGCCAAATGAGTTCCCAGACCTCTGCGAGGCGCTCGGCGACCGTGTTCTCGAGTCAGGCTCACGTAAGGATGCCTCTTTCTGCTACCTGGTTGGCTCGAAACTGGAGAAGGTTGTCTCCATCTGGATCGAGGAGCTCGCGGAGACTGAACAGGCCGAGATGAAGGAGCCTAGTGAAGACTCGACATTCTCAGTGCACGCCAGGTCTCTACAACTTTTCATTGAGAAGGTCACGATTTTCAGGCAGGTGACTAAGTTCCAGGACTCCGAGATTGGTCAATCCTCGGGCTGGAAGCTATCGGCGTTGTACGACAAGTATGTCGAGTACGCAGACATTGTTGCGGCCCACGGCCTCCTGCCTGTTGCTCAGAAGTATCTCGATCTCTTACCATCGGGCTATGCTGCAGCAGAGGTCGCCAGGAATCGCGTCAGGCTGGCGACTCAGAAGAGCAATGCCCAGCCAGCTGCTCGCCAACCAGCGACAGCGCCACGGACAGCTTCGCGGGCACAGCCTTCTCGGGCACAGCCTTCTCGGGCACAACCTGTCGGCTACCAGCCGCCGCAACCTGCCCCGGCTGGTACGAACCCGTATGCGCCACCCGCACCGGTCCAGAGTACAGCTACAAACCCGTACGCCCCTCCGGCACCAGTCCAGACGCCATCTGCGAACCCGTACGCTCCGCCTTCGACGATACCCGCTGCGAACCCTTACGCGCCACCTGGAGCCGCTCCAGTGGCCAGCCCATATGCCCCGTCTCCGTCCGCGACCTTTGGTCAACCTCAGCAAGGCTACGGGTCGTTCGGTCAGCCGCCAATTGCACCACCGCCAATGGCTGGTCCACCGAGAGCGGGAACCCCAGGGTCCAACCCGCCACTTCTTCGGGCGAAGGACGTGGGTGACTGGAACGATGTGCCGATGGTAACGAAAGTGCCTCCTCGGAAATCCACGCCCCGAACGGCTCCAATCACGTCGCCATTCCCTGGCCAGCAGGGTTCTGGGGTACCACCACCGCCTCAAAGTCCTTATGGAGCTCCACCCCGTGCCACGCCGACTCCTCCTCCTCCTCCACCAAAGGCGGGCCAGGCTGGACCGCCTCGGGTCACCTCGCCTCTAACGGGACCTCCTCAGGCGCGACCGCCGCCCACGGCCACGAATGCGTATGCTCCTCCACCAGGCGCAGCTGCGCCACGGACCGCGTCTCCATACAGCGCACCCCCGGCCGGGCCACCACAGTCAAGTCGATACGCTCCGGCACCAGCTGCCCAGCAGTTTTCTCAGCCGCCAGTTGCATCGATGCCTCCACCTGCTGCAGCGAGCCGACCGCCGCCAGCCAACCCCTATGCGGCGCCTCCTGCCGGGCCAGGCCAGTCTGCGCCGTCACCATATGCCCCAGCTGCCACACCCACAAACCAGCCGCCCGTAGCGCCGCCGCCATCATCTTTCGGCCCTCCGCCAACTGCCCAGTCAACCGCGACACCGCCGCCGCCGCCAAGGTCCGCCCCGTCGCCGGCTGCTGCTCCCCCCAAGGCCAGGCACCCGGCTGGAGACCGATCACACATCCCAGCCAACGCCCAAGGCATGGTTGATACCCTCAGCCGCGACATGCAAAGAGTCGCATCCAAGGCGCCGCAAAACTTCGCCCCTCAAGTGAAGGACACCCAGAAGCGGCTGAACCTGCTATTCGATCATCTAAACAACGAAGAGCTAGTCAAGCCGGACACGATCGCGCAGCTCGACCAGCTGGCCAACGCACTCGAGTCCAAGAACTATGCCGAGGCTCATCAAATCCAGGTGAACATTCACGAGAACAAGACGGAAGAGTGTGGTAATTGGATGGTAAGTCGACATACAAGGCATCCGCAGGATGACTAGGTCGTTGTGCTAACTACGTTGCAGGTCGGTATCAAGAGGTTGATCAGTATGAGCAAGGCCACTCCTTGAGAGAGAGAGAGAGAGAGAGAAAGCACCGATAACGCCTGGTTCATAAGTCTGGCCATAGTCAGGCAGCAAAAGTAGAATAGCCTAGATAAAATGGAAGAGATATTAGTATTTCGCCAGATAACACCGTAGTGGCCCTCTAGAATTCTTCCACTGGGCATGCCGAATCAAACGCATTCGTGGCTTCGAATCCTTCGACAATATCCAAATAGTAGATTCACTCATCTCAATGGACAATGCAACTGAGCCTTCAAGTTACTCGGTCCGAAGTGGTCGAGTTACTAGACGTTGGACTGAGCAAAGGCCAGCTGTGATAAGATAAGCTTTGTGATGTGCTCAGCTCCCAAAAGGTCCCAGCCAACGGTCACGTCAGTTGGTCCTAGCTCGCCCAAGCCTTGTCACTTAACACGCACACCAACACAGAACTGGTGGACCAGCATCACCACTCTCCTGAACAATGACCGAGACAGCAGGACTGAGCCCTGATGAGGCTGCGGCCGCTGCGCGAGCAGCTGAGCAGGCCCGCTTGCGGAAGGAGCGCCGCGAGGCAAAGATCAGGGCCGGCGGCAATGATCGCTTGAACAGGATCACCGGGCTGGGAGGAGGCATTCAAAGAGGTCCGTCTCTGCCAACCCTGTCGAAGCTCCTCAATCTTGGCTGACACGAACGACCGCAGACCCAATACCTAGCAATCCTCCACCCGCAGCGTCCACACCTGCGCTGGCTTCGGCAGCCAACCCGGAGGCTGGCGCAGAGCGACAGCACGGTGACCCCGACGAGGTCGACATATCTGAGCATTACTACGAACCACAGAAGACCAACCGGATTCCTTCGCCTTCTCCCGCCGCCCCTGGCGGCGGCCTGAACAGCATGTCGGAGGATCAGCTGCGGCAGATGATGCTCAGCTTCGACCGCCCCGCCACTCCCGGCGCCAACGGCAACGGGCCCGCCAGCCCTTTTGACCCGGCGGCCATGTTCGGCGGGGCAAATGGCGAGGAGGATCCCATGATGAAGATGCTGTCACAGATGCTCGGCGGGATGCCTCCCAACATGGGACAGGGCGGTGGTCCCGGCGGGCCCGGCAGCAACCCCTTCGCAGGCGGCAACCCCTTCGCGGGAGGCATGCAGACGCAGCAGCAGCAGACCGCGGCGGCTTTCGACCCCTACTCCGCCTTCTGGCGCGTGGTGCACTTCCTTCTCGCGGCCGGCCTGGGCTTGTACATCGCGCTGCTGGCCGACTTCACCGGTACCAAGATCGAGAGGGAGCGGGGCGCATTCGCCGCCAGCACCGGGCACGCTGACTACGACGACGGGCGCAAGTACTTCTTCTGGACCTTTGCCACCACCGAGGCGGTCCTGCTCACGAGCCGGCTCCTTCTGGACCAGGGGCGGGCGCCGCCCCCGGGGTTCTTGTGGACTATCTTGGGCCTCGTACCGGATGGGAGGCTTAAAGGGATGGTGACTACGGGGCTCAAGTACTCCCGGATTTTCACCACCCTCCGTTCGGATATACTAGCCTGCGTTTTTGTGCTCGGTGTGACTTGTTGGCTGAGGTCTTGAGCTGGAGATGACAGAGGTGTGAGTTGACCAGGGCCTAGTTAGCCCTCGCTACTGCAAAGAATGCCGAGGACGTAATTAAGACATTTCTTAGCCCTGGACATGTGTTGCCATTTTTACCTTTCCTTTACGGCGTGATTGGCACAAGATCAACCCTGCGGGCCCCCAACTTGTAACCGCAGCATCTCAAACCTCGAGGATTTTATCGGTATCAGCTGGGCTTTCCGTGCACTGTTTTGAATCTACATTAGCGGTGGTATTGAACCAATGCTAACCAATTGAGTGATTCGGTATTACTCCGCAGCTCAAGGTCGCATGGGAAGCGATCCGAGCCTACAACACAATCACTGTAACTTTGACTCTTCCCAATGCGGGCGTGTTTCTCAGAGCCAGGATCTTAACTCAAGCAAAGTGCCCAACTTTTGAGTCGCAAGGACAGGAACAGTAGCCCAATTTGTAAGATTCTTTGGCCTACCAACAACGCACCAGGGCTTACTTTGAAAAAAGACCAAGTTGCCTCTCATCAGTTGAGGATTACCAGGACCATGCCTGGCTCATATTCACGTTTTAAAAATTGCCCCACATGAGATTCTTACACGAATATATCAAGATATTCAAGTGTACGTGCTCTTAATTGCTGAAAATGGGCTTGTGCAGTTATTAGGATAGCTTGCTGTGATGCTGATGAACTTGGCCAAATTGCTCAAGTGTAGTATTGCCGGGGGGCGCTGCGCAGTAGATCGGCGCTGTCCAATGTCTCTGAATATTTGTTGTTACGCAATATTGACACAGTACGGGTCACATTTACAGCCTGGAAATCTGCAGTGTGCATGTAAACGGGGTTTGCGGAACACTATGAAGCCAAGGGTCTGAAGTGACGATATCGAGGCTCGACTATTTGGGACATCCCCCAGCAAGAACATATTCTCGGAGGTACCTAGGTAGATGGGCTCGCGCGGTCCTAACAGATACCTCAAAGTGTGATGCACACCGGTGAGTCCTACGAAAACGAGGGAAAAGTCTCGTGAAACCGAAGGAAGGAGGTAGTTTGCGATCATGCAGTGTTCGCGATCAAGCTGGTTCGCATCAGATCCAGCGGTAACTGTGACCACGTGGAATGCTCGCAGTGACAGTTCAAAGCTCCTCAATTAGCTTCTTGGGAGAATTATCTGGCGTGCTTCTGGCGTTGCACAATTGCACCCAGAGGACCCTTGCAACTTTTGGTCTCAGTGTCACACACCGGGGGAACCCTTGGACTCCACGATGGAGTGTGTAACTGGCGTACGCATAGCTACCGGTTTTACAGCAGACGTCTGTCCGTGAATCCGGTAACCACCTGCCTAGATGGGTCATTATTCTCATGGGTATGACAGCACTTTAATTGCACCGGCGGCGGCAGGAATGCATGCCAATATTCATGCATTGTGAACGGAAACGGACCATGAAGCTGTAATTGGCCTGGGTGTTCATGCTGTGCGCGGTTTCAAGTCACACCGCAGTGGGAAAAAGGTGTTATCAATGCAACGGCTTTCAAAGTTGCACTGCAATTACATGATGTCGTGCTCTTGTGCATGCATATGTGGTGAAGTGTATGTACATCCGCAAACTACGGATCGTCTTCACATTGGCCATCCTGCATCCCCGGAACATGTTCATATTTCGCACTGGGCGCCTGAATATCTTCGGAAGCTTGAACCTCCCGCAGCGGCAAAATAACACACGATGTGCGGTAACTGGGCATGCCGACTCTGACTGGAGTGCTGTCGGTCAGTCTATTCGCTGCACCTGCATAACGCCGATCGACACTTTTGAAGGTCTGCTGGAATAGAGACACCACCAACACAAGCTGGCTGTTTGTGCTCTATGGGTCAGTAATGAGGCTCTTTAAGGTCGGTGCAGCTACAGATCTAAAGCAGGCAGTCCCAGTGACGCGGTCAGTGAACTGAACTTGGAATCAAGCAAGTTGGATACTGCGTGATGATTCCAATATTTCAGCACCGCTCAAGTGTGTCTTAGGCTCGGCGGTATCTAGTTGTGACCTCCGTCTGATCTACTGTCCCTTCAACGCCGAAATATTCGCCATGTCTGCGCACTGGCGAAGTATGCAGCTTGTTACTGTCGTCTGCACAATCCCTGGTCTTGCAGAAGCAGCCGTATGCCTGCCGGACGAAGAGATCGTCGCCCTGACTTGACTTCATGAAGGGTACTCATCCATGGTCTGCCGCATCGCCTCCTCCGGGCTGTTCGCATACACCCTGCCTCCCCTCCCGTTGACGACATGCGTGATCTCGCTGCCGCTGGTCCCGTTCAGCCAGACGGTAGTCATGTGGTGCACCCTGGCCGTCTCAGGGACCTCGATCGCGTTCTCCACCTTGACCGGCGCGTCGCGGAAGTACGAGTACACGCCCAGGCCCCAGGCCTCATGGCTGCCTACCGAATCGGACACCTTGTACGACGCGTACCCGTTGCGAGTCCCCTGCTCGGATCTGTATGCCTCCTGGCGCGGCGGGTCGTACGGGATCTCGCTCTGGTAAAAGTACACGCGGCCCTGGTCCCCGTTCCACAGCGTCTGGTACTCCTCATGGTGCTCGTTGAAGAGCCCGTACGCAGTGACGCGATCCCCGTTGACGACCAGGCCGTTCCGGGTGGGGTTGACCATCCAGCCGGCGCACGTCGCCGGTCCGTGGTCGGCCCGCCAGAGCCACAGCTGGTCGCATACGACGTCGTGGCTGTTAATGACGATGCCAGCATCGTTCCTGCCGGGTTGGACACCGCCCGTGCGGATTGTGAGGTCGTACAGAAATGTTGGGTTGGAGGAGTGCCCGGCAGAGCTGCCCGAGTGTCCTACCTCTAGGAGACAGTGTGAGTTGATGGGTCCAGCGTCGATAATTAGACCTGCTATAGTGACACCGTCGACGTCATCCACAGAAATGGCTGGTTTTCCATTGACTGGTACCAGAGAGGGGAACCCGAGACCCAAGATTATAGTGTCCCGGCGGGTGACTCTCAAGGCATCGTCAAGATTGTAGACGCCTGGGGTGATCAATAGGTGCTTGCCTGAGCCAAGTGCCGCGTTGATGGCGGCAGCGTCGGCGCCAGGCTGGACCACGTAGAAAGCCTCGATGGGAAGTGATTCGCCCTGAGTTGCACCGCCCGTCCAGGTCGGGCCCCTGGCATCCCTCTGCAAAGCCGGTTTAAAGACGGCCAGCTTGTCCTGCTCATCGAGGTAGAGGTACGGCTTCTCGCGGATGATGGGCGTCTGTTCCACTGTCGTATATGGCTCCTTGGGCCAGTTCGCCTGGCTAGGAGCATTGTCGCAACCGACAAACACCATGTTCCACACGCCGTTGGCCCAGCTGCCCCACCTGCTGTTCCTCGACAGCCACTGCTGTTGAGACCCAGGGAGGACTTGTCCATCGACGACAGTGTCAGCCATGTATCCGCCGCTGGCCCAGCCGCCCGCACCTGTGGATGGGTCAACCTGGAACAGCCAGAGACCGTTGGCGCTCGTGATGTGCAGCCTCCGGAGGGGTGCCGCCTGCGACACAGCGATGGTGGTGGTCTTATTGGTCGCGTCGGACGCCTCGATGGCCAGGTTCTCAAAGGACCTCCAGAAGTTGCAAGTGGCATTGCGGTTGGGCATCCAGTAGGCCGGGACGTTGGCCCCACCCCGAACGAGAACGTCGTCTGGGTTCCGGCCCAGCCCACACACAGAAGTGTAGAAGCCGACGTCAAAGAGGACGTCGTACACGCCGGGCTTGAAGAGGAGGGCGTAGCGCTCAGCGCCAAACTCGTTGGCCTCCATGCGCTTGAAGATGTCTGTCGCTTGGGCCTGCACCGCGGACGCGGGCATGCTCTGGTCGAAGACGAAGACATTGGGGCCCAGGATGGTCGCGTTGGCGTTCATTGTCGCGGTGAGTTATGTCAAACGCTAAGGCATGAACCGCCCTGGATGAGCGCTCTGTTCCGAACCAGCTCAGTGGTAATGATGAGATGTCGTGCAACCGCCTGTGAAGTGTGTGTTCAGAGTGACGCAAGGAGCTCAAAGCTTGGGGCTTAGATCCCACCCGCATGCACATGCATCAATCGGCTGCCCCATCTTATTTTACTTGGATGCTGCGCCACCTTGAGTTCCAACTCTTTCCCCGGGAGCTTAATACAGATAGCTTGGGCAGTACGTCCAAACTGATGTGTATCTCTTGTATTTATTTATATACTGTGGTGTCGACACCCACGGTGCATGGTGCTTTTCGAGGTCAACTGCACTTGGACCTATCTGCAGCTCGAGGCTATCCCGTGCTGACATATAGTGGAGATACTCAGGTAGGCGTACAAATTTCTATTTTCTTGTCCATGTTTCACACGATCTAGGTCTAGTTGTTCATCGTTATTACAATGTTGTCCCCTGACTTGTCATTCTAAGCCGCAAGCACGGTCCTCAGCAGACCCCCAAGGACTCCTCTAACCCTCCTCTTGTTCTCCATCACACACGTAAACACCACCGCCGTGCTGGCGGCGAAGACCAACGTCTCCCTCCACTGCTTTTCGGCATCGTACTTGCGCGGCAGCATCGTCGCGACAGCCCTCGGCGCTACAAACAGTGCCAGTTCCCTGCGCCTGCTGGACGGCTCGAGCAGCACGCTCCAGCCGCACAGGAAACAACCCGCCCCGACGCATATCCCACTGTCGATCCTCTGCCGCGCTTTGATGTCCTTCCCCAGGATGTGCGGCCCCAGGCGCGTCCGGGACAAACACACACCGTAGTAGAACAGGGTAATAAACGATCCAAGGAATGCAGACGATCGCGACGCGGACAGGAAGGCGCGGGCAAAGTCACGCCTCAGAGTCCGGAAGGATCGAAGCCTCAGGAGCAGCACAGCCATCTGTAGCGGCAGGTACGTCTTCATGCTCCACAGCCAAGCCACGCGGAACCTGCTCAGGACGTGCAGCTCGCACGACGGTCCGTATCCCATGTGAACCATCTCACAAGGGAACGGGACGCTGACGGCAGGGTCGCCCCACCACAGGGGCCAGCGGAACTCTTCGCACATCTCCTGCAGGAGGGGAGCATGCCCTGTGTCCTCGCCGTAGCGCATGACGCCGTCCCTGACGTATTGGAGGGCGGTGACGAGGCGCCGGTCGACCGAGGCGGCGCTTGCAATCCACTTGTTGTAGGCGCGTGGGAGCGCGGCGGGATTGTAGAACCAGTTCCACATGATGAGGCTCGAAGAGGCGGCGAAGATCAGTGGGTCGGCCAGGTTGGAGGTGAAGTGGTCGATGGCTTTGGTCGTCCTGCTAGCAGAAGGGGAGCGGATGGTCCGTCGGCGGGACCAGATCTCGCCTATCAAAACATCTAGGGCACGAGTTGCGGCGAAGAGTGTGAGGTCTAGGGTGCGCCCGGCTTGGCGCCTCGGTCTCTGGTCTGGTCTGGGTGACCCCAGAGGGGTTGCAGCTGTGGTGAGTGTGGTGGTGGACGGGATGCTCTGTTTAGACTGGAGCAATCGCAGACTGAGCCACGCGGCGACAAACGAGGACAGCCATCTTGATAGCCTAGGTGCATCGAGTTTCAGTACGTAAGGACAGTGTTGGTGGGGTCGGCAACATGCCGACAGGTTTCTATTCTAGCTCACCTGGTTCTGGTTGTTTCTGCTGCGCCGTGCAAGATGCGAGCGATTGCTTTGCGAAGGACGGGCTGCCACGTGCATGGTTAGCAGGCGGCCAACGAGCGATCACCAACATCCTGGTCTGAGCAGGTCATACCTCCAGCAAGGTACTGCCGCCAACAAGAGCAGCGCAGAAAGTAGGAAACCGCTGCCATTCAAGCCCGGCCCGCACCGTCTTGCTTAGAGACTCGAGCAGCTGAGGCTCGGGCTTGTCTTCGACAGGGGCAGCCGCAGCCTTGTGCCGCCTTCGGGCGAGCTTCAGGGCGTGGTGCAAGACCAAGGCCAACAGCCTTGGACCAACGGAGAACGCATACCCAAGCAGGTACGCACGAAGGACAGGTCTGAACATGGGAGGGACGCCCTTGTCCCATCTGGCCGACCTGGTTCCCAGCCTGATTGAGACGGAACCATGGTGTGGCGGCTGTTGTGAAGACATTGACAGAGGGCAAGGGCAAAAGTCACAGAAGGTTTGAAAGAGTGTTGGGCGAGCGAGGTTCAGTGGGACGTGACATGTGATTGTGACGCGTGAGATGCCAGGTTACGTGTTGCACCTGTTGGGGCCCCTGCGCCATCATCAGCTACCCGAAGGTTCGGATCCGAGGAATACTGGATACAGTGAGGAATCCCGAGGTGGTAGCAGATCTGTGTCTTAGGTGACGATGATTCACTTGAAGAACATCCAAGACGCATAGCGATGCAGGGTCATTTTCCTCAGCCGGTGGTAGCCCGTTGGCTCGCTGAGCCTCTCCGTGTGCATGTCACCGGCCAGCGACACATGCCAGCAGTGTCGAGACCCCCAGACGCATGTTGAAGGCATCGCAGGTGGTCACAGACAGGGCGGCCGTCACTATTGGGCTCGCAGATGTACAGGAGAACGGTATGTGCTCCGACAGGATCCAATTGCGGAATGCGTGTGCAACATCGATCGCGTCGCCGGCCGGAAGGACACTGCGCGGCAGACGTGGCGACCAGGGCGGGAAGAAGGATGAGGGGTTGTAGGAATATTGAGCAGGATATAGGTTACAGTCGATGACGGATGCTAAGACTTTGACGGACGGGACGGGTAAACACACGAAAAGGGTTGAGAAGGACGTACGTCGGGCGGCAACGCGTGAGTGTGGCCGTGGCGGTGGCCGTGGCTGCTATTGTGGAATGATCGGACGGCCAGGCGAGGCCAAAGTCTAAAGGGTCAAAGGGACTCGATACTCACCAAGGTCGACAGGGCCGGTGTGCATCTGACACGGGCGAGAGTCAAGGGGAGGGGGGGGGAGTTGACGCCGTTGTTCTCGCAAAGATGCGGCCAGAAAGGGAACCAGTAGGACAGGACAGAATGCAACGTCGGGACGTTGAAACGGAGGACAAGGGGGGGGCTCTGGACGAAGCACAGCACCCGGCAAGCATCGAAACATCAGCACCGCGCATGCAGCCTGCACACTGCAGTCTGCCGGTGGTCTGCAGACTGCAGCAGATGCGGCGGTTCCCGAATTGCCGCTTCTTCTTTCCTCCCCTTGCCCTTGGGTCCTGCTCTTCATCTCTTGTCGCCCTGCCCACCTGGCCGCCTGGCCGCCTGGCCGCCTGGGCCCTCGTCCCTCCTCTCCTCCGTCATATTACAGTTACAGCACATAGGGTGTCAACATGGGCCCCAAACCTTGCCACGTTCGTCGGATTGGCCATCCATGCCATCCCAAGAACACAATAGTTCGATGCGCCTGCTCATCCGTAGATCTGCAAACAACCAAAGAGGGGGCTAGCAGTCCGCAAGCGCTTGGCGTCCAAGTTGCTAGGTCCCTGTCATGTTTTACCGCTGCAGTAGGCCCGGGGCGCATCAAACAACCCAGCTCCAGAAGCTCATCTCGTCCCTCACCATCTCTCATGGGATTTCCCAATGCAGCCAACCATGCGGGCTCGGGACAGCAGCCGGGGACTTTGTCTTGAGCCTGGTGCCTCGGGAGGAGAAGGGCGACGGTCGGTGTTTTCTTTTCTTGTTGTGCGTCCCAGGCGTTCCTTAGCAGTGCTTAGCAGCGGCAGCCAGGGTTGTGATGAGAGGCGATGTAGAGCAGAGCGGCGCGATGCGATACACGAGGGATTTGTCAAGTTGCGGCGCCGAGGTGTG
The DNA here is from genome assembly GCA_021399435.1 of Diaporthe sp. PMI_573. Taxonomy (NCBI): domain Eukaryota; kingdom Fungi; phylum Ascomycota; class Sordariomycetes; order Diaporthales; family Diaporthaceae; genus Diaporthe; species Diaporthe sp. PMI_573. The sequence goes on along the minus strand of JAJTUP010000015.1, from coordinate 572,010 downwards.
ACTGTGACTGACTGGCTGGGCCGAAATGCCCCCCCTGCCATGGTCGGTCGAGTCGACATTCAAGAGCCATCAATTGACTGACGGGCCTTGGCCTTGCCTGCCCCCATTGTCAGACATGCAGAACCAGCCAGCCCGACGGTCCACCTCCCGCTCCCAGTTAGTGCCCGCGGCCAAAGGAATGAACCAAGAGCGTGCAGTGCGGTGTGGTGCAGCGCAGCGCAGTAGTGTACGGTGCGGGACTAGGCGGCTTTGGACTGAGTGAGTGACTGTCTGAGTGACTGACTGACTGAGGGTGCTTGACATGTGAAAGATGACGAGGACGTCATGCGGGATTGGTGCATGGCGCATGGCGGCAGCGCGCACCTGGTATAGCCGCATATATGCTCATAGTGAGGAAGGCACTGGCACATGACCCCGGTCCTGCCACAGTCGGGCCCGCCTGCCAGGCCCCTGGCTGCCCCGGGGTTCCAAGGTTTGGTTGGTGCATGCAGCTTTCGAGTCAGGCGGGGGACACTTCCCGCCGCAGTCTAGGCACCCCATGCGTAGGTACCTGGCCCTTGGTCAAATGTCGACTACCGCTCCTGCTTCTGCTTCTGGCACAAGCACTGGTGTTGGTGCGGGTGCTAAAGGTTGACTGCGCCTGCGCCAGTCTCGCTCTCCAGTCACTCTCCTGCTTGTTAGTCTGGACGACTTCGATTCCCAGACCAAGTCCTACTTGTCTCTTTCCTTAGCAATCTTGTCACAGCGTCCTCGACCTTCCCAACGTTCTCGGGGTCCCTTTTTTTTGCCCAACGCCCCTGCCGTACCTGCCCATGGACAATGCAGGCAGGCACCCCTCGCCGTCTTGATATGCCCGCTTCCTCAAGACGCACATAAAGGCCAACACCACCGCCACAGTCACCACCCCCACCACAGGGAGAGACAGGCCCTGGACCAAGCTGCTTCGATTAGCAACAGCCAGAGGAGCAGCAGGAGGAGCGGCCGCGATCTTCTCGGGGAACGTCCAGCCCACGCCTGGTGTGTCAAGGAAGCGCTTCCGTGTCACTCGGCCGAACAAAACCCACCCGGGCGAGCTCCATTTCTGCGCGTCGCCGCACTTTGTACGAGGGCGACGGCACTGTGCAACACCTCCATCCTGAACGGCACTTTCCAGTCATAGCATACTAGTATACAGCGCTGCATTGTTGCGACCCAGACCGGTCTTCCCTCTTGGCACTTATCGCACCCAACGATCCCAACACCGCACCCTCGCAACCCTCCTCGGGAACCGTTGTGCCCAGGCGAGTCTATCTGTGTCCGCCTTGAAACCCACGCCCTTGGACTTCCTGTCATGCCACACGCCTTGGACGCTTGACAGCACCTTGCAACAGCTCCAGCCACCCGGCTCGAAGTTTCTGCCCTGGTTGAGACTGTGACAGACCGGGCTTGGAACGTCCGCCACAGATCCCTTCCGACTGTCCATCAGACCACAGGTGTTGTTGGCCTGGTCGAAAAACGCACTCATGCTAGCCGTTCAGCGTCCCAGGATGGGTTCGTCGCAGCCGAATAACGGCAGCAGACTGCCATTTGGTTGTATGCATACCTCAGACCCGCGGGATAGTCTTCTTTCGGTGCAACCGTCCTGCTAACACCACGACAGACTTGTCCGAGGACCTGAACTCAGACCCGTCCATCTTCGATTTCCTACCAGACCCGCCGCCCGATCCTGCGCCCGGCAATCCTATCCTCACCACGGCGGAAGAGAATGGCCTGGCGAACATATTGGCCGGGATCGTGTCGAATGGCTATGGCGAGCAGAACTTTGGCGAAGGAGTTATTGGAGACGAGTGGATGATGCCTCCGAATCTGATGGGCACCGCCACGTCGTTCGGCCTCCATCCTCAACTAAACATGCCAGACCATCTCCTCAGCGACGCCTTCTATCAGGAAAGCACCCACCAGACATTCGCGACGAATAGTTCCATGCTCGCGTCCGCCCCACCCGCAACAACGACGCCAAATGGCTACGCAGCTCCCGGTCCTTCACAAGCGACCTCCTCATCGCCCGTAACAGGCGCAACCCCAAACGCCTACACAACGACTGGCCCTCCACTCACCAATGCGTCCCCCGTACACCGCCATCCGATCGATCAGCCACAACGATCAGAGGACGTCCTGGCGGCAGCAAACGTGCTGCATAGCGGATCTCATGGTCGGTCGCACAGTGTTCAACACGAGACTATGTTTTCAACTGCTCAACAAAGGACGAGTACCATGGGGCCCCCAGTCGGCCATTTGAGACACCAGCAATGGAGCGAATTCAAGCAAGAAGGGCGGCGCATGTCACAGTCTACCCACGCAGCTGAGCAAGAAGCGGCCTTTTCCAGCTGGATCTATGGCGCCGAGGCCCAGCCGAGCCAGAGGAATGATCCACCAAGGCCCCCGGTGGACCTGCAATACGGCACGGATCAGAGCTTCAACAACAACCAGCCGTTTGTACCGTCAAGCGAGAAGGACAGCTCAGAAGCAATACAAAAAGAACACATGCGATACTTCAGCGCCATAGAACTGTCAAAGAGTGCAAATACGACCCGGCCGACCAGTCCGGTCATGAATACCGGGGGGCTCCCCTTCAATCTGAAGACCCGTGCACCACCACCGATCAAGATCGAGGCGAATGGTGACGGTGGGAAAAAATGGCGCAAGGGCAAGCGTGAAGAGGAAGAAGATGACGAGGAGCCACAGTCCGCGGTTTCAAAGACTTCGGCACGCAAACGGAAACAGAAGGGCGATCCTGCCCACTCTCCTGGTGGTGTTGCTGAGGTCGCAGGGCCCGGCAAGCGGAGGAAATCGTCCGCTGCAGCCAAGAGGGAAAACTTGACCGAGGATCAGAAACGCGAGAACCACATTAACAGCGAAAAGAAGCGAAGGAAGGTCATCCAGACCGGGTTTGAGAACCTGGCGGTCATGGTCCCTGCTATCAAAGGTGGCAATCCTAGCAAGAGCGCCATGCTCGAGGCCGCCGTCGCGTGGCTGGAGGAGCTGTTGGACGGCAACGAAACCCTCAAGGGGCAGCTGTCCCAACTCTAGTCGCGTTAACGGTTTTGAACCACAAAAAGTCATGTTCTGTAAATTTATTGCATTACTTCTGGGCAAGCGGCGGAGGCGGCCGATGGAAGTCGCATCGGCATTGGAATGCCCGGGCTTGAGGTTTGTAGCACGAGGTCTAGTGGGCATACACCTCGTTCGCGTACTCCCTTGCGTACCTATCTTTGCTTGATTTATGGCGTTTCATGGGCCTCAGGAGTACAGGGATGCTCGGGGTATTCAGATTGGGCAGGGAGTCCTTCTATTAGGCGGCAGGGATGACTATAGGGGTTTTCCCTCGATTGATATCCACATGTTGGCTGGGTGGCCTCGGATTGACGGAATGGCTGGCGGTCGAATGACCGTGACCGGCCAGCCGAGTGTTTATAATGACGACTGGATTGTCGGAAGATGCTTCTACGAATCAAGCGAGGATCACTCGATCCATGCCCAGGTTTCTTCTCTGGCGTTTCTCGTGCAACGTGCTGATACTTGGGGGTTTCTCCCGTACTGTGACAATTGGTTTTCGTGATGTGATCTGGTCATCACCACCATGTGTGGTGGGTGACTGACTAAGATGCAGACACTGCTTGCTTATACTGGCCGACTCCTATAAACAAATGCGAGATTGCTCGGCAAGGACACAGGCAGCGCGTTTTGACCAGTCAGAATATTGTATCCATCTCCTTCACCACTCGCTCGACGTTCTCCTACGAATGCTCGAAATGTCTTTTTTTTTTTTTCCTTCCTGGATCGCGGAAGCCGCCGGCATGGACGTCACACCAATAGGTTCAGACAAGGTACTCGGCAACTCGCTGAGACTCGAGAAAGTTGAGAAAGACGAGAAATAGAGGAGAAGGTGAAAGGGACTCTTGCACATGGATTATGCCCGAAGCAAGCAGCAACAGTTACAGCATACCCGCACCGCAAACAGCAAGCGGACGAACGACTGTGAGAACAGCCGTTACTGCGTGTGTCCCGGTTATTCACAGGATAAGGTGTAATCAAAAAAATATGGAGCCGAGTCACACGCCTGAGAGGACAAGCAGTATAAGCCGCGAGTCACTAGATGTGTGGAGGCGGTGGTGGGCGCTGCGCCTGCTATGACATACAGACACCGCCCCGACAGCGGTGACACGACAAGCCTCCAGGATGCTCAATTTGAGCGGGGGGTGGACGTACATGCATAAGGGATCATTGACTGTTGAATATTTCGTAATGCTCCCCGTCTTGGTGTCCCGAGATTCCTGAAATGAGTATTAATCAAAAGCTCACAACGCCACTTCCCACGCGTCGTTTTGCGCAGTACATAGGAGCCGTCGACCGGATCTTATCAAGGCAATCTTACTACGTCAGATGTCATCGAGTGCGATGCTCCCTCAAGTATATAGCGTTATGTGTTGGGCCCCAAGTATACATACTCTCGTAGCGAGCATTAGGAGATTGGGACCGCGCGCTCAGTTCCATAGGAGATGAGTATTTCCCTTACTCATTCTCCAACAGCGGGCCCGAGAGACAGGGAACGGCAGAAGCCAGATTCGGAGGTTATTCTTGATGAGCTGAGTGAGGCACCCATAGATATAGGCACGTGGAAGTAATTACCTCCTGCTCATTCATCCTAGATGTTGACACATAATTTCGTCAAGCATATGTTCCTTGAGTTTTACCCAAGGCTGACGTGCTGGGTGGTGGGGCACATTTCTTTGGCAGACAACTCCGCTCGGAACAAGACGATACTTGTGTACATATGAGACCAGCCTTCTCTTGTATGGATGAGATGTTATTCATTGTTTTATGCGTACCCTACATACACCATCCTTCGTCTATCCTTATCGGGTCTCTCTTTATTACGTGAGTCTCTGGGAACGCCACTGTGCAGCCAAGTATGGTCAAGGAAAGCATCATCACGGCATTGTGAAAATATGCACACCCTGCAAGGTTCTGAAAAAAAAAAACACTATGCTTCATTATCAATACTTCATACAATTACTTGTTACTTTTTCATCACTAACCATTGGATGAGGGGCCCTCTTGTTTTCCTTAACCCAATATCACCAACCAAAATGACCCCAACCACGAGAAAGCACAGATGCCAATGCTGTCCCTAGAGGAAAAAATAAAGCAGACCGCGAGCAATGTGTACTTATACTTCTGTCTCAACATCAGGCTTCCGCCCACTGAGGGATCCGACCTTGGTGATCCGACGGACGGCAAAGGTAGCCTCGTTCTTGGCAAATTGAACATTGCGCATGGGTCTCCTGTATATGCAGTCAGCGCCGGGATGAAAAATCTCAAATTTCGCAGCAGAAAGATAGGTCGACTCTTACCATTGCATCAAGCCCCTGTGCTGACGATGCAAGTCCCTGCTCCGCGTTCTGTAGTCCTTGATCGCCTTGATCGGGCTCTTGCTGCTGGAGGACTTTCCACCGCTGCTCTTGGTCGTCTGATGCGACAGCTGGCTGCCGTGCCCGCTGTCTACCGACTGGCGCGCTCCCGTGCTAGACTGATCGTCGTTGGCGTCCCCGCCGCTATAGATGGAAGGATCGGTCGTCGCATCGGCGATGCCCAGGTCGGGGTTGCTCGAGTCCTCGTCTTCATACTCATACTCGTCGGAGTCTGTGCCCTCATCGCCGCCGCGGCTCTTGCCCATCGTCTCCACGGGGTCTTTCCCGAAGGCTCCGCTCCAGTCGGTACCGTCCTTGGCGAGCCACTTCTCTTTGTCCTTCTCATCCGCCTGGGCGAGCACGTCTCGCCCCTGCGTGAGGCTGGCATCATGCAGTTTCTGAATGCTCGGTGGTACCTCTGCGACGACGAGCTCCTTCCTCACGCCCTCGGCGTAGCACGCTTCCCAGCTCTCGATTGTCTCGCGAGAGTTGTTGTCGCTCACGAACTTGAGGTGGTCGCGGTCAGTGCCCGGCTTAAACCTGCCCCGGAATCTGAGTCGTCCAATCTCCTCGATATTTAGATTGGGAACGTCCCGGTAGTTGGCCTCAGTGATGTAGTTCTGGCTCAGACGTGTGCCGTTGTTGCATTGCCAGATAGGGATATCAAAGTCCTTCTCTTCGAGATCGATGAGGTCCTGCAACCATACAGAAGCATAAGTGTCAGTGTGCCGTTTCCCAGCGGGATGGAATTCGAAGAAGACCGGCGAGCGGTAGCGATACCGCACGGGAAGTCGAATGTGGCCTTCCACGTTGGTTGTAGTTCCATCGCCGTTCCTCCTGGGCTGAGACTCCGTGATATCCCACGCGAGGTTGCCGTCTTCGGCCTTGGTGCACTTCTCGCTCTTTATCGTGGCGGAACTTCCTCCAGTACGGAGCTTCAGCTTTGTGCGAGCGTTCCCGTCATAATTGACTGCCGTGATTGTGTCTGAGAGGAATTCGAAGGTTCCAATCTCGCCAAAGCCGAGCTGCTGGGGTGGCAGCCTCAGGTCGACGGAGCGGAAAAGGAGCGAGACGCGGACACGTCCGAAGCCGATACCGCCGTCGAGAGGATACCATCTTGTGCTTTGACTGCTGGTCAGAAGGATGTCGGACAGTTTCAGGGGCACAACTCCGATGATTGGATCGTGCTGTCGGTTGCGCGAGTCCCGAACGGTGACAGTAATAATGGCAGCTCTCCAGTCTCGGATGAACCGCTCTGTCCCAGCTTCGAAGATAGGTTTCGAGGACACCACCTTGGTTCGGGTTTTGTATGCGAGTTCATCGTTGATGAGGATCGTGCAATAGGAGCTCGGTAGTTTCTTGCCCGTCTCCTCCTTGATATCTCCGGCTTCGGGCCTGGCAGGCTCGAATTCACGCCCCTTCCTCTTGCCCTGTGAGCCCTTGACGTTCTCAAGTTCAAGATTGACAATTTGATGAACCACGATGCTGACGATTCCACTTGGCCAAAGAGGGTCAGGCGGTGTGTGAACCACAGCGTCTTCATTCGCGGTGTCCAGGGATCCAACGTCCTGCTGCAGCTCCTTCTTATCCTGTAGCTCCTTGGGGAGATTGGGATCCTTGCCGTCAGTCCGAAGAGCCTTGCGGTACTGAGTTTTGCCAAAGAAGCCGACTTCCCAGGACAGGGTGCCCGGCATGGTGCTTTCCGCTTTGGTGCCTCTCAGGGTCGACTTTTGAGGGAACATCCTGCCTGGATGCTGGATGAGCTTCTGGATACTCAGCTCGACCTTCCCCACGACATCGTCCGCCGACGACCGATCACTGTCCCAGAGCTCCAGCGAAAGCTGCTCGTCTGCCTTGATGATATCAGGGGTGACGAGGAGAGCGGCGCACTCGGAAAAGATCGGGTCGAGGTTATCCTGGATAACACGCGTGCAGTACTGGGGCTTGCCAAACTTGGAGAAGGACAAACACACGTAAGGGTCTGACCCGCCACCTTGGCTCCCTCTGCGGTCCTGCTTCGAGAGGCCAGTCGCCTTGTGGATGCGGATGAAGAGGACGCCGAGCGCCTGGGTCTCCTTCGTGATATCGTCACCCGATAGCATCTTGCCGATATCAAGTGTTAGTGACTTGGGGGCAACATACATGCCAGCAGCAGTTGCGATTGCCCAGTTTACAAAGTTGGAGATAAGAGGAAGGTTGAGCACATTGGCACCCTTCTCGATGAGTGGTATGCAGCTGGCCTCCACTCTCGGCAGGCCCATGAGGGTGACGCTAAGTGTCTTGATGAACGGTGGGTTAGGGGCAAGAGCCACGCGGAGACGGGCGGTGCAGACCAAACCATTCAGTTCGACCCAGATGGGGAACGGGACTCCAAAGAGACCTTTCATACCCAGATAGAAGACGAGTTGCATGCCCATGTTCTTGGCCTTTGAAGACACGTCCGCCCCGGACGGTAGTGAGTGATAGGCAATGGTTGCCTCGAGATTGTAGAAGTCACCACCCTCTTCATCAGCTGCTAGTTCCTGGGGGTCTTTGGTCTTTTCGTCCTGTTTTCGGATCTCATCTTTCAGGTCCTGCACGTGGCTATCGGGGAGGGCACGCAAGCTCAGGACTCTGATGGGGTTGCTTCCTTGGGAGATGTCGTTGACTTTGACATTTTCAATGACACCAGGCACACTTGCTTGCATCACATCTTCCAGGGTATCCGCAACAGCGGCAAACATGTCCGGGTTAATCAACCCCCAGATCAAGCCGATGGCGGTGTTCATCCATTCGACCGACTCAGGGATGAGGTTGACAACGGCGGTCTCGCCGCGCTGCTGCTCGCTGGACCACTCGGTATCTCGGCCCTGGCGAATCAGATCCTTGACCCAGAGGAAGACACCCGAGGCCACACAGAACCCCAGGGGGATTAAGCCCCAGAGCGAGCCACCCAAGATCTTTCCAATAAAGGTGATGGAAAAGAAGATGCCGGCGCAGAGAATGTTTGCCCTGGCTTCGAGGGCCGCGTACATGGGCTCGTAGCTGACGGACGGGGTCGGGTGGAAGAGCACGTTGGTTTTCTCGCCGTGGATGGGCACATCACTTGTCGTCCCTGGCTCCACCGGGTCGGGCGGCGCTGTGACGTCCTGGTTGCGCCGGTACTCCTCGCCAGATTGGGTAGGTTCTGTCTTAACCGTGGTCTCCTTGCCGAGATTGGCGTTTGGTACGAAGAGCTGGGCAGAACATGAGCCAGGGTCCTCACTCGACGTGGGGTGGTTTCGAAGGAACGGCATGTGACTTACGTGAGGGTCGTGAACTGCCTCGACCATTTCAGGGCCGATGTCATCGATCTCGACATCCTTGCCGGTGACCGGATCGCGGACTGTCCTGCGATTGTTTCCCTTTGGCTTTTCGTTGTGGTGAGCTTTGACCTCGCCGTCGCCGGTACTGTGCTGGTCCTGTTGGGCGTCGATCTTGGCGTCCCGCTCCTTCTTGTCCTTGTCCAAGCCTTCCATGAACTGCTTGATGTTGGGGATCCTGTTGGTGCCAGAATAGTGACCCGCCGGGGCCTTGTGCTCTTGCTGCTCCATGTTGCGTGTATCTGCAACTGTGTAACTGGGACAAGTTGGGAATTTGTGAAAGGAAGGAACGCGAGGGATATACAAGGTCAAGAATGACGACCACGGGTGACGTTGACGGGTGCTCAATGTCACGACCACGGGACCGATCTCAGAGGGGGAGGGGGAGAGGCCCACGACCAGACCGTGACCAACAGATGGACGCAGCAAAACAAAGTCGGGGAAGATTATGAGAAGCGGCCCACGAACAAGTACGAAGAGCGGGTGTCCGTAGCAACTCACCGGGATTGAGGATCAAAGATCAGGACCGGATGTAGTGCATGAGGTTGATGTGCGCCATTGGGTCATTGATTCTCATTGACTGAGATCGGCAGCCCCCCGTTCTCGATTGGGCCCGTTTGACCTGATTCCAAGCTGGAGAAGCTGGCACAGCTCTCTCGTCGCAGTGCAGCAGCAGCAGCTAAAGGGCGGCTCCTTGGTTTGGCGGGATATGACGTCTTGTCTCATCCTCAGGCGGGCGGGAAGCTACGCCACTCACCTCATAGCACCCGCTCCCACTCGGCAGTCTGTTAGTCTGGTCTGCCGACGAAAAATATCCCGAGGACTTGGATGCTCTCGCAGGGATCGCAGCAACCCGCATCTCTTACGGGATGACCTTTCTCTGGGATGATCTAGCCTGGCTGCCTGGGATATCCTTTACCAGGATAGATGCTGGATGTTGACAAGAATGGATTTGTAGATGGAAATCTTACAAGGCACATCTTTTTCTGCCCTTCGACAGCATCGCCAAGAGGTCTTGACAAGAACTCAAGAGGCGGTGGTCTGGACGAGGGTTGAGAGCAAGGCTCCACCTCCGCAACCCTTGGATGGATCCGAGCGGCTGATGTCACCCCTGCCTGCCTCCCGAACACGTACCGAGGATCGTCATTTACATGGTACCCTAAAGCTTGGAAGACTCGTGGCAACTGCCGAGCAGCTCCTCGAGGACGCACACCAGAGACCGTAACAACAACGACAACACTACACCATCGAGCCAATTGACACACCCAGTCCTCCCGCCGTTCCGTACCCAGCGCCCCTGTCGCCCCTGTCGCCCCTGTCGCCCCTCTTACCCGCGGCTCATGTCCACGAAGTTCAGCCTGCCAGCCCTCGTCAAAGACACCCGCACCCGCACAAAGAAGTTCAGCAACAAACGCGGTGCTGAAGGCGGTCTCCTGCCAGGCGCATACGGCAGCTATGGCGTCTACAGCCCTTCATCGGCGGCGCCCAGCTTATGGAGCCCTTATGCCCGACCGCCTAGGCGCTCCAAGAAGCTTGTCCTCCTCTGGCTGTTCACCTTCTTGACCATTGGACTTTTCACCTGGTATATTTCAACACGGCGAGGCGCCATGACGGTGACTTACGCCGAGGTCTTGACCGAGCCGCCGCCCAAGGACATTGTGGTGGACGAATAGGGCACATCCAGGCACGGCACAGACGCAACCGATACCTGTGTTCGCAAGCGCTTTGCCCCGCCCATGGAGCTGTTCGGGCTACAAGAGAGGCTCAGCGTTGCGTGAGGGGTGGGCGGAGAGGACAACGTGTTGCCAGCAGACGATATGCTCCGGAGTCATAGAGTCTCAACAGGCTGGCATGTCGACATTGCGCAAGCCTGGAGCCAATTTGTGAGCCAGGGCATGCGGGCAAGGGGCAGACGTAACATTTGAGCACGGTCGCAAGATGTGAGCGACCCGACGGCGAATCTCTGCGATTCTCACCGCTACTCAGAAGCCGGAGGAAAGTGAGGGATTCGAAAAGTATCATACTGCGCTTGAAAACAATCCATGGCATGGGATTCGCCGTCTATTGCCGGTGCGCCTGACCCTACCAACCCAGGTAGAGTAGCACTGAACGCGTACGCCGACCCGCCGAGTATATGCGTGGCCCGGACCTTCAAAGTCACACAAGGACGCGTGTTGTATAAATAATTGCAAATCACTCCAGGAGGCCAATCAACTTTCTACATGCTTCAACCACCTCCCAGTGCTACTATTCGGATTGTGGGCTGCATTACGAGGCCATGTTGAATTGGGTTTCGCTCATGCCTGCGCTTTGGCTTTAGGATCAACCCGCCTTGGCATGAGATGCGATGAACCACCACCACATAATACTATTCTACCAAGACGAAGTCGTCATTTATAAATATAGAGTTGAGTGATCCAACCGAAGACTACGTTCGATCGTTCAGTAGGCTTCCAGACATTCTTTACCTTCATTCATTCGTTTGTCCGATTCCGGTCCTCATAACCATGTCGCTCTCTTCAGTCCGCTCCGGCTTCTTTTGCCTTCTCGCGCTTTGTTTTGCGGTTGAGTCCTCCCCAGTGACCCCAAGACAGACGAACGCATCCTGTACGACGCTCAACCAGCGGAAATCATGGTAGGAAACATGCCCTCTTTATAATCGCCGCATCCAGGGCACAGCCTCACACTTTGGCACCCGCAGGACCTCACTCACAGGTGACGAGAAAAAGGCCTACATCGACGCGGAGCTCTGCCTGCAGTCCTCAGCGCCCAGAAGTGGCATCGAGAACGCCCAGACGCGCTGGGACGAGCTGCAGTACATTCACATAGCGCAGACCAACATGGTCCACGACGTCGGCGCCTTCCTACCCTGGCACAGGCTGTATATGCGCGTCCACGAGCTGCTCCTGCAGTCCGAGTGCGGCTACACTGGCGCCCAGCCCTACTGGGACGAGCAGGCCGACTACGCTGCCATCGTGGCCGGGTCAATCGGCCTGGGAGACTCGGCCGTCTTCGACCCGGACACGGGCTTCGGTGGCAACGGGACCGAGATCGATGACAGCGGCGACGCCTGTGTTGCCGACGGCCCGTTCTCGAACCTCACGCTGCATATCAACCAGACCGGCTTTGCGACCGATTATTGCCTAAGCCGGGATCTGAGCCAGAGTAGTTTCCTCAACCAGGCTAACACGTCCAACCTCGATGCGTGTTTCGCGAGTGCGAATTACTCAGAGGCATGGACGTGCTACAAGGCGAAACCTCATGGAGCCGGCCACGCAGGTGTCGGTGGTGTTGTGAGTGCTTGGTCTTCTATCACCATTCTAATGCAGGTTCCTAATGCAGCTGTGCTGTGAGATTTTACTGACTTGGGTCTTTTATTAGATGTTAGATGTGACGCTCAGCCCGGGCGATCCTCTTTTCTACCTTCACCACACATATCTGGACTACGTCTGGTGGCAGTGGCAAGCTGTAGACCTTTCCACCCGCCTCGCCGATATGACCGGGCGCAATGTTCCATTGATCGACTACCTGCTCGTTGATGAGGACTACATCTTTCCCATCTCCGTGCTCTTGGAAAACAATGGTGACCCGGGGAACGTCACCACTCTGGACCACAACCTGTGGATGGCAGGCCTGGTCCCTAATGTCACTATTGCTGAGGTCATGGACATCCGCGGTGACTTGATCTGTGCTGAGTACGTTTAGGCTAGGACTTGCGATGAATTCATGGGAGATATGGTATACTCACAGTATTTTCTCTTTACCGGCGAGGTAGATTAATACTTAATCATATTTAATCGGATCATGCTATCGGTTTAGGTTCGGCGGCATTGACTTTGCTCTGAAATTTGTTTTCCACGGCCATATTATGAAATCTCTTGGCACGTTCAGGAGTCAGCTAAAGCAGACCAAGCTTGTCAGAACTCTGGGTAGGGATGACGTTCGGCTTGGCCTGTTCGTATCTTAGCCATTTTTTTTTTCTTTTCTACAATGTCATCAGCACCTGAAAGACTTGTGGACAAAGAGACGCCACAGCTGAACATTGCTTGAGTAGGTTTGTCTTTGAGAACATCGCACCGCTGGGGGTATTTCTGCTAGTGCCGACACAATACTGATTGTCCGGCTGAGAACGTTGGACTTTAGGAACAATCGGAGATCATGATTATTTCTTCAAAGGATCAAGAGGCGGAACTTGACAAAAATAGTATTATACACGACCCCTAAGTCCTACATAAAAAGAGCAGTCATCTTCAATCACAGCTTTTCTCTTGCATCCTCATCACAGCCAGTGGCTCAGGACCCAAAACCTTATCTTTACGACCTACAAAGCCGTTCTTGCACGCTCCACTCGTCTATCCAAACCCAATAGCCAAAGGTGAGGAGCAGCAAGCAGTAGAGAAGAAAGATGGCTAACCTCACCGAGCAGCCGACTGTCAAGTATTTAGACGAGGTCGTTCTTGCCCGCCCCCAAGGCGTGTATACCGGCGATAACCAGCGCAAGCACAAGCGCAGTACGAGCTGCGAAATGATGAACAGCGGGCCTGTTTGCGAGTACGACGTAAAGAAGCACCGACGTGCACTATCGCTACAGCCGTACATCCGCGACGGGAGCGTCAGCACGGAGGTCAAGGACTGGACTCCGAAGCCCTTGAGCGACGGAACCTATGGCAGCAACGACATGAAGGACCTCTGCGAGGAATTCGGCGAGCTTGCTGCAGACATTGTCAAGGGAATCGTAGAAGGTAAGTGAAGCTGAGCGCTTGCCTAGGGGCAGGCTTACTGATAGGAAGAATAAATAGACCTGGTTTGAAATCTTCTACATCGAGCTCTGAAGTGCGAATGTGTTTGTAAAGAGAATTCGGCATATCAACGTGTAAAAGGTGTCACTTGAGTCACCACGTACCTCTGGACCCGACAGACCCAGCTGTGGTTAAATTAGTATGCAACACAGGCAGGTTCTTCTTACCTTGAGCTAGGACTCTTGCCGTTTGTCAGCACACAAGAATGAAAATTGTTCCAGGTAGGGTGATGCACCTTTTGATTCCAAATAACGTCTACTGTACTCGAATCGTGAACAAAGGCCCTGGTCGTCACCCCAACATTAAGCCAGACGCACGCCGGCTTCTTTCCGCTTCTTCGTCTGCTGAGCTGTCGCAGACGAAATACCCGCCTCACTGCTGGCATCGAAAATGCTCTTGGCAATGCGACTCTTCTCTTGTTCGATCTTGGACAGCTTCTTGTCTGTCTTTCCCTTGCCGCTGGTCTTGCCGTGGAACTGGTGCGACAGCTCCTTGAATGCCTCCTTCTGGTTGAGGTGACGGCCCTGGTCGTCCACGTACTTGAGCTCGACGTTGAACTTGTGCTTCTTGAGAAGTTGCGCCCTGATGTTAGACAATTTGAACTCGCGCTCTGCGTTCTGTCTGCGGGCGTACTCTTCTCTGTCGCGGGCATTCATGCGGTCCAGGTGACCGCTCGCTCGGTCTCGCTCGCGCTGCCGCTTGGCGTCCTCGTCGACTTGCGCAATTAATCGTGCCTGTTCCGCGAGGAAGAGCTCTCTTCGGCGGAAGTGCTCGTTCTTCTCTGCGCCGCTGTTGTCTTCATCGATGATCTTGCGCTCTTTGAGGAGTGATAATGTTGCACCCAGCCCTTGTGCGACGTACTTTTCTTCGTCAACACCGGTTGTTGCGAGTTCTTCCGGTGCCGCTGAATCATCCCTCTCAGTAAACACCTCCTTGGTTTGTGGCGCATTGCCCATCTCCTCGTCTGGGTCCTCATCATCCATTGCCGTGACAGGTTCTCTAGATTTGGACTTCTTCCTCGGCCTCGAATCCTCATCTGCTTCAGGCTTATTGATGGCGCTCAGAAATTCGGACGTCTCGTCAAGAACAAGACCTCCACTCTCCGCTTCTTCGTCATTCTGAGCATCCTGCGCTGCCTCTGCTCTGAGCTGCTTGGCTAGATCCTCTGGACGAACCCGTTTTTGCTTTTTCAAAGCCTGCCTACGCTGAATGGACAGAGACGCCTGTAGATCTTCATCATCCACGAACGTGTCGTCAATGGTCTTTCGCTTCCGGGTGGTCGGCGCAGAATCGATATCCATAGCTTCGTCAGCTGCCGGTACCTGATCCCCTGGGAACAACGCATCGCCATCGTCCCGTTGGCGTGTTGATTTACTCTTCTTCTTCTTCTTGGGCTTCTTGACCTTGATTTCTGAGGGGTCGAGATAGTCAGAGACTGGGGCATCTTGCATGATGTCGACATCCAGGTTCTGCAGCATTTTCTTCCGCTGGACTGGGGCTTCGAGAATGTCGGCAATATCCGAGATTGTGCCTTTACCATCCAGGTTGAAAGTCTTATTCTTTTTACCATTGATTTCTTCGTCGTACTGAGCAAGAATGCTATGCTCGCCCGTGTCGTCAATATCGTTGGGGTCGTACACAGGCCGCTTCTTCTTCAAATTCAACTTGTCGTTGAGCTTTTCCTGCTCCCGTAGACTCAGGTTCTCTAGCTCATCTCCCTCATCGTCCTCCCCCAGGACGGTGCTGTCCTTGAGCGTGAGAATCTGGTCATCGCCATCGAGGAGGGTCGACATATCATGCCCAACTTTGACACCGGCGAGGTCTTTGGAAGAGTAGTCAGCGGCTTTCCTGGCGGCTGTGGCCGCAGCGTCTTCATCCTCTTGCTGCCTTCTGGACTCAGCGATCTTCTTTTGCTTCTTTTTCATGCTTTTGAGCCACGACTTGGCGTCTCCATCGTCCTCGTCGTCGAGGTCGCCCAGGCCCTGTCCCTTCAGAGTGGCCAGTCGTTGGGCTCTGTCGCGCTCTTTCTTGATGGCTGCGATCTTTGCCTCGCGGTCCCGTTTGGCCTTCTCGGCTTCGAGGACCTTTCTGTAGTTTTCACCCGCAGCAGCCTCGCGAGTCTCGATGGTGCTGGCGACTTCCTCTGTGCCGTCCTTGGATGATTGTTTGGGCGCGGCCGGGGCCGCATTTGGTACGGGCAAGGGCTTGAGGCCCATCGCCTTGCGGACCTCGTTCAGCTCCTGTATTGTATTCGCATCCATATTTGCGATGGCGCCGGACAACTGAAGGCCAGGTTTCGAAAAGGACGGGCCTTCAGGTGGGGGGCAGGTGTGATATTCTTCACAGTGCAAGACAAGGTTGACGAAGCCAGGCGGCTTGGATGTGACTTGAAGTTCTAGGGATGGTCTGTGCACTCTTACGTAATGACCGGTTCGGATCGCATGCAGTACGTCTGTACAGGCTGCACGCGCTGCAGACGCGCTCCTACGCGCAGTCGAAGATGAGATGCAGGTTTGATCTGTCTCGAGACTCATGATTTTGTCTCCGACTCGCGGTTATAAACATGC
Organism: Diaporthe sp. PMI_573; assembly: GCA_021399435.1. NCBI lineage: Eukaryota > Fungi > Ascomycota > Sordariomycetes > Diaporthales > Diaporthaceae > Diaporthe > Diaporthe sp. PMI_573. The sequence goes on along the minus strand of JAJTUP010000015.1, from coordinate 555,853 downwards.
GACCAGCTGCATCCTGCATGGTTCTCGCAGTGCAAGATCGATTGCTGCAACCACTCATCTGGGGAAGAGCAGGAGGGACCACAACAAACAAATTCCAGATCATGTCAGTATCTCCATTGACAGAGCTCAGTTCCCAGACCAGTCGGCATCGTCACCGGGCTTCTGGATGAGCCTACTGTGTACGCGTGAACAACGCACCAGCTACCCCATGGGCAACGTATTCATCTGCGGCACCAAATTCCTCGCCGGGCCGACGATCTGACAGGCGTGGCATCTATCGAGGTGGATGGAGCGAGAATAATCGCGGCACCAAGGCGTCTCGAGATCATCGTCAGCCTAGACTGCTAAGTCGTGCCAACGCACAGTAGGGCGGGACCGTGTCCATTGCAAGGGACTGACCATCGTACTCCAAGCATGCGACGGTGTATGACCTCTGTAGGCAACCGTCCGATCGTCTTGTCCTCACACATCCAGACATCTCACCGTCGCCAGCCGTCTTTCGACCTGCTGCTGGCGCCCCACGGCCCACGCACACCATTGCCGTCCTGTCCTTCTTCTTTTGTTTGTGTACCTGCAGGATGTCTGCCCACTCGAAGGACTTGCTGTTGCCCAGGACTCTCACTCGGCCGCGGTTCCTCCTACCAGCCTCGGTTGGCGAACATTCCGTGACTGACGTGTCGAGTTTGCTCGATGCTCTGCGACGCCCAAACCATCTCGAGTCGGCCCTTTACACGGCGCAAAATGCATACTCTCCGGAGTCTTGCCGCCGTGGCTCTCGGTCCAAGATGTGGTGTGGTCAGGGTGATGAGCTCCCATGTGCATGATGCGTGAAGAGTCTGGAAGCGAAGTTCTTTTGAGATCCAGAGTCTTCCGGTGTCATCGGTATTATTGCCGTCTTCGTGATAGTGCCGGAAGTCCAAGTGGATAAGGCTCCCGCCCGGACGATCCTTCCCCGCGCTCTCGACGGGCTGGGCTGATGTCTGCTTGGTGTTTGATAATCTGGGGAATCGGGTATCCAGGCACACCGCGTCTGTGTGTATCCGCAAAGATGCAGTTCGTGTGTACACACCACACCGCTCGGCAGCAAAGCCCAAGCCGCGAGGACCTGTCTTGCCCTGATCGCGCCATCTGAGACCGCAGACGGATGCCACGACGGGCCGATTCGATACTTGGTCCTGCCGTCAGACAGTCCCCAAGCCGTGACATCGCCCGTGGCTCCGGCTTGTTCTCCATGATCACCTGCCCAGGCGCCAGAGGGAGAGGGCAGCTCGATCACACCTACCCCACAAAATAGACGTCAATGGCACAAGCTAGACCCTGTAGCCCGTGCGTGGGGCCCCTTGGGCTTCCGTTTCCACCGGCGGTTTGCTTGCTGAGTCGCGGCGGGAGCCTCAGACGAGTCCCACAATCACATGGAAAGTTCATCTCGTCTCCCGCCGTTGTCCTATTAGCCTGTGCGCCCCAGTTCTCCTCCTTGGCCTAGTCTAAGAATGGAAAACCCCAACCGTCGCTGCCGTGCCAGCGGCCGTGTAATTGGCGACACGACAGGCTGACCCCGTCGCCGTGCTTCTTTTGGTCTTGCGTCTCGATGCAGGAACTCTCGGCTGCGTCCCGGGGGCAAAGAGCCCTGCAAACCCCCCGGCACGACATCGGTGCTTCTTTTTCGACGCTGCCGCCTCGTGACAATCTCCCATGATGCTGGTTTGTGGAAAACTGCCACCCTGGAAACGCTATGCACGTGAAGTTACTCTGTGTAATTGCTGCTTGGCCGTCAACATCCGTACCGTCAACGCCACCGGGCAGGATCTGAACCAGGGATATAAATGGCCTACGATATCCATCCCAGTGGCATGGCGGCCAACACCACCGCCCTGACTGTCAACAGCTCCAGCTTGGTTCAGCCCATCATGACCGGTCTCACTTCTCTCTTGCTCCTGGGCACCTACGCCTTCCAGGCCGTGCTGGGCCGGCCAGATGCTGCGCTCGTCCGGAACAACGGCGAGGTCATCAAGCGTTCAGTGGACTCCTTCGTTGCAACGGAGAGTCCCATCGCTCTGAGCCGCCTGCTCTGTAATATCGGCGCAAACGGCTGTTACGCACCTGGCGTAGCATCCGGCGCGGTCATTGCATCCCCTAGCAAAGCCAACCCGGACTACTGGTACACCTGGACGCGGGATGCAGGACTGGTCCTCAAGGAGCTCATTGACATCTTTGCCAACGACTACAACACTACCCTCCAATCGGACATCCAGAATTACATCAGTGCCCAGGCCAGACTCCAAGGCGTGTCCAACCCGTCAGGCTCTCTATCCAATGGTGCTGGCCTGGGAGAGCCCAAGTTCAACGTCGACCTCAGCCAATTCACCGGAGATTGGGGTACGTGTCCAGCATTGCAACCTTTTCCTTCCCTTGACACATCCGACTAACAAACACATCAGGGAGACCACAAAGAGACGGTCCTGCTCTCAGGGCGATCGCACTCATCACCTATGCCAACTGGCTCGTCACCAATGGCTACTCTTCAACCGCCTCGGACCTTGTCTGGCCAATCATCCGCAACGACCTCAGCTACGTGGCTCAGTACTGGAACCAGACCGGCTTTGACCTCTGGGAAGAGGTCCAAGGCAGCTCATTCTTCACAACAGCTGCCCAGCACCGTGCGCTCGTCCAGGGTGCTGCGCTCGCATCCTCGCTGGGTACTTCCTGCACAGCATGCACCACTGTTGCCCCACAGATTCTTTGCTTCCTACAGCGCTTCTGGTCGCCCAGTGGATATATTGTTTCCAACAGTAAGTGCCCTTGCGAGTGAGATCATCCATGCCTCACTTCTATTCCTTCCCCTCGGCGTGACTCCGTATGCAGGTCAGTGTTGACACATTAATAGTAAATGCGAACAACGGCCGTACTGGCAAGGACGCGAACTCGCTTATATCATCGATCGCAACTTTCGATCCCGCCGTTGCATGCGACGCTGCGACATTCCAACCATGCAGTGACAAGGCGCTGTAAGTTATGCTTTTCATCTTGTCGTCCGTTCCAGCTAGCCTTCCAAATCAGCGCTCAGCTGTAGGGAGTGCAGTATCTCATTGGAACTGCTGGAGGGGCTCTCCCTTGGTACCACAACCCCGCGACTGTTGCAGCCACGAACAGTTCCGCCCATCCTGTGAGCCATGAATCTGTCAGCGAGGAGTTGGCTAACTTGTGATGTCACATAGGGCAAACCATAAGGCTGTGACGGACTCGTTCCGTTCCGTTTACGGCATAAACTCTGGCATCCCACAAGGCACTGCAGTCGCTGTCGGTAGATACTCTGAGGATATCTACTACAACGGGAACCCCTGGTATTTGACCACACTTGCTGCAGCGGAGCAGCTCTACGATGCCCTGATCGTATGGAAATCCCAAGGGTTCATCCAAGTTACGTCGACGTCTCTTGCCTTCTTCAAAGACCTTGACTCCTCCGTCGCTACTGGCACATACCAGTCCGGCTCTTCCACATACACAACACTGGTCGACGCCGTCACGGCGTACGCCGACGGATACGTGAACGTCGTGGCAACCTACGCCGCACCCAATGGATCGCTTTCCGAACAGTTTGAAAAGTCAAACGGCTCGCCTCTCTCGGCATATGACCTAACATGGTCATATGCTGCGTTCCTGAGCGCGGCCGCCCGTCGAGCCGGCACTGTTCCCCCATCTTGGGTCGGAGCCTCTGGTAACGTCGTCCCCGGGACGTGCTCTACACCTTCAGTGTCCGGATCGTACTCGTCCGTGCCCGCCCCCTCTTTTCCTGCCTCGCAGACCCCGCAAACTGGCTACAGCACAGCGACTGCCACCACGACAGGTGCTGCCCCGACAGGCACTGGTTGCGCCCCTGCCTCTTCCGTCCTTGTCACATTCAATGAGGTCGTGACCACCACGTGGGGCGAAACCATTAAGATTGTTGGAAACAATGCCGCCCTCGGCAACTGGGACACCAGCAGGGCTGTGTCGCTCAGCGCGAGCCAGTACACCACGTCAAACCCGCTGTGGTCCGTCACCATTGAATTGGCTGCTGGCACAGTGGTCTCGTACAAGTTCATCAGGGTTTCGTCCAGCGGGACCGTCTCTTGGGAGGCCGACCCGAACCACACCCTGACGGTGGCGGCATCGTGCGCCACTGCTACCACTGTTTCCACTACGTGGCAGTAGAGGGCTAGGAACTGATAGGAATGGGTCTTCCTAACAATGATCATCAGAGAGGCGGGTTGTTTGCGAGGCTACTTCTTACTCCTAAGAATATCTAGCACAAGCAAAGCTGTCGACTCACGTCTAGAGTATTCTCCTTGGTTCTCATATATACAATGCCACACATTAGTAACAGAGATAAATTAATGCTAGCAACTTTGTGCAACGTGCTATTGTATTTGTGGGATTTCAAAGCACTTGATCTGTTTTAGATGCCAGGAAGAGCAGCAGGAACAGCATGTTTGGTTTACCCCATTGCATTTTATGACGAGTCTAGCCCAAAGATCTACCCTGCGACTTGTCATGAATTCTCCGAAATGCCAACGGAATGGTGCGAGCAGGGTGAAGGACACAACCGTTTCCGCAATATTCCATGGCAGAGCAACCCGGGTCACCCTTGGGGATCTGATCACCCCTTATGCCACCTCTCCAGCGCTGTCATGACCTCCCCCACAGCCCACTCCAGCGTCTCCTCAAAGTCGAGGTCCACTCCTCCCCCAGGCCCAGGCCGACCATGCTGGGCGAGCACGCCCCGATCCCTCAACACGTCCCAGTCCAGCTCCCCGCGCTCGACGTCCCCGCCGGCAAAGAGCCACCTGTGCGCGTCGACGTAGTTGGGCCAGACGATCCTGTCCACGTAGCCGGGCGGGTCCTTCCAGAACCCCTCGAGCGTGACGTAGCCGTCTCGCGCCTCGCGCCGCTGCGTGGCCCTGGCGCGCGACACCTGCAGGAAGAGCTTTACGTCGATCATGCCCATGACGGCTGACAGTGTCGGGGGCGAGTAGAGGAGGAACCCGTCCAGGAGGCACATGCGCAGGGGCCCGCGGCCGGGGTCGGAGGAGAAGAACACGCCGTGGCCTGGGCTACCCGGCTGTAACCACTCGCGCACCTTTGCCTTCTGGGCTTCTATCTTGGCGGGCGATGCGGGGCACTCGCCCACCGAGTTCTGGTCTTCCTTGGAGTCTACGAAGGGCTGCTCCGGGGGAGGCGGGCGTTGGTCTGGTAAGCGTTGCGAAGATGACCGTTTGGACGGGGAGTCGGGGGACGACGTAGCTTGGGTAGACACGGCGCTCACGCCGTGGCTGCTACGTCGGGCGCAGGCCATGCCGGGGCTGTTGTTGCTTACCGGAAATGTTCCCTCCGAGCGGATGTGCGACAGCGCCTTTCCCATGTCCGGAATGTTGATGGACTCGGCACAGTCCCAGTCCAGGAGGCCGTCTTTCACCGGCAGTCTGCGAATCAAGGGTCAGTTTCAGGCACAATGATCGCGCCTTTCGGCTTGGGCCACCTGGCTGGCTTCACTCACTCCTCTTCGGGCCGGTAGAAGTCATCCTCGTGCAGCACGAAGCTGTTTGGGAATATGTCCCTGAGAAGCCTGGCCAGGGTTGTCTTGCCGCTCGAGGAGCAGCCGGACACACCCACGATAATTGCCTTCTGGCTGCTCATCTTCAGAGAGGGTTCAAAAGGGTACGTCCTCTCCTCAACTACTTGATATTGCGGGGCTGATCTGTCGGCGCAAGAAGACGACTGAAGTCGAAACTGCCCGGGCCCGTGAGACGGGAGGGGCCGCGCCGGCTCCGGAAGCGCACAGATGCCCCGACCGAAACCACAGACGAGGCCGGGCGGGCTGCCACTCCGGCCGCCATCTACCAACCAGGAAGTCCTGAATTAGCGGAACAAGGCTGACGAGTTCAGGAGAATTCGTTAGGTCTTTTCTGGACTCTCACTGTTACACACGAATATATGCCGAAGGCCCAGGTCAATCCGTGGACTACATGCGAAGTGCCGGCAGCTTGGTCAATGAGGCGCAGACCCAATCGCTGGATTTATTCAGTGTGATCTATGCATGGAACAACCACAGCCCTCTGGACGACATCTCGATGCAGGAGTGAGGCCACAGAGTGATTCCGTGGGGAAATATCTGCACGGTGTTTTTGCAACCATCATTGCCACGACTTCGGCATTTGCCTGCAGTGCTCAGGGCCCCCGGATCTGCCATCCAGTCTCTGAGCAGGGGGCCCCTGTGGGATCGCCCCAGTGACGCAAGGCTAGGGACCTGGCCAAGCCAAGGAAAAAAGGAGCATCTGAATCCGACCAGCCCAAATCCCCAATGACAAATCCCATCTTGGTCACTACTCCTATCCATAGTGCCATGCTCCGACCACCCTTTCCACCATACTGTTTGCAGTAGCGTTTGAGATAGTCGACATCCTTTTCGTCCACCTCAATTCGAGGCCGAACTGCAGTGCAATCCCGCATAAACCGACTTACCCACCTGCAATCGGTCTACCACCGACCATCATGCTCGAGGACACCACCCTCGTGGTGATATCCACGTCAGTCGTCGCCCTCCTCACCGGCTTCTTGTTGGGCATCTACAGTATTCAGGGCTACATCATCACCCCTGAATTCGCCAAGCAATCGCGTGCCAACTATGACGACCCCGTCGACAGCGACGAGACCGACATCGACGAGGACGACACCCAGATGGACCACGCCCCCAACTGGGCTAACGGCGAGGAGGCGGACCGGAAGCAAGGACTGCGCTACACTGGAAATGACAAGAGCAAGGCAGGCAAGAAGAGCTCAAAGGCAGGATCTGTGCCGTCGGTCGAGGACACAGGGGAGGAGTGCAAGCTGATCCTGGTTGTCAGGACAGATCTGGGCATGACCAAAGGTCAGCGCCGATCTATTGGCCACTTCCCTCTCCCCATGAGAACCAGGGCGATGCTAACCCGTCTACTACCATCCACAGGCAAGATCGCAGCGCAGTGCGGCCACGCAACCCTCGCCTGCTTCAAGTCCATCTCCAAGGCGGCGCGCGCGGCCGGGCCCAGCAGCCCCGCCGCCAGGCTCCTGCAGCGATGGGAGCACCACGGCCAGGCCAAGGTCGCCCTACAGACCAAGAGCGCCGACGAGATGCACGAGCTGATGGCCAAGGCGCGCTCGCTGGGCATCACCGCCGAGGTCATCGCCGACGCCGGCCGCACCCAGATCGACCCGGGCAGCCTGACCGTCCTAGGCGTGGGGCCCGCCCCCAAGAGCGCCGTGGACCAGGTCACCGGCCACCTGAAGCTGCTGTAGGGTGGGGAGGTAGTTTGACGTTTGGGTCTCTGTGTATGGGTTGGGGCCGGGGGCTGTCCCATGGTTTGTTCAGGGGAAAATATGCATTGCTCGGAGTTAGGGGCTGGCAAAAGAAAGTAACCGAAGGTCTGCTAGATGGGTCAACATATGGCGGATCACTACTCGATGCCCACACGATATGGTGGCGGCTTGGAATATATCCATTGAACCTGGGCAAGAACGGCTGGAAAGCTAGGTTTTCGCGGGGCCAATGTCATCTCGTGATTACATTGGGCTAGAGAATAAATATCATACAAACCGGTTTGGGTGGCCACCTGTTGAAACGCAGTATTTGGGTCGCGGACAGCCAAGCGGCTTCAGCAAGCCTTTCGCTCGCTCGCCATGCGTGCGCACGCGTCACAACATTACAGATGCTTCAACTACAGCCGAGCGACTGAGCCCATTCGGCGCAGGCACAAGTTGTCCGGCGATGATGCAAGAGAGTAGACGTCAAAAGTCATTATCAGAAAGTGGTGTAGGCAAGCCTGGTGCGAGTACAGTGCCTCCCAATGATCTGGATTAGTGGCAAGGGCAGTGATTAAGTCCCATCGTCTGCCTAGTCGGGTATCTGCTGAACCTCTCATTTCTCCTTCCTCGCGAACCGCCCCAACGCCGGGCCCAGTTCCTCCTTCTGCTGCTCGTGTTGGGCCTTGTTCTTGTTCTGCAGCTCCTCCCAGATCTCGTCCGCGCGCACTCTCTTCTCGTCGATGATATTCCGCTTCCTCTGCTTGCGGATATACTTCTTGAGGGCGCCGTTGCGCCCGCGCGCCTTGTTTCTGATCTCCTCCTCGACGTTCACCGCCGGCGCGTCGAGATCCCTCTCGGCCTGCCGCTGCTTCTCCGACCGCAAATCCAGGTTGCCAATGAAGTTGGGGTCCAGCGCGATCATCTCTGGCGGCAGCTTGTTAAGCAGCTGCTTGACCTCGGCCTCTTGCCGCTGCTTGGCCGTCTCGTACGGGTTGACCTCGAGAGCGTCGTAGTTGGCCTCGCCGGCGCCGGGAACCAGGATTGATGAGAAGCCCTGGTCGTGGCCAATGCCGAGCACATCTTCGAATGGACACCACCGCACTCGCTCCACAGCCTTGCCCTCTTTACCCCAGGTGAGGTATGGGCTTTGCACCTTTTCTTGAACAGATCTGTGCTTAGAGAAAAGGCCCTTCCATATCGTCGTGCTCGTCCCCCAGCCCACTGCGGTCAGTCCGGTATCTGATATCGCGACGGATGATGCGGGAGTCCTTGTGAAATAAGAGTTGACCTCCTTGAACATCCGTATGTCCCAAACTGACATCTTCAGATCCTGCCCCGTCGAGACCATGTACCGCCCTTCCCGGTCGACTGCTAGTGAGCGGACCGGACCTTTGTGCGCGAGGAGTTTGACAAGCGCTTCTGAGGAGTTTGGAGACCACAACGAGACTGTGCCATTCTGGTGGCCAATGTGACATATTGCGTTCCATGGGTTTTGCGTGAAGGAGCAAGGGGCGCCGCCTTTTGTATGGATTTCGGATACCAGCTGTCCCGTCGAAACGTCTTGGTATTTCAAGTTGCTCGACATCCCAAGCGTGGCGAGGAGCATGTGGTAAGGCAGAAACTCCATGTGAGACACCTCGACGTGTTTCTTCAGGCAATGCAGCTCGACGCCATTCCTGTCGTAGATATAGACGTATTTCTTTTGCGCGACGGCGAAATATTGATTGTTGTGAAGCCATCGTATATCTGCATAACAAATAGGCAATGTTAGTCTTTTATACCTGGGAGGATATCGTAGAGGAAACCCACCTCTGATCGTCTCTCCCAATTGGAGCTCACACCCTAGTTTCCCTTCGCGGAAGTCCATCGTCGCAACATGGCCCTTGCGACCCGCCAGCAGCAGCTCCTTGCCATTTCTCGTATATTCGCAGTGGTACGGTCCAAGGTCGCAGAGTTTCAGGTCGAATCGCTTTTGCGCCGTCCCAACAGCCGTCTCGCTTGTGATTTCGTCCTGGCGGACCCTATACGTTCGCTCGAGCTCATGCTCTGGCTCAAGGAATCCTGGTGCATTTTCCAGCAGGATCTCCGCATCTTTGGCTTTTGAAATGGCGCTCTGATATTTCTCCTCTTGCTTCTTCATGTTGGTGCGCAACTTCTTGTCCCGAACACCACGCACGTCGACGCCTTTGCCCCGGCCATAGTCCCGGTTGGCTAGCTTTTGCCGACGCCGTTTTGCTTGTTCTTCTTTTGAAAGCAGTGATGTCCTGGCATGTTGGACCTTCGAAGCACTATTCGGCTGCGTGTTCGTCTCGTCGGCCATGGTTGGGTGCGGAATGGTTCAGTGTTGTTGGCCGGGCCCAAAAGCATTGGTCGACTTGATTCGCGGTCTAGGAACTTTTTCTGAGGGTCGTCGAATGATAAGCTGATAAAACCCGATAAGCCGATAAGCAGGGATGTTGATGGTCGATTCCACAAGAAATTTCAAAATATGGCGGGGCAGATTCGACTTGGCGAGGCGCTGGCGTGCGGTACATTCGTTAGCCAGCGACGGGGTATAGAGAATTCGACGTCCTTTTCCATTCTCGCTTCACAGCACCTTTAAACTGCACTTTCTCAATATTGTTCCTTGGTACATGCTGGATAATTGACAATCTGGCGTCTTCATCCCTACCATTCAGGTTCAAGGCAGGCGGTGACGGAGGAAAGATGCCGGCCGCCGTCACAGCCCACTCGCACCGGGCGACCACCAAGGTCAATAACAAGGCCTTCAAGTCCCGCAAGGCAACCAAGGGAGCCATGCGAGATCAGCTTAAGGGTAAGATGAGTCACCCCGGCGAGCCTTCACTGGAAGTGGGTGGATTGGGAGATATGCGTCTCAAACTTGCAGATTTAATCCCATGGCCCCTCTCCAACCTGCGCAACAAACAACAAATACAAAAGATCAGTCCACTAACCTTTGGTATCGCTGCCGCCTCTTAGGCAAAGTACCAAACGAGCGCCGCAAGACACCTCACCAGCAAGTCATGTCTAAACTCGACCGACGAAACCAGGCCAAGCAGAGGCAGGCCCAGAAGCACAAGGCCCACCAGCAGGAGACCGTTGTCTTCGCCGGCAAGGACGGTGCTCCCCGAAATGTCGCAGTCATTCCCCTCTGCCCCGATGGCGACTCCACTGCTGCCGTTCGAGCCCTGAACCAGAGTCTTGACATCGACCAAGAAATTCCCCTTGGCACGGCTCGCGTGCCTGTTGATAGGTTCAAGCAGAAACTGCAATACGTCGCCCTGCCACGCGACCTTACAGCCTGTACAGATGCTGCCAGAGTCGCTGATTTCGTGGTTCTCATCCTGTCTGCGGATGTCGACGTCGATGACCTCGGCGAGCTGATCCTTCGGAGCGTGGAAAGCCAAGGCCTGTCGACCTTGTTCACCGTCGTCCAGGGTCTGAACAAGACAGAGCCCGCAAAACTCAGGAACTCGGTCCTCGATTCTTTGCGATCATACATTACGCATTTCCACCCGGAGCAACACAAGATCTACAACCTCGACAACAGGCAAGAATGCTCAAATCTGATTCGATCGCTCTGCAACTCGACACCCAAGGGTATCAAGTGGCGGGATGAGCGAAGCTGGATGCTTGCAGAGCATGTCAGATTTGCGGACTCGGAAAAAGACTCGACCATTATCACGGGCGTTGTGAGGGGCAGAGGCTTACAGGCAGACCGATTGGTTCAAGTGGGTGACTGGGGCTCATTTAAGATCGAGAAGATCACCGCTGCACCCCTCTCGAGGAGAGGCAAGAAGTCGGACGAGGGGATGGATGCGGACGATCAATCAGAGCAACCGCTCGCGGTTCCTTCCGAGGATCAAGACAAACTCGATGACCTGGCACCAGAGGAGGCGGCCATGCGTGATGCGGATGATGACATCGAATTGGACGATGCCACATCCGTGGCGCCCTCGGCCAAGAAGGGTGTTTTGCTAGACGACCACCACTATTTCTCCGAAGATGAGGACAATGCCCAAGTGACGCACTTGAGGGTGCCCAAGGGAACATCAAAGTACCAGTCAGCTTGGTACCTGGAGGACGACGTGTCTGACGACGGCTCTGACATGACCGACATGGATTTGGACGACAAGGAAGGATCCGAGGCTTCTGTGGCACCAGAGGATGGCATGGAAGGACTTGCCGATGATCGTATGACCGAGGCAGGGCCATCGGAATATCCTCAATCTGAAAAGTTCGAAGAACTCGATGAGAACGATGATGCTGCACAGCTGGCGCAATACCGGGCAAAGAAGAAGGACGAAGCTGAGGAGGATCTGGAGTTTCCCGACGAGATCGAACTGCAGCCCAATGTTCTCGCACGCGAGCGGCTGGCGCGGTACAGAGGGCTGAAGAGCCTGCGGAGCAGCCCCTGGGACCAGGACGAGGACCGAGCTCACGAGCCTGAGGAGTGGCGTCGGCTTCTGCAAGTCCAGAACTACCAAGCTTCGCGGAACAGTGCACGTAATGAGGCCCTTGTGGGGGGTGTGCAGCCCGGCACTCGGGTCCATGTTCACATCAAAGGCGTCCCTGCAGAGTGCCTAGCGGCGTATCACCCAGCGAAGCCTGTGACTCTGTTCTCCATGCTGAGGCATGAGCAGAAGCGGACGGCGGTCAACTTCCTCATCAATCTGAGCTCCGACTATTCCAGATCAATAAAGTCCAAGGAAGAGATTATCATGCAGTGTGGTCCTCGGAGGCTCGTCATCAACCCTCTGTTCTCACAGGGTGGCACCACCCCGAACGACGTGCACAAGTACTGCCGCTTCTTGCACCCGGGTCAGTCTGCAGTGGCGACCTTCATGGGCCCTGTGACTTGGGGCGCCGTGCCAGCACTCTTTTACAGGAGGTCAAAGCCGGGCGAGAAGAAGGCCGAGGGTGAGCCTGACCTGCCTCTGACCCTCATCGGCACGGGCACGGCGATTCCTCCTTCCACCAACCGAGTCATCGCCAAACGGGTGATCCTGACAGGTCACCCTTACCACATCCACAAGAGGATTGTGACCATCCGTTACATGTTCTTCAACAGGGAGGACGTGGAATGGTTCAAGGCGCTGCCCTTGTGGACCAAGAGAGGCCGGAGCGGCTACGTCAAGGAACCTCTGGGAACCCACGGATACTTCAAGGCGACATTCGACGCTCACATCAATCCTCAGGACACGATTGGTGTCAGTCTTTACAAGAGGGTCTGGCCTCGCAATGCGATACCATTGCAAGGGCCACTGCTAGACGATGCAGAAGAGGCTACGGAGTCAGTCGAGGCGATGGAGGAGTAGGAGTATCTCCTCCGACGATTGCAGAGATATCATGAAAAGGCGTTGAAGAATAGGGTATCATGTTGCTCCAGATTATGATTACAATGAAGACCAACAACCAGCGGCCAAATCAATGGCAAGCGATTTTGATACAGGGCCCAGTGTGTGAGGCTTATTGTGTCTAGTTATTTGAGAGCGTCCAGGCCAGGCGTTGCTGTCGGGCCTCCCCGTGACTTCTGTACCTCCTCGGCACCACTCGCCCTCCATGCGCTGAGGATCAGGTTGACGATATGGTCCACACCGACGTCCTTCTTGACCTGGGCAAAGACCGTCGGCCCGCCCTCCCGCATCTTCCTAGCGTCTCTCTCCATGACGCCCAGGTCCGCGCCGACGGCCTCGGCGAGGTCGGTCTTGTTGACGACCAGCAGGTCGCTCTGGGTAATGCCGGGGCCGCCCTTGCGGGGGATCTTATCACCGCCAGACACGTCGATCACGTAGATGATGTAGTCGGCCAGCTCCCTGCTGTAGTTCGCCGCGAGGTTGTCGCCACCGCTCTCGATGAGCAGCAGGTCGGTGTTGAACTCGACGTGCAGGTCCTCGAGCGCCGCGAGGTTGGCGCTGATGTCCTCGCGCACGGCGGCGTGGGGGCATCCACCCGTCTCGATGGCGCGGATGCGGTCGGCGGGCAGGGCGCGGTTGCGCGTCAGGAACTCGGCGTCCTCGCGCGTGAAGATGTCGTTGGTGACGGCGGCGATGTTGTAGCGAGACCGCAGCGCCATGCACAGCGCCAGCATCAACGCCGTCTTGCCCGAGCCCACGGGCCCGCCGATCCCCACCGTGAAGGCCCGCGTCCCCCACTGCCGGCCCTCCGTTATGGGCATCTCGCGCCCGATGTACGAGCCCGGCCCGTCGAGGATCTCGTGCGCGTGCCCGTGCTCCTGGGCGTTGAAGCCGCCGTCGTGTGAGTGTGAGTGCGGGGCTGACCCGTCGTGCGAGTGTGTTGCCATTTTTTTGAGGGGGGCGGGGGGGAAGCGTCGTCTGGATTCTTGTGTTCAGTCTGTGGTATAGTAATTGAAGGCATCGATTGGGCGACGAGATACCTTGTTATACAACAGTACTCGATCCTGCGGGGTCGAAGTGGTGGAAAGGCATTTGAGATCTCGGCGCGGGGTCACAACAAGCAGGGTCCTCGAGCTTGGAGCTCTGGTGGGTCCTTGATTGAGAACCCCTGTGGGTTACGTAACTACCGCCTCTTACCTGTGACTTCATGCACCTTCAACCGCAACAAGTCTTTCACCCACTGCCCGCTCACAGCCCTGACCGAACAGCTTGATTGATATTTCTCGAGCTGGCTCAGAAATTCATAGCCTCTAGTTGTGAACCTCGAGCCACTCAATGAGCCAGCCACTTCTACGAGCCCCATACCAGGTCCAGTGCTATCGTGCTCACCGAAGGTCCTCGGTCTCTGGGCATCTCCCGACGGTGCCGGGTTTGAACCAAACTGTCATAATTATAAAACTCTTCATGGAGTTAAAACCCTTCATAAACTACATTGGAACCGTTATGCGTGAGCGCGAGCTGGTGTGCCCTGTCCTTTGGAAGCTCAGCAGCCGTTCTGTCCGCTCAAAAATATCCCACCACCAGTCTATTTTCCGCTTTCCTTCCGTTTGTCAAGTGTGTTTAAAGCTTTGCGGCCGAGCCTGACGAGTGTCCAGGCTGGCCTGTCTGAATCTCGCCCCCTTGATCATACCCTTGGACCACTGTTCTTGAGACATAGCTTCATCAGGTCGAGGTTGTACCGTAGTCGATGTCTTGCTGGAGAACCGCCCCGATACAAGTCGCGTGGAGTTCATGCTGCCCGAGTGGGGGAAGCAACACCGCCAGTTTCGGTTTGAGGAGAAGGGGAAAAGCAGGTGAAAACTCAGCAGATGTGATGCGGTGGGTCTGCTGGGGACGGCAGTGGTCATTTGTGTTGCGGACAGGATTCGAGCGTGTTTGTTGGTGCCTTCTTGCTCGGTATGAAGCACTATGAAGGATTTCAGGGGCCGAGGGCTGCTTCTTGTTCGTTACAGTGAGGATGCTCAAGCTGGTGGTTGTTGCGGCTCAAGCGAGCCCGCCCAAGGATCGAAGACTCTTGCGAAGCAGGTGTCGCCCTCTTTCTTTGTGGGCGGCTGAACCGCCATGGACTGTGTCTTACCACTGGCAGCGCTCACAAGAAGTCCAGTCTTCGCATGGAGGGGCCTTTATAAATACTGGAAAACCGCTGCTTCCAACAGGGGTCAGGTCAACGTTCAAGCGCCCTTGGCGCAGTGGTTGAGAACCGGGTTAATCTATCATTCACTGCCCGCTATGACGAGACGACGCAACTGAGGGGGCCTGGCTTCGCACCACCCGGGGTGCACCTTTTTGTGTTTTTTTTTTGTGTTTTTCTTCTTTTTTCTTGCCTCTCTTGTTCTGTGGTCATCTGAGGTGACTACCCTCCTCTCCCGTCACTGCTTGATAAACTTGCAAATTTGCTGGCATCTCATACTTGGAAAGACGCGTAGCAAGCTCATTCTGAGGATCCTGACGTGCTTCCACTGTAAGTTTCCAGGCTTGGCATCCAATTTGATCGGTTGTGCAAGACTAGCATTGGTTGCCGAAAGAGCTCCCTACCTAGGTCAGAAACTGCCAGAGGCTCTGAAGAAGCATCTGAAAAATACACTGTGAATCTTCTGGCGTTCACGGTTTTTCTAAAGCTAGAAATAAGGTAGATCAATGTCAACATCAAGTTGGTCTGCAGGCAGTGCATACCTGGGCGAGTGGCAGGGGGCCGGACATAGTAGGGAAAGCCGTGGTTTAACTCCGTTGTAAAGCTTTGGATCTAACCCCCCATTCGTATTCTACTCTCAGCAGGAAGCTTCGGGTGGGGCTTCTCGATTCTATCGCCAGTCACTTGCCTCATGATTCTACTTGAGTCCAGGCTCCAAGTGCGAAGAGGGACGTGTATAAAATGCCCCAGGAAGAGAGCATCTCCCCATCGCACTCTCTTTCCCAACATCTCGAGTGTTAGTGCCAGACTGATACCATCATCTGCTTAAAAACTCTCCTCGACATCATGCCTCCCATTAAAGGGCAGTCAGTCGTGGTCATCGGTGGCTCCTCTGGAATAGGAGCTGCCGCAGCTAAGCTCGCCTGTATTGAAGGTCTCAAGGTCGCTATTGCCTCGTCCTGCCAGAGTCGTGTTGACGGAGCCGTCAAGAAGATACAGGACGTGGTTCCTGATGCCCAGATAACCGGTTTCACTGTCGACATAAGCGGGCTCGATGTGGAGTCAAACTTGGACACGCTGTTCACCAATGTGGTGGATGCCAATGGAGGACAGATCGACCACATCATCATGACCGCTGGCCTTGCCAACATCAAACCCATTTCTGAGTGCACAGTTGAGTACTTCAAGAATACTGCTCCACTGTAAGTAATCCATTCACCCAAGAAGGGTAGTTTCTCGCCCTCTACCGCTGTCAGCAACCTGCGTGCTGACACAGATCACTTCCAAGCCGCATGGCCGCCCCCGTGCTCATCGCAAAGCTGGCCCCACGGTTCCTCAAGCCGCATTGGACGTCCTCTATCATCTTTACTGGCGGAGAAGTCGGTGAAAAGCCCGTCAAGGGGTACGCCGTCGGGGCTGGGTGGGCTGCCGCACTCTACGGGACTGTCCGAGCCTTGGCCCTCGAGATGGCGCCGATACGGGTCAACGCAGTCAGTCCTGGCGCAACGGCCACGGAGCTCTGGGGCTCGCCAGGGGAAACGCGCGGGAGGCTGGAGGCTGCCGTCTCTGCAAGGGCGCTGCTGGGCAAGCCTGGGCTGCCGGACGAGGTGGGCGAGGCTTATATTTATTTGATGAAGGATACCAACAACACAGGGAGCGTGATCAGTTCTAGTGGGGGCTCTCTGCTTCAGTGACAGACATGTGCTTCGAGGCTGGCCCTTAGGTCTTTCCCTTAGTAAAGAAATTCAAGCCTGTTGCTTACAGGGGGGCTGCAGCCCTGACTGAGCCTATTATATATATCGTAACTGGCAATGTTCCTTAGGTATCTAAAGATATCTACACATAGCCTATAGCTGCTGTTAAAGTAAACTTTGCCCCCAATAAAAGCTAATGTCTCCATAAATGATAAAACCTTCTGATTTCCCACACTACTACTTTCTACGACAGCGTCATTGATTAAGACGAAAAGAGAGCCTTGGTCTAACAGCCAGACTTAATTTGACACGAGGCCTTGCAAATCCCAGCCATCGAGATCCCTCCGCCGGGACTTGCTTGAAATCCGTCGCAGGCCTTGATACACGCTTGTACGAGTCATTACAGCGAGTGGCGAGCTCTATAAATCTCAGTTAGCGATCAAGTAGTCTCTTTTGGTCGGGGAAAGAGGGATGCCCACACAGAGTATCAGGGGGGCCATCTCATAAAGATGGAGAACATACCGGCTGGTTTCTCAGCGTGTGGGGTTGGATGTGCGATAGCAGTGGCCACAATGGCAGCAGTAATAGCGGCAATAGAAAAGCGCATCTTAATAGTTGAGATGATAGTATTATATTAAAAGTAGAGTGTGGGATTAGGCTTGAGTGAGTATAAGATATTATATTTATGCTTAGAAGTGTTAACTTTAAAAAAATATCTGGACAGACATTAAGGCTCCCTTTATAGTTTTTCTCAAGCTGGACTTGAGCCCATTCCACTCCTATTTGCTCAACAATCCAGTACCTCTTTGTCTGGAAGGAAGATAGGATTTGTCTGTGTTTTCCAAAGCCAAAACTAAAGGAACACCACGTAACTAATTACGAGGCTGGGCATTTACATGCCTTCCATAGGCGACACCAATGAATCGCCTTACAACTACTTATGAGGCTTGGCTATGAGTCTACATGCCCGTGGAATACCTCGAAAGACACGTAGCATAGCTCTTAGCGGCGAAGCATTAGATCCTTCAACTCCTACCTCCACGGGGTCAAAGGCTGGTGGGGTGTGGGGGCTATGGCGGTTGCTGCAGAGCCCCTTGTTCGACGAGGCCCACCTGGCCCGCTCTACGACTGCAGCCTAACAGGCTGCTGATCCTCCAGACATCTCCTTCCCTTTCTTTCTGAGGCCAGGCTGCTCTTCAGATCTATATGATTCGGTGCACAATTGGTCTCACGGGCCATAAAGTCTAAGCGACGTCTCGTACAGCTTAGAATAGTCAGCCGCCTTTCTAAAAATAGAAAGTAGTAGACTTTACATTTTTACCCATTTGGATTAAAACTTGGTGTATAGCTATTATAGCGAGTATTATAGGAGTAAAAGGGGAAAAGTAGGCCCCTAAAGTATTATATAAGGCTGGTTTAAAAATTAGTTAGACTTAGGTTAGAGCTAAGATACTAAGATAATTAGCTGGAATATTTTAGGTATAACGGGTCGGCACTTATATACTGCTTAGGATCTGAGTCTTCGACTTAGAATTCTGGTCTTTTGGCTAAGTGGTGGAATTTGCTAGCAGTAATTCTTACAACCGTCTCATTAGGTGGCTTTGGTGCTGGACTAGTGTTCTCTACAATGTAGAGGATGGCTTCTTTGTGTAATTTCGATTCTTGCTAAGGCATCACTGGATTTAGGGGCCACTTGCCCCAGGCAGTTGTCTGAGATGCTTCTCAGCACTGGCTACACACCTAGATAACCTCCCAAGTCGAGGCCTGGTATCCCTCACGCGTTTCTGTTTGCCTCGCGACTACGAAAACTGACTGCATCAGCTGTGATCCATGACCAATCATGGCGTGGCCCTGGGAAAGTACAAAACTAAAGCACTCTATCTACACACAAGCAACACTGGCTTTCATGTAAGTGGGCGTGGGTATGGCTTCTTGGATCAAAGGTGGACCGCCACATGACTGAAGGTTGCTTATTTGCTAAGTTAAGAGGACTGGCTAATACACTTAACACTCGAGAAGGATTACATTGTAAAGTATTTGTGGCTTAGGCTTGAGGCATCCGGAAGGGCATGGAATCATCTTATGCAGTTGACACGTCTGAGGCACGAAAATATTGGCTGAGTGGACCCAAAAAAAATGATAATTGAAACGATTCTACGAGGATCCTTGACCAATGCACAATTGTCTATCAAGAGGACTCAATCAAGGCCTTCCGTATTGGAAGGCTGGGTGTTCTGCTAACCTGTGATGCTTTACAAGATTATCCAGAATCATGTTCTTCGTTTGAATAGCTAGCTACTCCAGCTCCCAGCTTCAGTGTTCATTAATATAATTTTAGGATCGTCACATACAACTATTGTCGTCATTTGCCGCCCTACGTTTCAAGACGTATAGGCATATCCAGGTAATTGTTGCTTTAGAGGGGCATCTCGACAATGAGTGGCGGAATAGCCGAGCCAGCGGTGTCTAGACCTGGATAATCCCAGCTTTTCGAAACCATGTATCTGAAATGAAGAAAATTTGTCCTCGCCCCATGGATCACTTCACCTGCTCCCGACCTTAGCCCAGCACCCAGACAAGGCTTCGTTGTGGAGATCCATTCAGTTCACGAGCCAAAATCTTAGGCCTGATTCTACGGCTTAATCATATGCTGCTCCATGAGTGCTACGGTCTCAGCCAGTGCCCGTTATTATGCAAGAAAAAACCATTCAAGCTAATTTACTTGTGGTGTGGTTTCGTCTCTGGAAGCAGAGCTTACAATGCTTTACATACGCAAGGAATATTCCTACGGCACAGAAAATCAAATCGCCTAAAGAGGGCGTCCCGCGATCCCACAGCGGCATACCCAAGAAGGTGTCTAATGGGACTTCAGTTGCCTTGAAAAAGGATCGAGCCGAGCCAATGATCTCTTCCTCCAGGCTGTTTCGATTACTACTTCCCCTTGGCGACACCTTCGGAAACCACGGTCAGAGGAGACAGAAATTTTCATGGCTATTATATCGTGCGGTAGTTGGTGGCGTGTCCGAATCGCAAGAGGTCTCCACTTATTCGACTGTTGCTACACCGGGGAGCCAACCCAAATTTCGAGGTGCCAATTGCAGGTATTGCATCGCGACGATTATGGGCCCAAACAAAGGAATATATTAATTAATGGTAGCCTTCTAATACCGAATGTCCGCTGAGTCCAGCTAAGCGGCCTGACCCTCCTCGCTCCAGACAGGCTTGCCCCGAGCAGCGCAGGCCGCTACCCACATTTCCATGTTGACATTATCCAGCATCTCCTATCGTGCCTCACAGTGTAGCTCACGGTACTGCTTCACGAATCGCATTAAGTTGTTGGTGCGTATCTCGCGCGTTTGGTCGGTACCCTGCGGCCCGAACTGGACAACAATCTTCTGGCTGCGGTTCGCAGGGCCGGGGATGAGCTCCAGCCCCTTGGTCTTCCACACCAAGGTAGCTATGCGATTGCATTGTGTGACCTAGCCTGAAACCCTCCTTTTCACTGGTAGGATGTGCCTAGAATCCTGATGTTCAACAAGTTCTTATGCTGATGAAGCTAAGAGGTGGACGAGCACTGATACAGGAGATCTGGCATACTAGCAGGTTCTTGGTGTAGTTAGGGTATCAGCTGAATATCATGCAGTCCACAGAGTAAAATAATCAACACGCCTTTTGGGGCTTTCTTTTTAAGACTGATGTATTGCCATGACATATAGGTATTCAGTTTGTATATCAGCCAAGCTCGAAACACAGGATCAGCACCGCCGTGAAATGGCCTACATAAGCTGCTCAACCAGTACGTGGAATACATAGCGCTTATCAGGGTTAAGCGGCTTATAAGATGGGCAGCTTATCAATTGGGTGGCATTGTCACCACAGGCAGCTTGCTCCAAGCAACGTCGCCAATATGGCGAGGTGTAGAATCTGTCAGAGAAAGAATTAGATCTAGATTTGAAATTCAGCTTTGATTTGTAGATATCTCATAGATCTGAGAAGTGCTATTTAAAGATAACTACCATTTAATTTCTCCTTGAACTTCCTAGCCCGATGCCTTGCTTTCTTCAAGCTGTTCACAGTGGGTGTTGTAAAGTAAGAGAGGAGCAAGTAGAAGATGGGTATCACCTTGTTCTCTCCTATTGGTAATAAATAAGCTGCTTAGTCTTGATAAGCCCCTTGATCCTTGATAAGCCGCTCAATTTGATTGAGCTGCTCAATTCTGATAAGCGGCATATGTTATGCTTACTGCTTCAAACAGCTTGTACAGGCTCGGATACCGCTTAAACGGGCAGGATCATTCGTATCCTGATTGATCGATCAATCAACGTATGGAGCCAATACACATCTGTCAGCCAATGAATACAAGGCGCAGTACTCCGGCTGCATAGGCGCTCCCGAGGTCTGACTGCGTAGAAGCTGGGTGCCTGCAGACGTTGATAATATAGTGAAGAAATAAACAGGCCCCCCGAAGCATTCTTCCATGGACCGTCTCCGATCAGGGTCTCATTCCCACATAATTTCAGTTGCGCGTATCCATTATGTCAAAGGCTGGACCATCTTTCCAGTACTCTCCGCTCAAGAGTGGTGAGATCCGGCTCTTGAATCCCAGATTAGACGATCCTGGGAATTTGACCTGGGAGCTAAATTCAGTACCGCTGCTGAACAACGAGGGAACGGGCAAGCCTACTGCGCCTGGCGACTATGATGCGCTTCCATACGCCTGGGGCAACCCCGAGGATCAGACCTTCCCCATCACATGCAACGATCAGACCATCATGGTTTGTAAGAACCTGTACGACGCCCTTCTCTATGTACCGGTACCTGGCGAGGCACCTCAAGCGGGCAGGCTCCCCACCACGCCAGATTTGGATCGATGCCGTCTATATGAACCAGTCGGACGGACTCGAGAAGATGGAACAAATCGGCCGCATGGCCGATCTTTACCGAACCGCAAATGAGGTCGTCGTGTGGCTCGGACCTGGTCGTGGGAAAGATCACATTGATACGGCCATCGCCCTGATTCCTTTGCTTGCCCAGCTCGGCAAGGCAGCCATCGTATACGTGATGAACCCGCTCCAGCCCGAGCCGGACTTTCCAGACACGGCAATGCCGGAGGCATCCTCCCCAGTCTGGAACGTCCTCAGCGACATTGCGTCCCACCAATGGTACACTAGACTGTGGGTCGTGTAGGAGCTCGCTCTGGCACAATTCCCGGTGGCTCTTGTCGGTGACAGCACAGTTGAGTTCGACGCGCTCCAGGATTTGCTAGATTTCATGATAGCTGTTATCCAGGGCAACGTTACCAACTTGGGACCGGGTGTCAAAATCTTCCAAAAGGAAGGCGCCAAGCATGGGATTAACTTTGTGAGGCTTGTGCACACCTTTAAAATCATCGTCGTGCGCGGCATTTTCAGCGAGACCCTGATATGGAGCCCCAGGGAATCTCGCCGTTGCAAGAGCCGTCTCGCGCCACGCCCATTCCTTTCCTTGCGCCGCAGACCTCTGTCTCACAGGATGCGGAGGATGATCAACTTCTGACCGGCCTCTTCCTGACCACAATGTCACAACGGTGTGAGAAGCCACACGACCGCGTCGTCGGGGTTCTAGGTTTGACTGAGGCCAAGGCCGAGATCAAAGCCCTGGGCTTGGAGGGTAGGCATAATCTTGCGGAACGGTACACAGTATTCATGGGCTATGTTCTCAAGCGCAGTCGGCGCCTAAAGGAACACACTAGCCACAGATTTCTATCGGAATTATTCAGCTACGCGTGCTTGCCAAACAAGACCGCCGGGCTTCCTAGCTGGTATCCAGACCTGCCGATTCAGCGTAGACCAAGCACGCCATTCTCGCTTTCGTTGTTGGCCAAGATGGGATTTTCAGGGCAAAATGGTATCAGCGGCATTGTATAATCCCACCAGGTGGTTATATTTACACAACTGATGCCGGAGAGCCGGATAGAAGAAGAGGAGGGAGCCTGAACGCGATTGTGATCAAAGGGACAGTGTTCGGTGGTCTGAAAGAGGTCTGTCTACCTGGCTTTTCCTTGAAATTGACTTCAGTCCAGGCAAAATTGTGATTGAGGCTTTCAATCTGCATTCAACGATAGGAGAGTTGGAAGATGAGATCGCAGCCAAGGTCCTAGGCCCTCGGGGGAACGGGGCTGGGGACGAGGGGACTATGAGCTTGGACACACTGGCGAACTCTGGTCGGGAATCAGACCGTCCTTTCGGCAGGCGACTCAGAATTCACATGCGATACATTACACGCCGTCCGAGACTTTCACACTCGGACCTCGAATACAAAGATAAAACTCGAATAATTGGAAAAGAGGTGAGTATGGGAATGACTTTGTTCGTCCTGACTTAAGGCTGACGAAACACGCCGGCAGGTACGGCAGCTACGATGGAATATTTAGTGAGGGCCGCCACACATTGACCGAGGAGGACTGGGAAACCATAGCCCTTGCACAACATTCCCGGCCAATGTCCTTCACAAGAAAACATGAACGAAATCCAGGCCGGTAGACAGTTGTTCACCACGGCCGACGGGCGCATTGGGTGTGGCGATGTGGGGCTTCAGGAGGGAGATGTGGTATGTATTTTCAATGGAGCAGTGACACCGCATGTCCTGCGCAAAGTGAGCGGGCAAGATGGGGAATACACATTAGTGGCTGCGGCGTATGTTCATGGGATGATGAACGGTGAGGTTCAGGAACTGGGGTCGGAGGCAGAAGATATACATCTTATCTAGACGGCGTGAGGGGGGCTAGTTGAGCGAATGATAAAAAAAGATCTCGATAGTCTCGGTGGAATGCATTGACCTGAAATGAAATGCAAAGGCATCCCATTCCAGTTTCAGCATTGCACTTCAACATCCGCTAATGCAATAAGTGTTGTCCATTTCCTATTAGTTCTATGAGATCTCCTGTGCTGATGCAATCTCAGATGCCGATCCAGACTTGGATACTAATACGCTATGAGCCCCTTCCAACATGACCCTGTAAAAAAACCCCATCTAAGAATAGTATGCTCTGTATAATTGACAAGTTGAAGCTAATGTCTTCTATAAAAGTTGACTTTTGCATGGTAGGCTGCGTCTAGATACTCTTGCGCGCATTAATAAGTAGCCCGGATAGCTTTCTTGACTCACTTAGATTTCTCTCTTTCTTAGGATTACTCTCACACGAGTCTCGCCACACCCGCTGCCACTCTTCAATCACGAGTCCAGCCAGTGTAATTGCACTGACGATCGCTTTCGCGTCATACTTGCCAACATACAGCTGTATATAGAGAGCTAGCCCTGAACACGCCCAGACACTCAACTCCATCTCGTCTACATTGACCAAGGACTTTTTTCCTCGAGCAACAATACTACGCGCAGACTGGAATCCACGCTCCTGTAACATCAATAGTTTAGAATTGCCAATTTTGAACCGCAAATTTTCCAGATCTCTAGCGACCGAAATTAGGGCATGTGGCTTTGATGACGGTCTCTATGTCTATGCCCCTGGGGCATGATTTCCATCCCTGAGATCACTCCCAGAGCTATAGGTTACCAAGTTCGGCGGCAGGAACCTGGCATATAAATGATAGGATGCGCATTTCGGCCAGTCTCACGATGGCTCCAGATTCGAGGCAGCAAGACTGGTGCCACGCGGTTAGCATTACCAGCAATGCAGTCTCTGTTCATAGAGCGATCATTCCTAAGACACATGATTATCGGGAAGAACCAAGAACTGACAGTGTTGAGATTGCTGGGTCCATTCAAATAATTGTTTTCGTTGCGTTGGTGTTGGACCGCTGTTCTGGGAACCACCTGGGCACGTACAGTGAGGCTTGTGGCCCCGCCAAGGCTTACTATCACTGCACGTCCGATGCCGACAAACAGCTGCCACATCACGGCAGGGCCCATGGAATTGAAGCCCTCCTTCAGCACGACGGTGCGAGCTGTCTGATGTCAAAGAATCTCGAAATGCCTTTGGAATAGCAAAGTACAGCGCGGGCCTCATGTCGTCCTTTTTTTGCCCTCTAGCGGGAAAATCAGACCGCAAGTCACTGCCCCAAATAGGACACCTCGTGACGGCACATAGAACTCATCCCGTTTAGACCTCTGCCAGACGAGACTGCAGTGCTCATCGAAGCTGAAAGATGCACCGCCCAAAAACAGTCGGGACCAACACCACAAAAGAGTTCAATGGCCATTCAGGCCTGCGTGCAGCAAGTGCTTTCCCAACAGTTGGTGGCCGTGGTACAACGTTCTCACCTGACAGGAATGTACTCAGCACCGGCACACTGGGCGGATGATATCAGTAGGGAGGACCCTATCATTCGATCACGCTGACAGCTCCGAGGTGCTTCAGATAAATCATCGGCAGTAAGACACGAATTTTCGGGAAACGCTACCATGTCGCCCCAGGACCGGAAGACGTTAGCCGAAAGCAGGACTTCATATACCATTGGGAGATCGTTGGCTGACGATAGCAACTGTGAATTTCGTGTTGCCTCCTCTTGGCGGAAGGAAGCTCCGGGATCGAATTCTCGGCGGTTGTTGAGCCTGACCCAAGTCGCCACCACAGTCACTACGTTGTGTGGGCGAAGACACAAAGGCCTCTATCAGTCAGAGAACCGAGCAACATCGATTGGCATGTTGCATGTCCGCTTCGTGGTGTCGTTCTCGGCGTGCACGAAAGGATCACGTTGGCAGGCAGTGACGCGCAGCCTTCCGCTCTCCCGAGATGGATCGTCAAGCTGGATGGTTAATGAGCTCACGCGATAATTGGATGGATGCTTGAAAACCGGGCCATGGACAGTTTCCGTGACGTCTCCCCAGGGAGTCCAGGCTCGAGCATTAACTCGCTGATTCGACAGGCAGAAGGCCCAGTTAAAGGAAAATAGGGGTGGTGTTGTGAGGCTGAAAAGAAGGTTACGGAATGGGCTGTCAAGATGGTAAAGAAGCAAGTGTCATGTCATGGCCGCAGGAGCACCTCCCGCCAGCCCGTACCCAGCAGCGTCGGACGCGGCATGTCTGGTGTGCAGGGTCCCCATAATTATGTGCCTGGGCATGTCAGGAGTGGCTCCTTGATGGGCAAGGGGGTGAGGGAATGAGGCAATCTGGTCTGACCCTGTGAGTTGTTACCGGCATAGGCGGAGGCTGGCCGTAGAGGCGAGCATGGAAGCTCGATCCGGGCCCCGATTTAGCACAGATGGCCATGAAGCATGGAAATGGCATGAGCGCAATGGTTCGACGTGTGTTTCCAGCACGTGTTTGGACCAGGCTGAGTTGCGTGACGGGGGAAAAGTTTTCGTGGTCCGATTCGCAGGCCCAAAGCTTGGCCGCAAGGACCGCTAACAGTACGGGCCGCGATGGGGAATCTGGGCTCTCTACTGTGTAGAAGCATGGACAAACAGGTCGAGGCTGAAAAATACCCGTTCTTGTCATTGTGGTGGTGATACGTGTGATGCTTGTGCGGCCACTCGGCTGATTACAGCGAGAATAATGCCAACGCCGGGGACCGAAATCGCCAAGGCTAGTCTGGCCGACTCGTCACTCGTCTTGTTACTCGTCTGGTCCCGCCCGTCGACTCCCCGTCTGGGCAGCGGCGTACGGAGCTGCACAGAGGCCATCAAGGCGTGAAGGGCGCGTCGGCCATGCTGACTCCAGCGCCTTGTTAGCACCATCTGAGTCAGGCATGTCGAAGCAAGCCTCCACTGGGAATGCTTGGATGTTTGGACGGTGCTGGAGTGTCTCAGACCGACGAGCGGTGCGCGGTGAGATCAAATTAGCAACAGCCATGGCCTGCTTGTACTGTATTCTGTCATCGATCCGCCTTTTCGGGCATGGAGTGAGCATGATGGTGTGGATGAGCGATTTTCGGGACGACAGGCCGGAGCCCACGGCGTATCGGACTGACTACCTGGTCAAAGCTACGCCTTGTCCGATACAGGGGCGAAGTAAAGACGACTTGTGCGACACAGCTGCCAAGCTCATGTTTTGTTCTTGCCATGGGTGTTTGGATTGCCGTCGTGCTCGAGCCTAGGTAATGCTGGCCTGGTTAACCGGGCTCCGCGATATCTCCCGCTTGCCACCGGGAACAGGTGGAGGCATAGCCGGGCAGACACAGCCTCGAGCAGGACCCGGAAGAGCACCAGAGACAGAGGCGGGCGGGACGGACAAGCTCGGGCCAGCGAGGCAGGGGGAGCTCCCTTGTGGATGCTTGGCTGTGGTGGGATGATTTCAGATGCCAAAGGTGGGGGGCGGCCCTGGCCTGGGATTCAGGGAGCATAGCTTGCAGCCCCTCCAAGTCCCCCCTCCCCCTCCCCCTCCACGGACCTTGTACGTAGGTACATACCTAAGGTAGGTTGTAGTGTAGATGGTAACTCCACCAGATTATTGACACGGCACGGAGCCGTCACCAATCCCACCGTAGACGTTAGGCAAGCCCACATTAGGTGGTTGGAGAAGAGATGTTTTCAACAAGGTCACCTGTCTGCCCACCCACACGAGGGGGGCAAGCCTCCATCATCAGCCGTGAGTTGCGTGCGTGAGCCTCCATTAAAAAAAAAAAGGATTGCCCCGCCGACGCCTCGCAAGGCCCCGTCCTGAGTCGGAGCTCTCCAGGGCGGAGGCCAGAGAGGCCCAGACGCCGCCCAGAGCTTGCGGGAGTACGAGCGTGGTTTTGCTGGGTACCTGCCCAGGTATGAGCTGTCACGCCCAGCCAATTGCCGCTCTTGCTTTCCCCTCCTGCGACTGACGTTGAGCTTTTAAATCTCTGCCCACTCCCTCCTCCTCAACGCCTTTTCCTGTCCCTCCTCTCCCTCTCTCTCCATTCCTCAACGAAGCATCATCAAGCAATCCTAAGGTCCTATCGTCTCACCCACCAACGACAACCTCACCACACCACCAAAGAACAATCAGTCAGAATGGTCGTCAAGGTTGGCATCAACGGATTTGGCCGCATCGGCCGTATCGTCTTCCGCAACGCCATCGAGCACAATGACGTCGACGTTGTTGCCGTCAACGACCCCTTCATTGAGCCCACCTACGCTGTGAGTACTAGGCCTTGCCTCCTTGGCCCCGCCCTCGCAATGCAACCGTGAACTCGGCGTTATCAAGCACACAGGGCTGACAGTGGGACTCCCCACCCCGCCAGGCTTACATGCTCAAGTACGACTCCTCCCACGGAAACTTCAAGGGTGATGTCCAGGTCAACGGCTCCGACCTGACCGTCAACGGCAAGACCGTCAAGTTCTACACCGAGCGTGACCCCGCTGCCATCCCCTGGAGCGAGACCGGCGCCACCTACGTCGTCGAGTCCACCGGTGTCTTCACCACCACCGAGAAGGCCAAGGCCCACTTGAAGGGTGGCGCCAAGAAGGTCATCATCTCTGCCCCCTCCGCCGATGCCCCCATGTACGTGATGGGTGTCAACGAGGACTCCTACGACGGCAGCGCCGACGTCATCTCCAACGCCTCCTGCACCACCAACTGCCTGGCCCCCCTGGCCAAGGTCGTCAACGACAAGTTCGGCATCATTGAGGGTCTCATGACCACCGTCCACTCCTACACTGCCACCCAGAAGACCGTCGACGGTCCCTCGGCCAAGGACTGGCGCGGAGGCCGTGGCGCCGCCCAGAACATCATCCCCTCCTCCACCGGTGCCGCCAAGGCCGTCGGCAAGGTCATCCCCTCGCTCAACGGCAAGCTCACCGGCATGTCCATGCGTGTGCCCACCGCCAACGTCTCCGTTGTTGACTTGACCGTCCGTATCGAGAAGGCTGCTTCCTACGACGAGATCAAGCAGGCCATCAAGGCCGCCGCTGAGGGTCCCCTGAAGGGTAAGTTCTCCCCGCGGACACCACGAGTTGTTGGCGTCCTGGCTTGGTCTGAGTGAGAAAACACTGCTAACATGGCGAAAACCAGGCTACCTCGCCTACACCGAGGACGACGTTGTCTCCTCTGACATGAACGGCAACCCCGCCTCGTCCATCTTCGATGCCAAGGCTGGTATCTCCCTGAACAACAACTTCGTCAAGCTGGTCTCCTGGTACGACAACGAGTGGGGATACTCCCGCCGTGTCCTGGACCTCATCGTCCACGTCGCCAAGAAGGACGGCGCCAACTAAGTTGGTCAGCACGTCAGCTCCGTGCAAGTTGGTGTGAAAACAAGAGTCGACCACATGCAGCATGCGGTCAGGACCGCGCAAGACGGCAACCCAGGAGCCCCGCACTGGAACGTGCAGGATGCTCACAAACCGGAACCAAAAAAAGGCCTGATATGATTTGGAAGCAATAAAAGTCGGTAACGTCCAACGGCTGCTGCGGTCATTGGAAGGGTAATGGAGTCGGTCCATTAGACAGTAGTAGTGGTTTAGTCGCTACGCAACTGTAGAAAATGAGAAAAAAAAAATAAAAAAATAAGATCAAGTCAAAGACCTCAGAGAGCACTGTGAATAATACTGGCAGCAAGTTGTTTCCACGATGATTTTCATTACTTCGATCTATGAGGAGCATTAATTTGTTCTCTTGTTCAGCTTGCCTTCCAAAGCATTCTCAAGCCAACTATTGACTTCGTCCTGAAGTCGAGCCAGACGTGAGACACCGCCAGACTGGCCCGCCAGGCCAGACCAGACCAGACCAAATCTCGCAAGTCTCAACCGTCTCAAGCTCCATCCTTGGGCCATCGCCTCAAGCTGCCTGCAAATTTCGAGGGATATGCCACGGACGGCGTGAGTGAAATAGAGAAGGCAGGCAGCAGGCGGGTCAAGGATGCGAGTAATCGTATCGTATCATATCGTACAGCGAGCGCAAAGCAGCCCAACCCTTCCCTCCTTTCTTTTGGGATCTACAAAAGTTCCGCCCATGTCCACGCAAGAGGGCATCTCGAATGAATAAGTAGGTGCCAAGAAGCCGGATCTCCGTGTAATCGATCCGTATGTCTTAGAGCTGGGCAATTCGTCGCTCGTAAGAAGCAACCCGAAGAGGAACTCCTCCGGCCTTGCAAAGGTAATTCTTTATCCAACCCTCGGGGAGCTCCATTGACTAGAACGCAGCACCGCCCACGCCCTCCCCGGCGATGGTCCTGAGGGAGTTCTCGCTCAGGTCGCTCTTGAGCTCGAAGCTCTTGGACTCGCGCTCGAGCTTCTCCCACATGCGCAGGCTCTTGCGCAGCTTTTCGTCTCTGGCCTTGAGTTCCTCGCGGATGCGCTCTTCCTCCTCCTTCAGGCGGCGATGGTGAGCCTCGAGATCCTTCGTCACGCCGGTCACCAGAGGCGTTGAGGCCGGGTCGAGCTTGCCGCCGGGCACTATGTGTGGCATCGAAGCAATGAGATTCTGGGCGAGGGTCTGGCGCTGACCTCCTTGCGCAGCAGGGCCGGTAGGTGGGTTGAAGGGCTTGGTGGTGATAGAAGGAGACGGCGCGGGTGTGTCTCTGGATGAGAAAGATGCGCGCGGGCCAGTGGGGACAGTGCTGGGACCGGTGGGAGGCGTCGCTGGTGATGCGGCGGGCGCCGGTGCGAAATGCTGTCGAGAAGCCGGAGTGCCCCATCCTCCTCCTCCTCGACCACGAGAGCTGAAGCTGTTGCCTCTCGGAGGGCCATAGCCACGAGGACCCGAGGGCGGAACCGTTGGGCTGGGGGTATCTGCACGCGAAGAGTAAGATGGTGCTGGCGTGGATCTCAAGGCAGCAGGAGTCGCATGAGGGGTACTAAAGTTTCTCGTAGCGCTAGGACCGGTAGGAGGGGCCCTCAGGGCTGCTGGGCCCCGAGGCGGCGACTTGGCGCGCTGTGGTGACTTGAGGGGTGTCTGAAAAGGCTCAGCCGCGGCTCTGGGTGTTGACGTGCGAGCAGGCACAGGGATAGAGTTGGCGCCGCTCAGACCAGCTGGGGACCGTGAAACGGGCGAACGTGGTCGAGAACGGATATCGAGGCCGCGAGAGGGAGGGCGAGGCGACGAGACGCGAGAGCGCGAGTTTGAGCGCGATGTGATGGCAGAGGGGACGACCTCACGCTCTCTGACAGGTGAGCGCTGCCTGTAACTCGAGCTTGGGCCATATCGGTCATCGCGACGATCTGAGCGATCTGGGCGATCTGGGGAACGCGATCGGGGCCGGTAAGATCTGTCGCCTCGAGGTCCAGCTGGGGGAGAGCGGCGGAAAGGAGATCGGGGCCGGTCGCGTCGGTCGCGATCAAACGGGGATCGTGATCTTCGTCTGTAGAATGACCGCCGTCGTAAGTAACTGTCGTAGTCTCGGCCGTCATACCAATCATCGTACGGGCCGTTGTGCCCCCTTCGCCGTGTCATGATGGTTGTCGTCGGGGTTGGTGATGAGGTGGAACAGAGTGGATCGAAGGAGGGGAGGGGACAAATGGTGGAGCTCACCTAGCGTCTCTGCTGTCAAAGTCACGGCGTGGGGACCGTGCTCTGTCTGGAAACCTATCATCCCGCCTCGGGGCAGGCGAGTAGCGTGGTGGAGACCGTCGGGGGCTCCTTCGAGGTGACGGGCGCCTGACTGGACTTCTGGCCCGGCCGCGGCTGCTGTCCCGTCGTCGCCAACTCTCCCCACCGCCAACAACGTCGCGGCCTCGGTCGGGTCCCCTGTACCGATCGGCACTCCTGGAGCGGCGCCGCGGGGACCTGCCTGGAACGTAGCTATCGCTTGTGACGGGGGGCGGTGTTCTCGGTCGGAGGTCTCTGTCTCTGTCTCTGTCTCTGTCTCTGTCCCTGTCCCGATCCCTATCTCTGTCCCTGTCCCTGTCTCGTTCGCGGTCCCTGTCCCTGTCCCTATCTCTCAGTGGGCTCCGGCCTCTGCGTGGTGACCGGTCTCTGGTGTTGCTGCTGCCGCTGTTAAAGGGCCTGTATGATTCTCCGGCCCCATATCGGACCACCTCTCCGTCATCGTATCTGGGTCGAATCAGATCAGTCTCACGATGAGAAGGGAACGTGATGATATTCGGGCTCGGTGGCGCGAACATAATAGAAGAGCGAGGCGGAGTTGGTGTGCCCCTGAGACGAGTGCCGGTTGGGGTGTGAGTGGGTAGAGGAGAAGAAGTGAGGCTAGGCGGACCCCAAACCAGGGGAGAGCCGTCAACCGCAGGTGGTCCTGGCGGCTGGTCCCTTGGACTGGAGGGAGTATTCGCGGCCTCCTCGTCCCCCTCAAACGACGTAATCTCAAGCACCGAGCCCCCGTCGGCGATTGGAGGGTCGAGGGGTGCAGCCAGCAAGTTTATCGGCATTGAGCCGTTGGTGAATGGAGGGTGAAGGGGAGGCGGAGGAGGCGGAGGAGGCGGAGGAGGAGGAGGAGGAGGATGAGGCGGATGAGGAGGAGGAGGAGGAGGAGGATGAGGCGGATGAGGAGGAGAAGGGGTCGGCGGATAGTATGAAGGGGAGAGAAGGTAGTTGATGCTCATACGCGGGTTGCTCTCGGCGGAAGCCATTTCCACACAGATCTTCTCGTCGACTATGTCGTTCACAGAAAAGACATAGACGATTCGAAAGGCTCCGTGTGCCACCCTGAAGAAAAGACTCGAGACTACCTCGAATCCAATGTGCGCGTGGGTTTATAACCGCTGAGGACCATTTCTCCCAATTCTTCATCATCCGCGCATATGCCTTATTCACCTAGGAATTCTGAATTGTCTAGTCCCGTCCCAACTTTGGGGGGGAAAGCCCGATTGTCCACCAAGAGGCACAATAGGCCAAAGCCCGTGGGCTAGTGCAGGGCAGAGGCCATGAAAACTGAAGACAATAATTGCAAATTCAAAACACAATAGCACTTTGACTAACCTTCTGCTTGGTGCTGGCCGGTCCCGATCCATAATGGTCCCCTAGCCTCCCGCAGGGCTCCGAACGGCTGAGATGAGTCCAGCAAGAGGTTCTAGCCCGGCCGGCAAACCGGTCAATACATGCAAGGGCAACTTGGAAGCTATGAGTTTCGCGATTGCAGGCCTCAAATATGATGGATGAGTATCGGGAGGATGGTCAGGTGGGGCGTCAAGTTGGGGGTGTTGGTTTTGGGCGGTTCTGGATGAACGTTCTGACTGCGAGAAATGGGCGACGATGGTTGGCATAAGGCTAGCCGCTGCCTATGGAAATTTGGCTCCTGGCGGCAGGCTTATCTTATCGATAAGACTCCTCGATAAGCGCCTTCCTCTTTTCTTTGCTCTCTTTCATGCCCCAAGCAGTCCAAGAAGTACCATGCCTTGAGACAGGGCTGAAAAGAAGCCCGGAAGTGATCAACTGCATTTTCTCAATCGCACAACCCCCAAAATTACCAGACTGCCCAGCTGAGAACCTCCCGGGCTTGTCTGCCCAAAGGCCCACGCAACGGTACGCAACGGTACGCAACGGTATCTATTATCCCGGAAGCTCCCACACGTCCTCATCCGAATCCGCAATCACTCTCATATCCGGCTGCGGCTGCCGCAGTTCACGTCTGGTGGGTGTCAGAGGACCAACGCCAGCCTCCTAAGCCAGCTTGTTGATCTCGTCCTCCGTGCTATCCCCTCCAGTCCCCGCGCGCGGTAGCTCGAAGCTTCGGGCCGCGATCCAATCCTGCACCTCCTTTGCGTGCTCCTTCATCATGCCATTGAGCGAAGCCGCCGGGCTGTGGAGCACCGTGCCGAAGCGCTTCTTCCTAACCTTGCCCTGCAGCTTGGGGTCCGTCCAGCACGAGTGCTCCTTTGACACGTACACTCTCGAATTCTCCTTGTACCAAGCTGATAGGCGTTCGTCTGTGTCAGACCGGATGGGTCGCAGGGAGCCCGTCACGAAGTTGACCACACCCGAAACCTTCATCTTGCAGTCTGTGGTTTTGTCAGTCTGATTGCTGGACAAATGGTATCGCGCAAACGCGCAAAGCCTGGGTAGGTATCACCACACTTGCCTCTATTTAAAAGGAGCATCTTGACTCCAAGATAAGCATACCCGACGCCCATGACGAAGACCTCATCAGCATTCTCGTACAGCTGTATGTAATTGTCCCAGAGGTAGCAGATCAGCTCCTTGATCTCCGCCTCGAGCTGTTTCTCCTCTACATCGGGCGTGTAAGGCATGTTGCCCTAGAATCATGTTAGTGTAATCCGGAATTAGAGATCAGATGGAATACACGTACCGTCGGATTACGAGGAACATTGATGTCCATGATTCCGAACTTCTTCGACACTGCCCAGTCGACATATTGCGTGACGCCATCGACCTACATGGCCTTAGGATCAGTACATGGGAGCACGAGTTTTTGGGCTTTACGGTCAGTCACTTACCACCCAAGCGTTGCCGGGTTCCAGTGTCTTGTTCAAGGGGTCAGGTTGGGCCAGTACCTCAGGCCTGCAGCCATCAGTACTCACTCTGCATTAGCCTGGGGACGAGAACAGACTCACGGGTCATGAATGATGACTAGGATGTACCTGGCCACATCGATTTCCGGCGTCACCAACACCTGGTTCTCATACGTCCTGAAGAGCGCGTCTCGTTGGATATATAGCGGGCACATGCCATAATTCTGCGAAAGGTTCTGGCGCTGGTAGCCCCTCAGGACCTCGTTCAGCCTCTTCCCGTCATTGCGCACAATGTCGGGAACGCTCATGATGTTGCGACGCATGCATTCCCAGTATGGAGCCTGGTATGCCTGGACATAAGACAAAACTTTTGCAGCCTCCTTGCTGATCTTAGGAAGGCTGATCCTCGGCGGCGGCTCGCCCATCAGGGTTCTCGCCACGGCGAGAGCAGAGTCGGATATGGCGCGCAGGTTGTAGCCACCCTCGAGGCAGACGGCCAGTTTCCCGCCGGCAAGAGACATGAGCATGTGTGTCATGTGGGCGTAGCATTGTGGCGTCACGAAGCACCCGCCCAGCTCGTCGCCGTCTGCGGCGTCGAAGCCGGCGGAGATGATGACCAAGTCAGGATCGAACTCCTGTGCAATGGGCATGACGATCTTCTGGAAGGCGGCCAAGTACTCGCCATCGCCCATACCCTGATCGTGCCAGCCAATGTTGACATTCTTCCCTATGCCTGCATCTGAGCCGCACTTGTCCAGCCCGCCATCGGCAATGTTATCGTTGTCAGGCGGTCCAGGATAGAAAGCGCCGTTCTGGTAGACATGAAGGGAGATGTACAGCACGTTCGGGTTGTCGTAAAAGATGTTTTGGATGCCATTGCCGTGGTGGACATCCCAGTCAAGGATCAGGATCTTGCGGCAGATATCTGGGTATTCGATCTGGCAGCATCGTGCTGCGATGGGCACGTTGTTGAACATACAAAATCCCATGGGCATGTCGTACTCTGCGTGATGTCCAGGTGGGCGAATGATTGCGAAGGCGTTTTTGACGTCGCCAGCAACTACGCTCTTGCATGTCTCGATGGCGCCACCGGCAGAAACGAGGGAGGCCTCAAAGGTCATGCTGCCAACGTAAATAGACTCCCTTCCAAGGTCCATCAACTTGGTGATTTGCCGGAGTTCCTCTGTAGACTTGTGAGACAGGGCACGAACCCAGGAATAATGCTGTGGCAGGTGCACGTTGCATATTTCTGACTCCAGAGCCTCCCGTGCCGGAATTCTCGACATGTACCTTGTGGGATTCGTTCGCAGAACCTCGACATAGTCAGAGTCACTTCCCATGAAAATCAAGCCTGCCTTCTTGAACTTCATCATGATGGCCTCGATGCGCCCGGGATCCTCCGGATGGTGCGGTTTTGGGCCAAAGTCAGCATTTGCATGCAGCTTCATCCTGTCGTCGTAGCAACATCCTGTGGATAGTTGCCGCCGTCCCTGAGCCATGAGCTCCGGATCCCTCGAGTCCAGCGGCGTATCCGACTCAGCCTCTTCATCAATCTCATCTGACGGTGTGCTGTTCTGAAAGCCTGCAGAAGGATTGCCAAAGTCCTCAAAGACGAAGGTGGTGGGGTCGTCTGGATTGTCGACCTCCATGGCGACGTCGTTGTCCACTTCCTCCATCGTGGTGGTCAGGACCATTGTCCAGGGACGAGGCCCCAAACGACCACCTGCCTCTCAACTGTACCAGGATGCAACAGGAGTTCTTATGCTGTTCAGAAATCAGCCTGAGAGGGGTCAGTCAGGTGCGCTCAAGAGGTGCAGCAAAGATGCTGCGATTTGTAATGATACGGTTGTGGCCGGCTGTTGTCCGTTGAGCGAGAGCTGTCTTTGTCTATGAGTTCAAATCCCCTCGAGGCACGTAGGCATGTAGGCACGGGTGCTAGCGAGCAACTGAACTCGCTTGCATCTAAGACGCAGAGAGGCGCGGCGGGTTGTAGTCTCACCGGTGAAGCACATGATCGCTTGATCACTTGGCCGGAACAGGACGCCTGTCTCCTGAGACACCCAAAAACCACGAGACAGCGTTTGCGCTCGCTTTGAGATGCTTGGGATCCCTAGCGTTTTTATTTTATGGTACAAATCAGAGAAACCCAGCTTACAGAACAGCGTGATGTCGTTTGGTGGAGGCGTCCTGCAACAGCTGCAAGGCTGCTTCAGGAAGGCACAGGGCTAATCCACGGGTGCAGTCGATGCGCGTCACCGACTGGCGCCTCGAGCACGGGGCTGAAACAAATGTTGCCTTTTTCGAGGTGGATTTCAGAGGCTTCTTCGGCCGTGGCAGCCCAGTGAGATGCTTCGGAGGGGCGCCGCGCGCCGTGGTAGTCGATGTAAGCCGGGGTGGTTGTGAGGGATAAGGATGAATTTCCCGACTTGTGACGCGGCTGGTCGCAGTCTCGAGGCCGGCCTGGCCAGGCCACGCTAGGGCCATAACACCGCTCACCCAGAGTAGGACGCCACTTGCTCTGTTCACCACGCATTCGCAGGGCACTGGCTGCAATCCGTTATTTCTGCATTGAAACGAAAAGGTAAAGTTATATACCACACTATACTCACTTTTCCACAGAACATCATACATAACCTAGCTGTCTGAAACGCTCATGGCTTGTGACTGCTTCCACGGCGCCCAGCACTCCCCAGCCTCTTCACAAGAATTATAAGTATACATTCAGGCAACAAAGAAAACCCAGACTGTACAAGGGAGGTTGCATTAAGACACTACAGCAATGTACCTCTTGTCAGGTGTGAGATCCAGGCGTGTGTGTCTGGCACTCATTCATTCGGCCTCACGCCGCACCAACGCGCAGAACAGAGTGATTCGACCCGTCCACGGCTCCAGTCTACGGCTCCAGTCGACCTCTGTTCATCACAACGCGGATCCCCAGATCTGGCTCCTCTTGAGCAGACCAGCTGAGTGCCCTCTTGCCCTCACAAGACCACTCCCCCCGTATCTCCTCATCCCAGAGATGGAAGTCTAGAATCCCCCCGCTATCGCCGTTCTTCACGTCTTTGAAAGCACCGTGACACTCCATCGACACTCCGGCGTCATGATCTTCAAGCCGCTCGTCCTTGACTGCAGAGAGCGCCGGCCCAAGGCTTTGTCGGTCGAGGAGGATGCTTGGGTGAGCCAGGCAAACCTCTCGAACCAACCTGTCTTTAGGATATGTGGACTTGTTAGACGCGAAACCAAGGATCTCAGCCGGCGACAGCTTGAGAAAAGTATCCACGATGGCGGAATTGACATTGGTGTCAAAGTCCACAAAGGTCGAATCGTTCCAGCTGAACGCAGCTCGCATGAGGCTCAGCCTGGACGTGCCAAAGCCGATCCGCTCTGCCTCCTCCCGAGAGATTGAATAGTCCTGAATCTTTGATTAGCATCTGGTCCGAGTGTGAATGAATCAGACCGGTAAATTACCATTTCTTTCAACACTGCCTCTGTAGAAGGGCATATGTCCCCCTTCACCATGCGTTGTACGGTCTCCCACAAGTCATCCAATTCGTGCAGTTCATGATCCGATAGCAGCCGGAGCCGCTTGCATCGAATATCTGTGGAGCCGTGCTGAGGCACGAAGCTGTTTGGCCGCGGGAGATCGCCGTGGAAGAATTGGGCGTAAGACATCCAGCGGTACAGAGCTGCTCGTAGCCTGTTGGACTCGCGAGGATGCAACTCTCGACAATCCGACGCCGGCTGGAACCTGTAGCGAGGGAAAAGCTGCTCCCACGCTTTGACGGTTTCAAACAGGCTAAGGAGACGCTCAAAGTGCCCATCATCAAGTAGAGCAGGCGGGAGTAAGACATGGTCTGCATCCCCTGGCTGCGGTTTCTCTCCCTCGCAAACCAGCTTGTTCTTGTGGTATATCCTTCGGCGTAAGCAGGGGCCTAGAGGCACCTCAATGTCCTCAGGCTTGAACGTAATGATTTGCAGTGCTTCATCGAAGGGGCTCAGCTCTGTCTGCAAGACAGACAAGAGGATATGCCCTCGATTTCCCTCGTAGATTTCCTTGAACCTCTTGTTTGCTCGAACAAGACTTAACACACTGTGAAAGTCTATAAGCTCAATGATCTTTACAATAAGCTCCACTGGGATTTTCAGAACACCCGGCTCGGAACGCTTTGCCTCGCTAGAAGTGGACATTTCCAGCCCCCCAGTTTGCTCATTGATAGCCTCGAAAGTCATAGTATCAACGATGGTCGATGATGACCGTGAAAGAAACGAAAACCTCTCGACTCTTGTTAGTATTGTCACCACACGCGCATGGGGGGAAACCTACAGTGTGCGGGAGCTTCTGTATGATTCTTGTGACAAATTGAAGCCAGTCCGGTGATTCAACGAGACTCTCTCCAAATCCTGGCGCCACAGAGTCTTGCCTCGACGAAGAGCAGCTTGGAAACTCTACAGATTCCTAGATGCTCCCCTAGCCGAGGACGCGGTCCAGGTGTGCCTCACAGGCAACGGACCCCAGCGTTGGGGCTATCAAACAGGGAGGTCAAGTCTCTAGACATCATTGCTTTACACGATGTCATCCTCGTGGAGAGCACGTAGAGATGCGCGTTGGGTTTGGCAATGATAGGATGAGATGAAATGGTAGTACCGTTGTTGTTGTTGTCGTCCTGGCTTGCCCAGCTCTAGCAGCGGCAGGTCATAATGCTGGGTTGGCTAACAGCAGGGTTCGCACCCCAGGCGGCTCTCATTGGCCTGCACGATGACATACCCGGTCAGCCTAGCACTTCGCAGCTGCAGCACCTCGCAGCTGCAGCACCTCGCTATCAACCTTGCGCCAGCACCTCGTACCTAGTACGGAGTACCTAGCTGCCTCGGGTCTGCACGTATCGAGCCGTGTGGACCCATCCCTTTCACATGCAGGTCGCGGGCCCCGACGAGACGAACGTCGCGGAAACTTGGACGTGGATATCAATTACAAAGACAATGCTTTCCAGAAGTCCGACGTTGTTGGTTTCGTATGAGGTCATTGCAACTCGGTATCAACAAAGTCTACTGGGTCCGCATTCTCGCTCTTTCAGCACCAGAAGCTTGCCTGTTCAACGTCACGTTTCGTATGCATCTGCAATTTCAAGCCAGCAGTCTGGGCTGCGCGTTGTACGAATCTCTCTATTAGGGTATAGCAAACACGCCCTTTCATTTTCCAGATGCCAACGCCGATACCGAGGTGAACCCACTCCCTCTAGGAAAAGACGGCTTTGGTCGACAACGAGTCTGACTTCTTGTTCCCCCCTTCCGTCCTCAGGCCGAGCTGATCCTTCCTGCCCATACTCTCGGTGGCTTGTTCGGCCCTGATGTTTCGGCGCTCGGATTTCTTCCTCCTCAGCTCCGAGCGCACCTGGTTAGGCGACACGAACTGCTTGTTCTCGTAGATGATGGGACCTCCGAACGAGCCCTCCTGTATGATGATAGGCGTGCAGACAAAACGAGGACCGATTTCCACCAGCTTTATGTCGGTATCTTTGCTCCGGCCGCCAAATGCCTTCTTCTTTGACGCCTTCTCCGCTTCCTCATCGTCCTCGCCATCGACACCGGTCTTTTCCACCTCGTTGATCTGGTAGTTGCGCACCCAAATCTTGCCATCCGCCACTGTGAAGCCCATGACGTGGTCGATGAAGGGCTTCGACTTCCTCGCGCCTTGGGGTACGCCGAAAATGTGTGTGAAGAGTTCCTTGATCACAAGGAGGTGTGGGTCCTTCTCGAACGCGGCGTCGAACGACAGCACCGGCCGTGAGCCCTTCAGGCAGTTTCCTGTGAAGTGTAGCTCCTCCATGGTGTGCACTGTTTCCTCATGTCAGTCTGCGATCCAGTCCAAACCGCGTCCACCCTCTTGTGTGGCTGGCCTTACTGTTCTGAACGTGCATCTTGACGGTCGGGCCGTTGGGCACTTTGCTCGCCCACAGGTACAAGTCCTGGCCCTTCCGCGCCTCGAAGAATAGGACATTGTTGCAATTGTATAGCTCCGCCAGCTCGTTCAGTTGGTAGAGCTTGGATTTCGAGTCGAACTTTGCGTCTTTCCGCGCGTGGGGCATCATGGCTGCGAGATCATTGAGCAGGTGTCGATGCCTGTGAACATGAAGTCGCTTTGTCAGTCCACGTGTGTGTCTTTGACAACGGCGTATCTCGTGTAGGCGCGTATCTGTCTCACCTGTATGTGACGCCTCTCGACGAGAGTGCCAGGACTCTCTGCTTATTCTTCCTTGGGCCATGGCTTGAGGATTCGTCATCCTTGGAACCGTTGGCTTTGGAAAGCGACTTGTACACTGTCGCCATTGTGTCGAAGGGGGTCAACGATTGCCTGGAAAGGGAAATACTTCAAGTCGAGATGCCGATGACAGGACTGAAAGCAACCTGCCCGGTCGCATTTCGATTTGGCCGCCAGCCAAAATTTCTGGCAGGCGCTTATCGATAAGCAGGGATGGCCTGGCCAGAGCCGGAACCAGGCTTTGTCGAGGTGCCCGTTCTAGCGCGGGGTGACCTCCTGTCCGGACCCACCATGGCGGGCAACTTCGATGTCGCAACTTGGCGGTGGGCTGAAGAGGTGGGCCACACACCTCAGCCAAACGGGCATGTTTCGTGGACCTGATCGTCCCAACATTGTCGAAACCATCGGGGTGTCCGTGACCAAGGCGGAACAACGTTTGCTGGCTCTTTCCACGTGTCAGCGTTCTTATCCTGCTGAGGGGGAGGCCGTCCTCGGGATACCGCCTGCTAGCTGGCAGCCCAGGTGGTCTAGGGCCGCCCTCGAGTCCGGCAGCAACAAAGGACACGAGCGCCAGAGGCCTGGGAGGGTCGGTGCTGTCTCAGTATATTCATTACATGTGTTTCTC
Organism: Diaporthe sp. PMI_573; assembly: GCA_021399435.1. Classification (NCBI taxonomy): domain Eukaryota; kingdom Fungi; phylum Ascomycota; class Sordariomycetes; order Diaporthales; family Diaporthaceae; genus Diaporthe; species Diaporthe sp. PMI_573. The sequence goes on along the minus strand of JAJTUP010000015.1, from coordinate 515,143 downwards.
ATTCTACTTGGTAAACGCCACACTACGATGGCGAACCCATAGCCCACGTTACATCAAGAGGCACAAAGGTACACAGCGAAAACAGCAGTTAAACGAGTAGCATGACTCCCTGATTAAAAAAAATCGTCAAAACCCTCCCATTGAGAACCGCAGATCCGTAATTCCATCATCACACCGTCACAGTAATGGCTCTCTCGTGCCGACATGTTCCCTATAGAATATGTGACGCCATGTATCATCAGTTCGTTTCCATGAGCTAGTCTCATGAGAGCTCCTCCCGACTGGTGGCCTAGCAGCACTTGCCGGCCTGCTTTGAGCCATCGTCGGCTGGCTTGCTCAGAGAGATGTTGGTTCCTGCCCCGATGGTGGCCTGAGCACCGTCGCCGCTGTCAAGTGCCTTGCTCGATACGATTCGGTAGATCTCTGTGAGACATGCGGTCAGCGATGATCCAGGTAGGAGGTGCAATGGTTCGGGCCGAGTCAAGGGAGCAGCGGGGTCACGTACCGGTCAAGATGTTCTGGAATGCAAGCTCAACGTTGCTGGCATCGAGGGCAGACGTCTCGATGAAAGACAGGTGGTTCTCGCCTATTCAAATAGTCAATGCCTGAACCTCTCTGCACTCGTTCCTCGAACCGCGTCGGGCGGTGCGGAGGGCAGACTCACTCGCAAACGCCTTGGCCTCCTCTGTTGGCACAGCCCGTAGATGGCGCAAATCGCTCTTGTTACCCACCAACATGATGACAATATTCGCGTCGGCGTGGTCCCGCAGCTCCTTGAGCCACCGCGTCACGTTCTCGTATGTCTGGTGCTTGCTAATATCGTAGACGAGCAGGGCGCCGACGGCACCGCGGTAGTACGCAGATGTGATGGCGCGGTACCGTTCCTGGCCGGCGGTATCCCAGATCTGTGCCTTGATGGTCTTGGAGTCGACCTGGATGGAGCGGGTGGCAAACTCGACGCCGATGGTGGACTTGGAGTCTATGTTGAACTCATTCCGAGTGAAACGACTGAGCAGGTTGGACTTTCCGACGCCAGAGTCTCCGATCAGAACAACTGCGAGAAGGCGGTGTTAGCTTGCATCGCGAGGAGAGGCCGCCGGAGGAGCGAATGCTGGTAGGTGAGCGTTACCCTTGAAAAGAAACTGCAGGGAGATCCGAGGTCAGCGCAACATTCAGGACAGAGAAGAGGACGAGCGGTGGAGGTGGAGGACTAACATCGTACTCGTCGTTGGCCATGGTTGCGACAAGCTCGGCTGACGTAGTTCAGAGGCGGATGCGTCTCGAGCAGCAGTGTTGGGGCGGTATGTGGTGGGCGATAGTTGCGCGGGCGTTGGGTCGAGTGATGCGTCAATGGCCAGGGCCGGATAGTCGCAGTTGTGTTTGGTTCAAGTGATGCCAGCAAGCGACGGGAAAAGGAGGTGTAGATGCAAGGCAGCGGGTTGACAGAGACAGGGACGGTTTGGGTTGGGAGAGGTACCCAGCGGTCATCCACACTAAAAATTGAGCCGCAGGCTGGCTGGAAAGGGGCTCGGTACAGTCAAGCGGGGGCCACAATGCTGGTCGTCCCCGTACATAGGCTGCCGGGTCTGCTTAGCTTAGGGGTCTGTTCAAGGGTCCTCGACGGTGTGCAGGGCATGAGCATACCTAGGTAGGTAGGTACGGTAGGTGGTTGAGGATGACTGTATGTGTCGCTATCACCGACCGTTCCCCAGACAAGAGGAGGGAGGCAGGCCCGTCCTCAATGATTGCAAGGGCATCCGGAGTCAAAGCCACCAATACTACCCATCTGCGGTGCCTCCATACCCCCCTTGTGTGACTCGGGAAGTCGCCCAACCGCATGCTGCAAATGTTTCACCATCGCGCCTTCAGCAGCCGGGCCAGGTACCTGGGAACCCTAGGTAGATGTACTCGCCCCTCATTTTCCATGAGATCTGAGCAGACCACACCTCGCCTCGGATGTACCCCAGCCACTGGCTGCAACGCCACACCCTGCTGTTTGACAAGTGCTCCTGGTGATCAACCGCCCTTCTTGTCAAGTGGTTTCTGACAACAGCAGAGTTTGGCCTCGAGGCCCTGGTCTGACAGTTGAAACGCACCTGTGGCCGAGGCGGAGACCCCAGAGGTCGCGTGGCCATCAGCAATGCTGGCTGCCTGCCTACCTAGGTGCCCAGGTTGGTACCTAGTTCACTCGAAGGAAGCTTTGACTCTATGTTTATCGCCCACCGCGTGGCTGAGTGAATCCGACCGAGAGCCCAGTCCACTCCAACCATGGGGGCTCGATGACGGCGTCGACTGCTCTCTGGTGGCCTCTTATCATCATCTATCTCTACTGCTGTGCACCGCTACGAGCGTGTCCCAGGTAGGTAAGCATGCAGCAGATAGTCCACCCACGATAGACTGAGAGAGAACGGCTTCCAGGGTAGCTCATCCTGGTCGTATGCTGGGTAAGGTGAACCTCGGTTCCGCTGCGAGCTCTAGTGCACGCCTGACAGCCTGAGTGGGTGGGTGTTCTGCAGTTGGGCTGAGCAGTCTGGCTGAAATACTCTCTGCCGCCTGTTGGAAACCCCTAGAAAGATGTGTTTTGCCTCTTGATTGTTTTGTTTTGATTTTCTTTTTCTCTTGTTATATTATACGCCGTTTCGGCAGTGCTTGCCATCTGTTCCAGGTTTGCATTCCAAGATGTATCTACCTATCTACCTGCCTGCCTAGGTAGGCACCTACCTAGTACAGTACTACCTGATAGATACCAAATCAAAAATGAGAGGTCGCGACTGCCCTGACTGAACATCTATATCCCTGCGCCACCGGCACCCAAACCCAGCAGCTTTTCCATGCGGCTACCACCCGGCCTCTGCAAGTTTGACAAAGGGACCTATTCTGGCGGCGCGTAGTTCTTTCATCGGCTTTTTGGCATCGCCATCAACCGAATGGGTTTTTTTGCAGTCTCCACCCCGCTCTCAACACTGGGACCAATTCTCCCAAATCGCACACAAGCGTGTTGGCATAAGAAACCAGTCTCTCAGTCAATCTCGAGCTTGTCCCTGGCCCCGTGTCTCGGATCTCGGATCCTGGTGCACAATACTTGATCTCATTCAACCTCTGTGTAGAAGGTGAGGTCCGCTCCCCGGTTGATCCTTGGGGTTGTTGTTGTAGGGGCCCTGAGTTCGGGGGGGATGTCTTGCTCGGTCAGACTTGTAGTCTGATAACCTCACACTGAGCAACTTGGGCATGTAAGCCTGAACTCCCCGCCCGTGCTTTCGTCACACTGACTTTGAAGAATTTGACTAAAGACCAACGTACTTCAAGCTGGATTCGACCGTCTATGCCTGGCTGGGCGGGGTCTCTCGTCAGACAAATACGGCAACATGCCTCAACGCTCACACGTCTCCGAGCTGGCGGACGATGATTCAGACAGTATCTCACTGACATCTGATGATGACCTCGTGTATGATCCTGACACAGAGTTTGTTGTCGAGGACATTCGCTCCGAGCGTGTCGACCCTGCAGATGGTGTTCTGAAGTATCTCGTGGAGTGGTCCAACTTTCCACTTGATGAATGCACCTGGGAGCCCGAGTCTGGAATCTCAGAAATCTTGAAAGAATCATGGGAAGAGAAAAAGACTTGGCAGGACCCTTGTGTGGCTGAGGCATTCGAGCGGAGATATGAAGAGGAGTTCAACAGGGTCCTCGAGGGGCGGCGCGAACTGCACCGACGAAGAAATGCAAAGCGCAGGAGGCTAGGCCTGCAAGAAACCAAATTCTTCTTTCGGGGAAACTTCTACCCAGATACTGAGGATGACACTGAACTCAGTAACGGGGCAAACAGCGACTCATACATCAATTCTGCTCCAGCCTTTGCTTCCGATTCCGATTCTGAAGAGGCTCAGGAGGATAGCACAATCGATCACAAGGCGGAAAACATTGTGCAATCAAGGAAATCTTCATCTCATCCAAAGACCCGGGCCTCCACTCGTCCAAACAGAATCTTCTCAGTCGACCTATCAGCAACTGGATCAAAGCCAGGTGCAGGCAATGACAAAAGTCTGTCGCGCCAGAGACCATCAGCCACAACCCCAACCGGCACCTCACCATTCCTGCCAAAGGGTACGTCCAACTCAAGCGCCTCGAATCAACAGCGCGAGCAGCAACCTACCACAGGTTACCAAGGCTCCGCTCGTAGAGCTAGTACTGGAACCGCGCAAACCAAATCCGTTCCAATTCGCGCGGGCTCGTCTGGTAATGCTTCAGACAAGCCTTCTCCCTCCAGCACTTCCACTCTTGCGAAGAAGGGTCTGACTGCCAAGAAGAGTGGGAAACCGCCAATCGCTGCAACCAACATATTCATCGACGGGAAGAAACGACAGGCAAGGCAGAACCTCGCAAGTGCAATGGTCGATACCAGCAAAGGCCCGAAGTTCTTCACGAAGCATAGTTTCCGGCGCAAGGCAGAATTGAGATCCAGAGATCACGACGATCAGGCACCGGACGTCAGCAAAGTAGCAGACCAGTTGTTCAACATTAACCAAGTTCCGCCTCCTAGACGCACATCGACACAGAATACGGAACATTCTGTGAACGGCGATGGCGATCCTGACGGTACGACTGTCGATCTGACTGACGAGGTCGGATCGGCGGGTCCTCGTCGAAGTAGCACATCGGCGAGCGAGCCGAAATCCGTGCTGAAGAGGAGCTCCCTCGACCTCGGTCTCGACCTCGGTCCCGACCGCTCCAAGAAGAGAGCTAAGACTGTCCGTTTTACTGGGGAGGACGGTGATCCCTTCGTGAGCGAGCCGGCAGGTCTCGAGGAGCTTCCGAGACCAACAAGCAGAATACGCTCACCACCTCCCCCGCCCGCGGTCCCATCGCCACCGCATGAACCGAAGATGAAAGTGTCACTCGCCACTTATCACTCGAGAATTGTGCAGAATGTTGGAAAGAAAATCCTCTTGGCTACGGAGAGCCAGTCACTCGACGTCGCCTTCCATGACATACCAAAGGAGAGTTCCCGCGAAACTGGCCAGGAATGGTTGCGAGAGTTTTACGGCGCAGACTGCCTTCGGTTTAGGCACACTGTTCTTGCCGAGTCAATCATTGCTCAGCTGAGCCAATTGCGAGGGCAGGATCGCCAAGCGCATGACATCCTCTGCCATGGGAAGATAACGTCCGTAAACGGCGAGAGTGTAGAGGTCCTCGCTGAGCATCTGAGGGTCAGCCACTCTGGACTTTTCACATCGCATGAGCATTATAGTCTCGTAATATACCCAACAAGATGCGACGGATTCCAGACAAGCGCTCTCGGCATAGAATCGCCGAATGCCCCGGAGGTGGCTCTGAGGCACTTTATCTTCAGGTCATCGCACAACATTTCCCGATTGATGAGGCCACCCTCGGCTACGCCAGATCAACTGGTGCAAGCTGCTGTTGGAAAGGGGCAGAAGGCTGTTTTTCACAGTCTCCTTGGAATGCGGTACGGAAAGCTCATTGCAGGGCCCCGCGAGAAGAAGGAACATCATTTCTTCCTCGTGTTCCCGGATACTGCGGTCGAGTGGTACAGATCCATCTGCTGTTGGCTGTACATATGCAACCCACATTGCAAGATCTACACGAGTTTCGACCCTGGCAGTTGGGCCGCGTTCCTGGAGAAATCTAACAGCCAGTGTGGCGTGGTTGTCATGCACGAAACAGCTGTCGATTTCGTGCGGCGATTTCCATCCGTTGCTGAAATCCTGCAGACTGACAACAACTACAATTTCTGGCGCTTCTCTGCGACCATGGGTCTGCAGCAAGTGCAGTCTTCCGAACGGTCTTCAAGTCGAATAGCCCTGAATGTCTTCTCACGGATTTTCCCAATGGGCAAGGCCATACTGGTCACGCCAAGCTTCCTCGTGTGCGAGCCTCAGAAAACTTTACAATTGTTTGAATGGTTCTTTGGTAAACAGACCATGTATTCCTCCAACAAGCTCGTGACTGCGTTCAACATTGTCGATTACCTCCGAGATCTTGCGAGCGAGACAAATCGACGGCAAGCATGGTTGAAACAACAACAACAAGGAACATACATGAGTGAATTGGAAGCCGCTGATGAGAGAAATGCTCTTGGTTTGAGCGACCAGGACCTGATTGCGAGAGCAAAGGCTTGGGCGGCGGCCGAAGAGTGGCTATCTGTCAGCATGGAAAGGAACGGGTTTTTTTCCGCGGAGAATCACGTCGTTTTCGCTGAAAGGTGCATCGATCCGAATGATGAGCAGAGCCTTGTCAATTGGTTTGGCTGGTGGTCTTTGGATAAAGTCGACCAGTACCGCAAGTTCTATGTCCTTGGTTCCGGCCCGGCGGCCAAACAGACGAGACAAACCGTGAATGGACTACTTTCGAGGGCGTTCCGTTCCGTTTCTCCCCCCAGTTACGATCAATCTGTCGTCAACGACCCGGATGAAGCCCTGCGCCTTGTGTTGAAGAAGGACAATGATCTAGCAGAAGGTGCACCTACTAGTAATGATGGCGTACAGATCTCGCGGGTGCAAACTTTGTCTTTTCAGAGCCAGAAATTCGCAAACAACGACCGCAGCTTTCGATATTTCCTACGTCAGATAGACAGGGTTGGCCAGGTCAGAATCTACGGATTTCCAGTGTCCTGGCTCGACTACGACATGGCAGACCACTTCGGCGATCCCACGATGGAATTTACGACGCTCAAGCAATGGTTGGCCTGGCCCTATCCTTGGCTTGGCGACACACACCAGTCTTTCAGTACGTACATTGCTTTGTTCTATACAATCCAAGAAGATTGGGACCCCAGCAAGTTCCCAAGGGGCATCAAGCCCAAACGACACCCGTGGCTCGTGATATACCGCCCGTGGGAGCCTCATCTCAAACGGGATAGGTACAGGCACGGCAAAATGGAGCTCATCTTCTGGGATGTCCGTGCAGGGAACGAGCTTGAGAACAACCACGCGCTGCAACTGTCCGATTTGAATTGGATGCAGAGAGAAGTAATCAAATTTGTCCAGGCGCATGGGGTAGAGAAGAACCCAGGCTCCAGGGTGGACAGAGTATGGTTGGGTGGCTTCCGAACTCATCAGCAGCAGCTTCGCTCTACGCTACCGGCAGATATGACGGCAGAGTTCCTCGAGCCCCTGTCCGACATGACACAACTTAAGTGGAAGGTGCCCTCTTCAGACGGCTTCATGCGGCAAAACGGGTGGCGAGAGGTTTCCCTTGGCGAGGCTGTGGCGGGGCCAAGGGCGGCGTTGGCCAACATAGACGCCGCCAGTCGAGACGGTAATGACGACCAAGACTGCAACGACGGCAATGAAGACACCCGGATCATATTCCACCCACCGCGTGGCTCCGCAGTGATTGGGCCGCCACGCTCCTCCAGGTGCACCAACGACCTCTTCGAACAGACGCGCCTGGCGCGGTTGCGTAACGGCAAAGTCACCTCTATGGGCTTCACCTTCAGGCCGACCATGGAATGGTACGCGGAACTCGTAACCGAGGGCCGTCAGTATGAACACATTTACGTGGACCGCTGGGAAAATGTGTTCGAGCAACTGAGGGTTGGCCCAAGGAAGTCGAGACAGGCGGTTGCCGCATCTCGGATGAGCTCTATGTCTAGTAGCCACAGTAGCCCCATGGATGAGAGCTCCGGCTAGTCTTTCCGACGGTGTCCAGGCGGGTTATGAGCTCACGACAAAGCCTGACGGGAGAAGGCCCGAGGCAAGCACTACTGGGGCACGCGTATTGTGATGTATGGATATGAGCCGCATTTGCGGGCGGTTAATTGACTGTTGTGTCACAATCTCGATCCATGGCCAGGCTTGAGGTCTTGACGGTGTGTCTAAATTTGAAAAGGTAGCGACGCTGAGATCATCGGCTATTTTCTTGTATTGGATAAGGAGTTGTTAGGAGCATGTGGCTCCTCTCTTTTTTGGGGAGCCGAATTTGTACAAGGCCATCGGATCAGGACAGCACTACAGAAAGGAAAAGAATAGAAGGGGCGGCGCCCTTAGGTGACGATGACGTTCAAGTGGTGTATCTGTCCACCTTCTTGCCAGATACCCTTCAGCTGTGCGAATCTGCGGCTGACACTAGACTGCAGGCTTTCAACTGCTGCATGGCACTGTCTAACGTGGTCCAGACGAAGTAGTTTATGTGTACTGCATTGACACTAGAGGCGAGATTTTAGGTGCAAGTGAAGGGTATCATTCTGTACAGTACTTTCATCACTCATCATACAATCGTTGGCCACTTAGGGCTTGCTGAATACGGGGTGCACTCTAAATCGCCTTCCGCTAGATTTGCTCTCCCTTTTCCTTTCCCCCCTCGCCTCCTGTGCTGCGTCCCCGGCCAGCTAGATTTCGGCCTACTGAGACAGCTCAAGAAGCTTCCCGCCCCACAACATCTTCGGCACCTAGTTTCTAGCTCTCCCTGGCGCGGCGACCCCCGGCTCACCTCGTAGGGGCCGCGAAGCTCCTGGTGCTCAACAGGACCCCCTTGACGCTCCTGATGTTACTCTTGACCTTCCTGATCTCGTCCTCGGGCTCATTCCGCGCCGCGCCGTACAGGTAACCGCTCCCGACGCCGAAGGACTCGGGCGGGTATGTCAGCGTGTGCAGGTCGCGCCCGAAGTCGTCCAGGATGTTCTTGGTCTCGCCGAAGCCGTCGGCCTGCGACACGAGGTCGGTGCTGAGGTCGCGGATGGACGTGACGAGCCTACCCAGCTTGTCGGCCTGCTGCTGCGTCGCGACTGTGGAGCTGTGCTTGTCAGTGGCGCCCGCGGCAGCGGTACCACCTGTTTGGTATGCTAGCCCGCCGGGCGTCGGGGGCGGCGAGGTCTGCACGCCGATGTCGCGGTGGAAGAGCTCCGTCGGGTCGTCATAGCTGCTGGCGTCGTCGTCGGCTGCGTCTGTGTACTCGCCGGTGGCGTGTGCGTTTGTCGCGAGGGCGGGCTTCTTCCCCGCGGTGTGGTACGACTCGGGGATCTCGGACACGGCGTGCTCCAGCTTCTCGACGAGCTGCGACAGGTTCTTGTTGGCGTTCTCGTGGAAGTCGACGCGGGCCTCGGTCAGGGAGTCGACCATGGGGTTGACGAGGTATTTTGTGGCGCCGTAGACGAAGGTGGAAAGGCCGGCGACTATGCCGAGGGAGTTGAGGAGGCCGGAGGCGGTGATCAGTGGAGGGGGTTTGGCAGGCTTAGTGAGGAACTCTGGGTAGGTGATTATTGGAGGTTGGTCTGTCTTGATGTCTGGGTTTGGGAGCGCTCTGGGGGTGTGCTGGACTGGTGCGCTTCTAGATCCTGCCTTGGTGGCGTGTTCTGTATCGCCGGTGGTCTCCGTTCTTGTTGCTGCTGCTGCTGCTGCTCCGCGGGCGTCGGTCTCGTCCAACAAGGCGTTGATGTCGGCTTCGCCTAAGCCCTTGGACTTTAGGAATTCGACCTTCTTTTCCCTGCTTGATTCCCTGACTGATTCATCTTGCAGGAATATCCTGGCCTGCTCCAATGTTGCGGGGGCCGAGTCGGCGGTGTTAGAGGCTGCTTGCTGCCACGAGGGAATCGGGCCTCCTCCATCCTTATCCTGCTCTCCCATGGTGTGACCGACTGGCGACGTGCGCTGAAATGGTTTGTATCGAAACACTCAGAAGGAAGTTCAGAGCCTGGCCATCAGGAGTAGTGCGTCATTGAGCAAGAAATAGGAGAGATTGCGCAGGCAACAGGGTGATGAACAGGGCAGGGCAACAAGTTGAGGTCATCCGAGTCCGGCTGGTGCAGCTCTTGGACCTCGGCTCGGCGCTGGCTGGTCTGGGTTGGCCGGCGATGGGCGCACAGACCGTGTGGCCCTCGCGGTTCGCGGCTGCGCGCCTGCCTCTGGGCCGCCCAGGGTGCGCATACGGGCTGGCCTGAATTCGCAGGCAATGCTGGCAGTCCAGACCTCTTTCTTTGGTTGACATTCAACGGCCACGACACATTTCCATTCGGCTGGATCGGGTTGCAAAGCATATCGAAGGTCCTTCTTATCCATATCTGACTGTCTCTCTCAATTCAGACCGTGCTTTCCCAGTGGCCCACCTGCTCGAGCCTCCGGAATCTCAGCCTCTGCCCACACCCCGGCGCTCACTCGGCAAAGCATCCTCATCTATCACAGTAGCCCCGACTCAGAAAGCGCATTCCCACCGCCGGAGCTGCTTGTCAAAGGATCATATCCACAATAAAGCCGACAGCCAAGAAGAAAGCCCTGAGGGACATTGACCTGTTGGTGACACAGGCCCGCTTGACGCAAGGGTACAGTGCAGCACAATCAATCCACCAAAAAGTGAGAGGGGCGCGCAGGACACACCAAGCGGTAAGTAGCCAGCCAGCAGCCAGCAGCCAGCAATGCAACTTTTGTTTGCCGGAAGGGAGACACCAGCGCGGCATGAGAAAGGCAGGAATGGCATGTCTGACGAGACACAAAGCGATAGATCGATCTTTATCCGCCACAGCCTTGTCGACTTGCATCCCAGTTGACAAACAGGGGCTTGGCCGGCCAGCCAGCCAGCCAGCCAGCCACAATCCGTCGGCTGCAGAGATCTTCGAGACTCACCAAGCACGGGCACAGCGGAGCTCATCATATCATAACATAGATACCAGACCCTTCACGGCTCGTACAGCAGTTGTAAGTCAAGCGGCGTCTTCCCTACTGTCATTGTGTCTTGTACAGTAAGCTCTCATCCCCCGTCTGTCCTACGTACGTCCTCTGTACAAGACGACATCCCATGTCTGCTGGCGCCTCTGTCCCTCGGAGCGAGCCTTTTCTGCACCTGGTTCTATTGGAGGTGGATGCATGCAACACAGAGCGACTGCGCTCCATGAGTACGGCACAGCGTTGCACATGCGCGAAACTCTGCCACTCATCTTGACCGAAATTGCGGTTCCTGCTTCTCGTCTGCCAATTGACATCCAAGTGACACTGTCGCCACCAAGTGGGTCGATCATACACAGTACTGCTGCTGCCGGCAGGGGGGACCACAATCAGTGCCCAAAGCACAAGCAACGGCTTGATTGGGGACGGCCTCACCTCCCCAAAGGAGGGTAAGGCTGAACTCAAGGTTGGCGCTATCTGGCTGGGACGAGCCCGGCCTGGAGCACCGGCTGCTAGTCGGTGGCAATTGCGGTCGCGTTGCATCGCATCCCGCATCGCATCTCACTGCAGTGCAGACTGTGCAGTGCACTCAATGCGCTGCAATCAATTGCGGCGCCAGAGGTTGCAGTTGCGCGGGCACGGGGCAACGGGCAAGGGGCGTAGGGATTCTGGTGTTGGCTGCTCGGGCACCGTCATATTATTTAATTGACACGACCCGACCCAACCATCATCAACAAGGCCCTCCTCACCGTGGCAAGCTCTCATAGCACCTCCACGTGGAAATTGGCTCGGCCGATCCTGCAAGTCATCAAAACTCCAGCACCACAGTCCGATAGTCTCGCAAGGCTAGTCAGTGTCGCCTGGGCGTTGTTATCCACCAGTGATAATCTACCAGCTCATCTCCCTGCACCGTCACGGCCGGCTGCATGGCGTCCACTTGACCTGGACCGCCTCCATCTTCACTCTTTCGGGGTGGTGACAGACCGCGGGGTCGGAAGGCTTCTAGCGCGGGCGAGTGGCTGTTGGCGTGGCATCTCGGAGCCTCCCTTGATAGGGTGTGTGTGGGCTTGGCCTGCTTCCTATCCCACAATCCCTCCCGCAGGTTGTGTTCGGCATCTACAGCTCTGTGTCACTGCGTCTCACCTGCGTTGGGTCGCACATGACAGCAAGCACCTCGGACCGGAGCTTAATTGAACCTCAAACACAACCGGCCAAGCCGTTCGTCAATCAGCCTGGGCCCCCACTGCTTACCGATCCAATCAATCCAACGCCAACCCTTCATTATTGCCTCCCTCTCAACGACATCTCATCATTTCTCATCAACCCATCATTGCATTTCATCATCAAGACTCGCCACCTTTCACCTGCACCCACCAGCAGCCGCCCTTGGACATCAAGAGACACACCCCTTCGTTTGCTTGTTATCACCAGCGTGCCGCCATCATGGCCCCCAGACCGCGCCGCTCGGCCGCCCAGAAGGCATCCGTTGCAATTACTGACATGGCCGACAGAGATAACATGTCCTCATCTCGCTCAAGGCGGTCCGGTGACGGTCTCGCCTCTGTCTCTCGAGGATCACAGGGGGGTAAGGACCACACCTACTTGACTGTGAAGCTGCCTTCCAGTAAGCTGCGCCAGGCAACGAGCAGCAAGCAAGGCTCCAGCATCTCGGTCAACAACGACTCCGCTCCCAAGCGGTCTACTCGTGGCGGAAAGAAGAGCTACGTGGTCGAGTCCGAGAGTGATGAGGAGGAGGACGATGAGGAAGGCGAGGACGAGATCCAGGTCGGGGCGCCCGCCGTAGTGGCAGACGACGATGATGAGGACGAGGAGATGAACGATGTCGACGAGGACGCCGAAGGAGAGGAGATCGAGGAGGAGATGGACCTCGACGCGGAGGGCGAGGAGGATGAGGACGCAGAGGGCGAGGAAGACGTCGACATGGCCACGCCAGCCCCTGCACCCACCATCAAAATCCAAAAGCCGAGCAAGAGGTCGCCCGAGAGCAAGAAGACCAAGGACATTACCCCTAAGAAGGCCAGCGCACAGGCGTCCGCGCTCAATGATTCGGACGACGACGAGCTCAGCGAGTTGGAGAGTGACGAGGAGATGGAGGGGGAAGAGGATGCCGAGGGGGACGAAGACGAAGAAGATATGGATGCCGAGGGCGAGGAGATCGAGGAGGACCAAGACGCCGAGGGTGAGCCGGAGCCGAGCGCCGAGCCTGGTCAGGAGGGAGAGGACATCGACAGCGACGACGAGGGTGCCGCACCCAACAAGACGCGCATGACAGTGCGTCAGAGGGCGCGGTTTGAGGACCTGGACGAAAGCCACTATCAAGCTCTGTCAAACGGTACGTGATTCTTCCCAAGACCTTCAAAACGCTCTACTGACCCAAATCTTTGTGCAGAGGTGCAGGCGAAGAAGGTCTTTACGGTGGAGGAGAAGGCTATGCGGCGCGCCGAGATGGCCCGAAGACGGCGCAATCTCAGCGAGAAGCGCAATGAGGAAGTCAAGGTATGTTGCACCCGACCAAGCTCTCACAAGATTGGACCGCTGCCGCTAACACAGTACTCGCCTGCAGCAAGAAACGATCAACAAGCTCCTCAAGAAGCAAGCCAGCAAGACCAACCGAAAGGGTGGGCAGGCCATCGGCGACGATGTCCTGGGCGAGGGCGAGTCTAGGAGACCTAACCCCATCTTCATCCGTTGGGTCAGCACGAAGGATGGGGAGCGCGTTTCTGTGCCAGAGGAGATCCTGGAGGGCCCTGCCGGCCGCCTGTTTGTGAACGGCGCCCGTCCTAGAGGCAGCGGCCCTACTGCCTTGGCCGGTCCGAGAAAGATGGTCGAGGAGGTCTCGTAGGAAGGACGAGAAGATCCGTTTCAGGAGGGAAGCGAAAGCGCAAAGGGAACGATGTGACGATGACTGGGAGCCTGCATGTGACAGCCGTCAGCGAGAGGTTGCGAAGAAGACAGAGGCATTGCAGTGTTCTGGTCGCATTTGCAAGTAGCGCCGCACTACATCATGCCACAGTCGTCTTTGTGCAAAAGGGGAGACCTAGGTGGTTCGAGGCTGTTGTGGTCATTCTAGGCTACCTGGAGATGGGAGCACCAAACGAGAATGCGTGGGAACACGTGCTTTGGGAAACAGGCATTTAGAAGAATATAGATCATGCAAGCGAGCAGGGCGGTTTAAAACTATAATAAAGCCCGATTTACTTAGCTATCATGCCAAACCTAACGCCTAACTATCTTTCGAAGGCCAGGAAATGCAGGCACGCTCCCATGCCTATATGGTGAAACCCAGATACGGGCCCTTCTATAAGGTGCTTGGCTTAATCTTAATATTCGGTAAATATCAATATGGGCGCCTTCTTTCAATTATTTCTTCCAGTATTGATTACAGAGTTTAGTCCAAGATCTCCGTTAGGGTGTCAGGCACTCTCTTGGGAACTGTTTAAAGAGTGTTGGCATCGCGTGCAAATGTCCCTCAAATTTTCACCCTCGTTTGGACCACATACTATCAATCCGACAACTTGGTCACTGAAGGGAATGAATGCTTTGCCTCATCGGAGCGCGTTCCTCGCCCCCGGGGGTATCAGTGGAAGGTAAGAAGCCCAATTCAGAAACAATCAGGGATCAAAAGTGCTTCAGCTCAAAGATCAGCACTCGGTACTCCGGTTCCCTGAATATATCGACTTGGCAACCGCTGGCATAGTCGTCGCCAATTTGACAAGGCATTGCAAAAGGCAGGCTGCTCGTGGAACTTGAATCAGGGCTAATTGTCCTACCCTGGTTCCGAGAGACAGTCGCTCGACCATGCCCCATTATTGCTCGCCCAGATTCAATCATGGATGAGCGCGAGGCGTCCAAGCCAGCAACTGATCCACGCCGGGGAAGTTGACGGTCCTCGACATTTTCGCGTGTTTGAGACGTCACTGCCGTGATTTAGAGGTTGCATGATGCAAGCCTACCGGGTTTGTCTTCACTGTCAGTTTGCCTGTGCCGCACGTGGCTGGCATGGTGGTGGTGATGGTGGTGGTTGTAGTGGTCGGGTGAGGCTTACATGGGATTTACATGTCGTTGATGGGAAAGTGACGGCGCAAAGTTCCCCTCAAAGAGGCCGCGGTATAAGATGGAACAATTACTGTGAATTGGCTGGTTTTATTGGCTGAAGTTAAATGGTATCGCAGCATCGCTCACGCACTCACCTCAGCCGGGGGAAAATAAAGTCAACAGCACTGCGAATCGACCCACCAATCCAGACCTAATCTATTAGGCGACACAATTGTCCTCTGATTCTCCGACTTAGTTCCCTGAAATACAGCCGCAGAAAAAGAGTGAGAAGAAATAAAAGCCCACAGTCCGTATTAGACATGCCACCGCCGAGCCCGACATTAGTGGACGCCGCCACCAGAGTGCTGCACGCCCGCCAGCCAACCGTCACCGTCATCGGCCCCGCCGACACATCGCACCAGTCGGCGTCGAGCTCAAACCTGAGCGGCGGTGCCATCGTGGGGGATCGTGATCGGGTCGATCGCAGGGCTCCTGCTGCTGCTATGGATCTTCCGCTCGTGCTCGAACCTCAGCGGTCCGCCACAGGAGGAGAAGCGCGAGCCTGCCTGGTACGACGACGTGGGAGGCGGCCGGAGGAGGAGGAGGGGGGGTGCCGGGGGTCACAGCCGGGGCCGGCGTGGCTCATACTATGCGCGCGAGGTGCACTCGACGCGGCGGTCTGGGAGCGTCAGGGAGGTCAGGACTGTTCAGCCGGTTGTGTACGCGGCTGAGCCGAGGCGGCCCAGCAGGACGCACGACAAGCACCGGAGGAGGTCTAGGAGTGAGGGCAGGGCCTATTACGTTGGTTAGGTGAAATACCCCCTATCAATGAACATAAAAGAGGCGGTGCTACGTATCTAGGGCCGATGGAGATGCATGTACATATTGAGACTAATTAGTTTCCGAAGATCAATGGGATGAGAGGTAGTTCTGCTGGAGGGGAGACGTGTGGGATCCATAGGCAAATGACTCGTCATGGTCCTGTCGAATAGCTCAAACTACGGGAGGAAGCATGGGTTGTTGAAGCCAAGTACGGATGTGATATGAGCTACGACTTGAACAGGCTGGGTCGGTAAACCTGCCTGTGTATTATTATTAAACCTGAGCTAATATGACGATGATGATGATAACACATTTTCTATACATTCAGATAAAAGTCTGTGGATGGCCGCGAGTATCCAACCGTCTTTGGCCACCCGCTATAATCTGGGCGGAACAAGATGGCATCCTCGCATGCGCTCCCCAGCGACGTGTTGTTCAACCAGGCCGGCTCCCAGTACCAGACGCCGCGGCCCAGGCCACGGGGCACCTCCCTCACCACGGAGATCACCTCGTGCATCCACTCAATCTGCCCGCCGACGTCGTACGGGATCTCGGGCTCGGATGACTCTGGGATCGGGTTGTACTGGCCGTTGCAGATGGTAGGGTAGTCCGTCTCGGCGACGTGCACCGGCTTCCCGTACTCGCGCGCCAGCCACGCCAGCGTGGAGCGCAGGTTGGCAAGCGTGGCCGACGTGCCGTAGAAGGGGTAGAAGCTGACGCCAAACAGGTCCCATGCGCTCCGGGGCACGCCGTTGGCCTCGAGGGCGCCGTACCACCGTTGTTGCAGCGTCAGGTTCCATCCATTGTCGACGTGTATCATGACCTGGGGGTGCTTGCGGCCGCGTGTGCACGCCTTGGCATCATCGACACCCTCGCGTGCCGCCGTGTACAGCGCCGCGAGGTTGGTGAAGTTGGCCGCGAGGTCGGCGTCGGCCGTGTCGACCTCCACATACCCCAAGGGCCAGAGAATGCCGTGGCGGACCTCGTTTCCGAGTGAGACGATGTCGAAGTTGACGCCGGCCTCGGAAAATGCCACCAGCGTGTCATTGACGTACGCCCTCAGCGTCTCGGCCAGGGCGTCAACACCTTGGTCAGGCGTGGGCCATGCCGCGGGCACCGGCTGCTTCTGCGGGTCAGCCCAGCTGTCGGTGAAGTGGAAGTCCAGGTACAGCCGCTGGCCCTTTTGCTGGAAGCGTCGGGCGAGGGCGAGCGTGTACTCGAAGCCGTTGGTGCCGCCCTCCGGGTCGACCCACAGCCGCAGACGCACGCCATTCATGCCGCCGTCGGCTAGGATGTCGTCGGCCGGCCGGGTTTGGTTGCGCCGTGCCGTGTCGACGTAGATGTTGTCCGAAGCCTCCATCGTGCCGAGGGACGACAGGTCATGTCCCTTGTAGAAGAAATCATGGGGCGATGGTCTGTCAAGTTTGGGTCAGCGCCTTCGACGGAAGAGGTGGTCTCGGTGTCGGGGCGGGCGCACTTTGGCTTCCCGGCGGACGCCGTCAGGGCCGCCAGCGCGGCTGCGCAACATGATGAGAACTTCATTCTGGCACTCCTCGGCCGAAGATATCGAGTGGACTGGTCGCACTCCTGGGCCACGACTCGTCCACACAGGCGCCACCGCCCTTCTTAAGTAGCCATCCGACAGCGACAAGGTCCCACAGCCTCGGAAGCCCAGCCCGACGCCAATACATGTCCACAGCATGGTATGAGCGCCACCGTCCCACTCGTCATAGAAGTGGCAGAGGCCTCGCACAGCAATGAGGGCCGGCTCGGGACATCATGATGCGGAGAACCCACACCTCGGTTGGCCGAGGGCCGGGAAGGCGGACTAGTCGGCCACGATGCCTGCAGAGACCGCTTTAGCCGAACGACCCAGCAGTCGGGGCCGGATTGCATAATTGGTGCGTTTACTTCACCGGAGATTTTGGGACTCTTAGACCTCTTGGTCTTGTGGAGTTTCGGCGCCACGGCCCTGCTTGGGCAGACGGCTTTTGACTTGTTCTATCATATCTGGTCCTGTTTGTTTATTTGTTAGGATACACTACAATACTCTCGACTACCAGGGGAGAATACCGCAGTCCACATGCAGCAACCGATTTGGATCCCTCGCACCGCCCTTGATGCGCCACTCACGGCCCTGCTCCCCCGTCAAGTTCGAGAGACACCAGCCCGGGTTGAATGCGACGACCTTGATGCCGTCGGCGGCGTTTCTGAAGCGCTGGCAGGAGGCACCCATGTTCAAGGCCGCCTTGCTGGTGCGGCAGGCCTCGCCGTCGATGCCGTAGAACCTGTGCTCCGGGTCGTTGCGCAGCGTGATATCGATCTGGATGGCAGTGAAAGGGCGGCTCTTGAGTGACGCGCCGTACGTCGATTGGATCTCGTGGACGGCTTTTTCGCCTTTTGCATGCTGCGGCTGCCCAGCAGGACGTGAATCTCGCTGGACTGGCCGGCCAGCACTGCCACTGTCTCAAAGCCGATGCCCGCTGTTTGCGCCTATAACCCAAGTGTTAATCGCCGTTCTCACCTTCACATGCCAGGCTTCATACCAGTAACGAGAACGACGGTCTTTTCGGACGACGTTGTGCTTGCTCCTTGGCTGGACTCGGGCACCAACGACATTGCGATATTACTGATCGAGGGTGGGTGGCACGAGATGCGTGATGGCTTATACGAATGAAATTTGTTTCTTACTCGAGTGTATGTGTGCTGGTGCGAATAGATGTGTCCCCTGCCTACTTATCCACAAAGCTAATTGACGACGGCTTTCTAGACCTGTGAGGGATAGAAATCAGGAATAGGTGCATGGGCAGAGCCGCACACGCATAATTCAACATCGCGTGTTGCCACAGACTTCCCACTCGAGTCTACTTGCTATCGATCTCGCGTCCGCTGACATGTGTAGCCAGTGTCGCCGCCTAGCTGTCGGAAATAACAGAGCTTGGGGCTACGGAGCACATTCTCTATGGTAGCTCTATCCACGTATTTATGGCACGGCATGACTTGTGAGCCATGCAACGGGCTTTTCACTCACCTGCCGATAGTCCATGCCTCGGTGATGTCAAGAGACTGACAATTATAAGCACCATTATAATCTACTCGTTGTGTTGCACCGAAGTATTGGCCGTTACGTTTCAGTGTCTCCATGGGCTTTACCGTTGAAGCCTCGCATCTAACCTAGATGACATCGGTAAACACCGTGTTGCACGGTCTTTACGGATTTAAGCTCTTGAGATCAATGATCTCAACACAGCAACAGCCCATTGTCACCACCAAATTGCCCCGAGCAAAGTTTCAAACAATAGAATCGATGTACCGTTTACTTTTTAATGCACTAGTTTTCTTGACATGATATCTTTGGCTGGACGATAGGACATCTACTGATGACATCAATTGATCGCGCCATCGCTCTAGTCGCCGCGGACCTCTCTCACGAACTCTTCGACATCCTCCAAGAATGCTTGTGGTTGCTCCAGCCTGCCAAAGTGCCCTCCCTATGAAATTGAATCAGTATTAATCTCTGTAACAAGCCAGCTGGAGGACACCACTCACTGAGGCGTGAGCCTTGAAGAACAGGAGGTTGGGATATATCTGCTTTGCCCAGGCGTAGGGAAGTACGACGAGGTCGCGCGGGAACAGCGTGTAGCCAAGCGGCTTTTCCTTTGATATGGGAAACGGATTTCCCTCCATGAAACTCTTCAGGGCCTGCGAGTGGTACATACTACGGGGGAAAGTATCTGTGAACCAGTAAAAGCTAACCATGGCCAGCACGGTGTCGAGAGAGAGTGGCTCCCGCGGGTCGGCCCATTCGACAAGCTTCTCACCAACCCTATCTTACCATTAGCTGAGAATCAGGATAGGTCGGTAGATCAGTTACCAAGCTAGCAATGCGAGCGGGCTGGACGATATCGCCAACCCGGCAGTCGAAGGGCGAGTGCCATGCTCAAGCGCATACGCCAGACCGGTTTGGCCCCACGCCGCCGTCCGCTCAAGTTGCTGCAGATCTTCCGGGCCCAGAATCTCGGAGGGAGGCGCCGCTTCTCCTGCGTTTAACGAAAGCATACTGACTATGAGATGGTAAGCTATCTCCCTTGGCTCTAGTTCTCTGTGGGGCAATGCTCCCGTACCATGTAAAGCTTTACATTCCTCGTAGTTGACGGACATAATCCTTGCGAGTAGGCTGCCGAGATCGCCTCCCTGCGCTATGTATCCTTTGCTGAACCCAAGGTCTATCATCAACTGGTGCATCATCCGTGCAGCTTGGTCCAGCGTGATCTCGGTATCTTGACTAGAGCCGCCGGACAGTCCATAGTCGGGCAATGACGGCACTATAATATGGTACGGTAGCGTCTCGGGTGTGTATTTATCGACGAGTAGCTGCATCATCGGTAGAAACTCCATGAACGAGCTTGGGAACCCGTGTAAGAAGATAACCGGCGTGGCGTCCTCATTCGTGGAGAACAGCGCGGCGAAGTGGAGCGTCACTTGCCCGGCTTCCAGATCATTGATGGTGAGCTTGAAGTTGGGAAAGCTATTGATACGCTCCTCGTGCTTGCGCCAGTCCAGGTCGGTGAGCCATGTCTCCTTTGCCTGGCATAGCCACTGGCGGGACACTCCGAATCGACCGTCATCGCTGTGTCGGTTCCACCAGGTTGTGGGCGCGATCTTTGACAGCTCCAAGAGCTCTCGGAACTCAGAAAAGTCCTTTGCGGAGACATGGAAGGTAAAATGTTCGGGGTTGCCTGATATGCTCTTGGGAATGATGCCAAACTGACTTGCCATGATGAAATCCTCTTGTGTCAGTATCAACTGGGTTGTAAGATGAGAGACCCATATTGCGCGACGTTTGACTGAAGCCGAGGAGATTTTATATGAGACCTCGTCACAATATATACGAAGAATCACACAACATGGTCCGAATGAGGCGTTCCACCCGGGGTCGAAATGGTGGATGAACGGACGAAGATGTGTGTGCGGTACAATATCGGGGAACCCCGTCTACATTCGTCCACCGAGCTCCCGGTCGAAAGCCGGCCAGGCAGCCTCACGCCCCCCACTTCATCCTCAAAAGTTCCTGCATGTCATCCATGTCATCCGCCAAACAGCTCTTTAGCACTTCATATTGGACCAGCCACTTAGCTTACTACGGTGGTTTTTCCATGAGTTCACCGGCACCTGCGATGGCAGTGCCTCTGGATTATCCAATACCTCAAAGCGACCTCTACCAAACAAGCAGACATGGATGCAACTGTTCAGCCAACCAGGCGGTCTCTCAGGTCCAATCGCGCCAATGAAGCCGACGGCGGACCCGAAATGAAGAAAAGAAAAGTTCGGAAAGGCACTCGCAGCTGCTGGGAGTGCAGGAGACGGAAGATGAGATGCATCTTCCGCTCGCCCGCAGACTCCATATGCATCAGTTGTCAGCGACGTGGCGCCGAGTGTGTTGGCCAGCAGTTTCCCGAGGTGATCTCTACTTCTTTGGACCGAAGCCTCCAGATGGGCGACCGTGTTGTTAGAGTAGAAGCACTCGTTGAGAAACTGCTCCAAGGGACTCCCGATGAGGCTGTGTCTGTTGGCCCATACGAGGCAACAAGAGGCGGAGACAAACCCAGCCGCGGCATCCTTACTCCGGCGTCTTTAAATTCTGAATCTCTACAATCCATCGGTTTATGTCAATCCCCTGCGGTGAGTCCAAAACTCAAGAGGTCTTCCCCAAAAGATCGATTGCTAAGTTCTCCAATTAGAATGATGAGACCGTCCAGTACGAAGTTTTGGATGGTCAAAGCAACAATGGGCTCCGAAGGCCTCAGTCTTCTAAAGATTGTCTTCCCGGCCCGGGAAATCATGAGGAGCTTTCCAAAGTCCTGCATGAAGTCTTGCCGACGCCGGAAGATATCGAGATCATAATTGGAACACGGGGTAAGATATCTACCCGATTCTTTCAAATGATGATGGCCACATACAATGATCTCGAGCGAGCCGAAACCAAGCCTTTAGCAAGCTTGCTCAAGACTCCTGGCCCGAACGTTCATCCTGTTTTGATAGCACGACATATGCTCTGGGTCGCCACTTTTTTGCAGCATCTCCATCCTAATCTTCAAAACGAGACCGCAGGACTTTCAGAGCCGCCCCGGCAAATGATGAAACAGTTGGCCGATATTTCTATCCGTCTAGTCACCATGGATGATGATCTTCTCGGTAGCGTCGAGGGCTTAGAGTGTGTCATGATAGAGAGCATGTATCATACCAACGGTGGAAACCTACGAAAAGGTTTGATTGCCATTCGGAGAGCTATGGTCATCGCTCAATTGATGGGCTTCCACCGACCTGGGATTCAGGCTGCGCAGTGTGCTCGTCTTGACCCGGAGACTCGACCCAACCCGAGTGGCATATGGTTTCGCATCCTGTTTTCTGAACGCCACCTCTGTCTCATGCTGGGCCTCCCTCAGAGCACACTCGATCATAGCATGGCTTCCGGAGCGATGCTCGCAAACGACTCGCCTATGGGACGTCTTGAGCGCATACACTGCACCATCGCATCTCGCATCTTGGAGCGCAACCACTCTGATCCGAGTTCCAAAGACGTTACTCTGACGCACGAGCTAGACGGGGAGCTCCAGGAGGCGGCCGAAGACCTGCCACAAAAATGGTGGCTCACTGCCAACCTGGCTATCGCCAGCGATCCGGAGGCGCTATTCTGGGACATGCGACGCTTATTCCACCAGCTGTTCCATTACAATCTGCTCAATCAGCTCCACCTACCGTATATGCTGCGCTCAAACTCGACCGGAGACAGAGACGACTACTCGCGGATAACCTGCGTCAACGCCTCCCGCGAGGTGCTCTCTCGGTTCATGATGTTCCAGAGCATCGACCGCATCGCTTTCTGGTGCCGGACTATGCACTTTTTCTCCCTGATGGCGGCAATGACTTTGATAATAGCACACCTTGACGGGCATCGGCGCTGCGCGGCTGTCGTCCTCGGTTCTTCTGAGCAGCAGCAAGAGGGCCGGCATAGGCCGAAGACAGAGAACCTACTGACGCATCAGCGCCCCGGCGACCGCGCAATGGTGGAGCAGGTGCAGGAGAGCATGGAGGAATTGAGCCGGCTGAACGAGGACACACTAGGCGCGCAGAGCGCGGAACTGCTTCGACGGCTGCTCATAATAGAGGCCGAAGCGGCTGTTGCGGCCGCCGGACGAGCACAGCTTGTCGGTGATCCGAGCATGCAGGGGCCGGCGAGCGTGGACGATCAAGTCGGAGAGCTCGAGCGGGATCAGAGCGGCGCCGTGTGCGTCCGCATTCCTCACTTTGGAGCCATCAAGATCGGTCGCGACGGCATTATCTCCAAGGAACTGCCCAAGGCGCTACCGAGCACCGCATGCACTGCCAACCAAATCCAGCACCAGCAGACTCTGGGTTCTGGTGCCCTGGGCTCAGGCGGGACCAATACGCAAGCCGAAGCGTGTTCTTCTGGCTCCGAAAGTCGCGCTGAAAGCTGGAAACCCATCGATGCAGGACCTAGTGACATGACATACGACCGACATGATGGGCTATTGGCGGGGACCGAAGCTCAAGTAGGAGGGCTCTCGTCTCAGTCTCAGTCTGTCACCGTTGGTGATAGTTTTATTGATACGCATCATGGATTCCCAAACTCAAGCACATTTCTCGAAGTGCCCCTACAACAAGATGGGCACCCACAAGCTGCTGGAGTCGATGACTGGGCGCTTCAGGGTGTCGATATGGCCTTCTTCGATAGCTTGATGAGAGAGGTCGGCGACGGCATCAATGGAGGTTCCGACTGGTTGGCAGACGTGGCCACGTGAGTCTTAGTCATTCAGACCGGGTTCCCGAAGCTGCGGAGGAGTGTTGATATTCGGACTTGGTCTTATTTGCAAGTCAAGAATACCTCGGATCCTCCCAAGGGGCCCCGGGCCAAGTCTGTTGGGTTATCTAGCTACCAGGTCATGAGCTGTATCCGATCGGTTGAAATACGTATAATTGCGGCGTTAATGTTGGCGTGAGAAGAGGCCAAAAACCGTCAAGAACAGCTCAAGATTATTCGTGGCTCATTGAATCTTGTCTGTCCTACACTGGCTTTGACTATTGTTGCCTGTTTGATGGTTAAAGCATGTTGCCCCCGTTCGCATTGTGACAGGACCTTGGTTTCCAGAGAGTTCAGCCGCACGTGTGCTTTAATTACGGAACAGAATCCGTCACCCAAAGTGGAACACTGTATCACGATCAGGAGGGTTTTGGCAAAAGAACATGGTTGATGTTTGATTCTATCTTCAAATATCATTGAACTGAACTGAACTCAAATCACTCATAGCCAGCTGGCTTAGATGGCTTCTCGAAAGAAACCTTGGCGGCAAGCAGCGACTCCGCCAAGGTATTGTAACCACCAGTCTCCCTAGGGTTCTCACCGACGAAGTTCATCGGGAAGCCGACATCGAACGGATTCTGGCTCTCTATGTACTTGACCTGGTCGTCAGTCAAGCGGATGCTCAGTGCCTTGATGCTATCCTGCAAGTGCTCAACCTTGCGGATCCCAACCAGGGGGAACACATTCCGCGACTTCCTGAGGACGTAGGCTAGGGCGATCTGCTGGATGCTGTCGACACCGTGCTCGCCAGCCACCTTCTCCAGCGCCTCGCTGACCTTGCGGGCAGCCTCGCTCTGCTCCCTGAAGCGGCCGCCCTCCTGGGACGACTTGCGCGCCTCGATCTGCTTCTTGGTCTTGAGCTCGCCTCCTCCGATCACGTTCCATGGGCACAGCGCCAAGCCGAAATGACGGGCCATGGGGAGGATGTCGCTCTCAAAGTCGCGGTCCAAGACGCTCCAGCGGCCCTGGTAGACTGAGAAGGGCGTCTTGGCGTGCGCCCTGGCGTATGTGTTGGCGGCCGAGACAACCCATGCCGGCGTGTCAGAGATGCCGAGGTATAAGACCTTGCCCTGCTCGACCAGGATGTGGAGCGAGTCCATGAGCTCCTCGATGGACGTCGACCAGTCCCACCAGTGGACATAGAGCAGGTCGATGTAGGTTGTTTGCAGCTTGCGCAGGGAAGCCTCGACGGACAAGAAGAGAGATTTCTTGTTGTTACCGCCAAAGTTGACAGAGCGGCCGGGTCCAAGTTCGTGTGACCGGAATGCGTTGGTGTACTTGGTCGCTAGGAAGAGCAGATCGCGGTTCTTCCTGGCAGTCGACCAATTGCCGAGGTACGTTTCGGACTCCTCGTTCTGGTAGTTGTTTGCCGTGTCGATGAAGTTCCCACCGGCGTCCACAAATGCGTCCAACACCTTGAAAGCCTCCTGCTCGTCTACAGCCCCGGTAACAGCACCCCAAGCCTTTCCAAGTGACATTGCCCCGAGGACAAGAGGAGAGACCTTTACGCCTGCATTGCTAGACAGGACGCGATAACGACCGAGCTCGGTCTGGGGCTCTGGGACGTGTCGGAAGACAGACATGGCAATGTCTGTTTTGATGTGTTAATATTGGTATGGTAGGATCTGAGAAGAATTGGCTGTGCCTGGTGTGAGGTGTGAGGAGGAGTTGTTGATGTCAACAAGTCAATGAAGGCGTGGGTCGCCCTGGATTTTATATGCCAACTGGAGACTCTGTGATGTTACAGGTTGATCATTGCAGGCGGCCACGGGACCAAGCGCAAGTATGAAGATCGAGGCCTGTACTTGGCCAGACAAGCGCTTAATAATTGAGCCTGGCTGTCGAGGGTCTACAGGTACGGTCCTATGCACAATCTCCAGCTTGTTATTGTCTGGTTTCGGACGTAGTGAGGTCGTAACGGCGTTAAGCGAATGGGTGCGGCCGCACGATGCAAGGAAGGATTAGTCTTGTTGCGACATTCAATTAATCGGGAGTGGTTTCTGGCTCCACCACCGCTGCGGCGGCCGCTGTCAAATGTTGATGACGCCAGCAAGTCGTTGGAATACAGACCCTGCTGAAGAGCGGAGGCTTCCAATCTTGGTGCGCTTTGCCTAATAGTCCGTCCTAGTCCAAGCACACTGACCGACTAGTAGGATGGAGCCCGGAGTTAAGTAGTAACACCATATGTGGGGGGAGGGGCGCATGTTCTTCTTGTGAGTCTTTGGCCATGGTCTGATGACTGCCAGTCCGGTAGCAGCGTAGGACCGCCGTGTGATGGGAAGCGACTTTTCGCGGGCGAAGTGGTCAAGGTGGGCGAGGGTCTCGCCAACCACGTCGATCCACGAACCAAGGTCGGGACGCGGGTTGCGGGCTTCGTCCAAGGCGGTAAGTCGACCTCGTACGCTCGCATATGTATTTGCCATGGCTCGTTGGCTGATGTATACTCCTCCCGTTGCGCAGCCTGCTCCATCAGTGATTGAATGGGAACCTGGTCTGGCACGTCCCACATTTCTTGTCCCTCGAGCAAGCCGCAACTCTCAACTTGTGCGGCCTTACTGCGTCCCAGGGTGTTTTCTCGCGGCTTCAATTCCCGTGCCCGTTTGTGCAAACAGAGTGGTTTGGTCGGCTGGACCTGCCAGCCGGACAGATTGTGAACGTCTTGATTAACGGCGCGACGTCGTCACCGAGCCTCTTTGCTGCACAGCTGGTCAGGCTGGCTTGGACACGAGATTGGGTACCAAGGTCAGGAAAAGGACCGTGACAGTTGCAATATGTGTACGGAATTTCCCAACATTAATCCCAGGCCTGATTGTTCCAGCAAATCCTGCAGCTCGGGAATTTCGCAGCGAAATTCTATGAGTAATTATTTGGGAACTGTGGCTGGGCAAGGAAAGGTTCAGCTTGAGGCAAACCCAGTTCGCCTGATTCCAGGAGGGCTAGACACGATTGCACAGGACGCCATTCCGCTCATGTTTTCCCAACAATCCCAGTGTCTTAACCAGCCTCGATTGAAGCGCTGTTCGATCTCCAACCTCTTTGCCGGCCCTATGCACTTTGACCGCCAAAAGAATATGCATTTCCAGTCAGACAATTGACGCCTCGTCTCTAAAAGCACGACCTTGCAGGTTTGTCCGAACAATCTCCTGTCCACGGCCCTGGTAGTTTAAAAGGAGGCGGAAGCTGCTGTTGTTCTCAATCGCTGACGGATGAGTGCCGCACACTCGGCCCTTCGATGCGCTTCTCGGATCTGTCCCTGGCACTGAACTCAGGTCCTGCATTCTTAAAATTTAGCATTTGATATATTGTCTCTTGTTTCCACAAACATGGCTCAAGCAGCCAGGCGAAAGTATCCTCCTACCCTCGAACAAACAAGGAACAGTGCAAGTGCCCGTGCCCCTATCTACATTGAATTAGTCTTGAAAGGGCCTTGGGACTAAAACACCCTTAAGTGTGTGCCAAGCGTGCTGACCTCAGGAAGATGGAAGTGTTGACCCTAGATTCTAGCCATCCCCTGCATGTGCACTGTGTGGAGGGCGATACTCAGCCCGTTTGCGCTGTTTCGACGGACGTGAGAATACAGCATGGCTCGCAACGCCCCAGCCGTAGCTGATATGCGGGGCAAGATGTTTGACATTTAGCATGCGTAGAAGTGAAATGGCAGAGTGCAATTTGTATCCCCAAGCAGAAATATGAATCTTTCAGGGTTCTCCGAGATTGCAGTTCCTTGTAGGTCTGAGCCCACGAACACCAACGCGGACGAGCTGAGCTTCGGCCGGATACCTCTTTTCGTGGACTGTCAGGTATACGCAGCCTCGTTTGTAATGTGGGCACATCATGGGAAGTGTGAACATGGCAGGATGGCCGCCACAGTGGAAGGGTCCAATGACGGGGGCAACATCCAGCAGTCGCCAGATAAAATGAGATGATTCTGTCCGGTTGCAAGAAGCCCGGTCCGCTTCATGATGGGTGTTAAGGTCCCAAAGCAGAACCTACGCGCGAAGACTCAAGAACGTGCAGCCCGCGAGCAAGGCCGAGCAGCTCTCCGAGAACATCAACGAGGGTTCTCAAAATAGACTGTCTCATGAGAGTGCTGGGGGTAACAAGCGGTCGCCAAAGGACTAGGGTCATTCACTCAATGCGGTCACAGTATAGAAATGTCTGTTGGTTGCCTTGACCTGGACTGCTATCATCCTGGTGTCGTCACCGCACGCAGCGGTACGACAAAAGGGTGCACAGTCATGTTGCTGGATCCTCTGGCCCAAAGTGAGGATGCCTTGAGAGGCAAACCATCAAATGCCCTTCCCCTGCGAAAGCCTGGTTACGCCACGGGACCGACGGTCCTTGAGCCGCCGCAAGTTTTTCCAGTGACGAAAAGTCATAGACAAACGGGTGTTGGCAGGGTGGAAAGGCGTACTCATGTCTCTGTGTGCGTATCAAATATTAGTCCACCTAATTTTAGGCTGTGCAAGTATATCGTGCGCACAATCTCCTATGCGAGCCCCTTCACCCTCGTTTTCAAAATTCCACCCCAACTTTCCAGCCCCAGCCGCCGAATTTGTGAATAGGAACGAAGCCATTGACTTTCCCTTGGACTGACTTCCTCGACCTTTCTCCAGACCGACCTTCCCTTCAACCTCTGCAGCAACTGCAAACTCTTCTCACCACCCTCACTTCGCATCACCACCCTCACTTCATACTTTGGCACAACACCATCGTCAGAACGGCAAGATACCCCTTTCTGGCCTCAACCCGAGAGCTTCAGGACTTCGACGCTCTTTGTCAACTTGTGCCATTCGTACTCCTAACCGCCAGGACTGCAAGTCAGCCTCTGGCACCCAAAACCCTCACCACCAGGGCTTCAGCAACCTTGACGCTCCTCATCGACAGCCTGTACACTTGTACAACGCATCGCCAGGACTGCAAAAGCAGCTTCTGACACCAATCAAAGAGGTAAGAACTCTTCCCAAACCCTCACATTACACCGACGTTCGCCCTTCCTTGGACTGGGAGACGCTCGATCGCCTCGCAGCAATTGCGGCTGGTGCCCTCGTCTGCACCTTGCGAAACCACTCCCACTTCTCCCCCCCCCCCCCTCTCTGGGCACCATTCACCTGTCACATCATCATTCGGACCTCCTGCGGTGGCCAGTCTGGTCTTGCGTGCTCCCAGTGGGAAATCGGCGACCAGGCTTGCCCTCTAGCTGCAGCTCTGGTAGGTGCCCTTGCCTCTGCAGAAGCACTTTCACTTCTCTCGGTCAATCGGGTCGGGCGCACTCTCAGTGCGAAAACGGCGACTGGACGACGTCCCATTCACACAAAATTGTGGTGGGTGTCTTCCACTGCAAACGCACATCGATTCTCATCTCCCGACGACTGCACTTTTTCACTGCCTCATGCTCAATGGGCGCCTCGAGGCGGTCAACGAGGGCTTCGTATACTCCTAGTGGGAGACCGGCGACACCCTCCAACAAGGTCCATTCACCCTGCTCTCCTTGAGCGGAGTCCACGTCTTCCTCGTTTTATGCGCTCTTCACCGTTCATTCTCCCGCATCTGCCTCAACTTAGAGACCACCGCCACAACTTTTCCAGGATTCTAGGCTGACCTCTTCTCCTCAGATCAAGTATCAAGCGCCAGACGAGTTGACGACTTGTACCATAGCGTCACAACTCGACAAAGACTCAATTGGAAGCGCATCACGATACTCGCCTCGACCTTCCCCTCGCCTGGCCGTCCATCTTGAAGAAGGCGGCAAGGTATTTCGCGAAACCTGTACTCACCTTTTTACGACCATAACGACGAGAAGCCACGCTTCTCACCCGAAGAAACGGAGAAAGGTACCTTCAGGCGCAAGGCTTTCTTCCACACCTGATTGGAAGATCATCAATCCAGACGATCCTCCCAATC
This sequence comes from Diaporthe sp. PMI_573, assembly GCA_021399435.1. Classification (NCBI taxonomy): domain Eukaryota; kingdom Fungi; phylum Ascomycota; class Sordariomycetes; order Diaporthales; family Diaporthaceae; genus Diaporthe; species Diaporthe sp. PMI_573. Next base: position 485,863 of record JAJTUP010000015.1, on the reverse strand, counting down.
GGCAAACCAAAGACTCCGATCAAGATGTCGGACCACATCCTCAAGAAGAAACAGGCCAATGCTGGCCACACCGGTACCACTGGTATCAAACTCAAGCCCATCACTGACGCCACTAAGCTCATTCTCGAGCGCGCCAAGGTTGCCGTTGCCGACACCGACGGCAATGACAAGGTCCTCGACACTGCTCGCGAGATGGACCTGACTTTCTACGACGCAAGCGGCAATATCGAGACTGCCGACCACGACGGCGACATCAGCATGGAGGATGACATCACCATGCAGTCCATTGAGCATGACGAGGGCGCCTCCAGCTCATCGATGGACCTCGTCTCGGCTGACACCAGCTTCACCACTGCCAGCGACGGTGCGGCTGACTTCAACAGCGACATCCGCGGTCACTCAGTTCCCCTGCTCACCAACGACAAAGAGCGCTGGGCCTCTGATGAGGACCGCGCCACTTACTCCGAGGACGATGGCGGCGACTATGAGTACAATGAATACGCCTTCCGGGACAAGAGTCAGCCATGCGACAACTCGGTCGCTAATGGAGACTCCGAGATGCCTTAGGATGGCATTGAGGACGACACATCTGGCGCAGATAGTGACGTGGGAGAATCGGAGACCGACGACGAGCTGGACCAAGCCGCCGAGGAAGTTGAGACCAAATCCTCGGCCATCGTCGAAAAGACGCGCAAGGCGTATGGGTTTCGCATTCATTACATGCGTGAGCGCGCGTTCATGCGACTCAAGGAGGACAAGCACGAGCTCAGAAAACAGCTGGCCCGCCTCGGCATTCGGACCTTGCGCCCTGTCGATGTCGCCTGGAACTATGTCATCTTCTACAACGAGAAGATTCGGCACCTCTGGGCAGATTGCAACAAGAGGGATCCCGAAGAGAGGGGTCATGTGATGAGGCAGATTGCCGACCTCAACCAGAAGCGCCAGCAGCGACTGGCAGAAGTCGACCAACTGCCAGACTGCCCCGTCATGTTTTGGGAGTTCCATGGCTGGGTCGAAGCCGAGTACCGTGAAGCTCTTCGTACCCTGGAGTCTGAGACAATTGAGCAGCCTGAGCTGGTGGTCGCTCAACCTTCTCCCACCAACGCCGGTTTTCTTGACCATGTCACTGGCGGCAGTGAGCCCATCGGCGACTATGATGTTCCCAAAGCTGATCTCAACCCCATGAGTTCATTCGAACCATTCGAACTGGCCGGCAAGACGAGCTTTGATACCGCATTCGAGAATATGACTTCCAGTCAGGAATACGACGCTGACCGACCCAGTCTCGACGCCTTTGGAAAGAGCCTGTTCCCCACACAGAGTCATCTCGAGTCTGGCGAGGTTATGAATCATGACGACGACGATTCTCTCTTCGGCGATTCCGACTATCAGCTCGACCTTGCTCCGATATCCCGCCAGGCTGTTGAGGAGGCCAATATCTCTGAGAACGCTTCCCATGCTTCACCCATCGCCCAGCAGCAGGCTTCTCCTGAGGAGAAGGTCATTGAGAACAACAATTCTGACTCTGTCTTCAGCGTTCCTGACGGAGTCTCCCAGCTCGAGCCTGCCGCAGCACCTGGTCAAGCTGCCCAGGAGCCCCTGCTCTGCGGCAACAACACAATCGCCAATGCTTCCGTCAACAAGCAGGTTTCCCATGAGCAGCAAACCGTAGAGGGCTACACTGAAGACAATGACTCTCCCTTCGGTGGAGAGGCTGAAGAGACTGACGGAGCTATCGCCGAGCCTGTCGAACAGGCTGCCCTTGGCCCCCAAGAGGCCCAGCAGATCGCCGACCAGAGCGATATGGCCGACAGCGAACCAGGACCACCGCCTTTTGTGCCGGGAGAGCTTCCTAAAGTATACGTCCCGACTTTCGAGAGCTTGGCCGAATCCATAGATAAAGACGGTCTGCAGCAACTACGCGGAATCGCTCGCAAGGAGCTCTGCCGTTTCTGGCCTGATGGCAGGCAAGATTGCTCGGATCGCCAACTTGACATTTACGCCACCGGAACCAAAGAGTTCAAGAAGGACGAGCTGACGAGATATGAAGAATGCCAAAAATTCGGGAAAGCGTACGTTATTGAGTTTGAGGAGGAATATGACGAAATCCCGCCCCACTTGACGTTGAAAACGATCTTCAATGGAATTGCACTCTTCCACTGCCTTATTGCCGACGAGCCTGAAGTTGTCGACCTGACTGGAGATGACTCAATTCCTTCTGCCACGGCTGCTCCCCTTGGCGTGCCTGAGCCCGCCCTTGCCGCCCCCGCAGAGATCGTTGCCGCCCGTGAGCCAGTGCCCGCTACAGCGGATGGAGGTGTTCTCAATACTGATGGGGCACCCAAGGAGGCAGGCAAGGCGGGAAAAGGGTTGGAAAGGATCCCCAACCCACCGCCAGTTGACCAAGCCACCTTCACGCAAGGCCCAGTCCAGCTCGCCGGCAACACCGAGCCAACAACGCCCGTGCAGGATGGTCCTGTTCGAAATGATGGAACCTGGAGCAGTGGCTGGTCTGAGAAGGCCTTTTCCGATGGCGGCGTGCCTCCCAGGACCCCTTCGAACCAGGAGGTTGTTGTCATGGAGCGTTCTGTCAGCGCTGACAACACCATGCGCAAGACCAGTACCCCAGAAAAGGCTGTGAGAGCCAAGAAGGCTCGCGCCAAGGCACGCACTGGTGCTGGACCAGGACCATTGAGCTCTACACAGGGCGCGCATGCCGCCCTCCAGAACCAGTTGTCCCAAAGTGACCAGACCGCTGGCAACGTCCATGCACCTTCTTCCGCCGCCCTTGGCCCTGTGGCAGGCTCTTCCACTACCGAGACTGCCGAGCGAGGCACTAAGCGCCGGAAGAAGAACGCTAAGGCTGCCGCCGACGCAGACACTTCCCAACAGCGTACCACACCTGAGCAGCAGCCCGCGCAGTACTACGAACCTTCGCCCGAGCAGCGCGTGAACGCCAAGAAATGGGTCGAGGACCACACCCAGGGTGGCAAGGGAAAGAAGACTCAGAAGCGAAAGTCTCTTGAGCCCAAGACGACTCCCACTCCCCGCAAGGCGCGGAAGACCGATGAGGAAACTCCCGTTGCACCCAGGAGCTACCGGAACATCGCCCCAGCCCCGGCGCGCAACCACAATGATGCCAACGACGGGCAGATGCAGTCTCGTGCGAGCACTCCGATGGGCCACAACGGCGCCACATACTCTTCCCCCGATGTTCAGATGACCGGCAACGGTCCTCAGATGCACCCGGCTGCACCTCAGATGCCGCACGGTCGGCGTCAGCAGATGCCTCGGGCGATGACGCAGGAGTCCTTCCAGAATGCACCACGCCCGCAATATTTCCAGCCTCCAGTGGGCCCACAGAATGTTTGGGTCAACCCCATGCAGCAGCAGAGTAGCTGGCAGGCAGGAACCAACTCCTTGCAGGAGCGGCGGATGCGGCTGGAACAAGAGATAAAAGATCTTGAACAACAGGAGCTGATGGCGGAGAACGACCGCAAAATGGCAGAGAAGGACCGCAAGATAGCGGAACTGGAACAACGATTGAGTCAGCAGCACCCAGCCGAGTCCTCACAGATGGTGCCCAACCATTCCATGCCGCAGGGCCATTGGCAATCCTTACAGCAGGGCAACTGGCCGCCACCGCAGCAGGGAAACGTGCAGCCACAGAGCCACGGCGAGACCGGCGAGGAGTACCTGCAATTCAAGAAATTCCCTCAGCAGATGTCCCAGCCTCCCATGACTACGCCGCAGATGATGCCCAGCCAGCGCATACCACCGAATGGTATGGCGCCTTACCCGACGAACATGCACGGGGGTTACTGGCAGGCCTCGCCGGCCGCTGGACACCCGATGGCCATGAACTTTCCTCAGAACGGATATCCGGCACCCATGAACTTCAGCCAGAGCGTCCAGGGAGCGAACGGTCACGGCATGCATGGTGGCTTCAACGGTGGTGCCGGCGGAGACCACATGGAGGGGAGCATGCCCGGCTTCGGCTATTGAGTTCCGGCGCCGTGAAGAGACAAGGTTTGGAAATGACATGACATGGCACATGCCATAGTAGCTGGCCGAAATCTTCGAAGCCGCTGTTTTAGGTCTTTTGCAGGGTGTGCACAGCTCGGGAATGCTGAGTTTTTGGGGAAGATTGAGGGGTCTGGCGGAAGTTCTTCTGCTCACGTCTCAAGCCGGAGACAGAAGGCAGGTGGGAGGTGTTTGGACAAAAGTTTTCTGCTCGTGTCTCGTGAGGGAGACAAAAAGCAGGATCGATATGATGACTGACCGAAAAGGATGAGGGATGAAGACCAGGATTGATGAGTTCCAGGGTTTGTCTTCTTGGAGATATCGAGACGACTTCGACGATGATGACGAGTTTTGGCACCTTGTAAAGGGCCAGGACCGGAACCATGGACCGATTTTTGTCCTGGAAAGGACAGGAAGCAATCACAAAAAAAAAAGGAGTATCATTATGAAATCAAAAAAGAGTATTATTAGGAAGTTTGCATGGTTCCGCTCGTGACTGTAAGGTTGTGTGACTGTGATTGGTGACGTGAAGGTCGTCAAATGCCGGAGGACTCAAGGACACCAAGACACGGCAGAGTGAACAAATTCAGCTGGCTGAGGCCTTCCATCTCCCTGACCTTGTGCCTTCGGCAGTGGTTTTCTTCAGACTCGCAGACGTCAAATCATCCACGGAAGGCCAGGCGAGGGGGAGGAGGCAAGCAAGGGCCTCATGGGCGTTGTTGGTGACCACGGCCGGAGGACAGCAGGAGGTGATGCCACACGGCCATAGAGAAAGAAAGACGAGATGGCGCGGGGTCCATGGTTTATATGAGGACAGCCAGTAATTCCTCGGTCAGGGTCGTGATGGCGAGCTAGAGCACACGGTACACTGCCTGTGGGCAGAGCAGGCGGCCAGCCATCTTGTCCATGGGAGACAATGCAGGTGCATATGTAGGGAACGTTTCGATGCTGCAATATGCTCAATGCCGGTGCTATTGACATTTGGGATGCTTGCGATTTGATTCTGGAGGCAGTTGCAGTTGCAGTTGCCCTTTGCAAGGTTCCAGCTGTCATGTGAGAGAACCTCAGGCCATGAACACGGACGGGACGGGAGGGAGCGGAGCTGGACTGGACTGATTCAGGGAAACTCTCAGCAGTCAAAATCCTCACACGTGCAAGGCGTCTTTTCGTCTCTGCTGCACAAGACCTCCTGCACTCTACACAGTATCACAAAGGCTAGACTGCCCGCATCCCGATCAGAAGAGCGGCAGAAGCAGCGGCAACGACGGGAATTGAGACGAGCATAGATGGGCAGGAGGTTACTCCCGTACATACGTATGGCTCACCAACCAGGCCCAGCCCGGCCCGGCCCACTTTGTTCTTGTTTTTGCCTCTGCATGTTCCTAATCATGCCTCGCGTTGCAAGCTTTGCATCCTGGCATCTGATCGCGCGGGCCACCACCGGGGCGTAGTGTACATGATATGGTGTGGTACCCTTGCCCTCGGGTGGTGCCGTTGTCCCTGCCCTTCTTGTCCCGCATACCTGGGCTGCCTGCTAGGTAGGTAGGCACGATGAGTACGGGCTACATGCACAATACACAGTACCTAGTACACAAGTGCATAGGTCTACTGCTGTGTCGCGTGAGGCGGGCGTGACCTGCTAGTGTGGTTCATATTGAGCATTGCCCCTGCTGCATCCGTGTGCACATTGGAAGCCCGGGTGCTCTGAGTCCAGACCTTTTCACACTTTGGGGGAAATAGCACCACATGAAAGATGCCTTGGCGGGTACTCTGCTCCCATCATACCACTCTCCACCCTTCCCTCCGCCTCTTTCCCCGGCCTGCAGCGAGGCGGCCTGCATTGTCACGAGCGCCCCTCGCCCTCTCCTCCCCGTACAGAGACGCAGGCACATGGTCCAATGTACATAACCACACGCAGCACCCTCCATGCTCATCGCTACACTGCAATCTCCCGTCTCCCAGCCCTCACAAACCTTGACCAGCCAACCTGCCAACCCGCCCTTGCCGTCACATCAGCTCGGTCAAGCATCGCAGGCATTGCACCACACCCGCAGCGGCAGAAGAAGCACCGGCAGAGGCTGCACCATCCTGGCCATCAGCCGCTCCCCACACCCACTACGACCCGCCGTCGTTAAAACTCTGGACAGGCAGACAGGCCTGGCTGCTGGGGCACACACAAAAGCCATCCCCGGTGCCATCCTTGCCTCCCCGCTCCCCGCACCATCCTCTATCCAGCCCGGATCTGCAAGCATCGGGTGAGCACCGCCCTCCAAGGACTGCCAGGCCTTGCCTCGCCTACGGCCCACAGCTCCGAGCTCAACCTCCTCCCTAAACTGTCCCAGACGCCCCAGCCCGCAGCCGCACTTTCTATCAGCCTCAGCCTGGGTCTTACTCTCCGCCTCAGTCCCAGTCTCTCACTCCCGGTCTCACTCCGGGTTCAAACTTCCTGCTCAACCCCGGCGTCGAGGACCGGCTCAGGTGTCTCCGGATGCAAAAGGAGATACCAAGGACAAGCACTACAACATGATCTTCACGGACTTGTATAAGTCGCCCAAGTCGCCATTGTCCCGATTACGTCACTCGCATAACACCCAACTCCCAGTGCTCTCTTCAGACTATGACCCCGACTTGACCAGCAAGGATAAGACCAAGCAAAAGGAAGCCGTTAGGAAGCATCTACAGTCCAAGGTCCGCAATGACTGGGCCTTCACTTGGCCACCGGTGGAGCACGCCGGCTCCTCACCCGCCAGGGAAGTCCCAGAGCCGCCGGGAGCCACAGAGGACGCACCGGCGGCTGAGGACCTCGAGGGCTTCCTCGAAGTCGCTTCAGATGGTCCTGACCCTGGTGGACAGGCAGACGGTGGCGAGGATACCGACGGGGAATCCGCCGGGGACTCGAATTCCGACGCAGAATCTGTCTACAGCACCATAATAGAAGACCCCATCCACTGGCGTCCGAGATTGGAGTGGGCATCGGAGCTGTCTGAAGACGAATTGCCCCATAGCTCTTCGTCGCCCTTCAAGTTTGATACCCCAGATTCCATCGGCCAAGCCGTCTATGCGTCCAACGTCGCCGCCAAGACCCGCAGGCGCAGAGAGGTCCGGAAGGAGGCAGCGTGGAATGGCGGGCTCGCTTGCTTTGAGGCCAGGAGGAACGCATGGACCGAGGCAAAGGTTGCCCGAGCCCGTCCGAAGCCACCGTCTCCAACATCGCCGTCATCGCCTAGGAAAGGCCTTTTCTGGCGGACGCACACCCACACGTCGTCCAATGCCGGCCAGACTGCCGCATCTCCGTCCTCTGTTACCTCGCCCCTGACGCCAGCCACGACAAATTCACATCCGGATACCTCCCAGGCACACCCCGGTAGTGGAGGCAGCGGCAACTCGACCCCCAACGACAACCTGTCGCCAAAAACATCGCGCAGCGATCATGTCCACAATGAGCCTCTGCAATCCGAGCAATTACCTGTCGAGACGCTGCTCCCAATCGCCCCGCCCCTCCTGCCGCCCGCAAACCCGATGCGCGCCAGCATCACCCCGGCCCTGTACGCCTCGATCTATGAAAAGGTTGTCGTGCACAGCCTGCAGCCATCCTGCCCCATAAATCTGGGAGACATGGTGCGCGCATGTGTGGCAGGGTGGAAGCGCGACGGTGAGTGGCCACCTCGAGTCACAGGCCCCGAACCTGCCGCCCTGGTTGCGGTCAAGAGAAGGAAGTCAGCGACGACCGCGACAGCCGCACCGCCGAGCGCGGCCGGATTCGCCCCCGTTAACGGGTCTGGGGCGTCCGGGCGGAAGCTAAGCTTTTCTCTGCTCGGCGGACATGGGCATGGTGGTGAGAAGGGCAGGAGGGAGAGCCTGGCCGAGGAAGGCGGCAAGGCCCTTAGGAGGAGCATTCAGAAGGTCCTGGGGATTGGACACGGACAGCAGCCTAATCAGCCTGTCGATGGCAGTCCCATTGTGCAGGAGCACTAATGGCGCTGCTATATAATAATGACGAAACGCTTCATATCCACAGCATGCTTCCAATGTCGCAGGCGAGCCAGTAAACCCCCCACGAGCTGGTCGCCCATTCCTGGGGACTCGGTGATGTGAGACACGGCGAACTCGAGAGTGTCTCTCCTTACGTGACTGACATCTGACACGTGCAGCAGCTACACACCATCAGCTCGGGGCTCAGGCCGAGGAGTGTAGAGGCCCATCCTTTGCAGTCCCTACTGGGCATGAACTGAATATATACAATAGACTGTAGAACTGCAGACTAATCGCTGACAGGTTGCCAACCCACCTACTGACACTCGCGGATCCGATGGAATGGAGATCGATGGAGAGCTTGGCAACAGGCTAGGCTGATAGGTGTGGATGCGATTCGTGATGCGGCCAGCAAGCCCCTTTCTTCCCAAATATGCGCCAAGCCGTAGACCACGGCCTGAACGAATATGGGACGCTGGGGTGGCCACCTGCATAGGCACTGCTGCAGCACAAGGTACACATGAGTCAATGGTTGAGCCCGGCAATTAGACGAGATGTCCTCATGACTGACTGAGTCTACTAGCGGTCGCGGTACGTACAGACAGATGTCCAGTCGCATGCGGTCTTGTGCAGGGGGCGTGGGGGATTACGGTTCCCTGCTTGGCGGGATGTCAGCCTGTCCAGCTAGCGGTGACGCCACTAGGCCAAGGCCCCACCAGTCAGTTCCTGGACCGTGTCGCAATGAGGCAATCAGACTTGTCGTCCATTGATGATGGCCCTGTAGCTGGACCAATAACTAGTCGCCCGATTTTGTACATACTATCAGACCGTTGCTCTTCCTACCCATCCTATCCCGTCCAATGTGCGGCCAATACAGGTAGCTTCAGCCACCATTCCACCCTCCAATTCAGCCCGGAAACATCCCTCCTCCTCTGCCCAAGCAGCGAGAACCACCGACACCGACCATATCAGGCCGCTTGCGCATGCTCCGGCAGCAGCAGCAGCAGCAGCAGCAGCGATAGGAGACCAACACGCAGCCACGGCCTTGTCTGCGGCCCTGACAGGTTCCTCGACAGGAGGGGGGAGTACACCAGCCAAACCAACTGCCACCAACGAGCAGTACGAGCTCGCCGACTACTCACAAGTCCGGGCGCGCCAGGAGCTCCAAGAGAAAGAGGCCAGGCGAGCTACAAAGTACACCGCGAAGCTCGCTGAGCTCGAGGAGGCTTTCGAGATGAAGTAGGCTCCCTGTGTGACTCCTCGAGAGGCTTTCGGTCGGAATGTAGCGCCCGGCCGAACGAGTTGGTCAAAATCGCCATCATTGCTGACAGTTGTGTCGTAGATTCGCCCATTCTATCCAGTTCAACGCTGTGCCGGACTGGACCAGCCACTACATCGCATACAGCAACCTCAAGAAGCTGTGCGTACTCTCTCACCTCCATCCTGTCCCATCGGCAATTTCCAAGTAGCACATCCCACTGACTCCAACGCACGTCACACAGGATCTATCAGCTCGAGAAGACTGTTCACCAGTCTAACGCACAGAATGGAGATGCGGAGTCGAGACCTCTGATACAGTTCGAGGACCCGGATGCCGTGTTCAAGCGCGCGCTGGACGTCGAGCTCGAAAAGATCAGCTCCTTCTACCAGCTTAAGGAGGGGGAGCTGGTCGATGACGTCAACGCCCTCCTGCGTGATATCGGCGACTTCGAATCGGAGGAGGACGAGGAGGACAATGGCAGGCCCGTGACGCGGAGCACCGGTGGACCAAGCCGGCAGATGGATCGAGTCCGGCAGGGACGTCGCGAAAGTGCGCACAGCCAGCACTCTACCGAGGACGGTGCCGAGGACAGTGACGACGACGAGGATGGTGACGAGACCACGGCGCTCACCGCGCCCACCTCTCGGAAGCGCCGCGTGAGCTTGCTCGGCCCCCGGCGAAAGTCTCTGGCCGGGCCGGCCACGGACATGACGGCGTCCACGGAACTAACCAAATCGAGGCGGCTGAGCCTCGGCTACGACGACTATGAGCAGGCTGTTGTCTATTCCGGCGGAATCATGCTGAAGAAGCGCATCATCTCCCTCTACGTGCAGCTTTGCGAGCTGAAGAGCTACGTCCAGCTGAACAAGACGGGCTTCAGGAAGGTTCTCAAGAAGTTCGACAAGATCCTCGATCGCAACTATAGGCCGGTTTACATGGACAAGTATGTCGAGCCGGCGTACCCTTTCCAGCATGCTACGATGAGGGGACTGGAGGAGACCATCTCTAAGATGGAGACGGCCTACACGGACATCGTGACGAATGGCGACTATGAGGCTGCAAAGAAAGACCTGAGATCGCACCTCAGGGAGCACGTCGTGTGGGAGCGGAACACGGTATGGAGGGACCTTATCGGCATAGAGAGGCGGGCCGAGGCGGCCAGTCTGGGCCAGACTCTGCTGGGCACCGGCGGCAAGCCGCTCAAAACACGACTTCAGGGGGACGATGAGCAATACCCTGATACCAAGGAGATCTCGACGCCCATCGGCAGGTTCACGTGTCCGGTGTGGCTGTTCAGCTCGGGCATGTTTTTCCTGTTATCTGCCCTGGCCATCTTTTTCGTCCTGCTGTTCATCCCGATCTTGTCGAGACCCGAGCAGCAGAATTGCCTTGCCATGTTGGTGTTTGTCAGTCTGCTATGGGCCACGGAGGTGAGTTGAAAGCTCCGAGGACAGAGATCACGAACAGAGACAGCTGACTCAGGTTTCCAGGCGATACCCCTTTTTGTAACGTCTCTGATGATACCGTTCCTCTGCGTCGTCCTCAACGTGGTCGTATCAGAGGGTCGGCCGAAGGAGAGGCTTGATTCCAAGGAGGCGACGGCTTACATTTTTGCTGCGATGTGGACCCCGGTCATCATGCTGCTACTTGGCGGCTTTACGCTTGCTGCAGCCCTTTCGAAATGCAAGATCGACAAGCGCATCGCGACGTTCGTCCTCAGCAAGGCGGGCACGAAGCCGAGCACGGTCATCCTCGCGAATATGCTTGTCGCTGCATTCGCCAGCATGCTGGTCAGCAACGTTGCGGCTCCTGTTCTGTGCATCTCCATCATCGAGGTTTGTCCCCTATTCTTCCCTGTGAAGACGTACGTACACACAGAGAACTGACGAAAACTACACCTAGCCCATGCTACGCAACCTGCCCTCGGACTCCGACATGTGCAAAGCCGTGCTGATGGGCATCGCGCTTGCATCCAACATTGGCGGCATGCTTAGCCCGATCGCATCTCCACAAAACGTTGTTGCCATGGGAATCATGGTGCCTGAGCCTGGTTGGGGCCAGTGGTTCTTCATCGTGATCCCCGTTGGCATCATCTCTATTGTGCTCATCTGGATCCTGCTGCTAGTGACCTTCCATCCCGGCCGAGGGACAACCATCGTGCCCATTCGTGAGCACAAGGAGAAATTCACCGGCGTCCAGTGGTTTGTGACCATCGTTACGGTCGCCACTATAGCGTTGTGGTGCGCGAGCCACCAGCTCGAAGGCGTCTTCGGCGACATGGGTGTCATTGCGATCATACCTATTGTATTATTCTTCGGAGTCGGCATCCTGACAAAGGAGGACTTCAACAACTTCCCCTGGACCATCATCATTCTTGCTGCCGGTGGCCTGTCCCTCGGCAAGGCTGTCAAGTCGTCCGGCCTGCTTGACACGGTGGCAATAGCCATCTCTCACCGAGTCGACGGCATGAGCCTCTACGGTGTGCTGGTCGTGTTCTCGTGCCTCATCCTGGTCATCGCCACATTCATCTCGCACACCGTCGCGGCGCTGATCATCCTGCCGCTGGTTTACGACGTGGGCGCGAGCATGGAGGAGCCGCACCCGAACCTGTTGGTTATGGCTGGCGTGCTCATGTGCTCCGCGGCGATGGCGCTGCCAACGAGCGGGTTCCCAAATATGAGTGAGTGCCTCCCAAACTGGTCTTTCTGTCATGTGAAATTTCCGCTAACCGAGCACTTTCTCTGCAGCTGCCATCATGAAAGAGGACGCCACAGGCCAAAGGTATCTCCAGGTCAAGCACTTCATCAGCAGAGGTGTGCCGAGCAGTCTGATCACGCTCATGGTCGTGGTGACGCTTGGCTACGGGGCGATGAGAGTCAGTGGAATGTGAGCTTGCCTGTGCTGTTCGTACAGGCGCCCTGCGTAGATTGTTGACGCGTCCTCGCACGGCATTTCGCGGTGCTGCTGAGATTGGATGGCATCGGCACGGCGCATGGACTGAGTTTGAGTACTGGGTTATTGATTGCATATATCAACAGCGATGTAGCATTTGGTGCGGTTATTGTTGCAAGCATAGAATGTGAACATTTTTGAAGAACATTGTTGAACGTGGTTCAAATGTCCCATGATGTAGATACCTAGGCAGTGTTGAGGACAAGAAAAGACGTCGTTGTCCGTTGTTTTGGTTCTTCGTTATTCCTGGTGCGGCCAATCGGCAAGACCCGCTTGATGCAGGTAGACTAAATACTAAACACTCCGTCGGCCCCCATGCGATGCGGTCATATGCGCGAACCGGAGCTCTCCTTCACTGCCTACAGGGGTCACGAAGCTCCACGAACAGCTGTACATACAGCCCTTGCGACTCACCCAGCAATACCGTGTCCAGTTGGCAGAAGCCTCAACATACCTGCCAGGCCCCATCCAGCCCGACTCGGCTTCGAAGCCCTGATGTTCCCATAGCGTCCCGAGGTCCTGCTGCACGGCCAGCGGCGCACCCGTCGCAGCCATGCTCTCCGCATTCACTGCTCGGTCCATCATCGAGCTCAAGCAGAGGGACAAGTCCAAGATAGAGACGATACTTGCTTATGGTACGTGTGCAACTCCGAGCTGAGCCGTGGGTGGCCCCGTTTCCTCACACACTACTCTAGGCGACCGCGTCCTCGTCGGCCTCAACACCGGCAGTTTACGTGTGTATCGGCTCAACGATCTCGAACCTCCTTCGCTACCACAAGCCCAAAGTACAAACGGATCGTCCGTCTCCCAGAGCGACGCTGCTGCCCCCGGATTTGATGCCGCCTCCCAGCAGCCATCGACTCCCAGCAAGCCTGCCGCAAAGAAGCCTACCGACCTCCTCCGCGAGGTAGAGAAGTTCTCCAACCGCGCGGTCGAGCAGCTCGCAATCATCAAAGAAGCCAACACCTTGGTATCGCTGTCCAACTATGCTATTTCCCTGCACGACTTGCAGTCCTACGAGCCTGTCGACGGCTGTGCGCCGCTGCCCCGCACAAAGAACGCGTCATGCTTCGCTGTCACGAGCAACATCGTGCGGGACTCGGAGACGGGCATCCCGGAGATCATCAGCCGAATGGCCGTTGCGGTAAAAAGGAGGCTGCTCCTGTGGCGCTGGCATGAGAGCGAGCTGGCCCCCGACGTCGGCGAGGTGGTGCTGGCTGAGGCGATCCGGACCGTGACGTGGGCCAGCGCCACCAAGTTGGTCTGCGGCATGAACTCGGGGTACGTCCTGGTGGACGTCTTGTCGCAGGAGGTCGAGGACGTAGTCGCGCCAGGCGCCATCGCGGGCGGGCAGGGCAACCGCTTCGGTGCCATGAGCAGCGCTGGCATGGGCTACATGGGCCTCGGCGGCTACGTCCCGAGGCCGCTCGCCACCAAGCTCGCCGACGGCCAGATGCTGCTGGCCAAGGACATCAACACGCTCTTCATTACCGACGAGGGCAAGCCACTGCCCAATAAGCGGCAGATCCCCTGGCACGGCGCCCCGGAAAGCGTCGGGTATAGCTACCCCTACATCCTAGCTCTGCAGCCGCCGTCCAAGGGCACCTTGGAGGTGCGCAACCCGGACACGCTGAGCCTCCTGCAGAACATCAGCCTCCCCGGAGCGGCCAATATGCATTTCCCCCCGCCGACTGTCAGCCTCGCGCACGCGGGCAAGGGGTTCCATATCAGCAGCGACAGGGCGGTATGGAAGATGGACGCGACGGACTACGACAGCCAGATCGAGGAGCTAGTCAGTTCTCAGAAGTACGACGAGGCTATCAGTGTGCTGGGCATGCTTGAGGATGCGCTGCTCAAGAACAAGACCGAGACGATGAGGGAGGTCAAGATGCAGAAAGCCGAGGTCCTGTTCCGGCAGAAGAAGTACCGCGAGTCTATGGACCTGTTCAATGAGGATGCGGTGCATGCGCCGCCCGAGAGAGTGCTGCGGCTTTTCCCGAGATCGATCGCCGGGGACTTGTCTGGGGACACTGATGACAATGACAGCAGCAGCGAGTCCGAGCCTGACGAGACCAACGGGAAGCCGTCTGAGCCACACGAGGAAGAGAACAGTCGTAAGGATACCGATGCGGCTTCTACGGCTGCCGAGGAGACATTGTCCCCGGCAACGATGGGGGCAGGTTTCGCCAGAATGCTATTAGGGCATCGCAGCAAACCCAAGGACCCGGAGACATCGTCCGTGGACTCATCTGCGAAGCGAGGAGTGGATAATGACGACGCAATGAGCGTCAAGAGCAAGTCGTCCAAAGCAGGCGACGACAGCCATACGCTCGAAGGCAAGGACCTCAAGGAAGCCGTTCTTGAGCTCCGAGGCTTCCTCGCCGGGACGCGCGCAAGGCTCCAGCGCGTACTGGACCCTGTGAGCGGCAAGCTCAAGACCAAGGCTTCACAGTCTGGTTCGAGCGAGGAAGCTCTCAAGAGCCTGATCAGCACCACCGGCGGCAGGGACGAGTCGGATGACGTGCTTGAGCAGCAGCTCCAGGAGACTTTCAAGATTGTTGACACGTGCCTGTTCCGCGCGTACATGTTCTCTGCGCCGACGCTTGCCAGCTCGCTGTTCCGTATTCCCAACTTCTGCGACCCGGATGTGGTCAACGAGAAGCTGGTGGAACATGACCGGTACAACGAGCTGGTGGACTTCTTCTACGGCAAGCGGCTGCACCGGCAGGCGCTGGAGCTGCTCAAGCGGTTCGGCGAGGGCGAGGAGCCCGACGAGCGCGCCCCGTCGCTGCATGGCCCGACCAGGACGGTCGGCTACCTGCAGAACCTGCCGCCCGAGATGATCGACCTGATTCTCGAGTTCAGCGAGTGGGCACTGCGCCGCGCGCCCGATATGGCCATGGAGGTGTTTTTGGGCGACACGGAGAACGCCGAGACACTACCACGCGAGAGGGTTGTGCGCTTCCTAGGCGCCATCGACACGCGCCTCGAGGTTAAATACCTGGAGCACATCATCAATGAGCTGAACGACCTCACGCCTGAGTATCATGAGCGCCTGGTTGATCTCCTGGTAAAGCAGCTCAAGGGTGCTGACGCGAGGGACGCGGAGTGGGACAACAACATGGCCAGGTTGCTTGATTTCCTCAAGGAGTCGAGACAATATAGCCTTACCAGAGCCTTTTCTTTACTCAAGGGTGACGGTGAGTTTCGCGAGCACTCTACACGTACTGTCTGCCACGTAATCTGACCCGCATTCCCTCACAGATCCAGCTTTCTACGAAGCCCAGGCTATTGTCCTCAGCAACATGGGAGAGGACAGGCAAGCCCTTATGATTTACGTCTTCAAAATGCGGGACTATCACAAAGCAGAGGAGTATGTTGAGGCAGCCATTCTCTTATTCCCATCTGTATGTCTGACACTGGCGATGTAGATACTGCAATCGCGTTCACGTATCCAAGGAGGTACCAAGGCCGCCGTCCTCCGGAGCGATAGGTTCTCCAGGCGCATTGAAAACACAGAAGGCCGCCCCAGTATACGAGGAGAAGACGGATGACTCAGGCCCCTCCATCTACCAGACACTGCTGTCACTGTACCTCAACCCCCCGCCGCCAAATAAGCCAAATCTCCCGCCGGCACTGAGCTTGCTGTCAAAGCATGGCTCGCGGCTCCCCGCAGCGTCGACAATGTCGCTGATCCCGGACACGCTTCCGGTGTCGGACCTGGAGTCGTACTTCCAGGGCCGGATCCGCTCGGCCAACTCGGCCGTCAACGCGAACCGGATCATCGCGGGGCTGCGGCAGACGGAGCTGGTGGCGAGCCAGGCGCTGTTGCTCCTGGGCGACGGTGTGCCGGGCGGGCAGGGCGGGCGCAACCGCAGGGTGGTCATCAGCGACGAGAGGGTGTGCGGCGTGTGCCACAAGCGCCTGGGCGGCAGCGTCGTCGCCGCGCTGCCCGACAACTCGGTCCTGCACTACGGGTGTCTGAACCGCAGCGAGAGGGCCTTCTCGACATCGGCTGCCGGCAGCGTGGGGTCCGGCACGAGCGCGGGCCTCAGCGACAGCGTGCGCAAGGCGTCAACCTGGGGTATCACGCCTCCTGTGAGCACAACGACGGGGCCGTGGAAAACCGGGAGGAGCGGTGGGGGCTGGGGAACTAGCCAGCGGTCAGGATTTGACGGCTGATGGTTGGGCGGTATATATGTTGCATGTAGTTTCCGGCGCGTGTTGGAACCCAGGGGGGGCGCATAGCATAGTCGAGGAGCATTATAGCAATACCCATCGTGCTTCTTTTCCTTCCTTCCTGTCTCCTCGCTTGAGCAGCGTGGGTGCTTCATGCCTCTTCTCCTTGGGCTTCCTCCCCGTAGTTTTCCTCTTCCTTGGCGTCGTCGACCAGAGGCTTGCCGTTCTTGCCTGCCTCCCTCGCCTTGTCTTGCTCCATCCGCGAGGTGAGCTCCTTATTGACCTGGTCCTGCATTGTTGCCACGGCCTTGCGCAGGTCGCTCAGGTACTTGGTCTTGTCTGGGACGGTCGGGTTCACGGTGCCAGAAGGGGGAGCCTGCAGCTCGTGGGTGGTTGTGAAGGGGGCGTTGGTGGGTGATGAGTAGGTCCCAGTGAGGGACGTGGTCTGGCTGTCGCTGGCCATTGCAGGCAGGCAGTCGTGTGAGAGTGAGAGACTGTAGATGAGAAAAGAGAGAGGTGTCGGGTGTTGACCCAACTGTCTGTCTGGGCGTTGCAGCTTGTTACGCGACAAGGTCAAGGGAAGAAGACAGGACGAGTTGGCAATGACAAACCTTGCGAAGATCGTCGGCGGGCGCCTAGGAAGAAGGCACCTGGGAATGTTTTCAACGAAAGCTTTTGGAGGCTGAATAGTGGGGTACTTGTCGAGAGCAGCGGCGGAGGAGCAGGGGTCCCAGCGTGCAGCGTGTGAACACCAAGGAATGGGGGATGCGGTCATCGGCGGGATCCCTTGCTACTGTTTCGACAAGGGTTTAAATGGGAGAGGATCGTTGATGGATTTGGAGGGTGGTCGCAGCCCCAAGCTCACGCACGGGTTGCCCGCCTCACACTAGGACTCCAACCACCGCATCCAAACGAGCCTAGACGGACGACTAAGAACAGAACACTCACCTCCTCACAACTCGCATGAGCCTCCTGTCTCCTCTTTCTATCTCTCTCTCTCTCTCTCTCTCTCTCTCTCTCTCTCTCTCTCTCTCTCTGTGGCCACTCCGGCGAGCGATCATCAAACGGGTCATCGATCGATCTGCACCCGACGACATCCCGCGCCCAATGCGCCGAGGCATAAATCGAGACGTCGAGTCGAGACGCTGGTGATCCGGGACGAACGGCGCGCCCAATGCCTAACATCTGATACCCGAAACCTCGCCTGCCTGGCCACCGGCCAAGAGGTAGCAGCTCTCTCGCATATACTCGTTCCCGAACGCCGTCCCCACGAGCACAAAATGCAGCCAGCACGACCCCAGCTGGGGGGTGGCAGGGCTCCTGGGAGCTTTGCGCCCCTGCCTCGAAACGAGCCGAGCCAGAGCAGCAACACATACAACGCCGCCAGCAACAACAACCACAACAACAACAACAACCACAACAATAATAACAACAACAGGAGCCAGGGCGACCCGCAGTCCTTCTACTCCTCGAGTGCTAATGCTGCCGCTGCCGCTGCTGCCGCTACCGCCGCTTCTGCAGACCTGCCACCCCCTCAGCGGCCGCGGGTGCGACGGGTCGAATCATCCTCGAGCGAAGACTCCATCTCCATACATATCGCCAAAGCACGCAGCCCTACGTCACAGTACAACCCACAGTTCCCACAGCAGGCACCGTCGCCTGCGCCAGGCTCGTCCACCCCATCCTACACACAGTTCACCACCGCCCACTCCAATTCGAGCGCCGCCAGCCTGCAAAACTTCTCCCGCCCGACCCCCTCGCCCCTCGCAAACGCCGCCGCTGCCGCCGTCGCGGCGAGGTCAGTGGCCGGTAGCCATGACCCACAACTCCGCAACGCCTCGCCTCTGACCCTCCCTCCATCCACTGCGAGCAACACCGGCATGAGCAGACCTCTAGGCCACTCGCGCAAGCACTCGCAAAACGCCGGTGCCTTCGAGCCCTCACTGCCCTCCATCTCAACATCAAATCTGTCCTCCTACGGTGGCATGTCTCAACAATCACCCAGCCAGCGCGACCTCCCCGCGAGCCACATCGCGGCACAGGCCGCCGTTCTGAGTCACCAGCAGTCGCAGCAGATGCTGCAGCATTCAAGGCAGCGCTCGCAGACCGTGCCTACGCCAAGCGATCATTACGAAGTCCCACAGCCGACGGGCAAGAGAGGTAGCGGTCAGCTGAACCCCCCGGTGCTGAGTTTGACGGAGGCGAGCGCGCCGAGGGAAACAGGATTCGGTAGCCAGGGATATCACAACGGGCTACTTGGGAGCAATGCTGCCACCACGGCTGCCAACGTTGTATTTCCCCGGTCCGGACAGACTTCACCAATATCGAACCAAATAACACCCCAGCCTCCGCCTCCGCCGCCGCCCCTACCGGAGAAAAAGCCCGAGAAGTCGTCCAAGGTGAAACTGTTCTCTCGGCCCGGCAAGATCGGCACCAAGGGGGAGTCAAAGGACAAGCCGCTGCCCAGCCCGAGCAAGATAGGATCTGCTCTTTCTGCCTTGCAGAGGGCCAACTTCAGCACCACCAGTCTGGACTCTACTGGCCAATCTTTCTACAACATGGCGAATGCGTCCTCCGCGACAATCCGACCCGTGGACCCGCCTGCTGAGAAAGAAGCCAAGGAGAAGAAACACCACTTCTTGTCACGGCAGAGGATCAAGCCCAAGGACAAAGATGACTACCACCTCCAGCTGTCGTCTGCAGCGAGTAACTCGCGGCCCACAGATCCAAGCGCCCCGAGTAGCATTTACAACTTCAACGTGCCATCTAGCCCCGGCCCAAACTCGAGCACATTCAACTCGGGCGCGTTCAAGAATATTAGTGGACTTGACCTACGACATGGTGGGCGAGCACTAAGGCACGGCCGCAAGGAGGAGAAGGCGGAGGTGAATGAATCCATCAGCAATCCGAGCGACTGGGCTGGGCCGGGAAGCTTAGGGTCAATGAACGCACACCCGATGTACCAGGAACCCATTGACTCCGCCAAGTATGGCCTTAACAGCATGTCACTCGACGATGCTTGGCCATATCTGAGGGCGAAGCTCCTAGTGATATTCGAGGCTGAAGAGCTTAAGTTGCCAATCGAGGACTTCAACCGCATCGTGGTGCTGCATCTCCAGTACTGCATACAACGGCGGTCTCCGAACATGGTGTTGGAAGACCTCCGTGGCCTGCTGCAGACAGGCTTCCTCAGTCTTGACCGGAATCTTCTCAAGGGCGCGGACGACCGCATGATACCGGCCCTGGTAGACGCCTGGATCACCGTGTTCACGCACATCACGCCTTACCTACAGGCTGTCTTCCTACCCCTGGACCAGGAATTCGCCGGCAACGGCACGCTCATGACGCCGGAGCAGGCCCGCGATTTCTGGGGCGGCGTGATGGCCAGCTCCCCGGCAGGCGACGGCAACGTCAACCTTGCGCCGGCGTCGGCGGTTCTCGACATACGGACCCTGGTACTGACGAGCTTCCGGGACGTAGTGGTTCTCCCGCGGTACGAGAAGCTGAAGACCATGTTCTCTCGACTGTCGCTTGAGTTCCTGCCTGGCATGGCGCTCGCGAGCCCCATGCAGGCCGACACCTTCATGTCCACCTCTCCCGGCGCGGAGTCGGCACCAGGGCTGCCGTTTGTGCCGCAGCAGAGGCCGGGCACGGCCATGTCGCTGGACCCGTCGACGGCGAGCTACAACTCGACGTCGACAACGCTGCTGGGCGACCTGGCTGCGGGCGGGCGCAGCCGGGGCCTGTCCAACGTGTCGTTCGCGTCGAGCGGGGCGCACAGCAACGGCGGGTCGGACTCGCTCAACATGTCGTCGGCGCATTCGTTACGGCCCCCGAAGCTGACGCCTGGAAACAGCAGCCTCAGCCTCGGCGGGGGCGGCGGCGGCCCCGGGCCAGGGTCCTCGTCGACGTCGCTGCTCGGGCTGTCGCTCCGCGAGCAGAACGTGGAGGACAGCAAGCACGTCACCGAGATGGTCGGGCGGATGCTGCAGTGCATGAGCGTGCTGGCGGGGACGGGCCAGGGCGGCGACGAGGGCACGACGCAGGTGCAGGAGCTGACCAAGCTCCTGAAGCTCAACTGGCTCGGCAGGGGCCGAACGGGCAGGAACAGGAGGGGCATCGTCGGCGGACGGGTCGCGAGAGGTAACAGCAACCGGGAGGAGGTTAGCGTTGCTTAGAAGGCCAAAGACTTGGGGTTGCCCCTCCCTGCCTGTTGAGAAGATCTATCTGTGCGGCTCGTGCCCGTGTATGAGTACATTTGGAGTTGGCTACGTGCGGTTGACTTTTCATGGGTTTCACGAGAGAGCAAAAAAGAGAGGGCAGGACGGCATCTGTCTTTTCTGCAAGGCGCATAGGAATACACACTTGGGAACATACCCAAAGGACGGGCTGATTTAGGTTTACGAAGTACGCAATTTGATTATTTTATCAACATGTATTTGTTCATGGCTGCCACTATGTGAGAACCAACTCAAGTCAAGCGATGGCTTAGCAAGGAATCCCGATGTCCATTCATTGCCGCATCCCTTCGCGATGGGCTGAGACGCCTTACCACACAGTCCAGCGGAC
Source organism: Diaporthe sp. PMI_573 (assembly GCA_021399435.1). Classification (NCBI taxonomy): domain Eukaryota; kingdom Fungi; phylum Ascomycota; class Sordariomycetes; order Diaporthales; family Diaporthaceae; genus Diaporthe; species Diaporthe sp. PMI_573. The sequence goes on along the minus strand of JAJTUP010000015.1, from coordinate 464,907 downwards.
TAATAAATCCTAGAAAGCTGTGAACCAGGTCAGCGTATGTGTGGTGACAATGGTGACGGTTTCAAAACAGAAGAATTATTGTTGATCAATCAGACATCCAAGGAAGTATTAACCCTCATCTGTTCACCTATAGGCTTGATGGGAACTCGAGTGGAAACTGCGAATGTCGATGGAAATTTCATCATGCGATCCAAAGGGGGGGGGGGAACATGAAGAGAATATGAGCACGAACCTTTGCGCAAGTCGTAGGTTGTAGGATGCTGGTGAGGTTAGCATTTCAATGTGTCGGGGTGTAGCAATTGACGATTATCCCTATGACTGCGAGGTCAGCGAACGTGCCCAGCTTGTGATCGCGTCGTTGAACGCTTTGAGTGGTCCGCGTGCAACAAAACAAGAGGTCCTTCATAAATTCAGACAGAAAATACTGGCAAGTAACAGGTATCGTCAATGCGCTTGCGAAGGCACACGCGAGGGAACCCGAACAGACTAGATTTCTTCATGGTCGATTCAGTTGGGAAAAGAAGACGTTTATGTAAAGTTGTCATCAAATGAAGGTTTTTTTTTTTTGGGGGGGGGGTTTGGCTGTCCCTATTCTGGGTGCGTGCTCCTTGAGTTGAAAAGAAATGAGAAGGGCGCGAGCCTACCTGTGTAGTGCTGACGTCCCGTCCCTCAAAATAGCAAACCAATGCGCGTCGGGGCGACAGGCATGCTGATGCTCGTCCGCCGTGCGCGTGCAGGATGCTCCGAGGGGCGGGACGTCGCGTTGTGTCGAGAAAAGGGGAAGGAGAGGAAGGTTGGTGGTTGACAAGAGGCAAACAGAGGTGGTCGAAGTTTGCTGCGATGAGGCTGAGATTTTTATAGCATCCGGCGGCCGGGTGGGACCTTTATGGAAGTTGAGGGAAAATCTCGGCCAGTGTCTAGCGCTGCGAGATTGTCAATACCCACTTGCTGATCTCGGCCGGCATTGGCTGGGTCGGAACCCTGTCGGGCCGGGCGCCAGGTTTTTTGAGGCTACATGGCATAGATGCATCAGCCTTGATGGGTGCATGTCAGGAGACAGCAGCACTAGTGTGGCCTGGTCAGGAGCCCAAACGGGAACCCGTCGTGCCCCAGGGTGCCGCCCGGCTGGTCTGGTCCGGTCCATGTACGTAGAGAGCAGGGCTATACTGACTGACTGGTTTCTGCCGCTGTCAGCATCGGGCGTAGGCAAGGCTCCCAACCGGCCTGCGACTGCTATAATAGCTGGGTGAAGTACAGTACGAGGTAAGCCAGGCTACCTAGGTACCTAGGTAGGCAGGCACGCAGGCAGGCTGGCTGGCAGGCGGACTGTTAGTCAGCTCCGGCTCGACTCGACTGGACGGGACAGACAGGGGGCGTGGCTATTTCGACAATCTGACTGTCAGAAGGCCGGCATCACGCGCCCCGTGCCCTGGGCTGCGGGGAATCCCGTGCTCCATGAGTGGACAGCTCTGGGGGTTCTGAGACGGCAGACGGAGAAGAGATCTCGCTTTGCTGCATAGGAACTCTGTTCGCATCACCAACGGTATGCTCCTTTCGAAGGTCCCTGCTTTGCTGGTGCTCCCGGAGTCTGTCTGGGCTTCGTCAGGGCCGTCGTGATTCAAGACGAGCGTCTGGTTCTTTCCTCTCTGCACCTGAGCCCTCGATTTGCAATGTGCTTGGGTTTTCAAAGACAAGAACCTGCCGCATGAGCATTGGGCAACAGCCTGACCAGCCCTTCCGCCCATCGCCTTTGCGCTTGGCCTGCCCCCGTCCCATCGCCTTTTTTGGAGCACCCACGTTGCGCAGCTGCACCGCATCTCCCTCTACCTTGCCATAGAGGGTCTCCCCCCCCCCCAATCTTGTGCCCCGTCCCTCCTTGCTGCCCGTGGTCCCCTGGCAGCTCTGCTGTCTCCGGTCCCAGTCCCAGTCCAGCCCAGTCCCGTCCCAGACACGTCGATCTGCTGCACCAGCCTCGACCGTCGACAACCTGCACCTGAACCTGCCCAACCCCCCCGACTGCTGCCACCTCTACTGCCCACCGCCGCCCACCCACTCTCCCGCCTCACGACCGGCTTCAAAACAGCCTTGCTCTGTTCGTGCTGTCGTGTCGCTCGGCCAGCGCTGCCTCTCGTCCCCACTTGCTCTACCGGCCCGGGCAATTGCAAATCACACACTCTGGCTGCAGCACGCACGGCACTCCTGTCAATCAGTCCCCCAGGCCTCAATCAACCTGGTCCCAACGTCCGTCAGCCACCCGCCGTCCGTTTGACTCCCGCCGTGCCTTAATCATCCGTCCTTCCTTGTTCGGTTTGGACCCAGCCCTGCCAACCCGCATCCCGTCCTCGTTCGAATATAATCCACGGCGATCACTCCCTCCTCGCGCCGCCGACCTCTGCTTTGCGATTGTGCCGACGATCCTCCGCGACCGCATCCCATCACCCCCGTCGTCGCATCGACGCGACCCGCCACACGCCCGACCGTCCGCCATTGGTGTCGGTGTTGGTGACTGTGTCTGCTGCGAAAAAAAAAAAAAAAAAAAAAAAAAGTTGGCCCCGGTCCATCAATCGCCCGCTCTCTCCTTCCCCTTCTCTCTTGCACGAGCCAGCGCATGCGACTCTGGAGAGCACAGGATAGGCACAGCGTCCATACCCACGCCGCGGAGGGTCGAAGATGATGGCAAGCATGCAGGTGCCGCAGAATTTCCCACATCCTGGTGGCATGCAGCACCCCGGTGTCCCTCCCGGCCATCACATGGCTCCAGGCATGGCTCACAACCCAAGCCAACCCGGCTCCCAGCCCGGGATCCCACATCACCTCGCCCATCAGATGGCCGTGTCCGGCGCTGGCGGTCAGGTAAACCCGGCTCTCATGGGCGCCGGGATGCCTCCCGGTGCAAACGCCCACGCCATGCAGCATCTCAACCCCAACGTCCAGCACATGTTCCCCCAGCAGCCCGTGACCCAGATGAACTGTGAGTTAGCCTTGTGCGCGGGGAGCCTCGCCTCCCCGTCCTTCATCCCGCCCTCTTTATTGCGTCTGGGCTGACCTCAACGGCATCAGATGCAACCGCACAACAGCACATGCAACAACAGCGCCTCCAGGCACTGCAACAGCAGCAAAGACAGATGATGGCGCAGCAGATGTATGGTAACATGCCAGGAGGCATGCAGATGATGGGCAACATGCAGATCAATCCTGCACAGATGGCACAGTTCCAAGCGATGCAGCAGAGGCAGATGGCAGCTCGCCAGCAGCAGGCGCCAAGCCAACAACAGGTAAGCCTCCACCCGACTCGCCAGGGGTCGGTCGCCATTCTCTGCACGCGCAGGTGATCTGACCCCGGTTATGTATAGGCCATCCTCGCGGCGCAACAGCAACAGCTGATTCAAGCGCAACATCATCAACAACAACAGGCGGCGAACCAGCAGATGGCTCAGGGGCAACACCCGAATCAGCCCGGCCAGCAGCTCAATCTCGCCCAACTCCAGGCCATGCAGCAAGCTCACCAGCAGCAGGCCCACGCCCAGGTCCACCAGCAGCAGCAGGCCCAGCAGCAGCAGCAGGCCCAGCAGCAGCAGCAGCAACAAGCTCAGCAGCAGCAGCAGCAGGCCCAGCAGCAGCAGCAGGCCCAGCAGCAGCAGCAGGCCCAGCAGCAGCAGCAGCAGCAAGCTCAGCAGCAGCAGCAGCAGCAGCAGCAGCAGCAGCAGCAGCAACAAGCCCAGCAGCAAGCCTCCCACCAAACCCCTCCCCAGCAGCAGCCGCAGCAGCAGCCGCAAGCCCAGCCTGGGCCGCCTGGGCCGACACCTCAGCAGCAGATCGGTCAGGGCGCGCCCGCGCAAGGTAATGGCCCTCAGCCAAACCAGGGCCAGCCACAGGGTCCAAACCAGGCACAGCCGAGCCAGCAGCAGCAGCAGCAGCAACAGCAGCAGCCAGCCCAGCAGCAGCCTCAGGCGCAGGCTCAACCAAGTCAGCCCCAGGCCGCGCAGCTAGTCGCTGCTGCGCAACATCAGGCTAATATGATGGCTCAGGCGCAGAAGCGCGAGGGTATGAAAGGACACTGTTTGCTTCGGCTTATGAATTTCCAAGAGCATCTCAGTGGCTATTCATCTGTAAGTCTTATGATATTGTAATCCGCAGGTTTCGAAATGTGTACTAACTGTTTGTTTGTAGCAAGCAAAAGATAAAGACATTGCACACTGGCAGGAGTTTGTGCATCGCTTCTTTTCTCCTAGGGGTATATACCGGACGAACGTTCGCAACAAAGCCGACACGGAGGCTTCAGGCGACAAGCAGGTAGAGATGAACTTCCCCGCCATCCCGCACTACTTCCAGGCCAGCGGTGCGTCCAAGATAGAACTGCAGCTCGGGCAAGGGACGACAGACAAGCCGTTGCCGGGTGACTGCCATTTCATCGAGAACAGCAACGCCAGTGTCACAATGTGGTTTGAGACATCACATGTAGGTTTCCTCTGGCTAATCATCCCTGAGATCGGTTACTTATAATTTTCTTGAATTAGGTGGTCCATATTGGCAACCTCCGTCTCCAGTTTGACGCCGAGTCGAAAATCGATTTGTTCGAGTTTGTGTCAACAGATCATGATGAGTACGTCTCGAGGACTGTGGTCGTCGATGGCGCGAAACCCAACCACCAGTGGATTAAGGAGTGGCGCACGGTCAACTCGGAAAGCTCACAGGCGTCCCCTGAAATGAGCAAGAAGAGCAAGTCCCGACCGAAGAAGAGCCCTCAGAATCCGCCCCCAGACCTCGACATCCCCCATTCCGCCGTCAAGCATGGTGTAGGAATCACGGAGCAGCAATTTCAATTCCTAGAGGTACTGAATCCAACATCTACTTTGTAGCTTGGATCGACACTAACGCAGGGGCCGACAGATTGTCGAGGTCATGGGCACGATGAACCCCCTCTTCCAAGCCGCCCATCAGCATCCCACTATGGGCGCGTACCAGGTCTTGGACGACTACGTCTCAAACCAGATGCCCCAGCCTGGCGCACCGGCCATGAACGGCCAGGTCATGCCAAACGGTCCGCGGACCCCAAGCTTCGGCCAGTTCCCAATGGGCGCGAGCCCTCACGCCGCCCACCTCCAGCTTCCAGGCTCACCCCACGTTGGTAGCCCTGCAGCAGGTGCAATGCAGGCCCCCGCCATGGCAATGCAACACAGCCAGCAGGGCAGCAGCTCGAACGCTAGCGCTACCACGTCACCAGCCGGTCAGAAAAGAAGACGCCCCTCCGGTGTAAAGGTTGAGGAAGACACCCCCGGAAATGCCCCCACGCCATCAGCCGCCGGTGGCGTCCCACAGGTTAACGGTGTTGCTGGCAACAAGACGAAGCCTCCAACGCCTAGGATGCAGAAGAGGATGAAAGGCAACCCAGCATAGAACTGCTGGTAAGCCCATCGCAAGTGGCTCGAGACCGGGAAGCTGAAGTGGGATAGAAAGGGCGACAGGCTCCAGGGACCTTGTGTGGGTTCTTGGGCATCCTCTTCAGCCGGCGTTTGAATCCTTACCAAGCATGGCGGCATCTTCAATTTCATGAACGGCGTTCGATAATACCACGTCTTTTACTTAATCAGCGGTTTCCTCCGCCGGGACCCAATTCGAAGCACCGTGGGGCACGACAAGGCTGAGGACTTACGCGTTGGGCCTGTCAACCGAAGCTTCGACTCGAGGGTTGGCACAGCCTCAAGGATGACTTATCTGATAAACATTGTGTCGTCTGCAATTTACTTCCAACCTCCTTGCAACGACCCGGAGCCTAGGTCAGACTGAGCGAAGGAAGGCAAATGCGGGCCTCAGCAAGTTGCAAAGCTTCCTTCTTCCCTCCATTTCGGCGGCAGCTCGTTTACGCATCCCACTGAAAGACACCAAGAGGGCTCAAGCGCGAGGCATGACGGTCACGATAAGTTGGGCTGTCGGCCTTTGAACAACCATATTAAACGCAAGGGCGCCAATTTAACTGGAATGATAATGAGAACCGAGTGCTCTTCATCGAGAGAGCCTCAGCACGCCGCTACTTGTACGATAATCCCTGGGGGAGGTTTACTGCTTTTGTGGCGTTCATCGGTGTCATACAACCCCAATTATTTGTTCGCGGTGCATACTCATCAACGGGAGAAAATAATCTGTTTTTTATTTTATTTTTGGACAGCCGGTCACATTTTGGACTGGGGAAGATGAAGGAGGAGGCTTGAGATGAGCAGCAGGGCGGAGGCCATTCGGTCCCCCAAAAAGCAAGTCACGGTCGCTGGTGTTAACGGCAATTCTGGGTAAGTTAATGGGAATCGTGGGGTCTTATTGTTTTCATACTTGGTTGATCTCTACTTGTTCAGGGCTCGGCGTCGGTGTTGGCTTTTGGTAGCAAATGATGTCCTTCGTAGTAGCCACTGGACGAGGTTCGTTCTGGTCAGAGCCGTGGGAAGAAAGTCAATCATACCCGAATTTGAAATAACAAGTTTCTTGGACTGTTTTGCTTCGCGGTTGTCTAGGTCAGACGCCCGCGGAACGTTCACCACCGCGCTTGTGCGTCTAGTAGGCGGACCAAGGTTATATATATAGGCCGCTATCCCTGAACCTCTTGCGACGGTTTCCCAGTACTACCAGGTAGCCCTTGGGTCGCCTTGACAGATGTGGAACCTGTCAAGCACAGCAGCCTGCTCGTGTCTTGGATACACGCGACAGGAGCATTCGTCTGCGAGGGTTTGCGCAACGTCATCGGAAGCTGCTCGCTCCACGCAAGTGGATTTGATCTAGTAGAAACGGGCTGAGGTGGACGCGAATTCATCTCCTTCCTGGGCTCCAAATACAGAAGGTCTGAGGATTTCGTGAAGTTGAACCAGACTTCCCTCGCTTTAATAGACGGAAGAAACAAATGTTACCGCTCCAAGGCGGCACGGGCTGTCTGGAGGATGATTGCAATGTCAAAAGTCTTTGCAGAATGGGATACTTCACTGACTCGAATAGAGACATTACCGCACTACTGATTTCCAGCTCCAAACTTTACTGTGTCTCATTCCAATCGGAACTATATCGCTGGCGGAAGGTTGTGTTCTGCGATCATCTCATGACCTAGGGAAGATGTTGTCATGTTCCTGGATGGGACACAGCTCCCATATCAGCGAACTTGATCCGGATTCTGAATGGCAGATCCGCGATATAGGTCACTACGGACCATTGTTGCCAAGAATCAATCGCGGTTTCGTCATCTCTGCCCACTTGATTGTCGATTACACCTTGTTGTGGGACACTTCCCTTTATAGGAAGCGCAGTGACTTCTAGTGGTGGCGACCTCGTTACCACCAACGAGAACAACATTGATGTAGAGAGTATTGGAGATCGCACCGAGGGTTTACGAGACGAGCCGACTCCCACATGCTGCACCAATAGTCACCTGCACGGCCTCCACCGGGCCATCAACTAACGCCATCGAGGACGGAGGTGTGGCTAAACCTCAAAGATGTGGGATGTCATGGGCATGTTTGACCCCTGGCCCGTCGAGATGGCTTCAGAGCCAGCCCGCTTATACCCGAGAATGACAGAATGGGGCACAGCCAAAGGAAGACGGGTTGATCTCTAGAGTCCAAAGGAGGATCGCCTGTTGCCGTGAAAGTCCAGGCAGCGTGGGCCAGTATCACAGTCGCCCTATAGATATTATGGTGTGCGATCCAACAACCCTTGCACTGCCTTCGTTTGCCCAAGTTTTCCCCCAAGAAGTACGATACTATTGCTTTTGACGGGAGACATGCCCAAGGATATGTGAATTGTCCGGTGTCGTGCATGGGTAGGCTCCGCCCGGGCGAGGGAACGAAATTGGCCGAGGGAGTTTTAGACGTCAAGGTGAAGATCCCCCTATAGTTTATTTTTCTTTCAGTCTTTTCTTGTTTCCGGACAAACGTCTTTCCTGGCTCTCAATACGTTCAGGTGTGGGAAAATGCGCTCACACGGTCTTTACTCCATAACGGTTTGTACAATGCACTAACTATCATGAGTGATCGGCACTGGAGCGCCGAGCCTATCCGTCTGGGCCTCTTTGAGACACATGATATAATCACTTTGACACAGCATGATTGTGACTAGAGATCTGAAATCATATGGGATCAATGGGCTGGCCAATGTCTTCACTGGCCACCCGAAAGCCAAGCCCAAACCAGATATCTCCCGGCCGTCTTGTCGGGTTCTAACACAAGCGAAATTCAGGCCAGGAGCAATGTGACGATTATTCAGATAAGCCGATATTTGGTCCTAGGCAATAGCCCAGGCTCGGCGCCGGCCTGGGATGAGACTGTATAACTAATAACCTTGAATCTTTCAAGAACTAATTAGGGCAGTACACCAACGAGGCCGTGTGAGTAGAAGAGAAGACATGATATTACGGCAGACAAGTATCAAAACAGACTGATTCTCTTGCTTCAAACTCGGATTATCTTTGATGGATTTCACATGCCAGACCGTTACTGTCCACGGTGATTACATGAATACCCGAAAAGGTACATACATGCCCCATACGCTTGTCGGATTACTAAGTTATATGCTTGTGATCAAGTCCCTTACTCTCCGAAAGCCTTTCCCAGCATGACATAGTGCGTTTTATCCCTCGAAACCTGTACTCTTCACGGCGCGCCAGGTCTAGTAAAACCTACCAGTGGCCAAGGCAGCCCTTGCCGAGCAGGTAAGCCCCAAGTCATTGCGGTGATGAAGAAAATACACATAGTGCATTGTAATCTGTGAGGCTATTTGCTGCAGATTTCACTAATCTGAATAATGTCCCCTGCATCAAAAGCAGTAAACAGACCGATGTGAGAGGCACCAGGGCACCCGAATGCTCGGCAACAGAAGCGGCCGAGCTCGGGCACTGCGGGCCAAGTTGGACTCTTGAAGCTAGGGCCTCACGGGGAAGAGCACAGCGAAAGAAAACCATGTCGTCAACGCGATCAAATTCGGAAAAATACCAGTTAAGTAGTGAGGCCGGAAGGACGGGACCGCACGCACTTAACAATCAGAGGGGCACAGAATGTAAGTCCATCGCCTCTTGCCGGCCGTCTAACCCCTCCCTGTGTGAACCTCAGACTCGAACGAGCTTCTCAGCCATCAGATAATAACACTCTGCGTAAATTCATCCAGTCCCTACTGATCGATCCCAACCCGAAAACGCCCCAGAGTCGCCTGAAAAGTCATGTCAAGGTATCATTCTGCCGAGATGCAGGTGCGAGGCTGCTCCGGCAGGATCAGATCGACTCGAAGCTTCCGAAGGTGTTCTCGCCGGAATACGTGATGTATAGGAACCTATATTGGGGGGGGGGGACCATGTCAGCTCGGTCGCCGACGTTGCCAAAAAGGGGGGGGGGGGCGACACGTAACAAGAGGGGCGCTTACCCGTCTTCGTCCTTGTGCTCTTCGTAGATAGATGACATGAGCGCTGCTGTTGGTGGGAGGACCTCGTCGACGAAGATGAAGATGGCCTTGTCGGGGGACAGCTTGATGCGCTTGCGGATGACGTAGACGAACTGGCCGACTGTCAAGTCTGCTGGTACGAGATACTTCTTCTTGTCGATGGTAGCGATGTCGCTCTTCTCGACCTTTTCGCAGATAACCTGGAGGAGGAACCGTGTCAGCCGTCGCTCGGCGCGTAGTGAAGGCTGGGCCAGGCAGCGGCGGCGAGGATGGTCGAGGAAGGGCGACGAGGGCTCGTGGTTGGGACAAGGGATGGTGTGTGGAAGCACTTACTGGAATACGGTCAAGATACTTTTGGCGAATACGCTCGGCCTCAGCCTTGCGCTTCTCGAAGGGGTGCTCGTCCTTGAACTTGGATCGCATTTTGGTGGGAGTCGGTGAGGTTGTTGGTGGGGATGCGGTGTGGTGCTGGTCGTAGGACGTCCGTCTGTCTAGGCGGCGTGCGGGGTCAGCACTCTTGAAGCGACCCGAAGGGCAGGCAGGCGAGAGACGAGAGCTTACGTTTTAAGGAGAGGGCTGTGCGTGTGATGGTGTTGGTGATGGAAGAATGAAGGTGTAAGTTCTAGGATGGGTTGCGTGAGTACGTTGACGGGCTGGCGCCTGTGACCAAGGCGCCCCAGGTTGCCGGAATGGATGAATGGTCAGCCAGTGAAGGCGTGACGGAAGAGGCGGGGCTGGGGAGTAATGACTAAAGGGATGGCCGTCTTCACGCTATCTGGGTGGCAGGCGGGCTGCCACTATGTGCTGTTAGCGGCAGCGGACAATTCCATGGTCAGCTTGTAGTGTACCTCGCAGCTCTGGGGGAAGGCGGTGTCCCGGTGTCCCTTATCAGTTGACCGACGAGACGGAGGCACCTGCAGCCTGGGGGGGGGCGGACATGGGGGCCTTCCTCCTCCATCCCACGTGAACACAGTCATCTGGGAGACCTGGCCGGAAGCAGGGTGGCAGTCCAGGCTCAGTCCAGGCTCACAGCAAACAAGGGAAACAATGCCCACGCAGATCTCGGATGACGACATGCCCCCTTTCTCCCCTTATCGGCCGCCCTGTCTCTTATCGAGAATCTGGTTAAAGCCTGATGCATGTTTCCTCACACTTCGCACCATGTATATTCTGGCCTTCTACTACTGTGTAACCCCCGAGGTTTATGCTCCGGCCCCTGATGACTGATGACCGATGACCGCTGCTGACCCGTGGGCCGGATCGAGCCGGCCTCCCTCGAATCTGCTGTCCAGGACAAAAGTCACCCCACAGGACACGGCGCATCTCCCCGGGACCAGGCGGCTTGACTGGCTTGGTGGCTGTGGCTGTTTCTGCACCTCGGGCTCGCCCATTCCTCGCACCATGACCGTCGTTGGGGGGTTGTTCGCAGACGGCGCCAACGAGCCAATCACGACTGACTCGGGGAGCTACAGGGTGAGCTGAGCTCATGCGTCGTAGCACCACGTCTGCCCATAGTAACTAGACCCTGGCCAACACCTGATTTAACCACGCCGCTCTCTCCCCCGAGCCCGCCCTAGGCTTGTAGCTCTCGACAAACCACCTCCGGCTGCTCCGCCAGTGGCCTCACAATCGTCCTTGGTGTGCTGCCCGGGCCCCATCCTCCACTTCCTCGGAGATCCGGGCTCACCAGTATAACTGCCCCCTTCCCGCCGCCATGGCCTCAACAAGTAGAGCCCTCCGCGCGACAGCGGACGGCTTCTTCACCTCCAGGGTTACCTGCTCGAGGCCCATATCCCCAAACTTCTTCACGGCTACCACACGGAGAGCTTCCTCGGGCTCATTGGCCTCCCGCTTGACCACACCGACCTCTTCCAGGTACTCGTACTGGGCCGCCTTCTCAGGCGTGGCCCTGGTCTCTACAGCCCTCATCTCAACAGTACGGAGCTCCCCATGACCTGACTCTGTGCCCACGACCCTTGAGGAACACCGGCTCACTATCTCGCGGATGCAGCTTGCCAGGGAACCTACCCAGCTCGACACCATGTCCCTCCCTGAGCGCGACTCCCTCGAGAAGCGCGAGTCTGGCGTGACAGACCAGTCGCCCATGCGCCTTCGCATGGAGAAGTTTATCAAGGAACAACAGCAGGAGATCATCAACGGTCTGGGCGAGGTCGACGGCGGCAGGTTCCAGCAGGACGAATGGCAGCGCAAGGAGGGCGGCGGAGGCATTACATGCATCCTCCAGGACGGCAGCGTGTTCGAGAAGGCCGGCGTCGGCGTCTCCGTCGTCTACGGCTCCCTGCCCAAGGGCGCCATCGAGAAGATGCGCGCCAACCACAAGAACATCGGCGGCGACGGCGAGATCCCGGAATCACTCGAGTTCTTCGCAGCGGGGCTGAGTATGGTCGTCCACCCTCGCAACCCCATGGCCCCGACAGTGCACCTGAACTACCGATACTTCGAGACGGCGAATCCTGATGGGAGCTCGAGTTCTTGGTGGTTCGGCGGTGGCGCGGACCTGACGCCGTCTTATCTGTTCGACGAGGACGCCATCCACTTCCACAAGACACTCAAGGACGTGTGCGACAAGCACAACAAGGACTACTGGCCCAGGTTTAAAAAGTGGTGCGATGAGTACTTCTACAACAAGCACCGCGGCGAGTCCCGCGGCGTGGGCGGCATCTTCTTCGACGACCTGGACGAGACTGTAGCGGACAAGGAGAACCTGTTCGCGTTCATCCAGGACGGGCTGAAGAGCTTCCTGCCAGGGTACATCCCCATCATCAACAGGCGCAAGGACATGCCATTCAATGATCAGGAGAAGGAATGGCAGCAGATCCGCAGGGGCAAGTACGTCGAGTTCAACCTGGTGCACGACCGGGGGACCGCGTTCGGGCTGAACACGCCCGGCGCGAGAGTGGAGAGTATTCTCATGAGCCTGCCGCTCACGGCAAGCTGGAAATATATGTACACGCCTCCAGGCCCCCGAGAGGAGAGGCTGACACAGATCCTCAAGGAGCCCAAGGAGTGGGTATGAGGACACACAGGGAGGATGAGATGTCTTATAGATTCTGTACTGTCCTGTAAAAGTAAAGCAAAAGTGATGCCGAAAAATTGGCAAAGACAATATTTCTGACCATGCGAGGTTTTGGCGCACTGTGGTTCTTCAAGGGCGGCCCAGGTGCGCAGCAGATATTAGAACGGCCGTTTCTGCCTGGCGGATTGAGGTGTTAGCCCAGCTATAGCTTCACAGCCTCGACAATTCACCCGGTGAACAAATCCATCCAATCTTCAGGGCCGATTCCTGCTCCGCGACCAGAGCACATTTTCACATAATCCCGAAACACGCAAAGATCCAAGCCAGCTCACATCAGTAATCCCCAATGGCCGTCAACCACGCCGGCGTAGCAAGATGTCCTCATCGCCATCTGCCCTCCCAACACCAAGACAGCTCCTTACCTCGATCCTAAACCAGATCTCCGGGATACCTTTGCCCACGGCGCCAGGCCAAGGAGACGGACCAACAAGGGACAGCAGCACAATAACCAGGACTGATTCTTTCCCTGAGAGAGCGGGCCAGCCGCCTAGCAACCCACTCAGCCTGATAGACCCCAGGCACCGGCCGCTCTTCACGACATTGCACGTTCTCTTCCCTTCCCTCCTGCTGCCGGCGCTGGACCTGTTGGACAGGGGCTTGGTCACGCGCCTGGTGAGCCCGGAGGAGGCCGCCACAACCACAACCACAGAAGGAAGCCCACTCGCTCATTCAGCAACCTACGAGACACGCGAAGAGGACGGAGGGGCCACGCAGGTGCGCGTTTCCACGGGAGCACCATCAGCACCACCGCTATCAGTGTACATAGTCCGTTCGGCGCAGAAGCCGACACGGCGCCCTCACGGGGGCGAGGCGCCGTCGACGACTTCCGTACCTACAACCATCGGTAGCGGCAGCGGCAGCAGCAGCGGCAGCAGCAGCAGCAGCAGCCAGAGGGCCTACGTCGTGCACACGGCTGCGTGGAACTGCACGTGTGCAACATTCGCCTTTTCGGCGTTCCCGCCCCTCTCGGGTCCCTCCCTCCTCGCCCCAACAGACAGCAGGACAGAGGACATTGTGCCCGCAGTAACCGTCTTCGATGATGACGACGGCGATGATACGGAAGAGACGGGGGAGGGAGAGGGGAGCGTGCCGTGGCAGTTTGGCGGCGTGAGCCACGACGGCTGCTCGGATACAGGCGGCGTGCCGCCCTGCTGCAAGCACCTCCTGGCGTGTGTCCTCGCCGAGCGCTGGGAGTGTGGTCTGGGGAGGTACGTGAACCGGTGGGACGTGGGAAGGGACGAGATGGCAGGCGTATTTGCGGACGTTTGATCTACGGCTTTGAGTGAGCGCCGGGGAGTTGGGCCACGGTATCCCCGGTAGACACCCTGGGAGTTATGCATGAGTAGGATCAACTTGCATTTGCATCACAGAGTACTATGGATGGCAGGCATGGCGCGTACGAGAAAATGGGGAGTTTGGGGTCTTTTAGTTGCTGTTTTGCTCGAGGCATATGATTCTGCTTGGGTGCTCCGTTGGTTCCCCGTCATGAGCCTCACGGGCGATCCCAAAATATTAACAGATCCGTGCTCCCAGCCGCGGATCAGTCACTTTTCTATGTCGTCCTGAACTCGTACAATGCGTCACGGTCCGTTGCGCCGGTCCTATTGTCCTTCCCATTTTCCGGTGCTCTATTTCTTCTTATCCTTTGGACTGTCATCCTTCCTCTCCGAGCCCTCCTTGCTGACTTCTCCGTTGACACCATTTGTCGCTTTCTCTCCATTCACCTTCTTCTCTCCGTCTTTCTCCTTCTCCTCACCCTCCTTCTTGGCCGCGTCTTTCTCCTCTTGCTGCTGACGATTCTGGATTTTGTTCTCGATAAGATCGTGGAAGGCAGTGATGGCCCTGATCAGTGAGCTCAGGTATATCGCCATGAGCTGGTCGTTGGTCTTGACGTTCAGCGCATAGCTCAACTCGCTCTCGCCCTTGCCTTTCGAGGGTGTCGACAGGTTGGGCAGCAGATTGAAGACATCTTGCAGGTTACCCAGGATGACGTGGTTCACCGGCAGCTTCCCATCGAGGACTTTCTTCAGGTACACCTGGATGTTCTGCAACCGCAAGTGAAGGCCTTGGAGGGACTGGAGTTGGTTGGTCACGCGCGTAGACAGGGTGCCAGCTGCAACGTCGCGGATGTCACGAAGCAGATGCTCAACTCCGATCTCTTCCGCCTCCTCGGCCTCGATGATGGATGCTGTGTTGACAAAGGTCTTGGAAGCTGTTGTTCCGTCCTATCACTCATGTCTCGTCAGCACTTGGGAAGCAGGGAGAGCATATGTCCGCAGGCCAACATACATCCTTGATCTCGTCCACGGCGAAGTAGGCGTCTGTAGGCACGCCGGCCTCCTTCGGTTGTACGTCGATGATGACCAGGAGTGGGTTTGGGGTGTAGCGCTTGAACAGCTCGTTGATCTTGAGGTCAGAAGCTCGCAGCTTGGGGCCCGAGTGGTACCAGCCTATTAACCTCTCCCGCGCGTTGACCTTCTTGAACATCTCGTTCATTGACTCGATATAGTTGTGGTCCAGGAACCAGACGGATGGGTCCTTCTCGTCCTCCTCGAATGGGACTGTGGAAAAGCAGTGTCAGATCGCAAATGCCCCAGCACCGTGTGGCCCGAGCGTGGGGACTGACCTGCGAAGCTGTTTGATACTCGCACCACCTTGCCATCATTCTGTCCTAGTAATACACCGACGACTCGCTTGTTCTTGGATGATGTGGATGCGCCACGGTTGTAGTGATCGACCACTGACAGCAGCACAAGAGGCGCGACGCTGACTTTCCGCTCCTCCACCAGCGACAAGGTCTCTGTTGTTGTGGAAGGCATCGTGAGGGTATCGAGGGGTTGATGATGCGGCTGGGAAAGGGAGAGGGGAGGTTCGAAGTTGGTGGATCGTTTGGTGTTGGGGTTGGTGTCGGTGTTGGTGTTGAGCAGCTGCGTAATGGCGGCTGCCTTTCGGTGCCGTCAAGCTACCAGACGGGCAGGGGCAGCAAGCACGAGCCAAGCTTCACTGGGCAGGCATCTGGGTGGGCTGGGGGGCTGATATCGAACTTGACCCCCGTGCACTTGTTTACCCCCCCCCCTCTAATCCTCCAAACCCTTCCATTACCCTGGTTCGAACCCCCATCAAATCGGAAGCCGAACTGGGAGAGCAGAGGGCTGCGGGAATAGAGCAACCACAGCTAAGATTGGCAGCTGTTTCCGGAGCAAAATAACCTCATCATCTCTTAGCACGAGTCAATGCCAGCCAAGATGTCGCAGACTATTTGGGGAGTCTATGTTTTTCAGCAAATACCAGCCAGAGGGAATCAGGTCAGAGAGCATCTTGCAGGATGCTGAGGCTCGTTTATTGTGTATAGAGCACGAGAGACACTGAACTGAACTGAACTGGCTTGGCATGGTTGGAAAAGAAAGAAGCAAAAATGTTGCCTTGACATGCGGTTCCAGCCTAGTGCCACACGATGATGCGGCGTGCACATCTCTCTTCAGGATGTCGACTGGTCAGTTGTGACAGTTGCGTCACCAGCTCCCCAGCCTCGCTACCTATTTCGACCTCGCGCCTTCAGTCACTGCAAGGTCCCATTCCCAGCGATCCGTCGGCGGTGACTTCGCGGGGCGAGTATGCGCCGAGCCTGTCTGGTACCTGCGTGCCCTGGGTTGCAACTGTGTGCTGTGTGCTGCGTGCTGCGTGCTGCGTAGCGTGCTGCGGAGCCGTACATATTTATAAACAGGCATTGTTCAAGGTCCCAACGGCGGTCTCGGAGGCTGGAGCAGCTGAGCGGGTAGACCACAGCATACGACGCTCACACAATGCCGTCAGTTTGGTTTTCCAGTTTCCAGCTAGGTTCGGTGGAGTGGATCGAATTCGCCGGACAAGAGGCTGAAAGAGTTAGCCGACACCCACCTATTTCCCAGATTTTAGTGTCTTGGGCTGACCCCAATTGGCCGATGGCCCCGGGACATACCTAGTAGGTACCTGGGCTTGCTGGGCTACTCGTGCACGCCTGGGCAGCTCCGAACGGCTTGGGTTGTGAACCTTCGCTCATCGTAACTTAAAAGCGAACCGCGGCTTTTCTGGCCAACTTCCACCCTCCCGCGAGCAGCTTTTCTGATCCTGTCCAGACCGAGATCTGCCCAGCAGCTGCGCAACCCTTTCTCCACTCTCAGCCTCGTCGCTACTTCTTTGCCGCCCTTCTGTACCACCAGCAGGCCTGCTGCCCTCTGCCGTCGCATTCAATTGCCTCGGTTGCACCCACCGCCCCCGTCTCTTTCGGTTTCCCTCCCCAGGTCAACGGTCTATCCGCCATGGGCATCATCGATGATGAAGTCAAGGGCCTCCACGCCAAGCTCGAGGGGCTCGAGTCGCGCATAAAGTCACTCGAGTCCAGGCAATTCGGTGGCCCTCTCACCGCCGAGCAGATCCGCATGATTCTGATCGGTCCTCCTGGCGCTGGTTAGTTGTCGCCTGCGAGAGAAGGAGCCCAGCGTGGGGCCCACGGGGCGTCGACTTGCTGACGGAGCTCTGAAATTCGCAGGAAAGGGCACGCAAGCCCCCAAGATCAAGGAGAAGTTCAACTGCTGTCATCTGGTATGCCAATTGGGTTCCCCATGGCCCCCCTATCGCCATGGCGCCCGGTCCGGCCGGGGCATGTGGTGCGAGACGAGGATGAGATGTGCTGACGGCGCCTGACCCGAACTAGGCAACTGGCGACATGCTGCGGTCCCAAGTCGCCAAGAAGACTCCTCTGGGCCGGGAGGCCAAGAAGATCATGGACGCAGGCGGCCTCGTCAGTGACGATATTGTCATCGGCATGATCAAGGCCGAGCTGGACAACAACCAGGAGTGCAAGGGAGGGTAAGTCGCCTATCGATCTGTCCAGGCTACCACGGCCAGCCACCAGAGTATCCTGTCCTTGCTAACACGCCGCCTTTCCCGGCCAGGTTCATCCTCGACGGCTTCCCTCGTACCGTGCCCCAAGCCGAGGGTCTCGATGCGATGCTGAAGGACCGCAGCCAAAAGCTGCAGCACGCCGTGGAGCTGCAGATCGACGACGCCCTGCTGGTGGCGCGCATCACGGGTCGGCTGGTGCACCCTGCCTCGGGCCGGAGCTACCACCTGACCTTCAACCCGCCAAAGGTGCCCATGACGGACGACATCACGGGCGAGCCCCTGATCCAGCGGTCCGACGACAACGCAGACGCACTCAAGAAGCGCCTCGCCACCTACCACCAGCAGACCAGCCCCGTCGTGGGCTACTACCAGAAGACAGGCATCTGGAAGGCCATCGACGCTAGCCAGGAGCCTGGCCAGGTCTGGAAGAGCCTGCTGGCTGTCTTCGATGGCGACAAGGACAAGGCCAAGAGCAGCGGTGCCGGCATTTTAAGCAAGCTGGCCGGTCGCTAAGGGATCGCGCACGCGCGACTGCTGAGAACGCCCTGCCACCCTGCCACCCGGGAGAATTGGCCGGTGGATCTTCTCAAGGCCAACGACAAAGACAAGGAGAGAAATACCATCTCAATGTAGAAACGGGACGCGATCTCGAAGCCGGAAATGATGATCAGCGAGGTGCAGGCAAATTAATTCATTGTCCTGCGCGGCGAAACAAATACTTGAAAAGCATTCTCGGTGTTCTGTGAGCTCGAGAGATAACGGGGTGGGATCGCTGCTCGAATGTGCTAGTATATCAAGACGGGCGGCCCTCATACTTCGGGTTCACGCCCTGTATGCTATTATGAAAGAAAATTTGCACCTACCAAGATAGATAGAGCTCCTGATGATGTACCTGCAGCCAGATTCTACCCTGCTAGACGTCAACAAAATGGGCGTTGATCAGCATGGCAATCTGGTCCACACCAAAGTAGACCCATGCAGCCTGCCTCGCAGCCAGTCAGTCACACGAGGAACTGTGAGGACTGACGAACCATCCATTCTCTATTCTACGCACTCAGTGCCACCCACGTAACTGTAAACAGCAAGGGGGTATTATACATAAAGCGGAACATATATACCAATCCCTTTCTTCAAGCATGCAAGTTAAGGCTCTCTCTATCTCTCCCCTAACTGGTCTTTTGAACCAACACACCCACAACGTGTTTTGAAGACGTCGTGGTGCTGCCCGCCCCTGTCCATCTGGGCTGCACCGGTTCCTCCTCTTCCACTCGTACCCGCCAACATACTCTTGAGTATGATCTCCCCCGCCTTCCTCATCACCCAGCTGTTATCCAGAGAGCGCCACGCTATGGAGTATAACAAAAGAAAAGCTCTGCCGAATATGCCACGGCCGCCACTGCCACCGCTCTCGCCACCTCTACCACTTCTAGCGCTCTGACTGCCAGCAGTAGTAGTTGTATGATGATCTTGAGCCGTCCATGTCGTGACTATAATACGCAAGGAAAAAATTCGGAAGGAAAAAGGAGTAAGAGTAGAGAATAGGGACCTGCCGCTCGCGCTGGCGGGCGGCCGGAACGGCGGCGGCGGCATTTGCGCGCTGGGCTTCATGCGCAGGCACGCCTCGTGGTAGTTACCCAGCGCAGTCCACACCAAAGCCGCGAGCAAGCCCCAGCCGTCGCCCGCGTGTGAGGCCGCAAGGCGCGCCCGGAGACACCCTGCCAGGATTGCCTACAGGCCTGGAAGCTGCTACCTTCGGGGCGTGGCTGTGTTTGCGACAAGTCAGTAACAATACACGCGCGCGCACACACACAGATGCACAAGCCCAAGGGATTCTTCTTACCGTTCACCATCTGCCTCTGCTTGTTCAGCCAGCTTTTGGGTTGATCCTTCCTCTGCAGGACGACGTGGTTGCTCTGTAGTCGGCTCGTGAGGTCGTACCACGCCGTGGAAATCATGGCGTTCTCTCGCTGGAGATTCTTGATGATCTGTTCGTGGGCGGCCTGCGGGAAAAAGGTCCTGCGTCAGCCAGCAGAGCGCACACCAGGGATCATCTCTCCCGAGGGGAAGCCACTGAGTATTGACATGTTGTAGTTGGGTATCAATATCGACACCGGATCCCTCCACTGCGGATATAAGAATGAGAATGACCAGCCCGAGATTTTGCGTTGACGATTACAAGGTATTTTCACAGAGACAAGACTTGGGACGCATTTTATGGGATATTTCCAAATGGGATAAACACAATAAATTAATAAAATAAGAAAAAGCAAGACATACCTTCTGCGCCGCCAATGCCGAGCCCGACTCCAGAGCCCTGAGCTGCTTTTGAAGCTCGAGTCGCTCCTGGTCCGCTTTCTCGAGTTGCTGTAACAACAGGCACACGTTAGCTGACCTGTAACCATCGATGACATAAAATCTACTACTTGGACTTCCTGCTGAAGCGAGGTAGCCAGCTGCGGCTCTTCCTCTTCTTCTGGTTCCTCTGCTTCCAGGCCAGGTCCTCTGGCGGGGGCGTCACACGTCGTAGCAGCTGATCAGATGGGGCCTGATAGCTGCTCGAGTCAAGAGACCGCCTGGTGGTCTCTTGTGGAGTAGCTGCTAGCACGGGCGTCTGGACAGCGCTTAGCTCTCCATCCTCTTCAGCCTGGCCTTGCACCGAGGAAGGTCGTTGTCCACTTGGCTCGCCTTCAACGATGGACCCGAGAGTTGGAGTCACTGGTAAACGTGCCGACGGCAGCGCGGCCCGAGAATTACTTCCGGGACCTGGGTCGGCCCGCACAGGGGTCACGGTAGACAATGGGTCGAACGACTCGGTAGGTTTCAAAAGACTTGCCTCTTTCTGGAGCTTGACGCGGTCCCTGAGCTTGTCGGTCTTGGACTTGTAGTCCTTCACCCTGTCGTCCAAATCGGCCTGGCTGACGCCCTCAGGCGCAACGTTAGCGGGCGGACCTTCCAGCTCCTTCTCCTTGGAGAGCTTCTCCTTGGCAACAAGGGCGTCGAGGAGCTGCGACTTGTGCATGTTGTTCTCGATCTCGAGGCCGTTGTACTTCTCGCGCAGGGACTCGAGTTCGGATCTGAGAGACGCTGCAATTAGCTGGTCAGACTGCTTGAGCCTCTCGAGGGCATCGAGACGGTCGGAGCCGACCGCATCCACTGCGGAGTCATGGTCATGGTCAGCGTCATGCTCCCCAAGATCGTAACGAGGGTCCTCGATCAACGCACGGTCGGTCTTCATAGAGAGATTCTCGCGATCCTTGTCCTTAGCTTGCTCTTCGAGCTTGCGGTTTCGATGTTTAAGCTCGTTAATCTCTCTAGTGGCTTGGGCCAGCTGTTCCCGCATGCTGTTGTATGCGACGTGCCTGTTGTAGTCGGATGTGAGCGTGCCGAGCGGCCCAAATTTCAGAGCTTTCTCGATGCCATTGACTAACCCTTCGCCGCTCATGTTTGCAATGAGAGCGTCAATCTGCTCCTGGGCAACTCCGTGCTTCTCGAAGACCGAGTTGTATTGGGACGTCGCGACTTCACGCTCGGCCTTGGCACGTTCCAGCTCTCGCCGGAGGTCGTCGGCCTGTGAGGAAGTGGCCGCGCCATGCCTGAGAACTTCAATCTCGGCTTCGAGCAACTTGACCTTTGAGAAGTCGTTCGTTGTCTGCTGAAGCTCATGCTCGAGGTTGCTAATCTCCCCGACCTGAGACGAAGGCGAGGGTGCCCTGGGTGCCTCTCCGACGCCGGTCAGTTGCTCCTTCAGGTCCTCGATGTGCCTCTCGCTCACGACGTTCTGGAGCCTCAGCTGCTCGAGCTCGGCCTTGAGATCCTCGTTTAACCGCTTGAACCGTTCTTTCTCGTCAAGCACGTCGCTGACAGTCTGCTCGGACCTGGTCAAGGCAATCATCATTTCCTTCTCGCTGTGTTGTAATTTCTCGCAGTCAAGCAAGGCTCTCTGAAGCTTTTGTTCTTGGTCCTTCCGCGCGTCCAGCTCGAATTGGAGGTTGGTGATCTCTTGCTCAAGATTCCGGTTGTTGGCAAGCTTCTGCTTGTAACGGTCTGCGGCGTTGGCTTTCCTCTCCAGCTCCTGCGTTTGATGGTGTAGCTCGTCATATTTATCCTTGTACTCCTGGCCCTCCTCGCTGCTAGCCTTGTATCTTTCGAGGTCAATTTCCAGACGCTGCTGCGTCAGTTTGTAGTTCTCGACGTCCTCCTCCAGCTGCTCAATGAGACGACCCTGTTCATCAATCTTGCTCTGGAGTGCCTGGACCCTCTGCGACTCGTCAGCGCCGTGGAGCTTGCGGAGGTCGCCCAGCTCAATTTCGACCTCGGCGAGCTTGGCCTTGACCTCATCGTGGTTCTCTTGGAGATAGCTGTGGCGGGAGTTGAGGTCGGCAAATTTTTTCGATGCCATCTCCAGCGCGTGCAACTTCTGCGTCACAGAGGCTTCAAGTTTGGCACACCTCGCCTCGAGTTCTAGTTCGTCATCCGGGTCGCCTAGGACCTCGTCCTCGTCGGCCTTGACAGCTAACTCCTTCATTTGCTTCTGCTTCTCCTCCAGTATCTTCCGTATTGCGTTCTGGTCTACAGCGTCCAAGTCGGTCTGCACCTTCTTGATGGTCCTCGCTTGTACGTCTTTGGATTTCGAGCCAAGGGCAGCGGTAGCGAGGAGGACAGCAGCGAGCTTTGTTGCAACCTTAGTTAGTTTCTCGTGACACTTCTCGGAGCTCATGTCCCAGTGTTCCTGGGTGGGGGGAGTTACCTGAGCGAGACCGTCGGCGTCCGGGTTCTCTGCGATGGCGCGGAAATCGGCCACCCGAGCTAAAGGCATACAGTCGGTGGCCGCGTGGCGAATATACTTGAAGAGACCCTTGTAGACAGACTGCAGGTTCCGCTTGTGGGTGAGCCACTTGGAGCTGGCCCCCGAAGCCTCGACGAGTTCAGTCGTGTCGTATGTGGGGTCGAGGTCGTGGAGCACCTGGCCCAGCAAGAAGCCATCGGCGAGGTCGTCGATGGACTTGGGGGACCTGCCCTCGTCTGCGAAGGTGCTGACCCATTTTAGCAGCGCGCCCTGCGCGGCAGGACCGAGCGGCATGTTTGCAGTGGTCCCCGCACCAGGGTGGGAACGTTTGTATCGAGTACTAGAGGTTGTTCGGATTCGTGCAGCTGAGGTGTTAAGGGTGGGTTGCCAGGTGGGCAGGTACGATGTGTCGGTGAGGATGGGATGGCGGGCGGAGGAGGTAGCACGAGTGTCCCGAGATGGAGGCGAGAGGATATCCCCCGGGAAAGTAAGAAAAGAAGATGGGGGGAAGATCGTGGTAGGTCCGGGTCAAGGATGAGCTCGCGGTGTGTAGAATGTGAAGCGAGGGGGTGTTATTTGGAAGGGTGGGTGGACGGCTTCATCAAAAATTAAACGAGGTAACGAGTATATATGGAGTGGGTTCGTCAAAGCCCCTTTCTCAGACGGATGGAATTGGCCTTGAGCCGTCCGAGTCGCTTTCACGGGGGCCCGATGCTATTATTAAAACCAGTCAATCGCCTTGTTGCCCGTTGTTGTCTTCTGGGCTGCCGGGTGAGGTCTTGATTGTGTAGTCGTCCTCGGAGAAGGGCCAGGCTTGTTCATTGTCTGGCCCCAGAAGGCTATTGTTTCTCTGTCTGTCTGGCTCGTCCTCTGGCTGTCTACGGGTCGGTCGGTCGGTCGGTCGGTCTGATTGTCATGCACTCTCGCATCAGGGCATCAGGGCGGGAGATTGACGGTACCGCCGGACAGATCAGATCGGGTGGTCCATGGAGGAATTGTGGGAACACAACGTGCGAGACAAGATGCGATGAAGCATGGGCAGGAGCAGGAGCAGGAGCAGAGAAGCTTTGACTCTGTGTGTGACCCTGGAGCTCGAGCTCGAGCTCATATGCGGTCCGCAATCTACCAGCCAGGTGCCAGGCCGCCCAGGGTGCGTGCCTCCCGCCTATCAGTGTCGACGATGAATTGTCTTCTTAGATTGGCCTAGTGCCCGGCATTGAGCGGACGCGGCGTGCTGCAGGCGCTGCAGGCGGGCAGCATGTCAAGGCGGCAGGGTGGCTTGTCTGACGCCAGCGTTTGAGGTTTTGGCAGGGGTCTCGAGGCCCGAGAACTGGGGACACTCTCCAAGGCTCACCTCGGCATGGCGGCCCCGAGCTGGGAGGCGGGCGCACCTCTGCTCCCATCGCCCACGCCATCTCGCAATCTCGACCTGCCCAGATGGGTGAAACTCTAAATCGTGCTCGTCCATGGTCGACCGTGACGGGACTCCCCAATCAGTCGCCCCTGCAGTGGAGAGTGCTAGGTGTCGTCTCGGCCATGTGGTTTGTTTCTCGACCTGCACGCAAGCCCTCCTGCATGAACAGCGCTGCCGATCGCTTGTTACACCGCAATCCTCCCGCAGGCGAGTCACCGTCCAGCCTGCCAGCACAGGGACCTCGCCTGGCTTGGCTGGATCGCGTATTCGTCTGGGCCTCTGCCCTGCTTGGAACAACATGTCGTAGTCTAATTGCTACAACATTACCATTCGCTACTGCGTCTGCAGCACGCTGCTTCCCCGGTGCAGCGCCATCTCACAATGCTCCCTTGGTCGATATCCGCTTCTCCCGTCAGCCCATCAATGGGGTCTCATCAATGAAATGCCGCGCGATCAATGTTCTGTGCGAGCCGTGCCATTGGTCCTGCAGGCTCGCTTTGACATGAAATGTCCAGAGTCAGAGCAACGGAGATGAAATGCCCCAGTGGTTGCGGAGCTCTCACCGCTTGGGCGCGGTAAGTGGAGGAGGGAACTCTCCCTCGGTCGGAACAAGCGGGTGCAGTGACAGAGACACCCTCAGCCAGACTGCCAGACTGCCAGACGGGCAGGGATCACGCACCAAGACAGTCAAGAATATCTGGCCAACTACACTACATAGTAGGTTTTGACAACAGCCGTGGCACTCGCACAGGTAACCGGGGAGCAGCGGAATGGGCGAGATTGCCTCTATTTTCCCTTGTGCGACGGCCCTCAAACCATAACCGACGAATTATAAGCCCACACTGCCCAGGCACAGATCGTACGTGCTACATAACGCCGTCGCCGTCATGGTCTTTGAAGGTGATTTCGTCAGCCTCGCAGTCGGCATTCAGCTGATACAGCCCTCTCAGCAGCCTTTTCACTTGCAGCAACAACAGCCATCATAATGCCATCATAATCCAACCCTGCCATCCACCTGGCGCAGCCTAACAAGTCTCGGCATGTGACAGACAGTCCAGGCGACGTACATCAGTGACCTCCTGCTATGGCCGTGCGGGTCAGAGATGAGCAGCTGGGGGTTTGCCGCTGCCATATGCACTAGACTCGGGGAGCAGAAAGGAAAATGTTGTGGAATCCATAACCTGTCTATTTGCAAACCAAGAGGGGTCCGTCCCTCCGATACCAAAAAAAACAGAGGTTTTATCCCGAGGACCTGGCCAATAGAGGGTCATCTACTGTACTTGTTGTAGCTAAAGAAACTTGTACCATCCCAGGACCTATTGCTCCTCCCAACTCCTCCCAACACCAACACTAATCAATCTCGAGCCATCGTGGGGAAGCGTCCGGAGCGGGCTGGTCTGGGTGTCTCGGCGCCAAATCCAGCCCCATGCATCATCGGCTCGATCAGGAGTGTGACTTGTCAATCGTGACGACCTTGTCCTCCTCGACAACCGCGCCGGTGTCCTGGGCCCAGACCTGTAGACTTTCGTAAACCTTCTCACCAGCGGTCGCAGCGAAGGCCCTAACAGAAAGGCAGGCGTTGTCAGCAAATCTGGCAGTCAAGCGGCGCTGGGGAAGGGGAAGGACGCCCGGGGCCATCCGGCTTACTTGATTATGGTGTACTCGTGAGTGACGACTCCCTTTGCATCGGCGATCTGCTTCTTTGCGGCGTCGATGATGCTGTCGCTGGTGCCGTCGGGGAACGAGATGATGAAGGACTTCTGCGCCTCGACGGCGAAGGCACCGCTGATGGCGGAGAGGGCCAGGAGGAGGTATGCGATCAGCTTCATAGTTGCGGTGGTGGCGGTAGCGAAGGCAGGGCTGATGAGTGTGTGGTCGGTTAGAGGGCGAGAGATTCGGTGACGTCGGTCGTTGGTCGGCTAGTGATTGAATGCAGTTGTTGTGGCCAGGGGGGGAGAGCGGCGGGCGGTCCTGTTGATCTTGCAGTGCTCCTTGGCTCTTTGAATGCAGGGGGGGTAGGGGGCTCGTATATATGCTTTCAAGCTGCTGTTGGTGCCGTGCTTGGAACCTCTAGGTTGAAGATGGAGTTTGACTGGATCCAAATGGTTGGGTTGGGGTAGATTGTTCGCCTCTTTAAACGCAGGCCGGAGTTGGGTTGACTTGGGGGTTTAACTTGGGTCGAGTTGCCGGGGAGGAGACCCCTTCCAGCGCCCAGGCCAGATCATAAAGGCTTGGCCGCCAACCGTTCGGCGTGGCGTGCGTGCCGCTTGTCCTACGCCAGATGTCACCCAACGTCCCTAGCCTGACTAACAGTATCACTGCGAACTGATGATTTCGCACACCCCGCTTCACACGAATGATCTCGAGTGACGGAATGTATCACGCCGAACTGGTGCTTTGGCATGCTCTCTGCAGCACAAATGATCTAGAGGTGTCGATGGGATCTCGAAAGCCGAACCTACCCGTTGACCCCAGGGTCTGGCCAGCTCCTGTCACTGACCGAGCGCTACTTCCGGACAACGGCAGTGTGGTCGCGAAGGCAACGCCGCAAAAGAGGGTGAATCTAACCAAACTCTTTGAAGTCGGTCTTGGTGTCTCACCACAACTCGCTGAAATGGAGTAGTACGGTGGTCGTCGGGCAGGCAACCGCACTCCTTGGTGTCTCTTAATCTTGCGGTTCAATAGTCTATGCGCTCATCGGTCGTTGTCGAACAATGTGGGCAGAGACAAGTTGTGTCTGAATGGATTGGGTGAGCGGAGCTCAAGTGCGTGAGGATGCCTTCCCGATGAATGGCGTCCCTCACTCTAGCAATGAGTTGCTCGGGGACCCCGAGGTAGCATGTGTTGTAAATGGATCTTGTCCCGGATCGAGGCATCGAGTGAGACCAGTGGTAAAGCCAGTTGTCATTCCCGACCGTCATGTGTGGTGACGCCTTCGCAATGCAGACAAGACCGAGACGCCATGCTCCCGAGTGAATAAACAAAGTACAAGAAATATTCAAGGCACAGCGCTCGAAGGCACGCTCTCCATCTCTCCCCAGACATCCTTGCTCTCCTGCTCGACAGCGCGCATTGCCGTGGCCACATCTTCAAGCTTCGCAACAACATCCAGCACTCCCTGGTTGACCCGTTGGAAGTAACGGTCATTGGCCTCTCGCCGTTTCCGTGCGAACTTGATGTCGATCTCTGTCTCCTCCTCGAGCTTTTGCCCCAGCCGCTCAGCATCAGCACCGACGCCCGCGCTCCCCGGTCTCACACTGGCCGTCCCGGCACTCCGTGCAGCGCCGTCTACACCGGCACCTGCACCACCGACAGTAGTACCATCCGTCTTGGATTCCGCACCTGCACCGCCCTTCTCTGATGCCGTCCCAGGCCCTATGGACGTCTCGATGGCCTCGTCTGCTTCACTGCGTGCCCAGGCCTGAGCGAGCGCGATCTGTGCAGCCCGCAGCTCCCCAAGCTTCCGGTCGTGGTCTGGGCCAAACACTCGTGTCCCACCGCTGGCGGAGAGTTCCACCTCCTCCAGGGTGGCTTGCATCTCCGCCCATAGCGCATCCGTCCTATCGGTCGCCCGGGTAGACTCCCTTCGAGTGGTTTGTATCGGTGGCAAGTTCAACCCACCGGCTCCGAGTGCGCCTGAGCTGGAGCCCCCGGCCGGCCGGCGGGTGCTGGGGGCGGCCGGGCCCGCATTCCGGTTGGTGCGGGTGTCCATTGGCTTTGACAAGTTCGAGAGGGCTGCAGCTAAGGGGTCATGAGAGAGCGTGGACGAGCTGCGCGGGTGACCCTGCGAGGTGGATGGCAGTCCAGTGATTGCAGGCCCCGGGCCGGCAACAGTACTCGGCAAGGAGACATGAGAAGCAGCCGGGGAGGGATGCAGGAACAGAGACGGGGGCGGATCCCTCTGGGGCTTTGTCTGCGTGTGCCGTGGTTGAGACATGGTATCTCGTCTTACTCATCCACCCAGCTTACATCCGCGGTAGGTCTGGACTCCCTTGGACACGCGCACATGCGGCGTGCCGCGTCTCCCACGGCCAAGGCGAGCTGGGCGAGGTGCTGGACCCCGAGGCTACCTGCCTGTCTTTCCGGTGGGCTGATTACGTACCAACAGCCACCTTCCCAAGGCGGAAGACAGCCGACCGAGAGAACGGCTGATAGTGTTGGATAGGTAATAATTATGTTGGCAGAGCTCCCAAGATCAGCTCGGTAGTGCTCTGTGGCAAGAGCAGAACGGTAGGACGGTACGGTCTTTGTGCGTAAGGTGCGGAATGAGACTGCTTGACAGTGTTCTCAAGACATGTCTGCTCCTGTCCTAGACACGAGAGACTGGACTGACAGTGAGTGCCAAACGTCAAATGGTCCATCCGATCCAAGACCCCAGGAGCAGGGATCCATCGAGTGGGCCGACCGGCCGGCCACTCTCTTTCGCTTGTGCATCAGGGGCTGGTGGCTCTTGGGGGGCTAATATCCACTAGGGGGTAGTGTTCTTTGGCTTCGACTCGGAAGTCAGGAATTTCCTGCTCCGCGACTCACGGCGTGGTCCGAGCGTCTGCTCCTCCCCCGAATGGAATGTGCAGGGTGCCCGCACACTTTTCGAAGTTTTCCTGGCAGTCGCAGCCCCGACCTGGAGTCTTTCCCACGACAACCACCTATTCCCCCCCCCACATCACCCAATTTCAAGCGATCAAGTCATAATCGGTGAGTAGAGCCTACATGTCCGTTTTGACCGTCTTCCCAATCAATTCCGCAATACCGTAAACCGAACGCCAACCGACCGACACACGCCCGTCCCAACGAACCAAAAACCACCTTCTGATCCATCCGCCGATCCACCCGGTGACGCACGATATCATACATCAAATTTAGGTCTCGGGGGACGAACATACGTGGCTGACTTTGTGTCGCGTCTCTACAGCTATTCAAGATGGGAAAAGGCAAGCCGAGAGGTCTCAACGCCGCGCGCAAGCTGCGCAACAACCGCCGCGAGCAGCGCTGGGCCGATCTGTCCTACAAGAAGCGTGCGCTCGGAACCGCCTTCAAGTCCTCGCCCTTCGGTGGTTCTTCCCACGCCAAGGGAATCGTCCTCGAGAAGGTCGGTGTCGAGGCCAAGCAGCCCAACTCCGCCATCCGAAAGTGTGTGCGTGTGCAGTTGATCAAGAACGGAAAGAAGGTCACGGCTTTCGGTACGAACAATCCCCCCCCCCCCCGCCCGAGACAGCTTTCTTTTTCTCGAGCAGCGGAGCTCCCTGGGAGCCGGGCAGATCCAACTACGCGGGGGTGATGAACTGACACTTGATGACTCTGCAGTCCCCAACGACGGTTGCCTGAACTTCGTGGACGAGAACGACGAGGTGCTCCTGGCTGGTTTCGGTCGTAAGGGCAAGGCCAAGGGTGATATTCCCGGTGTGCGATTCAAGGTCGTCAAGGTTTCCGGTGTCGGTCTGCTCGCCCTGTGGAAGGAGAAGAAGGAGAAGCCCCGTTCTTAAGCAGTGTGCATGGACGGAAAATGGAATAGGGATGCTTTCGGTTCTGGCGTCATCTGTGCTTGCTCTCATCGGCATCTTATCAGGCAAAAGGGGGTTCTGATATTCACACGGTAGACATGGTCGACGAATGAAAAGATCATCACGCCACGACGAAAACAAAACAACAAGAAGACAACCGTCTCTTCCGCTTTGCGAATTCTCGATGTGAAGAACAGGAGCGGATGGCTGGCGGTGGTAGTCAGATTGAGGCCTGCAATACTGAGGCTAAATCTCATACAGGCTGTGTGTTGGTACTAGGCGTCTATGGTCTGCTTTGGGTTTCCTCGGCTCCGTCTTCAGATATGTACCTGAGAGCGTAGTCCAGGGCCAGTCCAGCACTGATAGCCCCACCAGTAAACCAGCATCCATTTACAAACCACCACCAGCAGTCCTTGACGTCTCGGAGATTGACCTTCCTGATCATGTAGCCCAGTGTGAAGGCGGCACCTCCGCAGCTGCCCACGAAGAATGCCGGGCCAGCTCCAGCGGCGATTCCAGAAGCAGCAAGCAGGCCGATCTGCACGGCACCGAGGCCCACAAGAAACCGTTTCGACTGGTCATGCGCGAGAGCAACGCTCTTGATGCCTGCTTTGGCATCGTCCTTGACATCCATGTGCGCATAGATCCCATCATACAAAACCGTCCACGCTACGTTCGAAGAGTAGAGAAGAGCAGCAGCGGTCAGCGCCGGCGTGTTCGAGAGAAGATCGACGCCGAGCGCTGGGAACCCCACGAACGCGCCCCAGGAGAAGGTGAGTCCCAGCACGAACTGAGGGTAGTACGTCACCCGCTTGGCCAGCGGGTATGAGGCCACCAGGAGCAGGCTCGGAGTGGCGTAGAAGAAGCACTCGAGCGGAAACTGTAGCAGGATGGCCAGCCCCGCGAGGAGCTGTGCGCCAGTGAAGACCAGCCCCTGAAATGGCGTGACGGCGCCGCGGGCGATGGGCCGCAGACGTGTGCGGGTGACGTGCGGGTCGAGGTTACGATCCCAGAGGTCGTTGATGGTGCATCCTGCAGAGCGCATAATGAGCGCGCCGGTGAAGAAGAGCGCCGTTGTGCCGATCACAGACCCTGGTGATGCCATGGGAGCTGCCAGAGGGGCGGCCATGAGAGTCGAGAAGACACACGGGAAGAAGAGGTAGTAGGTGCCGGCGGGCTTGTCGAGCCTTATGAGCTCTGCGTAGGGAACCCATGATGACGGCAGGAGGGCGAGCAGGCCGGTCTTGGGCGGCTCGTAGACTGTGGGAGCTGGTGGTGGTGATGGGTTCCGGCCAGGCGCAGCGCGGGCTGCTCCTGCGGAGGCAACGGATTTGTGGGCATTGTTGGATGTGAATGCCCTGGGCCATTGGGCTCTGATTGACTGGCCACCGGTTTCATGGAGTGCTTGAAGCTTACTCGAGACTGGCCATGGTTGGTCATGGCGCAGGAATCTAGGAGAGTTCACACAAGGAGTAACGAGGCGAGGTGACGCTATCCCTGCCCAGCCAGCTCGGATTGTGTTCATGGCGATTGCAGTGATGCCCTTTTCATAGGACCTGGAACGCATATTAGCATTTGATTGTCAATCGTGTTGGATCGGTGTATTTGCAAGAAGTGTTGCCCAAGCAGGTTCATCTTCCACGAACGATTCCCTCTGTCTCCTGGATGTGCCATGCAAAGGCCACATGCAGTCACAGACAGGGAGAAGGGAGCGGTGGCTTTCTGGTTTGATTCACTTGAATACCAGCCAACAATACACGTGTTCTGACAACATAACTGGGGGGAACAAACAGCTGAATGGCTCTTGCAAGCCAGCTCCAGCAGTCATTCCTGTTGACCGTGTGTGGAAGGGGCCGGTGTTGGGTCATGATCCACGGGCTTTGGAGGTAATGCGTACCCCAACTCGACCACACAATGCTGCCGCCTTCATACGCTCATGGGTACATGGCCTGGTCGTCTCCTCGAATGGTCATGTGCTAGTTTTGGTGAAGGGCGGTTGGAATCAGCCACCGGTAGGACCACTAATACAAAATCGCTTCTTTTTCAGCCTTGTCACAAGTGCTAGCTGCCAAATTAAAGTGGGGCCATTAGTTTCTAGCGCGATGGTTGGCTGGTTTGGTGGAAGCTTCCCCCCCCCCCCCCAGGTTTCCAATCGCCGCCCGCGTCGCGTCACAAGATACAAAGATACCCTCTGCTTTCCCCTCTAAAGAACTTACCCGCCTGCCTCGACCCACAGTGTCGCATATGCTTGCCGTCGTGGCAGCAAAGTCGTGCGGGCAATTTCTCTTGTTTAAGGAGTCATTTGCCTGTTATCACAAAGGGCGCGCCGAGCATGCGCTGAACGGTCCGTCCACGCCGTCGCGTCGTGCAGTCGCATCGCCCTTCTGCCCCTCCCCGATCGCGAACCTTGGCCAGCTTCCTACTCCTTGAAGCGTCGCCTACGCGCGCGGCCACCTCCTTCAAGATGCCCAGCATAGCAACGCACCCTCAGGCCAAGTTCGACCCTGTCCCACCAAATCTCGACCTGCATGGCTTGGTCGACCGGAGCCCGAACTTTGAATGGGTCCAGCGCGTCCCCGCGTCCAAGATCAGGAAGAACGAATTCGAGAAGCTGGTGTGGTACCAGGTGATCAAGCAAGGGAAGCCTCTCGTCATCGAAGGCTGGAACAGCAAGCTGCCGAGGTCTTTGTTCAGTGCGCAGTGGCTCGAGGGCAAATATGACAAGAAGCGTGAGTCTGGCATGCTCCTGCCACATTCGGCCCCGTAGCTGACCCCTGCCCAGAGGAAGATGTGCGCGACATCAACTCACAGTCTAATATTCCAATGACGATGGGCCACTACCTGCGGTCGATGCGCCAGCTGACCGACCAGTGGACCCCAAGCAACTTCCAAGACGAGCGAAGACAGCGACTCTACCTCAAGGATATCGATTGTCCACCAGAATGGCACGACCATCTACGCAAGATCATGCCGCCAGGCCTCTTCTATTTCAATGAGAACGTCGAGGACCATGGCCTGAGGGATGACGACCTCTTCATGGAAGAGCATGCGACCGCTCCAGCAGGAGACCTCATGAGCAGCCTTCCCCCAGAAATGCGGGCGCAGAACCTGATGTGCTACATCGGGCACGAAGGAACATACACACCAGCACATCGTGAGATGTGTGGCTCTCTTGGTCAGAATATCATGGTCGAAGCTTCGGGAAATGAGAACGGTGAAAAGGAGGGCAGCTCTATCTGGTTCATGACCGAGACCAAAGACCGACAGATCGTTCGAGAATACTTCCTGTCAATGTTAGGCCACGACGTCGAAATTGAGAAGCATTTTGCCCAAATCAATGCTTGGAAGAAGGCCACATTTCCGGTCTACATTGTCCAGCAAAGACCCGGCGATTTCATTCTCATCCCGCCTCTTGCGCCACATCAAGTGTGGAATCGTGGTACTAGGACCATGAAAGTGGCGTGGAACCGCACAACCGTCGACACGCTTGACTATGCCCTGCACGAAGCGCTCCCCCGAGCGAGGCTCGTCTGCCGTGACGAGCAGTACAAGAATAAAGCCATTATTTACTACACGCTCAGAAAGTACTATCAGCAACTGCAAGATGCAGCAGAGTCTCAGATGTCGCTCCTACTGGGCGATGAAGTTGGCAGGGACTCTGGAAGGCTTGTGCAACTAAAGAAGGATTTTAAGAAACTCCTCCAGCTTTTCACAGATATATTGGTGGACGAAATGTTTGCCTCGAAGGAGAAAAATATGGAGATGATCCCCTTTGACTCCTGTGTCATCTGCTCTTACTGCCGGTCCAACATCTTCAACAGGTTTCTGACATGTAAACACTGCGTGCGAGACCTCATTGATGGCGACCAGGATACATACGACGTCTGCATGGAATGTTACGCCATGGGCCGATCCTGCCTCTGCGTGTCAGGGCTGTCATGGTGCGAGCAGTGGGACTGGTCTGAGCTGGTTGAGAACTATGAGGCGTGGCGAAGCATGGTCATCTTCAATGATGGTTATGTCGATGTGAACCTGTCACCGCCGCCTCTCGAAGTCGCCAGAATGAAGACTGGTAGAAAAGCATTGGCCCAGGTCTGCCAGGAACAACTACGGCGGCGACCTTTCAATGACATCTCAAAACCTCACAAAGAGCCTGATCCCGAGCCGTCAGAGCCTGAGGTAAATGAGGAAGGACGGCCCAAAAAACACAAGAGGAAGAAGAAGAAGGGCGACACATACAAGTGTCACACCTGTTGCCACCAAGATTACACCTACCGGCTGGCCTTTTGCACCATGCCAGGTTGTAATCAGGCATATTGCTTTGGCGTGCTCTATCGAGCCTTCGATATGATGCCACAGGATGTACTACAGGAAGAGCGATGGCAATGCCCGAGATGCCGGCTGATTTGCAATTGCGGAGGTTGTCGGAGGACGGGTATCACGACTCCGTACGAGCCGAAGAATACGTACATCGGTCATGACACTCGTGCTGTTGCAGACGACCGCAGCCAAGAGTCGTTGGTCGATTTCCGCGTGCACAACCTGAACTGGCTCAATGCCGCAGGCGATGGTAGTCGCAACCACAATAGCAAACGAATCCAGCGACTGCGTCAAGAAGCCGAAGCAGACAAGGCCAGAGACACCGCAGACACCGCGGCTGGCCTTGCAGACAACGATGCAGCTCCTTACCAGGATGGATCGGCGCAGCAGCCTGGCTTAGTTGAACACGAAGAGCAGGGAGCGATGACAGAAACCGCTAATAGAGCTTTGGTCCATGATGCGACGGGCCTCCAACAGCAAGCATTCAACAGCGCTGCCAACGGCACGGATCTTTCTATGCTTCCCGATGCTCAGGTTACTCTATACCCCGAGACTGAGGCCTATCCAGACCCATCGAAGCTCGGTGCAGAACGAAGGCTGGGAATGGGATATTATGAACAGGATGACACTCCTGACAAGATCCTCTTCAACCCGTACCAGGAGCCAGCTGAAAGAGATGACCTTGTCAGTGATTTTGAGGAGTCTGAGTGGGTCAAAAAGTCATTGCGTGCCACCAAGCGACGAGCTCGGCATGAGGATGACGAAGACCCAGACTTCGTGGTGGGCAGGTCACATAAGAAGAAGAAGACCAAACCTGATGCAGAAATTTCGCGGGATAGCACGCAGAACCTCGATCCGGCACTCCTCGGCAACGACACGGCCATGCTTGAAGCTGCTCCAGAGGCGACTGAGTCTCAGGGGGCGCCCGTTGTCACAGACGATCCTTTCGCTGAGCAGGATGAGCAGGATGAGGGACTTGTCGATCGTGGTCGACCGTTCGATCCGAATGTGCCCACATTGCGGCACTCAAAGCCGAAGGTCTCCTACGCAGACATGGGGGACGTTGAAGAATTCAACGAGGTTGTGCCGGCAAAACCCAGAAACCATGTGCCTGGGGCCACAGCAGCGACGAGCGAAGCGAGCAGAGACCCTATCGATCTCGCTGCTCAAGCCATGCGTGCCATTACTGGTGCTCAACCAAGCCCAGATCCCGCGCCGGCTCCCATTCGCAAGAAAGGACCAGGAAGACCTCGACGATCTGACCCAGGCCGTGCGAGCTCTTCGCCTCAGGCGACTGCTAAACCTATTGCTCCAAAAACGGGACCCTCAAAGCGCCGTGGCCGGCCACCAAGATCATCCTTGGCCGCCGAGGCCCTTGGTCTCGACAATGAGCCAGACACTCCAACAGATTCAGCTATCGACGACTTTGAAGAACAGCTCGCTAAAGAATTGGGAGACGAGGAGGCGTCTGCAAATTCAACAAGGCCACCTGAGTCTGCCCCAAGGCGAAGAGGCCGGCCCCCGAAGCAGGCTGTTCACGTGCCGGAGAAGCCGGATCGGACTAGAGCAACGCACTCCGGAGCATCACCTGCAGCTGAGTCTAGACCTCCCGCCGAGAAGTTCATGTCTATGACTGAGCGTATGGCGCTCAGAGGCAAGAAGGTCAAGATCGGAAAGAGGAAAAATGGCCGAGGAGCGGCCGCAGCAGCTTCGAGCGCGGATGGCGGTGCCCTGGCAGCTCCTGCGTACGACGCACCCGCCCCGGCAAAGGGAGTGCGAGACGGAAATGGCCCATCCGGTCCGGTAGGGCAAGCTCCGGACAGTGATGGGGCGCCGGGTCCGATACAGGCATCCGTAGAGGACCTTGAAGGACTCGCTCCTGCTGAAATCTCTGGAAATGACGAGGTGCCAGTGGATGATGACGAGTCTGACGGAGGCCTAGATCAGTACGTGTCATCAGGACCAGCAAGTGTCGCACCCGAGCCGAAGGAGGCCAGCGTCGCGCCTCGATCGGGGCTTCAGAGTCCGTTGGCCACTTTCTCAAGGGGGTCCAGCCATACGCCAGTCCAGCCAGTCGTCCAGTCATTGGAGTCCTCGCCTCCGCCCCCACCGCTTCCGGCCAGGCCAGCAGGGCCCACGGTCGTGCGACTTGGTGATTCGGAGGATGAGGAGACGGGAGGTCCCACAATTGTGAGATTGGGCGATTCGGACGACGGATACAGCTACTACAGTGATGACGGTGCCAGTGAACACGGCTCCGTTTCTGGCCCTGATTCTATCTCTGGTTCCGGCTCTGTTACTGTCTCCGGGTCTGACGAAGATGATGACGATGATGACGATGACATCCCGGCACAACCATCGGCTCGAGCAAATCCAGGTCCAAGTGGTCGCGTGGCTACGAGAGGCAGCGGAATGAGAGCACGAGGACGAGGCCGCGGGCGTGGACGTGGAAGGGGCTGAATTTGATGTGTTTTATGACGAACCACTGCAGTCTCGTGGGTCTGAGCCACCGGGGCGACATCGGTTTGTTTGATACCCTTTTTTTTTTATGTTTTTTTTCATTTTTTTTTTATTTATTTATTTTTATTTGCGTGAATTCGGTCTTCGAAAAGATCATGCAGTTAGTGATGAGGTTATCAGGTCACATGCAAGAAAGCTCAAGGTAGCCACGATGACATGTTAGAGTCAATTCAAAAGGTTTATCAATACTGTCTCTCGCCTGTCAATGCCTTCTGCGTGGCCATCCATGCGTGATTAACCCCACCTATGCTCGACCTACACCCTCCGTGCTTGTGGATCGCAAAGCTACCATACTCTGTGAAGGGCTGATTCGCAAATTCAAATCGCCATTCCTGCGCTCTCAACTTGATTGAGCCCACACGTTAGCACCCACCAGTTCAATCCACGTTTGGCTCTCACACTTGCCCTCCCGGCATCGCTCAGACCAAGGTTGCTCCTCCTCGGAACTTGTCGGTTGAGTTGATCGCAGGCGCGGGGGAATGGAGAGAATATGTAGACCAGAATGACCGCAGTTCCCCAATCTTTCTTTTGGTGGAAAAAGTGACAAGTCGAAGAAAAAAAATAGTGGGTGGTTTGTCCTTGGTTCGGGTCCTTACATTGGGTCTGTCGCGCTGGTGCCGTTCTTCGACTTTTCCTCAGCGTGCTTCTTGGTGCGCTCCTGCAGCTTAGAGATATCCTCATCCGGGGTGCGGTCGGCCTTGACAGCCTCCTCGCCGTCTGAGGCCAGCTCGGGCTTCCAGTGACCCTTGCCCGTCTTCTGCTTGGAGAGCGAGTCTTGCTTGTGCTTGTCGTAGTCTTTGTTTTCTACGCCGAGGGAAACTGTGTTAGCAAGGGACTACTTCGGTGGGAGGGTAAGACGACGGTGGGCAGGAGTTGGGAGGGAAAGGCGGACCACCAGAGGACTCCTTTATGCGGCTGACTGATGATACGGCGAAGCTCCGTCGAAGCATTGGCGTACAGGCAGATGTTGGTCGCAGGGCGACAGCTGGCCGGAGGAGTCTAGATGCCATGGTTGCGGTAGTGGCTGTGGTGAGACGAGTCGCAGGTGGTGTGAAAGCTGCCTCGGGGCGGATGCGAGATATCTTTCAGGAGCGAAAAGAGGCAGTTGATCATTAGCTACCCGGTCTTGGACCTGGACAATGACCTCGGGCAAGGGGCCAAGGAAAGATGCCCATGATGTCATGATTGCGGGAGAGCTTCGAAACCAGGGTCGCAGCTGACAATCCGAGCCGTGTTAGTGGATGTTAGAGGGGCAGCGATTGTTTGCTGGCAGCCTGCCGGGGTCATAACAGGTCTTGCGGATCCTCATTTTGCTCGTTGCCCTGCTCAGCGTCGTTGGTGTTCCTCAAGCTGCCGAGCTCTCGGGTAGAGCTTCCATTACCCCTGGATCCTGGCTGTGCAAAGAGCCGCAAAGCATGTTTCAACTACACCCATCATATCCTTCCACAGCCTTGCCACTCACGGCATGAGTTGTAGAATCATCATCAAACCAGGGCCATGATTCTCTCAAGTCGATGCCGTGATCAGGTACTTCGTGGGGGAACGCTCGCAGAGTTGTCGACATCTGCCGAGCCGAGTCTCAAAACCAGCTCACGCCAACCCGAAATCGTGATCACTGGTTCTTGGACGTTGCCTTGCCTGATTGTTTCTTCTCGATGTAGGCTCCGTGTGAAGCGTCCCTCCTGACCATGACAGCCCTCCCCTCGGGCCTCCTCCTGCCATCATGGTGACTTCGTGAAAGGAGCTGCGATACCTCACCGTCTTTTCTCACAAGAACATTGCGCGTGCTCTCTGATGGTCTGTTGGCAGCGCGATGCAGATGCGTACGAGAGTGTGGTGTGTGGGATACACCAAGGTGCATGACTGCGCAGGTCCCCACGCGCCATCAAACAGCGATATATATATATATATATATCTATATAAGGCCGCATGGCAGTGTGATCAACAGCCTCGTCATCCAAGGATTGTGATTTCTGCTCTCTCGCTGCAGTGTCTCCAGGCAGCAGGAATGTCTCATCTGGTGACTGAGGCCATGTGATTGTGCGGATCGGGCGGAAATATTCGGTTACGTGTTCCAAGACAGCATACGCCAGGAAGTCTGGCAGTTCCTCGAGGTTCATTTCCCTGATTTCGGCGATTCCGTGAAGTTTGCTGAACACGTCCTGGATGAGCCACTGAGAAAGGAGCCGATGCATTGGAATCGTATCTGGGAGACGGCCGTCGAGGCATTCGAGGACTTTACGACGAGGGTTCATTTCCAACCACCATTTCTCCCTTTTGAGCCACAACATGTCGTAAATGATCGCATTTTGTAGGTGGCGACAAATCGGTGAGGCGAACTTCAAGGCCCGGGAGTTCAGTCAGTAAAGTCTGAGAAACAGACATCTGGACAACGCCGGGGTTTTTCAGCGCAGGCTGCAAAACAATGCAGCGACCGACGTTTCGATCCGACCTGTTGTGCATCGAAGCCCCCCAACTTGGCGCCTTCCGTTTGAGCAGTTGCATGTTTGATGTCCATTCGTTGAAGATGACTTACACGTCTGCGCCGACATGCACTGCCTCGTTGGTGCTCATCGTATCTTCAGGTTGTTGTTTGGTGCGATATGTTTGAAGTTAGAAGTGTAGGGTGAGGGTTTTGAGTGGAATTAGACAAGCCTGCGCCACTTCTAAACTCCGGGTTTGTTGACGGCGTTGTTTGTGTTCCCGGTGGAGACGATAGATGGACGGGCTTGAACCCGTTCACCAGTCGTCGCTTTTTCTGAGAGGCCAGGCCTTTGGTACTGGTCTGCTGTGAGCCGTTTTCACGAAAGGGCAATATAAGGTGGTGCTGCACTGCGGAGTGAAGAGGCAGAGCGAGGCTTGCTGAGTATGCCCATCAATTACGTGCTTCTGAAGTTTGTGCAGTTGGACTGGGAAGCAGCCGGACGCAAGGGGCGCTGGGATGAAATTTGTTGAAGACTCTGGGACTGAAACGGGTTGTATATGTGCAAACAATTCGGTTCTGACACATTGTGATAGCAGTCTTCAGAAATGGTCAAAATGTGATGGACCCCACATGCAGTCAACATCCATGTATGTGAACCTATTTGTGTAAGTGCTCTTTCCTAAAGCTTCTACCAAATCCAGAGAGCTGAGTGACAGCAGACAGCCCAAGGGAAAACATCGAGTGCAAAACTCTTGCCGGGTACGGAGGTCCAGATAGCTCACTACCCAAAAGGGTCAGAAGTTGGACTTTATCTCACAAGGTCAATGCAACCTCAGCTTGTTCCAATGTTCAATCATGATACATGATCAATTGAAGCTCCAGACGTGGAGAGTTTGAACAAGGAGGGACTGGCAATTTCAGGGAAGCTTTTACCATCTCCCCTCTAGAAATCAGGGCAGAGACCTATGCCAGAACATATCTGAAAGGGGGATCCCGAGGGCAAGAAATGGGGATGTTCCATCCTTGTCATCTCAAAGCACTTGTCGAGTTCTATCCAGTAGACAGCCATTCCTCGATTCAAAGTGAT
Source organism: Diaporthe sp. PMI_573 (assembly GCA_021399435.1). Lineage (NCBI taxonomy): Eukaryota > Fungi > Ascomycota > Sordariomycetes > Diaporthales > Diaporthaceae > Diaporthe > Diaporthe sp. PMI_573. Next base: position 425,468 of record JAJTUP010000015.1, on the reverse strand, counting down.
GCAACAAATCCCCACGGAGCAGAAACCCTCCGTGGCCAGGGTCACGCATCTATCATATAACATACAGGCAACTTTAATTGTGCTGATGTCCAAGTACTAAGACATTCCTGAGAACTTGCTCACACGCTCAGCACGCTCAGTGGCACACACTTGCACAAACTCAGAAGACTTATCAATGATCATTTGTACAGGACTTGGCAGCTTTCTGCCATGCAAATGTAGACTGGAATTGGCCTAAATTATAGCCTGTCATTCTCAGGTTCATATTCATCCGGCAGAGCCCCCATTGGCGGGTTCGATGTGCCTTTGTTCCTTCCTTCCCTCAAGCCCTTGTTCCACCTGCTTCTCTCCCAAGCACCTGGAAACGACGCATAGGAGAACATGTACCGCACACGACGTTGTACGGCCCGAGAGAGTTCACACCCCTTCCTGGCCACAGCTCCCTCAAGTCCACGTGGATTTGCCTACAAGACTCCCATTCTCCGGGGAAACTCAATACCAGCTCGCAGAATGGCCATAACTACCAAGGGTCTCATTCCGCCTGAAGAATCTGGACTCGTATCCGACAGTGCTGGAAAAGCCCTGACTCCAGGTACTCAGCGTCTTCACGAGCAAGATCTCTTTGGACTTTGGATATGGGACCCCAGAGCTCGCTCGGTACGGAGTTCATGACCTCCCGTACCTGATCTTCCGTGGCAGGCCTGCTTGGGAGAGCTGAATAGCGCCATGAATTTTCAGACTCAGGCCAATGGTGCTCAGCCTCAAAGCGCATGGAGTATGCCAAGGACCGGACGACGAGCCTGTACAGGTGTGTGTCGGAAGTGACCTCCTTGAGGAGAATCCCGAGGGCGGGCTTGTCGGAGCCGAGGATGTGCCAGAGGTCATCATCGTGAGCAAATTTCTTGTGGAAGATAGAGACGATGGTATCCTCAAGTACTTTTATGAGGTACTTGTACGCAAAAGCATACAATTGGAATGGTGACAATGTAGAAGAGGGCAGAGAAGAGAATGTGCCGCAGCTGTAAGCAGCGTAAAGCCACTTCAGGAATGCCCCGAAGGTCTCTACCTGCTCCCCTGGGAGATCAAATTGATGCAGGACCTCGGGGTCCGTCTCAAGGCTGTGCATCACACGGAAGAAATCTTTGGTGATTGTGGCCAAGGCGTCCTTGTGGACAGCGGATTTCTTCTCGTCGGGTCCAACACTGATAGTTATCATTTGAGCGCCGAAGTAGGTATCACATGTTGCTTTCCTTCCGTCTAGTATGATTCGTATGGGATGGGATGGGTTGTTTGGTGTGTTTCGTCCGGTGCTTGAGGCAACTGATGGACAGCACTGTGGTCCTAGGTGGCTGAGAGGTGATGTTCTGGGCTTTGCTGTGAAAGCCCCGGATTCCCGTCGATGGGTGGCAATTTTAATTGGGTTCCCAGAAGCAGGCTGATCGTGTTGACAAAGAAATTTGCTGGCAATGTGTGAAGCCTTGATGGAAGAGGCCTGGAGGTACCAGTGTTGAAACTCCTTAAATAATAAAAGAGTGGGCAGAATGCCACAGGAACTGTAGCTGAATCAAATCATTTTACGTGCAAGATCACACTATTCAACCACCAAATAGCACAATGGAAAAGATGGGACCGCGGAAGACTCCATTTTGAGGCAGATCACAAACCCTGGTAATTCAATATCAAGTTCGAGATGCACCGCAATGATTTTGAACATAAGACCAAAAAACAATCAATCAATTATCCAGACAGTGTTTGTGATATCAAAGACCACCTGGGCGTGCAAATAGGACCATTATCATGCAAGATCGTATGGATTGTTACAATAAAGAGGATGGCCAGTTATTTGCAGACTCTAAGGTAAAATTTCCCCGAGGGACCATCTCAATATTTACTTGGGTTGCTACCTTGAATTACTACAGTGTCCATATATTGCCGAATGCACGCCAGTGAGACCACTGGCAAGATCTTGAATGCAGGTCAAATCGTGGTCGTATTTCACAACACTAAGAATCACCGCCCAACCTTGTGAAAGGTGGCCTACTGCTCTTATTCCCCACAGAAACATTATCGAAGCTGGAAACTGTTTGGGGATCTATTTCCAGGCCAAGCGAGCAAGCAAGTACTCCTGCTCCAAGAGAATGCTGCCCACAGCCATGCCAACAATCTCAAGTGCCCTTGGCAATGAAAGTTGGGAGTCAGTTCCAACGCACGTTTTATGAGTGGTATTGAATCATGAGGGGATAGAATTGATGGTAACTTATTCTGAGTCTATTAAAGCTCAACCCAGAAGACGATGCGGAAGAATACATGCAGGCCAAGTACGACAAAATGCTTAGGGTCAGAATGACTTGACCGTCCTCCCATAGAGAAGCGCGATCATACAATCGATATCGAGACCCAACGGTTCTCAGAGCCAGAGGAAGTTGGAATAGGAACCTGGACAGCCACAAAACGCCTGAGCATCGTCAATACCAGCCCCGGACTGAGGTCATGATACAGGCTTGCCGTCATGTGGGTTGTGAAGGTGAAGGACAGAATCTGAGGTCAATCGGAGAGCCTGGGACACATATTGCTCCTCTCATGACGATGAAATGTGCACTCGTGAGCTGGTGTCTTCGCGGAGGCGCTACCGCCGGCGATCCAGTTGTACGAGGCAATCTCGCTCACGATGTCGTAGCCCAGATCTGGCGTCTCGTTCATGATATTCCTCCACTCGGACGTCACAGGGTTGTGCTGTTTTCCCTTAAATAGGCTCATTGTGATGCGTTCCTTGAGCAGCCTCCTCATACCGCAGCCGGGCATGGTGTTCTCGTATACGTATTTCACTGTAGGGTTGAAGTGAGCATGCCGCTCCACAACATCAGGGACACTAGGACGGAGATGGAAGCAAAGGTTTGCAGAATGGTCAACCGTACCGTCCTTAACATCAGGCCTTCGCAAACCAACACTGTAGAATGCGTGGGCCATATCCACGCAAGCATTCTCGAGCTCCTCCACCAAAACCTTGGAAGCGAGGACATAAAGCTTGAGGTAGTCCTGGATGCACGCTGTCGATGAACCCGCCGTGAAGTCCTTTCCAAGCATGACATGAGCAGAGGTGGTGGAGTTGGAGACGGCGGTGGGCGTAAGGGTGCGGATGTAAAGCCACCGGACAAAGAGCTCAAAGGAGTGAGGGTCATCCTCTGGCATTGTAAGCCTGTCCTCGATCGACTCCTGGAAGCCCGAGTTAAACGCCGACCTGAAGAAGTCCGAGATGCCCGAGAGGAGGTTCTCGTGCAGTCTCCACTGGACTTCGCTCGGGCCCACGAGCACCGTCACGACGCGATCGGAGAACAATCTGGGGGTGATGAGGGGTCAGTGCCAGGCTTGCTAGATAAAACGCCCTTGCAGGACTGAATGATGTGCGTGACTGGTTTTGCGTGGTCGTCCATAGGATGCGGTGGCAGCATCGCGGCGCCTGGCCTCATCCGCGACCACGAAGATAAATAATGGGGGGAAAGGTGGACCACGTACCTGTCGACCGGAGGCTCTGACGGCTCCACAGACTTGGACTTGTCTCGACGCTTCCCTGAATTCCTGGGTGTCTTTGCGTCGTCCTCGGCCCCCTTCTGACCGCAGACATTTGGTGACGAAGAAACACTACCCATCGCGCCCGCCAGCGACCGCGTCACTGCTGCTGGCTCGGCAGAAGATGATGGTTCCGTGGAATCATGGAGGGTGCTGTTGGCGCCAGCAGCATCGTCCGGCTCTGTAGGTTTGCTGGTCATCCCTGAGTGTTGCGACGTGGTCGCAGGTCAGCCACGGTTGGCAAGGTTTCGAGTAGGGCACGACGGTGGTGAGACGGGATTCATTGTGTACATGGTCGAGAGTCCCGGTGCAAGTGTGTGGGGAAGGTGCAGGCACAGAACGACAGGAGCTGAAGGGCGCGGGGAGGAAAGAGCGCGTGGTACTTCGCTTGGATGGCGGCCCTGGTTGGGTTCCTAAGCCGTCTGCATCGTCAAGCCGCTTCAGGCTGTCACGGGTTGAGCTCATATCTGTCGAACTGGTTGGTGCCTGTCTGCCTCTGCACGGGGGAGGTTGAGGTTAACGACGCCAGTGGGCTTGCGCGACAAAGGGCCCGGTCCAATCATCCGCGTATCCGACCGCCTGGCACAGAGCTCCTCGACCGTCTCCCATGCATGGAAACCATAGGCTGTGCTCTGGACTCGGGTGCGGTGCTTCATCAATGTCAATGCTCATCACCGGCTGACCCAAGTCACGAGACGGCATGTCTACCTGGGTCACACTGTCCATCAACAGCCGTAGAAGCCGCAGTCATGTTGCCCACAAGGTCACTCTGGTTCGTGAGACTGTGAAAGCACAAGCTTGTAAGAAGAAGAGGCCTTGGTATTGCCCATTTTGATGTTGCCTAAGACAGATATCTTTTGAGCACACACGCTGCGCTCCATCCGGGTATAAGACCCCTTTGAACACCCCCAAACGCTCCAGCCAAACCAGATGCATCAATCAGTATTGCCCCCCTGCAGACGTTAAGCCAGGATTTCCACAGCGCACGCATACTCCGTGCATGCAAACCCATTCAGAAACCCTGAAGATAGCGACCAAGGTGAGACTCGACAGAAATAAGCCGGCAGATTATGGGGTGAAAGCGCTGCCCGGGATACATGAAGTTAAAAAGAGATATACGACCCAAAATAATGTGTCAACCAACTCCGCGTCCGTTTGCCGTCCCCCACCCAGTAGCCCGGCGTTGCATATAAGACTCGCATCGCAATAACACGTAAATCCACATTGTCTTTGCCAGCCGCCTGATCCCCTACAGGTCTTGTTTCCGTAAGCCCAAAAAGCATCAAAAACCCCGACTGTGTGCAAAGAACTCCGCTGCTTGAGATTTGCCGCAACCCCGCTCAATGATTTCGTTCTATGTGTCGAAAAGATCTTTTGTCTTTGGACAGCTCAAGAGACCCAAGATAAACCCTTTTTATCATGCGAAGTCGCCGCTTCTCGTATAAAGTGGAGAGAATCCGTTCAAAACTCCGTCGTTAAACACCGATGCAGATGATTATGTCGTCGAGTATGCAGGTCCGGAAAAGAAAACTGAACGCCCATTCGAAAATCAAAACAGCCCCCATCTTCGGAAGTCGAAGCACCGAACCGCTCAAGTTGTAATACAAGCAGCAAAAGAACCGACAAGTTGGTATCGATAAGTTTTCGTGTGGCGCCGTGAGGAGAGTCAACTCCTGCCTCGGGTCTGAGGTGCATATGTCGAAAAAGTGTCTTTGTACAATATGATGCGGGCGTGGGCCCAAAAAGTCGGTTTGTCGAAAAGACCAGTCGACCAGAATGCGTGCCTAGCCTCCCCCCAAAGTGAAATCAATATCAATTGCCTGCTTGTTGAAAGTCGGTGCCCGCCAAGATGAACCAGCTGTCTGAAAGAGGAATGTGCGGCGGACCAACATCCTCGATCACATCATCAATGACGACGGCCGGAACGATATCACACCACGTCATAAGAGAAGCGGAGCGACATCATTTACCAGCGGGAGCGAAGGCTCTGCTGCATCCGGACCGAGGGCGAGACCGACGAGGGCGGCGAGGGCATTGTCAAGCCTTGACCGTTGGCGGGGTTGATGATAGGGATGGCATTGCGCGCCCTGGTGGCGGATGGTTGGTGTAGTTTCGGTTGAGAGTGGTGAGTTTGGAATGAGGGTGGCAGAAAGGCAGGGGAGGCAGAGTTCAGCGTGTATGAGGCAGCAACTTGTTGGGGCTGCTGCGTTGGTGATCCGGTAGGCGAGTTGCTGGCAAGAGAGGATCGTTCGGAGCCACTGTAAGCCAACTACGAGTCCGTGTTGTCAGTCTACCGTGGTTGCATGGTGTACTCGTCCATAGCAGGGCAAGGTCCTAAAGCCAGGTCGAGGGTACTCACATCACTCTCGGTGACGAGGCCGGGGCAGAACTCCAGATCGTCCTCGAGGTCAAAGGAGCGGCCGAGCTCGTACTTGGAGCGAAAGCTCGACACGGACTGGGACTCGGACAGCTCCTTCATACTTCGGACGCCGCGGAACTGCTTGTGCTGCGAGTTCTGGGAGACTGAGAGCCTGGGGCCCCGGCGATTCCTGCCACCATGGTGGTTGTGGGAGACGGCGGAGGCTGATGCTGGTGTGGGATGTTGCTGGTGGGTGTTGAAGTGGTAGTACGAAGCCATGATTGCTGAAATCTAGAAGCTGTGTGTCGAAAGGCTGCTCGGGGGTGCTGCGGCTTTGCGTTGGGGGCTTGTGGCTCAGATATGTTTGTGGAGGGATCCGTTGTTGTCGCACGCCGATGATTTGCGGGATTAAGGTCGGGTTTCAGCGACAAAGTGTAAAAATCAGCCGATGGTTCTTTTGTGGAGGGTTCAGTCAGGTGCCAGGGAGCTGTATGAGAAGAGTCGACGAGTTCGCTTTATTGAATTATGATGCTGGTTTATCACTTTGAATGGGGTTTGAATCGGAGTCGGATATGGTTCCAAGAGGATGGGTTGTTGGTAGGTGTGGTGCGTTTGATGTATGTGGGATGGGGAAGTGGCCAGGTAAGGTAGGGTTCGGAGTGGTTGGGTAGAGATTGGAAGTGGCAGGTGGTGGTAGAAGTAAGGGAAGAAGAGAGGCGGAATGAGGAGGGAATGGAGCGGGTGTTTGTTGGACGAGGGCGGACGGGCGAGGGACTGGCCTGTCGACGGGGGGACTGGGGGGTGTCCAGGCCCTGATGATTGGCGAAGGGGGCCAGGGGGGTGTCAGGGTGGTGCATGTAACTTGCAACTTGCAACTTGCAACTTGCTTGAACGGACTAGACGGAACACACTCGGGGGGGCGAGGCAGGAGGAACAAAAACGCACTGTGGTACTGTGTGCGGGACCACCGCCTGCACCGTACATATCCCCTGCCGTGGTCAGGCTGGCACTGGCTGGCACTGGCTGGCTGGCTGGCTGGCGGGCTGGGCCTGGCTGGTGTGTGCGGAAGCAGATTGGAGCCCACGGTTTTACAGCCACCCACCTCCACCACCCTCGACTCCTGCAGGTCGACCTCCATCTTCAACCACCATCCCCAAGCACATGACGGTGACTGCTGTTGCCCTCAGCGCCTGCCCCCTCGGGCTGAGGGACTGACGAGCGTCGTGGCATGCTGGATGGAGCTCACGTTCTGCGATGTGCTGCCACCACGCCTCAGGCCTCCCGCCTCCCGCCTCCCGCCCGAGAGAGGAGACACCACCCACAACCAGAGGAGACACTGTGCTGCCGATACCCACAATGCCGCTTTCAGCTCTTGAGCCCGAAATGGCAAGCCGCTCCAGAGGAATGAGAAGAAAGGAGGAGTCGGCCTAGCAGTGGGCAACGGCCAATCAGCAGGGGGTTGCCGCCGCTGATCTCCATCTTGGACGCGGAAAGTGAAGTGTCTGAGGTGTTCTGGGTGTCCAACCACAGCCCCACCCCTCCTCAGCACCTAGCGTTGACCTGACCACCCTTCGCCTCCTGCCATTGGGCCCTGCGCTCTCCATCGTTCCAAGGCTGTGCACCAAGACGGTCAAGCGCTCTGGCACACTGCTGTCACCGTCTGCCCGGCTCCCCATCGGCACTGTGTCCCCTCCCTGCCACCGTCACCGCGCCGTCCGACATGATCCGAGGCCACCCAGTCTGCCAGTACCGTCACGCATCATCTTCGTCGACACCACGTCCTGACCACAGCAACTTGCATGTTTGTCTATTCACGTTTCCGAAACCGACCCAGGCAGCACACACGTGTGCCGAGTATAGCCCGCAGGCTGCATGCCCGGACATGGCCGGCCAGGGAACACCCGCCCTCAGGCTCCGTTGCGGCGGTCGACGGGCCACACACCACACGGGGCACAAGAAAGCCGTTGAGAGGGTAGGTAAGTGTGAGGGAGGGAGAGAGCCGCCGACCGTTGGGATACCCCCACACCATCCCCCCAGGTCGGAGCGTCCTGGTCGACCGCAATCTTGGACTACCGCAATTCCGTTCTGTTGTGCATGCCCTCATACCAACTTCCCGATGGCGCATTCTTTCTTCCCCCCCCCCCTCTCTCTCTCTCTGTCTCTCTGCCTGGGATGGGGCACCTCCATGCCTCTGGAAACTCCTTCAATCTACACCACACTCCCCACAAACACACGAGGCGCTTCATCCAAGCCTCAAACGAACCCCTCGTCATTGTCACCCTCGGCAGACGAGACCCTCGAGAGTCGCTGAAACCTGCAGCCGGGTCAATGCCCCTTCGTGGCCCTTGGCGATCCGGGTCTGAGGCACGACCTGCCTCTCAGGCTGGGACTCCCTGGCCCGCCAAGCCCCTCCAACTTCGCCACCCTCCCACCAAGCGGCAGAGCGCAGGAGTGGTCGGCCTGCAGGCGGCGGCGGCACTCTGTGCCAGTGTGCATAAGCATGGACGAGGCATGGCCATTTAGCGACACGGACCCGCCGGCGGCTTGTCAACCCCCAGGCCCTGTGGCGAACCAGGCCCGCGACCCAGATCTGGTTGGCTGCCGCCTTTCACACTTCCAGCGTACCCTGATCGAGGCGGGGATCGAGGGCTGAGGTCTTGTGCCGTGTGACCTGTTCTCCCACGTCGCTGCGATCCAGTCCAAAAACGTGGCGGCTGGCGTTGGCTAGGAGCCACAGTGTTGAGTGCTCTCGGTTGTCCACCCTCACTTCGCACGGCCTTTCCGTAATCAAAAAGCGGAGCGGACATTCTCATATTCGGGCTCTCGGGCGGGCTGGATGACTCTTCCAGCAGTATGATGTACTGTGTATGGGGAGATGTGCTGCCGATGATTTGCCTGTTGTCCCCATCAACGAAGCCCTCGCCACCGGCCCGCTCTGACGTATTGCAGGCTGTTGCCCATGTCGGCATGCTCTTCGATCCTGCCCTATCACCACGGTACCATACTACTGCAATGCCGCCCGTCAAATCATGATTGCTCGATCCTCTTCCCAGGACAATTCAACTGCTGACTGTTGCATGAAACCCACGCCATTCATCGATTGGGTTAGATTGGCCGCATGGCCCACTTTGGGCGTCTGTGACCTGGGGACGAGCTTGACAGGGCACAGAAGCCGCAATCGTGCGCGCCCCGTCTGTGCAGGAATGATGATCCCGATCATCTCTGGGTTGGGACTCACAGAAGGATGAATCGCTCGACGGTGGCTACGAAAGGGCCTGGCCCCTACGGTTTGCTACTATGCACTAGAGAAGACGCACCAGCCATGTTAGCATGGAAATCTCTTCGAAGATGGAAGCTTTCCCTAGACAGGCGCCTTGGCTACATGGTAGCATTTGGCCAAGCTGGTTGCTGACTGCTTTATGCTTAGCATGTCACCCCACCCACCACATCCAGGTCAACATCACCACCGGGCTCATGCCTCCGACAGACGGTGGGGTGACGATGACGAAGGCAACAGGTTCACGCAGCCTTCATCCTCGTCCCTCTTGACTGACGTGCCACGAGACTGACCTTTCGAGCATCTCTTGCTTTCACTAACGATCAAACCACCCTTGCATCGTGCTCCATGAAGGCAGCTGCAGATGGACCCCTAAGCGAGTCATCTCCAAGTTGAGGATTCACTCTGCACAGCACTCCAAAGCAGGTAGAATAAGGGGTTGGATTGGTCAATGGGCAGAGTGCCTACGGTGCGGGGGTTTAAAGTGTTTCTATTTTAACCCTTGCGGTAAAGCCCCCTGGCCCCATTTCCCGTCTGCCCATCCACGAACTACGCCGTCGACGACCTGTGTCCCGGCCGATTGTTCAGTTCCCACTGTCGACATCTCCGGGCAATGAGCTGGTCTCCATCCACTCAAAAACCACATCAGTCACGTGTCAGCTGGCGCAGACAGTATAAACAGCCCGGCAAGCTTCTTCTTGCCCGATGGTTGAAGGCACCCTGCTGCTGCCACACAGCAGCGTCTTCGCCGGTTACATGCGACCACGGCCGAGAAGGTTTGCGTGAACCCTGCCACACCGCCGTTTGGAGAAACCGATGCCCGAAGCAAGGGGAAGCCACACCCACCACAAACCTGCCACACAGCCCACCATCCCCACGGGCCGTGCCCATTTGAGATGCGGACTCTGGCACCCACGAGGCGGTAGCTGCGGCAAGACCCTGCCCCTTTTGGTCCTCCTGCAGAAAGGCTGTAACGCCTGAAAGGTGCAGCCTTGCTACTCGCCAGAAGTGTCTCTAAATTCGAGCATTTGGCTACCACCGCGCGGCAGCGAGTGGACGCCGGAAACCTTGAACCTTGAGTCTCCAACCAACCTGCAGCCACCTGCAGATACTAGCAACAAGCTGCTGCGCCGGCGTTATGCAAGATGCGAGTCTCGACCTCTGTGACCGGAGGTATCCCGCAGCCATTCCGAGGATCAAGTCGTCGAGTTTGCCCATCCACCTTACCTACCTTGGCCGGGCTGCAGCTTTTCGTGTGAAAAGGGCGAGGCATTATTGGACGGGAGCCATGGCAGCCGACAAGAGGCAAGCTTTGCCAATCCTGACATAGAATGCCTGTCTCCTACTTCCGCTCTTAAGATCTTTTTATGTTTCATGTCTCTCATGTGGTGTTCTCAACATGTGTCAGATTGAGGAAAAGGCTAGTCCGCATCAGCCTTGGTACTCCAACCATGTGTGATCAGGCACATCTAGGCCGGCAGTCTCCGCCTTTCCGCCGTCCCGCCCCGAGATCTCACCGACGACGCGACGGCCAGCCGAAGCCACTCTTTCCCCGGGGCACCCCTACGTATAGTTGCCCTGCGACCTTTGGGAGCTATCTCGTCGTGGCCAGCGGCGGTCATGGCATGTTGTACTAGATGTCAGTGTTCTCGATACGCCTCTTCAGAGCTTGTGGACATTTTGTGGGGGGGGGGGAGGTTGGCTCGGCGGCATGTAAACTTTCTGTGTGTGTGCCCGCCCATTCCTCAGCATACATGCCTGCTGACAAGGATCATACGCACGTTTGCTTCTTGAGATACTTTGTCGCATTTCTTGAGCCGACTGGCCAAAAGCAACTGTTGCCCCATGCGTAAACCATGTACGGTAGCGCCTTCAACGCCATACCCCGGAATGCCGCATTTCATGCACCGACCGGAACGTCTAATATACATGTGCCTTATTTGCTTCTTAACGACCTCGTGTCGAAATTCAGTGGGTAAGGTCGACAAAACCTCACTCCTGGTACAAACCCGACCGACATGGTTGGAAATGCCTCTAAACAAAGAGTTATTTTTGCGTACCATACTTGGACACTCGAAGATGAGATCTTGTCTGAAGCACTACCTAGTCTAATAACATGGACCATATGGCATGTGATAGGGCTGGCCATTTTGATATCTGAGGATGTATGGACAGCGTAATGTCTGCTACATAATTCTCGTATGCGACAAAATACCGCGTTCATCGACCTCTCAAAATGGTCACATTTCGGGCTCCTCCAACTCTTTAGAAGCTGATCACTACTTGTGTGCATGTGAACTGTCTTGTCTGTGTTAACCCTGCTATTCGACTGCCTGACATATCATTTTTACAACACTAATTAGTGCTCTGGCTACCGAGCCGCCTTCCGCGGCCTGTGATGAGCCTTTCAAATTACATGCATATCTGGTGGTGGGGCCGCGATGGAAACCGTAATGTTTCGGAATTTAACAATACCTCTGAACAAGGAGCTTCACGCGTCTTCAACGTTTGGTTATCACGCCTGGTCAGGTGGTATTGTTTGATGTTCTCAGTTGTGAACGAGTGAGCCACCGGAACAGAATCACCGCACCAGGCATGCATGTGGGTCATCAAGACTGAGCCGCCAAAAGGCACTGAGCCGGAATGCTGAGGAGCGAACAGTCACTTGCCCAATGCATTATAAATCACTAGAGCAATATATTGCTCTCATTCTCACATTTCCCTCTTTGGTCTTCTGCAAGAATCAGAGGATTCTGATGTCAGTTTCAGGCGTCGTTCTCTTGTTTTGAGGCAAGCACAACGGAATTTCAGACCTCTTACCACATCCATGAGTGTAGAATCTCTTACGCCACAAAGTCATTGTCGTGATACATCGGACATGGACATGTTCTTTTCCAAGGTTTCTATTTGCTGTGGAACCACATACTTTCAGGAGGCACGTTGCGGTTCGTCGGGTTAGGGTTGAGAAAAGGTTCTCATGATGTCACCCAGCCATCCACTGTACGAAACAGCAGCATCTCTGGCTCCAGGACAGTCCAACATAGGGAACAGAGATGGGAATTGATTTGGCTGCTTATCCCTTTTGAAGCACCCAGGCACCCGAGGGACCGAAGCAAGTCCAAGTGTCTGCCCTACATTCGACCGACGGCGCCCGGCCCAAAATCTCACGCCATGGCGCTCATCGAGAACTGGTGCCCTCCGTCCGAGGAAAACTACGGCCTGATCCTCTTCATCTGGCAGTTCTTCCCATTGGTAAGCACCAAATCCCAGTGGGTCTTTCCGTATGTTTCTAGTTCCGCTTACCGGTTGCAGGGAGCCTCACTTCAGTGGGCCATCTCATGGTACGGCATGGGCAAGACGTCCACCAGCAGCGCGCTCAACCTGCCGGGACGCATTGCCTGGATCACCATGGAGTGCCCGGGCTTCATGACCCTGCTGTACATCATGAACACTCTCCCCGCGCAGCACGGCATCACCGACCTCCCATGGCAGAACAAGGTCCTCGCCGCCCTCTTCGTCATGCACTACATCTACCGCGCCGTCATCTTCCCCTGGATCCAGCCCTCCATGTCGCCTATCCACCCCCTGGTCTGGGCCTTCGCCATCGCCTTCCAGCTCTTCAACGCCACGTGCATCGGAAGCTGGCTGGCGGCCTACGGACCCGTCACGAGGGAGGCCTGGGAGGCCCAGCTTGCCCCCTTCTCAACGCTGCAGTTCGCCGCGGGCATCGCCGTCTTCTACGTCGGCCTGTCGGCCAACTACTTCCACGACGACGAGCTGCGCGAGATCCGCCGCCGCGAGCAGCGCCGCCAGGAGCGCCTGGCCAGGGAGCAGGGCATATCCGTGGGCAGCGTCGACAAGCACTACAGCATCCCGCAGGCCGGCCTGTTCAAGGTCATGCTATTCCCCCACTACTTCGTCGAGTGGGTCGAGTGGACGGGTTTCTATATCGCCTGCGGCCTGAGCTGTGTGCCTGCCCGCATGTTCGTCGTCAACGAGATCGCGGCTATGCTGCCACGGGCGGTCAATGGGAAGAAGTGGTACATTGAAAAATTCGGGGAGGAGAAAATCCGGGACAGGTGGGCTGTGATTCCCGGGGTTTGGTGAGATTAGGCCGACGGCGCTTGTAATAGGGAATAATGAGTGGCGTCACTGCTGTGTCTCACTCTTCGCAACAGCAATTCGGACCATGACGGATATACGCCACTCTGTGGGGGCGGATAATGAGGCTTCGTGACTCCCTGAAATCCCAGGGTCTGGCCGGCTCGAAACAGCTCAAGAGTGCAGAGGCGCTTCTGGCATATTATCAGCGTGGGTTCTGGTCCAATGCAGTGTGACGCGCACCACGGCTCGGTCTGTCTCTGATTCCACTGTTTGTCTTACTCCGATGCGGACGGGGTAATAATAACTTTGTCAAGATCTGCTCCACGGGAGGATAAGAATTCTCTAATGTGTTGGTGCTTACATACAATAGACTATGCGGGATGGAATACCAAATACTGTACATCGACATGGCACTTGGTTCTGCTCGACACCGTCCAAATCACCTATAGTTGCGCACAGAGAACCCCTTGCCAAAGCTGTTATTCCTTGAGCCAACCTGTGGTCAAACAAGGAGATCAAGAATATCCCTGTTGGCATCTTCAAGTATAGATTCTGGTCTACGTATCACACACATTTATAAAAGAATTACATTCAATGTACCTAGCCTGGGGTTGCACTTCGCAGTTCCACAGTCAACTGGCCTGGAGAGCTCACCTGATCAGGGAGTTTCTGAGAGCGAATAGGCTCACCACCCTGACTTATATACCTATGTGAAAAGCAATACCATGAATACTGCCGCATTTTGTGCATTTTGAAAGGTCTCGTGGAACTGGATTCTTTCTTTGCCATAGGAAAAAGGCCACAACTCGCCGCGGACCGTGCCAAACAGCCTCGTCCATCGGCCAAGTGGTTGACAACATGTGCTTCCTGGACTCCGCAGTACTTCAATCAAGACCTGGTGCGAAATCGGCTTCCAATATAGAAGGCTTCGAATTGCTTTCACACCGCCTTCAATCCGAGGCAACATTGGGGCGCGGACGACGAACCACGCGGCCGAGCTCAGGTTCATATGGAGGTACAGGGCTTTCGCGCAAATAGTGTCTGGATGACCCTTTCAACTCAACTGATACATGCTGGTAACTTGGACTCAGATGAGTCTGGGATGGTCAATTTGTGCCCGCAAAATCAGCGCTAGGGGTGAGGTTGAAGTAGCACAAATCGAAGTCCAGGTGGTACCGCTCCGGGAACGATTCGTATGACGTGAGAAATGCGTTCACTGGCGCCACATAAGAGGATGGCTCCCACGAGTATCCGTATTACACATTTAGAAGCCTTTGGAGACACAACAGTTAATTACGTTTGGTCTGTCCCTGGGTGGCTACGCCAATTCAACACCAACCGCTGTCACATGTACAGCTCTGCGGTACCTTGTGTACGTCAAGAAGCGTAAACATGTAAATGGGCCTCACTAGCTTAGTAGAGATTGACATTACAACATATAGTTAGTTCCTGACCTTGTGGGCCTTCCTCTCTAAGCTACTAAAGGTGTGCGGTGAACCAAGGTTGTAGTATCTGGTGTATACCGCTGATGAGTATCCGCGAAGCCAGTAAAAGCTCAGAATACATTTAATTCTGCAAGTAAATAAGGCAGTAAAATTGCAGCATAATTCTAAATATGGAGTGATACTACGGTGCTGGCGAAGCACTCAACTGTGGCACATAGTCGTCCCAATCGCGAGTATCCTGAAAGGTAGTGGAGGCGGTTTCTCCAGTAATTTCAAACGTCAAGAGGTGACACGAAGCTTGACTATCGCTAGCAAATCAAGAGTGCCGGCCAAAAGACCAAAATTTGCAATCGGACTGGTTCCTAGCGGTACATCATAAGACTCGTACCGTCACAAGAGGCAGCCTTTTCATTCGTAAGTCTGCATCTGTTTCGTACATTTGAATTTAGAGCACATATCACTTCAGTCACTCCTGTCTAGGTGACGCGTACTCGTCTATTTCCTCGTCAGCCCATGGCAAGTACACACGCTCATTCTGGATACCACCATGGAGAATAAAGATAGCCCATCGTGAAATCGAAAAGGATACATGTCAGTATTGTGACCGATCTTACAGCCTTTGAAGCTTTTTATTTGTAAAAGTTTGCTCGTCCCCATTTGAACAGCCTCGTGTCTCGTGTAACTATACGCAGATGTGTGGTGCGGTAGCACAAATCTCGGCCTCAAGAAATATAATTATCATCTCCACAAGTGACCTTGTGTGACGACCTTGTATCATGACTAAAGTTACTCTAGACTGAAGCACAAGTATGAACACGAACCATGACAAAGCCGAGTTCGAGGCACAGCGTCACGGCACGCATGAGAGCATACCAGTGTCATGTACACATGTCTTGACTTGAAAGGACCAGGGTTGAGATATAAGAGCTGCCCGTAGTTCTGAGTCAGGAAGCAGTAGTCTATTACTCAGGAGAGAGCACTTTGATTACCACAGTTGGGGATGACGGGTATTTTCGTGATTGGGTCGGCCTGTTAGGAAGCCTTCCATGCACGTGTCCCAAGTATCATTTACTACAGCTATGCTCCCAGTACAGCACTTCCTAGTACAAAATTTGAGAGGTTAAATGACCGGCTAGTGCTGCCAAACTCGTCACCCAATTGCAATTCAGGTTTTCAAATCCCCGCGTGAAGATCACTGTCCGCAAGAGTACTGAATGACACCCCTCTCTCTACATCCACCATATCGAGCAAAGTCAATGCGCCCGCCCGCCGGATATCCTTAGAATAGAAACAATGAGCAAATCAGGGGGGTTCACTTGGGCCTGTCCGGTCCCCGCCAAGGCCTAAGGTTTCCCAACCCCTTAGGCACCAAACCCCTCGAACCCTTAGGCCGACACCGTAGTCTGTCGTCCGATCACTGGGATGACGGCTTGCAACGCCAGCGTCCGCGCCAACGGCCGCGTGGCTGGGCCGCCCGCTCGTGTGTTGATTCAGGGCCCGTCCTCCTGAAGATCTCTCAGGACGGGCGTTCGCCTGCGCCAGCGAACAGCCGCTAATGCAGGCTGCTGTACGTTTGCGCTGGAAACAGTTCATTGCAGTCACTGCAGCACTCTGTCTTGGGAGGTCACATCGGGCGCTGCACTCAAGTGGAACAAGATGGTTTTCCAATTTTTAGTTTGAAGTAGTCTATTTGGACGTCGTGTGCTTGCCCACGCTGCCGCTGGCTCAACCCAAATTTCGAGGAGCAGATTGTGAAATCGTCATCGTCATGAAATCATCGCCATGGAGATCTTCTCTATGAACGCCTCGTGTGTGTGTACGTGGTCTTTCACGTTACGAAAAAAAAAAAAAAAAAAAAAAAAAAAAGGATGAAACCAAAAGCCCAGGCCCGGAGCCAGTCTGTCCGCTGGCTAAGCGTCAGCTCGCCACCCGGAAATTATCTTCGTAAATCCATTCATGTAAATGACGGTCTCGAATATTAGTTTTTAGTTGTTTTGTGGGCAAGAGGCATCAGTTGAGATGTTGGTGGTGCGGCGCTCACGGCGTCTTCATGCTCGACATGCTGGTCTTCTGCCTCGCGATCTTGATCTCGGCTGCCTTCTCCGGGTTCTTGGTGGGATCGTTGAGCGGGTCACCATCCGCGCCAGGGTTGACCATCTAAAAGGAGCATCTTCGTCAGCACCAGAGGTACGGAACTTTGAGTGGAAGGTGGGTGGTCTTACCTCGTACTCAAGCGCCTTGATGAAACGATAGAACAACCACGCGATCAGCGCTCCGAGGAATGGACCGAGCCAGTAAATCCAGTGCTCGGGATCGAAAGTGGCCGTGACCACACAAGGGCCGAAACTGCGCGCAGGGTTCAAAGAGCCACCGGTGAACTGCACACCGACCATCTCAGCAATGAAGAGAGCCAGGCCGATGCCAATGGGTGCCATGAAAGTCGCCCTGTGCTTCTCCGCCGCAAGCATGTAGATTGTAAAGACCAGCTCAGCTGTTAGAAGCGCCTCAATGAAAATGCCTTGCGCGATGTTGGCTCCGCCACCCAAGGTGGTCCGCACATTAAAGTTCTCGGGGAACAGAAACCGCACGAGGACCGAGGCCATGATGCCGCCGAGGATTTGGGAAATGAACAGGGCGATGGCGCGGAACACCGAGATGGCACGGATGAGCATCAGGGCGAGTGTCACGGCCGGGTTGAAGAGGCCGCCGCTGATACGGAAGAAGATCTAAAACTGTGTCAGAGGCCTGAACAAATCACCTAGTTTGAAGGACGGCCACTTACCCAGACGTTCACCATGAGAGAGAACCCGAAGGAGAGCGCAATGTACAAGAGCACATTGACGTTGAAACCGGTCGACCCACCGGTCGTTGTGTTGGAGTCTGACGAGTTGTTCGAACCGTTGGCATTCGATGCAATGTTGGCGACCTCGGTGCCGGCGAAGGCAAAAAAGAGGAACATGGTCGTGCCGACAAACTCTCCCAGGCTGGCGACAAAGTGGTTCTTAAAGTCCGAGTTCATCCACTGCAGCCAGGGCAGACGAAGTACTTCGGCCTTTTGCTCCTTGGTGAGGGCGTTCCACTGGATTCGCGGGCTGTCCTCAGTTGAGAACGTCTGGCGATGATTGTAGACCCCAGGATAGCCTGGGCCGTAGCCTTGCTCCTCGTCAAAGGTGTAGAAACGCTTTGGGGGCTGCATGGGCGAGAAAGGGTCATGGTAAGATCTTGACTCCTCCACCCACTGCTTCGTGCCGGGGCTCTGCTGGTTGTTGAGGAAGGCCCTTGGCGGCTTTCCGCGGTTCATGTATCGGCGGTCTTGATAATCTGGATGTCGGATCTCCTCCCTCCACGCACGATCAGACCCGTAGTGAGGATCACTCTCATACATCTCGTCCTGAAATCGGGGGCGGTTGGACCTCGAGGACATCATGCGCGGCATGTCTTGGCCATAAGTCTGGGGATCTGAGTCGTAGCTCTTAGGTTGACCTCTTCGAATGCGTGTGCGAGAAGCCCGAGACGAGAGCTGTCGAGGGACTGGTGGTACGGGAGGGGTAGAGTCATCTGAGAGCTCATCTTGCTCTTCCACGGCGGTGTTGGGTGACAAGCTGTCCTCAAGGTGGTCTTCGTCTGGCTTCTCTGTTGTCTCCAGCACATCATTCTGGTCTGAAGCCTGCTGCCCATGCATATGGGCCGCATCATCGTATGCAACCCCAATGGGGATGGAGTGTTCGTTTGCCATGGCTGGTCCCACTTAGGGCGAGCTCATCCACAAAGAGAGGATGAGTGGATAGTAAGGTGCTGGCAAGGGCGTGTCGCCTAGCTGGAGGGATAGGAGCGGTGTACTGGCGAGGGCTCTGGCGGTTGATGAAACTGGGCAACTGGTAGAAAGGGCTTCGACTGATGCTCGAGAAAGAGGTTGAGGGTTCTACGCATACATATATCCCGGGGGTGTGCTTCTGCTTCTGGTTGTCGTTCCGTCTCGAAAACTCCGGCCGAGCCAAATGTCTACTTCCTGGTTTCCTGGTTCCGTTGTTGGTCACCCACCGCTGCCATCGAGGGCGAACCTGACTAGGTTGCTGCATCGTACAGGACGCCAGCCGATGATGGTACCCAGCCGCTCAGAGACAAGGAGGGCCCTCGAAGCGGTCCGGTGGGAGGGCACAAGGGTCGGTGCAAGCAGGTGGCCTGGGCTGATGAGTTCCAAGAGGGGCGGCCGATTGACAGCAGGAGGAGGCGGAGGAGGAGTCGCGCAAACTCAATCGACGGCATGATCCAGGTTCCGGCGCCGTACGGTGTGTCTGGGGCATATTGCGAGGGTCAGTCGGATGGCAGTCGGGAAGCGCCTGCGGGACCGCTGGACGTGACGTCAAGGCCCAAGAGATGTTCAGGGTTCGTGGGGAGAGTATGATGGCGTGAAACTAGACATCCAGGAGTTGATTTTCATGCAGTCCCAAAATGGCTGGTGTTGGTTGTGTTCCAATAATCCGAATTTTATGCACCCCATGCCGGGGTCACCGTTGCTTCCCGTGGTCACCTTCTCGGCACAACCACGAGACCGGATGAGGGCGAAGACAGTGGATTTCATCACAATCTACCAAGCAAAGGCCTGAAGACGACGGCAACGAAGAATTCAAACCCGTTCTCAAGTGATCCAGTGACTAGAGTTCAAATCAGACGAAAACAAGCCTCTGCCACGAGGGCGGTGCCTCGTGCACTTGATCACAGGCGGTTAGAGGCACCTCGTGTGAGGAAACATCTTGGTTCCCCGCGCTGTGGTGACTTTGTGGCCCTGTAAAAGCGTCAGAGTTCCGTTGGCTGGAAGGACTCGATGCAGACCAGGCACCCCAACAGTTGGAATCGCTGTTCGATGGAACGAGACTCAGCTTTGGTCGTCCCCAGTGTCTTGGCCTCGGACTGTCATAATTTACCGTCGAGAACCTTTCTCAGGGCACATGAGCAGGCAGGAGGCGGGAAATTGTGCACCTTCGCACAATCGTGCTGCATGGCTGGGCGACAGCCATTGATGTTCCTCACTCTAACAGTGTCGGGCTGGCACCGGCCTCCTCTTGGAAAATCGAAGGTATCTCCCCAAGGTGACGGAATGCCTGAGTCTCCAGAAATATCCGCCTGCCCTAAACCCAATTCCATCCAGGAGTGGATTCCCTCTGGACCTTGACAGAGGTCACAAGGGCCCAGCCTCAAAGGCTGTCTCACGTCCATTTCAGCCGCGTGAGGCGCTTCGCAGAAGGCGTCTTAACATCAGTGATATGTAATACCCACTCGGTTGCGGCTACGTATCGCATGATGTGGAGATACAGCCAGCCACTGCACCATCTCCACGCAGGCCTGCCCCAGTTTGAGCGATCCTTGGCTCAGCAGAATCGCCAGATCCAGAACGCATTGTCCAGCCTCTGCACCCGCCCTTGACTCGTCGGTATGACCTCTGAGAAGGTGACATGCTCGGTGTAACTCCGCTCATGAACCCCTCGCGAACGCTACAGCATCAACTCACGAGCGGCGGGGCAGCTCATGAACCACAGAGGAGTTCGTCCTGGACTCACCGCCACCTGGCCGGATTGCCAGTGCAACGTGAGACATCGAAAGGCACGCTGTTGTGATGCTTGATGCTTGCAATACCGTTGGGCCGCAATGCAGGCAAGCGAATGTCTACCCACGAGTTGAACGAGTCGGTGTCTGCTCCTCGCAGATCGATGTTCGATCGGGAGACCAAAATCCTGAGGGTCTCGCAGACGCGGGGCCAGCCGTCAAGGCATCAGGATGGCACCCATTCCAAGAAGCTGTCATCAATGGTACCGGCATCGGCAGCAATGGAAATTCTCGGCTGTCACAGGCTTCTCCGAAATTTTCGAGAAGATCGCACTCTCAGAGAGCCCTCGACCTCCTCGAAGAATGAGCCATGACCGAAGCGTCGACCTTGCTCAGCTCCTGGCACAAATGACGGTGGCTGGACGAGATATGACGCAGACGCAGATGCGAACTGGAGCGGCTGTGTTCTCTTTGTCAGCTTTGCCTCAAGTTATCCTCTCGTAAACTCACAAGCCGCGCGTTGAATAATGTCTGCCCGTGAGTAAGCTGGTGAGTGCTGGCTGGACTGCGCAGAAGATGTCATCGGACGCCTGGAGGGCCAGAATAAGCCTCGACCAACGTTTCGGTAATTTGTTTAGGGTAGCGCCAGCCGCGCAGGGCTGGAACTTTTGAGTTTGCTCATCCCTTGGCCGTCGGAACAGGCTGGCCTTTCAACCTCGTCGGCAGTTGCCACATGTCATTTCTCAACCACTACCCCCTATCCTTCGCGAGTGCGAGCCAGGCAGGCCGCGCTTGTGGCCATAAACGAGCGGAATGACGGCATCAGAAATTGTTGAAAACAGCTTCTAGCGTCGTCTAGACGGGCAAGGCAGACGAGACCTCGTGTCTACGCGGCATGCGGCTGGGCTAGAACAACGCCAGGCCAAAAGACGACAACGCATGAAGAACCGTGAAGTAGCTCGCAATCTGACAGCGGCAGGGCGCCGTGGGCTCGCACGGACAGTAGATCGGACGAGGGTGGATTTCTGGCTTGCGGCACTGGCGCCCAAGAGGCACGCATGGTCATGAGTCGATTAGATGGGCCCGAGGATCCCGTGAGCTTGTGTCGTTGTATACTCGAGCAGGCTCGGGAGGTTTCTGCTGCAGCAGACGTCTGGAGGTGTCTTATGACGATCATTATACTTGGCGGCTAGCGCTTAGTTCCTCCGTCGAGCTGGGCCGAGTGGCGATCTGCGCCGCTCCACGCCCGGTGCGACGTCTATATGCCGAGCCACTCAGGCCGGCGCTGCCAGTCAGCCAGTCAGCCAGTGCTGCGAGCGATACAACAGCATCACAGGCACGTGTTGATCGATGTGACAGCCTGCGCAGTAGTCAGGAGAGCGTTGTGTTTCCGGAACAGACCGGCGTTCGTCCGGTCACGCTGCAGAGTGATCTAGCGTCGGTGACATGACAGAGCAACGGGTGAACGACTGGACCCGTCTTCAGATGTCGCTGCAACGACACAAGTAAGGCAGGTCTGGAGTGACGAGGCTCCCCCTCTGCCCCAGATCAAGATCCAGCCCTGGCGGACGGCTGGGTTGGGGTTAGGTTTTTCCCGATGACGTGGGGACTGGTGGCTCGTCCCCTCGCGACACAAGAACCAAGAAAGCTTTCGCTCTGGGTTGGGATCCACCCCCCCGACAACCCCTGTCCACCTCCCCGCGGCGCAGTCTTCAGCCTCATCCCGACCTCCTGCCTTGGACGTCGGACGCACCTCATTGGGCCGCAGCCCACGCAACCTGCCACCCTTCAAATACAATCTTACGATTCAGATCTACGACCAACCCCTCTCGAGAGCGCGCAGGCCTTTGAACAACTGATCGTCTTCCATAGAATAAGGTTTGGTCTAGCCCAGCCAGCAGGCCGGCATGCGTGCTTCAGTCCACCCACCCGCAACTGGCTGCAAGACTCTTGTGCGTGTACATCGACACCCCACAGACCAGTACACGACTTGCCCGAGGATGTTGGTCTTCGGATGAGGGGTGTTGGTCAATCAATATGACTCGAGCATCTCCCACAGTGACAACATGTACGTACTGTACCAAGCCGGACACACCGCTCTCGGCTGAGTGTGCCTCGCCCGGGGTCTCGGCCGGGCACCCATGAGGACCAGCCAGTGCCTTGAAGCATGAAATGAAGTTCTTTGCTGAAACAGCAATTCAGGGGAGCTTCGTGTGATGGAATAGATGGAAATTGTGTGATACAACTCGACTCCAAATGAACAATGCACTTTATAAACACATGCAATCATCCAGTCACGAGTTTGTTAGATAGTAATCAATACCTCACGGAGACGGAGATTCCAAGGGACTAGATCAGAAGACAGCAGCTTGGGCCGCCAGCCGTATTGCACCATATTTGTGAGCTTCAATGTGCCTAGCGATTGGGCGCGCCGAGACGTTCAGACCGCATCTTGGAGTATACCACGACACGCCTGAGGCGTGTACTCTGCTATTGATCCGCAATCTCCTAATCCGATTCCCTCGTTTCTTATCCATGAACTCGGGTATTCACTGATGAAGCGTCGGGGCTCCATGGAAACGGGAATACAACCAATCCGTATAACACACAAGCATTTTGCGATCAACAAGGCCCAGATGGTGGGATGATCTAGTACGGTCTTCTTGAAGCAAAACACGCCAAGGAGTAGAACATGTGATTGCGTTCAATGACAATGTTTCACTTGGATAAGAATGAACTGAGCCGCCCAGTTGCGTCTGCACCGTGTGACCGCCGTCTGCCTGGAATACAGACCACATACCCAAGTCTCGCCCCCCACTGCCTGCCTGCTCTTTCTCTATCTCCAGGTAGCAGTATGTCGCTGCAATGATGGCACCAGCGGTGTTTCTTACCTCAGATTTGCAAAACTGATGACTGCGCATCCCTGGCATAGCTCCATCGAGGTTACAGTTTCGACTGTTACTCACACCTTCCTTGCATGAATCATCAAAATATTAGTCTTTTCGGACAGCAATGTTTTGGAAGATATGTGAGAATAGCACTGGTGTACATAGAAATAACTTTTCAAATGTGTGTCGATGTGTACATTAACGACTGAGAACAAAAGCATATTGAGCCTTCGGCCAAACAGGAACTTGTAGCTTACAGTTAATGCCAGTCAATTTTAATCCTGTTGAATGAAGGTGACATAGATTGCCATGCATAGCAAATCCTGACCAAAAATGCATTTGATATGACACAAATTCAACATCAGACAAATGACACATGGGGAAGCCGAAAAGGAATGCTTGTTTTGTAAAGCTACCAGTGGAGAATAAAAATATCTGGCCTCATTTGATGCATGAATTGAGACTCTTGGTGGTGTATGCAGGTGTAGATACGTATTGCATATGTAAAGCTAATCAACAATGGCCAGATCAGACTGCATACTACTGTTGAGGTTCTTCCAACTCACGGCATAGCAAACTCTAGTTTCTCTAGCTGCGTGGGTTACACAGGTTGCACTCCAAGTGCCAAATATCTCAAGACGTGACGAGTTTCATAAGTTGGCGCTGTTACCGATGTGAGTATTGGTCCTGTCGCATTTACATAACCAGGTAGGCATTGAGCTTATACTTCGTTCTCACCCATGATAATCATAACGAAGTGACTGAGAACACACACGCAAATTTTCGCAATATGAAGCTCAAGGTGGCGCAATGTGTGAGGTTGAAATAGATTTGCTAGAAAGAACCGTGGTAGCCCCAGATCGAGTGATTATCTAATGATTGCGTTGCATGACTGGCAAATTACCGTATCTATACCAAATATGACTGAGAAAACTCCTGCAAAACGAGGGATCAGAGGAGATGAGTAGACATCAACTGCTAGCAAGTAGGCGGAGCTGCCTGCAGACGCCCTGCTGCCAGCAGCTAAAGTCGGAGGGGCGTCACAAACAGAGGCCCGAATCCATTCGGTGCGACAGAGACCTTGTCAAAGTTCAGCGTCGCTTCTGCCTCATCGCCCAGAGCTCCTGTCTCCTCTTCACGTTTGAGAACGGCTATAGCAGTGGGACCCATGTGCTGGTTCGCAACGGCCAGGAACTGAACCTCTGGGTCCAGGGATATACTGTTAGGGTTGACGCCCTGGGAGGACACGATGCGGTCGGCCGTGATGTCGACGGATGTCTGGAGTTCCTGCAGGAGCTTGAAGGTGCCACCTGAGAGATCCACCTCGAACGAGAGGAGTTCCTTTGTGACCTGGCACAGCGCGAAGTAGCGGGTCGGGTCCTGCCCGTCGGCGCCGTAGAAAACGCCGCGTCGCGGGCCACAGCTCTCTTCTATATCAATTATGCCGAAGTCGTTGTCGTCTACGAGGCTCAGGATTATGAGCGAGTTCGCTCCCCTGCCCTGTCACTGACGACGGATATGTTGCCGGAGGGGCCAGCCACAACGTGGGTCGTGAAGCTGTCGTCCATACTGTTGTTGCTTGTGAGTGCTGAGCCGATCAACTTCACCTTGCCATCTGATACAGACGAGTCCCAGACGTCGGTTCCCCGGCCAGTTGCATCCACCAGTCTGGTGGAGGCCTTATCATACCTGGGTGTGGCATTTGGCTTATGCCGATCGACCCTCGAGAATAATCGCCCGCCGCAATTGTTTTCGACCCCTCTCCGCAACGCAATTCTAACAATCCTCCCTGGTTTGCGTCGCTGACAAGGTAGCCGGATTTTCTCGGCACAATCCATGTTGGCTTTATATGGCGATCTTCCCTCCCATTCTTATCCCTCATATTGATCGCACTGCCATTGAATTCTGCGACCCATATGGCTGTCGGTTGTGAATAAGAATATGCTGCTGTTTGATGCTTCACTCTTGTCTTGAGAGGCACGCGTTTGGCCGAAGCGAACAGACCAACCGCAGCAATCAAGACAAAAAAAAGTCGAGGCATACTTTCTGCCACGCAAGCGTGTTTAGTGAATACGGGTCAAATGTGAGAATGAGTGTTAGTAACAAGTGTGGAAAATGAGTGCGAGTGATGAACGTAAATAACGACTGCAAGCAATGAGTGTGTGAAAAATACAGAAGGAATGTAATCTGCTGCTGCCCTTGAAATATATCGGGTGGGCCCCGAGAGATGCCCCAATGGGAGCCATGATTATGATATTGAAGCATGGGCTACCGTGGAAATTTACACCAGGCAGGATCGGAAGACCAAACAATGATAGCGAGTCCATTGAGATCTCGGCCAGTGGCTTCGGTACGGAATCTGCCTCAACGCAAGGCCCCCACCCGTGCAATACTTGCCGCCGTCTGGTCAAAGAAATTGAGAGGAACATGGCAGCCACAGGCCCCTTTGTAATCACAACAGCCTCAAAATGGCTGCTGTCACACATTCCGCCATGCCTTGGCCTCGTGCGGCCCCTGAGGAAAACAGCAAATAGCACTCCCCAATCAGGCAAGCTTGCCCTGTTTGTGCCAGTGTTAGCAACTCGATCGATGTTTCTCACATCTGCCAGGGCAGAGAGAAAACATGGCCCAAAACAAGGGTGGGGAACTGATTCGGACGGCCCGGTGACGGGTCGCGATATACGCGGGAGAGGCTTGTCATTGACAACGTACCGGGACGAACGGATGGCCAGCACTTAAACCGCCATCCACGGCCCAAGCCTGGCCGTTGACGTAGCTGCTTTCGTCGGAACCGAGAAATAGTGCCACCCGCGCAATCTCGTCGGCGGCACTTCCTCTCTTCAGCGGGTTCAGTTGGCCAATCTTCCTCTCCGTGCCCCGTGCCCTGGCTGTCTCGTACATCGGGGCTGTCATGCCGGTCTCGACAACTCCGGGGCAAATGGCGTTGACTCTGATGTTGGAGCCGGCGAGTTCTGTGAGAGCAAGTTAGCCAGAATCAAAGGCGCATCTTGGTCAGGTACACGCGAGGCGGACTTACGGTACGCCATAGTTGTTGCCATGTTGATCACGCCCGACTTTGAAGCCGAGTAGGGTGTTGGGCCAGCATTGGACCGGATGCCAGCAACAGAAGCCGTCATGATGATGCTGCCGCCCGGTGCCTTCTTCTCGGGGGAGGTCTTGACCATCGCGCGAGCGGCGTGCTTGGCCGCAAGGAAGGGCCCAAGGGTGTTCACTCTGAGCACGTTCATAAAGTCCTCTTTCGACGTCTCCGAGAAGATTACATGGTCTCCAACGATGCCTGCGTTCGCAAACATCACATCCAGCCTTCCGTAACGACTGAGCGCATCGTCCACGACCTCCTTGACGGCCTCCTCGTCCGCCGCGTCAAATTTCCGCGTGTGCATTTCCACGGCGGGGTACAATGACTTGATCTGGCTCTCGTGGTAGCCGAGGTACTTGTCGTCAAAATCACAGATGTATACTGCCTTTGCGCCGTTCTGGGCGAACTGATGAGCGGTGGCCCTTCCTATTCCCAGGGGCGAGTTTACGCCTGGGGGTTCGAGTTCGATGTCAGTGAGATGATGCCGTCTCCGAGGGACACTGTGACCATTGGAAGTCGCAGAACGCGAATGGGTGATATAATACCTGTGATGATGACCACCTTCCCCTGGGCTCGGGGACCGTTGGAAACCGGCCCGACTTGCTTGATGGGGGGCACGTCCTCGAAGGTCTCATCTCCGACGACTGCTGGGGCGACCTGCTTGCCGATGGCGTGGAGCCGTTGTTTTGTTCTCTCAGCCATTTCGACACTTGTTCACGGCGGAAACGCGTTGCTAGGAAGCGTGTTCAGGAATGCCCAAAATGATGGAAAGAGCACGACGTCAATGGATCGTTTCATGAAATCGGTGAGTCTCACGGCAAACAAGTGGATTGAGGGGATCTCCGGGTCTCCAACTCTCCCTGTCAGCCAAAGTCGGAGATCTGAGCCGAGGCACAAAATCCTCGGGTCCGACTCCAAGCAACACCTCGCCCTCGCCCTTTCACCATGTCGCGCCCCAAATCAAAACCGCCAAACCCCATCACTGCGGCAGTGTGTGAATGGTTCGATGTCTACTCCAAAGATTTATCTGTGTTGGGGGCAGAGGTAGACCCTCTGGTGGCAGAAGCACCAAAAAGATGGGTCACGTATGAGCCGATGGTCCTGCTCCCCAGTGGCAGCTTCACATCGCCAGCATGGAAGAAGGCCCTTTCGGAAGTCTCTTCAGATTGCAGAGATGACCTGTGGCAGACCACATTGCGCAAAATCCGAGACAAGACGCGAGAGAAGGCCACGCACCTCGCTGCGAACGATGGCATCCCTCTGACCGTGGCCACGCAAACAGCTGCAGAAGGGAGCGCGCAAGGCAGCTCGGAGGAGCAGCAACAGCATGAGAACGTCTTGAGGAGCCCAGTCGGCCTGCGCATCTTGCGCGGCGATTTTGGCCCGTCCGAGACCTCGGGGCCGATTGTCACTAGCGACGACTTCAACCGGGCTCTCTGGGTGTGTACCAAGCAAAACGGCATCCATCAGACCTGGGCGCCGCGCTGGACCATGTTTTCCAGGGGCAATATCAAGGAAAAGGCCCGGCTGCTGTCCTTCCACGACCCTCCGAGCCATGCAAACGAGGAGGCCTCGCAGCCACTGGCGCACAGGGTGCAGACACGCAATACGCTGAGCAAGTCATGCGCGGTCGACCTCTACGCGGGAATCGGCTACTTCGTCTTCTCTTACGCCAAGCTGGGCATGAGGGTGCTGTGTTGGGAGCTCAACCCGTGGAGTGTCGAGGGCCTGCGCAGGGGGGCGCATGCCAACGGCTGGCCCGTCAAGGTCATCCAGGGCCGGGACCTGGCAAGGCCGACGCGCGAGCTGGTGTCGGAGGAGGACCAGATCGTTGTCTTCTTGGAGAACAATGAGCAAGCCGCCAGGAGGGTGCAGGAGCTGCGGTCCCGCGGCCTCGACCTGCCCGTGAGACATGTCAATTGTGGACTGCTGCCAAGGAGTGACGACAGCTGGGAGGCTGCGAGGGCGATCCTAGGCCGTGCAGAGGATGGCTGGTTGCACCTGCACGAAAATGTTGGAGTCAACGACATGGAGCGTCGCAAAAAGGAGATCCAGGAGCTCTTTGATGGGTGGGACGAGCGCGGTGGGCAAGGCAGAGCTGCAAAGGTCGAGAATGTTGAATTAGTGAAGACATTCGCGCCAGATGTGTGGCACTGCGTCTTCGACGTCTACAATTACAACGTATAGATTCATTAATACAACCCGATGGATCTCTCCATCGTACATCAGTCGTGTACGCCGCCCCGGTGTAATGCCAATGTAGTCCCATAGTACCTCATTCGGCCCCCTCGTATTGGTTCACGCTGCATCAGCCTGATCTCCTGAATTTGTTGGGGATGTTCTCTTCCACGATCTGCCGGTGCTTGAGCTCTTCGATCCTGTCCTGCTCGTCCTCCATCTCCTCGTGCTTCTTGAAGTGTTCAATGTCCTCGGGGTGCGTCAGGTCCTCAAGCCTGGTATTCTCGTCGTGATAGAGCTCCCAATGGTGGATCTCGTACTCATATTCGTCATCGCCGTGGTGCCCGGGCCCGGTGCCAAAGTCCGGCAGCGTGCCGCCCTCGATCATGAAGATATCGAACTCGTCCTTGCTGATGACGCCGTCCTTGTTGTTGTCGGCCAGCCGCAGCACCTCGCGGACGATTTCCTTCTTGCGGTCTTCGGTGACCTGTTTGTTCGACTCGTCAAAGAGACCGTAGGTCCTCAGAATCTCCTCGGGCTCCCACTGCCCGTCGCTGTTGTAATCGTGCAGGACGAAGAAGGAGCCCGCATCGAAGCCGTCGGCGTGGTGTTCCTCTGCCAGAAGTGATGGGTTAGACATTGCTCACCGTAATAGAGTGCGCCGGTATTCATGATAGGAGGAAGACAGAACATACCAGCCATGTGTTTCGTCATCCAGCTCGCATTCTCGTCGACGATAGGCTTTTGCCCGTGGTCTCCGTGGTCTCCATGGGCGAGGCATACTTTGCCCAGAGCAAGCGCGAAAACAAGGTTCAGTAACATGGTGGGGGGGGGGCTTGGTGGTGAGAAGAGAGTCAAGGACGCTGAGGGTTCTCCGATGCACGGTAGTTGAACAGTCTGGTGGTTTGAGAAAAGGCTGGGGGGCAGCAGCCAGGAGACGCATGTCGTCAACAGCGACGCTCCCCGGATTGCGACCACCCTCAGCAGTGTCAGCATCCCTGTGATACGAACAGAGCGACCCGCCCCGCCCCGGGCAGTCGATGCTGTCTGTGGGTTCCCTTTTGAGCTAGCGCCGGGGGATTGGCCGTGGAATATCCAACCCTTGCAGCATTCCTGCAGAAACCGGAAAAGACGACGGATGCCAATACTGTGGAGTGTAGGGCGAAGCATTCCTGCCTCGGTACGTGCAGGCGGCTACTGAAGAGAGCACCAAGTTGGCCGGATCGATGGTTCAAAGAAGCGGCCGGTTAGCCTTGCGAGTGCCGTCTGGTAGCCTCTTGCTTGCCGTGCAGAATACCTAGGTACCTGCCCAGGTAGGTATTTGCAGAACAAAGCGCACAGTTACCAGCCGTCTGTGCTGCTTTGCGAGCCGGGTTGGTTGACATCAAAGAAGCCGACGAAATGCTACAGCTGGCTGGCACAGTATCTACCTAGGACACCGTGCTGTGATACTTTATGGTTCTCATCGCTGACGATGTCTTGTTGGGTCAAATGTAGTCTAGATCCAGCGAGTATCGAGGGAGGGAGGGAGCGTTGACGCAAGTGAAAGATGCCCTGACAGACAGCTGAGGGCCTGAGATCGGGTTCCTGGCGGACCCCATGCCCCCATGCCCCCATGCCCCCATGCCCCCAGGTCATCCACTCATCCACTCATCCACTCAAGCACACGTGCTCTCGTGTCGCAACCAAGGCACCCCCTGCCCCGCGCCTCCCCCGGATCTGCCACTGCAGTCAAGCTGGGCCTGTCGACACGACAGCTCGTTTCCACATGAGCCAAGCTCAACCCTTGACTTCCACACTGTTCTTACCAACAACGCACTCAACTGGCATCCGAACCGCAAATCGGACTTGCATGAAGATGAGCCGACAATTAGAGCCGGCTCTATTGTCGCTTCTGCCCACCCAGAATTCAAATCTTCCCCCACCACTCGTCGAACTCGCGGGGTCCCTCCTCGCGCAGTCTCGTCTCCGTGCGAGCACGCTGAAAGCCGAGGAAGAGGTAGCGCGTTTGTATGCGTGCTGCCATCTTGCATGCGACAGGTAGGCTTATCTCTGCCACGCCGGCCTTGCCTCTGGCCCACCTGCTGAACCTCCTCACAGACTCAAGATCACTCTCAACCTCCCGCCGATTGAACCCAGACCACCCATCCCACCACGCATCTACAAGCGCCTCTACACACATCTTGACAAGATCCTACCTGACAACTCACTATCTGGCCGCGGCAGAGCGAATGGCCTCGGCACGCCAAGATCGAAGGGGTTCAGCTCTCCCGCATCTCGCCCAGTGCCGTCCAGGGGCACGAAGGGCAAAGACTTGTCTCTTGCGGCATTTCGCACACCCGCAAAGGCTAGGACACCGACGAAATCGAGCTCGCAGAACACAACGAGAAAGCTGGACCCCTCGGTTCCCCCGTGGCTGCGTCCTACGGTCCGCCATCTGTGCAGCACTCTTGACGAAAGCGACGGTCCAGATTTAGCACCTACGGTGATCTATGGTCTCGAATCCATCATCGCACCGCATCGTCCAAGGACAGTGGATGAATGGGCCAATGGACACCTGACCGCACTGCTTGCTGCCATCTACTGGTATGTGGCTCAAGAGGCTAAACTTGCCCCGAGTGAAGATATGACTGAGGATGCTTCACGCTTAAGCCTCAACGCCATGCAGAAACCCATACTAGGTGCTCTAAAAAGCGCCAGGCAAGAGGTCAACCCTCCCGCAGCACGAGGAAGGAAAGGTGTCGGTGCCACCGAAGAAGAAGAAGCCGTTTTCTGGGAGGGTTGGCACGAGGGCCTCAAGGCGGCTGACATCAGCGAAGCCGTCGAGGTGGTTGCAGACCGTAAATGGCTCGATAGTGATTGGTTTCGGAGCATAGATCTTATCCGGAACACACGGCAGGATGCAGAATACGTGGGTCCGAGCGCCAGCCAGGACGACTTGATCCCGGCGGCTGCAGCTGTGCAGATTCGAAAAGCGGACACGATGCTGCAGGACAGGTTCGACTATCTGAGTGAGAGAAGGAGGGCCGAGTACAGGCACTGGAAAGCGGGAATCCTGAGACAGCTTGAAGCGCTGGAGCATGCTCGGGGCAAAAAAGCCACGGGAGTCGGCTCGTGAGACGAATTGCCTCCGGGCGGGGTCGCTGCAATCGCTATTCAATAATTTCTTTCGGCAGTCGTTTTGGTCGACGATCAGATGCTATTCTCGGCTGGCATGCGTTGCCAAGCAGTACCTCGCAGCACCGTACGGACAACGATACAGCCCCTTGCCCATGCGCACCAGCTACTGCAGTGCGGCACAATGCGATTGTCGATAGCCCCGCTAGCTCGGGACTTTCGACCTTTCAGGAGCCTTGGGCGACGGGTTGACAGCATAAGCGCCTCGGTTCCGTCTTGCCACGGTATCTGACAGATCACTTTACAACTCGAGTCTCGCCCTATATTACTACACTGCACACGTGCCGAGAGCGCACAGAGTGTTGACTAGTCTTATGCCAAGGTCAAGGCCCTGCTCAGCAAATCGTGGTGTTCTTCCCAACTGCCTGACAGATACAACCGCTGTCGTGGATCTGTGCATACCGCCAGACGATTTCCGGGGTAGAGTAGGGGAAGATCATTGGTACGACACGATAGCCTTGGTTAGGACACAATGCAACAAGGGGAATCCCAATGAGCATAATACCAGTTCCCTACGATACGTCGGAACATTCTCGTCTGGCCCGTGTCCGAGGTTGCCCAGCATTAGGGCTGACACGTCAAAGCATGAATGCTCTGCACTTCGTCCGGACCGCTTGCTCGAAGCCTTGTCAAGGCAATGTGCCCTGGACGTTCGGCAGGTCAAACCGTCTCAATCAGCAGGTGTGGCCAGCCACCTCTTGCCTGCTTTTTCAGCGCCGTATTCCGGGCCCAGGCGGCTCGGACCTCCACGACCCAACCCGCTGAAGACTTGAGCAGAACCTCTGGACTTTTCTGGACGATGGTTCCACATTAGGCTATCGTCTCAGATTTCAATTGCGGTCGGATACGCCATTTGCTTTGGTTGAGATTTGCGGACTTTCACTTCGGATAATGGGTGCGTTGCAAGGTAGCGTCATCCTGATGCGACTGGCAGGACGCGAAACCCCCTGCGGCCCAGGAAGCAGATATTTCATTCACCTGA
This sequence comes from Diaporthe sp. PMI_573, assembly GCA_021399435.1. Taxonomy (NCBI): domain Eukaryota; kingdom Fungi; phylum Ascomycota; class Sordariomycetes; order Diaporthales; family Diaporthaceae; genus Diaporthe; species Diaporthe sp. PMI_573. The sequence continues at coordinate 392,847 of JAJTUP010000015.1, read as the reverse complement.
ATACTCGGCATGGCGCTCTACTCAGCAGGTAAGCGTTTGGGAACATTCAGGTGTTCCACATCCCGAGCATTCGCTGTCGGGCTTCGGGAAGCTAGGGGAAATCATCCCTCTGGGAGTTCTCGTGCCCAGGAGGTCCAACGCCCACGTCGTTGCGACCTTGTATAGCAAAATGGCTATCATGTGTCTCAGTCATGTAAGATGCAGATTTCATACAGCCGCTGCAGCTCTGACTATGTGAATAGGCCAGGAGTTTATACCACTGGTATGGAATCTCACGTGTCATCCTGGTGGGCGCAGTTGAGTTGGCATTGAAGGGCCAAGAGGGAGGGGCAAGCAAATGGCTCAGACATGGCGGACTCGAAAAGAATCTGCATCAAAGAGTAACACGAGGAGCGGCAGAGACTTGTGCGTTACGACAGTGCCTTGATGGGACAGCGTCTTTGGCAGTCTCACAATCGTCTGTGGTTCGTCGCGTACCTGAGATGGCTATTGGCTGCATTTGTTGCCGTTCGCGCCGCAGTCTGGTCTTGTACCCCTTCGTAACCTTTCTGCAAGACTCTGCTGCAGAAACGGACGGGGTATCGAAGGTAATTGACCCCGGAGAAGTAACCTGCGTGCGACCACGCACCGGGCTTCGGTCTCCTGATTGGTGTCGGGGAGTACACCTGTGATGTCCAAACAGCTAAGCCGCCTTACCTGCATTCTTCTCATTTGTTCCTACGAGCGACGGCGTGCATTCCCAGTCCTCCCATGGCGGCCCCTGGCGATCCTGTCCGAGCTTCAGCCGCATCGCTCTACCCTCTGCGCTTCTGCCCAACATGATTCGCCGGAAACCATCCAATACCATCACACCCGCTGGCGCACAGCAGCTCTGGCTAGCAGCCGACACTTGCTGTCAGGTAATCTCTTGTATATCGCGCTTCAGAGAGGGGTAAGTCATATCCTGACGTGCCCTGAAGTGCGACAAGTCCTTCAAAGATGGGGCGAGTGCTCCCTTGTGCTGCTGTTTCAGTTGCCGGCCCTGACAGCACCACGCCTCAAACATCCAGACGGTGTTGAGCTCGAACAGAAAATCGACCCACCGCTCCGCGATGCAAACGCCAAGCCCTCGCCCGTCAACATCTCGGGGTCTGGTCAAAAAGCTCCGGGCTGTGCTAAGCATGTAATCCGGTCTGCTTCTGCTGATCCGCCATCACGCATGAGCTGAACGGGCCCAGGAAAAGGAAAGACGCTTGTCGGTTAGCTGCATCTTTGTCCAGGGAACGCCGTGCACCCGCAGCCATCCCCATACGAGCAGGCATTCTCGTCCAGCGGCCGGGAGACGGCAGACTCGTGTAACCTTCATGTACCTGACCTGCAGTGGGCGCACCTTGCAGCCCCTTGTCTTCCCCCCAACCCCAACAGCAGGCCACATCCTGCCATGCCATGATAAGCCCCGGATGGTATGGTGCCTGGCTACCGTTGTGGAATCCATCTCCAGCCCCAGATTATCTCAGTGGTCGGCCCCGTGGCTCCCCCATGCCCATGCTCAAGTGACACGGCTGTGGACCTCGATGAATGACCACGGATCACGAAGCGGGAGCGGGAAGCAGCACCCCTGGCCCTGGTGGTTGTGGTATATAGCTGTGACATGGGCTTTTGTCGTGCGCGCATGGATGGAACGATAGCTCGTCAGATTTCTATATACGACCCACCGCTTCCATGTTTGGCATAAGCTCTGCTGAGCTACGTTTATACCTGTCTCTGTCGTCTCCCACTCTCCCGACCCTGGCGCAAATGCTTGGCCATTTACCTGCCTCCTTGCTCCCCCACGCTCGCTCGCTGTGCTTTTGCTTCCAGTAGTTCTCGCAAGTGGGCAGTATCGACATCGCCGGCCAAGAGGCTTGACATGTTAATGGGTCTGCGTGCGTGACTGCCCAAGAATGGAACTGCTTTCTTTCTTCCTTCCACCCATGGTCGTCACTCACTTCCCAGCTACCTGGCTTCACATTCCGCGACTGCTATCCGTGTCGAGATAGGCACAAGGTTCAAGATGATGGGCGAGGTTGGGGAGATGGTTCTGGAGCGACGAGATGACTGCGCCTGCCCCTTCGACGGACCAGGAGACGCTCCTCCTGTGACGGACCCCAAGAGCGTGTGTTTCGAGGGCAATCAGCGGGCGTTCCTGATGAGCAAATATGGCCAGGAAGACATCAACCGGGCTCTGTGTCAGAGCATAGCAGATGACGGACGAGGAGGGACTGCATTCTATCCCCTGTACTATCTGGACCACAAATGGTGCGGCCTACAATGGAATGATCCGGCTGATCTTGCTCAGGATCGTAAGTTCCGCCCCGGGATAACCCATCACAAGCGCAAGAGCCACGATAATTGACTGAATGCCAGCCGGTGTGGACCATATCATAAACTTATGCAACGGGTCCGTCAGGTGTCCCTTCTAATTCAGCGTCTAACAACGCACTGACAGCTTGATCAGTTTCGGATTTCCTCATTTTGTTGATCCCGGGGTGCCTCCCGAATCATATCGCTGCAGCACGTGTTCCTCTTCTAATCCTAAACAGGAGAACCCTTCTCAAAGCCCTGGGTTCACCGCCTTCTCCACAAGCTCGACGTCGAAGTTTGGGCAGCCAGCCACCACCAGTGAATTATCAATTATTTCGGCGTCTGCGGCCTCATCAAGCCCATCCAAAGTTGGTACTACCGGGACGGCCTTGACCCCTACAGCAACACCCTACACGGACAGCTTCCTACCGACATCCGCAGCCACGACGCCTTCCACACCGAGCCGTGCTCTTCCTGTTGAGGCCATAGTCGCCATTGCCGTATGCACAACACTGGCACTTGTCAGCGCGGTGGTCCTGTTGGTCTGCGTTCTTCGCCGGAGGCAAAAGCAGCTGGGAGAGCATGATGGTGACATCAAAAGCCGCATTAGTAGGATCGTGCAAGGCTTCACTGCGCCAGCAGACTCTCCACAGCGTCTCATCTCACCTTCGCAATCATATTATACCGACCGACCGCCTCTGACTCCCCCTCTTCCCCTGCGCGACAGGAAACTTCTCCCGTCGCTGCTGGGGCCCAATTCACGTGCTACATCCATCGTTTTTGGGCCGCCTTTTGAGAGACATCACAGTAACAATAGCCAGAGCAGCTGTTACAGCAGCCATAGGCAGGATGACAAGGACTCATTCCCGTCGTCTCCAATTTGCAGCCCGACGTACAACCGGCTTGAACCGCGGCCGGAGAGGACGCACCAGACGGCGCCGTCACTCGTCACCTCTGCGGCTTCACTGACTTCGGAGCCCTCTTCGCCCCCATACACGCGGCTCAAGTCACCCCCACCAGTGATGTTCACATTCCCATCATCCAGCCAGGACAATACCACCCACACCGTCTTCCCTTACCCGAAAGGACGGGCATCATCTCTACGGAACGAGATTGCGTCGACGACGTCCACCAGCAGTAGCAACTACATAACGCACGAGAGGCACCCCAACAGCACCGGCACAGCAACAATCTCTGTCGTAGACGGGGCGGACAACCCCTTGATGTCCACCAGCCCGTCCGCGCCGACCCCGCCATCGTCACCGATCCGGCCACGGCGACCCCACGATGGGCCCCTCGAGATCCCAGACCTCGTCAGCCCGCTGAGCATCCCAAGGTCGCCGTCGCCCGGCCCTCCACCCAGCAAAGCCCTGCCGCCTCCGCCGCTGTCCCTTCGCCCGAGCCCAGGCAGCATGGGCATCGGGGTCGCCACGACCACGGGCACGGGTTCCCGGCGCGCCTCGCCGCAGAGCCGGCCAGAGTATGGTCATCATGGTCATCCTTACCAGGGCCGCCGTCACCTGCCACACAACCGCCAGTATCAAGGCAGCGCGGCCGCCGATCGAGGCCGGGCCGCGAGCCGGGATAGTTGGGGGAGCTGGGAGGACCTCACGCCTACGTCGCTCATCGGCAGGGCGATATCGCCGCCGGCGGGGCGGACTATTTACCCTTATCCTGATAGTTGAGCGAGTTGAATCAGCAGCCCAAACCAAGAGGACCGAGGCTTGGCTGCACGAACGAGCCGGAAGTAAATTGGACAGAGAGGGGGTGAAAGAAAAAGCGTAATAATGTATACAAGCAGGAAAGGAGTCCTTTCCACCACGCACAGCATGGCTATGCATGTTTTTGGCCTCTGTCTCTCCTGGTCTGTTTATTATCGTCCTATCTCTCTATCTCGCTGTCAAGGAGAGGCCCGGGGAGAGCGGGGACATCTCAATGCTTAATGATGCTCTGTTACATTGCTGGGGTTCAAGGAGTACGGAATAATCAGCAGGAAGGGATGATGATACCAGGAACGAGTTGGAGGATCTAGGAGTTGTCTTTCATCATTTTCCCTCACTTTGCCGTATTGGCCAAGCACCAGGCATTGTTCTTTCATGACATAACTCCGACTTATAATGCGCCCGTGATCAGGCGGCAGAATTGAGGAGGCTCGGCTCGCTGAGTGTGTCCATCACGTGCACCAAGGCATGGTGGCGCTGGCGTAGCTTAAACGGCGACAAACTATCGAGTCTCAAAAAAGTCGTTCGAAGATCAGCAGTAGCTAGTGGTGAGAGGTTTTTTTGCTTTGATTTCTGACGGTAGTCTGTTTGTTTTTTGTTTGCTGAATTCATCAATGCCCTAAGACAATGCTTTTCTAAATACGCTCTGAAAAGGTGCCACAATGCGAATTGCCCATTTGGACCAGTAGACGCTGCAGACTCCATTCGAATTCTATTCACTTCCTCCTCTCCTGGCTGGCACAAATTATACACACTCGCTTGATTCATCCACCTTCTGGATGAGAGGTATTTCCCGTCCTCCCCGCGTCTCAACGTTCCGGCCACTACACCGAAGCGGGGGGTGCGGGGGGTGCGGGAGGCGGTGGCTCAGAGCCACCTTGCTGCTCTCCTCCGCCGATCGGCGGCAGGCCCTCGAGGGGACTTGAGGATATTGGGACCGTCATGTGCCCATCCCTTGGCATTTTCATGCGATCAGTGAGCGATTCGCCTTTGATCACCTTCAACACCTCCGCTTTGTCCAGGGTCTCGTAGTCAACGAGGGCCTCGGCCAGCCGATCTAGCTCCTTCCGCTTTGCGATCAGCATTTCTCGCGTGCGACCATATGATTCGGTCAGCATCTTCTGCACCTCCCTCTCGACCTGTTCCCTGGTTGCCGGGCTCAGGTTGTTGTACCTGGACCCAAAGTCCATGGGAGCCAGTCCTCCGCCGCCCATGCCGAAGTACGCGACCATTTGGAATGCGAGGTCGGTTGCATTGTTGAGGTCCTATAAATAGTTTAATATAGCTAAAATAGCGTTGGGGATGGGGTGAGTACTCACTCCGCTGACGCCTGAAGTCACGAGGTCGTTGCCGTAGACAATTTCTTCGGCCACCTTGCCACCCATGGCACAGTCAATCCTGGCATGGTAGTCTGATGTGGTCCAAGAGTGCTTGTCCATTTCTGGGAGGAAGGCGGTGTGACCAAGAGTTCCACCACGTGGGAGAATTGTGACCTTGTAGAGCGCGATGGGCTGGGCCGCAGTGTACAAGGCAGCGAGGGCATGGCCAGCTTCGTGATAAGCCGTCATGAGCTTCTCCTTCTCGCTGATGACCATGCTCCTCTTCTCCGCACCCATAACAACCTTGTCCTTGGCCCAGATGAGATCCTTCATCGAGATGAACGGCGACTTGTTCTTGCTGGCATGAATAGCAGCAGAGTTCACAATGTTCTCGAGCTCGGCGCCGGATAATCCTGAAGTGCCTTGAGCCAGCTCTTGCAAGTTGATCTTCTCCGCCAGCTTGACCTTCTTGGCGTGGTGTTGCAAGATGGACAGTCGCCCTCGGACGTCAGGCAAGTCGACCGAGACGTGACGGTCGAACCGGCCGGGACGAGTCAAGGCCTTGTCGAGAAGCTTGGGGAAGTTTGTCGCCGCGATGATGATAACCTGACTGCTCTGATCAAAGCCGTCGAGCTCGGTCAGAAGCTGGTTGAGGGTTTGCTTCACGTAAGTACTGTCCCTTGTGTTTCTCTTGCCTCCGATGGCGTCCAGCTCGTCGATGAAGATGATTGCTGGGGACTTGGACCTGGCAGCATTGAAGAGATCACGCACTCTCTTGGCACCAACGCCAACATAGACCTCGTCGAACTCACTTCCGGACATGTAGAAGAAGGGGACGCCAGCTTCACCGGCAACTGCACGTGCCAGGAGGGTCTTGCCAGTACCAGGGGGGCCGACCAGAAGAACACCTTTTGGCAGCTTGCCGCCCAGGGTCGAAAACTTATCGGGGTTCTTGAGAAACTCAACGACTTCCTGAAGCTCCTCCTTGGCCTCGTCGCACCCATGGACGTCAGCAAACCGGGCCTTCTGGCTCTCGGCCTTGACCTCAGCATCAGCCCTAGCAGTGCCGGTCCGCTTGAAGGAGTTGAAGCTCTCAACGATCATGGTAACGACGACCAAACTAAAGTAGCAAACGAAACCGAAGATCATGAAAAACCTGACCCACTTGAAGATGGTGGAACCAAGCGATTCGTCCACGACGACATGAATAGGCCCCTGTTTCCCGCCAGAACCTTGGGTGGATACCGCGATGTTGCCTCCCTTGGCACTGGCCGCGACAGCCTGGCCGATTGCTTGAAGCTGAGACTGGTTAAGTGCACTGGCCTGGCCATCGACAGCACCGACCTCAGCGACCTTGTTCCCGTTGATCATGGACAATGCCTTGGCATAAACGTCCTCGACCGCTTGATTCCTTGCGTATCTGCCTGACTGGTACCGTTCGACGATGATGCCCGGCATGTTTGCCTTGAGAAGAACCTGATAGAAAGCGTTTTGAGCGGTTGGGCTGGCAGGGTTCCGGTTGGCAGCAGCCTCGAGATTGGCGAGCATGTTGCGAGAGATGCCTCCGTTGCTGAAACCCCGACGCTGCAAGAGGCCAACGTAGGGAGACAGACTAGTAAAACGATTTACAGCAACCGACGGATTAGGACGCGATGAGGCGGACAAACGAGTGATGACATCCCGAAGAGGAGACCTTGTTTGCAGAAGGGGTGCGCAGCGCAGCGCGCCGCGCGCAGTCGACGTCGAGAACAGTCTAGTCATAGGGCTAGTCGAGATCCGTGTTCCTGTGCGAAGTGCAGTCGGCTGAAGCAGTGGGTTGACTGCGGCAGCCAGTGTGAATGGCGACATGTCTGAGAAGATGGATCGAATATCGTAGGACGTGGGCTGCCGGCCGTGTTGATGGGCAGAAGTCGATGGCGTTGTGCGCGTTGTCACAGAGGTGGCGGTCCGTGGCATCGCCAGGGCATAGGCGACTGAGGGCCAGATCTCAGCTGTTGCTGCTGCCATGTTCTGTCAAGATGCAGCATCGTTTAGCTTGTATTCGGGTCTTTGGGGTGGACTTGGGGCGGGCGGGGGCGGACTCACGGGCAGCAGTGCAGATTGAAAGGCCATCACGCCCATGGGGAGCGCGGGCTGCGCGATGAAGATGAAAGTGTTAATCAATACCGGATGCCTGTGGATGAAGCGAAGGAATCCATAAGGGTTGGCGGGCAGGCAAATGACTGGGCGCCCGATACAAGTTGAGGTGGTGTGTCGGCAGAGAAAATGGAAGACGGCGGTTGGGCGGTTGCGACGACGGCGACAGCGGCGGCGGCGGCGGTGGCGGGCGGGCTGATTCATTCAAGCAGATGGATGAGGTCAGCTTAAAGTTGCCTACGCTTCGCAGGGGTCCACATGGTACCCAGAAGATTAGTCACCCACAGTTCTCGACCACCCAGGTAACTGCCTACCTAGGTAAAGCTACCATGGGTAGGTAACCACATTCCATGCCTTGGACGACCTCGAGACAACCTTCTAGACGCTTGACGGAACAAGCGACCCACTGACAGCACGAGGAAGCGCCTGATCTTTCCGCAACAGAAGCAGCAGCCGTGGAGTTTGCTCCATCAATCCGTGCGTGTCCAAATACCCTCACATAAAGCTACTAGAGGACCTTGGATGTGTCGGACTCGGCCACTCTGTCGATCAAAATGTGACAGCCTTCCACTTGGACTTTTCCCACACAGCAGTCAATGACGAGCGATTGCCTCTTCCAAGTTGCCTGTACTTCAACCGTCGCGTGCTGATCGTCCAAGGCACAAGACCCCACAATGTCAAAATATCCCCCAGAAACACCCGGAAGAGATACTTCCTATTCTACTCCAAGATATTCTTACATCTTTCGATCTGGGGAATGGCTCTTGTTTGCAAATTTTCCCAGACTCGTCCCCTGCTTCACCTGGTCAACGAAGAGCTCACATACTCGATGGTCTCGGTCGGCGGCGCTTGTGGAAACATCCAGCGAAAAGGCGAGGCTATGGGCAAGGATGAGCGAGGCAGTGTGCATGTTCTGTACAGCAAGCAAGCCTCACGGGAATATGCACGGCTCGGTTTTGTAAGTGATGGCGCACATTATCGGACAGCTCGCGAGGCTCCAGCCTCATTGTTAACCAGGCACCGCACCTGGAAGAGCAGACCATCCCGTTGGTCAAAAGGACTTGAAACCATCCTTTCTCGACATAAAGGTCAACAAAGCCGATGTAATGTCCGATAAGTACTCGGTACTTCAATGTCGAGGTTTCTCTGATCAGCATCTGACCAGTACCCCGGCAGGCCACGTGGATTCAAGCTGTCTCATCATCAGTCACCGACACCCGCCGGCTTTGGAAAAGACAGCTTCGACACCTCGCGAACTGCCCGTGTCTAGGAAGGCAGGTCTTCCTTGCTCCGGCTCCGGTAGGGTCGGGCCGCCGGTCTTTTCAGAGGCCGGGGTGGCTGCTGAGCCGAAGTAAGACCTCGTTCACGTGCTATGCATTCCAGGCCCCCTTGTCCCCGGCGACGGGCCTTGGCTGAAGCCGGGGGAAATCGACACTGCGTCACCGGTCCGGGTCCGGTATTGCTACGGGTGGTGAGACCCTCCCATCGTGTCTCACAAGTCCAAGCCTTGGGGGCCGCGCGGACCAGACGCGTCATGTGAGTCAGCGACTTCGTGAGACTTCACGGTTCGGTAATTACACAGTAAGGGTGATGACTGACGATCATGGCGATCACCCAGCCCAGGAACTCAAGTCAGTCAGGTCCCGCCCCGACGAGTCGCCGGATCCGGGACGCTGTCACCGTGTCGCTCCATTCCACAGCATTGGACCCTGCACGGGTACCATGGAAGTCCAAGTCATGGGCAACATGAATTAATAACCGAACCTACATGGAACATTCTTTCCATCCCGCTGCCCCTTGTCTCAAATCGGCACCCCTACTAAGAAAAGCAGACACTGCAACCCGGTCCCGGAAACGGCAGCCCCATTCAACAATGCAGACATCGTACTCGTCCCGCTCACAACTCGTCACCGCCTTCCCTGATCCAGCAGCCCGAGAAGCCCACCCGTACCAGTGTCGGCTCGGTTCGGTTCGACCCGAACAACTCCGACAGGAACGACGCGCAGTGCTCGGTGTGGTACGAGTTGGCAATGACAGCGTCGAACACGCGCCGGCCCTCGAAGAGCGTCCAGAACTGCTTCCTCCACAGCATCGCGCAGTGGTTGATGTGGTCTCGAATCGATGTGTAATAGTGATCCCGCTCGCCCATTGCGTCAGGTCGTAGTTGCTCGGTTAGGTTCACGCTGTGCAAGTGATTTGAGTTAGCAACAGTCCCCATTTCTACTCTAATATGTACATCACGCGGTTCGTAGGTGACAGTGTGGCCGCGGGAGTTGAGGTGATGTGGGCAACGTACTCGGAAAATGCAGTCCAACTCGCGTCGTCTTGATACTCATCAATCCACTCCTGGTCCAAGCACTGCGCCGGCACCCATGCATTCAGCAGCGTATCGTACGTGCACCCCTTTGACCGTGCCTCCCCCGTCGAATTGCCACACGAGATATACTTGGCGCCCGTCGTGATGTTGTGAGAGCGAGCCATGTCCTCACCGGTAATGACGCTGCTGCCCTGACTCGGCATCTGGCTGGGTGCGTCGTCGCCGGCGTGGCTGGAGGAGGAGGAGGAGGGCGATGAGGATGCCGGGGCCGAGCCGGGTATGAACATCCATATAACCAGCCCCCAGACGAGGGAGGTCGCGAGACATACGACAATGTCGCGTATGACCCTTCGGGTGCCGGAGGCCTTAATCATCGCCTCCCGGTGCGGTGGGAGGTTGCCGTCGCCGGTAGTGGCGCCTCCTGCGGCCGGGTCGTCCGAGAACGCCAGGAAGGGCTGGGTCTCAACTTCTGACTTCATGATCTGGGTGAGATGTTCACATAGCTTATTGTGTTGTAAGAGACGGGTCTCGGCCAGATCCAGTGATCGATACGGCCCTCCCATTACCTTTTATTCCCTCATTGGTGTCCCAGGTGTGTGGCGGCTCACACTTGGCAGTCGTTTCACGATGGGCTGTGCTGCCCATCGAAGCCGTTTCGAAACCATCCGAATTCGGTCGTCTCACCTTCTTGGTGCTCGCTACAGCCTTGGACTCGACCAGACGGTTCGTTCCGCGCATGATGCTCAGGGAGCTGATTGAATCGTGAGAGAATGGAGTGAAGGCTTGTGGTGACTCCAGTCCCCTGATAAACTTCATATTCTTAAAGCCACGCACTACTGACCCCCATACCAGCTAACCTGCGCCTGGGAACTTGAAAGGATTCATGTTACAACTTGGGAGCCATGAGGCGGCGACTGCCAGTATCCTCACGACTGCAATGATAATAGTTGGTGACAGAGGGAGACGCATGCACCCCCCTGAGCGTGGTCTGGTTCTTCTACAGCTCGGGACAAAACCGTGATCATGAAGTTTCCTTAGCCATAGAATCGCGCCGTGTATGGGATGACCAGCTGAAGAGCTAAATATTTATTGATCGTAAAGAATGGTACTCAACTGGCAATCCGAATTGGCCTCCCTAGAGCTATAGGAAAGCAGTCTCAACAAATACACTCATCACATTGGGCACATGGACGCATAGCGGTTAATTGAAGTTTTCTTGGATTTTTGCTTCCTTGCAGCCATGCTCTTGACTTGTTTTCCAACCTTGATACGACCCAGTTCGATTTTGAACCCGCCTGCCATGGCCCGTTTTCATAGCTTCCAGGCGAGACACCGTATGGTTCACACACTCATTAGATAATACTCCAAAAGACCCATACCGCAGGTATCAAAACAGACCCAGACAAATAGTAGTACAACCGAACAGTGACACACAGAGAGACACAGGAAGATATAGAGATAGTTAAGGGACACAGGGAGAGAAAGAAAGACATAGTACATCAGTAACAATAGACTGGGCTGGTCAGTTCGAGACTGCCAACCTGATTATGACGGCCACGTGAACACCACAAGTGCGCTTTTCCTCTCCATTCGTGAACGCCTCTTTGATGAGTTCTTTTTTGTTCTTCCAAACGAGACAGCCGACCCCTCCCCCCTGCTGCGCCCCACCGTTCCGTGGATCTCTGGCCCCGAGATCTGTGCAGCTGTTTTGACGCCTTTTGAGATGATAAGTGGTTGCTGAAATACAGAAACAACGCGACCGCCCCGGATTTCGCCCTGGTGAAAGTGCATGAAAAAAGATGCTGAGTTACAAGAAAATAAAGTGTCGTAAGTCGTCAGCGGGGATTGACTGTAATTAGGACCAGGCTCGACACGCCGTAGTGTATTAGTGAGTGTACCGGCGGACGGAGGACCACGCTATGCGTGTGCGTGCTGGGCCACGCGCGCTTCACGAAAATTCGGGCGCCCATAGACAGCCCCCATTTTCTTTCGCTGCCAGGTTCTTCGGCCAAAAGCCAAAGATCAACAGAATCAGACGAGTCGACAATAATTCTGCACCATGATACAGATGATGGGAAAGTCTATCGGGAAGGATGTTGCTCAAACTGTTGCTTCTAACCCATTTGTGCAATCCTGTCGGAAGGCATGCCCATGCCCATGCCAGACGGATCCTCAAATTTGACATCAGAAATGCCCCATCCGTAAGAAGCAGGCACATGGCCGGCACTGACAGGATCCTGGTAGGCTGGGAGACCGGTGGCATACATAGCCTGTGAATTGTCTGGCGCCGAAGCAGCAAGCTGCTGGTGGTACACGCCTTGGGCTCCTGGGGATTGAGGGTGTTGCTGTTGAGAGTGTTGGTTGTGCATGGGAATGGCCATCATCGATTGGTTCGGTATCATGGCTTGTGTCGTTGCCGGGTGTTGGAACTGTCCCATGGCGGAATGTTGGTGCTCGGCACCCTGGAGGGCGTGCGTCGCGGCTTGTGTTGAGTGAAGGGCGTAGTTGTTAAATCCGCTGTCCCCGACTGGACTCCGAACAGATGCCGAAGAGAATGTGCTCGGGCTGCTATTCAGCGAGGCTGTCAGGCCAGGCTCTGTGTAGGGGTTGCTGTGTTGTCGAGGTACGCTTTGGAACTGGCTGGCGCTCATGGTTGCAACAGCTGGGTTATGAGCTTCGACGAAGTATTGTTGGGGCATTGGAGCATTCGACATGCGGCGCATCATGGCATGCTCCGAGTGCATGTTGTTGGGGTACTCGGGCCCGTTGGAAGACAGGCTATGGCGGTGTTCGTACGGAGCCTGCATGTATTGGCCAGGCATTGGTCGTTGCATTCCCATGCCGTTGTGCATCATCATCTGCCCATGCGGTTGTTGACCCCAAATGTTAGCGTGATGTGCCCTCGGTGTCGAAGGCGAGTCATCTCCTCCGGATTCGCTCGTAGCATCGTCGACGAGAGCACCTGGCTGATGGGAGCGGCGCTGATGCTTGACCATGGTTGTTTTCCTGCAAAATCTGCAGAGCGTCAGAATTTGTCACTTTTGTGGGTGGTAGTGGATATACTCACGTCTTTACACATCCATGGTGACCGCACATGTACGGCCTCTTCCCTGAGTGGATCCGTCGATGACGGGCCAAACTCGAGGACTGGAATACACCATCAGTCGATGTTCGCCGCACTTACACGGACCTTGGGACCTACATCTGAAAATCGCTTTCCACATCCACTATACTGGCATGCATGTGGCTTCTCTCCTGTGTGCGTGCGTATGTGGACTGTCAGGGCACTACGCTGGATGAATGCCTTCCCACAACCCTGCTGGTTGCAAGCGTATGGCCGCTCGTTCGTGTGTATCCTGAAATGCCTTTGCAGGTCCGACTTCCTGTTAAAGCTCTACGATTGTAATCAGTGATTTGTCCTGTTCATGAATCGAAAAGTATTCCTCCCGGTGACATACCTTGCCACATGCCTCCCAACTACATTGGAACGGGCGAGGTGCTTGTTCAGTATCCATGACTTCGATAAGTTCCATAGCAGAGATATTAAATGACAATATCGTTTGGGGGGTATTTTAAAATAAATAAAGCGGATGATGTCTGCATCAGCAAAGTGTTAGCGCTAGACGAACTAGTAGAGCAGAACTCAATCATAAGCAGCTATCGTTGGTCACGAGTCCTCACGAGACCACACGAGAAGACGGCGTCTTGATGTGTTTCTCAGGGGAGACACGGGCTCGTTCAGCAATTCTCAGCGGAGCCGAAAAAAGCGGGTAGACGCGAATGAAGACATGGTATGCGTGAACTGTGGTGCCTTAACTTGGGGGGAAGAGGAGGAAATCACTTGCCGTCTCGAAATTTGCGAGGCGCGACGTTGAGCGGAATGAACCAGGCGAGAGCGAAGAACGGAAGAAATGTGGGGATTCTCGGGCTGGAGGGACGAAGTGACGATCTCTAGAGTGAGAAGGGTAGGTGTCGTCCCCGTGAGATGCGGTCGGCGATGAGTTGCGGAAAGGAATCCGGGACGAGGGGCAATCGCAGGTCAACGGCCCTTGCACCAGACCATAAAACGAATCTGGCCCTTGCGTGGATGTGAGTGGTGGCCGCCGTAACGGTCGTGAAGCTGTTGCTGCAGGTTGCTTTTTCGTCTCTCTCCTCGCAGCAGTCTCAGGGTTGGCTTTGCTTCTTCCTGGTATCTCAACCAATACCAGTGAGACAAGCGTGAACGAAGAGGCGGAACTGAGATGCGGCTTGCCGTATTCGAGGGTGACGTGTGTGCCTCGCTTGAGAAGGACCTTGCTGCTCACAATATCCAAGCGGCGCGGAGGTTCCCAGGTATGATGAGGTTTTCTGGAGGCAAAGAGATAGACCAGGCAAGGTAATACTTCTGTTCCTTATATGTGAGCACAGGGTCTCATGAGGAACGAGGGTGGAAGGCGGGATGTGGGCACAGGTGTGTGAAGATCATGAGGGGGACTGGAGAAAACCGATGGGACCCAGAGGGGAGGTCGTTGATATTCATACCTTTGGACGAGGGGAGGGTGGGTTGAGGTCGAGGCGAGGGGGACGAGGTAGTGACAGGGTCCCAAGGGTGAGGGCACAGGTAGGTGGAGGAGAGAAGTAAGAATAATATATACCAGTTGAAGTCGTGCAACGTCTGTTCCTCTGCTCCCCCTGACTAAAGACGTCGGCGGTCGTTTCGTTTCTTTTAAGTCCCCCCCCTGGGTGCTAAGGTGGATTGCAGTAGGCGTGTGTGGGTGAGGTGGAGAGGGTGCTCGAGCGTTCAAATGCTGGTGACAAGCAACCAGGTCCACACTTGCAGAGCGGGAGTGAAGGTCGTGTTCCAGGGACGTATCCACGATAACTAGGGACGATGTGGCGCTTACTCGGTTCCAGGTGATGGGTTGAAGAAGGCGGTTGCGTGCACGAACTCTTTCGCACAGACTGACTCCCGATATTACTCTCTTGTCTGGCCCGGCAAGGAGCCTTCGGCAATGGGGATACGGGTCCTCGGGACGGGGATAGCCAGCCTTTTGGGGGCTGTGGTTGCTGCAGCTTGAGCGTCGGGCAGAAAGTGTGCGACGGGCAAGATATGACAACAAAGTTGTCGAGAGAGGCTGGGCTTGCCTGGTTTCGAAGGAAGCAGCAGAAGCGTGGGCGCACGGGGGGGGGCCAGGGGAGAAATATGGGAAGACGAAGGTGAACGAGGATGGGCGATAGTTGAGGCCGGGGCGTGCTGTATAAGATGCTCGTTTGCAGAGGCAGCAGGGAAAACGGCCTAGTAGCAGAGCAGATATGATCTTCGCGCGAGTAGTGCGATATCTAGCCCGCGAGGTCGGTCGAGGGCGACGGTCTAGCTATGTAGTGCGTAGCAAAGTAGACTTCCTCGACGGACGCCGCCTTGCGAGTCGAGCGAGCAGGCAAGGCAAGGCAAGGCCAGCAGGCATGGCAAGGAAAGGGCATGTTGAAGCATGCACTTTCCCTGCGAGCGAGGAGCAGGGTCTAGTCTACGTACATTCTTATTACATTACATTACCAGCAACGGGCGGTGGCCAGGAGCAAGAAGAGCAGGAGCAGGAGCAGCAACCGCTGCAACTGCGGCAGCGGCAGCCTCCAGCATTTAGTTGAACTGAATTGAGTAGGACTACACGCACAACCAAGGGCAGGAGTAACTCGGGGTGCGAATTGCTGCAGGAGTGACAAGTGCGGTACACGGCGGCAGCGGCAGCAAGTAGGCTCAGGTCGAGCCTGGGGTGAGTGGTGAGAGGTGAGTGGTGAGGGTCGAGTGTACTGCACGAGGTACGGCCACGATGTACCTGGACACCTGCAGGGCGGTACGTACTCCACTGCCGTGGAGGCCGACCTCAGGTATTGCAATATACCCTTGCAAGAAAGCTAACAGAAACCTTGTGATTCAAACAAATATTCGAGGGGAACAGGGGAGGGGCGACCCGGAAGCGCAGCCGGTACCTTGCCGTGGCATGTACGTGTCGAGGTACTGCGGTACTGGGGTACAAGCAGGGCGGGCCCGAACGACTCATGAGCTTACTGCATGAGGGATATCACAGCCGCATGCCGTCCTGTACTACTACCACTCCCGGCCTAGCCCCACCGCCAATCTGCCTCTGCTCAAAGCTTCGTCTAGCTCTTTCCGGGTCGGGCTCTCGGAACCACCCCCTTCACATGCTTGTACCATGCAACCCCCCTCGCCTCCTGCTGAGTCTGCGCTGCGCTGCGCTGCGCTGCGCTTCACTGTCCTGCCCAGCTGTCCTGCGCTGCTTCTTGTCGCGCTGGCCGCATCCGAATGCTGCTATTTACTAGCCTGTCCACTATAGACCGCTACAGCTTGCACACCACGGGCGTTTTTGGTTCGCGCCAGGAGACACAGTAACTGCGGGCCAGATGCGGTTTAGGTTGTGGTCGCGGCAGATGGGCTGGCATCACCACAGCATGTTCCATAGCCCGGTCTCGAGATCGAATCGAGACAGTACTAGCCAGACCACCGCATCCGCATCCGCATGCGCACACAACATGGCCTAGTGCGGTTGCGTGAACGTCCTGTACGACGTCCCTGTGGCCTGTGGGACTAATCGCATGGCCATGTCTGGTACGCACAGTAGCACCCGGGGAAAAGCCTTTGGGGCAATCCTGCTTGCCTCATCGAGGCAAGCTCAGCCACATCCGGGGACGAGACGAGACTGAGAACGACTGCCAGTGCCCGGCCAGCAGTCAGTCCCGGTACGCTCTGGACAACAGCAGGACGTGGGCCGGCCAGTGGGCGTGTGGGACTCGACTCGACCGGGAGGGTACCTGGGCCGCAGGTATCGAGCAGGGCCGTCGAGATGGCGAGAACTGACAGATCAAGGAGCTTGCAGGGGGTCCCACCTCCCCGTCTTGGGATATTCCTTGCTCTGCGGATGGGCGAGTGATTGCCCACCCATGCCCCTGGACGGTTCATCTCCACGAGTGGCTCCGGACCGCCAATGGCTCTTCTCTGCTTCGAAACTCTAACGAAACCTCCCAGTATCACCGGCGAGGCGTCGCTCTGCTCGACACACTGTGGCAATCAGATCAACCTTCGCTGCAATACGTCTCGCAGTCATGTCTGGGGTGATTTTGCTCGTCATACGTGACTTTCACTTACTCGTCGTCGTGCTGTCAACGGGCGCCGCCCGTCGATGACGGCATCTATTAAGCCTCGAACCTTGAGCAGCCTCCGCAGTCTATGCTGCTGGCGGTCATGTGCGCACGCCTTAGGGTTGCAAGCTTTATCTCTCCCAAGGTCATGTCGGGTGCCTGTACCCATCCGATGCACGCATTTCTGCTCCTGCCTGTGGCCCCAGCAGCCGGCCGTCGAGGCGACCGCGAAGGCGGGGAACGAGCCGTTGGAACAAGTTGTCAAGTCTGCATGTATGTCGGTGGAAATTGGTGGAGGCGCCCCATATGTGATAACACTTGACGCCTGATTCATCCCACCGGACATAGACCAGGCCGTTGCTCGCATCAGCGGTCGGTTTCCAGTCAGTTGCAATAATAGCAGGCCGGCAGCACGTCGTCATGGCCTATAGCGGACCCTGGTATTGCCCAGGATGGAAGCTCAATCAAGCTGCACACGACAGAGTAAGAGGTCGCCCGTGGGAGCGGGGCACCTGCCCTCAGGAACTCCTCCTGCCACCCCTCCACACCAGGGCTAAAACCGGCGAGCAGCACGGGGTGGATGTGACACAAGTGACGATGCGACCGAGTCCACAGAGGGGTTCTTGATCTGGTGTGTGATGGGTTTGAGAGCGCGATGCAGTGCAGTGCAGTGCAGCGCATGGCATGGCATCCGCATCCAAAGTGCTATGCTAGCACCATGGCGGGTGCACTAGCCACACAGGCACGGAGAAGGTCACACAAATGTAGATAATGTTGCAGGTGTCACATGGCGGCCTGGGCTGGGGGTGTGCTGCAAGCCGATACAACCAGATTGTGCAATGCACACAGAGCCTGCTCCCTTGCGGGTCCAAAACCCCGTAAACCGGGCAAGGAGCAGACGAGTGCGATAGTCCTCCATCCCTCCCCGGGCCGGCAAGGGTGGCTGACCGTGACCGAGTGACCGAATGAGTGAGCGACTGGCCGACGGACTTGTGAAATGGCAGCAGAATGCGGTTTTCCTGCTCTCGACAAATTTGACACCACCACCACCACCACCGCCGCGACCGAAGTGGAGTCCCCCAACCCAACCCAACGCAACACAACCCAGACCCCCACCAGGGATCCCAGACGTGTCGTACCTAGTGCCAAGCTGCTGAGTCGTTTGAGCTGGACAGTCCCGGGTCGGGCTGCTCGAGGCAGGCCTGCTCGTCGCTACAGTGCTACATCGCAGTGCAGACAGAGAGCCCGAGTGGCGCCAGAAATGCTCCGACGCAGGTTCGTCCCTCAAGTACCTGCAGCTGCCAGGTGCGTCCAAAGTCTATTCGAGGCAAGCTTGCCCACAAGGTTCAGGCCGATGCGGAACCGGAAAACTTAGTGTACGACCATCAGGTTGTACAGGCAGAGGCCTGACGGACGGCACGCAGCTGATCCTGCGAATCCCCGATTTGCTGCTTAACCTTAAGCTACCTGCGACTCAGACTCCAGGCCAGGCCCAGCCCAGGAAGGCCCCAGGCTCTTTCATCGTCGGGCTAACAATCCAGGCATCGTCTAAACTTCATCGATTCATTTGGTACCGTCGCCATCGCCAGCCCGCTTCAAAATGTCCGCATTTGGCCTCTGACCTCTAGTTCAGCCGAACATTGCCGAGCCGTGTGAAGCATGATGGCATGGCATGATGGCGTGAAGATGGATTTGTGGATGGCCTGGAGGGAAGCTTGTGATCGGATTGCACTTCTCGTCAGCCCTCTTTCTTGGACCACTTTTGAATGATGATGGCGTTGCCCGCAGCCACTGTGACTGTGATAGTGGCCCGTTTCTTCATGCTCCTCAGCACTCGTCCGAGAAGCTAGCCACATGACTCTCCACCCCTCCGCGCTGGGCAGAGCCGCCACCCCTACCTGCAGCTAGCTTCAAATCTCGTGGGGTGTTTGGTTCAGCTTGCACTGAGGTATTCCGAACGGTTCACGGTTCAGGCTGCATTGATATCATGCACGCACGAGGTTTGCCAGTTTGGTCCCGGAGTATCGCTATCGTCAAGCACCAGGAAGGTGACAGATACCAGGCTAGGCGTCGCAGGAGACCCCGGATCCCGGATCCCAGCCTCACTGCCCGCAGCCAGCTGGACCCGCTGTGCGCCAGGCTCGCATGTGGGCGCTGGGGCAAGCACAGGCTGCACAGCTAGCCCTAGCCTGGGCAGCCTGGCTGCCCTGTCCGCCTGTGTGCACTAGCATGCGGCCTCGACGCTACCACGACAGGATATCAAATCACGGCGTGACCCCTCATGCCCGGAAACAAGCCCGTCGATACCCCAACACAAGCCATCGCTGCCCTGCGACGGCTGTCGGCAAAGTCATCGCCTCGCGCGACATGCTGGTCGTACGTGGTATGCGTCAGGCGCCCTCCAACTCAATTAGATGAGGGGGGGCCGCCCCGGTCATATCGTGGTTCAGAGGGCTCTGTCGACTGCCGGCCACGAGGGTGCCAAGGGTGCCACTTGAGACGACAACCCCGCGAACGAGAACTCAAGCATATGCACGCTGCTATACCCTCCATCAGCCGAAGCATGCTGAGCATGCTCAATCTTGACGGCTGGCGTTACATCATTAGCACCAGAAACCTGGTCAAGCACACGCCAGCCCCCGAGCCGTGCTGGGAGGGCATGATGTCGTAGTACCAGAATTCCGCATTGCATCTGAAACGAAACGAAGAGGGGAGCATCGGGGTAGGGGGAAGACCAACGTTCCCGCGGCTGCGTTCCGAAAGTATGAGCTGACTCGGAAAGCCAATCGAGGATATCAATCATGGTCTTCGAGCCGAATGGTGGCCCCCGAAAGCCTATCTCATCTTCTGCAGTCGCTTCTGCAATTGGCATGCGTCATGGGAGCCAACTGAGGACCAAGTCTGTCGGGAGCAAGCCCAGCCGACGGCGATACTCTATCGAGAGTCATTTGCCGCCTCGCCGTCAAACGCTGGCAGTCAGAAGCTACCATGACCATCCTCTTGTTAATTAGCCTTCAGTACGATTTTTTTTTAACAGAGTCAGTTTCGTCGATGCAACTGAAGGCTGCGTCCCCATTCTTCCGGCAGGCACAGCTGATTGTTCGCCGTCGAGGGCGACATCTGAACGTCGCCAAAATGTCAAGCTCAGCCGCGCGTCCGAGGCTCCAATTGCCTGTGTACTTGGTACCCACCAGTTCGTCAGGCCGAGCTCCTTGCCAGACCTCCCACCTCGCCCACACCGAACTTAATTCGTATTGCGCGTGTCAAGACCACAGACATCAAGCTTAACTGACGTGATGCGCACGTCCGTTGGGAGGGGGGATTTGCTTCACTTAGTACTCGGAGGTGTGTGTCTGAATGGCTTCTTCCGCGCGGCTTCTGCCATTCATCGTCACACTGAGGCACTCCACTCACCAATGATCCCCCCGCCCACCGACTCCAGTCTGTCCCAAAGTAGAAACTCTCCGGCCGTACGATTGGTTTGGAACAGCAGGTTTTTGCTTTATCTCGTGGGATGTTTGACAGCCTGACAGCTGTCAATATGTGCCAGCCTTGACGTGCCCTGACGCGCCTCGTCTTCTCGCTTCAACTCATAGTGTGCTATACTGATTGTACTGTCCAGTCCCACTCACCGACGTCAGGCTGGCATTCCGCGCGCGGCGAACGCTGGGCCTGCCTGCCCCCGTGACCATGCTCAAAACGCAATCGAGAAATCTCGAAGGCTATTATTGATGGGCCGTCAGGGATGGCCGTGATAGACCGCGTAATTTTATGTTTCGCAACGCCGAGATCAACATGAGCCGTTGTCTGTATGGTACCGCCGTTAACTTCGGAACTGCCATTACGACAAATCTTGATATCATAAGACGTCTGTTATAGCCTGCGTTAGAGACCGCCTCTTCACGGTTCAGGCACGTTGGCCGCAGCGTTGGCCCCGCCAGCCAATGTCGTTTGTCGGTCAGGTCGACCCTCTCTATCTTTTGTGTGACATTGAGAGGAAGTATTCGGCGCACCTAATCCCACTTGCTGACTCTTGCCTGCAACCGGGTATTCCAGGGAGGGTCACTTTTGGATCCCAATACTCCGCACAGTGACAAAAAAACGGTGACCTCCTGCATCCTGCGGAACCAGGCACATGTGCCTTGCATTTTGTCCGACGCGACGCCTTACCCTGAACGGTTAGACCTTCTGCAGCCGGCACTCGAGACAGCCCATCTCCGAGTTCCCACACCTTACTTACGCAGTCGTTGCGCCTTTTTGATTGTCCGCGGAGTTTTACAGCCAGAAGTGGACGAACCCCTACGGCGAAGCCACGAATGGTCGTCATCGCCTCCCAGGGGTCAACGGAATCTTCTCCTGACACTGATTCATCGCTCTCGCACGACTTGTTGATCATCAGCTGCACCGGAAGTTGGGGAATGCGACTGGTTCAGGAATGTCCTTGAAAGGCGTCGTGTCAAGGGGGGTTCGTGATCCGCGATCCCAAGCCCGGTCTCTGTCAATGGTGCAATCCCTGCAGATATCCATCCGGGACGTTGGCGTCCTCGTCCCGAAGCTTGACTAACGCTCCCAGTGGCTGCGCTGAAAAGAGCTGCAGGGAATCTCCTTACTGACAGCTGCCAAGAGGAAGCGAAAGGGAAAGTTGTTGCTGCCATTGAGTGCTGGCCCCACTGATGCACCAACTAGACCCCCAATCCCCCTGGAAGCCACTGCTCGATAGCAAAGTATCCCTTCGCCGTGACCTGAGGCATAAGGTGTAATTCGTCTGTCGATAGCCTGGTGTGGTGGCTTCGAATAGGCTGGCCCAAACGATGCCGATCGTGATATGCCAACGGCACTGCCGTTCTCAGATAGAGCACTTGGTATGGCAGAGCCGCCCACATTAACCAGACCCGTCAAGCATCGGTACGGAATCGCTCCAGTTACCGGCTAGGTCGCTCTTGATGGAGCTGGACCGGATGGGCTGAAACTCACGGAGCGCTGTGTAGAGGGTCGTTCTTACGAGTTCCCCTTTCCCATTTGTGGCGATCGCAAATGACTGTCATTTCATTTTCTCGAGAGATCGTGGGGACGATTGCCTCTTTTCGGCCGACGTCCTCGTGTGCATTCTACTATTCCTAGTCACCCGGCCAGGGTCAACTATGACCCACGGCCGAAACCATGGGAGCACCGCGAAAAGTGGATGGCTGGCAGGGAGTAGAGTTTCTAAGAAGTGGGGACTGGCATCATGCTGGGTTAACTACGACAGGGGCCCTTGGGGTCTGCAGTCGTGGTGCGTTGATCTTGAATTTCGATAAACTATACCCGTTTTGAACTGAGGCAAGGCTAGGAGACGAGAACACAACTGTCCTGCGCCTCGGCTCTGTGTTTGTTCGGAATCCAGAGGAGAGTCGATTTGATATCGCTGTGCGACGGGCCAGAAGACTGCCGATTGCCCATACATTCGACTCGAGTGTGCGTATGTCGGACATGGCCAGGCATACAAACCTGTCCAACGCGGGGTGCCCATACCGAGGCCGCCGGTTGTTTTCGAACTCGCCCATCTTCGTTGATGGCAAGCTCTCGCGATACCGCTGATACAAAGTATTGAGGTAGCAATGTGACGGATGGGCGAGTTTCCGCACGTCTTGAGGCGATACAACCTGTGAACATGTTGGCTGCATCGTCCTGGGCCATTGCAACCTCATTCATGAGATCCGGTCGCAGCAGTGGCGTCCATTGTGGGTAATAATTTTCCTGATGGCTCGGCAAACCTGCTGGCTGCTGTGGAATGGAGGCCGCAGGCTGAAGAAGCTCCTGGTTCAGAGCAGTTCAGGTGGTCTCGCTTAGATGTCAGAGTCAGTGCACACATGGGGCGGTTTTGTGATGAGCAGTCTTAACAGTAGTAGTGGCGTATGGGACCAGCGGCGGTGAGCTGGTGATGGTGCTTGCCCTTGGATTTCTGTTTGGGGACGCAGCGGGCTCGCAATATCCGGCGGCTTGCTCGGCTGAGGCAGCCCTCGTTTTCAGCGCAGCGGTGCTCGTTTTAGGGCGTCCAGCCGGAGCAGATGTGGCGCTTGTCATGTCAAATCCGGGCGTGGAAGATTGTGTCAGCAATCAATGTGATGCAGCCACGCTGGCCAGGGCGTGCTCCAAATGCATGGTAGCAAGGTTCGGAGTTGAGAAGCCAGGCAAGGGTCCTGGGGTCTCGACGCCATCCAGTACGACTCTGTGCGGTGCTTGCTTGGGTACGGTCCACGTGTGTCGGGATGCAAAACTGCGACTAACAACAAGCATGGCAGTCAGGCCCAGGCCCCGCGTCCTTACCGAGTGCGGCAAGGTGATGGCTGATGGTGGCGGGTCTCGAAAATAGCAAGAATGGATGCCTAGAGGCGACGAGGACGAGGGGACTTGAAGGCTGTCGTCGGCGTCGACAGTGCAAAGAGGGGCTTGTGGCTTGACACAGACTGTGCCCCCGATGCTTGGAATGTGAGAAATGATAGAGTCTAGCAAATGCCCACAAGCAGTTGATCTCCGCGCGATCTGCCTGCTGTCCAGTTATTAGAGTTTGGAGGAACGGCCGATCCCGAGAAAAAGCAATGTTGAAGCCAAATGCCCTTCTGAGTTTGGGCAGGTCCCATTTGCCCAGGAAGCCAGGAAGCCAGGAGAGTAGCCAGGACAACAGCTAGCTGGCAAGCCGCAGCCGCGACCCACCGAGTTTGACGCACAAACTCAGACGCGCACTTGCTTTCTCTCTCCCCTTCCCCCATGGGAGACCTGTACCCGGTGCATCTTGCGACTGCAACTCGTGTCTGGGCAATGAGGCTTCACACGGGCCATGAATGTGGTCTAATGATGCATGAGCAAAGTTACGCTTGGGCTGAGTATGTCTGCCACAGCATCACCCAAACCATGGTCGAGAACACCTACCACCTGCTGCCATCACGTTGCCTTGCTTCGAGCCTGAAGTAGGAAGGCTTGAAGTAAGAACATTGCGAGCCACCACGATGCATTTTTATTATACGCAAAACGCAGACGCTCTCCCACACACCACTCGCAACTACACGCACCATGCACAACACACCACAGCACAAGCAAAACAAATATACACACGCAGTATTGTGGAATACTACACACCACACATCACAATCTTGTCTGCACCAATCCCAGACGCCAACGCCCAGGCCAGCAGCAGTGATCCAATCGGCGCCCGCCGGCAAGCTGGACCCACCACCCCACTAGAGGAGCCGGTCCTGGGGCAGCCTGGGAGGACTGCGAACAGTCCTGGGTCTAGCTGACGATCATACGGGCCTCCTACTAACTTATAATACTAGTAACATGGAAACGGGTAGCCGGACCTGCCGCCTCCCAGCAGTGCACTGCACAGAGCAAGCCTCTCCTTGGCCGCGTTTCGTTTCGTCTCCAGCGCGCCCAGCGGGCCGAAATCACAGCATCATCGCCCATGAGGATTCCAGACGAGTTCATCACATCTCCAGCCCTCAGAGTGTGCACGGATGCGACGCCTGTCCAGTCCAGCTTCCTGTGCGCGGGTGTGTACTGATTGTACCTGCGGCTGATGCACACACTACTGTACGCCTCGTCCACGCCAGCGGGCACCACCGTAAACGCTTCTTCAAGTGGCGGCAGGCACACTGAGGCTAGTCAGGCACATTGCATTACATTGCATCCAACGTCTCGCGGCTGCGGCGGCGGTCCTGCGCTCTGCCCAGCGCCCACTCTTGATGGATGCAACCACAACTGCTGTGGATGCAACATCGCTGACGCACGTGCGCTGACCAAAACATAACATGGCGACGCCGCGAGTCGAAACAAAGTCACTTGTTGTCAAGGTCGGAACGCCAGGGCGGGGAAGATGCTTCTAGTGCGCCATCTCACTGCATGTCGGGGCTGCCAGTCACCTCCCCTTCCTCCCCCCGCTGCGCCAGTGGCACGCGGCCCACGAGTCACGATCGCCCCTTCGTCAGTCTAAGCTGTCTCGCGCAAATTGTCAAGCGTCCGATTGACGACGTCCGAGACAGCGCTGCTCGACGATCACTGCAGGGCTGGAGTGCCACTGCACGTGGGACCTATATATGTTTGGCCGGAACAGCGCGCAGTGGTTGAGCTATACCGGTAGCGCAATCTAACGGCACTGTCTCGCATCCAGCAATGTGGCTGCCGGCCAATCATGTACTGCAGCATCTCCACTCAAGTGAAACGAGGTCGAAACGGGGTCGATGGGCTGTTGGTCTCTGACGAGCCCGGCCATTGCAACGTGAATGATTTTTGCAGTGGCTGGTTTTTCAACAGACGTCCATTTCTTCAACAGAGTGAGTGCGCCAGCGCCCCAGCCAAACATCTATCTCTCCGTGCCGCTCGCAATCGAGATCACACCCGCATGCACGACATCCAAACGATATCAGCCTTCTCGGCCTGTATGTCTGAGAGTCTCGACAGTCTGGCCACGTTCGAACGAGGCCGCAAAGATTACGGAACTGGGCATGACCCGGCCGCGTTCCCGTCAGCTGGTCACCGACGTGATCGACTAGACCCCTATTTGAAGCTATTTGAGGGCGCTGCACACACAGACCATGCGTTCGCAAGCCAACCCGTGGCCGGCCCTTGCAGTAGTGAGGTTGCACACTGATAACTTGGTAGGCTAAACTTGCAAAACACGACAAACAAAAGCCTAGACGCTTACAGACTGCGACATGCTGATCCTAAACCTTTAGTTGGCACCTTCGGCCATGTGCGAACGACATTTGTCGCCGCCTTTTTCTGGGCCGATGCAACTCCACGGCGTGCGGGTGACGGCTCCCGCGTGTCCGTCGAATCGCATCTCAAACCACGCGTACGGCGATTTTTTCTAGCGCCCGTTCGAAACGGTCAATCGCTGGAGCAATCGCTGGTTGAGGTGAGTCTAGACGTACTCCTAGACTCCCACGTTGCCACCTGCACGTCGCTTGAGATAACACCTGAGCAGGTCATGGTTCAGGCTCGTAAATTCATTGCCCGTCTGCACGTTTCGCGGATACCGTGACCGCGCGGTGTTACCTATTGAAACAATTCCCATTGCAATCGACTGATCATGAGATCACTGCAATGGACAACGCTACTTGAACACGGGTCCAGGCACATCTCCGCGATCTGTGTTGGCTAGGAAGAGACTAACTACTGCAACCATTGACTGACTAGTCACATAGAAAACATCGAGTGTGACCCAGGGTTCCAGGCAAGAGCCCTGGCCTTCGGCCTGATATACCACATCGGGACAAAACAGCGGACTTCCGCCGGCTGGCAAAGTCGACTTGGCTGTCAGCCTCGCAGCTGCTGTAGCTTCCATAGAACTAAGGACAACACCAACGACAAGCCAATCTGCCAGTGATCTGCAGCGCATGAGTTCGCACAATGCTATCGTTTTGCGGGTGCGTTGCGAATCGAGCGCACGCCACAGTCCCCGTTGCTTAGAGTTTATTGCTACAATTGAGACATCAAGCCGCATAGCTCATTAGCTTGAGCCGAGCAGCTTTGTTGGCCACAATTGTGGATGTCTTCATCCGTCTTTGAGCCAGCTGTCAAGTTGCTGAACTCGACTCCTAACAGTATTCCTTGGTATGGAGCAGTTCATGTAATGCGAGTTGGCGGGGCGTCAGCCCCGATATTTTGTAGCTCTCGGAGGCGGGCCGCGTGACACAGACGCTTTGCTCGCTCCATACTAGTAGCGATCAAGCGCTGCGCCCGTCTTGAATTATCATCAACAACGGATCACAGCTCGAAAGTAATTGCATGCCACGGGGAAAAGGTTGGCTGCACTGCACACAATCGCTGTGGAACCATTGTCATATTGCCGCATGGGACTGGTACACTGATTCGAACCTGCCAATCAGGCGTCATCGATACTATGGATAAGGCTCACGGATGCAGATGGCTGCACCATTTCTGCTGTTCGGGTCGCGATAGGACAGCCTCGATTGATTGTGCAAGATCTGTGTAATCCATCAAAGGTGTTCTAGCGCCACATGCCACTTGGGCTGTCAGGTTCCACAACAGACGGGTATGCGGTGTGAGACCGGGCCAAACGCCCCGTACGGACGTTGATTGAGGCTGAGATGTGGTGTCACCTTGGTCAGCGCCCTTGGCATTTCTCCACAACCACTTCACAATGCCGGCTACGTTGGCCCCTCGCAAGTCTTGCCAGAGCCTGGCATCCGAAATGGTCCAGACCCTTAAGTCCCGCTCAGAGCGAGGTCTGCTGATGATTCCACCAGGTATCATCGCCATCAAGGTAGACGGAATATGCCACGATGATATCAAGGTCGACTGTCGAAATGGCCTTAATAAGGGCTGACTGTAGACGTGCCTGCTAAAGAGTGGGCCCATTTCGATCTTGGAGTGGGGGATTAGTGACAAGGAGATCCCAGTTGGACCCAGACATCATCAACCTTCATTTCAACTACTGTGTAAGGAAGGAAAAAAAAATCAACTTCTCGGTATGCTTCCCGCTGTTGTTGCGGATTGGCGCCTTACCAACCCAATTCATCTGATATTTACTTCACCACCTCCGATCCTCGGCTCTCACGACTCGACTGCATGAGAAACATTCTCGGGCCGGCTGCCAGAGCACCTGCGTCCATTGTTGGATGCGTTTACTTGTGGGTCTGGTCGTGGATCTTGTGAGAGGACGCTGCCATCTGCAGCATGCTGTGCGAAGATGGAGTGCAGGCGGGGCCCAATGCAGGTCCAATGTGTCAGAGACTTGAGAGGATCATGCAGGCGAGCATCATGAACAGTCTGGTTCCTCGATTAAGATTTCCGAAGGATTTTTGTGGATTCCCTACAACATTTTGCAGCTATCTTCATGCACCGCTGGATTCGCCTTTGCTGCTTCTGCCCATTCCAATAGGGGGCGACCTTCGCAGCAAGTGCTGTGAAGATGTTGGCAGCAATGCGCATATGAGTTTCCTTTACTATACTCATTCTGACGGCCGGTCCTACAGAGGGCGGCACACGCCACACGCGCCTGCCGATAGCAACTCTCAGGCTAGCCTTTGGGGTTGGCGACAACAGCTTAAGCAGTGTGTGCGCTCAGACACTGGGTCAACCGACCAGCAAAGTCCCTGGATTTTGCACGTTCAGCCGCGCACGGCCTGCACACGCCATGGACCGGATCCTCCAACCTTCGCCAACCATGCATTGCGGGTCTCAAATGCTGACGGGTCTTTTGCGGCAGCACATATCTCTACACACAAGAGAGCAGGAGCCCATTGCCGGGGGATTCTCTGGATCGACGGGCTCTCTGTTTCGCAACCTCAGGGGCGTGGTGGCAGAAGAGTACCCAGGAAATCTCGCTTGCTCGTGAGCATAGGGACGACTGGCTGTATACAGACAGCCTGGCCTCATTGCCCGCACCAAGCCATCTCAAGGCGTCCATCATCGGAGCCGGACCGTCTGGGTCTCTACCGTTCCCGCGTTGTTCGCCTGATCTTGATCACGGTGACCTTCACCTCGCTTAGCTGGCATTGCTCGCACGGGCGTGGAAAACTATGCGGGAAACCGTCTCCAGTTGACTACTGGATGGACCGTCAGACCGTCCAGTGCAGGTCCAGCGCGCGCGGCTTCATTGCTTCATGAGCCAGCTGTGCGAGAACCTGACTGGATCGGCCACATACCAGGGGCTAGGCAACACCTATTTCACAATACGATGACCCAGCGACAGTGGGACTTGTGGCGTCCGATGGAGGGGCAGTGCTGAGTCTCAAAGGCTGGGCCCGATGGCGTCGAACGCACACTACGAGAAGACGAATATGTACGCTCGGATGGTGGGGCTGAAGGGACGATGCTCCTTGGCGGAACGCCGCACCCCCACGACCCATGGCGGGCAAGTGATCAGTGGTTTGGTGGGCGCCATCTCTTGTATGTGCGTCGGAGATTCCTGCAGATCTTCATCGGCGTTGAGGATGGGTATCAACCATATCAGGGCTGCATATGATGCACTTCACCCCGGGAAGCCCCCCGCCGCCTGGCCTTGGCTGGCTCAGACTAGATACTTTCGGACGGGCGAATGTGACGGAGCCCGCCTGGCAGGCCTGAATGGTATCTGACGGGGCAGAGTCCGGGGGCATCATGGACGATCTCAGTGACAGCTGCAGGCTGGTGGCTGTCATTCCCTTGATGCAACAGTGACAGGGAAGACCGAGAAGACTTGATGATGGCGAGGCAGGGCACGTCGTCAAGCCATGCGCAGCTGATGACCTCTCAGCTTGCTTACTAGTCGTGTTGCCAATCTTGGGCAATATCTTCGAATTCTGGCCTGACAATCCTCCCGATGGAGGCATGGCAAATGAGACGGGCAAAGTTGTCATGCGCTTCATAGCATCCATGCGACGGCATGAACACTTGCGACATACGAAGATGTTTGGCCCCGGATCAAGACACGCCCACGAGAGATTGACTAACCAGTGCTAGCGTCCTTGTTCATGGTTAAGGCACAACTGCGAGATAGTAAGAAGGGCATCTAAACACGAACGAAGGGCATTCAAACGCCCGCCGAAACACACGGAAGGCGAACCCGACACTCAATTCGGGCCATCCAAGTTTATTGATCTCGGGTACCGCTGCGACGGACATCCGACCTCCTGCGTCTGCTAAGCCGGAGAATTTTCTGTGCTAGGGTCCATTTCGGCAGTGTGGCATGTTCAACACCTGTCAATCAGGGCGCCGTCGTTTTGAAATACGGCAGGTATCAGACGGGCGGAAGTACGACGGTGTATTGAGACACTTGTACTCCATTACAAAAAAAAAAAAAAAAAAAAGAAGAAAATAACAACCAAACCCCCCACCCCCCGGCAACCTTGATCGATGAGTACGGCCTTGACATATTCAACCAAGCCACCAATTAAAAGAATGCTAGCGAGAGCAATGGCGGTCCCTCGGGGTTAAGCTCGACTGAGGCGGGGTTCCCCTTTGGGAAACCATCAATACCGGTCTGGCTTAACTGACCAAGAAAATTAAACTTTGCTGCCGTATGCGCCACATGCCTACCAGATTCGGTCAGAGAGCAGTGATTGTTTAACTGTATGTACGCGTTACGAGCAACGGCCCAAGGGCGGAGTATCGATTTCCCTGCTTTCTCTGTCCCCATCTGTTCCCCGGAGTCCTCAGATCCGCTGCCAATCCGTCACATCTCTCAACGCGACACATCGATTTGAAAGCCCCATCCCTTCTCCCCTTTCCCCCCTTACCAGGCGAAAAGCTCGCGAATCTGCATGAACCAGCGGTTTCATAAATAGGAAGCGGAAATACCGACACGGCGGACCTGTCAACGGGTCCTCCGGAGATGGACCTGTCATCAGCCCTCCAAAACCCCCGCGCCGTGCCGAGGCATACGTACTATGTGAACATGTACGAGAATGGTCGAACGCGGTAGCGAGCACGAGAGAGACGGGGGACGGGGGGGGGAGAGGGAAAGAGTGGCTGTGCTGTCATGCTCAACAGGGTACAGACGGCCGTCGGGTAGGTGAACAATTCCATGACCATCTCGTCTCGCGGAGAGGGCGGGAGCATGTTGGCATGGCCCGGCATGCATGAGTTGTGCTGG
Organism: Diaporthe sp. PMI_573; assembly: GCA_021399435.1. Lineage (NCBI taxonomy): Eukaryota > Fungi > Ascomycota > Sordariomycetes > Diaporthales > Diaporthaceae > Diaporthe > Diaporthe sp. PMI_573. Next base: position 362,322 of record JAJTUP010000015.1, on the reverse strand, counting down.
TGGTGTGGAAACCCCTGGAGCGAGTATGATTGACGTTTACTTTGGGACCGGCAACGGAGCTCTTCCTCTCTGCGCCACGCGGCCGTCATCTGTGATACGCGTATACGCATGGGCAGACAGTCAGAGTAGATGTTGGGAGGGGGGGGCGCGGTCGCATCGTCATCTCCGCAGGGTTTACTACACTACACATGACGCCGAGGGCGGGGCGGCGGCGGCGGCGACGACGGTGCCTGGCAGGAGCCAGGGCGGCGAGATTGGAGCTTTCACTTCTTTTCCAGGACAAATATTGCTTGAGAATCTCGTTAACACGAAGGCTGGTGGCCTTGGCGGAGCCGACTCGTCAGTGACAACGGCAGCAAGTCACTCGACAAGACTCTGTGAGCAAGGCCCTGTCCGACGAGGCCCATCGAGGGCGCGGACGAGATGTTGTTTTCTGGCGCGACATATCCACCGCGGAGCCGGGACCCTGGATATTGGGGCCCGCCACCCATGCTATTTTGGGCGGTGAGAAGCTCCTGTGGGGGGAGGCTGGGTTGGGAGGTGTTTCGCCCGAAATTAGCCAGTGTACGGGGCAGAAGCTGTGTCTCCCTGGGCTCTTTCCTCGTCGGCCTCGCAATCGCCAGGCCGTCTCCGGGTCTCAGGGCCTGGCATCGGAGAATAGTCGCGTCTGGCCGAGGTGGCAGGGTGGGTGAGCTGTCGAATCGGGGGACCTCATTTCCAAGATTGAAGGAAGGCTTGCCTCTTTCAGGTGAGCCTCCTGTGCGGTCCTGGTTTATTAGTGGCGCATCTGTCAACAACGCGGCTCTCACGCCATTTTGGTGCCCTTCGGCTGAGAAGAGAGTTGGGGCCAGGGGTGTGCGTGCCCCTCCCCGACTGGCGATCCCGGCGACGCTCCCGTTCTGTCACCCCCCGCATGATCTGCACGTGTCCGGATTGCCTTTCCGGTGGTGAATGGTTGGCACATTTGATCGCGGCCCTGGGTTTTTGCTTTTGCCCCCTTCGGCTTTTCTGTCAGAAAGCTTGATGAGGGCCTGTCCGTTGGCCCGCTGTCAGAGTCTCTCGCCTATAGCGGCAAATGCTCTCCCTCGCCCCCTCCCTCCTCTCGCTGCCATGCCACATCGCACCATGCGGTTGCTGTGCACCACACCCACCGTCTCGTGCCACACCATGCAGATGCGAGAATTGCGGGTTGTCCATCGCGGCCTCTTGCTCGCATGGTCTCCCTCGCGGGTGCGTCTCGGCTCGGGCTGGGTATAGGAGGATCGGCCCACGACTCAAGATGTCCTGGCTGATCTCGGCTCACCGCAGATAAAATCGTCCCGACCTCAGATAACCCCACGGACAGCCTCCGGCCACCGCATACAAGGAGGCATAGGTGTGCGTCCTCACACGGCCTCTGTCGAGGCTCCACAGCTTCGAGAAGCATTTGAAGAAGCTTCGAATCGGCCGTGGAGACCTCTGAGTGGCCCCTTACCCCTTCGTCATCATCCTCGTCGGTCCACCTGCACTGCTACTCTATGACGAGCAGATGACAGATTCGACTTTTTTCCTCCCATCGAGATTAACTAACGAAGTCAAAGAAATGGAGGTCGGCCAACAAAAGGGGCATGACCCGGGCGCCGCTGGGGCCACCGCAGAAGCTGTAGGCGAGGCTGCAACTCGTGATGCCGTTGGCTTGATACCTGGCGAAGCATCCCGAGACCTAGGTGCAGAGGGAGTTGCCCCTAGGGGGCGTGGTGTTTTGGCGCGCTGCACCCGAGCGCTCACCCGCGCTGGATCGCACACTACCTATGTCCCGGGCCTGTTGTACCCCCCCACCCCAGTATTGAGTTTCGGGTCTGGCGTGCCCGGAGCTTCGAGTGAGCCCCCCGCCCGCGCCTCGGGCTCGCGTTGACGGTTGACCTGACAAGACCGGCGCTGGGGAAATACATGATATAGTGCGACAAAAAGCTTGAACGGCCGGCAACAACACTGGCAGCTTTCAAAACTCTAATCGGTCGAGGCGAGATAGCCGCAGCCGCTTGATAACAGGCCAGCGCCCTAATGCATGGAGCATGTGACGCCGAGCTGCTGCGAGTCCAAACCTTGAAAGGCGGGCTCGCTGCACCGTCGCCATCCGTGTGGCTGCATGCAGTGTGAGCATCAGGATGCTCGCGCTGCTTGCCCCGGATCCTCACAGCGCCCACGGTTGGCGCCCCGGGGGTGGGGGGCCTGGGGGCGCGCAGACAAGGCTTGCAGAGTCGTAGAGGGCAGGGCTAGCGGCTTGTGCGGCCGGGGTGGGACGACATGGTGCGCGACGGGATTGCGAACCTGAGGGCATCATTCCATCCCTTCTGCAGTACTGAGCGTGCCTGGCGTTCAGACCTAGCAGGCCTAGCAGGCCTAGCAGGCCAGATGGGCTTTTCTCGCGCTGCCGGCCCACTTTCCCAGTGCCGCAGGCTGCCACTGCGTACCACATGGTGTGTGTGGTCCAGACGTACAGCCAGGCTGCCAGGTGGCTCCGGGGAAGGTGATCCGCATGCCAGGGCCATGCACAATCTGCGGCGATCTCACGCGAGTTAAACAGCTCCACCATGCGGCTGCTGCAGGTTGGAAACAGATCATGGGCGAGCCTCAAATAAAGGATGGCCGTACTGTCTGGACTGTGTAGTGCCCGCTGCTACTGCTGGGCGACGAACATTTGCTGTTGCTTGCTGCCCAGGCTGACTCGGCCGACGACGGATGACGGGCTGGAGGAGGCGACGAGGGGAGCGAGTGCCGCTCGTCAATGGGCGTACCGCCGCACAGTGCCTGCGGCCATTGTTTGGGTTCATGTCACTTGCATGAGCGACGGGCTGCATGCAACGCCGGTACTGGTTGGCCACGAGTGGGCGGGGATGCACTGCGATGCGATGCGGATTTTAGGCTTGCTGCGCGCAGGTGCGGCAGGGAACATGATGCCATGATGCTCGCCAGGGGACTTAGCTGTCGATCCTCACGAGCCTCACTGGGTGCTCCCTGTGTGCTCCTCCCTTGGCTCCCTGTGTCCAGGGCGTGGACAGCAGGGCGATACAACGCCAGCCTCAAGCCTCGCCCGCCCGTTATCCCATCAGTGTCCATTGCTGGACGACGACGACGACACGGGCCCAGGGCCGGCCTGACACATAATCAGCCTGTTCTTTGACCTGCGCCGGCCATCTGATGGGATGTGATGCCCGTGCTCTGCAAGGCTAGGTACGACGAGCGGGAGCACTGGTCCGGAGCCCTCGTGCCCCCCCCCCTTCACCCCTGGCGATACCTCTGCTTCCGTCCAAGAGGCGGGAGGGTGTGCCTGTGTCTGGAATGCACGCCATCAAGGTCCATCGAGTTCCAGCGGGAGAGCTTGACCCATGCTATTGCTGATCCGGCGATGGGGGCCTGACCAACCCGGCCACTCCAGGCTCGCAGGTACCTGCTAGCCTCGCCACACTACAATGGTTGACACTACACCCACCACGGCGAGCCCACACGGCTGGTCCATTTCCCCGGGTCCAGCCACCAGCACAATCACCGCGGGACGACTCTTCAGCAACTTGGGCTGTTTACGGGATCGCCGCCGGCCCGGCATACACTGATCAAACTACCGAAGTTAGCGCTTGGTTTATTTGACTCGTCATCTCAGGGCTCTCGGCCGCCATGCAGTCTCCGCGGCCTGGGATGCAGGTCGCGTCTTCCCCGTGTGTCCATCATTAGCCATATCCTTGTTTCACCATACCAGGTCCTCGAGCGTCGGCATTGGTTCGCGTTGCAACGAGAGGCTTGACGAGAGATATCTCCCTGCCCGGGGGGGGGGAAGGCAACATTGCGCAGATCAGTCCGGCACGAGCGTGTTTGCCCGCATGCCTGAGGGGGCGAAACTCGGAAAAAAACCTGCCCATTAGACTCTTTATGATGACATGACTAAGTGGAAAGCCCCTGGTGTCTACGGTATGCAGGAACGAGTGGTGCGGGCTGTGGCGGGCTTGCTTTGTGGCGGCGACGCCCTCGCCAGGCATCGATACCGTTTTGGATAAAGCCACACATGACTTGGCTGTTTACGTGTTAGAGTAATTGATGAACCATGACGAGTCGTCGATTACGCCAAGGACATGTGAGTTCGTCCTGTGGGTGCGTCCAAAATCGCGCAATACGCCCTTATCGAAACCAGTCACCTGCCGGAGTGTTATTCCCGTCACCTCTCCTTCTCCACACTCCCAGACAATGAATCTCTTACCAAGTGCGTGCGGTGCAGGCAGATGGTAGCGCTGGCGTGGGGAACTACACTACGTAGTGGTGGTGTTCGTGTCAGCGTCTGGACTTGACCGGCATGTGTTAAAACTTCCGGTCCCTTTGCAGCGCACAGACTGGCCCCTTGGAACATGGGAAACAAACAAAGAGGTTTAAGGCAGTTCCGTTTCCGCCCAAGTGGCATCGTAGCCTGCGGAGACCAGCCAGTATGGGCTACTCAAGCACGAGAGGCTGAGCTAAGAGAGGCGGGGGCGCGGCAGTCCGTTCGGGGACTGCGTATCCCGTTGATGGTCAGGGGGCCGTGATAGGGGCGTGATGGATGGACGATGGATGAAGAGCTCGCGGTCCGGCATATCATATCACAAGCTTGTGATCACCATGGCCCAGCCAGACACGGCATGGTCTCGACGGCGTCAGGGGTCGTCTCACGAATCCTCTTCGGGGTGCTTGACAGCTGCTCATCAGATGGGCCATGGTCTTTGGATGTGCGGGTCAATGCTCATGTCATTTCAAATTCACGGGCGAGCTTGGTGACTCAGGCCGTGCCAGCTGGCACTAGGGGCGGTCTCAAGTCTTCGCTTGCGGCTAGAGCCTGGTGGGATACGGGATGCCACTTTCCTTGAGCATACGGATGGATTCGAATGCATGCTAGTGGGACCTTTGTTGAAGTGGATGCGATCAAGCCCGTGACGAGATGTGTCATCGACGTCGACGATGTGGGTTAGCATACATTCACATCTTGAGACGTGAAGTGTGTGCAGAAAGATACTGTCGAAAACAGGACTTTGTAGTGACTCGGGACGACGTTGAAACTTCTCCACAGCGCCGTGGACTTTGCTCCACGTATGTGCTTAACAAATCGCATCGGGAAAATCCAATTCTTGATTGAGACGGCTGTTTCGATATTAACACATGCCGAAGAATCCTGCTGATACGCTGGAGGAGAAGCACTGGTCGCTTGGATATATTCGTAGCAATCACTCGCACCATAGGGGTATCTAGCACAGATAGTCTTTCACGTTCAAGTGACCTTGAACTCCGTACAGCAGTTGCAAAAGAAGCGTTCTCGTGTGCATTGAAGTGCAATGTGATGCTCTTTTAAAGGTAGCCTTCGTATGATTCTCAGATGCCACTCCGTCATTGCCAGCCAGACGAATTCTCAGCCCAACAGGGTCCAGACACAGTTGAGAATATCTCACTTGGGATGTGATATCAGAGCTATTGGGCGCCGATTACGCGCGTACTCATCCTTGAACGAGTCTTGCGAGTGATACCATCTGTAGAAGTCGATGCATGTAGACTGACCATAGGTGCAGTGAGCGTTCCTCTTGAACAAGAGCCCTGACCAGTATGGCCCCCAACGACCCCATGGAGTGTTATCGAGAAGGGGCTGCTCGTCGTCACACAAACTCACATGAGCTGAATGGCATGTGGCTGGTACCTAGATGCTCCGGGTCTCAGTGAGGCCATTGTCGTGGACCAAGACATCACGTGTTGTTCCTCTCGTATACGCCCGGTGCGGTGGTTGAGCATGCATGCAGCCGACGGCCACCTCCTGGGCGACAGGGCCAGAAAATCCCGAAAAGGTGGACAGTACACGCTCCTCTGTTGCTGAAGACAAGTCTGTCAGTCTTCCGGAGATTTGACGGAGTCGAAAGGTGTGTTTCATCATCCGAAATTGATGCGCTGCACCCGACTGAAGTTCCGAACGCAGCGAGGGAAACGATCGATTCAACCAGACCGACTCAGTCGCGGACATCGGCGTCCTCGCCCCGACTCCTTCTCGACCGCAGCAGGTGAGATATCACATTGGGTCGGAAGGGCCCGCCTGCAGCGACAGCGCATATCCCTCCGGCCATGATGGAGGGCACAAGTTGTCGCGTCCTATGCACCGTCCCCGGAAACTCTAGTCTGGACCGCCCGTCCCGTACGCGAGCCGCGTGTGGCAGGATCGACTCGCCCTGCATGGCTGGCAAATCCCGCCATAAGAATAAAGCGCGGCGGCACGTGGAAAGGAGGTGGGTTGGTGAGAATAGCGTATCCTCGCTACCAGCGTCGCGAGTCTGGTGAAGAAGCCGGTGAGCAAAGATGGTAGCCCAGACGATCTTGGGTGCCAAACCCAGCAAGAAGCTTGGTCCCGGTGAGGTCGTCCGCCGGCCATTGGTGCTCGGTAATCTAGGATCTGGCGCTTGTTCGAGCCAAAACGTCTTCGGTCGAGGGCATATAAGTCCAACTAGGCAAGACTTGCTCCTCTCCCTCCGACACCTGCAGGGCAGACGGCCTCCAGGTTGCAAAGATCCCGGGAAGCAGGGTCGGGCAGGAAACCGGTTGGACGCGCGGTAACCCGGTGTGTGGCAGCCAACGCGGAAGCACGGCGACACGGGATACGAAAACTCGCAGAGCAGGGTGCAGACGGAAATGACGAGTAGAGGCGGAAGACGCCAGGGAAGCCTGACGGATGAGGATGTGATAATGGATGGGTTGCGGTTCCCCCTTACATGGCAGGCTCTTATGAGGAGAGTGCAGCCGCAGAAGCAAAGCCATGATTGTGTAACCTGCCATAATTAGCTGAGATTGTGATGCACTGCAGGAGGTTTCGACTTTCGCAACGGGTGATTGATCTGCTGCGCTTGGAACGAGACACGCAGACGCGCAGCCACCATCGAACCTTCGTGCAGCTCACGAGACATCCAGGGTGGCATTCTGTGAGGCGGTCTGCAAGGCCAGCATCCAACGACCGGTTCTGGGCGCACCTTGCATCCGGTGGCGCGACCCATACGCATCACTCGCAAAGGAGCATAGCTCGGTGAGGGTGCTTCTTGGGTATGTCGACATCACTGCCTACGGAAGAGGACATCTGACAGATGACAAGCGACGAAAGCGGTGTATTTACACTCAGGGTCAGAACCCAGGCGAAACGGTGTGCAGCGGGAATGATCGTCCTGCTGGGAGCATGCTCCTATACTGGGACAGCTGGCGCGGAATGCAAGGGCAGAATCGTGCAGCAGTAGCGCCAGGCTCACCTGCAACAGTCCCAATAAATTGACAGGTCGGGTTTGAAGGGGTGTGGTTGTCTTTGCTTTTCACGCTCCGATGCCCCCTCGGTCGCCCGTCTTCGGCCGTCGCATGTGAGCTGTCAGAATTTAAAATCTGGGAAGAGACTTCAGATTAAGGTACTGCTTTGTACCGATACTTTGATGGCTTTATGAACAGTTGCATGTCTTCCACATTCTCTTGCATTGGAAGATGAAATGGAGTAAAAGAGAGCATGCCGCGGGATACGCACAACTCCGATCAGTCGTTGCACACAGGAGCTGCCGCTCCCGACTGAATGGATCTGCATTGGCCTCGGTCCAAGAACAACCACACGGTGACCCTTTCATCTGCAGTAAAGTGCGAGACGGCCGGTAGGTCCTCGCCTGTCGTACACCTACGCCGTGCAAAGGACGGGACGCACCTCTCCTGGCAGCTCTGCGAGTGGCCGAGTCTCAGTCGGTAGACGCACGCCAGGAAGCTATCCACTCGTGGTGTGGCTGATCATGACAGTCGGCAAAGGCGTGAAGAACACACCTGGCTTGGAAGGTGCCATGATGCCAATAAACTGGGCATATCGTACATAGTCATGCTGCAACCCCAGAAGAGGTTGGCTGCCCATGGACGAGCGGAGTTGCTCTCGGTTGTCAATCAGATGGTAAGTGAGCTGGGCGGAATTGGTTCCTGCCACAGCTCGCGGCCACCGTGATTATACAAAATTGTCCTCGCCGGAGTGAAAAGAGAACCGGGAAATCTTGGATCTTCCACGACATGGCTGGCAAGGCAATGCCTCTCGTCGAACGGTCGTATCTGTATGTGTCCAACCTCAGATGAAGAACTTGCGCTTCGCGGCCACGAGATGTTCACGAATGGGTGTGTGAATCCATCCTCGCTTGCCCAGGCAGTCCCCCAGCACAGGACATACGTCTGAGCTCCCAAAGCCTCGTCTTTTGTGGGGCCATAGATGACTGCTTTCGTGGTCCTTTCATCGCACAGAGACACCGCCTGAACAGTATGTCAGCCGTTAGCGCTAGCTCGAAAGATGTAAAAACCAGAAAACGCAATCAGAACTGTGCAACCGCCGAGGCTGCCAGACATGGGCCAAGTACAGCTGTAGACAGGGCAAGGAAGACCGTTTCCTCCTTACCGCCTCAGGCGATGCCCTCACAGACGTGGCAGCTGCATTCTTCGCTGAAGGGCTCCGGCAGACAACTGTCTTGACCATCTACAAAGAGTCGTTTCTATGATGATGCCCTCCGGCACTTCACATGTTCTGTGTGTCTGGTAAGGATGTCAGTCTGATGCCTCGCGGGATGGAAGTGCCAATTTTCTGATCGGAGGGCGTGGCCAGGGACCGTCAACCACACCTTTGGGGGTGCTGCCTTACTCGACGTCATGGGGGACGGCATAAACAGGAAAGGTTTGTATGCTGGCAGAAACCGTCTTGCCCTGAAAGCTTGATTGATTTGTGGAAATGGTGGGATTGAGCCAGGTGTTTTGTAAGGACCGGAAACCGACCGCTCGAGTGATCACGTCGCCCAAGGCTTCACAACAGGCCCAAGGGGAGGAGCGTTCAATTGATAATCCAGGCCTGGGTCGGATCAAGTTGAGCCTTGCACGATGCGCCCTGCCGTGCTTGCGTGATTGAGAGGGAGAGACGGCCAATGTGTTTGACGTTATCGCCGAAGCCACCCCACGGAGCCGCGATTCAGGGTGGAGGTTAGACCAGCTCCGATGGAACACTACTAGACTTTTGCCGGTGCTCTAGTGGCGAGCCAGTTTGCCTGTTGCCGGCAAGAGGGCCAGGCTGAGGGCAACTTGGTAAACGCCGATGGAAAGGAGGAATATCCCCCGTTATTGCCGATGACGTGACGTCTTTGTTGATGTCGCGAGGGCAGAGGACTGAAGGGCGCTCGTCTATATATGTACATAAATATATAAGTATATATATGTGCACAAGCCTCTTCTCGAGACCAGCACACGCATTCAGAAGACCAAGACCAACGTCGAGACACATCCATTCAACCCATCAATATGACTAAAGTCCTTCTCACCGGTGCGTACGAGACACCTCACAGCAGCCTGGTTGATCAGTCTGGTTGACAGAACCCCGCAGGTGGCTCTGGCTTCATCGCGGCCCACGTTCTCGAGCAGCTCCTAGAGCGTGGTCACAACGTCGTGACCACTGTTCGTTCCGAGGACAAGGCGGCCAAGATCCACGCCGCCCACGCCCGCTTGGGCAAGGACCGTCTGGAGACGGCGATCGTGCCCGACATCGCGAGGCCTGACGCCTTCGATGAGGTCGTCAAGACCCCAGGCATCGAGGTTGTCCTCCACACAGCAAGCCCATTTCATTTCAACATCACAGAGCCCCAAAAGGACCTTATCGACCCCGCCGTCATCGGCACGACTGGCATCCTGAAGGCCATCGCCAAATCGGCCCCAGGAGTGCAGCGCGTGGTCATCACCTCGTCCTTTGCCGCCATCCTCGACGCGTCAAAGATAAACGACCCCAACACGACCTTCACCGAGAAGTCCTGGAACCCCGTGACCATCCAGGACATCCACAAGGACAACGCGACCGCCTACCGTGCCTCCAAGAAGCTCGCCGAGAAGGCAGCGTGGGACTTTGTCGCCGACAAGTCCAACAACGCCAAGTTCGACCTCGTCACCGTCAACCCCCCAATGGTCTTTGGCCCTGTGGTACATCACCTCGCCAGCCTCGACACCATCAACACCTCTAACGAGCGGATCGTCGCCCTCGCGCAGGGCAAGTGGAAGGAGGCCGGCGCTGTGCCCCCCACGGGCGTGTCCAACTGGGTTGACGTGCGCGACGTGGCCAAGGCGCACATCCTGGCATTCGAGAAGCCCGAAATTGGCGGCCACAGGCTTTTCACGACCGCGGGCTCGTATTCCAACCGGGGCATCCTGGACGCAGCGAGGAAGAACTTCCCAGAGCTCAAGGACAAGCTGCCGGCCGAGGACGTTCAGGGCGGAGAGCCCGCCCCGGCGGACACAACTTACAGATTTGATAACTCCGAGACCACCAAGCTGCTGGGCTTCGAGTGGATCCAGATCGAGAAGACCGTGGTTGATACTATCAAGAGCCTGAAATCCTTCCTGTAATTGAGGGTGCGAGCCCTGGGTCATTGCGGCCGAATGACTGCGAGCGAGTGGTCGCAGCTGATCGTCCGCTACGGCATCATGAATAGGGACCAGCGAAGCCGAGACATAGATTTATACAAATATCGTTCTTCTTGTGCTGACTCTGGGTATGCATGTGACATCGCAGTGGCAACCTTGCTCACCTGGGTTGGACGGCCTCAGAGCTTGATTACCACTGTAATGCAGAGCGAGCCAGGATGTTATCATGCGTGATATGGAATTTGCCCCAAAAAAATCCTTCTCATCTTGTACATTTCCTTTCACAAAGCCCAGGCAGACCTGAGTTGAGTTCTAGCTGCCGACTGCTCCCGGGTTCACACGTTCACAGGCGCCGCGCCTCCAAGACCCAGGATGGCCCGAGATAACTTGTCAAAAACCAATGGCACAGAAGTCATACTGATATCCTCATTCATTTAATCTTGTTGCAAGCCCTGCCCTCTTCCGGTGGAGGGGGTATCAATCAAATGCAGCCATTCGTCACAAAATCTTCCGCCCTATTTATACAACAGGGCCAAGCATTGTATCCCAAACGCCTTCCGCAATGTTCACCATGGTCGGACCCATCTAGAATCTACAACACAGCCGTCAAAGTAAGGCGTGATCAAGTGTGATGCCCCGTGAGCTTCGAAGTCAGGCCCAATGACCACAGGCATGAAGCTCATAGGAAATAGTCGCTCGGGCCCCTACGGCCAGCGGGCACATGCCGTTGGTCATCGGGCACGGCGGAGAAGATACTGAATTTGGTGTCCAGGTTTGTGTCGACTGTCATGATGGAAGCCACATTACCGCACCTGTAGCAGTAGTTGGGCGCAGACCAGACCGTCACGACGGACTTCTCAGGGAAGTGGTACTGACAGATACTGTCAGCCTACCTACAAAGCCCCAAAAAGCTTGGGGTGAGGACGTACCTTGTAGCCTTCGTTCACCAGCTGGTGGGCTCGGGCAATGGTCTTGAGGCCGTTGACGTGGTTGAACTCAGTGGCAACCTTATCACCAAACAGCCAGCCAGCGCCACGTGGACTCACAGCCCATGTATCGATGTCCTCGGGGTCGCTCCACACCAAGTCGCAGAATGCACCCTCGTGAGGAATCTCCTGCGCCCGGGCGACGACCCTGATCTGGTCAATAGTCCGGATCTCGGGGCTTAGGCCACCGTGCACACACAGAACGGTCCCATCCACAATGGCGGCAAGGACGAGGAAGTCGAATACTTGGCAACATGCCTTCCAAACGGAGGCGTTGCCGTACTTTGTCTGACATTCTTCGTAGAACCCATAAACCTGGGTTATCTGTCGTGACTCGTGATTCCCTCGGACGAGCACGATTCGATCAGGATACCTGAGGCTGGTCAGTCACGCTCCGAGTATAATCCTGCGCCGTGCTCTCCAACTTACTTTGCCTTGAGACACATCAGTAATGTAAAAGTCTCCAGACTGAAATATCCGCGGTCGACAAAATCGCCCAGAAACACAAATCGAGTATCGGCTGACTGTGAGGGACCAGCAGCGGCAGCACCGCCACCGGAGCCCGAACTGCCGGGCCTAGCAACACTCTCAGAAGACGTGTTGGCCTCCTCATCAACGTCCCCGCCTGCCCCGCCGCCTTCTTCTCCGGGCGCCTTGGACTGCTTTATCTTCTTCCTCAGTTTCGGGTTGGTGATCTCCGTCGGTGGCTCGATGTCTTCCGAGGTTATCACCGTCGTGGCGGTCTGTGGGGCTTGCACATTGGTCTCGCCAGGCATCCCGCCGGCGACACGGAAAAGCTCTAGCAGATCATAGAACTGGCCGTGTATGTCTCCGCAGATTGTGACGGGCGTCACGATCGGCTGGATGTTGGACTCTGGCGCGTGTGGTCAGCACAAGCCGTCGTGCAGTAAACAGGGCGACGAACCCTCCATGAGGACCTCCTTGACCATCTCGCACAGCTGTTTCATGACAGACTCGGGAAGATAATGACATTGTTTTGCCTCCTCCAGCCATTCGTCCAGCCCAGCACCTGGCGTCAGGTTCGCCGGTCCAGGTTTGGGAACGTTAGCCATGGCGTATTGCCGGTCTTCTGCAGCGCGGGTGGCAGTTTCGAGCAGCCTGAGATGGGTATGGAACCGACGAGGGCGCAAGTAGAGGGAGCTGGATCGACTCGAACCACCAAGGCACCGAGGTCAGGCGGGACACGTGAGAAGGGTCTGTGTAAGATGCCGTCAGTACCATGTCCTGGCGCCTCTCGATCTTTGCCTGGTCCAGGACGTACAGCGAGACCTGATAACAGCCTCTGGGTAGCTGTAAGCTGGCTGTGCTCTTGATGATGCTTGAAGATCAGTAGCTCGACCGGGTCTGGGAACAAGGCGTTGAGATGGATGCTAGATAGGTAGGTCGGTCAGGTACAGTGCTACACAGCAATAGCATCGGCCCGGGGTCTTGAATGCCAAAGCAGTCGGCACTAGCGGTTCTTCCCCTTCCGCCACATGCTGGGTTGGGGACGGGGGGTTTTGGAGGGGGGGGGTGCCAACTTGGCTGCTTGGCTGGTCCGTGAGCCCATCTCCTCCTCACTAAGCTCATGGGAGCAGGGGCTATCGGCGGTGGGTCCTGCAGATCGGGAGGACATGTGCTGAAGTGGGATGGCATTTCTAGACCACAACGCCCCCACAGCCGACAGGGAGCTCTATCTGCACTCCAGCGCAGACCATCACTCCCCGTCGCAGTCTCACCGGCCAACATTCGAGCAAACAACAACATGGTGTACTCCGCAATCCACGAGCTTCCAAACCAATAATTTACGACTAGATTAGTTCTCGCATCCTCTACAATCGGGGGCTCTAGCCCCATCAGCTTATTCTAGGTCTAAGGTCTACTTGTTTCGTTTGCAACAGACATAGCTGACCGGCGGCTGAACGTCAACAAAAGCCCGCGACATCAACTGGTGACCGTGCCGATTCTTACTCTCTCTCTCTCTCCTTGTCGATCACCAACGACTTCCTGATCCTGTCCGCGTCGAATCAGAGACCGACCGCACAAAAGACGTCACCATGGCCACGCCCGAGGTCAAATCCGGCCCGAAGCAAGCTGGTGTTCTGCCCATCCGTCCTGCTCAGACACAGGGTCCGGCCGATTCGTCCAGGTCTGCCAAGTCGAAAGCTGCAGCACAGGATGGCATCAAGGCCAAGGTCAGGAGACTGCCACCTGGCCTGACCGAGCACGAGTTCCTCACGATCCTCGGCGACTCGTGGAAGCCGGGCAATGGAAAGGTTGGCTGGTTCTCATACCACTGTGGGCACACACCCAAGAGGTACGTTGACTACAAGCATGCCTTGAGAGAAACAGCAGCTGACAGTATCGATGCAGCGCCTCCAAGGACTCAACGCCGGCGTTCGCCTTCCTCCAGGTCAAAGAAGAGGACCTTGAAGCACTCGATCAGGCTGCCCAGAACGCTACTTGGGAGGACGCAAAGGGCACCTTCAACAGCCCTTCTCTCGTCGGCCCGCCTTATGTGGAGCGCTCCATCTACAAGAAAATGCCACTTGCTAAGCCCAAGAAGGACCCTAAGGAGGGAACTATCGACCAGGATGAGGACTACAAGGCGTTTCTGGCCAGCCTTGCAGAGGATCCGACCATGAAACCAGATGAGACCCAAGCTGATGCCGAGGACCCTGCAAAAGGTGAGGCCGATGCTAAGATCAACATCGCCCCACTGGCCCAGTTCATCAGGGAGAATCGTGAGAAGAAGGCAAACAAGGCCAAGGAAGCTGCGGCTGCTAGGAACAGCAAGCATTCGAGACAAGAATCCCAGGGCGCCAAGGGCAAAGGCTCATCAACAGCACCAGACGACTCTAGGAAGAAGTCCAAGGAAAAGGCCACTGAGAAACCCAAGGAGACAGTGCGCATTCTTAAGAAGCAGGCCGCTACAGAGGCCGCCGCCGAGGCTGCCAAAGCCGTTGCCAAGGACATGAAAGCGGGCAGCTCCTCTTCTGACGCCGCCAGCAGTCGCCGTGCTGGTATCCAGGGTGTTGCCAACATTTTGAAGCGTGACCTTGGCCTGTCTAACGGTTCCGCTGCGAGGAAAGCGCGCCAGGAGGTAGCAAAGCAGGAGGCTGCTAAGAAAGGCGATGCTGAACCGAAGGCTAAGGAGTCTAAGGGCAAGGATAGTGGACCTAAGGCTGCAGCTGCAGCAGAGCAGCCCGCACAAGCGACAGATCGACCTCCGACGCCCACGGCACCGAAAGCACAGGCGGAGAAGTCCTCGAGGTCAGGGCGAAGCAGAAGGGGTAAGGAGTCCAAGTCATCCGACTCTAAGACCGGAGGGCCAGCGGAAGCTCCAGCGGCGGCACCCAACGCCCCTGTCATACTTCAGAAGAAGAAGGAGGACAGTGCTGCCGCCTCCACGGCTAAGGAACCATCAAATACTGCCAAGGCTGCCTCGAAACAAGGTTCTTCCTCAGCAGCACCGACGCCTCCGACTGGCCCGAAGGCAGCAGCCGCAAAGGGAGGCCAGTCTGGGGGTTCTCAGAAGAAGAGCAGCAACCCAGCGCCAGTAGCCTCTTCTACACGTGCGTTCCTTAAGCATGCCAATCCATCTCAGGGCGTGACCGAGGCTCTGTTGAAGGAAGCCATGCAAGTCTTTGGTGGGATCAGCTTTGTCGAGATCGACCGTCGTAAGGGTTTTGCATACGTGGATTTCACAGACCACGCGGGACTGGTCAAGGCGATGGCCGCCAGCCCTGTCGCTGTTGCTCAGGCAACCGTACAAGTCCTCGAGCGTAAGGACCAGGGCTCTAAGAAGGCTGCCAGTACACCTAGCAACCAGGCTCAGTCCGGCACTGCTAGCAGCAGCAACAACACTGCTGCAGCAGCTGCAGCCACTGGCACTGCTAACCCGCCGACTGCTCCATCATCTAATGCGGATAAGAGCGGCAATGGAATGGCTGGCGAGCAACAGCAACCGAAGCGCAGCCGGCGACGTGGCCGCGGGAGAGGAGGAAATGGAGGCGGCGGGGGAGGTGGAGGAGGTGGTGGTGCTAACAGCGAGGGAAAGACGGACACCGGCGCTGGATCTTCTGCACCGGCAGCTACGGACGATGGAGGGTCCGGCACTGGTTGAACGATTGCAACATCCATGATTTGACTATTCAGTTTGTGTTCATTCAGCCCGACTGGCCATCCGGTTCTCGCAGGGGCTGGGTAGCGTTTTCAGACGGGTGCCAGAACACGTGAGCTCGATCGATCCCGGCCCAGTCGGGGAATTAGCGCGTATGTCTCATGTACGCAGCAGGATTATTGTACGCCGCCGGTGTCTACGATATCGCCGTATGATTCTCGGCCGCATGGAACAGAATCTGCGATCGTTGAAGCGGTCACTTGTTGAGCAGATATGGCGGAGGGAAGTACTCGGCACTCGGCGCACCGACCACCAGAGATCCCCTCTGAGTGGCGGAGAGGACGGTATTCGACATTTCAAAGATACCCAACTGCCTAGTTCTCCACAGCCTTTAGCTAGATGACTGGCGTGTTGATGCTACCAAAGAGGACAGTCATTGATGCGCGCATGCGCGCTCTTCCGCCCCTCTGGACGCTGCCGATCTCTTGTGCCCGTTCTTGTGCCCGCTTTTGTGCCCGCTTTCCCTAACGACATGCATAGCTGATACTCGGGCAAGGGTGGCATTCTGTAGTACAACTTCCTTCGTGGCTGCCTTGTCCCCTCCCACCGTTCCATCCTCACCCCTACAAATATCCCGTCAGAGCCTGGGGGCATGATCAGACACACCGACCTACTTGGTGTAACAAGCGGGTTGACGTCACCTTGCCTTGAAGCAGGGCCGAACTGGGAACGCCTACCTCAACGGGAGAAGTAGGGGCACCTATCAGTCGCCCCGGATACAAGGGATAGGCAGACAGATGTGTTGTTGGTCTGTTGGGGCTGTCGCCACAGGACTCGAGTTGACGAGTTCGGGTCATTGCCTGAATAGTACAATGGTCTGTCTGCCCCTTTGCTTTGGCCAGAATCATTCTGAATTTGGCTCCTGCTACTCTGACCATCTTCACTCTTTGCTAACTTTTGTCTCTCCTTTGCATCATCCTCATTCATGATGACCGTTACGCTTCATCCAACGCGGGGGGTATATATTCGGGCAATGAAGCCATGATGTCCTTTTCTTGAATCCGGCCCCCCAAAAGGGATGTGTGTCTATCTACAAAGGGCCGTGATGTGGTATCTATCCTATGAAATCAAATGAAGAAAGAGGAAAAGAAGAGGTGGTATCACATTTCCCAGAGAGCCCCGGTCCGGCCTGTCGTATCCCAGATCACCAGCCTGATATCCCCAGAGAGATTTCACTTGCCCACCCACTCATCCACCTTCCGATCCATCCAGAACTCCGTAAGAGGTTGGGAGCCATAAGAAATATTTTCAATATGACCAAACCGTGAGACGTAAGACGTGTTAAAAAACTGAGAAGGAAAAAAAAAAAAGAATCGTGAATCGTGTGCCAGTGTTCCTGACCGTCAGGACCTGCATGGCTGACTGCTAGCCCGCCCAGAACCAGGGGGTCAAAAGGTGACGTGTGTGGGGATGTCAGCAGCGCATGTGTGTGTGTGTGTGTGTGTGTGTGTGTTTGTTTGTGCTCCGGATGTGACGTGGTGTGGTGTGGAGAGGAGGGGCATTCTCCAGCAGAACACCGCCGTGTGTGGGAAAAACAGGGCCCGCCTCGTAAAGGGGGCAGGGTAGGTAGTCCACTGTGAGCTGGTTCGAATGTTGTCCAAGGAATGGGCATCAAAATCTGCCTGAGCACTAGGCTGCCTCCAGATTTCTGGATCGGAGCTCCAGTGATGAGAGCATCGGGCCATGTCGGGGGTCATCAGGGCCCCAGGTCTTTTAGAGGTTTTGATATGTAGTAAGCGTGCCGGATTTAACATGGATATCAGGCTGCTTCCATAGTATGACAATCAATATAAATAAAGTGATGACAGTTTCCACAGTTTTTGTAGTGAATCCCGGTTGCCGCGTGCAACATTGTGCGATAGTGAAGTTCAGGCGAAGACATGTTGATTGCCGCATGACCGAACACTTGTCTCCTTGGCCGCCCGGCTAGTTTTCAGCTCATGGTTGAAGGGGGGTGAGCAAGGTGGCGCTCCGGCTGAAGGATCAGGAAGGATCCACGCTGCTCGGTGAGCTTCGGGGCTCGCCCTTAGGACAGAGCAGAGGAACTTCACCTTGTGGTTGTCCGCCGTGCTGTTTCGCTGTTACAGAGGGTGAGGGTAGTAATTCCCATCCTCGTAGCCGGCTGTTGGGGACATAACCCCGTCGTACTTGTAGAAGACAGTGGGCCGCTCCATGCCGGCACTGCGAGGTGTCGAGGAGTAGGCCGGGTCCTGGTAATGAGAAATTGCTGGCTGGCCAGTCTTGGACACCGCGACAGGGCCGTCGAAACGGCGTCCAGGACTGACTACGCTGGGCTGTGAAGTCGGTATCGAGACAGTGGGCCGTGCAGCACGAGGCCCAAGGGGCTCGACATATGGTCTGTCGGCATAGGAGGCACTGCTCATGCGGCGACTGGGCCTGGGAGCCTTGGAACTTGAGCGCTTGGAGGAGCTGGCATCGCTCGAGGTGTCACTGCGTTCGAAGCGCCCCTTGAGGCGATCTTTCTGCTGGTCTGCAACCGACTCCTTGGACCGCTTGCTCTCGCTCCGGGGTAGCTTGCCACTCTTGGGAGAGGGTGTTGTGGCAGGCTGGGCCTCGTAGTCCCGGAGCTTCTTGTGCAGCCTTTCGTTGTTGCCTCGAAGGACGTCAATCTCATCCTGCAGTGCTGTGAGGCGGCTCTCCAGGATCTTGTTGGCGTCTCTCAGCTTCTTCTTGTCGCGCTGAAGCTCCTTCTTCTCATCCTCCAAGTTGTGGCATCGGCTGTTCACGGCCTGCAGGTTGGCATCTGCCAGCCTGAGCTCCTTGGGGAGTTGTCTCTCGGCCTCCAGCGCTTTCGCCTTCCACTCGTCGACCTGCTTCACGGTGTCTTGCAGGGCCTGTTTTAGAGCGTGTTGCTCGTACAGGGGGTCTGTGTAATGATCAGGATATGCTGTCCCTGAGTAATTTGAACCCGTGCTCGACGAACCAGCGCCTGATTCACTCCTTGAGGTCGAGGAACGTGAGGACCCACTGCGGGAGGTGTCATCACCGAACCTGACAGTCTTGCGCGAAGTGTCGCTCGGCATGGTGCCCGGGAGAGGCCTGATTGTTTGGATATGGGCTGGCCGGCTGCTTGTTTCCGGACTGGCGGCCTGGGCAAGACGAAGATGCAGGAACACAGCAGGAATCCAGCACGTGTTCTTCGTTGATTTGGCCAGGTACCGGAGAAAACTGCACGAGTGCCCAATCTAGGAGGAATCAGGAGAGTGCGAGGCGACAAGAGTATTTAACCCGGGCGAATTGGGCAGTGCCGGAACCCAAGTCAGACAAGGCTGTGGGTAATACGCCGTCTCAGTGGGAGCATTAGGCTGCAAGGAAGGTGGCTAGAAACCAGGGGTAGTCAGAGCCCAACCGGGGCTGAATGTGGTGTGGATGGATGGGTATATAATAAGGAGGCCCGAAACCACCGAGTCTCCCTTGTAAAAGAGATGGATTCCGGAAGGTGGTCGAGACAATTCCAAACACGCCTGGAAGTGAACAGTAGAACGTGGAGGGAAGGAGATCCGAGAGCAAAAGGGGGGGGGGAGAGAATGCCTTGACACGGAAGAGAAGTGCATTTAATTCCCAATGATGGAGGGAGGGCAGAGGCACAGGTCAAAGACTCAATCAATGAGCCTCACGGCTGCCCACCTTGCCATGACTGCCTGCTGCCTCGGGGCTCAAGTGCCACAGGAATGCGAACTAGCATTTGACGACACCATGCGGGACAGGGGGTTGTGCGAAGTGGATTAAAGAATCTGGGTGACTCGAAGGCTGCCTTAGAGCATTTGCGCGGCAAGGCAGAGACGGATCGGAGCAAAGGTGGTGGTGTGCATGTGGTGCTCCGTACACAGTACTGCTGCCGCAATCCTGGCAGCCTGGGTGGGTGGGTCGAGTGCCAACGGGCGGTGGCTTTTCCCTTGCACTGCATCCTGCACTAACGCCTAGGCTCTCTCACCCTGCCAGTGCTGGCTGCGCTCACTGGGGCTGAGCTTAGTATATGTGACTAGAACCACTAAATACTATAACATGTTGGATTGGGATATCCCTTAAATCTTCATATTATCCCCATTGAGGTTATAGCAAACCTTTACCCTTCGGCCTGCTCGGGCCTGCTAGGCCGTCATCACAAGCACGGACCCCGAACCCCCGGGCCACCACTGCCGCCTCCCACGCATGGCCTACCCACCCAGCTGACTCTCACAAAACAGAGATAATTTTCACGGTTCTGGATATCTATATAATACTCAATTTTCGCCCGCAGTGTCACGTGCTCTCAGCAATTCCTTCATGGCGCAATTGGCTAGCGCGTCTGACTGTTAATCAGGAGGTTGGTGGTTCGAGCCCACCTGAAGGAGTTCTTTTTGTTTTACTCTTCCTATATAAAAATTCTTACTATTAACCTTAAAAAGATAGCTATAAGTACTTATTTATATTAAAAGTTACTCTCTTTTTTTTTTTTTTTTTTTTTTTTTAAAAAAAAAAGGATAATAATAAGAAATATAATTAAAAACTAAGACCTAGTTTAGGAGCTAAAAAGAACTCCTTCAGGTGGGCTCGAACCACCAACCTCCTGATTAACAGTCAGACGCGCTAGCCAATTGCGCCATGAAGGAATTGAGTTAAGTAAAAGACGCAATTGCGTGCTCGCTTGTGCCAAAACTCCCAGCAGTGGGACTCTATATACTCCGGACATTTTCCTCTCTTCCTGCGATTGTTGTTGTAAAAGAATACATTTCTAGTTTTGCATTTAAGTTGAGACTTATAAGCATCTCTTGCAAGCACAAAGCTTAGGACAGAAAGATGTATCGAATCTCGGGTGGCCCAGTAGTGCAGGCTGGGAACGTAGGACTGGCACCATGATCTTCAAGAAGCGTCTGACGAGATACCATGGTACAAGGCGGTTCGCCCGGGTGGTTCGCCCGGGTGGTTCGCCCTGACGGCCACTGTAGCTTGATACGTGGTGGGCCAAAACCGCATGTTCTTTACACTACTGGCATAAAACTTTTAGCTTCGATGTGGGATTGGCAGGGTGGGTACTGGTGCATTGACACGGTACCGGGGCTGCTGCCATTAGCCGTCGAGGTGCCTGTGGTGCGTCTGCAGCCTGCTTGGCCTGTCCTGTCCTTGACGCGCCACTGGGCAATAGGACGGCGCCGAGGAAGGCTCTCGGAGCAGCCGGGCAGGTGACTCACGATCGCTTGCGAAATTCACCCTATGCGCGTGGTATGACTCCTGTAGATCTTTCTGCATTGTCTTGTCCAGCCTTCATTGTTGCGGGGGTAACAGTACAGAACAATGGAGGATTCCCCCGAGCTGGCGCCAACGGTCGCACAGACTGGCCGACAATGGTCATCCGGGAGACAAGAGAAACGAAACGAGACGAGACGAGACGAGACGAGACGATATGCTGTACAGTAGACCGGATCCGGGGCTGCGTAGGAGCAATGTGTAAAAACGCCCACTGCAGCCCTCACTCCAAACTGCAGAGCAGAATGCACACTGCCCCGCTGACAGGGGGGGCCCTGCCCGCTCACCTTGCAGCCTATTCGGCAAGTGGGCCTCTGGGGGTACTGGGGAATATAGTGGGCGCGTACTACTGTGTACCAGCAGTAGGTAGACTACTTACTTAGTGCTGAAATGTTCAGGACACTGACCGCCGTACGATGGTCCTATTTCCCTCAATCTTGGCGGACGGGATGCATCCTATAAATCGTAGTCTGCGCTGCAGGACGAGGCTGGACAGCCTTGTGAGGATTCAAGCACGCGTCGTGGCCAGGGACCGGGGAACCAGGGGAAACCAGGGTCGGACCATGCGGTGGTGCTCGGGAGGTCAGAAACAGGGCACGGAAGAGCCCGAGGAACCAGATCGCCGGCCCAACTCGGAATGACACGCAGACGCAAATATGACCTGTCAGCGGCCGCATCGGCCGTGGATCGCGCTGTCACCACCCATCCCCCCATATCACCGTCTGCCACGAACTGGGCCGTGACAGGTGTGAGGCTGCAGTGGGCGACGGCATCCCGCAGGAAAAGCGCGAAGGACAGGCTGCCTGGTTGCATCATGCGGTGCTGCACTCATACGCACCAGACATTTAAGTTGCATGTGAGACTCGATGACCCCAGGGCACGGCTATCTCGATCCGCAGAGGTCCTCCTCGCCTTCACCGTCAGTCCCGAGCGGTTCGCGCACTACAGGAGCCCCGCCTCCACACGCTCCAACGAGTCGACTCTTCTCATGACAGAGCGGTGATGCTCACCTGGCAGGGAGACGTGGAAAGCAACCCGCAAAGCTGATATGGGGGCCAGCTCCTGATTACAAACAGCACCGCATGGTCCGGTCAACACCACGCAGACATTACCAAGGACGCGAGTTCAACAGGGCAGCTCCTCCCCCTGCGCGTACTACCTCGCTCCTCGGACAAGTCCGCACTCTGGCGGTCGCCCTCCCACCCCCCCCCCCAGCCCATCGTGCACCTGTGCCCTCTTTCTCTCCCATGCTTCCCTCCCAGGCACAACTCACTCCCAGTCTTGGCGAGACTGGATCGCCAAGATTGGCCAGCAGCCGTGCCAGTGAATTTCTGGGGACGGGCCTGGGTGGCATTGCATGCTCGAGAGAAGTCGCTGGCGTTAGCTGCCGCTGCTCTTGAGTAACATGGCAATTTGGCACATTGCCAGTGTGCTCGTATGGATACAAGAGGAAGAGGAGGGGAAAAGAAGAAGCAAACGAGATCCTGGACAAAGCACCTATAAAACCCGATCACTCAGTCTCGTCTGGACGCCCGTCCGATCGCCATAGCCTGAGTGCACGGCTAACCCAGCCTATAGTTTTACGATCTGACGAGGCCAAGATGAGATTCAGAACTTACCCACATAATTATCATGGGGTTCGTACTGTGTAGCCACTCCAGATATTGCTGGTCGGGTGAGTTTACTTTTTTCATGGGGCACCCCAAGCCTCGGGCCGCAGTAGCGCGTGAGCGGCTCATCTGACAGCTGCAACGCCCGCCTGGGGGGCTGTTCACAGGACCACAGGCCTTATCATGCCTGGATCAGACTGCGATAACCCCGGCGGTCACGATCACACTGTGCACTTTGGGGGGGGGGGGGCAGGAGGGGAAGGTGGCGACTTGTAACCGGGCAAACTTGTTCAATCTGGATGTTTGTCTGAATTCAGGGCATGACGCCCGACTGCTATGCTATGTAGAATCCCCCGCTCGGATGAAATCAAAATCCTCGGTTTGAGGGGAACTAAGAGTGTTGGGACGGAAGGGTTACGAGAACCAAGATGTCGTGTAACACCAGGGGGGATCGTCAAAACAAAGAGGCCAAAGCATTGCTATCTGTCTCAAGAAGCAGTGGTGCCCCACAGGGCCGCTGGTGTGGCCTCCAGCTCACAAGGCAAAGGTGTGGTGGTGGCACTGCATTTGGTGTTGGCTGGAAACTTGGGCAGTCAGTAAGATGATGGGAAATCGCCTCTCGAGCTGAAAGTGCAGACTCACCCTAGAATCCATCAGACCGAAACTATTCCAAGCGGCCAGCCCTGTGAATGAAATCCTGACGATGTCAATCTGCATCAGATCCAAGCATGCTCCTTGCGGGCACACACAATTGCTGCGGAAATAAACGTCCCACAAAGCCGATGGCAATCTCACCGCAACCCATGCTGACGCAGGATAGCCTTGTATCGGTCGACGTCCCTCATTGCCTTCCTCTCGTTTCGCGCCCGTAGTTCGCACGCCTCCTCCAGGCGTCGGTTCCGGTCGGTAGCTGCTGCAAGATCGTTTTGTAGCCGGTCGACTGTGTAGCTTGACTTGTCGTATCGTCGCCTCCACGTGCTGATCTCCTCCATGAGCTTCCTCGCTCCGTTGCCGACTCCGTCACGAACATCTCGCTCCAAACTGCGTACACGGGCCAATAGCGAGTCGTTCTCGTTCATAAGTTTGGTGTTCTTGTTCCGTAGCCTCCTCATCGCATCCTCGCCGTAGCTACTGGCACGGTGATGATGATGGTCAAAGCTCCTCCTCAGCTCATGGTTCTCGTGCTCAAGATTGCGAACCGTGGTCTCTAGAGAGGGTACGCGGGCCTGTAGCCTCCGCAGGTCATCGTGGCAGGTTCTCCAGTTGGCCTTGAGAGCATGGTTCTCACGGCGAAGGGCCTCGTTCTCCCGGCTTAGATCATTCTCCCGAGCCAAGAGGGAGTTGTACTCCTCCCGCGTGACGTCGAGAAAGTCGACCCGACGCCCGCGGGAGGACTGGCTGCTCGCATCATGGGGGTTGGAGTGAGAACGCCTCAAGGAAGCCTTGACGAAGCGCTGGTGTCCAGATGGGAGGGTCTCAACCCAGTAGTCTCTAGCCATGCGACAGTCGATGCTTTTCTTCTTCTTCCTTGTTCTTTTTTTCCCCCAACTTATATTCGTTGCTTTCGCCCTATAGGTTTCAATCGGTAGTGTGGTTCAAGACAGGTGGCAGAGGAGATATCTGCTTCTCGACAGTTGGGTGAGGCCAGCAAGATGAGCGCAGTTGAAGAGAAATCTGTCCTATCAGCCGAGCAGATATTACTGGGAGAACAAGCAGGTCCTTATGCCGGTAGTGTTGGTCGAGTGGGAGACGGAAGGCGGAAAAGGTTAAGGTGGGCCTTCGAGACGGTTGTAGCTAGACCGGTGCAAAGAACAACGGACCTTTAACAATGGATGTGGAGCATGGGCTAGGGATGCAAGTAATAGTTGCATATATGTCTTGACGGTTGGGAAGAGCGAATGGCAGGAGAAAGGAGGCGGCAGACCAGGGGCTCCGACGGGGACGGCTCGCCTTTTAGCATCTTGGTCAGTCATGACGGCAGTTCCTAGGCTTCCTCATAGGGCGTGGGCAGGCGAGGGCTCCCGCAAACCACCTCAATGCGCTGCGATATAACAAGGGGAAAAGGGTGTGGCAGCATGAGGCTGGCGTGTTTGGTGGTGGCAGGCTCGAGTTGCCGGGCACACACCACGAGGGTCAATCAGCCACGGCCTAGCAGTCATCTCGACTGGTGAGCAACAAGGGTTCTCGTGAGGAGGCCAGCCCTCGTTACGCCGTCCGTGAGCCCTCCTTGAGGGCCAGAGAAGGCGTGGGAACAAAGCGGGTGGTAGCTGTGTGTGATATGCAGACGGGCTTGCTGGTTGGGTCCAACACAGCCAGCCCAGCCCGTCTGAAGTGTTTCCCAGGGTGTTGGGCCTCAGCTTCGAGGCCGATCTGATCTCAGGGTACGGCGGGAGGGTGCCAACCGTGACAAGGAAGCGAGCGAGCAAACAAGGCCTCGAGCCGAAGATATTGGACGCGTCGAGGCCGGGTGTTGAGGGATGTAAGAGGGCGCCGTGGACAAAAGTGTAGATAGTCCAAGGATGCCCCAGCCCCCAGATGGTCCCTTTGTTTGCAGGCCTGACTGTTGGCCCATGGGCCCATGTGGCCCAAACACCACACGGATGAGGTCATGAGAAACGAGGCCCTTGACCGAACCCAGAGGGGAGGTACCTGATGACTCGGCCATGTTTCCCTCTCTCGTGAAAGGAGCGGGAACAAGAGAATACTGGGAGGATACAGTCATCTTGTTGATATGGGGTGGGACAGGGTCTCACGCCCCCAGCATGCGGCACCCGAACGAGACTCTCTCCCTCTCCCCCTGCGAGTGTGTGGGGTATATATGTGTGTGGTGGGTTGTGATAGTACACAGTAGCTGTCCAGAGGGCTTGGGGCCACGAGATTTCTCAGACAGGCGCCGAGACCAATGGCGACGAGACTGAGCCGCGACGTGGTGGGACGCAGGTGATGGGCGACGCTTGACGGGCCAGTCGGCAGAGAGAAGCTCGGAGGCCTGCAGGTCCCGCGCTTCCTGGCCTGTTAGCCTCAGATCCGCCTGCAGTCAAGTGGGCAGTGGAGTGTGGACCCCCTGACATGGCTGGCTAGCTAGGGAGGTACGTAGCGCAAGCACAGGGAACAGCTGAACAGTGCACCTGCCACCCGCCATGTTGGGTCGATCCCCGCCCCGCCCCTCCCCCCACCCCGCTGGGAACACATCCTCCTGCGGCTGAGCCTTGGCCAAAGCCTCACCCAGATACACTGGTCAGCCCGTTGAGGCCTCGAGACCTGTCTCCGACGTAGACCTCCAAGTGTACCTGCAGAGCAGCTGCGTCGGTCTCTAGCGGTGTAGCTGTCATTGGTCTCATCATATCCTGGCCCGTCCGATGGTTCAATATTTTACACTTGCTCTTATACTTCTGCCTCTTTAGAAGGCCCCTTGTCCAGGCAGAGGATCGTTGACCTCCGGGCAGGGACTGTCAAACACACTTGGCTCAGCGAACTGCGGCTCCGCACTGCGCTTGAGAGCCAGCTGTACCAGCGTCTCTCCCGTCCCATCATACGCAGGCCATCCATAGTCCAGCAGGCCTTGGGCTGGATCCCTGGCAAATGAAGCCCAGGCACCCATCATATACGCCGACACCGCATCCTCCTGCTCCGAGTTCTCCACCAGCGAAACGTCCCGTCCCGTCCCAAACACCATCTCAACGTCGGATCCATGATACGCACCGCTGCCTCTGGGCCCCAGCCCAGCTGTGGGCTTGTAAAGCCTCAGGTTGTCCCACTCGCCGTGATACCTGTACCTCCACGTCGGCACGAGCTGCTCGGTCCGGTATCGCGCCTGCGCTCCCGTCGCGCACGTGAAAGCGCGCTGGTTGAAGACATCCCACTGCGACTCGCTCAAGTTCAACTTGGCTGCGTAGGCAGACAGCTTGTACCACCCTGACTCAAAGTCGGTGTTGCCCAGGAGGTATGGGATGCGTGCGAATGACCCGTTGCGTGCTCTGGCCTCGTAGTCTGAGAAGACGACCTCGTCGTCGACCGTCGGATGAAAGGTGGCTTGGGCGAGCGCTAGAGTAGGCAAGGCGGGTACTTTGGCCGACGCCGCCAATATCGCAGAGGCGTTTGCTTGTCGCACACAAGTCACAACCGTGGCCGCGTCTTCGGCTGCGCCACCGCACCCGACAGCCTGGGAGACGTTGAAGAAGATGGACTGAGCATATGCCTGAGTGTTGGGGTTGAAGCTGAGTGCCGTTCCGGACTGGGAAATCAGGCCTGCGACTATGGGGTTGTCCTTCCACGCGAACGCCGAATAGTCCACAGCCGCGCCTCCTGCACTCTGCCCGAATATTATTATCCGTGTAGAGTCGCCGCCAAAGCTTGCCTACATGAGGTTTTCAGAGTCAGCTGTCAAAGCACCGAGACATTGGTTTCACACAAGTTTGGGCCACAGTATGTCCATAGCCCGTCCCACACGTCGTGGCTAAATCCAATCTTTGGAATATAGCTGTTCTCCTCGAGGGGTTTGAGATCGTATCGAAAGCTGCTTACAATGTTGTCGCGGACCCACTCCACGACGGAGCGATGGTCCCGAAGGGCTGCGTTCTGTTGCAACCCGGGCGCACCTGAGAAGCCGAATATACCCAAACGATAGTTTGGTGTTACAACAACAACATCCTCGGCTGCTGATAGATACTGGCCGTTGTAGAATGGACTGTGCGGGCCAGGTATTTGGAAGCCTGCAGGCGGTGATCAGTTCGGAAACATTGAACCAGCAGCCTTGGTGATTCGCGAGATTGGAAATGCTTACGTCCACCGTGGAACCAGATGAGCACAGGCTGCTTCGCCGAATTGTTTGGTGTCTTGGTCCAGATATTCAGACTGAGACAGTCCTCGCTCGAAGGGTTGCCCGTCTGCGCAGCAAACATGTTCCATACACGGAAGCCTGAGGGCTCCGAGAAGTTCGGAAACGGGCTGACCGGCGGCTTGTTCGACAGGCAGTCCGGGGCCCATTCCGAAGCGTTGTAAACAGTGCCGGCTGGGGCGTTGTACCGCTTTGGTGGAGCAAACCGGAGGTCTCCCACAGGTGGCTCTGCGTAGCGGACGCCGAGGAACTCTGTCACCTCTGACCGATTTGGGGCAGCATGGCCGATGATGAGTCCGCTTGTGGTGTTTGCAGTCGGCCAAGACGAATGAAGGCCTGCGAGTGCCGTGGCAGGGCCAAGTAGGAGTGTCGCTGCGATGCTCAATATCCTCGCCATGGCGGATTCAGGATCCAGGGGGGATGTCGGCAGCTCGCTGCTGGAGTGCTGTCAATAGACAGATGCAGAGGACGGCGGTGAGATAGGATTGCTTCCCAAAGTTGCAATTTTATCGCGACCCCAGCAAGCCGGCAACAAGGATCAATTGATGCTTGGAAATTATTTACCGGTTTGGGCTGCCGAGGACACATTGGAAGGATTTAGCAGTTCTTAGCTAGCGCGCTGGAGAAACCAGGGCGATCCACTCAAGTGGAACGAATTCTAAGAGAAGCCTGAACTTGGGGACTCTGGTTGTGTCGTTTTGCAGACGGCTTACCGGTCCGAGACTCCCCAATTGCTGTTTATCATGTTACATGCCTAGGTAGGTATCCCTATATATTGGAAGCGACTCTGCAATTAGAGCAGGGAGGCTGGAATAAGAGCTGGGCGGCCCAGCCTCTTTGTTACAGAGTAATTATGTTCCCACGGGTTTTGAGAATGTTGCGGTATATTGTATTTATAATTTGTACGTCAAACAGTTTATGTGTGGGTATGGACTATTTGTATTCTTTGAGTTCCTCTACTAAGTTGGAACCGCAATGAGTGTCCTATAAGGACCGGGAACAATGTGTCTATCTACTTCTGCAAATTATGTGTGGGTATCTTAAACCTGCGTCTATAGCTTATATGAAACCATTATCCGTCCAGCTACCTCCGTCCCACCAGACTTCCTTAATTCTGCCCTCGATGAGAAAATAACACTTATTCATGTCATTGGAGACCTCCAGCGACTTAACCCCATAACCATCCCATGTCGTCGCAGCCGTTAGACACGCCAATCCACCTGCATCGGCTCCCTCAAACACAGAATCTGTTGCTGTATCCTGCCAGCCTGACGAATCGCCAGTCCATGTGTATGTTATGTCGCCACTGGGAACATCCTGTAACAATACCATTGTGTTCAAATCACTCGTGCCCGCAGATCGCGCCGTCGTGAAGCCAGCAATATTGCTGTTCTCACCGACGGTCCCGAACGGCAGCGCGGGCTCGTCGTCCGTGTCGTACGCGGCAGTGAAGTCGGATGATCGTTCGAACATGGCGATCTGCCCGTCCGTCTCCCTCCTGAACAACAGCCGCAACTCATTTCCCGAATGGCTCTTTGTCCGTGGGACGGCCAGCAGCGGCGTGCCTGGGGCGGGTGATATGGGAAGCGCCTTCAGGTCTGTGTAGGTCCTATTTAGAATCGTCTCGGACACAGAGCCATTGCCTTGCTGGAGGTAGAAACTGGGCGCGAAACCGGCAAGTGCGCTCTCGCTTGCTGCGGAGAAGTCTCTGTCGTCTAACAAAGTACCAACACCTTGGGAGGGCCAACCAGGTCTCCTGTATCCCGAAGTCAGCAGTTGCTCGAGTGTGATGTCACCACCTTGGCACAAGTCCCAAGCCCATCCATGCCAAAGATCAAATGCCTGGGCAGCTCTCCGAAGGAACAGGATGCTTTGAGGTCAGACATACCAAGCCACTCCCTTCAGATCCCCTGATGTATCCTGATACACAAGCTGCGGTTGCGGCTCAGGTGGTGCGCCGGTGCTCCTGGCCCATAGCAGCGTTGTGGCCGTGAGCGCGGTACCCGCGACGGCCCCCTCCTCGAGAGACAGCATCGTAGGCCCAGCCCAGGCCCCGTATATTGTGTCGTACACAACATAACGCAGCGTGTCATCGCTGCCCTGGAAGTACAGCCAGATTACGTGCTCATCACCGTATCGCCATCCAGTGGCCGCGAGAGCGCTGCCGTTCCGAACAACGCTGGCTGGCGTTAATGTGCCGTTCGAAGGACAACCGCTGCCTGAACCCGACGAGGACGACGTGCCGGAGCTTGTGCTTGTGCCCGAGGAGCCGACATCGTCGTCAATGCTTGCCGAGCTGTCAGTGAGGCGTTTCTCTGTGACTTGCCATCCCACGATTCCCCCGATAACCCCCGAGATGATCGCTATCAGTACGGCGCTTCCGATTAATATGAGCCTTGTATTCCCACTCCGAGGTTTCGGCGCATCGCTGAAGCCAGGACTCCAGACCGGGGCACCGTGTTGCGTGTGGTACTGCTGACCCGAAGCTGTGTGCTGTTCTTTCTGTGGACCTGATTCTGCCAGCCGGTAAGACGCGGACTCCAGATTGGACTCAGGCACCACCTCTGGGTCGTTGGAATAGATTGGTTGCTGATGACGATTCATCATCACGGTTCCATAGCGCCCAGGCAGATCAACCATCCACCCCCACAGGTCAGGCTCTGCTCCTGTTCTTGGCCTTCTTTGTCTCGATTCCCCTGCGTTTCACCGTCGTGGGTGGCTCAAACTACCGCAGTATGATGGTGTCTGAGGCGAATCGGTGGTGAACTCCATCTAGGAAATTCGAGGTAAGAGCCCGGGCACACCTATCAGAGGGGGGAGTGAATAGGCTTTGTCTTCTTTTTGAGAGAACCAGGAAAGCAGGAATAAGGTCCATTGGACCTTGGTTCATCATATTTCCACCTCCGCCTTTCAATCACGAATTCCAAATTAGCACTTGTGGTCCACTTGGCTGTGGGTTCTCTAATTTGGGGGCAGAGCTTTTGATAGGCCATGGGCGAATCCCATCTGCACAGTAAGGGGCCTCTTGCCAACCATTTCCAGTCTGAGTGACATTGTATGCTGGCCAAGCCACTATTTCTGAAGGATTGAGGTCACACAACCTTGGTTTGATCCATCCCAGGCCGCCTGAGACCATATTCACCAGGCAGAAGACCAGCTCCATTAGCGAGAATGAGTTCCAACATCAGTTCACTTTTGCCAGACACATTTATTCTCTTCTCTTCTCTTTTCCTCTATAATCTTTTTTTATTAAAGAAAAAACAATTTTGCAGTGTCTCATTACCCATCAGGCGCCCAAGTACACAGTCTCGGGCTGTCACAGGTGTTAATGAGGGGTGCATGCGACCAGGCCTCATCCTGTGTGCGAACCAGGAGTCAAGCGCACCTATTAAGCTTTATGGTTCTGACAGCTTCAAAGTTGGTAGTCCAGAAGGGGCCTCCATTAATAGTCTGGGGCTTTGGTGAAGCCGCCCGTCACACTCATACATATATTCTGCTCATATTCTTAGACTCCAAATGCATAGTCCTGAGTTAATGTCTTCGGCTTTTCCACATCAATTCACTCAATGCCGGGATAACTTTGTGTATCTCCTGTGATGGGCGGAACCAGCTGTGAGGAACTCTGATATGTTGGTTGACCCCCTTCCAGTACAAGGCTATGATAAGCATCTTTGAATCCTACATCAATTTGCAATTGCTGCCAGTGTTACTGAAGCACTGCACTGTGCCTGGTTACCAAGCAATGAAGAACCTCACCTCTTTGAATGCATATCAAAATTCCAATCGATCAACGGCCCATCTGACATGGTATATCGAACTGGAGCTGCAAAAGAAGATGGTACACAATCGGAGGTTGCTGCCCAGATGTCACAATGCCCACTAACCACCATGGCCCACTATATAAACGCCACAGCTTCGCCTACGGCTTGTAGCTTCTAGTCTTGACTCCTTCGCGCAACAACAAGTTAATAACCATGACCTACCCCCCAGCACTGTGACACCAGAGATACTAGAGCTGCTTTACAAAATCTCTCAAGTGCCACGCCACAAATTGCCCAGCTTCCAAATTTGGTACGTTCAAAGGGGCGAGTTACCAACATTTGGCAGACTTGAACAAGGTGAGCATGGCTGACATGAAGCTTGCCCACTGCTGCAAATCTAGCTGTGCCGGTCAACGGACTCAGCAATGATTGATGGTCAGATCGACTTGTCCAGTAGTCTATGTAAGCCTTACTGCTATGCGGTGGCTAGGGCGTTGTCTCAATTGTTCAGAACGAAGAAAGAGGTCTATGCAAGGACATGGGTTCGAAACAACGTGTAGAATGGATTGTGTACATTTGAGTTCAGGTCTGTTTGTATAGTCTGTGTCAACTGGTACAAGTGAGCCACCCATTGACTTCCAGTCTGAGTTCTTGTCTTGAAAGAGCATTGTCGTCCAAGTAGTTATGTGTTTATGTGGGCTGGCACTTGCTTGTACCTTTAGGACTACCTAGGTATTTTCTTCCCAACTAGAAGCTGTGCTGCCCTTTTTTAGCAGAGTGGAAGCTTCTGGCTGCTAGGGAGGGGGTTGGGGTGACTAGCTATGTAAGACAGCACTTGAGCACTGCCTGGCCAATAAGTTCTGGATAATTTTGACCTCTGGGTTTCTGATGCTATGGCACAGCGCCCGGCTAAGGCGCCGTACAACCAGTATTCTGTGCTTGGAGTAGCCTAAGTGAGGGTGTCCTTTGTACGATATCAGATTTCATGAGGCATTGTGATTTGAGTTTCCTTCCCACGAAAATGCTGCTGCGAAAACAATCCACAGAGGCTCCCCACCAGGGTCAATCGTAATCAATCGTGTTCAAGTTGCTTTTGAATTGTACACCAAGTAGAAGTAGAACGCCAGAGTAGTGGATGTCTTTTTACAGATTGTGTTTGATCTCCAGGCGGCAAGAATTGTTATATTGAGGACAGACATGACAGGGCCTCACGAGTCCAGAACATTGTCAGGGACACTCCCCATACAGCTACCTACTAGTGAGTGGTTTTATGGGGCAGCATTAGTGATATAATTAGGTCTATGTACTCATTAGATGATATTCGCATTATTTGCCGTGCCTCCTAGAGCGAGGCCTAAAATCTCAGCTGCTCAATCATTTCCGGTGAATTAATAAACCCACACCGCTCCGCCAACCTCTGCCGCGCCAGCCCCGGCGACGCACCAGGCCCATCAACAGCAGAGAGGCCCTCATATGGCCCGCCAGCCACGAAAACGTATGTCTGGCCGGACTCGTCATACGCGGGACCGAACCCCTGGAACGTCTCGCTCCCCTCCAAGCCGGGCCTGCTGGTGCTCACGAACGAGGACCACGATCTCGACCCCCGGCGGAGCAGCGCGTGGTCGGGCTCGTCCGGCGCGAACGGGTACCCGTGCACGTCGTAGTGGGAAAGGTTTCCAAAGATGTAGGCCAGCTCGGAGGTGTGCACGACGCCGAGCCCAGGGTAGCCCACGAACCCGAGGATCGGGTCCAGCAGCGATTGGTTCCAGGCGTAGTGGTAGACGTTGGCGGAAGCGGCAAGGTGTGCACCGTACCATAATGGCGGGCACGTCATTAGGATGTCGCGGAAGACCCTGGAGGCTCGGTAGAACTCGGCCGAGAGGTTCGCCGCAGCATTGGCTGCAAAGTCGGAAACTGGGTACAGCGCGAGCAGCGTGTCTACGTTTGCGGCCGTCAGTCCTGGGGCGTAGGACAGGAAGAAGTCCCGCGTGTCGTTGGGCGTCCTGATGCTCGGCTCGGTGAGGTATGAGACGTCGTCCTCCGTCCAGCCTATCATGGTAGTCACGTTGGCGAATCTGCCCTGTCTGATGAGCTCGGATGGGGCGGCGGGGAGGAAGTCGCCGTCGACGGCTGGGAGCCATATGTCGCCGATATTGTGAGCTGTGTCGCCGATATACGTGGCTAGTGAGGCGTCCATAAGTGTGTCTTTGTCGAAGCCCCTCAGGCAGGCCACGGTCTGTTCCGAATCCAGGCTTGTGATGTTACAGCCTAGGTAGTCCACAAGGAGCTGCATCGCGTCGGTCGTGAAGTTTCCGGTGATTCCGGGCTCAAGAGCCTGGCTTTCGCAGATGGCTTGTTGGAATGCTACTGGCTTGCTGCCTCCGTATGCCAGGAGCTGCATTCCCACAGCCAACCCTGACCACAATTGTTAACACTCACTCGGCCTTTTGAGATGCGATTCTATATGTGTTGTGCTAGACATACCTCCGGTTGACTGCCCAGCGATAGTTATGTTGTTGGAGCTGCCTCCCCAGTGCTCAACGTGGTCTCGTACCCATTCGATCGCGAGTCTTTGGTCCTTCAGCCCAGCGTTCTCTGAGCCCTCCGACTCGAGCGCCGCTGATCGTGCGAAGCCGAAGACACCCAGGCGGTAGTTCAAAACTACGTGGACGATGGGCATTCCATTCTCAACAGACTCCAAGATCAAGCCGTCCGGCGCCACCGTGATCTCGCTATTCTGCCCTGACCAAAAGCTACCGCCGTGGATCCAGACCATGACAGGCAGTTTATCCCCAGCAGCAGTCCCTCGCGGCCTCGCTATATTCAGATTGAGGCAGTCCTCCGAGGTGTCTGTAACGTTCCCGAGGACAAGCGGCGCGCCCAGCTCATCGCCAAGCGGTTGGGGGCATGAGGGCCCATATGACTGTGCGATGACCTCGCTGCTTTTGTGAGGGGTATACGGTCTCGGGGGCTTGAATCGATGCTCACCACCCGTGTCCTGCCCATAAGGGATGTTCAAGAACACCTCAATCCCATTGCGGTAGAGACCCCTGTAAGTGATATTGTTGGCTGCATCCAAGGCCTCAGGTACTGCGGCCGCAAGGATGCTAGGCACCAGCAGTTGAATCCCGCAGTACACTGATGTTCCCTTCATCTTGACTGCCTTTTATGAGACTACTCGCAAAGGCAAGCGAGAGGACTGGGTTGCGAGAAATGAGAGCCAGGTACCGAAGAAAAAATGGATGGAAAACAACAAAAAGAAACTCTTCGGGGAAAAGTGTGATCCACGATACCGATGAGTAAACGGGGCAGCGGGTAAACATCGGGAGGGTCCCCGTAGATCCCAATCAGGGGCTGGCCGCGACGCGAAGCTATCGTCATGCCCAATAGGGCGGGCAGTCCCGCCTGAGTCAAGGGTCCACCATATTTTACTTGATACACATATGAGTTGTGTCGCTGGTCAGAAAAATTGCGAGTCAAATAATGGGCTACCCAGTGCACGCGAGCTTCCCGCCACGAGTGGTCAACTCATACATTCGGTGTGTACGTGGGTGCGGTACGCGCGTTCTCCAGCTGTCTGGGGCCATGATGGGGTTGGCCGGTCTCTCCACCGTTAGTCTGCTTATAACGTGTGTAGCAACCAATTCTGAGTATCATGCATCCTACTACACTGGATACTGTTGCGGGCGCTCTCGCTGAGATGAGCGCAGTCCGAGGAGCCCTGTTCGGTCTCTGGTCGTGTCAAATTGGCCAAGGAAGCCACCTCGCTCCATACATGATCGCTAACGCCGCTCAGGTGCTTGTTTTGGGGTTTCGCTTTTGCCCTTTTTTCTTGTTCTCCGCAAGGGAGAATGGGTGAATCAGATCTAACCTGCCAACTCCGGAGACCAAGGTGCGGTTGTTTCCTTACCCATGCCGCGGGCATGCCACTCCTCCTAACGCCAAAGATGATCACAAATACGATCGACACTTGCGTCTCGAAGCCCTCGTCAAGGGATATACCTCAAGTGTGCCTCGCCTCGCTCAGTCGTGTGGGAAAAGTGCGCTGATGGATTCACCGTGGTGCACTCGCCGGATGGCCTCGGCGAAGACGTGGGAGACGTCTAGCACCTCGAGCTTGGGGCAAGCGGCCTTGTGACCATGCTGGGGGACGGAGTTGGTGACAATGATCTTGTCGATGGATGAAGCATTGATGCGCTCGATGGCGTCGCCGCTGAGAATGCCATGCGTGACAAGCGCGTAGACGGTGGTGGCACCGTCCTTCTTGAGAAGCTTCGCAGCCCTCGTGATGGTGTTTGCCGTGTCGGCCAAATCGTCGACCAAAATACAGGGCCGGTTTGTTACATCACCGACGAGCATCATGGTGGCATTCTGACGGTCCGAGATCCTGGTTGGGCGACGCTCCTGCAGCATCTTGTCAGTATCAGCCAAGGATGGACACATATTTGTCGAGAGGGCCTACCTTGTGAATCAGGGCGAAGCTCAGGCCCAAGCGATCAGCGATGGCGGTCGCACGCTTTGCGCCTCCAGCATCCGGGCTGACGATGACTGCGTCTCGGTACCCGGGAATGTTTCGTTCAATATACCGTTGCAGCAACGGCTTGCCGTAGAGGTTATCCACGGGAATGTCAAAGAATCCTTGGTACCTTCAGACGGATTCAGCGTCAGCACCACCGCCCGCCGAGATCGGAAGAGCTAGCAGGCCATGGCCGTTTCTGGCATAAAACCTCATAGCGGCCCGCACTTGCGGGATTCAAGGCACGAGACACTCGCCCGGCACCCCGAGTCGAGTCACGGCGCATCGGAACGGAAAAGCACGGAAACACACATGTCTGCATGTGCGCGTGTGAGAGAGGGAGTATACTGACTGAGGATCGTGCAAATCCATCGTGATGATCTGGGGAAAACACAAGTCAGTGTTGAATACTAACCCCAAGATAGAAGGAAAGAGAATGAAAAGGGCTTTTCCATGGGAGCCCGGGTGGTGGACTGTTAAAAAGAACCAACACTTGTCTGGTTTCTTGGGTCGCGCAAGGTGTATCAGCTCTTGTCAGGAGGCACATACATGATCCGCGCCCGCACATGTCAACAGGTCCGCCACTAGTGTACCGGCCTGAGCGACCCATTGCTTGTAGCCCGGCTTTGCCTGGAAAGCGTTGATCATCTGTGGGTTTTCGTAGTCGTGGGTCGTGTAGTTGCCCGTGACCGAGGAGACGGACTCGGCGTGGTTCCGGCCCTTGGAGCCATCCGTGCCGAATTGTGAGGCGTCGCCGTTGGCCCGGCCGTTTCCGTTGCCATTGGCAAGAGCGGCCTTTGCCATCATCTTGGTGATGTCGATACCACTGCTGAGGGTGTCACTTCTGGGCAGTCCGGGGCCCGGGGTGGCAGGGACACTCTCGAAGGTATATTTGCCCGAGGTGTCGCTGGGTGCCTTGTTGAGAGGGGCGCCGGTCTTGTTGTAGGGCAGATCAGGCTGTCGAGAGTAGGGGAAGAGGGGTAGCACGGCGGTGACCCTTTTGGCAGAGCCGGTCTTGCAAGCAGAGACCACTACGGAGAGTCGTCAGTAGACCGGCCAGGAGTGGGAGCAAGCTCGAGGGAAGTGGGTCTGACTGATGCAGGTTTCTATGAAGTGGTCGTTGACCTTGTCGGCAGGATCCTGAGTGCCGGCTGTCTGTATGATGTAGACATCCTTTCCACGGACGGTCTCCTTGATCTCACACCTGCTCTCGCCGACCTCAAACTTGGAAAGGGTGCGGTCGCACTGAGGGATACCGAGGATGTTGCAGATATTGTTGACGAGCGCGGGGTGGGAGTTGCCCCCAAGGATGACGAGATTGCGGACCATCTTTTCTCTGTGCCTCTGGCGATACTAGGCGACACTGAGAAGTGGACGGCGACGACTGCAGTGTTGTGCTGGACAAGCCCGGAGAGGTGTTGTCAGGGTGAGCGCGGGAGCAAGGACAAGATCAAGATCGTGGGCCACCGACGTCACAAAAGTTGCCGAGGACATGCGCGGATAAAACAAGAAAGGGTTGGAAGGGAAGAGACGAGACGAG
Organism: Diaporthe sp. PMI_573; assembly: GCA_021399435.1. Classification (NCBI taxonomy): domain Eukaryota; kingdom Fungi; phylum Ascomycota; class Sordariomycetes; order Diaporthales; family Diaporthaceae; genus Diaporthe; species Diaporthe sp. PMI_573. Next base: position 325,220 of record JAJTUP010000015.1, on the reverse strand, counting down.
ACAACGCCAGAGGCAAGTCTTCCATGCACAGAATAAGTAAGAGGCCGGTAGCAGGTTGTCTCAGGAGGTATTGTCACAGAGGAATCATCGTGTCAAAGTCGGTTTGCAGCATGAATGAGGAGCGAGAACTGAGGACCGAGGACTGAGGACTGAGGCACGAGGGCTGGCAGCTAACTGTGCGACGGGCTCGAGGGCGAAAGAGAAAAAAATTGGATGCAGCACATTGACCCTGACCCCAGACTCTGTCTGCCTCTGCAGGCCTGGTGCTGCGGGACACCGCTCCTGCACATCAGGTACCTGTTGTGAATGGCCTAGATACAAGAGGCTGCCTATTGTGTTCGCAGCAGGGCTGGGTACTCGGAGGTAGATGTGTACATCGTTGTCCACCAGGACCCCGCCTGTGAATTAGCACGCTTCAGCACGAGGCACGGGTGGGGTCGGGCACTGGCTCTCCTATCATTAGCTTCCCATTGCAACATCTGGGGGGCATTGCGACCGCGAGGGGCGGGGTACTCGGTACATGGCTGCGCCGCCCGGAAACGGAGGGTTCACGATCTGGCGCTGTGGGTGTTTCTGGCAGGCTGTTTCGACTTGGAACAGAGTCAAGTCGAACTTCCATCTTGGCTGAACCTAATCGGGTGCATATATGTGTGTGTTTATTCTGAGAAGAGGCCTCTATGTGAGTGTGGGAAAGGCGGGTTATGAATTACAGTCCTTGTACACACAGCCCATGTACTTAGATACTTGTAGGGCTGAGACGGTGTTGGACTAAAATCTTTGGCTCCGCGCTGCGCCGTCTGAGTCACCCGAGGGGAGAAGAAGGGCAAAAAGACAAATGACTGTCACAGGCACGAACTGCAGCCGCCAGGAACCACCATTCCCACAGGTTGCACCGCATTGCACCGCATCACCGCCCTAACTGGTGTCTCAATTTCTCGATTCGGGTAGCCTGGTCAGAAGCCTTCCCCCCTCTGACTCCAACTTGGCGACCTGCAGCACGAATCATTCGGCCCGGGCGGAAAGATCGAGATCCTCAAACGAAACCTCACCTACACCCACCCCAGCCTAGACACAGACACAGCCATCATGAAGATCCTCGAGTCGCAGAGCGCCACCTTGACCAACTTCGAGGTCTATCAGCACCTCCTAAATGAGCAGCAGAAGGCCAAGCTACCTGATAGGAAGAGGCAGGTCCCCAGAGGCCTCCAAACCGTCATCAAGGAGGTACGTTCATACCTCACAGCCAGATGCCGAACCAGAAGCTCACTCCCACGCAGGTACTTGACCAGCTGCGGACCCAGCCGGATCCTCTCAGCCAGCGGCCCATCACATACGATGCCACCAGCATCGGCCGCCTGGTCGAGAGGCTGCGCGACTATGATCTCACCAAGGGCGAGACCATCATGATCATTAACCTGCGCCCCGACAACCCGGCCGTCCTGGCCGCGTGTGTCGAGGATGTCGAGTCGCGCTTCGACGAGGAGAAGCAGCAGGGGATTCTCGCCATCATCGAGGAGGTCTTGGGGCCTCTCCCTGTCAAGGAGGCGGCTGAGGCCTGATCAGTGATATATTTGCAGCAGTACAGAATTACCAACACGCCCACCATCTGTCCCACCGAGCCGCAGGAGCTCAACGTCGACAGGCCTGCTCGGGACAGATGAGGAGGCACCAGCACCGCCATCCGCCGTGGCAACGGCATCACATCAAACAACAGCCCCCGGCGCTCTGGCCACCCTCAGGACTCGTCGTCTTGACAGCCATTTGGCAAATCTCCTCAAAGGCCAGTTGAAGTAGCTCTCCCGTCACTGCCGAGCATTCCATGTACTTGTCAGCCCTGATCTCTGCGGCAACGCGATATGCCTCTTGCGGATATATTATGCCGTTGGGATCATCCTCAGACCTGAGATCCCGCTTCAGGCCAAGCACGGCCAGGGGCAGTGTGCTTTCAGACCGGAACGTCGAGCGGACTTCTTTGATCCACTACTTGGGAGGACTGTGGTCAGTGGGATAGAATAGGAGTCAGGTGTGAAGAGACCGAGGGGGTTGATAGCCACGCACAACTCGCTGGAGGTTGATCAGACTCAAGCGCTGGCTTATGTCGTAACAGATAAGGGCGAGGTCTGGCCTGAGAAGCCGCCAGTTCTCGGGACTCGACGTATCATAGAACTCTAGTCGATACTGCCGCCTCCCAAATGACGTCTCAAACACAAAAGGTTGATCTATGTCCTTGAGTAGAGTTATCGGCCTCGTGCCAATGAGGTTGCTGTGCCCCTGGCTGATCCGTCTGCATTACTAGGTCAGTTCCATCCCTAGCACGCGCGTGCAGGTGAGTAGAGATAGGCCAGATGGAACACGCACGATAGGAATGTCGTCCTTCCTACCCCCTCGTCTCCCAGTAGCAATATAGATATCGTCTGTGAATCCATGGAGTCAGTCAATGCGCGAGTACTCATGATACTTGTCGCCCGTGGTAGCTGGTTCGAAACCCACGCCGGCCTGTGGGGCTGAGGGCATAGGTTATAGTTATAGTATATCCCTCTGTCGGGGCCGCCATCGGCACTTATCGATAAGGACCGTTCACTCTAAATTTCATGGCTCACATATGTATCGCCCAAATGCTGCCCACCGCACAGGCAGGCTTTATTTGTGTGAGTTGTTGACGACAAACGTATGAAGTTGCTCAGGGCTTTCACTCACGGCCCACGATGGAATGAAGCCAGACATATTATATCTTCTGTCCTGGATGCCCCAGCGCCCGTCCTGAGCACAATCTCAAAATCAGCCCTCACAAGACTCGTGTCATACAGAGCCACGACGACAATGACTGACTACACCAAATGGACCAAAGACGACCTCGTGGGCCGCATCAAGCAGCTCGAAAATGAGATCAAGTCTCAGAATGGCGGTCTGCAGACCACAGCCCCACCAAAACACCAGGACTCGGAGGCAGCCGTCCTGCCCGGCTCGCCCGCCAAGAAGAAGGCGAAGAAGAAAGATAGCAGAGGCATCGACCCGGCCAAGTACTCGAAGCGCTTCGTCGCCCTCAAACTTGCCTACCTGGGCAAGAACTACAACGGCTTCGAGTACCAGCCGACGGGGGCCATGTCCACCGTCGAGGAGGAGCTGTGGAAGGCGCTCGTCAAGGCGTGCCTGATCTTCCCGGACCCGGAGCGGCCCAACGAGGTTGACTGGAACTGCTGCGAGTACTCCAAGTGCGGGAGGACGGATCGCGGGGTGAGCGCATTTGGTCAGGTCGTCGCGCTGCGGGTGAGGAGCAATAAGCCTGTCGGGGCCGCGATGACGAAACCCCAGGCCGCAGCGGCAGGTCAGGCCAGCGGGGTGGACGCTGAGATGGGCGGCACGCCGGCTGCCGAGAAGGCGGCGGACTTGGAGAGGGCGGAGGAGGACGGGGAGGGGAAGGAAGGGCAGGGTGGCGAGGACGATGGTGCGCCGCTGCCAGATGACCAGGAGATACAGTACTGCCGCGTGCTGAACCGCATCCTGCCGCCGGACATCAAGGTCTACGCGTGGTGCCCGAGCCCTCCACCGGACTTCTCGGCGCGCTTCAGCTGCCGGGAGAGGCAGTACCGCTACTTCTTCACACAGCCTGCCTTCGCACCACTACCAAACTTCCTCGAGGAGGCCAACAACGGCAATGGCAACAGCAACAGGAGGAGCAACGGCCAGGCGTCTCAGCCCCCCTCGGGCAGGCCAAAGGACGGCTGGCTCGACATCGGTGCCATGCGCAAGGCGGCAAGGATGTTCGAGGGGGTGCACGACTTCCGCAACTTCTGCAAGGTCGACCCGTCAAAGCAGATCACCAACTTTGTGCGGCGCATCTTCGAGTCGGACATCGTCGAGGTGGACGGCGTCAACACGACGGTGCCCTACCTGGACAGCCCGCAGTTCCGCGACAACACAGCGGAGGCCGGCGTGGCGCACCCCAAGGTGTACTACTTCCACGTGCGCGGGTCGGCCTTCCTGTGGCACCAGATCCGCTGCATGGTGGCGGTGCTGTTCCTCGTTGGCCAGGGGCTGGAGGACCCCGGGGTGGTGGCGGAGCTGCTGGACCCCGAGCGGCACCCGCGGCGGCCCAACTACGTGCTGGCGGACGACAAGCCGCTGGTGCTGTGGGACTGCGTGTTCGGGCGGGAGAAGGGCGATGGGGCGGCCGACGGGGTCGACTGGGTGTACGTCGGGGCCGACAACCCGCTGAACCTGCACGGCTCGTGGGGCGTGGCCAACGACCTGTGGGAGCACTGGCGCGAGAAGAAGATGGACGAGCTCTTGTCAAACAGGCTCCTGGACTGGGTGTCCCATAAGACGGGCGTGGACCGCGTGCCCGAGGCCGGGGGCCAGGCGCTTCAGAAGGCCATGGCGAGCGCGAGGGGCAGCACGAGGGTCTACGAGGGAGGTAATGGACCCCGTTTCGTGGGCGCATACGTGCCGCTGCTGAAGAAGGACAAGCTGCAGAGCCCGGACGACCTGAATGACCGATGGGCGCAGCGCAAGGGGTTCAAGAATGCCGAGGAGATGAGAGCCGTGGGCAACTGGAGGGATGCGGTCAAGGACATGAAGAGCGGCGCCAACAAGGACGCAGGCAACGAGTAGAGGTATTGGATGATAAGCCCAGCGCGTTTGTGTTGAAGATTTGAATATCAGCAGAGATATCTATAGATGCATACCACTCTGCTACTAAATGTTCTTATACCTATTTGAGAAGACAGTTCCGGGGGGCGGGGGCGCTCCCCCTCCTGCCCGGCGTCTCAGTCCGCCACCTTCCCATACTGCCCTTTCTCATCCCACCTCCTGCTCACAGGCACGGCCCCGTCCGGCTCCCACAGGCATCCTCGGACGCCCCTCCAGACGGCCTCGACGACCCTGCGTCCGGGGAGCAGGCGCGGGAAGACGACGACGACGTCCTCCTCGCCCTCGACGACGACGACGAGGTAATAGCGCACGGCGAGCCCTCGGAAGGCCTCGTTGATGAGCACATCGCGGATCTTCTCGGTGGGGATGAAGCGCGTGCCCGCCCGCCAGCCGGCCAGGTAGCTGCCCCCGACCGAGCTCGTCTGCACGCCGAGCCCACGCAGCACCAGCAGCGACTCGGTGGTGTGCACCCGCAGCGTCGTCGCGTAGGCCACGGCCGCGCACAGGGCCACTGCCGCATATGGTGGCAGCCGCTCGGCCACGCGGTGCGCCGCCCGGCCCGCTGCCGAGAGATGCGCCGCCCGGGCCAGGTACGGCAGCCACTGGGTGGTGTAGAGTGTGGTCGGGGCGGGGTTTGCTGGGGCACCGGGCGGGTCGGCCATGGTGGGGGCTGTGGCCGCTGCGGTTGTGATTGTGACATGGTTGTGGCGGTGGTTGTGGTGGTGGTGAAGGAGGAGGGGCGTGGTGCTTGTCGCCGTCGGGGTGGCGAGTGCGATGCTCGTGGAGTGGTCTGCGCGGTGGTGGTGGTGGTGTTGGTGGTGGTGGTGGTGGTAGTAGGGCGAGAGGGTCCATGTCGAGTACAGGACCAGCAGGACAGAGAGCCCAAGGAGGAGGCGGACGATGAAGACCAGGCCCTGCAGGATGCGCAGTGACAGGGTGGGCGGCGGGCAGGTGGTGACAGTGAACTCGGCAGTTGTGGGGGACGGGCGGCGGACGTGAAGGTGCGGCGCGGTGGTGAGCATCGTGGCCTGGCCGCCGGGTCGCGGCGCGCAATGGGCTTCGGCGGCGGGTGGGGACGAGGCTTGTTTGCAGATCGATGGCTTCTTGTCGAGGGGCTTGGTTCAGAGCCAATTGCCCATCCTGACGACCCCTGGCAGATCGACAGGAGTAGGGAGGCTGTGACGCTTCATTTGAAAGGCAAAGAAGGAGCGGATGTGGTGAGATGCGCAAAGAGCTAGAGGCCGCGTCAGGATGGATGTAGGGGTGGGCAGGTTGCATGGGGGTGCCCTGGATGGCAGAAGCAAGCACGAGCAGACATATCACCGTGTGGACCGCCCACCATCTCAATACCTAGGTACCTGGGGTCATAACAAATACCTCTGCAGCTTGCACCTCACCTGCAATGCTCTTGGGTCTTGGGTCTTGAATACACCCTTTTCCGCATACAATTTACCAACACAGCTTCACAAGGTAGGGTTGAAGCCGGGCGGCGGCCACAGACGGTATGTCATAGTCTTGGATTGTGGCATGGATATCAGCTGTAATGGCCCATTCGGGACGGAGGCTCACAATATTCTCACCCCACTATTCCATTTCCATCAGAACCCCAAGACGATGCCCAGCGCGAGCGTGGCAGCGGTCACCCACTCGCTTGGGTAGCCAGCGATGCTGCGTGTGGCCCGAAGCCGCGAAGACGATTCCTCAGGGAGGCTTCACTCTGCAAGGGCGTCTTCACTGCTGCGCGGCGTGCTGGATCACATTGTCTTGGGCTTGGGGTAGAGAGGAGAGATGGTGATGTCAACTCCTTTTTTTCTTTCTTTTTTTCATTTTTTCCAACTTCAGTTCCATTCTGCCCCTTCCTTCTTCTCCATATTCTCCAGCTTCATGCTTGACTTGCTTCATTCCATTACACCAGGCAACCTTTTGCCTCGGCCCTCTTGGTGCTTGCTCCCGGGAGGAAGGGCTACTTTGAACCTTTACACCAAGTTTTGCAAAGGTCCTATGTTCGAGTGGCCATCACCGCAGTTTTTGTCGAGGGGCTCTTGCTACATGGGAGACGACAAATCTACATTGCTACTGGTTGAATTTGAGCCTCTCCTTATCTCTCTGATTTCCTGGCTGGGAAGAAGGTAAACAATTAGATTGATCCAGGACTCGGGATGTGTTGCCCATGATGGTATAGAAATAACTCAAACAAGAATGCCGTGAGGCAGCACTATATTACACCCGAGAGCTGACTACTTTTTTTGTATTTATGTCGCCAGTTTCCAATCTCCTGGGTTTTGTTTTTGTCTGGTGTTCAATGTTGCCATCATTGCTCTCTGTCTCCCATCTTTCCCCACGGTCGTCACCCACCCCGACCTTCCCCTGGCGTCATCATTCATTGTTGCAGAAGGCGAAAAGAAAAACAACAGTACAATAGTTGGCCATGTTCCATCTCTTTTCCTCCCTATGTCCTGGCCTCCGCCCTTCCTTTCCCTCCTATGCGTCCACCATTCATCACGTCGTAAAGAGACCTTGCAGTCGAGGGGAGAGATATTGATGTTTATGGGAATGGTCGTTGTTGTTGAGAGGGATGAACAAGACCTGTGAATTTTTGAGGAAAATGCCATATGGTACGGAAATAGGTATTGTAGAGATTGGTAAGAAATGTACAAATTGTTGCCCTTGTCGGTTGGTATATCGCAGGTAAGAAACAAACGGATAACAGAAAAGGAGGAAGCCTGAACAGAGCCATCAAAACAGAAAGCTGGTGGTTGTCCCCGATTCCTGGTGTCCAACATCTTCGGGAACACTCGCTCAAAACGGGTCCCGTCATTGACGTGAGAAAAGTTTTGGTATCAAATGCGTGTAGAAGTGAAATGTCAATAGGACGCCAGCCGCCATGCAGGATCGAAACGAGCAGGATAACACGAAAGATTTATCAAAAGTAGTGCTGAGTCAAAAGGAAAAGAGAAGGGGGGAAAGACAAAACACTGGACAAGAGACGAAGAAAGAGAAACAAGCGATGAGACGTGGTTGGCGAATTAGTTTTCCCGAGGCTCAGATCATCTTCTGGCTCAGGTCGAACTCCTCCCTCATCGTCCTCCCGTCGATGGGCGATTTGAGCTCACGGTTGTGGAAGCTGACCGGCGGGCCTTTCGGCATGGTGATGCTCTCATATGGCGCGGGGGCTCCGCCTTCTATTGGGGACTTGGTGCGGCTGACGACGCTCGAGTTGTTGCGGCTCCGGCTCCCGCTCCTCATCCTCTCCGTGGCACGCGAGATGCGTCCAGCAATGCTGTTGTCCACGCTGCTGCGGCCGCGGTGGTGGCCGCGAGGGGGGTTGGGTGGAGCAATCACGGGGACGGTGCTCTCGGAGAGGGGCTGAACGCTCTGGCCGTGCTCAGGTTGTGGCAGCTCGTCATTGTCCATGACAATCTCGACCGTGCCGGCTGCGCCGTAGACGACGGGCGGCTTGCCGCCGTGAGCGAACGGGAGAGGTGCGGGTGGTGGCGGCGGCGGGGTGGCCAGGTGCTGCAGCTCCCTCAAAACCGGCGGCGGCGGCGGCGGCGGCGGTATCTGGTCAGCGTTTGAGGCGCGCCGCGAGTGGCCAGGATTGCCGACTTGGTTGTCATCCATGACCCCATCGATGGTGCGGATGTACTTGGATGATGAGTGAGCGTCGGGTGTGCTCAGTTTCCTGAGGGACTGACCCCTGGCGAGCCTGCTATGGCCCGAGCCGCTATCGCCTCGAAGGGATTGAGGCGCAACCGGCTCCTCCGGTGGCGCAGACATACAACGCTGGATCCCGGGCCTGGGTGGCGGCTGGTAGACTGTAGAAGGGAGCAAGGTGAGCAGGCCTTGGCCTTCGACAGCATGTGGTGAGCTGGTCTCCTTCTGAGGGGAATTCTGTCGCGACTTGGGCGACTCAGCCTGTGCAAAAGTCGTAGGAATGGGCGGCACAGGCTCGTCGGGGCTTATGTCCTTCTGGCCTTCCATGACCAGTCTCATTGCCTTGGGAGTGGCCGGGAGGCCGATGAAAGGGCGGGTCGGCTGCTGAGCATACATGCTGCGCTTTTCGGGCTCCGCGGTACGGCTGCGAGGCGGTAGCTCCTTGGGCTGGACAAAAGTAGTGCTGGGGAGCTCGAAAGCAGTCGGCGCACGCGGGATGCTCGCGCCTGGGAATGACGGGGACAGCTCGTCCGGGTGAGGGATCGCAGGAGCCAACGGTCGCTGTGCGAGCGACTTGCGGCGCTCCTCGAGCTCACGAGCTGCAGCCTCCTTCTTGAGTTGGCGCTCGTCCTTGATGGCTTTCAGGTCTCCGCGGCCGGAAACTGCGAAGTCGACACGCGGGGTACGAGACCTGGTTTCCTGCGATTCTCTGGGCTTAGAGCTCTCGCGTGTCATCAGAAGACCGGGGGAAGGTTCACGGGATTTGCTGCCGCCCCGTGACTGCGTCTTCTTGCTGCGGAACTTGGCCTGGTCCTCTTTAGCCCTCCTGTAATCTTCTTCGTCCTCAGAGCCGAAGTAGTGCTGAACGCCAGCTGACATGGGGAGAGGGGACGAGGGAGATCGTGCTCCTGAGCCTTGTCGTTCATTGCTGCGGCCGCGGGGGATCTCAAGGGGCGCGGGCCGCATGCCGTCACGGCTCGAGCCTCGACGAGGGCGACTCCTGGAGGTTGCCCGGACAGTGCTAGCCTTGCGGACAGTTGCAGGCTCTTCAGTTTCTTGGCTGCGATCGTCGTATTTGGTCGAACTAAAATTAGGAGTACTCAGATTGAGCAGATCTTCCGGCGACATTGGAACGGGAGAGGTTGGAGATCTCTTTCCAGCTCGTGGCGTGTAACCTCGAGAAGCGGTACGTCCCCGGTCACCAGACCGCTCACGAGAGCCGCCCTTGCGCGTTGCGCTGCTGTCACGGGCCTTGTTGCGTCCCTCCCGGCTGCCACCCCGGGATTTCGTCTTGGCGGCTTCAAGGCTGCTGATGTAGTCGTCCAGGCTCTTGCCACCGTGGTGGCCCCGCTGACCCCTGGCAACGCTCGAGGTAGCTGAGGCAGAGGTGGTGGAGCTGCCAACAGACGGCGGAGCACGGCGTCTGGTCGGCCAATGGAAGCGAGTTGACGACGTGACCGATTGCTCGGGCGATGTGATATCACACGCCATGGCGTTGTCCATTGATTGGAGCTGCAGCTCAAGTCCGTTGGGCATGCGCTCACGGGGTCCATTGCGGCTCCTTCGACCACTCTGCATGAGCATCGCTAGGGAATCTGGCGAAGGAGACGGCGGTGGTGCCTCCTTCCTGCGGTGAGAGTTCTTCATCATCATAGGGCTTGCGGTAGCAGCTCTCTCCAGTGACATGCCAACGGCGGCATACGCATTATCAGCAGCGTTCCTGGCGTTGTGGCCGGGTTGGGCAGGAGAGTCAATCGGCGGGGTGAGGGCATCGACGCCCGCCGGGGGCTGTGCGCTGGACTTCTTTGCAGCATTGCGCAGGTTGGCATCACTTGGCATTTCTCCGATGGAAGGAAGTCTTCCGCGGCTAAAGTTGCTGGTTTGCGAGCGCGCTGTCGTCGGCGTGTTGAACGCGCTGCGGCTAGAGGGTCTGAGGAAGGCAGTCGTCATGTCTTCTGCCCTCGGCGAGATGGCCGACTCAGCAATAGGGGTCACGCCGGCTGCGATCGGCGTCTGGCCGCCATCGTTGGATGCGAAGAACTTGGACTTGGAGCTCTGGTCGCCAAAAGACGTTATGAGCTTGAGCGCAGATGTCTTTGCAATGCTTCGTTGAGGCCCGCGGTTCAGGCCTGGCGGTGACAAGGGAGGGCTGAGGACCTCAGGGATACCGGGATTCATGGTCGTGTTGATGCTCTGAAACGTCATCTGCTGTGCCGAGGGTGATGTCCACGGCTCATCTGACTCCTTGCCAGAGCAGGCAAAACTGTTCATTCTGCATTAGTAGCTGTCACACAGGTTCGGAAACCGGACAACTCACCATCGAATGGCTAACTGCTGGTGCCCGTGTTGGACAGCCCATTCTCCCCACTTCTTGACGATCTGCGCCTGTCGCTCCCACACTGACGGGAAGAAGAGGCAGGTCAGGATTAAAGCCTCGAGGAACTTCTTATGAGAGATGTAGACCTCGATCGCATCAGTCTGGTCGCCCATTCCAATCATGATCGTCACTGCCGAGTGAATATCGCCGTTCTCGAGAAGTCGTTGAACATAAGCCAAACCCAGCTTGTGTTGTGCTGCTGTACCTCCTATGCCGCTCAACGCCAGAAGCATCCAGTCCGAGGAGGTCATGTTCTCAGAGTTTGCCGCCATGACTTCTGGGTCAATATCGCCCAGCCATTTCGCGAGCAGGATCCTGCTGGGCGTCCCCTGTGGGTGGCGGCTCATCTCATCGCGAACTAGATCCTCCGCCTCCTTCGTCCACCCGAAGATTGTGCACAGCATTTGCCGTCGGAGGTCGTCGTTTGTCAAGCGGCTGCTGTCGACCATGGGAGGCCTCTTGTACGGGACATCACTGAGACGGCTCCTGGTATATTTGAACAGATCCACGACCCTTGAATCTTCGGGGCTTCGCGGGATCTCGTGTCGCAGACGAGACGGTTTGTGTCGAGACCGGCTTGTTGACGATCCCATGGAGACAGAGCTCAAGCTGCTCGTGGAAAATGACGAGCTTTCGCGTTTTGCCTTTTCTTGTGGGAAAGTCGAAGATCGAATGGAGGAACCAGCGGAGATATAAGTGTTGTCTGTCAGTCCTCGAGATCGGAGTGACGACTGATACCGTCCAGGGGTTCTCGAGCTGGTGGACGAGACATCAGAAACGCCGCTCCGGCTTGATGCCGGGCTTGCTGTGCGATACTGGTCCTCGTCTGACGACACCTGGTGATTTCCAGCCCTGGCAATCCTGGCCATTGGCGGTGCGAGGTCCTCATCGCTCTCGGAAATATCTGCGCTGATTTGTATGGAGCCCATTTCTGAGTCGGACGCTGTGCTCGCCCCTTTCTCTTGCTCCTCAATTGACACCGGTGGAGATGGAGGAAGCAAGTTAGCAGGGTGCTGAACGTTAGCCACCATCATCGCGGGGGCATTCAGGTCAAACTGTTGCACGGTGTTATTGGCGGCGATGGTGAATAAGCTGGCTCCCGGGCCGTAGACCGCGAGTCCTTTGGTGTGCTCCAAAGTTGGGATCTTGTCAAATGTTACATGCTTGGTCCGCACATCCCAGGACAGGGTTTCGCTTCAATTTCATCCAAGTCAGCAGATATCCAAGTGGGAAGCAAGGCTGTTGCTTCGACTTACGATTCGCTGTGTTGGATTATTCTTCCATTCTTGGACCAGCCCATCCAGTTCGGACCTGCCAGGCAATTCTCCGACTTCTTAAGGATGCGAACCACTTTTGCTGGGTCCGCGCTGTTGTAAGCTTTGGATACGCTCCAGACCCTCAGATCACCGTCATTGGTCTGAACAGCCAGCATGTCCGACTTCTGCCGCGAGGAAGAGGCATGCCAACTCAGGGAAATGATGGGAGACGGCGCTCTTGACGTGGTCAAGTTGTGCAAAATTGTGAATCTCGGCTGAAGCGTTGCAATCAGCAGCGAGCCATTTTGGTATCTGAATCACGGTCAGCATGGATTCCTTTCAGAAGACATAAATCTTGAGTGCCAACCCTATCGCGAAGGTCCGGCAGTCGGCTGACGGTGCCAGCGCTGTCACTGCTATTTGGTCAATCGTCCGGGCCGAAATGTGCTCCGATGTCGTCGGCTCGAAAAGGATAATGTTGCCTTGCGTATTGCCTGTTGTTTTTTGTTAGCCAGAGCCGGGGATCGCGGGAGACAATGTTTCAGGTCCTGCCCACTCACCGAACGCAACATTGCCGTTCCTCATCCAGGCGGCAACGGTCAGGTGCTCATACGAGGCAAATCGTGCGACTTCTTCACCGGACATGATATCCCACACTATCGCCGTCTGGCCTGCATCGTAACTGACCACCAGCCTCCCTGCCCCCATCTCACTCTGGTTATCGACGGCCAGGATCTGCACCTCGTCATCATGGCGGGAGAACCTTCTTTCTATGGTCAGGGTGTCATGGTGGCAGCACACAACCGAGTTACCCTGGGCATAGAGAAACATTGAGGCAGTGGCCGCAGTCGGGTCGAAATACCGGAGTATTGCGGTTGGCGACATCTTGAAGTCGTCCATAGCCGTGCCTTTGCTCCTCGAAGACAGGGGAGTTGAGGTCGAGCGCCCCCTCGACGGCCTGGCTGAAGTGGCCATGCCAGACATGATATGCTTCGTTGTCGGTCTTTGTGTGGCGGAGGGTTAGTCGGGATGCTGCATTCAGGAAAGATGTCCCACCCTCGGGGCAAGTTTGCGCTCAACCCGAGATTCTCGAAGACCTCACGAAAAGAAACTTGGGTGTACAAAAGATGTCTCACATACAGCGGTAGGGTGAGAACCCCTCCGGAAAAGCGTCGCAACGAACTAGAGTCGGGCGGTGAGGCTACACAGTTCGGCCTGGGATCATCACATGGAACACCCAGCTGCCCGTTCCCGGACGAGTCCGTCCTCCACGTTCGTTGTCTCAGATATGCCGAAAGCAATCCCGGTCTGTTGTATGCGGTGAGGGGCCTTGGTAGGAAAAGGGCGGCTGCCGTGCCTGGGGATACTTGTGTTGCGTGGGCAGCGTGCGCTTTCCCTCTTTTTTTTTTTCCTTTTCCTTTCCCCTCCTTCCGGCTCGATGCCGATCACGGGATGGAACTGGTGATGAACAAGAACGAGAGAGAAAGGAAATTGAGTGATCAAGTGTTAAGAGGTTGTGAGGTAATGCCAGGTACGTCAAGATTTCAGGTTGCACGGCCTTGATGGTGGACGTCCGTCAGGCGCGGGCGATATGTATGTGAGCGGCAATAAGACTGTGGCAATAATTTACCCGCCTCGTGGGCGGAGCGGCAGGAAACCAGGGTGTGCCGGGATATCTCGAGTGGCAGGCGCTTGTGGTCGCAAGAGTGCTATGTTTCTGCTCTCGCGGATGAGGAGGACAGGTCCCATCAGAGTGTTGAGCAGGATTCTTGGGATGCACGGGGTTGCAGAAAGTGCAAGAAGCATGCGGAGGGAGAGAGAAAATGCATCAAGAACGGCGCGAGGTGTGGGATGGGGGTGTGGGATGGCAATAAGTCGAGAGTTGAGCGCCTAGAGCGACAAGGCCTGGCCTGTCAATGGACGATCCGGGAAGGCATATAAAATTAGAGCCCTGGTGGTCCATGGAGAACTAGCGTATTGAGAAGCGATTGTGAATCTGGAGCGGGTACGGACCGGCTCATCTGAGGGCCTAGCACTGCATGGCGACGGAGAAGCCAGGCATGCTACAAGGATAGCGACGAACCTATGAGGGTGCTGCGGACGGCAAGGTCAGGAAGTCATGGCTCGCCGAGGCCAGGTGTGGAAGCATCAAGGAGGGAAAAGCCGGTGACCGTGGGCATGGGAGACGCAGTAGCTCCCATCCTGGTTGGCCCGGTGTATAGGGTACATGAGTATGTGCCATAATTAGCCTCCACTTGTGCGGTATCCTCGCTGGCCGTGCCAGCCTATTGCTGTCACCTGGGCTGCAGGGCACATGAGATGATCGACCCCACGGCCAATTGGGCAGGAAGGCCGACTGCCCAAAGCCACGATACAACTTGAGGCGTGGGCCAGTTGCTTGCCTGCTCCGGCGTGCTGGCGCGGAGCGTCTGGAGGCCTGATGGGACATGTTTGGAGGCGGGCGAGGGACGGACGATGGCCGCAGGCGCCGTGCAGAGAATGTCCATGGTACTCATGGCGCCTTTTGCGGGTCCCCGTCTCTCTTGTGCCTGCTCATATCCAGGAAGGATAGGCGGGCAGTCCAAGTGCCAGTGTGCATGCTTGCTGGATAGTCGCGTCGTACGGATACAGTGCGTCTGGCCCGCCCGTACCTGACATGGATTGCTCCAGCGTCAACCTCCCCCAGACACCGCCTCAGGCCAGAGCAGCCACCCAGGCCAGAGCAGCCACCCAGCCACCCAGCCGTGACGGGTGTCACAGATGCTTGGATGGGCCACGGTGAAGAGGGAAGGGGGCAGCTGCAACGGGGGCGTGGGAGCGGGGGACGGGTACCGTACGGAGCACCAAGGTACGCATGCGGTTGTTGTACACCATGGAGACTGGCTATCATACTGTATCATGTGAGATGAGGTAGCAGGCCGGCCGGCCGCCTCACCTTGTCAACTTGTCAACGGTTGCCACAACTGCTGGGCCTGCTGCTCTGTTCCAGCACGCTAGTAGGTCTCATCAACAGGCCTCGCCTCGTGTGGTCCCAGCAGCCAGGCACGTTGTCGTCGTCGAGAGCACGTTGCTCGCCTCGCAGGGACAGACAGACGGACGGACGGACGGACGGACGGACGGACAGACAGAGAAGCGAGCGGGAGTACAGACGTACTGAGTACATGGCAGAGAGTGCGGGGAGGGGGCCTGTGGCATGTTGGCATGCTGGGGCCATGTACTGTCCATGCCCATGCTCATGCCCGCATGTACGGGCGGCCAGGCGTGCAGGCGGTACAGCGAACGAACGACTGTCTTGATGCAACCAGGTGATGGCCGTGGAGGGCCCAGAAAGGGTTGAGGTCGAGCAGAGCACGCTCAGTGGCCGGGAATTAAGCGCCGACTGGCGTTCCGGCCCCGCTGGTGAGCATCTTGTTTGCAGGGAGGTGGGGACGGGATGCCAATCACCGTGCAAGGCCGCCTTTCTCATCACCTCGACCGGGGTCCTGCAGCGCCTGCAGAGACAGGGATGTCCTGGCTCCCTCATCTCCCGCGCCCGATTGTGTGCCTTGCTCCCTCGACCCTGCCCGCCGCCCTGCCCTATCAATCAACAAGGCCGTTCTTCCCGCCGTTGATTGACCCGTTCAACTGTTCACTTGCCCGCCCAGTCAGTCAGTCAGTCAGTCAGTCAACCAGTCAATCAGTCAATCAATATCAATCACCCATTGTCTGCCCTGCCCTGTCATGCCACGACTCGATCACTCGCTCCTTCCTGTCCTCCTCCTGCTCCTCTCCTCCCCCCCCCGGGGTCGTCCCCGGTCCTTCCCAGCCCTTGCTCGACCCCTCCGTTCCCTGCCGAACCTCGGAGTTGGTCTGGTTGACTGGTTGACTGATTGACTGATTGACTGATTGACTGATTGACTGATTGACTGATTGACTGATTGACTGATTGACTGATTGACTGATTGACTGATTGACTGATTGACTGATTGACTGATTGACTGATTGACTGATTGACTGATTGACTGATTGACTGATTGACTGATTGACTGATTGACTGATTGACTGATTGACTGATTGACTGATTGACTGATTGACTGATTGACTGATTGACTGATTGACTGATTGACTGATTGACTGATTGACTGATTGACTGATTGACTGATTGACTGATTGACTGATTGACTGATTGACTGATTGACTTGATTGATGATTGATCGAGTGATCGGCATGGAACCTCGAGTTGACACAATGCCAATGCCAACGCCTGCTTCCACGCCCTGCCATACTGCCATATCAGGTGCTTCAGCGCCACCAGATCATCCTGCCTCGGCCAGGGCCCCGTGACTGTCACCGAGCTCCCGCGCGGCTCGATGCTGACCGTTCGTTGATCGTCGCCATTGTCATCGTCACCGTCATCGGCTGGGGCTGCGCCTGGGGCTTCAGCTTCAAGATTAGCCCCCATCGCCCGTGTCACTGACCGGCTGCCGGCACAAAATGGCCAGGTTCCAACGACTGCCCACACGTCCTACTGTGTGCCAACACGGCCACGATGCCTACCTCTTGTCTGTCGGGCGGTCATGCATCGCCCCGTCCAACTGAATGGCACGCACTGCTCCTCCCACACGGCTTCTGCAGCGGACAAACACGGTAGGCACTGCCGCATTTGTGCCGTCCATCTTCAGCTCCGGCTTCAGCTCTCCCAGTCCCCAGTCTTATGGGGCCACCGTTCACCTGCCCGATACCGCGGTTGCCACGGTGTCTCTGCATTTGACTGCATATCACTGCATTCAACTGCATTTAGAAATCTTGAAAAGGGCCACAAAATGGCCAGGGGCGAGCCATGTCACTCCCAGCCTATGGGATAGCGTCGCCCCCGGCCCTGAGCACACAGACACCCCTTTGTCAGCTTGATTTAGATTGAGACGCACACTTCGCCCTGCCATGCAACCACACAGCACAACACCATTGCCGTTTTCGACGAGCGACAGGCGCAGGGCTCAGAGTGTGCCGCCCAAACTGGGACCCTGTGCCTGGTGTGATAAAACAGCCGAGCTGTTTCTGTTTATGCAACGGCAGACAGCCACTTGGAGCTAACAACGCAGCTGTCTCTCGTCGTCTCCATCGAGGGGAAGAAACCCCTTGGCCCCATCTTCCGGTGCCCACGCCGGCGCCGGCTGCCCAACGGTTGGCCGCTAGCTCCCGGCACCGACTCAAGCTCCAAAGATGTCTCGCTGCTGCCATTCGTCGTCGTCGCGGGCTGCCCATGGCGCTGCTATCTCGGGGCAGCAATCCGGACATGGCGGACCGCTTCGTCTCCTGGGCCTCGTCTCTACCAGTTGACAGTCTCTACCAATTGACTTTGCGCGGCCCGCATCTAGCTCACAACCTCATGCAATGTTTCTCGAGACACGTTAGTGCGTGCGCCCATGCACCGTATCTCTGACCCGGCTCAGCATCCTGGTCGGCCGACCGATGCTGAGCAAAGCACGCCTCTGCCCTCCATCTCGCTACGCGGTGGGTGCATGGAGCCACGGCGAGCTGATGGGGTGGGAATACTTTATTTTCCTCTCGTACCTCGAACGCACTTCTGCATTGCTACCTTGTTCGGCTTGTCCTGCAGCAGTCGGGGCCGCTAGTACGGTACCCCGCGGCCACCAGGCGAGGTTGTTTCTTCTGTGTAAACCCCAGGTACGGAGTGGCTTCCACACCCTCAGCTCCCCAGGCCGCACAGGCTTGCTTTCCTGTTGGCTATCACACACCTCAAAATCGTATAACAGATATCCTGCCACCATGCCCAGAGCCCCGCCTCACTTCATTGACCAGGTCCCGGTGAATCGGGGTCACTCTTCCACGGCTCAGTTTCCACGTTCAGTGTGTGGGGCTCATTGACTTGGCTCGCAATTCTCATTCTGGCAACCGCAACCTGTTGCTCTCTCTCTCACACACATAAGCCCTGACCAGGTCGAGCTGATGGTAACACTGCTTACAGTGCTTACATGGTCACTTGGGTCGGTCAAAAAACTGTCAGGACAGGCACGTCTGGACTAGGCTTCTTTTGGGGGCACATGAAGTGGCACGAAGTGGCACGACGTGTCACAGCATGAAGCATCGTCACTCTACAGAGTACCTACACCAACCCCACGTATCACCAGCGCGTCCCATTGCGTGCTCAGATCAGCTTCTTCCCGTTCGAGGGGTCCGGCCATGTCCCCCCAAGCCTCGTTTTCCGCACTTGTGCCTTGCAGCTCGTATGCTGTTCGACAGTTTCTAGAAATACCAAGCCTAGTCTGAGCACGGCTGAAGCTAATCGTACTACGTAGCTTCTCATGTGTTTCAGAAAGAAACTATGCCCAGGCGCATCGCGCCTCTGCAACATTCAGGTCTTGGGCCGTGAAGGCCTTTCTCGAGCACCTCCAAAATGGTTCAGAAGAAGCTCGGAGGCGAGGTGCTATGACGCCCACGCTCAGGCCATTGACTACTAGTATCAGATGCCCCGCGGGCAATCCCAGGGGTCCTTCTGCTGGCGCAACCAAAACGCGACAATGTCCGTCCCTTCTCAATAACTATATCTCGCTTCGGTCTTCGGGAAGGACCTGGCGGGACTGAGAACCTGCAGCTACGTGCATTCACCCTCCCGTTTATTGATGATGGGATATGCCGTCCCAGAAAAGCAGCGATTTCTGCAGGCCGCTGCTGCCCTGGCCTGGGGAAGAGAATTCTGCGCAATGAGCTGGCAACTTGGTGGGGTCAAAAAATTGTTCTTTTGGGGGTCTTTTTTTCTCTTGGGGTGGTAGCGGCGCTGTGCCAACCGTGCCCAACAACACGGTTGGCGATTTGGGCAATCCCCAATCATCCCAAGCCTTTTCTACCATTGCATTGGGTGGCCAGCAACGTTCACTCGCAGGGTAGCAAAAGCTTCCCGAGGTGCATCAATGCCCTGGCCGGCAGGCCGGCCAGGGGGAATCCCGTCGAGGGGGCCAAGGAGCTCACCTTCCGGGATAGAAGCTCTTCTGCATCCGCCTGGTCGAGCCAATTGCCAGGATGGAAGCTCGTCGTCAAATCTCGCCAATGCCCACCCGATCCCCTGCCAACCAGCTGACGGCATATGCCATCCCCAAACACATGAATGTCCTGGGCCGGAGAAGGTGGGGCTCCCGAAGTCTTGATCGTTGCTCAACTTTTAGCCATCGCGGCTACTTTCGTAGGCGAGCAGGGCGAGCATTTTTATTTATTTATTTCTGATTTGCCTGGCATGGGTTTGGCAGGCACCACCCATCGTCGATGTGTACGGAGATCGCCGCATCACAATCTGTGGGATATTCGGTCCCGATAGTCCTCCATTGACAATTGGATCTTCCATGTGACGACTGTCAAGTACAGGACGCCACAGTCTGACACTCTCGGACCCATCTCAATCCATCACCCCGCACATCCCGCAGCTTTCGAGGCTCGTCAAGTGCGAGTGGCTGATGGGCGTCCCGCCCCAATCTCAGAGGTCGGGGCCCAACTCGTCAATTGGAATTCCCCGCCCCTTCGAGTCCACGAATAGAAAATGGGGTGGTGTCTTGCTCGCGGGTTGGATGCATGAGGCATGAATATGCATGCTGCTGTGTGGGTGCATGCACTGGCCGGCGACTTTGAGGGATTGTGAGGCTAGGGAACTGGCCACGAAAGATTGATGGCTCTGCCGTTGCTGCATCAGACGCAGCCCTCCCGGCTGCAACGTTGGGGGATTTCCGCATTCCGCGCCTGCTCGATTATATCAAGTTCCATTAAGAACTTACCCGATCCTACGGGCGCCAGGACAGAAAGAGACTGCGAGATTGCCTGGACCAAGGGCAGTCAGGCAGAACAACACCACCCATCTCTGCACATCCACACCGTCTCTGTGAATACTGCGCACAACGTGCTCAGGAATTTATGTGACCCTCCATCATCTCAAGTGGCTGCCCGGCCTAGATTGCCTCCCACACAATCCTCGACACCCTGGCATCAGACTTGCACACGAGACAGCAAATAGGATGGTCAGGGTCAAGGCGAGTGTCTTGATTGGGCCCATTTTTTCTTTCTCCAGAGTCACTGAAAAGCAGTCATCAGTCTGAGTCCGGAGTCGGCCACAATGTCTTGTTCAAAAGCCCCAAGGTATTGCCTTGTGGTGGTAATAGAAGATGTGCCTGCAGCTCTGGTGCAGTTCCCCAAGGGGCGTTGAACTTGTGGTTGGACAACAGATACCTGATCAGCAGCGTGCCGGACGCCCCTGGTTTCAGTGCTCGCTCTGAGTGCACGCCGAAATCCCAGTGTTTGCTTCGGCGTTTAGATGTTCAAGTTTCCGCAATCTCCTAATTCTGCTTGGCAATGGATGCAATAGATGGATGCAGTGGATGCGCATGCGGAGAACGACACTCAGATATTCATGGATCGTACTTGACTGGCGCTCGACTTACATCAAGATGCAAAACGAGCACAATCTATATCAGGATAGTGCTGAGGTTTCAATTTTCAGTCTCTTTCGCACATCCATCTTTTTCTAGAACAGGTATGTAACTGTGGCTGCTAGCCTGTCTTGAGACAAGCCGTGGGTGCGCGGTTTTGTTGGGGAAATGCGCGAATCAAGACAAAGACTTCCGAGACCAGATTGAGAATATCTATGTGGAGAGCAGTACATATGTATGGAATCACCGCTGGAGTTCTACCCCTCAAGAAAGGCGAAATAAAGTCGCGGTATATTCGGAGACTCTGAGGTGTTCAGAAGTTTGTACATGCTCGGTGTACCTGAAAGATTGGTGGCTTTCTTGCAGCGATTGCATGCCACAAATGATTTTTTCTCTCTTTGACTAAGAAATTGTCGGTGCTTGAGACTGCAAGCCACTGCGATGATTTACCCGGTACATATATGGACGTGGCTGAGTGAAGATGTGATGATAGATCTCATTTGGCTTTGGTTTCCAGTTCTCGATGGTCGGGCAGGCTCTTTTTAGTTCCATACTACATCGCAAGCACTCGGAATTGAGTGTCAACGGGCGATTTATGTGAAAACAATTATGTCTTACAAACTTGTCGAGAGGCAACGGACAATGTGATATATTTTGTTCCCGGACGTCATCGCTCTCATTACCCCTCAATTGAGGAATATTTTTGATTACGCTCTTTCGTATTGGTGCCCAGGGTGGTTCTTTGTGGTGATGGGGAGCAAATTGGCGATGGCACCCCCGGCCTGGCGTGCCGGGCTTGTCGACGTTAGTCAATTGATGGGCGTTCCCTTGCATATGGGGTAGAGTTCTAGTCCTGGCAACGGATACGAAAGAGTTTGAGGCAATTCCAAATCGTCACTTCCGAAGTAGACTTCTTCAGCCTCTCCAGAAGCCACTGGAGCCTTATTTGTGCAGGCCGTCGTTGCATCTAGAGTCACGCTCGTAATTTCATGGTACTCTGATCGAACAGACTTCATAATATAGAAGACACCTACGCTCCAGCTGCATATAGTGAAACCAAGTCCATTGCGGCTATCATACTTGACGGTTCTCTGACTAGGTATACTGAGATGCTTGAGGCCCTACAAGCTGTATCACACGGAGTCACCTATAGCTCAGCTTGGACCTGACCATCTTGGATCATTAGTAGAAAAAGATCCGGTGGTGAGAGAAGCTCGAGGAAGAAATTAGTGGGGTCTAGGGATGAGCCATCCGAACAACAACAGAGGGAGCAGCCATTGGAGTCAGACCAAGGGGGTGCAAGTATTCAGGGGGAGTGAGATAAACCAGTATCACAATAGGCAAGGGAGATCGGGGTGAAGAGAAGTAAGCACCCCTTTGAGACCGTTGATAAAAGAGCTCCAGGCCGCTCATCTCGACCAGACTCTTATGAATGGCAGGAGAAACTGCTCAAGATCGTGAAGCCTGCCGTTTTACCTAGATCGCAAAGCGCATCTTGGTATACTACATGTTAACACCGGATGAATATCTCCTCATGGATGCAGATAATATCTGTTCCGGCATGGCATTGAATATTAGACAGGGATCCAACAGTATACAGCCCGTAACAATCCAGATATGATCTTACCTAGATATCGGGTCCAGGAGGATAGCACAGACATTTGAACAGAGTATGGGAATACGTTGTCATTCCAACATTGCAGATAGCGCTGCCTACGTTGTGCCTCGATGCGTAAGGACCTGGTTATGTTGGCACAATCTATCTCGTGAGCTCTTTGTTGAGTTCCTTGTTCACAAAGGTATTTCTTTGATCTCCAAATGGGATACATAGACTGTGTGGCCTTTGGCTACACGAATCAATGCCTCTCCTCAGGTTGCAAGAATCGGGGATCAGTCAATCGCGTAGTCTATCTGTGACATAGTTTGGTTTTGAGCCAGGTTGACAAGCATCTGAATACGCTACATCAAAGCCTCCGGAAGTGCATATCACTGGCGCCCCTTCAAGAAGAGAAGGAGAGCAGATATGCGGAGGACATGACTTCGTTCTTATCATATGATGAGATAGCTTCTGTGCACTTCAACTCTACACCAATGACGCCCGTTGAGGCCTGAGCAGGTGCTGTTGATACCGTATTGTGGAGCATATGTTATAATAATAGATTCCCATTGCGAGACAAGCTGGTCATTGATTGAGGTATCGAAGTTATGCCACACCATAAACCAGGGCTTGAAACAAGAACAGAAAAGTTATAGACCGTTTAGCACAGCCAATTGCTCTCACCCTACCGACAATCCCTCTCGATGACTTGGCACCGGCGGGATATGGAACAGCCCAGCCAGGGTCAGAGTCACAGAGAAATTATTTCTCTACCTCCGAGCTCTGAGAATAAAAGAATGGGAATGGTCAGCTCCCCCTTGAGATTCTCCACAGCCGCCCACTTGGGAATGCAATGTAGTACATAGTAGGCGAGCATTACTGCCTGATCGGAAGCAATCCGGGTAGTTGCGCTTAGCACATCTTCTCGTTGGCGGACGCCGGGGCGCCTGTGGTTGGCCCAGCACGTTGCGAGCCTGATGGTTTTCGTCCGTCAGCCGGGAATTGGAGTCGACTTGGAGGGCGAAAACAACACATGAATGAGCCAACAGGCTCTTGGGGGCATTGCCCAGGACCCCGGCCGAAGGTGACATCTGCAGGCTTGGCATGTGACATACGAGAGGCCTTCCCGATCCATGCGGCAAGCTGTAGGGGCGGTCCGGTTGTGATGGCTAGCAGGCATGTTAAGGGCTCTCTCGCTATTGATTGTGATGACAGTTGGTGGCGCCGGGGACCCGGGGTAGTTGGGACGAAGGATGAACAAGCACACCCTGAATAGCGGAAGCCCTGGTCGGAAAGATGCCGTTAGCGCCCAGGATGTGAAATCCGGCGCCAAAATGTGATATTGATCATGTTAGTAAGATGAGAGACTGTTGCAGAATATCTTTCGCCGCTGGCCGTTTCGACCACAACCTGAACACCATAACGCGACAGGTTTACATTACGGTGTTTCTCAGCCTCGTTGACATCGCCTGGCCGCTATTTCCGGAACTTCGGCTCGAGGGATCGGAGAATTGAATGTATCCCAACGTGTTCAGATATTCCACGACGCCTGTCCTTGAAGCCTGTGGACAGTCATCGGACTACCTACCATCGCCTAGATCCGAATCATTAAATTCGTCTTCTCCACTCTGGCCTGGCGTATGAGACTCGTAGTCCATACCCTCGCTCAAGTGCTACCAGCCTTCATACGTTCCACGACAATCAATTCCTACTGTCCGGACCCAAGTACAGATTCTTGAGTAAAGACATGATTCTCCACCGAGGCTGGACTGTTGAAACCACGCTACGCAGAGCTTAGTATCACCAGCTTCTAGGAGCTGAGGCTGAAGATTGTGGTCAGCGTGCTGCTGTTATGTTGCTTAACATTGAAGTGGATGGCCGGGTGTGGGCCGACAGATAGGTGGGCAGGCTTCCCTGTAGAGAAGGAGCTGCAACAGACTTTGTGGATCACGCAAAATCGGCCGTTCGAAAAGGTGTCACCAACCTGGACAGGATGAGAGCCTCTTGAGCGTTATATCTCTCTCTATTCACAACCAATAGCATTCCAAGGTTCTCATGGAAGCGGCAGCCGATGCAGCCGTCGAGGGACTCTTCAGGCGACCAAATTAGTGGTCGGCTTGACATGACAGGTCTTTAGTCACGAGTCTGGTTTCTTCTTTGGAATGGATCATCAAGGCAGTCATCTCTTTTGTCTGTCAATGGTATGAGAGTTGGGCTGGGCCGACTTGTGAAACAATATATCACATGAGCTTGATATGGATCAACTAGTCCTATTCGATTATTGAGGCGCATCGCAGCAAATCAGAACAAGGTGAGAACTAGTGAAACTTCTTGTAAGACCTGCCTGTAATCCTCATCTACCTACCGGCGTTATTCCGACTGGCTTGCGGGTCACGAAGCAGGCCACGGTACAGGGCCAGAGAAGTGGTTGTGGGACGCAGCTGGCGGTCGTTCTTACGGTTTAGAGAGCGTTCGTGACTCGGAATCATAGTGACTACCTAGATGGGCACTGATTTGTTCACACCATCTTGGGAAAATGAGAGCTGCAGGAACCCAACACCTCTAGCATGTATCATTCTCTTCCCATAACGTCCAAAGAGAAAAGATAATAGTATCAACAATCTAATTGGTTGTCTCATCTGTCGCGGAAAGTCGTGTACGAGCTCCAGACCAATTCACGTCTAGGCCTTGATGCCAGATCAGTCTCCAAAATAGGGTTTGAACAGTGCACATAAATGTAATGTCACCTTGTGTAATTATAACGCCGAATACGTTGCCTCAGCACTTTTCAAACCAGACTAAGCTTTTGCTAGGTGAGCAAATCGGACTGTCGGTTGCGTACGACGAATTCATATTGCATGCTCGTAATTCCCTGATTCTAATTGATGGTTATGATTACGTGGGCTCAGTTTTGAGTGGTATAGACACCCGGTGACCAAGTATGGATAGAGGGGGGAAGGGGACCAACGCGGACTGACTTGCGCTCAGGACATACGAAGGCTCATCGACCGATTGTCGTGGTATCAAGATTTGTGTAGATACCCCTTCTATATAAATACCTCTCTGAAACAGCTATGCTGAACGTCACACCAAGTATAGTATGCACTGTTGATATTGCTGGATTCGATGTAGTTAGAATTCTCTAAGTGATCTGTGACTCACTGCAGGAATACATAAATGCACTGGGATATTTCTATAAAATGATTCCAAAATCAGCTTGCAAAGCAGTCAGTTGATGTAGCTCCACCTCCGTGTTCCAAGCTTGAACAGCTCTGGCGTCTTGTATGTGAAGGACTTGGTCGGGTTCGCAATGTTGTACCAGTCAGGTCTACCTCGAGCGAGCACACTGACTGCAGATAAGGTAGTTGAGGCCCTAACCCCACATGCGACATTCTTGAAATATAATAAACAGAAAGCACCCCATTGATAGGCATCAATGGGAGATTCTTGTGTGACTGAAGATCAATAGCCCATGCTCGCAGCATGTGTAACACCCCTCCCGGAAAATCATACCCTGACAGAACAACACACCCAGTAACAGTTTCTTGGGTATGATTCGACCAGGAAGGCGCCGAGCTCAGCTTTCTCAGTCTGCCTTCGAAGAGATTCGTTCGCGGGGGGACCTGATGAGAACGCGCACGTTGAAGGTCCCACACCGTCACGTGCGCAGTTGATCCAAGAAATCAGACAGAAATTTGACAGCCAGGCTGGTGCCTATATGAGCTGCGTGGAAAAGGAGGGACGGAGCGGTTCATGAAGGGCGCGAGGCCTTCACAAAGTGTGGCTCATTGAAAACGCTAATGCACTGCACCACTACTGCCTGCAGCTTTGGTGAGGTGTCCAGGTATTCTGATTAGTGTTTGGTAGAATGGCATGGAGTTTACTGGCTGCGCGAGACTGTTCGTACCGAGTGCCAGAAAATTCGAGGTCGTCGAGACGTGCTCCTTGGAGAAGGGGAGGGCACAAGTCCTAAGCATTTGTTTGCTTTGGCGTGCGGGAAATAAGCCACAGGAGGGTGTACTTGATTTTTTCCGACCGCTGCTCGTCGGAATTGGTAAAGAACCACCGGTCGCCTCGAGCCTCTGCTGGTTGATATGCCTGCAAGCAGAATAATCTGAGCCCGCCGAATTGGAGAGAATAGATGAGGCGAGGTGCATGCTGATCGCATTGGATCCCAAGCACTGCATTTTAGCGAGGCTATCAAATGCTCTCAGGGGTTCAAGGCTGGAATCACGGGCTTTTTTGATCTTCCTATTTCAAGCTCTTGCTATCCCGCTTCCAATTTGGCCAAGCCAGCGGTATAATTATTTGGAATTTCTGTACATCTAGTGAACTTTTATGGCAGGAACCTGCTACTGTGTTGCAAGATTAGCCTAACTATTTCTTCCCCAGCCAACAGCATAGTCTGATCAATCACTTCCTTCCAATTTACAATTATGCCACTGAGGAACATCAGTGCGTGCCTCAGTTACCGAATGACGAGTGAACACAGAACTGCACAGCCGGAGCACGTCAGCAAGGGGTCGTATATTTTGGACTCACGCAGCATGAGCATATCGACCGATATTCCCCTTTTCCATCACGAACCTCTCCAGGACCCCCGCAACTACATCCGACTGCTGTATGTAGTCCTCGTTGATACGACAGTAGCCGCTGAGGGCATTGAAGTCCAGTGCCGCCTCACAACGCGACGTTTCAATCCCAGGTGGGAATCGCGAATCTTCAACAACACTGAGTTCGCGAAGGTCAGGCCCTTGTACCATGCAATTTCCTATGTCTGGGGCAGCCCGGACGAGAAAGTGCCCATCCTCGTCAACGGCCGGCGGATGGAGGTGGGGCGGAACTGCGAATATGCCCTCAAGCAGTCGGCCTGGTATGGAGGTGCTTGCTACGTCTGGTGCGATGCCATCTGTATAGACCAGACCAACGACGACGAAAAGGGCCACCAAGTCTATATGATGGGAGACATCTATCGCAACGCCGAAGCCGTCCTTGCGTGTGTGGGCGCCCACGCCGATGGCAGCCCGGCTCTCCTCCGAGCGCTTCACACGGAAGCTAACATCCTGGACAGGATCGCCGCCTCGGCCCCCAATGACCGCTGCTCAGATAATAGGAGCTTGTGGTCGTTCGTCACACCGTGGCCGGCGTATAAGCCCCCGAAGTGGTCGAAACTTGCCCGCCAGTGGGCATCACAGGAGGACGACAACATGGTTGAGCTGGTGCTGGCGATGAAAGGGTTTCTCGGCCGGGGGTACTTCTCGCGGACTTGGATATACCAGGAGAGAGTGCTTGGGAAGCACACCATCTTGTGTTGCGGGCACTCTAGGGCGCGACTCTATTCGCTATATGGGCTATTCCTGGCAATGGAATACCTCGAACACCTCAGCGGCGAGGAAACCACGAGGGCGTGGCCGTTGATTCGCGCCGGTGCGTTTTCATGGTCGAGCAATCAGTGTCAAAGGTTGGAAACGCTCATGGGCGATGTCCTACCACTGGTGTGCAGTGATCCCAGGGACAAGGTCTACGCTGTTCTTTCGTTGCTCGGGGACTGCTCGATCTACCCAGACTACACCATAGATGCTCTTTCACTCGCCTGCAAGGTCTTGATGGATAGGAGCTGGCAGACACGGCGCGAACCTGATCGTCTCGACGTTGCCTGGGAGCAGCTACGCGTCATCTGCAGCAACCTGCGCCTATCCGACCCTGCCCATGGGCTCGCTCGTGCGATCTACAACCGCCAATTTTGCCCGCAGCTCATGTGTAGCAGCAACTGGCCATATCGTGGCCATGGAGATGATCAGCGTCGCGTTCGATACAAGGTACGCCTCGCGGGATTTCAGCTGAACAAAAGGTTTGACGTCTGGAGTCTCAGAAACGTTCCCTTGCAGCACCAAGCTTTCAAGGTTCACCAATGCCAATTCAACGATTGTGACAGTCAAAAGGATAACATGGTCACAAGCGGACTTCTTGAAGCGGATATAGCGATCCTTTTGCCAGAGGTTGCCAGTTCCGGGGACTGGGTTTTGCTACCTTACTGTAAGCCCACGGACGACCTGGACGACCTGGACGACCGGGACGACCGGGACGACCCTAGTTCCCTGATCCTCATTGCACGGCTCGAATCCGATTCCAGATACCACGAGATTATCGGAAAGGGGCTGGTGCGGCGAGAGGACGTGCTCTGGAGGTCTGCCACCAGGCCGCATGATTTCTGGGTAAGGTTCGGGAGCGAGGATCTGTTGGTCCTTTTCAATCAGGGTGTCTTCTCTTTGAATGACTTTTTAGATCGCCCCTCGTCAGGTATGGCCGGATTGCGAGAGATGAGGGGCTATATGAGGACAGGGAGGTGTGGTAGACGACGTTCGTCACTTGCTTGGAAAGGGTGAGACGAGTGTAAGCGTATTAAAACAGAATCATATAGGCTGCCTTGATGAATAGGGCTGACCCTGGCCCTGTCGCTTGTATCCTCTGGATGGACCACGTTTAGGGAGTATTCGGTTCCATGCTCTCCCCGGAGAATTTGAGCGTGCTCCGAGTCTGATAAATTCTAACAAAGACGACTCATCATTCAGCACAAATTGTGGCGAAGACGCTTTCCGCCATACCACGCCCCAAAAAACTCCGCCATGATTTTCAATGCATTTTGCTGCATCCTAGCTACACCTATACTCCTATTGGAAGAAGTCTGAACAAAAGCTTTGGCAAAACGCCTGTTCGCGCCGTTGACCCGGCAGACGAGACATGTCAAGTCACGTATGCACGCCCTCCTTGTTTTGCCACTATCGCACCAAAGCACGGTGATGGGCAGAGATACTTTCATAGTAGCGCAAATGTATATCTTCCACGAATGACTGGCTGTTCATGGCACACAAATGGCGGTTACGATCTCGCACCGAAAACATCAATACACCACGCCTTGCCTATGTGTGACGACGACTGTGAGCCCACTTACACGAGAACCCCAAGACGCGCGAATGTCGTGTCGGGGCGGATGCCGGTTAGCGCTCGGGCGGAGAGGCACCGGCGGGGCAATAGGTACGAGTTCTTGGGGAGCTGCGCACCTGCCCTAGGGGGGAACTTGCCCCGAAGTATTTCCCAGGTTGGTAGATCAAAGCTTGCGAGAGACAGTGTGTGTGGGTGGGTGTAATCAATATGATTTGAAAGAATCGCTATCAAGGCTCGCGTGCACTCGAAGTGACGGGCGGGGGGTATCTACCGAAATGCTAAGACTACCTAAATAAGATGCCAGGAAGATGTGGATGCAGAGAAGGACCAACGCCGAAGGTGACGGGGCATATTTGTATGCGAGTCCGTCTCCTCTGTCTGCGCCTTCAAACATGAACTCCTAGCTATGTGTGAAAAGACGAAAGGAGTAATAAGCCAAAAGATCGCTCGCTAGATAAATCAAAACCCTGATGATACGGGTGTTCCCTCGATGCTGGTGACAGATCCTAGACTCCATGTGTGTTGTGTTCTGTGTCACCATGTTCTGTTCATCGCCGCGAATCCAAGCGGAAGAGAAGAAAAAAGATAGTGAAATCCCGAAATACAATTCAACTTTCCTAGCCGGCACGGTTCGCGTTGGAAGGAGTCCGGCCAGGCGGTTGCAAGAAGGTGGCATCCTCGAATGTGCTTGCGAATTGTTGCCGCGGCAGCAGGCTTTGCTTGGATGGTGGTGCAAAACCGGCGCTCAACCGATGAGCGAGAGCGAGGGTGAGTGTGTGGATGAATTGACCGAGCCCACCCGGGGCCAGCCCAGGTTGGCGCGGGTGACACAGCCGACTCGAAAAGCCTCGGAAGCTTAAGTTGGGGGTGGTTTCGATTGAAAGCAGGAAAGAAATCCCGATGGATATCCGGCTGAAATGTGTAACCGTGTGGGGCAAGGGGAGGGCTCCTCCGCACCTCCGCAAGTCGCAGCCCGTTCCATCCCGATGGCTGGTCTTGGTCGCGCGGCGGCGCACACCGCCGCGTGCCAGCCCGGTTTGCCGAAATGGTCGACAAGGGAGAGGGTGAAATAGGCGAGGGCCAGATCCGGGCAACCCCAAAATGGTACAGATCGACGCCAGGTTGCACCCGGCGAGTGTGTCTCGGCAGGTTGCGCGTGCTTGATGGGGAACCAAGTCAAGTGTGTCGTCCGCCAGGCCAAAGCAGATGACCCAGTGACCGATGACTTTAGCACGACACCACAGCCAAGAGGCCGCGTGAGCTATCCCGGGTGGTGACTTGGGTTTTGGCATCAGCGCTGCTACCTCCGCCAGAGGTGCATCGCAGGTCAAGAGGTGTAACGTCCGAAAAAAGAAAAGAAAAAATAAGGGTGGCGGTTGAACAAGAGCCCAAAAGATTAGGCAGATGCACGGCGGAATGGGGGGCCTTGGGGATGCGTGGGGTGCCAACGGAGTGTCGGGTCGGGCCAAATAGAATTTAGAACAGAAGGATGTTGGAGGGGTATCACCGAAGGATGGACCCGATAGATGAGTAAGACTGCGATGACTGTCAGCAAGCAAGCTCCCATATCATCCGGAGCCATATTTGGCCGGCGAAAGGGGATGCGACGGGGGATTTGCGATTCGGCTGAGATGGTAGGAGGCAATCTGCAGGCAAAAGGACCCTCGGGATCAGGGTGGTAGTTGTGCAACACTCGGCCCAGCGCGGTGGGAGGTGAGTGCGAAGGGTGCAGGGCGTGGGCGAGGGCGAGAATGACAAACTGGGTAATGTGAGTAAGCTTATACGTACGTTGTACGAGTGCATCCTTCGCCACGGAGGAAGGCTGTCAGCAAGGCAGCCCGCCTCTCGGGTAGGTGACTCCCTCACTCGACGGCCTCGGCGATGGGTGTCATGGCCGAGAGCTTGGACCGGGGGCTCGAGGCCTTCTTGGAGCTCGACTTGCGCTGCTTGTGGGCCCTCGCGGCCTGTCGCCTCAGCTCCTTCTCGGCCATGACGGAGCGCATGAGCTCCTGCTGGCGGAGGGCCTGCTCGCGCCTCATCTCCTCGAGCTCGGCGCCGCCCATGTGGCGGACGGGGGCGAGGCGTGGCGATGGGGTGCCGGATCCGTAGCTGGAGACTGAGTGGGCGTCCTCGTCGGCGAAGACGGGCTCTGAGAGGAAGAGCAGGTCCTCGTCCGAGATGTAGGAAGTCGCTCGGGGCTGGTCGTTGGCGTGTTCGCCCAGCGAGACCCGCCGTGGCCAGCTTGGGAACGCGCAGGACTCATCGAGGTACGAGTTGTGGTACGCACTGCGGCGCGATGGGATCTCCATCGGCGACGAGGAGCTGTATGACCCGTAGGACATTGTGTGGGGATCTGGCGTGTGTGGAGAGCGTGCTTTGACGCGATGTTTTGTGAGTAGGGGCTGAATCCGTTGACTAGCGAGGTCTCAAGGGCGGCGATGGCCTTGATATACCCCCTTTTGAAAACCAAAGTTGGTTGCGGCGCGGTGGTGTTGGCTGGGCGTGTAAGTGGGTGCAGCCGGTGTGCCTGTTTGGAGCGGCTTTGTTGATGTAAGTGAGCCGGGCTGGGGTGGCGCCTGTTGGTGTGGGTGTCAAGGTGTTGGGTGTGGGGTGTTGGATGGGCTGTCACAACCGGTGAACAATGGTAATGCGTGGTGATATCTGGGGCACGGGCGAGAAGACCTGGAAGGCAGCAAGGAGGTTCGTGATGTGCTTGATTTATTATATCCACCACCCGGAGACCGAGAGTCAGACCGCGGAGGGAGCCCCAGGATGATATATGAATCATCCACATGCTGGCTGCGCGTGTCCGAGGGAAGGCAACACGGGCTGGCAGGCTGGCAGGCTGGCAGGGCAGGCCACGGCAGGGCAGAAGATGACAAGACAGGGGCAGGGATGCGGCAGCCTTGGAACGACAAAGTACATGCGGTACGTACTTGGCCGCCAAACATTGATTCCCACGGGTCCGGCGGGTTTTGGGGGATGGATGGATTGGGATGAGATGGACGGATCGGAGGAGGGCCAGAACGCATGTACCTCCCATGTCTTCCGAGGTCTCCGAGGGTTCGGCGCACAGCCAGCCGGTACGATGCGGTACGGTGCCGCTACATCAGGTACTCGGTACCCCTCGGCCATGACTCCTCCCCCACGCCTCCAGCTTCCAGGACAGGTAACCAGAGTCGTGCCTTCTGCTGCTGCTGGGCCGTGCTGTAGCAGCGGCAGAGGCTGAGAAGGGGGGTCGGACGGCAGAAGCAAACCGCACGCAGTCAGTCCCAGGTCGCTATTTTGC
This sequence comes from Diaporthe sp. PMI_573, assembly GCA_021399435.1. Lineage (NCBI taxonomy): Eukaryota > Fungi > Ascomycota > Sordariomycetes > Diaporthales > Diaporthaceae > Diaporthe > Diaporthe sp. PMI_573. The sequence continues at coordinate 293,041 of JAJTUP010000015.1, read as the reverse complement.
GAGATTGTCACCCACCCATGCCTGCAGAAAGGCGGTCGGGAGGCGTAACGGTCTGTCAGGTCTTGTCATGTCCCTTTTGCCTGCAGCGTGTCTGACCGCCTCTGGCAAGAGTGCCAGCCAGCCTGCCACACCGAGACCACCACCAGGTAGGTGATGGAGGGTGGTTGGACTCTACACCAAGTACCCACGTACCTACGCTACGCTGCACGGTCGCAAGGGGTCTGCAGCACCAAAAGGAACAACCGCGCCGGGCACGATGCCGGTAACCTTACTATTCTGCTGTTCTTGCTTCTTGCCGCATGCTGCCATAGCACACATAGCACACAGGCTTCCTCCTCCGGCGGCAATTCGTCCATGCCAGCCCTACCATTGGCCTGGAACCTCGCCAATCGCTCCCCGAACGTAGATCCTTCACCCTCGCACCTCGCACATTCGCACACCTTCACACATTCACACCCGCAGAGAGGCCCTTCCCCGGCTGCCGGCTCTGACTTACCGTCGTCCCTTATTGCATCGCATCGCGTCCAGGCGTGCAGCCGTGCAGCCGTGCAGCCGTGCCAGGGGCGCGGCATCTCACCGCTCGAAACGTTTCCTTTTCTCCTTGGGGCATCCAGCTCCGCGGCCAGCCAGCTCAACCACGCCTGTTCCGGGGCATCAGGTGCAAACAGCCGGGCTCGAGCAGACAAAGCTGAAACAAACACGGCCATCCGTTCGACTGGTCCCATCTCGCCTTCTTTTTGCCCCCCTTGTCAGCTTCGACACATCACCACTCCTCTCTCCTTTTCTTGGTTGTGACTGTGACTGCAAGTGCCCTTTTTTTTACTTTGCCCTTGGTCGTGTTGGTGCTTGCTTCTCCCCGGGGTGCTAAAAGTGGTGAGAGAGAATAAAAAAAAAAAGGGGGGGGAGGGGGTTTGAGCGGGTGGGTGTGATCTGCCGTCGTCTGTTGGCTGCGCAAACGAAAAAGCCCTCTCAGCTCGGGTCTAAATTAGGCTCGTGTGAAGGATTCCGGGCAAGGTAAGAATAGGGCAGGACACGAACAGGACAGGATGGGCAGGTAAAACGCCGCCCCAACTCCCAAGATCCAAACAAAGCAGCAAGCCAACTCCAGGCCGTCTGGTTGGGCGCAGACCGAACCGCAGCGAGCAAATCGCAACTAATTCGGCATCTCGAGTCTACACTACGCTCCAGACCTACTGCCCAGAGTGAGTGAGACGAAACTTTTGTCTTCAGCCCTGCAATACTCATCCTACTTGTCCATCTTGATCGCCCATGCTTGCCCTTCTCCCTGGGCTTTCGTGACACAATCGCCGTCGGCACCTTGCCTTCCTTTCCTTGGCCTGGTTGGACACGCTCGGCGACACGCACGCGAATGGGCCAGTCAACATGTCATCATCCCGTCGACCAACTTAGTCGTGTCCCTCTCAGGCTCATCCGTCCAAGCGGCGTCGGCTGGGAGGCCGCACAGGAAAGCCTCGGAAGGGCTGTTTTCTTGTCCTCCCGCCTTACTAGCCGGGCGGGCTCATGGCCACTTTGAAGTGTACCTACTGCCTTGCCCTGCTGGCTGTATGTATCTACTGCCCTGCGTGCTCTGGCCTGTCCGCCAAAACGTGGGGCAGATGCTGTCCTCAGTCAGGTACATTGGAGCTTAATTTGACTGAATACGCCCGCCACAGGGCCCCCTCTCAGCCCGCCGCCTGTCTGCACGGTTCACCGCGCCGTCATCATTTTCTCGTCCTACCCCCCCTCCTCTTCTGGACTCCACTACCCCCAGAGTCAAACCGGTTTCCCGGGGAAGAATAATGCGGAGGCGGATCGCTCATGAATATTGCTGTGCGACCCTCCAGATCAGCCATGGTGATGGTAGCAACTGACTCAGATTTCCCATGATGACTTCACCGACAATATGCGTGTACGACAGGAATCCGAAGAGGCGGGCATGCAAGTGCCATGCCGTGCCATGCCATGCCATGCCAGTAATCAATCATATCTAACAGGAGCTCGTCTGCTTTGGTAAAGGGGCCGTCATGTCAGCTCCCGCCCGTCAATCTGGGCTCTCCCCGCCCGCCCGGCTGTCTGGTAATAGGTTGCGTCGCGTTGTGTTCCATCGCATCGCCTGGCTTCGCCGTCATCTTTGCAATTTCGCATCTTGATTCCTCGCTGCATCACCCCCGGTGCGACCGTGAGGGAAGAAACCATTCTCACTCTCGCATATACACATCTCTGACATCAGCCGGGGCCAAGCTCAGAGCTACCGGGCTCGACTCGGCCTGAGGGTTTGACACGCGGGTGGACGAGTCTACACGCTCCGCTGGCTTCCGAAGGCTTGAGTGCTCATCATCGTGGCGGGGAAACTGAGTCGGACAAAGTCGAGACGAATCTTGTGTACAGTTCGCATGGCATCGTCATACCGCACCAGGGCATTCGCGCATACGTCGTGGCTCTTCCCCGCGAGTTTTGCAACATCTGTGCCCACCCGTCCCATTTTCGCGGCATACCCAGATATTCCATTGCCAGTGAGCTGGGGTGTACTTGATACACCAAGACCCTGAGCAGTAACTAATGTGGTATTTAGCCAGACCACTAGGCCCATCTCATGTAGACAAATTTACTCCGGCCCGGGGCGGCTCAGGCAGGTGGGCAGGCAGGCAGGCAGGCAGGCAGCGCACATAGGCACGGGGCGGTCAACCAACACCCATTCTGGCGCAGTCTGGGGCGACGTCGAGGCCCAACGAGGCAGGGAGCCTGGGAGCCCGTTGGCCTCGGCCGGCCGAATCTGGCCAAACAAAGGGCTGACCTGGCTTCCCTGCATAGCTGCCAACGATCTATTCATGCGCCTGAATAGGGCTGGACTTCTGCGCCAGCGGGCCAGCGAGATGCATTTCAAACTTGTCCACTGCATTGACCAAACACTTGTGCGAAGTACACGCCAGGAAAGGGGGGGGGGGGAAAGGGCGGTGATGATGTGCTAGTTGGCTACGTGTATAGGCTGCGCTGGCAATCCTGGCAATCCAGGTTTCTCTGTCCCCACGCATCGTCCGCACCTTGGTTCTCTGATGGATTGTGGGATGAGTGGTCGTGCCGCATCGATGGAGTATTTGTGGAAGTTTGGGTCTTGTAGCTGGCCAGGCTGGCCATGTCCCTGCGGCAACACGGCGAGGGGAGCGAGGGGTCTGGGGGTGTACCCCGCGACAGGGCCGTGTCTCGGCTTGATCTTGAGCAATCCCGGGGCAGGACGGAGTATTTCCGGAGAACGGGGACTTTGGATGACAGGTTTGTAGCCATCTGCCATGAATAACACTCCCGACGCTTGCCTCAGTTTCACTCGGCCGAGCGCATGGATGGATTGGAGAGGAGGGGCGCCGCTTGACTCGTCACGAATAAAACACGGGAGGCTAGAAAACATAACGCCTTGGGGGTGTGCAGTCCCCACGGCCGGCGCCAATCTTTTGCAGTGACATGATACCCGCCGGCGGCCATGATGGCCCGAGGGATCAACGTTGCCAATCGCCAACGCTCAAGCCAGGAGGTGAACATGCCAGACATGGTCGGGGCCAGCCCCGCAGATCGAACCCGGATGAGAGTCCAGATGGACCCAGCCGCCAAAGTTGGCAGGCTGGGGCTGTTTTATGGGGTGAGACTCCCGCGATCTACATGCCGCCGATGAGGGCCTGGATTGTGGACAGTGCGCTCTCGAACTCGGGCCGCGAACAACCTTGGATCTTCTTACTACACTACTGTGTAGTATATCCGTACGCGGTTGCGTGGCTTGCTTGGTTGCTTCACGCGCCTCTCGGCCGTAGATTTCCCGAGCCACAAGTATAAACTGCAAAATAGGTAGTTGGTGGTAAAATGATCTGAGACCCCAGATGCACCGAGACCCGTCAAGGGAAACCACTAAAATGAACTTTGCGTTGTCGGATAATTGGCCTCGTTCGGAAAAAGTAAAAAAGAGGCTGCAAGAGAGCAAACTCTTCAGCTTTGACTGACTCCTGACAAGGTCCATCTGCCCCGGCATGGACCCTTGGTGCAGGAAGCAATCACGACGGGTCAACAACTGCAAAACAGGAGGGCGCACCACCCGTCGACGTCATCAAATATTCGAATCCGGGGCGGGGGGGGGGCGGCTGTTGAAGCAGGATGCCACTGGCGGCAAACACAAGGCGTTGGTTGCTGAATGAATCAGTCATAAACCCGCCTCTGTTTCATTCTTCTCCGCCGCTTGGTGGCCCATGGACAAGCCCTCCATTTGTGGCCGGCAAACGACTCAGGAATGGGGTGACCCATAGACGCCGACGAATCTCCACACGCGCAATGCACACACTATGACGGCAGGGTCACGGACGGGCACGCTGCTGGTTTCGACAGAAGTGGAATCTACAGCCGAGATCTTGAAAGTTTGAGCTATTTTCTTTTTTCCTTCTTTTTTCCTTCCCTCTCTACCCCGTGTCGATCCCCTCGAGTCTTGTATTGCCTTGCGCCGTCGAGCCTGAGCTCGAGCCTTTTCGGTGTTTGCCTCTCTGATGTCAGTTCGAACCTTGTCCCACCGATCGGGTAAGGGGCCGCATCGTGAACATGCTTCTAGAAGGACGCCTGGAAGCGGCCGGAGGCTCGTGCGGTGCTGCTGCTGCTGCATGCCTGCCTGCCAGCCTGCGAGGCGTGCAGCGTTGTTTGACCGCCTGCAGGGACACGCGATGCCCTCGAAATCTCATCTCCTTCTAGCCAACATGAATCTGTTGGCTGGCAGGCGGACCCCCGATGTACCGACGTGTTCCTCGGTCATGGTCCGCGTGAGAATTCTTCTTCCCTTCGGTGACTCTGAAATTTTGCCCTACGCACGTCTTTTATCCCACCGCCCACTTTCGGCTTCCTCCTGGGGTCTGCCTGAAGACACGCGTGGGGGTGGAGACCTCCACAGATACCATGCAGATCATCAACCGACACACTGAATAGATCCTACGGGACAATACGGTGGATACGGTGCCCGCCCCCATCCGCCGGCGCCAACGCCGGAAAATATGGAAAACCACATCGCGTCAAATTTTCGTCCCGCAGCGCCATAGTGCTCCCCTCCCACCAAGAGATTGGATCTCGGGTAGTTGCTGATGCACGCGGATGGAGATCATATCTGTTTCAACCGTCTTCCCGTCCGCCTCGCTCCCATGTTTCAGAGCGACCAAGACCCGATGACTGCGGCATGTATGATAGGAGCTTTCCTGCCCTGTCCCGTCTCGCGGGCGTGGGCAAGCGCATGCTTCACATGCCAGGAGCCAGGAGCTGTTCGTTCTCGCCGGGGCGGTGAGCAAGCATGCACCCCAACAGCCCAACTGCTACGTAGTACGTGCCCTACTGTAGGCTGGCTGTCTGGCTCAGCAAGCAGGCCGGTGACTGGGCCCTCGGGCATCCTCCGTGGACCGGAGCCTGGAATATCCGGCCGCCTCTGTTGTAAGTTCTGTCGTGTCTCCCACCCATCCCATACAAATCAGGCTGCTGCCCAGGTGGCTGGCTGCCGTGGCGGCGGGCCTTGTGTGGCTGTGCTCTGTGTGGTTCACCTGACTGACCCCCACGGCCTGCCCTCGAGGCCATCTCGGGGCCCTGTCCTGTGACTCAACCGCCTATCTTGACTTTGGGTCTCGGTAGCTGAGGTGTTGTCCTGGATCGCGGCCACGAGAGACAAGTGTCTCGGTGATTCCAGGCTTTTGGCTCCCGAGGCTGCATCACATGCTGTATTGATTCCCCAGCCCAAAGCTTGAGGGGTGTACTCGACCAGGAAGGACCAATATGTTGGCAAATAATGCAGTCCACCTATTGAGATTCTGGAAACCTGGTCAGACCGATCCGAGACCACGCCCGTGACTCAACAACTCGGTGTTTGGCGCACGCCGCTGTCGCCAATACAGGATCGCTTTGGGCCTGGCGGTGATTCGTGGAAATATCGTTTGGCCAGGAGTCTGCCGTTCTGGCAGGCGCTGGTCCAGACGCGTCACTCTCGAAATCGAGCCCTATTTGCCGTCTGAGCCTGAATCATACGTGTCTACTCCTCCCGTGGGCAAGTGTCCTCTCAAAGCCAGAGACGGCCGGCCAAATCGCTGGGCGGCCAGTGGATGCGCTGGCACCGGCACCGGGCTGTGCAGTCTGGGCTCACACGGTTTCTGTTGAGTTAGAGACGTCAGCCCTGGGGAGCAAGACCAAGTGGTCCAGCACTTCGCACCAAAGGCCTCTCACGACTGTGTACGAGAGACCAACAGTGCAAAATGCGCCGAGGAGAGCCAGGAAAGCCGCTCACAAACATGTGGCTGCTTTACAGTGATAGGGAGCCGACATGAGCGCAGCCTGGCACTAAGGATGCCATCGTCTCCCGAGGACCTGAAAGCGGTAACCGAACGAGATTGAGGCCGTCAATCGACAAAAGAGCATGCCTTGTCAGTCTCGCGCTGGCTGGGAACTCCTGCTGGGCGGCCGAGAGGTGACCGAGGTGGTTCAGTCTGGAATTGTCGGTAACACATTCTTTGGCTCCTCACTCGAGGCGAAGTCTCAGGGCAGATCTTCATATATTTGCCTTCCAACGCTGCCATGCCACCGTGGCTGCAACCTACAACACGAATCAACTCACTCACGATGCACGTGTAAATGCATTGCGCGTCAGAGGTAACTGTGCTACACGCGCAACAAGGTATCATACTTGTCGGACGACAGGCTGGCTGTAGTCTATACATGGGTGCCGCATAGACGAGGCTAAGAGTCGTTAACTATGGTGTATCGGTGACGTCCAAGGCAGTCAAAGGGGTAAAAGGACTGAGTGATCAACATTGAAGCCTTCGACGTCTGCAAGGCGTGATGGCCAAAGTGTTAGTCACCGCAGCTCTCCAGTGCCGAAGAGGATCTGTCCCCAAGGGAAAAGAAGATGGTCGATGTCCACCTTGCACCTCTCGGCGGGCAGCAAGACACGTGATGAAGATTCGCACCGAGATGGCCTTCATCAGTTAGTAGGTATACCGGCCTTCGGCCGGGAGAAGCAATCATGGAGACCCACAAGCCACATCTTTGTGGGTAAATAATGTCTGACGCCGTATGGATGAGCAGTCCAGTTGGCGGAACCCTCGGGCCCTCGGGCCCTCGAGGCTGTGAACGAGGCAACCGTGGTTAATCGGGACACTAAGATGGGCGAGTCATAGGCTTGCAAATGGGATGCGATTCTTGTGTTTAGCAGGACTTCTCTTGTTGCCATCTCTTTGACATCCATCAGCGACGGAAGCTGTTTCGGCAGTCCTGCAATCGTCGTAATGACGCCTTCTGAGCATCCATAATTGCCACATGCCATACTTGCTATTCGAGAAGACGTACCTCCCGCGCGTGTTGTGGTGATGGTATCTAAACCCTTGGAAGGGGTTAGCCGCAGTTGAAAACTGCACTAAATTTGCAGCCTTGTAGTGTCTTTAGCTCACGAGAGCCACGACGATATGTTCAGATGGTTTGGAGTAAACAAATAAAGTCTTTACAAGCACAGGCTCCTCCCGACTACGCCGCCGGTCACACCAACTATGGTGGCAGTAAAATCCGATCCAAAGGGTTTCGGTTTGTATGGATGACCAAAACCCGCAGCCCAAACTCCGTACTCCGTGCAGATGATCTCGTCGAGCCGTGTCTCCTCTCGTGACAGGCCGAAAGGGGCGCACCACACTGCCTAGCTCCTCAGGGCCTCTAGCCTGTTCCTCATCTGGTCCATGGTAGCCTCCATGTCCTCCTCGTCGTCCTCCTCGACCGCGGCTGCGGGCTGGGCGGGCTCCTCGATCTTCTGCGGCGGGGCGCTGGGCATCTGGCCCGTCTTCTCCATCTGGCCCGTCTTCTCCATCTTGCCCTTGAGTATCTCGCCCAGGACCTTGTCGACCTCGCCCTCGGCCTCCTCGTCCTCGCCCAGCAGGGTGTCGTCCTCGGGCAGAGTCTCCTCGACCATCTCCTCGATCACGCCGGCCTTCATCAGCTCGACGCTCAGGTCCCGCATGGTCCCCGCCAGCTCGGGCAGCCTGATGAGCGTGTTGACGTCCTTCATGATGCCAACCGACGCCCGGATGGAGCCCTCGATCTTGCGCACGGCAAAGGCCTCGTTCACCTGCATCTGCACCGAGTTGAGCTGGGCCTTGGAGGTGACCAGGCGGGCCGACGACTTGCGGGCGCGGATGAGCTCGCGCGCAAAGTCGCGCGCGTCCTTCTCGGCTTGTTTCCTGCGCGAGGGGTCCTTCTGGGCGCGCTTGTCGGCCTGCACGATGAGGTTCTTGGCCTTGGTCTCGAGCTGCTTGGACTGGGCGATGTCGCGGTCAAGCTTGCGCATGTTCTGGCGAAGGAGCATGTTACATTTTCGTACCTAGGAAAGAGCATCAGGTCAGAAAGCGGTTTTCAGAATAGAGGCGAGGCGAGGCGAGGCGAGGTAGCAAGGCGTAGGCCCTTCAATGGGCTGGCTGGGCTGGACTGACTTGTGCCGAGGGATCTGGCTTAGCGAAGAGTCCTCTTATCGTCTCCATGTCTGGAGACTGGTCTGTAATGGGATCTGGAGCTGCGCTGGAGAGCACAGGGGCGTGTTGCGGCAGCGATGGTGTAGGGGTGCGGATTGTCGGGTTTGGCACAACGGTGCAGCCGCGCGTGTACTAGATGGCGGTCGATGCAGGAGAGTTGACGTAGTGCTGGTGGGTCGACTGGCGGCATGGGAATTACGTGAGCAACAGGGCCGACGGGTCATGGCCCATTCAGAGTGTTGGACGGTTTGGGCTGGGTTGCGGCTCTGTTAGTGCCCGTCCCCTGGCAGGGCTAGGGCCAGACCTGGCTTGGCATATGGATCTTCAGTGGCCTCGGGATGCTTGGGAAATGACGGGTTTTGTTCTTATTGACCCATCTGGGGGTCCTGCAGGTGTGGCATAGGGACAGTAACTTGAGTATATTGGTTATGGTTGACATTAACCGGCCTACCAGCCCTGTGGGACAGACAGCCTTGCGAGAAAATTGGTAGACGACGACTCACTCTTGCACTGGACGGCAGGCGGATGGACGCCTGTTTGACCTACGTACCTAGGCAGGCGGTGTGGGGTTTTGGGGTGGCGCTGGGGTCAGGGTCCTGGTGCGCAGTGAGGAATGAATGGCGCACGCAGCTCCAGGGGGCCCAGATCTCTGTGGTTCTGAGAAATTCCATGAGCTTGTCCTGATTGTGCCACTGGGTGTGCACCCCAGCCTCAGCCCCGAGCTCCCTCTTCTTGTTCCTCACAGCTGGCTCCTAGATGCAAACATCCCTTCAGCAAAACCTCTCACCTCTTGTCTGAAATATCTTCAGGAAGCCAGATCCGCCCGTCGGCCCCGCGCACTCACACCCCCAAGCCTCTCTATCACCAGCCCGTTTGCTCAGTTCGCTCCGTCTGGATCTGGGCCATACCCCGCGTTTGCCTCATCAGAGCTCCCCTCCCCCCTCCCCCCTCCCACCAGCCTAACGACCTCAGTCCCCACTCCCCGTCAAAATCCTGGACACACCAAACCAAACCAAACCAAACCACAAGCCAGACGACAAACGTGCAGCTCACGCAAAACTTCCCCCAATTTACTATTCCTGATCCCTACTCCCACATCTTGACTTTGCGACACCCGCTGTAATTCCACAACAAAACACACAATGGCCTCCACTGCAACTCCCGAGGGTAAGTCCGGCCCTCGTCCATCTCCACACCAGCTGCTGCAGCAGTTCCAGCCCCCTTGTTCCGCCTTGCCGCCAGGCAGCACTCCCACATCGCGCAACGCGCAACGCCCTGCGTCGTCACCGTGTTCTCTGTTGGGTGACCAGGCCGCTTCTTGCTCTTGCTGACGCGCGCTCGCGCCAATCCTTGCAGTTCTCTGGGCACAACGCTCTTCCAGCACCGACGCCGAGAGTAACTTCGTCTACCTCACCATAACCGTCCCCGACGTGCCCAAGGAGAGCTTCAAGCTTGACCTCAAGCCCGCCGGTCTGACCTTCACCGGCCACTCCGACACCCTGAAGAAGACCTACCACCTGGAGCTCGAGTTCTACGCCGAGATCGACGAGAAGGCCACCAAGGTCAACCACACGGGCAAGAATGTCGAGCTGAAGCTGCAGAAGAAGGAGCTCAACGAGGCCTACTGGCCCCGCCTGCTCAAGGAGGCCAAGAAGGTCCACTTCCTCCGAACCGACTTCGACAAGTGGGTCGATGAGGACGAGCAGAACGAGGCCGCCGAGGAGGACATGTCGCAGTTTGGCGGTGGCATGGGTAAGCAAAGCCGGGTGCTGGCACCCCCGGCCCTCCCGCCTCCTCTCCGTTTGTTTGAAGTTCGCAGGACTAATACCACGTCTCACCCGCAGGAGGCATGCCTGGCATGGGCGGTAAGTCAAATTTGCACCTAGCTTCCTTGCATTGAAGAACTTAAACAAGCTGACATAACCCCCTAGGCGCAGGCGGCGACTTCGGCGGCATCGACTTCTCCAAGCTTGGCGGCGGTGCCGGTCTGGGCGGCGAGGACGAGGAGGAGGAGGACGACGACGACGAGGACGACGACATGCCTGCTCTGGAGGGCGAGGAGGACGTCAAGACTGAGGCGAAGAGCGAGGCAAAGCCCGCCGAGGCGTCCAAGCCCGCTGCCTGATCCGTCACCTGAGCAAGCACCATCAGCCTAGCATCGGCTGCAGCCATGACGGCGTCGTGAAGGAGGTAATGGGTTCTCTCACACAACAAGATTACGTGCGGGATGTCTGCGGAATCATTTCAGTTCGGGACTGCCGGAGTTGGTCAGAGAGGAAGATGGCGACTGTCAAAAAACTCCTGCGAAATCTGGCGCGGCGAAACCCGCATCACCCGGTACGACATAATACAGATGAAGATGAGCCTTGCGAATTCCAGAGAATGATAACCAGACTGGCTTGAACCCGTATTCTTCTCTATTTGTCTCCTTCTTGTGACTCTTCCTCTTTTCGTTCCCGGAGCATTCATCTACTTGCGGTATCGAATGCACCTATCGCTTGCAACGGCAGGTCTTCGCCAGCTGTGTCATTTTTGGGCCGAGGTTTTGCCTGTTCTCTTACTCTGGAAAGCACTCCTGTCTCGATTCTCTCGAATCCCTCCGAGAATATCTCTTGCATTCAATCCCATCGTTGAGAGGCAAGACTGAAAGCCGCAAAAATACAACAAGAGCTTTTTTAATCATTGTAACACTAACCAAATCCATCTCTGGTGTAATCCGTTGGTCATCGATCGCGCTATTCGTCCCGATTTAAAAATAGCCTGGTCTTTTGAAGATGGTGTATGACATGACGGTTGGTTCTTACACCGTAAGCGAGGCAGACAACCGTGACTGTGCTTCCTTTCCCTCTTGGCCTGGCTCACTATCTTGGCACTTTTTGGGCTGTTGGTTCCAGTAGGGCTAACAACGAAGGAAGGGCAGGATTTCCTTGCCACTGGTCAACAGTATCGTTCATACTGTTTTCGGAATAACACGTCCAAAAACACCTTGACCTGTTACGATGATAAAGGGCTCGCGCATCTCGTTCTTCCTTCAGAACGCCGCGCACCGCGCCTCTCGTCCGTCCACACTGGCCTCCGGAGCCAGCACCAGCAGCAGCAACAAACAAAGCAAACTTGCCACTTACCTCGATCGGAGGAATCCTGTCATTTCATGCGCGCGAGGTGTGGAAATACGTTCGTGACAAAAAGTCTCGTCAGATGCTTCGTGAGCAAGAGGCACAGCAGCTCCAATTGCGCTTCTCTTCACGCTGAACAAGGTAAGCAGAACAAACTCTCGGCCAGTAGTTGACCAGATTCTGGCCGCCATACAATCCCCGGAGCCGGAGCGCTGTGTTTGAATGTTTCATGCGAGAAACTACAACGTTTTGCCCTTTGTCAAGACTGGCCTCGCCGCTTGCCACTTGCCATCCAGTGGTGCTTTGCTTCGGCGTGGGCCGTCTGAAGCGGCCGCGGTTCGTCATGATCACTGCGGGTGTAAAGACTCTTAAGGTTACAGTATGCGAGCGGCTTTGACCTGCATTGGTGACATCGTTTAGGGGCTGTATACCAGCATTTCGGGTTGTCTACACATGCATGCCAAGAGGCGAGAGTTGGTTTTTTCCGTTTTCAATACAGTCCCTCATGGTCCACCAGAGCGGGCGCAATTGTCATGGGGCCGGCTTGCACTTTCAGGAGCCGACCTGGCCGCCGCCTAGTAGCAAGAGGCTGCACAATGCTTATCCACATGACTGGCATGAATCCTTAATAACCAGCGTGAGATAGGCAAAACCACCACCATGGGAAATAGCGGCGAATATATCTCTGCCTGGCCCAAGTCGGAGATATGGCACGATCCGATAGCGTCTGGCAGCAGCAACGTGGCAGCATCACGCCCAGCAAGCAACACCGCCAAACGTGCCAGCGATGGCATAGCAAGGGGAGTCTGGGCACCAAGAGGCTACAGCGCAGCCGAGGCAGCCCAGGACACACGCAACGGCGCGTGGCTCACTGCCTGGCCCGCCGGCGAGAAATTCGATGTCTCATTGATGTCCGTGTCTCCGCTGTGAAGATAAAGAAGACAGGGAATGGGTGGGTACAAAGACTAGGTGGGCTGGGCTGGGTATTGACACAGGACATAGGCCGGCGGCCTGGCTTGTTAATGAGCCCCTGGGAGTCAGGGCGGCAACGTTGGCATCGACGGTGTATGTGGATGGCCGAGGTACCCGTCACATCGATTCCAGCCCTCGTCCAGTTGTGACCGATAGAACAATGTGCGGGGGGGGGGGGCCTTGGGACGCAATCCGCAATCGCAAGCATCGCAGAGGCACATAGCATGAGAACGGGAGACGAGATACGGAGTACCGTTGAATGATGCCCAGTGTCGCCTTATTAACACACTCTATGAAGGCGACAAAGGTTGTCGATGATTGTTGGTAATCGCAAAAAAGCCCGTCGGGGTTCAAATATCGAAACGTCCTGGCACGGTGAAAGAGTCCAATCTGGTCGCCGTTGTGATGCCCAACTCCAATCCGGTCCGTATCGACGATCCTCTTAATTTGTGAAAAGCCCAGGCCTGATCCGTGCCCTGAAAAGTCGCGAGAGTGACCAAGTTCCATTCTCGATTACGTTCGCCGGATCCCGCCCCGCCAATCAAGTCTTTTCCGATTGACAGGGTATCCTCAAGTCCTCCTGCTGGGCATTGTGACTGTCACGCTCCGTCCGCACGTCAATCCGTCCGTTCGTCTGCTCGTTTACAAAACCTCGTCCTCCATGGCAGCATCGCCACCGTTGGTGGCAGCCGTTGCAGACGCATCGCCGCCGCTCTTGGCGCCGTCGAAGTAGTCCGCCATCTCGGCATCAAGCTCATCAGCCGTCTTCTTGGTGGGTCGGGCGCTCTTCGGGCGACCACCACGACCGCGCTTGCCGGCAGCACCACCTCTACCACCAGCAGCAGGCTTCGCCCCCTTTCCGGATGCCTTGTCCGCGGCGGCGGATTTGGGCGTGGCCTTAGGCTGGCTCACACGCTGACTCAGGGTGGGAGGCGCAGGAACCAGTTCACCGGTAACGACGACCTCGACCTTGATACTAAATTAGCATGAGGGAAGAAATACCGCACCAGATCAATGACTTACTCGGATGGGCCGGTTGTCAATGAGGAGACCGTTCAGCTTCTGGTAAGCCTTGCTGGCGCCATCGGAGTGATGGAACACAACGTTGGCGATACCACGGCTGCTTCCTCCAGGTCCGTATACGAGCTCGGCTTTCTTGACTCCCGTGACAGCTGTCTGGAAGTACTCCTGAACAAGGAAAAAAAGAAGCGTCAGCAAAATAATGCGGTAAAAGTCCGAGTGCGCCGAGCGATATCCCGTCATCCATGATCGTAAAGTTCACCGCCGGTATTTGTTTTCTGGCGCATCCAAAACACAGGGCCAGATGAGCAAAGCAGTGAGCATGTGATGGGAAGCCTCATAGCCATCGACTATGCCTGCAGCTGGCGGGCACAGGGTGTAATCGCATTGCACTGGCGAAGGCGAGAGTCTCTATCACCGAGACACCTCGCCATGCAGGCACAACGAGCTGTTACCATCGAGGTTTCATCCTCGATTTCACAGGGTGCCTGTGCCCACCTCAAGTTCCTAGCTCGGCCTGCTCAAGCACTCGCGTCCAGAATCTCAATGGGAAGATGATTCTGTCTGCCACAGGACACGATCCGCCCAACATATCGAGTTCGGAAGAAAGTTCGACTGCAAGAGTCGGAGAAGGTCACCCTTGCCAAAAGCGACGCGTGTGCCCGTAGATGCTCACTGCTCTGCTCGGGGGAAAGCGTTGTCCTCATTGCCATCTTGTTCACCTGCCACCGATGAAAGCAATGGGAAAGGCAAAGAAGGTCCTGACACTTCAGCCCACGTTTTCGATTGCCACAGACTTGAGCTTGCATTGGATGCTTGCCAGGCACTCCAAGCATACTGTCAAGTTGCGCGAAACGAGGTGCTCGACTTCTCCGCGCAGACCCTGCAGCATGAAAAGGAACTTGCTGGGCTGGAAGGAAGGAGACTTAGTGTGCAGGCTGTGCCATCAAAGTTGGAGGCATGGATTGGAGGTATAGCCGCCTCTCGTCCGATGCGCGGCGTGATCATGTCGGTATATTACGCGATGGATAGAATGTCGACAGAAGTCCCCGAAGGCTGCAATGGCCTCATCGGTAACATACCTTGATTTGGCTCTCGGACACGTCCTTGGGCTGTGAGAAGGTGTTAGCGGTAGACCCTTTGGCGCTGCGAGGGGAGATGTCCTTACCAGGTTGCTCACTATGATCTTGCTCTCTCCATGGGGCTTGGATGCCTTGCCAGACGAAGGCTTAGCGGCAGCGCCACGTGCAGGCTTGATGTTCTTCTTGACACCGCCTACGGGAGCGGCGGCAGCGGGACGAGCGGTCTTGCGGGTGGAGCGGCGGCCACCGGCAGGGGTGCGCTTGTTGGTGGAGAGAATCTCATCGAGAGACTGGTCGAGCTTGCCAGACATGTTGATGTTGGTAGTGATGAGGGTGTCGGGGAAATGAGTTGATTCAGTCAAGAGAATGTGGCAGGTTGCGAATCGCGCGAAGTTATGCGTGATTCGTAACGATGTGCTGCGCGAAATGTGGGAAGCTTCGGCGCGTTGAGATTGCTGGGTGGCTGTTACTTTGCGCAGGCTGCGATGCGACCAGGTGGCAGGACTGAAAGTTCGGCGATGATGGTCGCTTGGCGTGTTGTATAGAGTCAAATGGTAGAATCGAAATGGTAGATGTTACGAAAGTGGGTTGGAAGTCTGTCGAATGTGGTGATAGACTTGGGGATGGGCAGAACGGGTCTCTCTGTTGACGTCGAGAGTGGATGAAAAGGCTGGGAGGAAGGTCCAGTTGAAGAGGGCTGGAGAAGGGGGCGAGGGAAAGCGGGTGGCCTTTTTGTTGCTTGCTGCATTCGGGGCGCGACCCGGGGCAGCCTTGTCAGAGGCCGCTTGCAGGGATGGCGCGAGCTTGGGGACTCGACCCGAACCCTGAGGCCCTGGGAGCCCCTTTCCGGCTTATCCAGCCAGATTACTGCGAAGGGTTTACGAGCTGGAGCTGGGGCTGGAACCGGAAGTACACGATGTACAAAGACCCAAGCTGCCGTTGTCGCTGCCGAATCTTGGCCGCGTGTTGCGGTCGCATCCTGTTCACCAGCGCTGGACCAATCGACCGACTCGAATATGTAGCAGCCAGCGGTCTCACTTCACCCAAGTTTCTTCCCCGTTGATCACCAATTATTGCAAACGGCGTGCGCCTAGTTACTCGGCAATTCCTGTGGCACATGGACGCCACTTTTGGCCCTCGTGAACTGAAGCTCAAGCATTTCAAACGTCGCTGCATTAAAGTTGATGCATTTCGTGGTCTCTCCGAGAGGACGCGCATGACGCAGAACAGCCATGGTCGCGTGCTAATTCGCATTGTACGGTGTGTTCTAGTATCACTGCTGGCCGACCAGTCTTCCTCATCAGCAGCAGCTTGTGGTCGGGATGACAAGTCCTCCGGCCCTCTCGAGGACTCTGCGCATCATGAATGTCTGCCACTGCCTCGCCACCTAGGCGTTATTCCCTTTGATTGATTCCAGTGACACAGAAGCGACTGCCATGGCCGTCCTCTATCTGCCTGTCCGCCGAAACAACCATCACTTCAGTGGCGCACCCTGCTTGCCAGCCCGTTGTGCGGTTGCCTTCTGGTCATCCTTCGCATTGACCTCAATGTAGTGGTAGCCGACAATAAGGACCATGGCGGCAGATCCCAGGAATAGGGCGAGTCTGTACAGGTCGTCGTCGGAGATCATTGTGCCGATTCGTTCTGGTAAAGTCGGGCTTGCGACGGGAATCGGGAGGCTGAGGCTCTGGAATTGACAGGCTGGTCAGATATCAGAATATTGCCAGCGTCAGAAAACAAAACAACTTTGCTCGCTCACTTGGACAGTTTTGAAAAGGCGCTCAGGTGCAGTTGACTGTTTGTGCTGAAAATGAATGGAATGCGGAAGGCAGCTCTTGCGACGACGACACGAGGCCACTTCACATCTGTTGGAGTTGTCGAGCTGGGGATGCAGTATCGCGCCGATAGAGGCTAGACTGCCAGGACTGCCTGGTACAAAGGCACGTACACGCAGCTTATGCCTGGCCCGTACAGCCCCTTACCTAATCCCGAAGGCGGGTGGGTCCGCAGCGTCACTGTTCAAGCGCCAGACTCAGTTGGACCACATCCCGCTTTTTTTATTACTGTGTACTGCCTCTCCGGCTTACAACTTCCACAGTGCCCCCCCCCCAACGACGCCTCTCTGCTGGGCTCCAGTCACATTCTGTCCCAGCAACCCCCCAAAATACGAGCACCCGTGGACTTGACTGATTTCCTCAAGCGGTTCTTTCCTATACAGCCAAGATGCCTCCCAAAAAGAGCGACAAGGGCCCCACCAAGAAGGTGGACGCCAAGAAGGCCGTCGAGGACAAGACCTTTGGCATGAAGAACAAGAAGGGCGGCGCGGCCCAGAAGCAGATCACTCAGCTGCAGTCCCAGATGCAGGCCGGAGGAAATGCTGAGCAAAAGAAGAAAGAGGCAGAGAGGGCACAGCGCGAGAGGGAAAAGAAGGCTGCAGAGGAGGCGAAACGGGAAGCCGATTTGCTGCTCAACAAGCCCGCCCAGATCCAGAAGGTGCCCTTCGGTGTCGATCCAAAGACCGTCCTCTGTATCTTCTACAAGAAAGGAAACTGCGAGAAGGGGAGAAAATGCAAGTTCTCACACGATATGGAGCTGGACCGAAAGACAGAGAAGAAGAGTCTGTACCAAGATACGCGCGCAGAGGAAGAGGAAAAGAAGAAGGTCGAGACCTCAGCCGACTGGACCGAAGACCAGCTGCGCTCGGTCGTCCTGTCCAAGAAGGGCAACCAGCGGTCAACTACCGACAAGGTCTGCAAGTACTTCACCCAAGCCATCGAGGATGGCAAATATGGGTGGTTCTGGATCTGTCCCAATGGTGGTGATAAGTGCATGTACAAGCATGCTCTCCCACCAGGGTGAGTCTTGCTTCAAATCCCAGTTCCCAAAGAGCTCGACTAACACCAGAGACAGCTTCGTGCTTAAGACCAAGGAGCAGAGGGCAGCGGAGAAGGCCATGCTAGACAAGTCGCCGCTCAAGACTCTGACGCTCGAGGAGTTCCTCGAATCAGAGAGACACAAGCTAGTCGGCACGCTCACCCCTGTCACCCCGGAGACGTTTGCCGAATGGAAGAAGAAGCGAATGGACAAGAAGGCCGCAGAAGAGCAAGCTCGGAAGGCCAAGGAAGCCACTGGAAGAACCCTCTTTGAGAGCGGGAACTGGCGTACGGACAGTGATGACGAGGCCTCGGATGATGAGGACGCCGATGTCTGGAATCTGCAAAAGATGCGTGAGGAGACCGAGCGCATACGGCAGAAGAAGGAGGACGAACGGTTGGCGAAGGAATACGGCATTCCTTACCTCAATGGAGAGCCAGTATCCGGTGATGCTAGTACGGAAGACATGGCCGGGGCTTCTCAACCCCCGGCGGCCCCGGAGGCCCCGAAGGACCCCGGAGCCACTGCTGCCACCTGAACAGGGCATCGAATGTTCAGTTGACAAAGATATCTGTGCAACATACACAGGCCGACCCGACTCCGCCGGCAATCGCGTCGCACCTCTCGACAACTTTAGGTGCACACCAAGACAGCCGTGCGTGAGTACGGCCGCACTCTACTAGCCGAGTGTATACTCCCGCCTCCTCATATTCGCAGCCTACAGGGGTTATGAAGGATCGTGTGTATCATGGTGCCAGTTGCTGCGAGCTAGGGACAGCACCGGGAATTGCAAATAGGCCCAGACATTTTTTTTATACCAGACATGAGACACTCTTTCGCTGGTTACATCGAGAGCACCTCCGCCTCGCGCCCCGCTCGCTCGTGTGAAGTGGCCGTCTTTGCCCGTCCCAAACGTGAGGAGAACCTCAAAGCCCCTAAAATTTCTCCACATACGGCCTCAGGTCTAACTCCTGAGTGAAAGCCGACCGATGCTGCGTGTGCAGGTGCCAGTAATCCTCCGCGATCTAAATCGAGATATTAGCAATCCGAATCTCGTTCAACTTGTACGGCGCGGTAGCCTCCCACTTACCGAATCAGGCGAGATGAGTCCATCGGGGGCGCCATTGTTGAACTTGTGTTTGTACTCAGCGAGGCGGGGGATGTCGATGCCACCGTCAATGATGGCATGCGCGACGTGGACGCCGCGAGGGCCATATTCCCGGGCCAGCGACTGCGTGATAGCCCTCGCGGCGAACTTGCCCGCGGCGAAGTTTGCGAACTTTGCACTACCCCTTATGCTAGCCGTCGCGCCGGTGACGATCAAGGACGGCGGGTGCGGCGACGAGTCAACCGACTCAAGTAGCAAGGGAAGAGTGTTCTGGGCGAAATGGAAGAGGCCGTGACTGCCCGTGGAATCGTGTCATCTCGTCAGCCGGTGCGTTTCTGTGAGGCGATGAGAGCTCACAAGGCCACTGGGCTCACTCACGCGTTGCCCTTGAGGCTGCTGTCCAGGTCCTCGAGCTTGAACTCGAGGAATGGCTTGATCCCGAAGCCTGCCGAAACATTGTACACAGCGGCAGCCAGCTTCAGGCCAGGCAGCTCCTTCTTGATGGTGTCGAACGCAGACTTCACCGACGTCGCGTCTGTAGCATCAGTGGGGATGCCGATTGCCTTGCCTCCACTGCCATTAATCTCAGTCACGAGGTCCTTGAAGCTCTCCTCCCGACGGGCGAGCAGGACCACCGGGTAGGCTTTCGCGAAGCGCTTGGCAACCTGTCGTTCCCTGTCAGCAGCCATGTCTCTACCTATCAGGTTGGGACAGGCGCATAGCCGTGGGAAACTTACTGCACCACCTGTTCCGGCGCCTACACCGGCCACGACGGCGAAGAAGGACTTTGATGGGGTTGCCATGGCTTCAGATCAGGGATGTTGTGCTACAGAGATGGGCGATCAGATGTATCTCAAGGTACTATGGGTGGAAGCAGCTGTGTCGTGTAAATTCACCTTGACTTGAGCTTGGGGGTTCGACGAGAGAGGAAGCTCATTCTGTATCAAGAAAGAGGTTTAAATAGTCGATGCCCCAAGGGCATTGACGCAATTCACCTTGGGTATGCTGTGAGGTGCGGACCCCGCCAAATGTCGCCGACTCGATTAATAATTTGCAGCGAACTTTCTCCAATGCGCGGGACGACATTCTAGTACTGCCTTGGCCTCAAGATCACTAAACATTGGAGACTGTTGCGCAGCCATTTCAGTCGCGACATGAGCCCCCGCAGTCGTGAGACCGGTTACTAAGTGCAGCATCAACTGTCCCTCCGCCGGAATCCGGGCGCAAATTGCTGACAAACGGGGAAAGACATTCCGGTCGCAAATCAATGGATCCTTTGAGGTACATACTGTCTGTCGTCTTAAGTGTGAGAGTCATCATCATCATGATCGATCACATTCGCTGCTGTCTGCGTGCCTAACAACCCTGTCCAATAATTATAGTTATAGGCAATATACCTTCTGCAGAAGGCTCGCTGTGATACCCCATGCCTAAGTGATGCTCACGTCGCCAATACGTCACCCCACTCTTCACAGCACATTGTAAGCTCGGTTCCTCCTTTCGGAACCCGCGATGCCCAGGGCGTTTTCATAAGCTTCCACATCACCATCAGTGGCCTCTTCGGACTAAGAAGAAAGTTGCTGGTGACTTCTGCGGACTGGGCCCGGCATCCCTCCGAAGGCTGAAACAGGCTGTCATTCAAAGACTGGTTCTGATTGCCCTCGTGTGTCCCCATAGTCAGGTGAAATTTGTCCCGAGCCCAACACGTCGACGACGCGATCTGCGATCGATCCGAGATTCTTGATTTTCTGGAGATATTCTTCTCGCCTCTTTGACACATGTTCTGGATGTTCAGCCAATTCGTGCCCGTTTTGATCCTGTGTCGAAACTCTCTGTCGCCTGGAACATAAGCGGTGCACCAACTTCCTCCAGACAAAACAGACAATGGCGATCATGACCAACCCTCCGCAAACTGCACCAATGGTGATCCTTCTGATGTTGAGCCGATTCTTCCGTGGAAAACGCGGTATCTCTGGATCGGCAGTCGTCGTCTTGGAGGTCGTGGTCGCGGTGGGCACTACGACGTTCCATGGACGGGTCGCCTCAACGAGTGGGGGGCGATCGGTCTGGCCTATGTACGCAGTAGAGACGATGGCGGACCCTCTCCCGATTACGTCTTCTGGCGCAGCTACTGGTGATGCCGCGGTCGTTGAGCCACCGGTGGCTTGTCTCCTTTGTAGCCGTGCTCGACGAGCCTCGTTATAGCAAGGCTCAGCAGCATCTCGTTCGTCAAAACAACAGTCTTCTCCGCCAGGAGTATCGTCTTCGCAGTCGATGTCCTCAGAAACGACAGCTGCAGGTGGGGGAGGCATGGGTGAAGCGCCAGGGGTCTGTCCAGGTTTGGACAAAGTTATCGTTACACCAAGGGTGGTGGATGGGCTGACCGAAGGGCCGAGTCGCAGTCCGGGTCTGGACAAGGTTATCGTGACGCCGAGGGTGGTGGCTAGACTGAACGGAGAGTGGCTCACATGGGCCATAGACATGGCCTTGCTGTGCCATGCATCTACTTGTTGGAAAGAGGTGGCTACCCCACCGCAAAACCAGCCATCGGCAGGTGCATCAGTATGCCTCAGCCCAGAATGCATTGGCCCAATATTGCGGAAGGACAATGGCGATTCGAAATGTGCCCGATTGCAGCGAATGTTGGCCCCGGCTGTGCACTTGAGCGTCATGGGGTCGTTGGAACAAGTGCCTGCGCAGTCCCCGGAGATATCAACGCAGGTGGTAGGC
Organism: Diaporthe sp. PMI_573; assembly: GCA_021399435.1. NCBI lineage: Eukaryota > Fungi > Ascomycota > Sordariomycetes > Diaporthales > Diaporthaceae > Diaporthe > Diaporthe sp. PMI_573. The sequence goes on along the minus strand of JAJTUP010000015.1, from coordinate 271,632 downwards.
TGTACCGTGCAGTCCCCTCGGGAGGGTTCGCAACAGACCACAGAGGGCTGTGGGGCCGGAGTAATCATCGGCAACATGGTAGCTGGGGCTGCCATCGATGAAGTCGGATAGTAGATGGCGCACTGTTCTGAGGCGTTGCATCCGAAAGGGGCCTGTTTCATGCCACTGAGATACCCACAAGCCTCATCTGGGGCCTCGAGAATGACGGAACGGCTGGCCATGGCCCCCGAAATGAGCGCGAAAGTAGCAGTATGATGCATTGTAATCAAGTTGACCGGCCGGCTGATAATTCTAAGCGAACAAGTTGAGCTGATGGCGGTTATACCGATGGTGGTAAGCGAACGAGCATCAAACTTTCTGCTCGAGTATGATGGGAGTGGGAAAATAAACAAACTCGGAATATTACCTAGGCCTTGCCTGGGGCTCACTTGTCTTGATGCGCAAGGAAGTAACGACCTCGGGATGTCCGTGACGATGACATAACTTACTCTCACGATGTAGGGTAGCCAATGCACAGCGCATTGGCAGCTGCTTTTGTGTGTGACACTTACAAAGTCTGTACCTAGACGGATCGCAGGGAAGGTAGCGGCCCGTGGCTACCGGAGACAATTCTGGTCCTCGGAGAATGGCGGACTTCAAGCGGAGAGACTATAACATGCTTCGGCTCGGTGACGCCCACTGTGAAGCGTGATGCGGCACAGGGCACGTCGAGAGTGATGATATCCACACAAAGCCATCATCGGAAGCCAGCTCCAACGCATCGCGTCACGCATCGAAAGGCGATTCCGTAGAGCACAAAGCAGTAGACGAGATTGCAAATAGTGCAGAGGATACCTAATACCTACCGCCACATCTCTGCAGCGTCGCAGGGTAATGCGTGGGTGTGTGAGTAACACAGATTCGCGATTATCTTCTAAAATCTTGGGAAGTAACCGGCTCGAGGTCTTTGGAGTTGGTCTTACACATCGCGCGGGGATAGCCATGGGCAGGTGCCATCAATTGATGATTGCAAATGATGGCTCGGTGGAATCCTGACGCCTATGGCGCGTTGTAGGTTCGTCTCCCATGTCCGACCTAGGTCAAGTGGTGAGTCGGTGTGCTTGGTGAGTGTTCAGAAGAGAAGAGTTACGTCGAGTGATCAGCCATGTGTCTACGACGGTCGACAGCAATCTATCATTGTGTGAGTTGCAGCATACCGGTACTTAGTTCACGAACAATAGCGGCGGCGCAGACGGTCTTCGATTATCCTGTCTAGTCCAGCCTTACTTGGAGACGGGCGACGTGCCACAATCGTATTCTAAACCTACTGTTATCGGCATTGCTTTTTTTTTTTTTTTTTTTTTTTTTTTTTTAAAAAAAAAACAAACAAAAAAAAACAGAAAACCCCCTTGGGTGCTCAAGCGTTTACCACTGTATGAAGGGACCGCCTACATACTGCTTAAGAAGCGTACGTACACGGATTAAAAACGAAACCACTTACTTGGAGACCTTGATCTTGGTTCAGGTTTGGGACTAGACTTCTAGACCCTCTACGTCTTCCAGTTGGTACCTAAATGCTCGTTTCGGTCGGTTCGGTTCCGGGACACATTGAGGGGGGTTCAATTGAAGCTGCAACAGACTGACCGCGTGATATGCTCCGGACGTCCATCCTCGGGTACAAGTCCCGTCGTCTGCGCTTGGCGGAGACCATACAACCTAGAATTTTAGATACAGCTCGAGAATCATCGTTTGAGGATCACACTGTGATGGGACCCCGTCGAGTGCCGGAAATACTAGTATTTCAAGGGTTGCAAGTGTATTGCGACCTGATCAAACCTGCGGCTCCGATGCTCTACTAGATCGCACCAAGCTACTTGTGAAATTCAAGACGATGGAAAGTTACACACCTATAATTTCCCAAGAAGACTTACAATTCACAACTAGAAGAGAACATACCTAGGTTTCCGAATATCAAGTTGTGGAGCACAAGTATATGCATTGCGGAGCCACGAACGTTAGAGAGCCACAGAGCCTTCTCATCATCTCCGATATTCCCCTGCAGGACAATTCCGATTAAATTTAAATTCCGGCGGTCTGATTCTCTCCGCAACTCTCAAAGCCTCCTCCAAATGATTTTGTTGTAAGACTTAGGTAGTTAGCCATAGAATCTAAACCACCTAAGAATTCGGACACAGTTCTTTACCAAAGACCTTTTCGTAGCACTTCAATTGCCTCTGGTGCGGGCATGTAGCTCAGGATGTTTTTGTCGAATTGATATTTCCCTCCAAGACTCACAGTTCCCGGGCCCTGCAAGGTGCAGGTCTTGATATCACAGTTAAGGGCTCCACGGGTCACAGTTGGCCGATACCGTCCACATTGCCTAGGATCGAGTCAGACATCGACCACCATGTGAGCTGGTGAATCGCGCGCTGCGATATGTTTGAAAAAGAAGAGCCAACAAACATTACCAACTCCAAGACCGTTCTAGACTTCATGGTGCGCTCGTGGCGATTGGGTGCCATGCATCAAGGCTGGACGAGGATGGTGCGCAAGTAGCCACGCAAGTACCATTGTAGTGATATTTGCGTCTTCTTGCCACTCATTCATGCTTCTGAAGACGGAGTCCTCGCCCGGCAGTTATAGGAACATGCCCTACCTAGACACTGCCCTGACTATACGCCTGACTTTGATCCATTTGCTTGTAAGACCGTTCGCAAAAAATAGACTACTACTGCCCGTGTGGATAGACCGCGGTCTTGGAGCAATTGGGCCATAGCACGTCAAGCTTAACGGTCGCACTGAGGTAGTGGAAGTCAGAAATAAGAGGCACCTTCTGTTAGGTACCGGCCAGGCGGGTACGGCAGTACACAGCAGCGCTGCAGCAGGCTGTCTCGGCCCGGCGAACAAGTGCGCCTCCCCCAATCCCACAAGCCCGCAATGCCCTCTCTGTCACCAAACTCGCGGTACGGCATCCCGGATCGCCAGGAGAAACCCAGCGGCTCGCCCGCCCGTCGGCATTTTGCCAGCTCATCATCAAACCTTTTCCCATCCCGTCTCTTTTTCGAAACATCGCCGGGGGGTACACAGTACGTGATAAGCTGTTAAGAATCTCGTCAAGGAGGTGTGTAGTGTAGAAATCCACCGAACTCCACACAGTGACGTAACCCCCTTGCACTTATTTTTGGGAAACCACCAGGCCCGCAGGCCCAGCTGCTTGTCGTAGTCCTGACTGCTCATGTCATGTTCTCCCTGGTCCCTGCGCTGTCCTGCATTGCATTGGCCGGTCCGCCCGCCCTGCACCCCTCGCAGGGCTGAGCCCCAATCTCACGAGACAGGGAGACCACTCAGAACCCGTACGCGCGAATCATCAAACCGCCTGCCTCCCCGTTGATGCCGAGCCCCCCGGGGGAAGGGGGGGCGGCGGATGAGGAAGCCACGGGCGACCGGACATGATGATGTCTGCGCGTAGTACTCACGGTGCAGCAATTACTCGCGCTGCTGCATTCCATTGTGTCGAGCTTAAATCCGCTCCGCCTGGCAATCTCACGTGGCTGCGAGGAGGTATTCTGAATGGGGATTCGCGCTCGTAATGCACAATTACCGATCTGCCGTGGCTGAGCATGCGATTCTTGTCAAGCCGTCTGTCTATCTTGGGTATCTAATTGTATGACGACCACTGAGAAAATAGAACATGTTCCGCGAATTTCCCGATTACGAGCTCCAATACTGAGCCGCATCTCGCGTGAACGTCTCCCCGGTGATGGGCATGACGACCGTCGCAGCCCGTCACAGCTCGGTCTCGCTCCACTCTAAGCGTCAAGAGGGTCTTCATTCGACGCCTCCTCATCCTCATCCTCATCCTCATCCTCATCCTCGCTCGGAGCGTTAGCGTCCCGCTGCATGAGGATGTGCTTGAGCCGTCGTCGGCTCTCCCTCCACGTCAGGAAGTCTTGGATCTCCTGGTCCTTGACCCACGGCGTCACCTGCTCGCCGTCCCGGCCGAGCAGGTAAGCCGGCAGCTCCTCCGATGTCTCATCCGCCTTGTTTATGGGCCGCTCATTCCGCTGCCCCTCCCCAACGTGCCACACAAACGGAGTGAGGTGCTCCTCGTCCACGTGGTCTTGGAACTCGAACTCGTGCGCGAAAACCGTCCTATTGTCCTTGCAGCGCGCCCAGCGGCACAGCAGCGGATCCACCCGCCCGTGGACGACGTGGATGTGCTTCCGCAGCCTTGCGAGGTTCTGCAGCTCCGCTTTGCAGCCGGGCCACTCGCACAGGAACGGAACGTACCTAGGCGCCGCCTGCCTCTCAAAGACCTCCCGCGGCGTCGGCGAAGGCCGGCGTGGCGGCCGGCCCCTGCGCTTCTGCCCGGTACTCTTTGGCCCAGGCCCAGGCCCAGTAGAGCCTCGCGCAGTAGGCAGGCCCGTCTTCCAGGAGGGCATGCCGGGGCGCCAGCCCTTGGGCCTGCCCCGTCCACGTTTTACTGTTGTGGGTGGGGCGGGCGTCACCGGGGCGAGCGCGTCTCCTGGTGTGGGTCCCTGAGCAGCTGGGAGGGCGCCCAGTCTCGTGAGGTCTGACGTGACCAGCTCATCCTCAAGATCGGCCTCCCCAAAGAAGAGTCCCTCTTGTGGGGATGACTTGTGTGGGGAGACATCGAGGACCACCTCTATCCGAGCTTGACCTGGTGTACGACCTGGTGTTCTTGCGGAACCAGGCGCCAGCTGTGACGGTGAGCAAGACTGAGGTGGCTGGCGGCCCGCAAGGGTACCAGTCCTCATCGCAGCGCGGGCGTCATTACCGAAATGCCTGGGACTCTGCGGGTTGCTCAGCTGGGGTGGTCGTTGAAAATCTGCAATGTCGGATGTGATGTGTGGTAGCTCTGGCGAAGGCGTAGCTGGCCGTTGCGGGACGGGCGAGGCTGGTCCGTTGTTTCGCCAGCCGTCTTTTGACGGGGGCTCTCCTCGAAAAGCATTGGACAGCATTTCACTTGGATCCCGACTCCTGCCTCTGCTTTGATATGCACTAATCGCTAGAAAGAAGGAGGAATTACACTGGCGGAATATGGACGGGAGAGACAAAGAGGATGAGATGTTGGCGTAAGGTGCGTAGATCAGGGTTCGGTGTTGGGTCTTGAGACGAGCAGGAGGGGTTATCGCAGATTCGTGGGGTGAAGAGACGGTTTCATGAGCAGGCAATAGGCGAGTTGGGTACGCGATATGTGGTGTTCACCAATCCTGAAGGGCCGAAGGGGGAGCCAGACCTCATGCAAAACCAGTGCTGTGTACCGGTGGAAGGCATAACTGTCAATTCAACGATGAGCGACACGCTAGCAACCCATACCTACCTGGCAGCCTGGGTACCTAGGTAGTACCTAGGTACATGTCCTAGGTACATGTTCGCATTTTGTCGAAACGTACAACCCCACATAGACCACCTGCTGATTAGTGGAGGATGTCTTTCACTCAGATGGTTTGCCTCAACAGTGGAACGGACTGTTGGATACAAGGGCCCTGCCTGGTAAGGGAAGAATGGTTACGCAGCAGGTGGTGACAAACCTTGGAAAGCGGGGGGGACGAATGTTTAAGTTATTATTGCGATGCTCTCTGAGGAGGGGCGGGGGCTCGCTCACCTTCGGACACCGGGGTTGTGATGCAGTAAAACAAACGGTGGGCCTCTTTGTCTGCCATATCTTGATGCTTCGCCTACACATCTGGTCAGCTATCAGGTTAATGGAAAAGTCAGACTTGCTTGGAGGCATTTCTCGCATCTGGGAATATCGTATCCTGGAATGCCCATGAGTGCCGGGCATCATTTCACCCAGGCGGCCAGGCTTCCCCGATTCTCGCAGGGTTTGGCCAATTGGATCCGCCTCGGCGTCACTTGGTGCTGGGGGCAACCGGATTTGCTGGGTGTTGATTGCTAATGATTGTCCAGAGCCCTTGTACAGGAGCAATACGTGCCTCCGGGGCAGGTACTGTACTGTACAGCACACTCTTACATAGGTACATAGGTAGCAAGCAACATGGTGCACATGGACACATAACAAGAAGGCATCCCATCCATCAATCTCATCGTCCCAACTTCCCATCCATCCCTCCATATTTCACCTCAACACAACACAACACAACACAACACAACGCAACGCAACGCAACGCAACGCAACGCAACGCAACGCAACGCAACGCAACGCAACGCATCGCATCGCATCGCATCGCATCACATCGCACGGCACGGCACCGCAACGCACGGCACGGCACCGCCTGCGGCCTCATCTCTGCTCCTCGTCCAGGGACTCAGGTCGGCTGAATACAGGCTAACGGCGTGGCGTTTTCTTCTCCCCAGGGCATCTGCCCGTCTGCCTGTCAGTGTCACTCCCTCTCTCAGCCCACAAGCTGCGGTTACATTGGTAGTGGCATCCACCCGTGTCGCCCGTCCGCCTGTCTGCCCTCCTCCCGCCGGGGTGTTCTGTTGGACGAGACGAGACGAGCCCCAGACCCGACTGGCCTGACTGGCAAACTGACCTGACTTGACGAGCCAGAGCCAGCGCGGGCCCCACCCCACTCTCAGCTTGGCCTGCCGTCTACCGCCTACCGCATCGCTCCTAGTACCTACCGTACCTACCTGCCAACGCCCTCCTGGCCCTTCTCCCTCCAATTCTCCGCCTGATTGCGTTGCCGCTGGGGTCTGCTCGACTTGGCTAGCCTCATCCGCCCCCGTCCGCGTCCCTGTCCCTGTCACCCGGCTGTCTCCCTTCTGCTAGTCTAATCGACTCTCGCCCGCCGCCGCCTGCGCCTGCGCCCTGGGGTCCTGGTTCTTGGTCCTTGGTTCTTGCTCCTCGGTCGCCTCAGCAATGCCTCGCCAGTTCACCATCACCACAAACAGCCGCTCCCTCTCTGCACGATGGCATCGCCCTCAACCTCATGATCCTGAAGACCTCACTATGCCCTCCACAAAATCAACCAATGGCAATAGCCATTTCCCTCAGAAGCTCAAGAACTTCTTCAGGATCAGCAGCTTGAACGGCGACAAGGCCCAGCTCGCCCCCGGCGACCACTCAAACAGCCCCTTCAAGTCCGACAGCAAGTCCTCCTTCCGCCAGTCAAAGTTCTTCACCACCGTCGGCCGCCTGAGGAGCACCACCACCACTAGCGAGGGCCATGCTCTCGACGAGGCCCTCAGTCCCACCGCCAACGCCAATCCCTACTTTGCCCACCAGGGCCCGCCCGCCCTCCGACACCACAACGAGGGCTCCGTGCCCCCGAGCCCCCCTGATACCCCGGAACTCAAGATCGATGGCCCCAACGGCAGTCCCGCAGAGCAGCCGACTGCAGCCACCAAGGAGGAGCTCGCGAGGAAACTGAGGAGGGTCGCCAGCGCTCCTAATGCCCAGGGCCTCTTCTCCAACGGCAAGGGCAGCAACGAGCGCCCCGCCACCGCGGAGCTCGGCAAGGAGCCGCTGATCGTGAACAAGAGCGCGAGCACGCTGGGACTGGTGGAAACCAAAAACGGCAGTGACGACCTCTCCCTGGCCGTCCCCGACCCTGACGGCCTCGGGTCCCTGCCCCCGCCCGGCCGGACACCTCTCGCATTCAGGAGAACATACAGCTCCAACTCCATCAAGGTCCGCAACGTCGAGGTCGGCCCCCAGAGCTTTGACAAGATCAAGCTGATCGGCAAGGGTGATGTCGGCAAGGTCTACCTCGTCAAGGAGAAGAAGAGCAGTAGGCTGTATGCCATGAAAGGTAACATGTTTGCGTACCCCTTGTCCTCGTCCTGCGTTCGCTGACAAATCCCCTATAGTGTTGAGCAAGAAGGAGATGATCAAGCGTAACAAGATTAAGAGAGCCCTTGCCGAGCAGGAGATCCTCGCGACCAGCAACCACCCCTTCATCGTTACCCTCTACCACTCCTTCCAGTCCGAGGACTACTTGTACCTGTGCATGGAGTACTGCAGTGGCGGCGAGTTCTTCCGTGCTCTGCAGACCCGGCCTGGCAAATGCATCCCCGAGGACGATGCACGCTTCTATGCTGCAGAGGTGACTGCTGCTTTGGAGTACCTGCACCTCATGGGTTTCATCTACCGGGACCTGAAGCCTGAGAGTAAGTCGGACGCCAGACGCACAGCTAAATATGTTCCCGCTGACCTGAGCCGCCAGATATTCTCCTCCACCAGTCTGGACACATTATGCTGTCAGACTTTGATCTGTCGAAGCAGTCTGACCCTGGTGGAAAGCCGACTATGATTGTGGGCAAGAATGGTGCGAGTACGACGTCATTACCTACGATCGATACCAGGTCTTGCATTGCCAACTTCAGGACCAACTCCTTCGTTGGAACGGAGGAATACATCGCACCTGAGGTGATCAAGGGGAGCGGTCACACCAGTGCGGTCGACTGGTGGACGCTAGGCATCCTGATCTACGAGATGTTGTACGGCACAACCCCTTTCAAGGGTAAGAACCGAAACGCGACGTTCGCAAACATTCTCAGGGAAGATATTCCGTTCCCAGACCATGCTGGAGCGCCCCAAATATCAAAGTGAGTGCCCAGGACACCCGCCTTCAATGGCCTCTGCTGACCGAGTCGTAGTCTGTGCAAATCTCTCATACGCAAGCTGCTCATCAAAGACGAAAACCGCCGACTGGGTGCCCGTGCGGGAGCATCGGACATCAAGGTACACCCCTTCTTCAGGACGACTCAATGGGCTTTGATCCGACACATGAAGCCGCCAATCGTACCAAATCAGGGGCGTGCCCTCGACACCATCAACTTTCGCAACGTCAAGGAGAGCGAGAGTGTGGACATCAGCGGATCTAGACCGATGCAGGGCGTGCCTCTCGACAGCGGCCTTGCGACTCCCGGCGGTGAGGCTACCGATCCTTTTGAGGAGTTCAACAGCGTAACGCTTCATCATGACGGTGACGACCACAATTCTGACCACGGGTACGACTCGTCACCTCATTGAGGCTGAACCGATGGATTGTGGCATGAGACAATATGGAGCCTACCGGCTTCCGTACGCCCTGTGTGTCGAGTGCATGAGGCTTGGCCTGAGCAGCACTCTCGGACTGCAATGTCGACATTTTCAGTCTGCAGAACTGTCGACCCCTACAGCCCGTTCGCCCGTCCGATCAAGGCTCTCGGTCCGCACCTCTCCACGCAGTCTGCGTCAGTGATCTTGCAAAGACGGTCAAAGTGTATATGACTTTACTGTACAAATGATACAGAGGAGGGCAGGCCCCATGGCATTTTATGGGTTGTCATGGTCTTTTTTCAACTTCCCTTACCAACACTCATTCAAAGGAAAACGGAGGATGATGTGAGAGCAGAAGGGAAGCAGCATTACGGCGTCTTGCGGTTAAGGCGTTCTGGGCCAAAGACAGGGCAAAATGGTATCTAGCAATTTCTTGTTTATGCTTTCGATCGGTCTCTCTTTGGCGCGCCGAGTGCCTGTGCGATGAAACGACGGCCATCTCATATATCTGGCCCTGTGGGCTTTGGGCGAAATGAGTACTTAGCTGCCCAAGACCAGCACGAAAGCAAGCAGAGGCGGGCCTGTGAAAGAAAAGCTACGAGGCGTGAGCTCTGATTGACCGCAATACGAAGATGGTTTCTGGAGTCGGCTTCGGGTGGTCATCTCTGGACGTCTCTGGAGTTCTTACTCACGAGCTGGGGGAGGAAGAGAGAGCAAACAACAAGAGACAATTCCAGCTCATCTTGCAAATCTGCTGTTCCGTGGAGTGACCGGGTGTACACCGACGCCCTTGGGCGATTTGTTGGCTTCCTATGCAAAGGGAGTTTTGCTGCGTCTCGATGCGAGGGTATACGCTGGCAGGCTTAGTGAATGCTGCGACCCATGGGGCCGTGGCAAAAGATGGCTGCCCCATTCAAACACACAAAATGCGTTTGTGCCAGCATGCTCAGTGTGTTGCGATGTCTCGATGCATCTGGGTGATCCTCAGGAGTGTGCAGCTGATCGGTCAGCCGCGCCTTGGTCTCCACCCACCCTTCCCATCATCCGTCACGAGGGGCTAAAAGTGCAATCAGCCCTACTGCATCCGACCTTTGCTTTAGTCAACCGATTTAAACCACAGTATGTATGTCTAGCCTGTATATGAGCCAGGACTCTTGGAAAGTGTCCAGAAGATGTCGCAGATCACGGGAGATGCGGGAGGCAGGCACTCGGGTGGTGTATGCGTCGTTCGACCTCTTTCTCCTGCGTCTTGTCCTTCCTGATGATGTCTTGCTCTTGAGGTCCTTCCTGTTGCCTCATGGTGACCGGCGTGTGTATACAAGTCATCTCAAGCAGTGAGTGTGTGCGAGAACTGAAGTCTGTCTCTCATGTATTCGCCACCTCACAAAGCTTCTACGGGCCAGCAAGTGTAGCTGGGCAGCAACAATGCCAACAGCCCTGTCCCAGTCAAGTGTTCACTCGGATGCACGGAGCCCGGGCTCTCCTGTCACTCCGACCCAGGAGCATGGGCATGCAAAGCAGTCAGAAGCAGTCGAGATCCCAGAGGCTGAGCCGGAGCCACCGACGCCGCCATGCTATGTCGTTATATCCCGGGGCGGCGATACCTGCGAGCGGAGGCCCGTCTCGACAGCCGGCGGGCTCCAGGCTGAGATTTCCGACCTCGTCAACCAAGGCACTCAAGCGGCCGCCCTGAGCTCAGCGGTGTTCACCGCCGCCCACGGAAAGCAGACTGAGAGCGCGGACGGTGTGGCAAGGCCACTCATCATCGTCCGCGGCCTCCCAGGCGTGTTTGTGTCTGTGCTCCTGGACAGCCCCTTGGACATTGACCCGGCCTTTGTCGAAGCCCACGCGGCGGGGACAAGCTATCGGCCACTGGGACCCCGTCGGAGGCGAGGGTCCAGGGCGGCCAGGTTTGCGCACTGGGATTATCCGGAGCTGGCGGCTGGGCATTGGCGGGCCGTGGCCGGCAAGAAGTCCTTCCCGGGCGTCGAGAACCGCTCTGGCGCCACAGAATCTCGGGAGGCTGACCTTGCGCGCCAGCCAGTGGTACGGCCTGTGGCGGACGCGCAAGATGCGCAGTCCGTTGTATTCTGCCGGGCGAGTCTTTGGGCGAGCCGGGATGTGGATGTGTTGTTCTTGGAGAAGCCCTGCTGGGAAGCAAATGGTAATTTGAGGAAGGCTCGCCGGGCAGGCCAAGTCACGGGAATTAAGGTGCCTGTGAGCCAGGAGCTTCGACCAAAAAGAGGCGAGACGATAGTCGACACTGTGGCTGTCGCCCAATGGCAGGAGCAGGAGATTCCCAACTTGGAGAGAATTCTTCAAGAGAGCCTCGCCACTGCACACAAGGACAGCGGAGTGTTTCAAGTCTTGGAAGAGACAGCCTATGAGCAGTGGCTCGAACTGTTTGAGGCTCTCATACCGAGGGAGAGGGTAGTCAAACCCACAGAAATCCCATTGGAGTGGCGGATTCTGCAATGTCTGGAGCGAAATATCGACATGGCGAAGAGTATGGCGCGCTCTCGGAACGGCAGTGGAAATGCGGAATTCTTTTTGGTGGTCAGCCCGGATGATTGGGGAGGTCTCATACAAAGACTTCGAACCCGCGTTGAGATGCTCGCAGCCTTTCCACTCAGAGTCACGCACAAGAAGCCGGGGAAAGCACTCCAAGAGAAGAGGGCTTACATCCCAAGCCGCCGCAGATCAGAGGCAGACCCGCCGTCCTCCCAGGGGTCCCACGCCAACCAGCGCGCCCTCGACCGCGTGACGTATCTAGGTGGAATCCTCCTCCCATTCTCCATCGTCTCGGGCGTGCTGTCTATGAACGAGAGCTTCGAGCCAGGTCAGCCCCTGTTCTGGGTCTTCTGGGTGGCCACAATACCCCTGACGCTGTTCACGGTCTTGGTCATCTACGCGGACAAGCTTAGGCAGGTCGAGGTATGGGCCCAGGTGCTGGACCCCAGCGGCAGCGTCTCCTCGGACGATGATGATGAAAGGTCCACCAAATCAGGCGGCAGGGATGATGTGCAGGGAACCGAGAAAGAGAAACGGAAGGCGATGCCTGCGTTTGGTATTCCCAAGTACGACATGGGCCATCAGCCGGAGACCGTCGCCTACAGCGCAGGTGGTGACGTTGTCATTGACCTCGGCACCCCGACTGCTGACATACAGCAGATATCGGCCAACGGCCCATTGCGATACCGGGAAGACCGGCGGAGAGAAAACGACCAAGAACAAGAAGGAACTTCGAGTGACGAAGGCACGGCTGGTGATGTAGTCCTGCCCATGACCACCGGAGAAACTGGACACCGCCCGGCCTGGAAGAAGAAGCAGCTTGGCTGGAAGGGGGCGGCGATGTGTATTCTAAGGATGCAGAAGCCGCTCTGGGTCTTGGACGGGATGCCTGCGGCTGCGCGAGACTAGCAGCGTGATAGATAACCGCGGAGGATGGCATGTGCCAGGCATAGGGCTGGAGCTGATACCTGCAAGTCACTTGATTGATACGGTGCATGGTTCGAGCCATTGCTTCTTGCACTTGTGGCCATGATCCGAGGACTCCTCAGCTTCTACTACTTGCGCCAACATGTTCCTGAGGTCTACAATGCTATTCAAAGGCAGCTGGCCGCGAATCATGAGGGCAGGGTAAAAAGAAAGAGAAAAGGGCCCTCAGGAGTAAAAGATGCATATGTAAATATGTTGTTAATATGTAGTACGTGGGTATATCTGAACATTCAACCTCACCATATTCCCCCGCCTTCCCCAGTCGTGTTCACCTCCGCTTTCACGCTTACTAATTCCTGAAAATATGACTCGCTCGATGCCGGACATTGATACTCTCTCTAATCTCTCTCTCTCTCTCTCTCTATGTGTGTGTGTGTGTGTGTGTGTGTGTGTGCGTGCGCGCGCGCGCGTATGAGGATCAGTAATCAATCAAGCGCAACCTCTTGCCCACATCCCGTCTCCTCGCCTGCACAGCAGCCCGCTCGGAAGCCTTGGTTTCGCCGCCGTCGGCTTCGCCACGCGCCTTGAGAGCCTGCAGGAGCATGCCGGCATCAAAGAAGCCATCTGGTGTATACGAACGACGTCAGTATCCTGAGCAACCACAGACAAGCCATCGCGCATGGTGGTGGGTACTTACATCCGCCCAGCTCGTCGTCCTCGCTGAGCGTGACGCTCTCGTCGGTGGGGCTCTGCGTGCCGGCGGCGCTGCCCAGCTTCTGGCTGCGGATAGTCTCGGCGGTTGGGCCGGTGATGAGGCGGCCTCTGCTCTTGAGCCTGTTGAAGGTGGGCTTGCGGTGGTGATGGGCGGAGCGATCGATCTCCCGGGCGCGGGTCTGCTTGGGCGCCGAAGGGTGGCGACTGGTGATGCGAAGGATGCGGCGGATCTCGAGAAGGTAGCTCTCGAGCGTGTCGATAAAGCGCTTGGTCTGCCGGTGCTTGCTGCTGACGCAGATGGCGATGCCGTCGTCCTTGATGATGTAACCGATGCCGAAGCCGTCACCACTGACGGGGCCGAATCCGAACTGCCTCAGAGAGGGGTTGCCGCAGTTGGACGTCGACAGGATGGTGTTGTTGAGCTTGTCCCAGCCCGAGTCGGCGAAGATGAGGGGCAGCTGCTGCTGCGAGGCCGCGCGCGAGTTGGTGCTGTCGCCCCGCGCCCGTGTCACCATGTTCTGCGTCGTGTGCTCGCTGTCGCCCGACACGCCAGACTCCGCGGTGGGGCTGGCGACCCCGGGTTCGGGGCTGCTTGCGCCGTCGACGGGCGAGGTGTACCCGCTGCTGCCCGTGCTCCCGCTGGCTGCCGCCTCGTCCATGAGGCGCTGCCAGAGGCTGAAGAGCGCGTACAGATGCCTGTCGCAGCCCTGGCCCTTGGCGCACTCCTTGGTGGTGTTCACATGGACCTGGCAAGCCTTCTTGAGCGCCTCTACCTTCTGCTCCGCCGGGTTGTCCGCCCAGAACGTCTGTACGAAGTTGACAGACTCATCCGAGACAGTCCGCACTGCTTCCGTTCGGCCGTGCAAGAACATCTTGGTCATGGCTGGCTCGTAGGTGCACTCGATGCGGCCGTACAGGCCGTAGTAAGCGGCCTGGAAGGCCATCTGGATGAAGGCATCGGGCGAGAACCCCATTGACGTCATGAAGTTCTTGCCGAACCCTTGGAAGTCAAGACACTGGAACTCGTTCTGCTCGATGAGGTCGGCGAGCCGGGTCTCGGCAAAGCGCACGGCGATCTTGAGCTCGGGTATCATGTCCCACTCCAGCTTGTGTGGCGTCGTGTTCACGTCGCCGAAACTGTCAGGGTCACGCTTGGAAGGATCGGGGCTTGTCGATGCCCACAGGGTGGGCGCTTGCCCGTTGATCGTTCTGGCAAACCGCAGGATTGTATCGGTGTACACGTCACTGGCAAACCTGAGGACCGTGTGGCCGTCGACGCCAGTGTGCTCGAAGTTGATGCCTGCGCTGCCGTTTTTGCAGACAATAATTTGAAGCTTGTCGTACCAGCGGTTGGTGCATGTGCCGATCTGCACGCCCTTCTCGATCTCACTCGTCCCGCAGAGCATGTTCTGGCAAAGGGCCGAGGCCGTGGCGGGCTCTGTGTAGTCGAGGCACACGATAAACAGGGCAGAGTCGACTATGCCGAGACAGTCGGCATTGTTGGACCCTTCTTCCCTGGTCAGGACGTCCCGAAGCCCGGACCACACCTTCCTGTTCTCCGTGCTGAGCACACCCAGGGCGCCCTTTGCGGCATCCTGGATCGGCATCTGGGCGGCATCGTCGATGATTGTCTGTAAATTGATCGACACATCCTTCTCCGTCATGATGAGGTCCGAGTTGTCATCCAGGACATCAAACCAGTAGAACTGCCCATGACACATGACGACTAGGTGCTTGGACTCGGGGTCCTGTTCGATCTGGCAGCCAGCCTCGGTGGGGACCCTGGCTGTGCCGAAGAGCCTCGAGTACTGATACATGTCCATGGCGGACCCCTTGATGGTGTCGGGGGGCAGCTCCTCCTTGCGGACAGCCCGCACGAACTCGAGGGCTGACACCACCAGCGAGGCCGCGCGAGTGACCTGGTTGTTCCGTGCCGGGGTCGGGTCATCTTCCAGCAAGAAGAAGGGATTCAGGTTGAGCACGACCGGGTTGTCATAGTTCAGGTAGGAGTCATACCCTGCGGTTGTCAGTGGGGCCGTCGCTTCCCAGGGACCAGGGACCAGGGCCACGTCTTACAGAACTGCTCGATGTAGCTCGTCCGGCCTTCGGCATACCTCCTGAGCTTCTCCTGCAGCTCAGGCCCCTCATTGTTCAGGAATTCCTGTACGGCCTGCTTCGTGTCCGACTGTTCGCGAGGTGACTGCAGGGGCTTGAGGGCGGCCAAGTACTTGTCGCAGGTGCCGGCCAGCTCAGGGATCGGCAACTTTGGCAGCTTATCCTGTTGGGCAAAAGTGACGCCCGGATAGGACCTGTTCTCATTCGCACCCATACTAGTGGGGGCCTGCTTGGGTTGAGGGATCCCGTTGGGTACGTATCCGTTTATAGGTACCGAGCGAGGAGGCGGGGTGTGAGGGACAGACGGGGAGAGGGTCTCTCCTATAGACTTGGGCAGGGTGAAAATGCGGACTTGGGTAGGCATCTTGGTCAGCCTGAGAGCGCCCTCAGAGGTAGAGTGGAGAGACAGAGGTGCCGATGTTCAGGCCTCTCAGGGCCGTGCGGAAGAAGTAATGGCAGTCGTGAAGGTAGTAAGCCGGCATTCCCACTCGAGATGTGACAGCACTGAGGGTTCAGGGGGTGGACAGGCAAAGGCTACGGCCTGTGTCATGGAGGGGGCGTGGTCCATATAAGCTGGCGGCTCACCACAGCAACAGCAGGCCCGGAGGAGGGAAAGGTGGGAAGGCGGGATGGGCGAGCGAGAAGAGGTGTCCGATGTGCGTTGACATGTGGGATGGAGCAGCAAAGCAGGTACACGGACTTGGCTTGTGATCAGGTGGGCAGCCAAGTAGCGAGGAAGCACGCGGGTGGGTAGGGTGGTATATCTCGACCCGCGGGGCCGCAGATGAGGCATGAAACGGTTCCGCAGGGCCGAGTGAATTCAATATGCACGGGAATTTGCCGACAGCCCGGGATAGAGGGAGTAAGAAGGGTCATTCATACATACCTTTTGGCGCGGCCGGGTCTTGTTCAGCAAGCGGCTTGGGAGGCTGTTATTAGGACAGACTGCCAAGAGGTCGAGGTCCAGCAAGGCTTCTGCTCCGCGTGCGTGCGTGCGTACGTGAGGGTTAGAACTTTATTTGTTCTGGACGAGATCCTATGACGAGACAGGGTGAGCCGGGAAATAACAAGGCTTGAGAGGGTGGCTTGAGAGGAACACGCGTGTCAGCAGCAGCTGGGCAGCTGGGCAGCTGGGTACTACGCCGATGGGGCAGCTGTCACAAAGTCCAGGACTGGGACAGCAGGAGCAACGTACCTAGGTACCCAGCAGTCTGTCTACCCCACGGGGCGCTGCCGTTTGGCGGCTTGGGCCTGACGCACTGGTGCAGTGGTGCCGTGTTGCGGTGGGAATCCTCGGACCAGGGGAAGTGCTGTGGTTGGTGACCCGGCGCAAAGGCACGAGATGCCTGGGGTTGCAGACTCGGAGACTATGGCTGGCCCAATCCTCGCCGGGTTCGCACATGACCAAGTCAAGACTGCACCAACGCTGCTGCTGAGATCCAGCATGTGACAGTGACAGATGGTACTGTACGTCGGCGAATAATTAGCTCAAGGGTCCTCAATAAGCGACGACGGCCCACCGGCCGAACGGAAACTCTGTCTCGACCCCGACCCCCCCCCCCCCGACCCCCACGTTTTGTGCTTCTCTGCATGCCCCGTCGCCCGTCGCCCGTCGCCCGTCGCCCGTCGCCCTTACAAGGAACAATTTGCGACTCTCTTCACCTCCACGCTGGGGACCTGCCAAGGGGTGAAGAATGACGAGGCCAAGCACATTTTTGACCACCTACCGCAGCCAGCATCGATCCAAGAGTTGCCCAACCCCTAGAAATGACCCTTGACCGCCCCGGCGCACTCTCGACACAACCTCCGTGATTTCCCCGCCTTCTCCGCGCACTCGGCCCCACTCCCGGCCCCGGCTGTTCGGAACACACGTCCGGACCACAGCCGTCCACACCAACTCTTTCATTGCAACTCACGTCTTCTTCTCGAGAAATCGAGTGTGGTCATTGAAACGAGTCTATGCGCCGCCCTGCCTTCAAAACTTTTATAATAAAAAAAACAAGATAAGCCCGTCACAGTTCACTTCTTAATTGTGGGAAGACATGAACTTCGCAAAAAGATCGTGAGGCATACGGAAGATGGTGCTCAAACTTTAGGGACCGGAACATTGAATTATGTGGAACAAAACCCACTATCTGCATGGTGATTCCTCAATCATGATCCCATACTTCGAGCACAAGCCGTCCGCACAACAGGACGGTGCCGAACAATTTTACCCATGCAGATAATGCCATCTTCGATTCGTTGCTTCCTGCAGGTGCCAAGAATCCTTCTGACACTTGGTGTTGGCGTGTTAGCGCAATGGGGAGAACAGCGCCGAGTTCGCCAACGACGTGTTCATCAAAGAATAGGCGATGGCTTACTCTCCTTCTCACCACTTACCCACAGGATGTTACCCTATAGACAGTTATCCTACAGCAGGTGATTCTATAGGAGGTTACATTGTGAGCATTGCCCAGATCGTTTTCTAAAATAGACATCGTAGCAACGTAGCAGACACCCAAGCAAAGCTTGTTATCCTGATACATCATAGGTGTTCATGTTTTATTGTGTGGAAGCTGTCCATATAGCTATTTCCCTATTAGCCTTTCTTTCTGCTATGGCACATGCAACAATACGTCATGACACAGCAGGACTTGCCAATCCAGCCTCCTCTCCGGCACCAACCAGAAACCCGCAACACGAATCTCACACCAGTATGTCTTGGTACCTTTTCAGGTGCATCGATGCTCTTCAGCATCCCCACGCTCGTTGCTACCCTCTCAATGGCAGACAAATGAACGGCACAGGGTGTCGCCGCTGAGGTACGAATACAGAGGTTGCGATAGATAGTGCCTTATATGATATACAGTAATTACTGCCGCTTTCCTATATCCCTCACCATGATCCTATACGCAATACAGAGGTGTGAGAGCCACCACTTGCTTGGAAAGAAAGAGAATCAGGCCTGGGTTTATAGAGTGGTGTTAATGTTGATATAAATGCTTCTAGATGCTTGTGGAAGCTTAGGTCTGCTTGTCTCTTTATCGGAATTGTGACTAATAAGGTTCTATTCACCACAGGGATAGGAGTAGGTCTTGTCCAAGTCTAATAGATTATAGGTTTCCTAAAATAGACTGGCCGCTGACTGTCTCCTCTGGGATAATTGACTTTTGTTCACAAATCTTGCTAGTTGAATCGCGTTCAATGCTATGGCTCATACTGACAGTATTCGTTCCCACTGATTTCCGCATACCCGGAATTCTCTACAAGCCGTGGATGACCTGCTGCCATTCTATCCAGCCCCTCGCATCGCATGGTTCAACCTGCTGGCCATGTGGGAATACCGTGATTTTTCACCTTGGTGAGGTACAAGATCGACGAAACAGTTGGTCACCTAAAACAGGCGAATAACTAATTGCAATGAGCCTCAGCCCCAGCCCCAGCCCCAGCCCCAGCCCCAGCCCGGACCGATGCTGACTTTGAATACTTTGAGAGCTTGAAGTTCGGGCAGGTACTCGCTATCGCCAGCTGGGTACTTGTTCTCTTCCAATTCATCTACAACTGCACATCTAGGTTCTCTGCTGCCGGATGGTCGTTGTGATAGAATGTCTCACCTGTACTCGAGCTCGGTATCGGCCGCTGACCAAGCTCCAGGCAGCAATTAGGACGGTCGCGAGAAGAACTTGCGGTCAGGGTTTACAGTGCGCCGAATCGATCGAACGGACAGAAACGGGTGTGCAACCGGTGGAAAGAACACGTCGAATGAGGTGACCGGCCTAATAGCTGGATCCGAGTTCGGAGAGCCCTCCCTAGACAGGGCATCTGAGCTCGAACCGGGAACCATATGCCGGGACACACGATATCAGCCAGCCTACGATCTAGTGATGGAGCAGCGGCACAGGACGGGTCGGTAGTCTCAAGTGCTGCACGTAATGGACGACTGGGCTTATTCACAATCTGTCAGACTCTTGCAAAATTGTCTGTTTAACGATCACCCATATGTAAATAGTCTTAGTGTTATGAGTATCTGTCAAAATGGTACAATTGGGAATGCGAGGCCCGGATGTCGAGATACTGAGTACATTGCACAACATCTGCCGTCTCTCGGACGCCAAATTTCTTTCAACTCTGGGCTACCGTTGTCGCATTTGCTCTACTTAGAACGGACATCGATGACGCTTACATCCCGAGATTGTACACGTTTGACGGGGGCGACAAACACTGCACTTTACCGACGAAGCGCAGAAAAGTCCAGCCATCTCAAATTGAACAAATGCGTGTCAGTTGGTGGCGCTGTGGATCGGGGTGCCATTTTACTAAAACGACAAGCTGGGGTATCGGAGCGCCGATCGTGTTGTGAAGCAGGTTGACGGCCAGAGCAATGTCGATCCAGGTGTTTCAGCGCGACGGCAAGTATAAGGTGGGTGTCAATCAATAATATGGTGCTCTGCTGTAGCTCGTGGAAATGGATCCGCCTGAGCTGTTCGTAAGGCCGGTACTCGGAGTGCCCCAAAAGTCGCCCTACTTAGGTACTGTACCCTAGGAATGGGAGAGTTGAGGGGACTTGTCTAGCAGAGACAAAGGTCTGCTAGGCAAAGGTAGGCTCTCAAATGGTAAGAACTATACCTTAGTAGGTAGTTTTGCTCAGAGAAGCCGCGAGTATTATCCTCTGGATAACCTCAGCACATTCAATGATTATCGACCTAGCCCGCACTACTTGCCCATGCCCAGTTCATGTAGCGTAGCCGGGGCAGGCCGGGCAAGCCTTGATAGGCAGTTTAAGTGGGGGGGAAGGGGGGGGGGCGAGATCTGCATGGTTGCATCGCGCCCGGGCTCCCGAATGCGTGACGTCTCGCTCTCTTTTCCCAAGGTTGGTCCTGCGTATAACGCCACCCCCGGATCCCTAATCCCCAATGTCAGCCACAGTTCCTGTACATCGCTCGTTCCACTCCCAAACACGGTCGTTATTCCTCCCGCCATCTTCTCGCTCACCAAACCGCTCGTTCTTGTTCTAGTATGTCAGTGTCACTGCGCGGCTGCAGAGCCAGAGAGCAGGAACCAGAAAAGTCATTCTGGCTCGAGTTCCAGGTCTGCAGCGACGGCCATTACGACCACCAGCCCCCGGGGCCTGCTGCCCCGGCCGCCTCCTCAGCCACATTCACATGCTTCGGCGACCTGCCCGTCGAGCTGCGGCTCAAGATCTGGGAGCAAACCCCGCAGCCGCGCGTTGTTATTGCGGCGTGCCTGGATGAGGAAAACGGCGCCGACAAGCGGGCACAGCTGGCGCGGCGGCCCAGGCTGCCCTCCACGCCCGTATTATTGCGCGTGTGCCATGAGGCGCGTGCCGTCGCCCTCCGGCGCTACGAGCGGGCGTTCGCGTGGCGCGTGCCGGCCATGCTGGCGCGCCCGCGGTCGGCCCCGGCGCGGGTGTGGTTCGACTTCTCGTGCGACACGCTGCTGCTGCTGGGCGAACTGGAGCCCTACGACACCAGCAACATCAATGCCCCCATGGTCTACTTCCTCGACCGCGCCGATGCCCGCCGCGTCAGGCACGTCGCCTGTGCCTTCGAGGAGTTGCGCTTCGGCGAGGTTGAGAGCGAGCAGATCTTCGGCTGCCTGTTCCATGTGCTTGACTCCTTCACAGGGGCCCGGCGGCTGCTGATCACCAGCACCGACGAGGACCTGCGGAGGCACACCATGATTGGGTGCCTGCCGAGTTCTACCGACAACGTCGTGCAGAAGATCTGGTGGGCGTGGATCAACGGCACCAGTATTGTTACCAGCAGGATGAAGGATAAGCAGATCCTGATGGTGAGGGAGGACAGCCTTGCCGATTTTGTTGCCGAGCACATCTAAACGTGTTCGGCGTTGCATCGAGTCGTTGACCTGGGTTTCGCGTTGCTATCTGGGCATGGGTGGGAGCACCTCATGGCGTGCGTTTACTTGTCTTTTTGTTCTTTCACACCTTCCGCGGAGCGTAATGGACACTGAGGGGTGCGAGGGCGTAGGGATATCAAGTTTAGTCTTATTTCTTCACAAGGTTTGTACAATGTCAAAGGGTATGAGTGGCGTGGGGAAGGAGCATCAATCATACACACAGAGAGCTCTCAGGGGCGGCACCCCTGACGCCGGCTTCCCAAGCATCGCTTCTGTCATCTGCGCCGTTGCGCACGCTGCTCCTGATGTATCTCAAAGGCGGGACACCCCTCTCTCCCTCTCATGCCCCCAAGGAGCCAGTCGGTCAGACCGACAAATTTCGCCCCGATGCCCCGGTCCCAGTCACCTCCGGACTGGACGTGCTCGATTGTATGACTTAGCACCCTGCCCTCGCTGTCGAACTCGAAGATGAACAGGCCCCAGAACTCCTTGACGGCCTGCTCGCCGCCCAGCCGTAGCATGTCCCGGAAGGGCAGCCTCCACCCGATCCCCTTGCCCGTCGTCCTCCACCTCACCACCAGCTTCTCGCTGACGGCGCCCTGCCTTGTCCCGGGCTGCTTGACCATGCGCTCTGACATTATCTCGAGCTCGACGTCGCCGATGATGGGGAGGCGGTTCCATGCCACGGGTGCGGTCCACAAGGCGGCAATGTAGGCCATGCGGCCGGACACGGTGGGGAGGTGTGGGTGGGTCGAGGGGAAGAGGTGCAGCGAGATGTTGGGCGCGAGGATCTCTTGTGGGAGGGGGGACTGGAGCAGGGTCGGGAGACGTTCTTGGAGGATGCGCAGAGCTGGGAAGCTTGGGTCAGCACTGCAGGTCCGCAGCTTCCTGTCGCATGGGGCTTGGGGGGGGGGGGGTTCTGCGCTCACTTTTGCCCAACTTCGCTTTGCGATCATCTGGTGGTTTGTTGGGTCCCTGGCCCAGAGGTGGCGTGGTGTTTGCATAGGGGAAGGTCGGGCTGAACCACACTTCTGGCAGGTTCCGAGTGTTGGCTTCTTGGAGGGTGGTAAGGGATTTTGAGGTTTTTGAGGTGCTGGGTGACGGTGCTGGAGCTGATACTGATGTTGCCTGGGCGGCAGCGGGCAGGAAGCCTGCGAGGAAGGACCTTGACCGGCGGGCGGCGGCCCTTGTCACGACATTTTTGGAATGGGCTGAGGCGGTCCTCGAGAGCCGGGGAGCAGACATTTGGTATTATTGCTACTACATGAACAGGGAGGGCGGCCTAGGTAGTGGCAGGTATGAGAGGGTTCTTGTGGGCTTGCTGCTGCCGGGTGAGAAGTGACGGTGCAGAGTTCAGGTGCGAGTGCTGCGAAGGGAAATGGAGGCTTTTGGCGGGTTTGGAGGAAATTCGGACGACGATGCAGACGGGATCTCTGGTTGGATGCTATCAACGTGCAGCTTCGCACCTTTGTCTAATAAGCGAGCTCCAAAAGCCCAGCGGGCCGGATGCTACAGCCCTCTGCAAATCCGGCTCTCCTGACAGGCCCCAAAGCAGGCATGGCCACCCTGGAGTGCCCCGCATCTCCACTGACGGCCTAGGCGGTCGATGAGAACCCCAGGCGCTTGATAAAGAAACATGGCCATATCAGTCACCAAACGCCTTAGGCCCAGACGCTTACCCTTTGATGGTGCCGCAAGGCCCTGACGAAGCCTGCACAAACCGCATAACACGCTATCGGAACTGGGTCAAGTGAAGTGAGACAGGACCATGGAGAGTGAGGTGCAAGATGCCCATGTTTCATGCCCGAGGATTGCTGTTTATATGATGCAAGAGATGACTTGTCCAGCACATATCACAGACTTAGTGAACATCGCAGGAAACGTCCAGAACGGTCACGGCATGGATGCAGCAGAAAGGTTGGCACCTTACTCACGTCCAGCCCCAGCCACTTCCAAGGCGGCTCTAGTTCATCACGATAAACCATGGCCAAGAACTGGCCTGGCCGGAGGAGACTCAGCTGATCCTGGCCGCCCACTATCGAGACGTTGGGACTCTACTTATTCCAGTGCTGGCTCGCCAGAGTCGCATTACAGCCAACCCATTCACGTGAACCGTCCACAAAGCCCGAGGCAGGCCGGCCCCCACGTGGAGTGGCAATAGCTGTCAGGTGTCCAGTTGTCAAGAGGAGCCCCAGCGTGTGGTGGTGAGTGAGACACGCGGGGCCCATCGGCGACGCGGCAAACAATCCGTGAGTTACATGAGGTATTGATTCATTCTGTTCGTGTGGCTGCGTGGGTATTCAAGGGCAGGATTGCCGTGACAGATCTGCAAGGTCGCCGCCAACATCCGGCCATTCAGTTGCGTTGTGTGAGCAGTGCGACCATGGCGAATAGCAGAGTGTGAGTAGATGCAGCAAGCAACACCGGGGACCTGTGTGCATGTGCATGTGCATGTGCATGTGAATGTGAATGTGAATGTGAATGACTGCAATCCCGGTATCGTTTGTGGTGGACTTCGGTACTGTGTACGTAGCCTCGCATCATCACGTGGAAAAGCGGGAATGTGGCCCGTGCCCAGGTGTGTCCTGGTCTAGAGCAGCCTCCAGACAGTCAGTCAGTAGACCGACCTGCGGTTCCTTGATGCAGCCTGTCCTGTCTGCCACTCTGCCGTTCGTCCTCCTCCATCAATCCATCAACCTTCCGCCATCCCCTTATCGTCGCAGGCCTCACTGCTCAACAACTGCCCCAGTGCATACCCCAGAACCCATATTTGCCTAGCGCTCCGCAACTCAGTCATCATGAACCCCGAGTGGTATGCCCTCTTCCTGACATCCTTAATCTCCGACGTCCTCCTTTGCTGACCGACTCCCAGAGCCTCTCCGCCCCGCCATTGCCCTGCAACCTGAACAGGAACCCCATGGGACCGGCTTGGCCACCGTGGACATCTTTGTTGACATGAACCAGATACGACTACCTCTTCAAGCTGCTCCTCATCGGAGACTCCGGTGTTGGAAAGTCCTGCTTGCTCCTGCGATTCGCCGACGACACTTACACCGAGTCTTATATCTCTACAATCGGTGTCGACTTTGTACGCTCTAGTGACCACCGCATCCAAGGCCCACCTTGCTGACGTCTCGGCAGAAAATCCGAACAATCGAGCTCGACGGCAAGACAGTGAAGCTGCAGATCGTGAGCCACCCCCAACCCATCCCAAATGACGACCACGGCCAGGAGCCCAAGAAACAGCAGCTAACAAGCCCTCAACGCCGCACAGTGGGACACCGCAGGCCAAGAGCGTTTCCGAACCATCACCTCCTCTTACTACCGAGGTGCCCACGGCATCTGCGTCGTCTACGATGTCACCGACATGGATTCGTTCAACAACGTGAAGCAATGGCTGCAGGAGATCGACAGATACGCCACCGAGGGCGTCAACAAGCTCCTGGTCGGGAACAAGAGCGATATGGCTGACAAGAAGGTCGTGGATTACACAGTTGCCAAGGTGAGTTTCCACCGTCAGGCCGTGCCTGCTGTTGCGATGAGCACACATCATCACATGCTGGCGCTGCTATCTAATCGAGGGACCGCCCCCCCCCCGAGACCCACTTTACTAACTACAAAATAGGAGTTCGCCGACAGCCTGGGCATCCCATTCCTCGAGACCTCGGCCAAGAACGCCAGCAACGTCGAGCAGGCTTTCCTGACCATGGCCCGGCAAATCAAGGAGCGCATGGGAACCACAGCCACCAACAACACAAAGCCAAACGTCCAGGTCGGCCCCGGCCACGGCGTGTCGCCCGGCTCCAGCAACAGCTGCTGCTAAGCGCCAACGGCCCCTGTCTCGACAACTTTGTATAAGTACCGCGATCATCGCCAAAGTTCCTTTGGGAGTCCAAACACTCACGACCGTCACGAGATGTGGGATATACGCGAGACGTGCAGGGTAGTCAGGAGTGCTGGTTGGCGGTCATTTTGGGATCCGGATTGCGACTTTGCCCCGTTTCGTGGTTTTCCCGCTGCTTTTCTGCGCATAGATTGAAGTGGTGACTGGCGCCTGGGGCTCTCTTCTACCGCCCGGGGGGACGCAGCACAAGGCGTCACGATGGACGGGCAACCAGGTAGCTCCTAAGACGTACTACTATGTCATGTCATCCTTGGACGGACTGGTGCATGGAAGAGGAGGTCCGTGCGAAAGGCGAATCATCACACATAATACATACACCACAGCTGGAGTTTTTTTGTCGTTTTGTCTGTTGTGACTTTTTTCTTCGTTCTTCTTTTTTTTTTCTTTCTCAAATGCGTCGTTCTGCCTGTTTCTAGGAGTACTTTTTACGACTTGGTCTTCGAGGATAGGATCATAGCAACGTTCAATGCGATTGGGCATTCCGGAGAAGCTTTGAAGACTGCCCGCACGGCGTCTCCGTACTCAAAAGGTCCTGAGAGAACGCCCGGCCATCCGCCAATGAGACTCCCCGATTGGAGGCAGGAGCCTGGGCAAGGGCCGTGTTCCCGCCGATATCATGGGGTGGCCCGACTGAAATGTTTGTCTTGCGCTGTGAACTTGCTACAGGTAGGAGACTCAGTCGCGTGTATGGGCCAGAACAGAGATCAGTACCACACTGCCTTGGGAAAGCCTCACCAGACACCACACAACACCTTCCGAGACTGGTCTTGGTGGCTTGACATTCGCCGGGGTACGGAGCCCCTAGTGTGTGCTTGAGCCCTTTGCCTCCAGGAGAACAATCTGCACAGAGACAGTAAAGACAGACTGGAATGGCATATATCTCGAGTCCGTATCGAGAAATGCGGTGAGGAGTAGGCAGTTAGTGTCGTGACATCAGGTTATGGCCTGGGCCGGGACTGTCACGGAGCTAACGACGCACGGGGAGACTGACAGACGCGGCAGGGAATCAATCATTGAGAGGAGCGCCAGGATGAGTGATCGTTGCCCACTGCGCCAACAGAGCCTCCTCACTCAGCTGGCGTCTCGTATGACACGGGATCAATCCACTCCAGTTCAAATCAGTACATCTCTGTTCCTTGACACAGATGCTACCCTACTACTACTACTACTACCACCACCGTACGAAGTAGTACCACAGCCAACACCAACACCAACAACAACCACCTCCACCACGACCACCACCACTACTACTATTATCACACAATATAATTACTACTAAGATTGCTTTTCCCCTGTTGCAGACGCAACACGAAGCGGTCGGGCGGCCAAAGAGAGCGACGGTGCCGTCTGCCTTGAGCCCGCTTGCATCATGGTGCGCCCAAGCCTGTGTCCGGCTTCGCAGTTATTAGGTACAGTATTCGCGCAGCCCTTTGCAAATAGCCCAATAAACACCGTTCCCAATTATCCAGATATGTCGTTCCGTTTCGTGGTGAAACGTATGTAGACCAAACATCCCAGAAAGCATGCTTTCCATCCAGTCCCGATATGCAAGATGGGAGCAGACCCAACGTCAGGCAACCAGCATCCGATAATCAGTATACCAAGAGGATTTAAGATTTTCGAATATCCCAAGAGGGACATGTCGTGCCATTGATTGCACGGGGACACTCTTCTCCTGCCTCGCGCTCACTTTTCCGTGCATATCGCCTTCAATTCGCAGCAGTCATCACTGGTGCTTCCCTCGGGGGGTTTCAAGCCAGCCGTTTTCTCTTGCGGTCATCATCTCCTCGAGGGTCATCCCCGTCATCATTGTTCAGAATATGGGCCATGCTTCCACGCCGAGTTGGTGGTGCCGAGCTGTCTTGGAAAATACTCCTTCGGCTCTGTGTGGCTGAGCCCCACTCCCAGTTCCTCAGCTTCTCAAACCCGTCACCGTTCGGGAAGTTGGGCTGTGGTGGCGGTGGGCTGGATGGCCGGGAGTGGGACTGATGACTCGCTGGGAAGGGATATTGTGAGAAGGACTCACGACGTTCATCGGGCGGGCCAAGGTGACTAGGCGAAGATGGGAGATGGCTAGATGGTGGTCCCGAAGAGAAAGGGGGCGGTTGGGGCTGCCATCCGTGAGCGCGTATATCTGCTGAGGTATGTCGTCGAGCGAGACTGCCAGGATGCTCTACAGCGGCGAGTGGGTGAGGCGCCGCAGGAGGGGGCGGAGGGGCCTGTGGACGTAGGGTAGACGGCGATTGCGCCGGCGGGGTGGAAACTTGGTTCATGGTGCTGCCGCCGATGGAGCCATATGGGCGACGTGTGGAGATGGAAAGATTGGAGGGGACTGACGGCCTGTAGTCGTACGGCGCACGACTTTGGCCCGGCGGAGCAAGACTCGACCTTCGCTGATCGTCCTGTGGCAACTGCCGGGGCGAGACCGGGGCGTTCTCCACATTGCCGAGGTATGCACGGCTGGTCGAGTATGGTGCTTCGTGAGGATCTTCCAGGCCGCGAATGACCTCAGCCTGACGCTGTATGTCTCCTCGCAATGCAAGGGCTTCGGCGATGTCAGCCGTGTCTCTCAGGACTCAACAGCGGTGGTGGAAGCTTACCATCTCTGTGAATGGGGTTTTCGGGTGATACCAAGGTCATCAGAATCCGCGACTGTTCTTGATTAAAGGACAAGAGTCGGTTGACAGAATCAAGAAGAGCCTGGTGTTTGACCTGCATGTAATGTGCGTTTGACTCGGACCGATCAAGCCTTGCATAAAGGTCCTGTACACTGCGCTCAATTCCAAAGAGCCTGGGGTCGCCGCCACTGTCTTGTATGGGCTGCATCGGCTCGGCGGGCGTCCCAGGCTGCGATTGCGGTGCCTTTTGGGTGACGAGGGCGTGGCGAGAAGCGCGCCGTTTGATTTCTCGCAGTCCGATTAAGTCGCCCCTCTTGAAACTGTTGTTCCCGTGCTTGAACTCCCACAAGGGGTGCTCGGGGCTGCCGTTGTGGAACACGTCGCTCACTTTCGTCCGATTGATTAGCTGTAATAGCGCCTCTCGCCTCAAGAGAATGACCTACCCTTGTGAAAACCATACATGTTGAGCTGGCGGACGAATGAGGAGATGTTGGTGTGTTTGAAGTATTGCCTGGCAAGCTTCACGTCAGTGGCGCGGGCCCTAAGATGTTAAGCATCAAAGGCACACATACGCGAGCACCTTGGAGAATTCCGAGGTCGGCGACATGACAAAACTCTCTTCGGTGTTTGACCAAGATATGAGATGGGATATGTTGCCGTCCTCGAGCATGCTGCAAATAAAGTCAGCACTGACACGTTCGGGCAGCGGAAGACAGTCAGGGGGCGGCGCACTTGTACAGCTTATGTATAAAAGCTGTCTGGACGATCTTTGGGCCGTGGACCGCTGCCGCTGCCGCCGTCGGCGCAGGCATTGTCATGGAGCTGCTCGCCCCTTGGCCCTCTGACCGGGAAGGGGTGCCATTGGTGTCTCGGTCCCTCTCCCGATCAGGACTCTTTGTGGTAGAGGCAGGCGCAGATGAGTTGGTAGGAGTTGTGATGTCCATGGGCTCGCTGTCTGGGGCCGACATCTGGATGGTCGGCGTAAGAATGGGAACGGTTCGCGGAGCCATTGGATCGTCTTTGCCATGGGCGTCCCCCAGTAGCGATCTATGCGGGCTATCCATCACCTGTGCCATCTGCGCATAGGAAGACAAGGCCGTCAGCATTTGGCCCAGAACGGCGGGCGGGGAGCGGGAGGGTGGGCGGTGTTCGGTATGGCGAAAGCGGACCGGACGATCCAAGGAGGCTGCCCCCGAGGTCCTCCTGGGCCACGAGACCTGGGGCGTGGGAGCTGGAAGAGGGAAGCGGGCTCTGGGAGGGACAGGACTTAGACACACCGCATAGCTTCTCACATGGGGCTCTGAAGGTTAAATGCTGGTCCAGGTCAAGGCCCGTTGAAGCGGCCTCTCTTTGTCTGCCAAAAAAGACGGCGTTCCTGCCGCCTCCCGGAAACTTGGGAGCTTGGTCCCGGGGCCCGTTTGAAGCAGCGGAGGATTGCCCAACAAGGAACTGCTTGGGTTGGGTTGGGTTTGGGCTTCACAGGTATGCGCCGGCAGGTGCTGCGTGTGGATGTGTGTGAGATGTGTGCTTTATGGCTGGCGGGGGTTGGGCAAGTCGGGGCCGACTGTCGAGCACGCGCGGGTGCTGTCGGTCAGTGCACCCCGGTCAAAGGCTGGATGGAGGTGGGCACTGCAGGGCCGGTGGGTATCATGCCTTTCGAGCTTGGCCGTCGCAATCGCAGGCTTCGCGGCCTTCGCAGCTGTCGCCGATCGCTCCTTGCCCCGGCGATGTCGCCGCAGCTGTGTCGGAGGGCGCGCGTCGCTGTGGTAGTCAGAAGAGGAGGGCAGGCTCGGTCTTGGGCCCACGGGCACGTGTGCAGGTGGCAGAGTGCAGAAGGAATTGGTAGTGTCTGGAGGGCGGGATGGCGGGATGGCAGCCCGACCCAGGCGTCGTGAGCTGTGGTGCCAGGCAGATTGAGGACTGGACTGGGAGTTCCAACTGGGAGTCGCGGGTCGAGGGCGAGGTCGAGGGCGAGGTCGAGGGCGAGGTCGAGGGCGGAGGGTGGAGGGCGGAGGGCGAGGAGTCGGATGTCGGAGGATGGCCCTCTGGCTATGGTCTCTCTGGTCTGGTGGACTTAGTGGCTTCGAGTCGTCGAGTGCATGGCAGGCAATTGGAGGGCGAGCTTGAGA
This sequence comes from Diaporthe sp. PMI_573, assembly GCA_021399435.1. NCBI lineage: Eukaryota > Fungi > Ascomycota > Sordariomycetes > Diaporthales > Diaporthaceae > Diaporthe > Diaporthe sp. PMI_573. The sequence continues at coordinate 241,902 of JAJTUP010000015.1, read as the reverse complement.
TTAGGTCGTCGAAAAGGAGCTGGACAATTTAGAGCAGGCCCGCTCGAGGTTATTAGGGGGGGGCCCAAGGAAGCAAGCCCCCAGGATGGTGGGAGGGGGGTACCTAGGTAGGTAGGCACGTACCACATGGGCACATGCAGGAGAGGAGAGCATGGGGAGTAGCACTGGGCCAAGTTCAAGCCGGCTCTCTACCCCGGCCTCGTTCACTGGTGGTCAAAAGCCCCGAGCAGAACTCTGAACTCTGAAAAGGCTGCTAGTGCTATATCAGCGTGCGCGAGTGCCCACCTGTGGAGCTTGGGGCAGGATGGAGGAGGGTACTTGGGCTCACCGCTTCGTGACCCGACTCCAAAAGGTACTGTGTACTGTGTACAGAGCCCTGGCCGGCAGGCTGGCTCCAGCATACCTAGGTACAAAGGTGGCCTTGGGATAACTACCACCTGGGCAGCCAAGATAGGTCTGTGCCGTGCTGGTCTTTTCGTCTTCACCCACGCGCGTTTCCAATCCCAACCCGCGTTTTGCCTGATGAGGTGAGAAACAGCGGGTGCTCTGGGCTGGCTCCATTCCTGACCCTACGTTGACCCTTCCATCCACCCACCCACCCACTCGCCCTTCCATCCAGTCCGTCCACCGAGCCAAACCGTCCAGCCGTCCAGCCGTCCAACCAGGCAAGCATCCAACGCGTGGGGACCGGGCCGGCAGGGCAGCAGGGCAGCAGGGCAGGGCAGGGCAGGGCAGGGGTTGCAGCTGATCGTCAAACCCACCTGCACCCAATCGAACCTTTGGAAACTCGGGGTCTGACCTTCCAGAACCTGCGCAGGGACGAAGAAGCAGAGCGCCAGAACGCCAGAACGCCAGCTGCCACCCACCCACGCTGACACGGACGGTACTCAGGCCAACCTCTGCACCTCTACCTCTGCATCTGCATCTGCATCTGCATCTGCATCTGCATCTGCCAATGCTTCTGTCCCGTGCGCCCCAAGCAAATCCCCAACGCAAGCGAGCAGGCCCGATGAATTAGGTGCGCCAGGCGGACCGGGCGGGCCAGGCGGACCAGACGAACCCACCCACGGTACAGACGCGCCACGAGATGCGATTTGAGCGATCTCGCCTGCTCTTCATGCACTTGCTGCCTCGCAACCGTGTCAAACCTCCGCCTCCAACCTCGCCGCGACGGGATGATCTCGAGGGGACTCTGCCCGCGGGACTGCTGCCACGACGGGGTCTCGTCTGTTGACGCCGCACCGTTACCTGCCCACCAGCTGGGCTGCCAGACAGGCTATTACGCAGTCGCGCATGCCCTTTGACGCACCTTGGGCCTGACAAGTTCAGACTGTCTACCACCGGACGCACCCCAAGATACGATTCGCCATTGCCTGCGCCTCGCTTCAGCTGCGAATCTGCGTCAAAAATGACTTGCAGGAAACACGGGTGGAAGCATCAACGTCGCTATCGGCCCGCCCAAAATCATCCTCAAACTGCAAGCACCCAGGGATGCGGTAGGTGTCACGAAGCCGGCCGGCCCCCAGTGTGTTACCGTCGCCTCACGTCATGCCTCAATCGCCTATACATCCACACACCCGTCTACATCATCTCATCCTGTGACTAAGGGACAGCCCAGCCAGGTCGGCTAAGCGTACATCCACTTCTCAACCTGCGGGTCTGGAAGCCGGGGCCAACCACCGGCCCTGACGAACGCGCCGGGGCAGGCTGCCGCACGGGCGAAGCTCGCCCACTGCCAGGTGGCAATTGGACAGCTTCTCCGCCGGGAACTAACCCGCCCGAACGAATCCAACACGCCCAAGATCTGACATTCCCGGACAAGCCTGGCAAGCCACAGCCCCCAGTCCGGATCAGGAAGCTTGGTGTTTCTGCTGGCCTGAAGGAGGACTAGCCTCCTGCTGCTGTTCTGTATCCAGACCAATCATGAAACCATGAATACCCCCTCCCTGGGTTGTCTCCCGTCTCTCAACGTTCAACCAACAACTTGGGCGCTGGCAAGCCCACGCCAACCTTCAATCGGCCGACGGTATATTATATTGAACCAGCGGCATTCTGATAATCTTCTGCGTGTTTAAACTTTGCCGCCCGTACGATGTCGTGCAGCCCTGATGGCCCCGGCCCAGCTGACTCTGACCCAGCATGGGATGATGGATCAAGCTTCCCTGGCCCTCGGACAAGAAATTTTCTCAACCACAGCAGCGGCGGCACGGCGGCGGCATCTCTGCGCATCTCGAGCTTCTCACGTTGAGTCCGACGACGCTGACGCTGTGGCATGGGGTTCATTTCACCCTCCTGCATGTGCGACGCCGAGGTTTCGGGATGATCGTCTCCCTGACACACCGTTGAAAAGGCAGAAGCGAGGGAGCTCTCGGTGATATTCCACTAAAAGTTTCATATGTCATTGTCGAAACCTGGCATCTCTCCTCCCACGGGTTCGACCTGCCTCCGGGGTCAATCCCGGCGGCAATACTTCACTGTGTGTCACCTGGACCTGCACGCAAGAGTCTACATCCTGGCTGCACTTCTTCGCAGTCCCGAAACTCCCAATTTACTTCCTTTTGATTGAACGTGACCGCTCTTTTCCACCGCACTGTCAGCAGCGCGGAAAAGTTGAAGATCGTAGCACCAGCATCGGCCCCCGAGGTGGACACCAGTAGTCAATCTGGGGATGTGCCCAGCCGGGCATTCCCATTTCATACACACACACACACATACACACACACACACATACACACACACACACATACACACACACACACACAGACGGACGGACGGACACACCTATGCGTAACATCTCGCCCACAGGGCTGTCCTGAAGGCCCACGGACAATACGTTTCCATGTCTTCGGCCGCCCATTGGGCGAAGCCTCAGACGCGCAAAAATAACCATTGGCAGTATGACCCAATACCACGGTAGATTCTCCCACCCTATAACGTGTTCGGTATCTTCCGCCCGCCGGGTACGCTTCAATCGGCCGTCCAGAAGGTTTCCAACTACAACGTTCCGTGACGAACTTGTTTCTGTTCTGTTCCTTGTGCGCGGGCGATCGCTCGTCCTGGTATGGCGCGCATGGTGGCTGATGATATGCACGACGATCCCCTTCCTTTACTTCTTCTCATTCCGCGGCTGGCTACCACACAATAACCCAAACAACCCCAGATCCTCGCACTAATTCACACCCGCTCCCCGGCCGTCCTCTGCGATCGTCAGGGGCTAGAACGACGCCAAAGACGCCGGACCGCTTCCCCCGCTCCTTTAATCATGCCCGGCGACCCTTCCACGGTTTCTGGCAGCTGTCATAGCGCGCAAGATCGCCAGTAGACGGCGCATCTGGTTTCACGGTTAAAATGCACGATGCCTCCTGCATGCTCATCTGTCAGTCCGGGACCCCTACCCGGCTGCGGCCCATTCCAAATCCTGGCAGAATCAAACTACAAATAAGATCTCGTGGTTGAGTGCCATCAGCGCAAGACCACGAATTAGGTTTGATGGTGAGGTATAGACCCCCAGCTACTACACCCTGGTGGTAGCTTCGGCTGTGTCCATGGTGAGAGCCGTTTTGACAGACGAGTTTCGTCGGGGTCCTTGCCCATTGTGGTCTGTCCTGGGGAGGCCTGCCTCTTTCTCCAGCGCTGCCCGATAACTTACGTTCGGGCGTCCCAAAAGCTAGACTACATGTGGTGGGGATGCATGTATCAATATGAAGAGTGGTTTCGCCATAGAGAGGCGCAACACCAAGTCATGCGTGCGCCAGTGTGGGATATGTATAATGTCATCGAGTAGAGCAAACAACGCGCAGACCGCCTTACCAGAACCCGCAATGAGATAGTCCAACCAATTACGCCTACAAGTCCTCGTAGTCCATTCCATTAGCCCTCTTGTCGCCGAGCTCCCTGATCTTCTCGCCGAGGATCGTCCTCCCGTACCTCTCGGCCACCTTGCCCGCTGCCTCGACCATCCTGCCTGTGCGGTCCCGCATGAGCTCCGCCATCTCCAGGGCACGCATGCCGCGCTCCTCGCCCTCGCGGCACTCGATGGCCAGCAGCTGGAGCAGCGCCTTGTCCATCTCGATCTCGAGCCGGGCCAGCGCCGCGCGCTGCGCGTGGCTGCCAGACGTCGACTCGACCAGGTCCTGCACTTGCGCCGCCTGGATCCCGCGCAGCATGAACTGCTGCTCGAGCCTGCGGGATTCGGAAGACTCGTCGTCATCCGGCTTGAAGGCGTCGTCGTCGTCGTCGTCGTCCTCCATGTCCTCGTCGCCGTCGCCGGTCCTGGTCCTCGCCTTCGGCGGTGCCGAGGTGAGCGGCACGGAGAAGTCGAATTCGGAGAGGAGGGGTCTCGGGAAGTAAGGGTACTGGTCCCCGCCCTTGAGTATGATGCAGTGGAACTTGTTGTCCGCCACCGCGATGGGGAAGTAGCTCTCGGTCTTGCGGCCTGAAGCCAGGCGGGGAAGGAGCTTGGTGTCCAGAAGTGGGATCCATGATGCTCGTGACGGCTGGCGCCAGTGCAGGAGCGTCAGGAGTGTGCCGGTAGAGTCGTATATGCATGGGTCCTTTGATCCTTATCAGCTTTTCTGTGCATTTTGGGGCTGGCTATCCGTGGTATACTCACCCCATTGTCGGAGAAGAAGACGCTCTTGACGGTGGCGCCTTCGGGCAGAGCGACCGTGTCTTCGTTCTGGCAAATCTGATCGCGTTTGACATTTTCAATCGAGTACAGCAGCCTCGTTCGTCCATCAGGACCGCAAGGTCCGTTCCCAACGGTCAGCACATAGTCACGCCAGCTGGCACACGTTACCATTGGTGTGCTCTTCGGCCGGTATACTCGGTAGGGAATGCCGAACAAGGTGTAGACTCGCACGTAATTTGCCGATGTTGTCACAGTTATGAAAGAGTCGCCCAGAGACATGGCCAGGACTGCCTCCCCCTTCGGAAGCTCTGTCCTCCAGTCATTACGCTGTGTCCATGTTTCATGCGGCCGGTAGAAGATGGACGCAGGTGCATCGTCTTTAGGAGGGCATGCAAACAGGGCTCCGTGCTCGCTAAGGCAGGCCTTGTCATAGAGGAAGGTGTCTGTAAAGTGGAAGTCGCGGTGAAACTCATGATCGTAGAACTCGACAGTCACGGTGTGATGAGTGTCCTGGTCGACAGTCCATACAAACCCAATCAAGTTCAGGCACAGGTACTTCCGGTTGCCACGCCAGGGAGTCGCGCCTGGTTGGAATGGCTCGTGGAACCGTGGCTGGAGTACAGTGGCTCGCTTATTTGGATAATCGCCGAAGATTCCATCGTCGTCAGCCGGCCTCTTGCGACCAAGAGTGTATCCAGCTCCATCATCATCAATGACGAAGTTGTCGTCGTCTTCCCCAAAACCATCGTCAAGCAAGGAGTCCAGATCGTCGGTCAAATCTGTCCGAGCTGCTTCGGGGCGGGACTTGTCGCCGGTCACTTGCGGCCTTCGGCCGTTGGCCGTTGTCTCGCCCCGAGGGTCGTGGATGAAAGGTGCTGGCTGCCTTGACAATTTCAGGAGGATGGAGAATTGGCTCGAGATAAAGTCCGGGCAGATGTAGACCTCGCCGTCGGCGGTGGTAAGGGAAAGCAGGTTATTCGTTGGATGCCAGGCGATATCTATGACATTTGGATATTCGTATCTCCCGATGACTGTCTGATCCTTTGTCTGCCAGACAAGGACCTTCTTGTCCTTGGCTGCGGTTGCGAGCATGGCTCCGTTTGGTGACCAGGCGACGGCAGTGATGTCGCCCTCGTGCCCGTTCCTGAAGGATCGCTGGTTCTCCCAGTCATTTTTAGAGACGACCTGGATGTCTCGAATTGGCGTCGGAACTGCAAATGCCCTCCCATCTGGATGCCAGGCGACGCAAGAAGAGGCGTCCTCGTTTGTCTCCAAGGACCCAATAGCCCCGTCGACTTTTCTTATCAGCTCGGGTTCTTCTGCCGTCATTGAATAGACATAGATGACGCCGTCGGTACATGACAGAGCGAGCATGCTGCCCTTTGGGTCGAATGAGACATGCTTGGTCGGCTTGCCGTGCTCCTTGAGGTGGAATATCCTGGAGTTGTCGGCCGTCCCGACGACTTTCACCGTGAGCTCGTCGCTGGCGACAGCACACATCTTCCCGTCTGGGGAAAGGGCGACATCGCGCACGGGGAGAGTGCAGCGCGTCAGGAACCGCTCGAAGGTGTTGGTCTCTAGGGAATACAGGCTCACAGTGCCGTCCTCGGAGCCGACTATGAAGAAGTCGTCGTTAGCGGCGACACTGACATTCTGCTCCTGGCACTCATCGATGTTGGTGGGCTCTCCATCAAAGCCAGTCTTGTATATGCGGATTGTATTGTTGGATCCGACGGTGACCAGCTTTGAACCGTCTGGAGTATATGCACAGCGTGTTGTGCCTTGTGTGTGAGCCGGCCGAGGGCGGACACGTTGCGCAGGTGAAGCCATGATCAAGCTATGAAATCAACGAGGGCTTCTGCTATTGTTTGGCGACGCCGGTGTGGTTGAAGATGAATCCTCGAAACATTTGAGGTTGATGGGCCTGGACGCGCCTCGAGGGAGACGCGACGTGGGGCCTCAATTAAGGTCGTGTTGGCAGGGGGGGCCATGCTCCACAGCAGGGGCCGACAGCCCCAGATCCTCAGCTTGCACCGCAAGCGCAAGCCGCAAAGCATCACAAACAAGCACCTGCACCTTTTTTGCAGAGGGCGAATAGTGACAGACTTCAGGTTCTACCGAGTGTCAAGCCTTCTCATAGCGCCCTCGATAATTCGGCATTTTGTTCTATTGAAGCATCACGCCATCGGCCAACCTGTCTCTTCCCTGGTTCAAGGATCGCCATTTGTCATCAAAGACTTCGTCCGCCCAGGCCACAACTTTGGCATAAACCCACCCGTTGATGGTTCCGCCACGATTCCCGACTTCCAGGTTTCAGGATTCAGAGGAGCGCAGAGTAACCAAACGTAGAGCCCACTCATTCCCCTGGTGAAGCGCTGGCAACAGCAGCGCAGACCGAAGACCGACATGAACTCGTCGGATCCACGTCACTTTTTTGAGTCAGAGTGAGTAAGAAGGACATGATCCAAGCAAGTCTATGGGCAGCGTCAAGGAACAGAAGAAAGGAGAAATGCTAATTGGAACCCTAGTGCCCAACAAAGCCAGCGCGAAAGGCGGGAGGCCAAGTCGGCCAACAAATTCGGCAGCCCTATTGCTCTCAAATCCAAGATAGCAGCAGCCTGTGTGAACCCGCTCTCCTCCTCGAACAGCGCCTTCATTGCCGAGTCGGCAGGCTCTGTGCGCAATGTCAATGTCGACGATCAAGACTCCAAACCTGTGATCTACCGCGGCCCAGCCGCACCAATTACCTGCGTGGCGGTCGGCGGCGCTCACGACAGAACCTTGGTTGCCGGCTCTTGGGACAGGAATGTGTGGTCGTGGGACATTGAGACCCGTCAGCCTGGCTGTAGATTCGTCGGCCATTCCGACTTTGTCAAGGCTGTCACGTGTACCAAGATTGGCGGGAAGCATGTGCTCATCAGTGGTGGTGCCGACAAGAAGATTATGGTATGGGACATGGCCGAGGGAAGCCGCCTGCACGTTCTGCAGGATTCGGTGACGGCCATGCTCGCTGTACAGTCGCTCGCCGTGGACCCCATCTTGAGCTCTGAAGACGAGGCCGTGATTGTTAGCGCGGGAAGTGACCCTTTTGTACGGAGGTGGAAGGTCCGGCTGGACGGGTGGGAGCAGCTCGTGGATACAGAGCCGGGGGCTCCAAACGTCGAGCGTAGATCAGTCAAGGTGCACGAGACTGGGGTTTACAGGGTGCTTTTCGACCAATCGGGCGATGAGGTGGATCTGTGGACGGCAAGTGCAGATGGCTCTTCGAAATGCCTGTCGCGCGGCAAGGGCTTCAGTGTGGAAGACAACTACGAGCACGGCGGACACGTCCGCGCTGTGGTTGTCACAGACACATGGGTGGTCACGGCGGGCAGAGATGAAGACGTCAAGATTTGGGACAGGGCATCTGGGAAGCTCTATTGCTCTCTGGAGGGCCACTACGATGAGGTCACGGATCTCGTGCTTCTTGATGGCGGCCCTGTACATGAGAAGAGACTGGCTAGTGTCAGTATCGATGGCACCGTCCGCACTTGGCCACTTGACAAGGCCGGCATCGACACTGCTGTGGAGGAACAGCGAAAGGCCGGCAACAAGGGCGCTGGAGACGACCAGCCAAAGGAAGGACCGGAGAAAATGCTCACCGCTGAAGAAGAAGCGGAGCTGGCAGAGCTCTTGGACGATGATTAGACCCCGGAAGCCTTGGATATCACGTAGACGAGAGCACCTCAACCTCTGCACGATTCGGTCTAACGTTGCTACAGCTTCGCGCGTGCGGCAAACCATCCAGTACCTGCAGACGAAGCGCACGGGATTGATGACACCGTCAGAGGAGGATCACGTCTAGACGGGTCTCCGTCGGTCAAGCATTAAACATTGGTATCACTTTGACTGGGCGTATATCTGTTGCACCTTTGGTACACACGAGTCTGCAGGACTCGAGGTAGCGACTGTGCAGCGGCTGCTCGCATGCAACGATATCACCTCGAGAAGGGCCCTCCGGTTGGTTGGTTGGCTGCGGCTGTCTGGTCTCATCATTCTCGATGTGTGAGACGCGTCGGGAGAGACACCCACGTGCCACGATTCCATTGTTGACTTATCACCCGTGTTGACAGTACGCGCAAACGTGCCCGCAGTGGGACTCGGCGTCCTCATGCATTGCCACCGAGTGAACTCGTCTCTGACCACCAACCATGAAAGACGGACTCCAGCCAGCGCAAAGCGGGCGGTGTCTCACAAGCACAGGACGGCAACCTGCGAGCAATGCAGGAGAGCGCAGGGGTTTAGATCCTCGCAGACACTCATCCTCCCCTCCACGCAACCACGAGACTATCAAATGACGGGGCTGGAATCGGAGCCAAGTTGCAAAAGGGCTGCACACCAGGTTTGAGAGTTCATCAGGGAAGGAGGGCTACGACTCGCTCTTATGGCAGCCGTCTGACATAAAAGCAATTTAACCCAGGACAGAGGCACATATTACATGACCCAGGCCTGCCAGGTCGGCTCGGCTACCTGGTCGAAGAAAGCGTGGGAGATCGATCCCCTTGCAGATCCTCGTGGCCTGGGGTTTGTCAACCACCCGCTGTGCATATTCCATCCACAAGTAGTGTCTTTCAGCTCGCAAACTCATGACTGTTTGAAACACTAGTTGCAGTACACTCGTTCCGCGCGCCAATGCAGTATGAGGCGCGCACCCACGAGGAAAACGTGACAGCAAAACCTGATCCGATCAGTCTATACACACCAGCCTTCGGGTCAAGACACACTGCCATTGGCCGACGGTAATTACGGTTCGCCACTCATCAGGCATGCTTACCCCATGCTTTATCTCTCCTTGTGTAACCTGTGCTGCCTCTTGTCCCTTTTCCATTCACTTCCGCGCCCTCAAAAGTATACTATTGGTTTCCACGCATCCGACACTTGCGTGAGAAGGGCTAGCATATTACGGGAAGGGGACTGCAGCAGGACTAAGCGGCGAGCTAATGTCGTCCGTCACGAAGGCTGACCCTGGCCACACGACGTGTCGTCGACCGCCCTGGCCTTGCGAACCAATTCCCGGCAGGCGTTCGTCGGAAGGCCTCAACAGTAGACCTGGCGCTAGTACCTTGCTAGACGCCTTCGGGCAAGGCCAAATCTCGGACCACCCAGCGCCAGGGCATCTCGCATCCTTAGATCGATCTGAATGTCGCCTGATAACTTCTACCACTCCAACGCTCGGATGTGAGCTGTGACCTACATGCTTCTCTTCCTGTGCCTGAACGAGCGCTCAGACACGGCTTATCTTTTGCTCATTGGCTGTCGGCGGGGGCGATGTCGTCTCTAAGCTGTCCAAGGAGCCGGGGCTGGCCTGGCCTGGGCCGTGGGCCGTTAAAGTAGGGGAGCGCTTCTGCATCATGGTCATAGTCACCATTCGCCCATGTTCCTCACGTTGAACGAGCGAAGCCACCGCCCACCTTTGGCTCCGGGAGGGAACATGCTGTGGCTACCCGTCGCCGCACAGGCTCAAGAGCCAGCCAGAAAAAGGAAAGGGGGCGACGAGTAGGTGGGACAGGCGATTTTTCTATCTTTCCTCGCGTCTTCTTTTCGTCTTCTCTACCACCTCGTCTGGTCATCTGCGCTGGTCTCGGTTGTCAAGTAAAAGTATTGAGTTTGTCGGTTCCCCAAGCATCAACCTGGCCCTACGTTTACGGCCATCATTCACGTTGCATTCACCAATCTCACCTTGTTGCTTCCTGAAGCTGCATAATTACGCCCGCTCCAGATGAACGCATTGGGCACGGACTGATTCAAGCTCATCGTCACTCGCCACCCTTGATATCCTGATCTGGTTTATTCACGAGCGTTGCGCCCGGCGCTGTCACAAGCATAAAACACAGTCGACCGCTTTGTATAGGCACCAGGCTTCACCCACACCCGGTACTCAATCTCCCGCTCGCCGAGAAATTAGACCACCGCTTAGGCTTGGAGGAAGCCGACATGGAAACTCGAAATCATAGCTACGGGAGCTTGGTAGCTCTCGAAGGCTCACCCAACACCGTGTCAACACAGTTGCGGCTGCTGCCAACGTCTTCGCAATTACTGGTCCTGCCCAGTTTGCAGAGCTATATGGGAAAGGCTAATGATGGTCCATTCCATGCTCGCTCCTTGATCAAGCAAGTGCACGGTGCTGCGCAAAAAAGGCATGAAGCCGCCGTCCAATTCTTACAAGATGCAAGTCCCACCAACAGAAGGCTCGTGTTCCTGGATGGAGGAACAGCAGGTGCTGTATCACATTGCATAAGAGCCATCAGCGAAAACCAGACGTCCGGAGACGTGCACCAGGCAGAATTGACGTTCAGAAATATTGCTCTCGAGGGGCTCAGGGGCTTGGATCGTGAGGACAAATACTCGGACCAAGCGACACTGTGGATGTTGGGCAGGGAGCAGACCTCAGGCGACTCAATCTTGGACAGTGAGGAGCCAGAGGATCCGATCACCAGGGCGATGAGGGCGGCTGATCTCCTCTACAAAGAGACTGATTCCCTGCAACCGATTGACTGCTACATCAGGACCCGACCGCGGAGTCTAAGCCTGCCGATGTATGGGTATTCGGATGGAATGGGCGAACCGTCGCCCTTCTTTGTCTTTGGATCGGCACCTCACGAAGAAACCCAGTCACACTCGGACGACGGCGGCGATGAGCTGGTGGACCGTCCGGGCATGGCAGAGGACGAGTTTGCGAAGCTTTGTGCACTCAAAACCCAGCCTGATACCTCTGGAGACAACCTGCCTGTCCCCGACCATGCAGCAAACTGTGCGGGCGAATCGTACCGTGCCGCAGAGGCAAGATCTTCGATACGTAGATCAGATGCCCTGTTGTCGCCCCCTGCGACGCCGGATGGCGTTGTTTACGGCGAGGCACGGGTGGTGCAGATGCGGGCGTCCAAGATGCAGGTGACACTGAGAGAGTCTCGGTCACTAGATGATCTGGAATTGGAACAGACTCGAAACCGCCGCGCTGACTTGGAGGTGGCCTCGGTAGGGGAGCAGGTAGCACTGCCCTTCGATAATCCAGAAGCCAGAAGCCGGCACTTGTCAATCAACGACAAACCACATCCAGCCAACACCCTCCTTCACTTGCCTCAGGCCCGGTTTGTCAAGGCCCACACGACGACAATCCGGAGGTCGCCCACCTTTGTGAAACGCCTGCCAAAGCCTGCGAGAGATTCTTACGTCCATCGAGGGACCGACGCTGCAGACTTTCAGGAAGAGAGACACGAACCGGACGAGCCATTCCAGCCAGTGCTACCAGTCGTCGAGGATCTTGTGATCCACATGACCGGCCAGACACCTGATGCGGTACTGGGCATGGTGGTTCAGTATTTCAAGGCCGGGGCGTTTCCCGTCGCACCATTTCCTGCTTCACTGCAGACTGTGCCCACAGACTCTTGCCCGTCAACCCCCATGACGGCAGATCTGTTCGATCTGGAAGAAGATGTAGATGCAGGTCTATCACCAGTGATTGAACACCCAGGAGCCGAAGAAACAGGGGAGTACGACCCATTTTCCGCACGAGGACGTGACGTACGAGCATCTAGCCTTGCCCTTCAACCACGGAGCCCCCCTCCACCAGCAAGTGTGCCACCGGACTCGCGTCAGCCGCCAATCTCAGCCCCGATATCTCCACGGATACAAAGAGACAGGGAGTCCAGGTTCCACGACTTCTCGACAGAAGGAAAGCCGAACGCAGTCGTGACGCAGAACGTGCTCAGGTCCGTGTTAGAGGTGTACTTCCCTCCGCCTGACAATGGCTGCTTGCACCAGATCGATTTCCCAATGCTTCGTGATATTGGCAGCCTATGGCGGCCGATCTTCGGGAACAAGGAAGCCCGGGATAGTGGTGATGACCGTGACGACAACACGCCAGACATGATTTTGGCGATGGGCCGCCAGAACGGTGTGGAGAGGGAATTCATGTTCGCGCTCACCGGTCAGGTCGAAAGGCTCGGCGCAAAGTCGAGTGGGATGTCCCGGAGCGGCCGCTTGGATCTGAGGTATGTAACTACCAGGAAATGATTTCGTGAGCCATATTCGCTGACATGTGTCCCAGATATCTCATAGCCAACGCCATGCAGCCACTCGCTACCCAGCAGGTGGCTCACCAAACACAGGCTAAACCTTTCAACGATCCCTACTTGCTGGCAGGCCTCGTAATTCCTCACCTTGAGACGTACCTGGCAGCTAATCATGGCACCCGCCTCCTCCTGCTCGAATACCCAGCCGAGCATCTGGCGACGGTGCTGGCTCTCCAGAAGTTGGTAGGCTCGGAGGTCTTCAAGGTCGCCGGGATAATCGATTCAGAGGCGACCTCTCCGTCACCATCTGGTATCTCATCCACAATCTCGAGCAGACACGGTTCTCACTCTGCCGTCCCGTTCAGTAGTACAGACGCCAGTGGCTTAGACTCCTTTAAACTGCCGGGCTCACCCTTCCCGGACGAAAGGACGGAAATCCAACTAGCAAATCAAAAGAAACACTCCTTCTCCGAAGCCAACTACCTCCTCACCAGCTCAGCCACCGAGTCCGAGATCTCAGCCTTCACCGCGACCATTCTGAAGGACCTAAGCGACATTGACCCGTTCTACATACCCGAGACGAGCAACCCTCCACCCGGCCGACCAGGCACGGCCAAATCCACAAAGAGCACTGCCGGCGGTGGCGTGGGCCTTCCAGCGCTGATGAGCAAATTCACCCTGCAGGGGCCCAACGGCTCGCCAGCGTACACGCACACCGCCGTGTTCGGCCCTACCGCGAATTTGCCAGTGTCGCCCCCGTATACCAACGATGGGGACGGTGGGTCCGGGCGGAGCACGCCCCGGGTCGTCATGACCTCCGGGCCAGCTGCGCACAACTTCCCCTTTCCGCCGCCTCCAGAACCGCGGTCGCCCTCACCGGCCCCATCTGCCGCCAGCTCGAGGTCACGCGGGCCGGGCGGCGGGCACGGTGCGCGAGCGAGGTCGCTGACCCGCCGAAGGCTGGAAAGGCTGGGCAATGAGGGCGGCCCTGACGATGGGGCTAGCATGTACGCCGTCAGCGTTGTGGAGGACGGTGAATTTTACGATGAGGAAGAGAAGCGGCTGATGCCGCTGTACTTGCGACAGAGCGAAATGAGGAAGGGCAACAGTCGGAAGGCCTTGAAGTGGCTCGGTTTGGCATGAGCTGGTTTTGTGATATCCTTTTGCATAAAACGAGCATTCACATTGCTGGGTTCGAACTCTGCTGCCTTGAAACATCTACCCAGCGGTAGGACGAACTATTAGATGGATTTCACCTCGTGGCGAGTGGTTTACATACGTAGAATATAATTAATCAGCCCTGTCGTTTTTTTTTTGGTGTTCTATAAGTAGGATGAAAACGGCCAAACGGCAACGTAAATAAAGCTTGAAAAGTAGCTGGTCAAAGCTGTAGTATGGGGTGGGAAAGTTTACCTGACTGCCTCCGGTTGTTCAATGGAAACAAATGATTGTAAATTGGGGCCGCTGAGTGAGAGCAAGATTTATCATGCCTTTGTGAGTAGTTAGACATGCCTCAGATTGCTCACTAGACCGTTTTCTGACCAGCCCTGATTTGATAACCCTGATGTGTTTGGCGGGCGGGTGAGGCTGGGCAGCTGTTGGAAATAGAATGATTAGAGCAGTAGTCGATTAGAATCCAGCTTGGGCCATGCCAAACATTTACTGCTCCTCGCGGCACCCAATGATGAGCCAGGAGGCATATCAAGGGCTTTATTATGTACAAACAATATGGCGATGGCCTTTGTAATTCATACTGCTGCTGTCCTCTTGCAACCCACGTGAAGGAATGAAATGTTCAAAATCAATGCCAACAGTGCATGATATCCGTGACGGTAACCGCCACAGGAGGCCTGATAGGAAACACCGAGACCTACTTGTAATTGCCTTCACTTGGGTATGATTTTGATCAGCCATATGTTGAGGCCATTAAACTTCACAGATATTTTCGGCTTTTTGTGATCAAAAGATTTTGCATCATTCTGCAGTGAATAGATAAAAACAGACTCATTTCAATTGAATATCACCAATTCACGTGGATGGTCAAAATGGGTCTTTTCTATGTAGTGAACTTGAACTCTGCTGGAGGCTATATATAAAATCTCACCGAGCTTCCCTGACGCACCGTGGGCGAACACGACCGCCCGCGCCTTTTCTGACCCAGGCTGGAGGTTCGGTGAGAAGGGCCATAAGATGTACGCCGACGCTGGGACCACCGTGCCGTTGTGTGTTTCTGTCGTGGAAAGTATGCGAGACAGTGCCAGGTTGGGCGCTAAGAGTGTGAAATGTGGTGTTTGTCAAAGGCTCGACCTTGAGTAAGATGCTAGGTGGTGTGCGGGACGGGAAGTTTTCCGGCACAGCGTATAAGGGGTCTCAGCGGCGGAGCCAAAGGCCCAGTTGGAGCGCTCATAATTGAGTGCGACCTCGATATTATTCGCGAAAGCAGACGATAGGTTGGCCTTTGCGATTTGCTCAGCGCTCAGCTTGAAGCTCTAGTTGAGTGTGTTTGTCTGCGGTTCAAGAAAAGCCTGCCCAGTCACCGACAAAGTGTGAATCAGGAGAAGCGTGGTACAAATATGTTTCACCATGGTGAGCTTCATTTCCCGTGGCCTCCCATAATATCTGGTAGATATAAAAGAAAATCCACAATCCCTAATTGAGGGAATGCGACGAAGTCAACATCACAACGACTTTGAATAGTGAGCTTCCCCGCATATTTGGCAGGATTCCGCTGGTTCCTTGTCTCGAAGCTAAATACCTAGTAAGAATGCAGGCTTCAGCACTTGCTCTGAGACCAGAGGAAGCACTTGTCATTGATTCCATCTTTAATACTGAAAGATCACTGAGATCGTGCCTTTTCTAACGGAGTATGGTCTCACTGCCTAGGGTTGGATATTTCGAAGACAGGGCAGCATGTTAAGGTTGTTGAAAATCGCACTCAGCTCATCAGTGCCCTAACATTTAAAAGTCTTTCTCGATTTCTTCTTGCCATTTTCATCGAGGAAAGCAAGAACACCCACTACCACCGTGTTTCTCCCCCACCGCATGCTCTAGGTGTGTACACTCTGCGGATGTAATGAAGTCCCAAGCGCCAGCTCCATCCATAGTCCGTAGCGACGGTCGAAGCCCAACCCAACTGCCGCGGTCTCTCACTCGTCGACAAGTGAAGGCTGAGGTCACTGCAGTTGAGAAGCGAGAGCGTTGTGGGGGAAAGGGGTGTAATTTTCAAGGCCATTGATGGTACAGCCTAGCCAGAAGATACGGGAGAGGCATAACTTATTCCCCATAGAGGGCAACTCCACTGCCGTATAGCAGCCCGTGTCCAGGTAAAAGCCCAAGCTATCCGCAAGCGTCAATCAAAAGGGTTGAAATGTCCCGGTGCAATAAGGAATGAGCACGCATGGCGGCTGTCCCCAGTGGATTGAACTGCTTTGTAGGATGTCACAGCACGTTCCGTCTCAAGATATCGTGGACTTGGACTCCACGTGAAACAGTGCGACCCCTTCCACCCATTCTTCCACCCCTTCACAACAAGCTCAACACTTGTACGCCCTGGCCAAAGCCCCAAGACCTACCCCAGTGCCATATCTTCCTAATAGACTGCCGTCCCAAGAATCCAAACACAGTCTCAGCGGGGTTGTGGCGCAATGGCTAGCGCGTCGGATTCCAGTCCCGAAGGATGCCTGTTCGAGTCGGGCCAACCTCAAGCCGTGTATATTTTTGCTCGTCTTTTCATCTCTGCTTTGTCGGTGACGGCAGCCATCGTGCAACCCAAGCTCCCGTTCGGTGCGGCGTGGTGATGCGTGCAGCATGCACAAAGGCCCTCGTGTCCTTTCTCCATCCCCAAACGAACCATGATGCCCAGCCGGTTTGGGAGACACTTGTCTTGAGAGGCGGTTTGTGTCCTGGCATTTGGCCGTGTGCCCATGCTGCCTCGAGACTTTTCGGTTTCACGAGCAGGACTTCCATCGCTCCCATAGACCTTGAACAAAGGGTCCTTGTCCGAGTGCAAGCAGAACGGTAATGCTTGCAACCGTGCTTGAGAGGCTTCGCCCGACCCGTCCGTCCAAATCCCATATGCATTCGGCTGATCTAGCCTCTCACCAGTCGCCCAGCGCATCGCTTGACGGTCTTGACCATTTCCGTCCGACTCGAATGAAGCCTTTCCGGACGACTTGAGGTTGAGTGATTCTCATGATGACAACGCTGCAGGCTTTCAAGGCGCCACAGGCCACACCACAAGTGGACCACTCTCAATCAGAACTCCCGCTTCTCCCCTTCTTCCTCCTTCCCTTACCGACCGCCGTGCTCCGTCCCTCTTCCTCGTCACTACTGTCCTCCTTAGCCCTGGCCCTCTTCTTCCGCGCCTCCTCTCTTTGCTCCATCGCCCTCTTTCCCAGCAACTTGCCCTTGAGGTCCCTCGTCTCAACGGCCCTGGCGTCGCCCGCCGCCTCTTTGTCCGCGGGCACGTGTCCTATGCCTGAGTTATCAGGCGCTTCGTCATAGTCGTCGTCGTCCTTGTCACTGGCACGTGGCTGCGAGAACGTCTTGCGCTGCTGCTGGGATTTTTTCAGACTGGGTCGAGGCGAGGGCTTATTTGCGAGGGAAGAAAAGGACGGCCTGGCCTTCTCCGCTCCGTTGTGCTCAGATTTTGAGTTGGCAGCGGACGAAGCACGGGATTTTGAGTGGCGGCCTAGGCTGGCGCCGCGGTTGGAAAATGCTAGGTTGGCCTTGTTCATGAACTGGTCGAATTCTACAGCCTTGGGGAGCTCGTCGCTCTTGGGTGGAGCCATCTTGGCTGCTGTCGGTGGTACGCTCTCAAGAGCTCAAGTGACTGTCAAGACAGAGCAGGAAGGAAAAAAGACGAGAGCAGCTTGAAGTCGTGAGATGAGAGGTTCAAGGCGATAAGGGGTCCCACTGGCTTTATCGCGCCAGGAGCTTGGGCCATCATCCTATATTATTGTAACCCAACAAATAACACCACTGGAAAAAACATGCCCCAGTTGGAGAGCCTCACCACATGTGCACTTTTACAACAACACAGCCACATTTTACTTCCCAGAAAAAGAAAAGGGAAATAATTGTCATTGTGGGGTGCCTGAAGGCTCGATTGCCTTCTGCCCGGTTCTCCCAGGGGCTATCCTACAGGCGGTTGTTCTGTAGGACGTCACCCCACATGAGGATTGCCAAAATGAGTTTATTCCACACGATGCTAATTCAATGGTAGGTTGGTACTACAGGAAGTTGGGTAGTGAGCACTGTCTAGGTGATGCACTATGTAGATGCTGTGGTCACGTAGCGGACGCCGAGCAAAGCTCGTTTGACGTAGCTTGCAACGACAAAAATGGCTACTGGGTGCAGAGGACAATAATGCTTCTCAAATACCCTCTGTCTTTCAGAAGGGCCGATTCTGCGGAATTTCCGAGCATGACCGCGAATCTCATCACATCAAGGACTGGCATGGCAGTCTTCAGATTTTGAGACCAATTGATCCGGATCAGTCTACCGGCTGGTACTGCTGCTTCCAGCCTCGCAATGGTGTTGCCACCCGTCACCGCGTGCCAAGAATGCAATGAACTATTGATCCCGAATTCATATCCTCACACAATAGAGGAGAAGCCTCAAGCCATATCGCCCTTCTGAGCCTCGTGGAATGCCACCCGGACCCCATCTCCCGGGCAGCCCACTATCTCCGCCTTATGATACTGTGAATACCAGTCGCCCCGGTACTCGACACGGTCGTATTTCTGTAGAATCCGCACCACTGGGAGATTGCCAATCAGGCCTGGAACTCAAAACACCCCATAGGACGGTCTGGAAGGGAAAAGCGGGCAGTCCAACTTACTAGCGAAAGCCATCTCGGTCATAGCAAAGTTTTGGCCTACGCAAATCCGCGGTCCTTCATTACCGTATGTCAGCCACGTATCTCGGCATTGTCTGGGCTCACTTCGTTCGCTTACCTCCATTGAATGGGACATACTGCCATGCCTTTGGCGTCCAATGGTCCCACCTGTCCGGGCTAAACACGGCCGGGTCGGCGAACTTCTCACTCTGTGGCGGGTAGAGGTCTGCACGGCGTTGCATCGACAGAGTGCTATAAATCACAATGTCTTTCTTCAACACAGCAATATCGGGCTGGCCTGGTTGCCCCGGTAGGGTTGTATCCTCGAGAGCCGCGCGCAAGTTATACGGCACGGCTGGGTAGAGTCGCAAGGTCTCGTTGAGAGTGTGTGTGAGGTAAGTCATATTTTTCAGGTCCTCGTATGTGGGCGCCCTGGTCTCTCCGACCGTGGAAAGGATCTCGTTGCGTAGCTTGGTATACATGGCCGGGTAGTGCGCAAGCTCGTAGATGGTCCATGACAGTGTCGCGGCGGTGGTGTCGCGACCGGCCAGCAGGATGGCCATGATCTGGTCGCGGAGGACCTTGGGGTTCCTCGAATAACGGGCGATGCTGTGCAGGAAGGTGGCGCTCTTGTCCGACTTAGAGAGCTTGTCGAGTTCGGATGGCGGGAGCGCCAGTGCCTGCTCAATATAGGGCTTCATGAACCTCTCAAGCACCCGGATGCCCTTGTGGTATCTCCGCTTGGGGACCAACCACCGGAATGGGCTGCCACAGTTGGATCGTGTCAACCGACCGGGCTTTGCAAGTAGGGTTTTTTCTTCTGACTTACGCGAGAATCGTGAGCATCATCTGAACCCTCTGGACCTCTGTGAACGCCTCGACAAACTCATGCTTGGGGCTGGGACAGTTAGCTCACGTCCCGCGTTGGCCAGGGCCTCAACTTACTTGTTCAGACTGTTCACGCTTGTCCCGAGCAGAAAGTCTGTCGTAACATCAAGGGTCATTCGATAGAACAAATCACAAACGTCAACGGTACCCCCGGAAGAGGGTATCTTGGACATCAAGGTCTGGGTCCACCTCTCAAAGATTTCTATGTCTCGGACCTTCTCCTTGATGAACATGGGGCGAATGAGGCCACGGCTGTCTGACCACAACTGGCCATCAGTTGTGAAGATGCTGTCGCCCAGGAAGGGACTCCACGTGTCGTGAAACCGCTCCCCCTTCCCGAAGTCCGAGAACTTGGACGTCAAGATAGTCTTGACATGGTCGGGGTCCCGGGTCATGATGAATCTATGCTGTGCTGAAATGGATATCTCGACGCAATTGGGACATCCCGGGGGCGACGACTTATACAGCCCATCGTAGAATTCGAGTAGTTTGTTCTGGCCCTGTTTGATGGCAGCATCGATGAAGAAGGGAAACCCTATGAGCGGATTCGTGGCCAGGACGGGTGACCTCACAGCCCCGAGCTTCCTGATCTGGTAGTCGACGTAGGCTGTCCACAGGACATAATAGGAGACAATGACGAGGAAGACAATGAGGCTCAGGTAGGCTGGCCCGAGGGCAAGGATCTCCCGAAACATGGTTACGATCGGGCAGGCTTGTGACAGTTAGGTTGCACGGTGGGAGATTCAGTTTGGCAGGCGTAGTCAGAAAAGTTCACGAACTCGGACCGGCAGGTTTTCCGGAGAACCACTGCGGATGAGGGCCGGGCGAAAGAGGGGATGTAAGTCTTATAGCACGCGCCCGTCTGATCTATCACGGTTCTCGTACAAGCTCAGATGTTGACAAGCATAGCATTGAAACCTCGGCTGGATTTGCAGGCCATGCATGAGCAGTCGAGACTGGGTGATGCAAACCATGCTGGGGCAGCCCGCGACCACACCGCAGCGCAGCGCAGCGCACAGCTGTGGGCTGGCGGCTTCGAAACACCCTCGAGTGGACTGGTGGCACTAGTCGCCGTGGGTGAGATGAAGTGACGACCAGCAACAGCCACTTGGGCCAATGGCAGGGGCATCATTGGCCCATTGGCCACTGCGGCAGCTCATGGTGCAGGGCCAGCTCATCCGATAGAAGGATGGCGGGACGAAACAGCCGCAAGGATATGCCAAAAGCGGAAATCGAAGAGAAGGTGAGGGCGGGCATGGCAAGGGAGGCCGGCACAGATACCTCTTGGACGGGGTCTTGAGCTTGGTCTGCCCCCCGAATTGGAGGGCAACCCCGCAAACTCAGAGGTGAGATCGTCGATGTGACGGCGACCATGGTGTGAATGGCCCTCACATGGCCCACACCTGACAGGCGCCCTAAATCGAACGAATGCTGCTGCTAGTAGGGACAGGGACAGCATGTGGGCGTTAGGATGAAATTGAAACGGCCATGAGGGAGCCCAAGGTTGCCCGTCGCCGGCACGGCCACGGGTGCATGAGCAGCCAATGGAGGTTAATAGAAGCCGGGACAACATCATAGCAGTCCACGAGGTGGGACTTGATTGATATGTCAGCCAGTCCCGCACGCCCTCAGTGTGCAGTGCTTATAGACCATAGTTCCATAGACCATAGTTCCATAGACCATAGTCCATAGTCCATAGTCGACGGCCGAGGGTTCAGAGTCGAAGGTCCGTCTGGTTGAGCACAGGTTTGAGGGGCCAGAAAGAAGTGAGATCCCATCGGTCAGGATGAGTGCTTATCCAGCTTGAGCGAGGTAAGCCAGACGGGACCAGAGCATGTGAGACGGTGAGGTGAGCCTTCGAGCTGGTGAGCCTCCGACCTTGTGAGCTCCTCGGGTCGAGAAAGGCTCGAGAATGAACGCGGGTTGGATTTGGAGCTACTGCCACGGCGGGCGGGTCGACCAAAGGCCAGCCCCAGCCGAGGTGTCGCCAGCTCAGCTCCAGATTTCCTTGTCATTGGGCCGGAAATTCCCGCTGCTGCAAAACGGTTTGCTGCGGCAAGCTGGGTAGCTGGGTAGCAGGGCAGCTGTTCTGAATCGTCTCCCGCTGCAGCAGGCCGGCCAGGGGGGGGGGGCCTGGCGGGCAACCTCACACACCTTTGGACCTCACCTGTGCTGGACTTGGCAACCTCGCGATTTTCGATCCTTTCCTCTTCACACCTCAGCCTTGCCCTGCCCTGCCCTGCCCTGCCTCCCCTTTGCCCTGTCTCATTCGGGGGCCCATCCGCACATACTCACCAGCCGCGAACATGTTCAGGCTCGCCCGCAGTCGAGCTGTGGCCTCGGCCTTTGCCGCGCCAAAGGTAAGTCTGCGCCGTTCTTATCACCCTCCCAGAGACTTCTTGAGCTCTGAAACCGCGCTGCTCGGGACACATAGGCTGATGTCAACCACCTCTAGGTGTCTCCCTCCGTCAGATTCCCCGGCCTGGCCCAGCAAAAACGGAACCTCTCCATCCACGAGTACCTGTCTGCCGACCTCCTGCGCCAGGTATGCCCGCACCTAAACAGATCCTACCCGTGCCCGTACCCGTACCCGTACCCACCAGCGCCTGCGCCGCCGTCCGAGCTAATAATAACCTCCCCTTCCAGTATGGC
The DNA here is from genome assembly GCA_021399435.1 of Diaporthe sp. PMI_573. Classification (NCBI taxonomy): domain Eukaryota; kingdom Fungi; phylum Ascomycota; class Sordariomycetes; order Diaporthales; family Diaporthaceae; genus Diaporthe; species Diaporthe sp. PMI_573. The sequence continues at coordinate 219,842 of JAJTUP010000015.1, read as the reverse complement.
ATCGGCGTCCCCAAGGGCTCTGTCGCGAAGACGGCTGCCGAGGCCGAATCCGTCGCAAAGCAGATCGGTGGCGAGGACATGGTCATCAAGGCCCAGGTCCTTGCCGGTGGCCGTGGAAAGGGAACCTTCGACAACGGCCTGAAGGGTGGTGTCCGTGTCATCTACTCGCCCACCGAGGCCAAGATGTTCGCCGACCAGATGATCGGCCACCACCTCATCACCAAGCAAACCGGTGCCGCGGGTCGGCTCTGCAACTCCGTCTACATCTGCGAGCGCAAGTTTGCCCGTCGCGAGTTCTACCTCGCCGTCCTCATGGACCGTGCCTCCCAGGGCCCCGTCATCGTCTCGTCCTCACAGGGTGGCATGGACATCGAGGGCGTTGCCAAGGAGAACCCCGACGCTATCAACACCAACTACATCGACATCAACGTCGGCGTCACCGACGAGGTCGCCACCGAGATCGCCACCAAGCTTGGTTTCAGCGAGCAGTGCGTCGACGAGGCCAAGGACACCATCAAGAAGCTGTACCAGATATTCCTCGAGAAGGACTCCACCCAGATCGAGATCAACCCCCTGTCAGAGACCTCCGACCACAAGGTCATGTGCATGGACGCTAAGTTTGGCTTCGACGACAACGCCGACTACAGGCAGAAGGAGGTCTTCTCGTGGCGCGACGCCACCCAGGAGGACCCCGACGAGGTCCGTGCCGCCGAGTCCGGCCTCAACTTCATCAAGCTGGACGGTGACATCGGCTGCCTCGTCAACGGTGCTGGTCTCGCCATGGCCACCATGGACATCATCAAGCTGAACGGCGGCCAGCCTGCCAACTTCCTGGACGTCGGCGGTGGTGCAACCCCGGCCGCCATCAAGGAGGCCTTCGAGCTCATCACCAGCGACCCCAAGGTCTCTGCCATCTTCGTCAACATCTTCGGCGGTATCGTGCGATGCGACGCCATTGCCCACGGTCTCATCAACACCGTCAAGGCCCTGGACCTCAAGATCCCCATTATTGCCCGTCTGCAGGGCACAAACATGGAGCAGGCTCACGCTCTGATCAACGACTCCGGAATGAAGATTTTCTCTATAGATGACCTGCAAAGCGCTGCCGAGAGGGCTGTGCAGCTCTCCAAGGTCGTGAAGATGGGTAAGATCGGGAACCCTACGCCCTTCCAGCCCCTATTTTCACCAGTCTACAGCAGTAAAGGCTAACATTCACTAGCTCGTGACATTGACGTTGGTGTTGAGTTTACGCTGGGTATCTAAGGCATCACGTTGAGGTGCTTCTTTCTCTGTATTATCTCACATCATGGGCGGTCGTCTTCCTTGGTAAACCGCACGTGACCGCGGAATGAATAGAATTCACAACACAGCATCCTCTTTTTGTGCATAACACCGAGTTTGTTCAGAAATCGTTCGTCAAATGCCGTTGCTTACAGCGCATGTGTGCATGCAATTTTTACCTCTATGATTCATTGTACCTAACGCTGCAGAACTCGTATTCCTTACCCCGTCTCGACCGTACCACATTTACTGGTCATGGCGGTCGTCGTCCTCACTAGGCCAGATTTGCAAATCAATTGCTAACGCTGCTGCCAAGGCCCATACTACTGCGGCGACCGGCGCCATAAGTAAAGTCCACAATGTTGTCCAGACTATACGAATCGGGGGCAGGCTAAAGGGGTAAGGCAGCATAAAGTCCGTGGAGGATAAGGCGGAAGCGCCGTAGGGCGGGCCTCGAATGCCGTCCCCAATAGGGCACACACCTGGCTCAAGCACATAGGCCATATCAGTTACCGCTCTACTTGTGTATTCCGGACGCAGCGTGTAGCTGACCACGTTGCCACGCGGCCACTGAATGTTCAGGCCGAGCGCCCAGTCCAGCGCCTCCAGCAGACTGGCGAGCAGCATCGCGACATATCTGTGTGCGGCCACGAGGGTGCGCACAACGATGGGAACGCTGGCCCACACGGTAAACGCGACACAGATGAGGAAGATGGCCCACTGTGTGACGAAGCACAACAAGGGCCCGGCCACCTCGGTCACTGCTAGCCAGATGGAGCTGATGAAGCCCGCGACCGCCGTTCCCATGGCGCGCACATAGGCGAGCAGGTCCCGCCCGAGGTTGTAAAGGATGATCGCCGGCGGCACGTCCAGCTCGCGCCCTGTGCCTGCGTTACCGCTGGGTCCAAGCAGGATCACGGGAGGATCTGCGGCTTGGTTCTGGTCCGGCTGCGCCCCGCCCTCTGGTGCTGGCGGTGGCACCGGAGGAGCCGCACCGTCCACGGGTGGAGGCGCGACACCAGGCACACCAGGCACCGGCGGTGCTGCTGGTGCTGGTGCTGCTGGCCGCGCCTGTGGTAGTCCAAATGCACGCGCCTGGAACCGCGCATACTCTTGGTCTGCGTTGTAGGCGGCAGCTCTAATTGGCCGCCTTTGTGTGTTCATGTTCAGGCCCCATTGCCCGTCTGCTCCGAAATTCCAGCGTGGCCTTTGTGGCCGTGGGTTGAAGACGAAAGGGGGGTTGATGCCTGCTGATCTGTTTGCTCTGTTTATTCGAGCGAATGGGTTCGGTCCGAAGGTTGGAGGCTGCTCGGGCTCAGCCCGTATTGGTGGATTGCGGTGTCTTTGATTGTTCAAGGGGTTGAAAGGGTCGAATCGCCCGTCTCGACCTGGGTACGCCATCTCCTTCCTTCCTTGGGATGCTGTTGGGCTATTAGTGATTAAGAGACTTGGGACAGGGCAGGATAGTTCTCTGTAGCTTTCTCTGCGGAAACTCGGGATGCTTCTGTGCTTGTGTCTATTACTTTTACTCCTTGCAATGGACCGGTCTACAGTCGTACGATGCTGGCTTTCCAAACGTTAGCGGATGGGTTGTGAAATCTTGACACTGATTCTGCTCAGGAATTGCACCGCGGGGACAGCCGGCCTCTTTAAACGGCCACTGTTGGCCATCTGGGCCGTGATGGGATTTTCTTCTGCTCACACCTATGGGGACCCCAAGAATACGGTGGTCTTGGTGCCAAACCGGCGGCTCATGTCAAAGTGGCCAGAAGAATGCTTTGTGGGCTTTATTATTTTCGTCTACGTGGGCCGCTCGGGGCCTTGTGTGAAGGTGCTTCCACCCTCCATATGCCGTCTGCCCGTCCCATTTTTGGCTGCGATACAATTGCCCGACACGGCAAGCTCTTTCTGTAGGCTCAAAAGAGCAGGTGATTATTGGGTGAGAAGGATGTCTTATCAATGACCCTTTTGATGCAACAGATAAACAATCGGATTAATTGTTGGAGCAGCCACAAATAGATCATGGGCTGCAACATGATGGGTACTTATGTGCTGTATAAATAGTCTACGTGATGAGCACAACTGACTCATCTGAACCTCAACGGAACAATGCCGATGTTCAAATCATAAGTCGAGTGTTTCGGCCGTCAATGCGAGGAGGCTATACAATTGGTTGGTCATTGTTCTTTTCGTATCGTGAGATTTTTCAACCGGCGTTGCTTCAGATCTGTCTGTAACCAGTTTCTGGCAATCAGGATCTATACTGAGTGGCTTTGGGTTGAGATTCAATCCTCCAAAAGTGGACGGCAGGCCCTTCCCGCTTCTTGGTTGTCAGCTTCCTCGCCAAACAGACAAATATTCAGCCCTGCAGCCCCCGAAAGCTTGCGCTGGCTCCCTCGATATATTTTGGTCTTTAGTGGTGGGATGTTCGATACGGTCGGCTCTTTCAATAGCGCAAGCCGGAGAATCATGGAGAAGCTACAACTCAAAGGACGACAAGCGTGTGAATCTTATCGAAATAAATGACTACGAACTTGGAACTTGTAAAATATCGAGCTTGGCATGTAATGGAATGTAGCTCGTTTTCATGGTTTCCTATCTGGCTATAGATGGCCGCAGCTTATCTATTATCATCAAGAGCCAGTGTCAAGTTTTCATGATTTTCTGTTTGTTCTGAATCATCCTTACTCTATTGTTATCTTAAGTGCCTGAGCGGGGCTTCAGGAGATCTCCTGATTCTCTCACATCGGCGACTTGGACCGTACTAAGACCGCATGTGATAGAGAAGTGCGTGGAGGATAGATGGCATCCTAAGTGGCATGGACAACGACAAGATGAGCACGATTGAGACGTGTTGAAATGCATTTTACTAGTGCTTTAAACAAGTCTGCCATGCTTGCGAACTGAACGGAGTGTACAGGCCAAGAAGATATGCCCCCAAAGATGCGCTTGTGATGAAGGGTGTCAGCTTTCTGTGAAACAAATGATGACAACTGCAGGTATACCAATCAACAGTCAGAGTGTTCGTGTAATGTCATTTTGCCGCCGGTCACTCAACTCCCTAAGCTCGGATGTAGACCAGTCCGCCTCGAGAAGGCCGGCCACTATCTGTCCTGACTTGAGAGGCGTCATGGTACCGTAAGTTCAAAACACATGCCTGGTCGTCTCACACAAGACTTGCCACATGCCAGTCATCAACTCTCAGATGCTGTCGACTCATCCTCCGCTGGGTACGGAACAGGCTCTGACTTTCTACCGAAGGGCAGTGCCCTCGGCGCCGGCATCTCCTCATCTCCATCAGCCGCAACTACGGGGAACTTGTCGCGCAAGTTTGAGCTGGGAGGCTTGTTAGACTTTGAGGCAGGCCTGGACGCTGAGGGCGAAGAGTCTCCCCCGGCCTTCTTGCCCGAGGATCGAGTAGGATGCTTAGACGTTGGCTCGGGCTCGGGCTCGGACTCGGGCTCAGGCTCACTCGCCGTGTCTTCCTCTGTCGTCTGCTCAGCATCAGAAAGCTCTTGGCGCGAAGTGACCGACTGCTCGTCGACGTCCTTCTCGTCAACGTCATCGCCGTCGGTGTCGTCAGCGCGAGACCCAGCCTTCCGCTTGCCCTTTCTGGAAGACCCAACGGCACTCGGATGCTTTGAGGCGGCTTCCGATTTGCCTGATTTCGCCTTGGCCTTGAGAGCCGCAAGCTTCGCCTCGTCTAAGTGTGCGGTAGATAAGATCTGCTCCTGCGTGCGGATTTTAAGTTTCTTCTCATTTAATAGATCCCTGAAGAACGAGTTGTGCTCTGACTCGAACTCATTCTTGCTATGCTCCAGCACCTCGAACTTGGCCGTTTCCCGGTCAACGCGTTTCTCGAGATCGTCGTGCTTGAGCTTCAGCTCTGCCAGCTCCTGTGCCAGCTGGGCCTGCCGCAGCACGGCCTCACTGGCCCAGGCAAACATATCTGCATTCTCGGTAGCAGATTTGCTGGGTCTCAGGACAAGGGTCCCGGCGATATCCTGGGGAAAGGGCTCGCGTGAGTTTTGGTCGGTTCCCGAAGGGTTGGTGGGGACCAGGGGCATGCTCGCGGCCCGAGGGCCCAAGCGGGAGACAGATGGCAACCTACCGTGGCTCCGGAGACTCTCTTCCCAATCTCGATTCCCAGGTTTTCGTCGGTAAATTTCGCGGTCACGTCAAGATGCCCGATCGGTCCGGTTCCCAGCAGCAGGGAAGTCAGGCTGGACTCCCATTCCTCATCTGACAAAGAACTGCCCTCCCTCCTGTAGCGGGAGATCTTGCTGTGTTGCACTGTGAAGGAATTAGAACCCGAAGACGCCCAAATTTAGACAGTCCCTCCCAGACTGGCGGGATGGTGGCCGCATCTGTAGTTGCAACTGCAGGCCATGGCGCGGGCCGCTGAGGCTGGACGGGGTGGCACATGGGGTGAGGCTGCAGGATGATGACGGCCCGCATGAAGGGCGAGATGCAGGCGAGGATGCGGCCTACCAGGCCAGATTGGCGCGGGCCACCTGCACCTGCAGAGAATAGATGGTAAAAGGTACTTACATGGGAGGACAAAGGCGCGCACATCATCTGTTGCCCTCAGCTCGAGGTCCAGGGGCCGAGACTTTGTGGAAGATCTGGGCGCCACGCGAACAAGGACAGGGCCGTCTGGGTGGGCCAGCCTGAAGAAGGTTGGCAGTGGAGACATTTGGCAGCTTCTCGTCGGCCCTGAATCTCGAGGGCAAAAGGCAGGAGGCAGGAGGCAGGAGGCAGGAGGCAGGAGAGCAGGAGGCAGGCAGTGCTGTGAGAGTGGCAGATCCCCTGAACGAGTCGCAGGGTGACATCAACGGGCGCGCAGGGTCCAGATGGAAGGGGGTTGGATCGAGGTGGAATTACGTATGAAGGGCCAGATGGCGCGGCGTGTTGGACCACACCCGACAGGCTTCACCTGGCACCACGGCACCACGGGCGGGAAAAATCCAGATGTGTGGCGCGCTGTCACGGTAACAGCATCGATTCAGGCCAAGACCCTGGACGCAGGAAAGGGCCCCGTATGGTGCAACTTTATGAGATGAAATGAGACAAGAGACAAACAGTAGTGACGTTGCTCCCTCGAGGTGTGCTGCAATGATGCAATGCAATGGGGCTCGGTGCGGTTGTGCGCGACACCATGTGCGAGATGAAGGATGATGGGTGGGAGATGAGATTCACCAGGTTGCTTGGTTACCCGGACAGAAGTCTGGACTTTATGCAACCAACCTTGCCCTCGTCTGTATGACCTTGCACGATTGCAGCCTTCCTGCCAGGCTCCAATGGAGAGACATTCACTTCCAGGCAGCAAGGCGGGTCTGCCATCACTTGTCACCTTGAAAGTTGATATGATGAGTGATTGAGCAGCTCCCCTTGGAGTTCTACACCTCCAAAAGTCTTGACGGGTCACGAGCTTTGTCTGCTGCATCCGTTGCTCGTGTTCCTCCACATTTGCCACAGCAACGGGTTTGATCTGACGGTATCCGGGAACGAGCCAGAGCCCGCGGCACGCACGGACAGAAGCTCTTTGTCTCTGACAGCAGAACCAGAAGAATAATTGTTGGTGGTGGTCATCAAGTGGTTCATCAGACAGCTCGCAGGGGCCCCGGAGTAGGGCGGCTCAGGGTGCTTATTGCCAGACTGCCAGACTGCCCAAGATTTTCAGCACTCTACCAACTGGTAGGTGAAATAAAGTGTTAAGTCGGGGGGTTTGGGCAATGAGTGTGCTCCCTCCTAAGACGTGGAAAGGGACCAAGGAAGTGCACATCAGCGGATCATCTCACACAATCCAAGAGGTCATCTCTACCCGCTGGAGATTGTCGCGCCGAAGGCAAGTTACACAGACGTTTTGAATCCTGGTGAGCTGTAAGATGTACACGGTAGGTAGTGCCGGTCCAACTGCTCCGAGCGTGCCGGAAATGACAGTGACGAGAATCGGCAGACGGCTCGGTCATCTCTGTCTTCTTCACGCATCATGACAGTCAAGGAAGCTTGGAAGCCTGGGCGATATACATTCCTTGCTTGTTTTTGATGGCCATCACCAACAGTACTGTATCGCACGGTACCCTACATCAATAATCAAGGCCGAGACGTGGTGACATGCATCTAGCATGGTGTTTCGGCCCTCTGGGGTTCCTGGGCTGGACTGTCAGACTGTATATACACAGTAGTAAACACGATGAAACAACCACACTGACCACCCAAGCAAACGCGTCCGCTGCACGCCCCACGCGTCGCTGGCATCCTAGCCCCCCCTCGGCCACCAGCCGTGATTGGCTGAGATGAACTTACCCCGGGATCCACCCGACCGACTTTTGGTCACGCTCGGGCCACATGCCATGCACAAACCGCAGGGTCCCAGGAAGCCAGGGCTGCCAGGAAGGAGGTGGGAGGTGGGAGGGAGGGACGGAGGGAGGAAGGGGACAGGTGGTGGGCCCAGATGGAGCTTCCTCCCTGTGGGCTCTCGTTTTCCTCCAGAGCGCCAGAGCGCCAGAGCGCCAGAGCGGCTGGGGGAGCAATAACGAAACAGGTACTGTGGTACACGGGCACCTGCCCGTGCTGCCCCCAAAAACCCTGCAGCCCACAAAGCCTGCAAGCCCACCCGCGAGGCCAGCTCGGGCCACCTGGGCCTCTGTGCTTCCTCGCGCTACCCTGTCCCAGCCTTCTCATTGCTCCTCTCGCTAAGCAACTCTGTGCCCCATTCCCACCCTGCCTGTCTGCAGGTTCAGGTTTCCTCCACTCAACACCCGACGACCTGCTCTAGTGTCACCATCACCACCCCTCGTCTCTCCTCTCACTTCCGATTTTTCAACCTCCTCATTCATCGTCGCCCCATAGCACCCCTCATACGTTCTCTTCCTTGCACTGCTTCTGAACATAGGCATCGCACATTTTCAGACGACTTCCATTTGTTTACCTACGGACCAACTGGGCTGGACTGGACTGGCAACGCACTGGACAACACACAGCTGGGAATATACCCTGGGCTCGAGTCCCTGAACACATACAGAACTGCTCCACTCCGCTGGTGGCCTCCGTTGATATCTCACTCAACCCATCGCATCTATCCACCTTGTTTCCCAGCCAGCCGCGCCCCTCCACCGAATTTACGTGCATTACGCAACTTTTCCTTACGAATTCTCGCTCTCCACACCCCCCCCCCCCCAACTAGATCCAGGGACCAGACTGCCATCTCTTGTGGAATCGGTCACAGACACCACGTCCAACTTCGCCTCCTTCACCATCTTCTGCGCGATCGTCACCTTCCAGCGTCAATTATATCCACAATCTCCGAAACAGATCAGCCTCATCCAATCTGGACATTGCATCATCAGAGCATCCCTCCCCGAAAACATGTTCTGAGGTCACGCGAATGGTCGCCATCCATGATCATGCTCTGTGATCAATTGCCTTGTATCAAATCTCGCCAAACTTCACTGTGCTCCCGCCAGTGACGCTCCCCACAGATTAATTCCTTGTATCCTTCTCATTCACCATCTATGAAGGCTACCCAGGCGCACTCACACCATGGAGACGTTAAGGCTGAAACCGCGGAAACCGGTCGAGGACGATGTTGAAAACTGGGACGATGACGACTTTTTAATTGATGGAGACGACCTGGCCCTTCGAAATCCCTCCGCCATGGCCAATGCGCCGCCGCATCGACGAGACAGCCTGTCGTCCCATGTCTCTGTGCGGTCGGAACTGGAGTCGGTCCAAGGGGAAGAGGAAAGAGTGGTTCATCTCCCCGGCGAGGATGAGAAGTCCACCTCGCATGCTATCGCAGTTGCCGCCACCGCCGGCATTCCTATACCAAGCAGTGTGCCCTCGACCGCCTTGGCCGGTACTATCAAAAGACTCGGCGGCAGGAAAGTCAGGAAAATACTGCAGGAGGACTGGGGAGACGACCTTGAGCTGCCTGAGGGAGGCGAGGGCCTGCGCATCAAGGCGCAAGATCCCAACAATTTCCCTCAGGCCTTGAGACAAGTCAGCTCGTCAAATCCGAGCCCATCGAAGCCGCTCAATTCACCTCCAGTGCTGCAGCCAGGGCAGCCCAGCAAGACTCCCATGCCAACCCTAGGCGCGCCCATCAATCTGGAACGATTCAAAGACAGAGACGACGACGACGACTTGTTTGGGGACGGCAGTGAGACGATCAAGGTTTCTAAGACACGCCAACTTATCAAGCCATCACTGCCAAGAGTAACAGCGAAGATGCCGGAATCACGCCGCCAGGCGGACAACGACTACGAGCAGGACCTGGAGTTGCCCTCGGACGGGACATTGAAGCTGTCATCCCGCCGCGACATACCGAAAACCCCAGTCAGCGCTCACGATGATTTCGATTGGGGAGAGGGGAGTCTTGGGACCCGTTTCGGAGGCACGAGGAGAGACGGTCGCTCCAACCGGAGCTCTTCCGCCTCGGCCTTTAGCCCGAGTATCTCGAGCTCAATCACGGCAGAGAGCGAGGACGAGGCACAGCTTGATGGAATTGAGCTTCCCCACGGACCACTGGATCTGAGGGAGAGGCTCAGAAGGAAGCGCCAGAACCGCTCGCCGGAACGCACCATTGAGGAGGAACCCGCGCCGCTGCCGAGGTCTGTACCACAGCCCGAAGCTGATACCAAGGACTTTTTCCTCGATTTGAACGTGGGCGACGGTTCTGTATTTGACTCGGGGAAGCTGAAGCTTCACACCAATGTGAAGCTCAAGTCCACACGGCCCACGAGCCCGGCGCGCCCCAAGACGTCTGTATCATTGACGTTCACGAGTAAGCCGGTGCAGACGACGTCACGTTTACCGCGGCCGACTAGCAGCCACCACGAGAGAACGCACACTCAGTCGTCTCTCGAGCCTGTCTCGGAAAGCGGGGGCCCGATTGTCTCTCGGCCGACGAGGAGGTCCCAATCCCGGCTTGGTCACATGTCTCAGTCGTCGCAGTCTTCCACAGCAAGCGGCAATACTCCCGTCACTCCGTCCGCTCCAAGCTTCTCAGGCCCCACGACACCGCAGAAGAGACAAATCGGCCAGAAGAGCTCAACGGTCTCTCTTCGCAACGAGCCCACCACCACCAACGCTCAGCTGCTACGGCTTAAGCGGTCGCTGCCGGCCATGAGGCAGCCTGGATCCCCGGCAAGGCCAATGGCTGTGCGGGCCGCCGAGCGCCCGCCTTCAAGAACAGAACCGGCTTCTCGGCCTACATCCGGCATCCGGCCCAAGACTCCTGTCGACCGAATGCGCCACTCTTTCGGAGAGAACTCAGCGGCACAGGCGAGAAAGCCATTTCTCCCTGCAGGCGGCTCAAGCTTGCAATCATACAATGTCAACGCCAAGAGGCAACTCCGCCGTCATGATTCGGACCTCTCGAACGACACAAGACCTACTTCTCGCGCGGTGTCGCGGTCGACTGTGAGATCGCCCAGTCCAGTTAAGCGGGATCGGAAACTCGAAAAACTCGCCCGTGCAGGAGTGCGGTTGCCACTGAGTCTCCCGAAGCGTCCCAGGCACTTCGGGGATGGTCACGAACTTGACGCATTTGACGACTTGCCTACGTCTGCGAAGACAGAATCCGAATTTGTCAAGCAGCCAAAATATCCCAGCCCACAGTACCCAACGCAGTTCCGCAACAAGGTCATGCAGCACCTGTTGCCGGGAAGGACGAACTCCCCTGCACCATCCTCGCCCCACTCGCCTGCAAGGCTCGACTACCAGCCCCGGTTCGCACGTGACACGGCGTCGAGCAGGATCGCCAGAGAGACAAATCTTGCGCATCGAGTTCCCTCCTCAGGTCCGCTCGCTCCTCTAACGTCCCAACGCGTTGCACAGCTTTCTACGAGAAGCAACTTGCATCAGCCACAACCCAGCGTCAAGCCAAAGAGGGCCGCCAAAAAGCAGCCCCAGCTCAAGCCACACCTGATCGCTAATCTAAATTCCTCCAACGAGTCAAAAAGTAGGCCTCACCCCTGCATCCAAACCGTGCATGCATGCTAACCCTGCACAGTGGTCAATGGCATGTTTTACAACCCCGAGACTTTCCAATGGGAGGGCAATGATAATGTGCTGAACTCTTTTGACGTGCCTGCGTCGTCGCCATCGACGGTGTCGGTGCCGCCCTTCTCAGCCCGAGAGAAGGAGAACGCCACGCCCAGACCTGCACTGATCACTAATATTAGTACTACGAAGGGGGTGCAGGTCGTCGGAGGCATGGTGTTCGATCCCCAGAACATGTGCTGGCTCAAGCTCGGGCCGCAATCAGCACAGTCGGATATCACCGACCCTCTCGAGGGTTTCAATGCCATTGACGACGAGGACGATGTGTTCAAAGACATCCCCGACCTTGACGACAACACTGCTGACACAGCTGAAACTGGACGCGTGAGCGAAGTCAAAGATGACTGGCTTGTCGGCGAAGAGTTTGACGTTGGTCCCGAGTTCATCAGAAGACAACGCGAAGAAGAGGACAGGTGGCGGAAGAAGTGTGAGAGGTGGCTCGGTCTAGGTAACCGGGACCGCGAGGCCTGGCGGTGGACCATTCGTGGAGTGATCACCGAGGCCACTGAGCGGTAATGGCTCACCGCCATTTCACCTGACCTGGCTGGTTTGGCGGGTGGCGTTGGAATGTTTTATCACTTTTATGATCTTCGATTCTGCTTCTATTACTTGTTTTGTTTTACCATGTTTAGAACGTTCTTATTGTTTTCATGACGAATTGTATAACGAACGACGCAAAGACAAAAGTTTACGGAAACGACACGAGCTGGAGGCGGCTGGCTTATGAACCAAAAGGGAGGGAGGGGGAAAGGAGGTCGGATTACCCCCAAGATGGATGACAGAACACTCCACGGAACGACATACAGACGGTCAACGCATGTTAGACCAGATTGGGCACTTGCTCCCAGGCCGGTAAATGATCTGGATACCACGATCAGGGCGTTGCCTGCCGAATCAGGAGCTGACGTGAACATGGACGGTCATGGGCTTCATGGGTTCTCATAACAAGTTACGGATGGGTGGAAAGGGTTTGGCTCAACGATTGGAACTAACGATGGAACGACTATGACCAGAGATATCATTGATGACAATTAACGATGGGCGTTTGTTTTCCTTGCTCATTTCTTGCTACTTGTGCATCACAATGCTGGGATGTGCCTTGGTTTGTGGTGAGAACGAGCTATTGACGCCACGAAAAAAAGAAAATCGAGAAACAAAAATTTAAAAATCAAAATCAAAGGTGAGATGGTCAGGTTGGGCGTGGCGAGCAAGACGCTCAAAGTCGGGGTAGGAAAGTTACGTGAAATCGAGGTCAACTGGTGCTTGGCAGTTGTCAAGGAGGACCGCGCGTGTAAGATGAGAGAGACATTGAGAGCCAGGAAGGAAGAGGATACTCTGCTACGGGACTACACGAAAAAGAAGCGAGCGTCCACCGACATGTGGCCTTCTTGCACATGGAGATTTGATGAAGAGGAAATGTTTTTATGACCTTCGATGTTCTTATATAAAGCACGACAATCATGACAGTCACGACTAAATAAGTCTCGTTCGGCTTGTCCTTTTCCATATTTCTGTACCAGATGATGACGGGAGCAACCACTCATCAACCAGTTCCGAGCCTAATCCTAATGCAACTTAATATTACTGACTACCACTCAAAACCGAAGAAATCCTAGCTATCCTGTCCCTGTTTAGACGTCTTTTTGGACTTTGCCTTTGTCTTGGTCTTGTTCGAGTCGGGAGCAGCAGAAGTAGTGGCAGCGTCAGTGCCGCCATTGGTACTAGCACCGGTATCTTTCCTCTGATTGTTCTTGCTCTTATTGAGCGCCTTCGGGTCGAGACCGCGCCTCCTCATGGCGTTCCTCTTCCCGCGCTCCATGATCTTCTCGTCCTCGTCTTCGTCGAAGCCGCCGAAATCATCATCGCCTGCACCCTCGTCGTGACCTATGGGCGTCTTGTCAACGACCTCCTCGTCCTCGTGCTCCTGTTGCTGCTGCTTGCCGCCGTTGGCCCTCTCCTTGGCAGTGCCGCTGCGGCCCGCGAGCACGGCATTGATCGGTGTGGGTCCGATCTTCTTGAACTTTGCGACGAAGAAGCCATCTACGTTATACGTATGTGGGTAGTAGCGGCGAGAGAGCTTTAGTGAGGGGTGGAACGTTTTGCCGCGGTAGGACACGAACCCTTCATTCCCGAACGGCAGGTTGGTGTCGACGAGCTTGACATTGGGCCGCTTGGCCAGGGCGTAGGCGACCACCTGCTCGTTCTCTTCTACTGAAACGGAACTGTGATGGTGCTCAAGTCAGCCTGAGGGAGCCCGGGTGGAGTCAGATGTTCTGAAGAGTGTGTTCGGGACTGACCATGTAGAATAGACAATGTAACCGCCCGTCTTGCTGTGGTGGTTCACTGAGTCGATGGCAGCAAGTAGCAGCTGCTTCTGTGTGTGCGGGATGGCCATGAAGTCCTTCTCCGTCTTGTTGGTCTTGACGCTGGCATCCTTGGCAATGACACCCGTGCCGGTGCATGGCGCATCGAGTAGGACGCGGTCAAAGCCGCCGATGGGCTTGGGGAATTCTCTGGCGTCATAGTTGCAGACCACCACGTTTCTACAACCCAGACGGTGGATATTCCCGATCAGACCTTTGGCACGAGACTTGCTCATATCGTTGGCGAAGATGCACCCTGTGTTGCGCATCAGGGCCGCCATATGTGTCGTTTTGCCACCAGGCGCGGCGGACATGTCGAGCACGCGCTCGTTCTCTTGGGGTGCGAGGGCCATGACGGGGAGGAAAGAGGACGCCGCTTGGATGATGTAGTGGCCCGCAAGGTACTCTGGCGTTGCTCCGAGGGGCACGTTGCTCTCGAAAATCTGCAGGCCGACCTTGGACCATTTCCCAACGGGCTCAAGGGTGACGCCACGGTTAATGAGAGCGCTCGCCAGATCCCTGCGGTTTGTCCGCAGAGTATTCGTCCTGATGACCATGGGCCGGGCGCTCTCGTTGGCCTCGAAGAAGTCGAATGCCTCTGACGGGCTGAAGAGGTGGAAGAGCTTCTCGGCCATGTATTCTGAGTAGCCGTAGTAGGCGCAGATGTCCTTGATGAGCTGCGCGGTGTATTCGGCCCTTGACCTTCCCTCCTCGGTCAATTTTGAGAAGTCCTCGAGTACGCGAATGTTTTCCGTTATCCTGTTCCTCAGGAGCTGTAAGTCGGGAGCTAGTAGGGCCTTCTTCTTTGCGGCGGACGCGTCCTCCTCCTCTTCCTCAAGCACCTTGAGCGGGTCGCCGCTGATATTTGTCTGCAGCGCAGCCTCCTCTAGCTCTGCTTGTGCATCGGCAGCTTCCTCTTCCATCTGCTTGTCGAGCTTCCTCGACAGGCCCTCGATGTTGGCAGCTGTCAGTTGCTCCTCAGCGTCCGAGTCGCCCTCGTCCTCGGAGAAGACAAACTCCTCCTTCTTTCTGTCATTGTCGGAGTCGTACACGGAGTCGCCCGAGTCGGATCCCAAGAAATCGTCTCCCAATTTTGCAGGCTCGTCGTCGTCTGAATCTGAGAGACTCTTCCCTTCCAGATCCGAGTCGCCAAACTCGTCGTCGATCTCGATATCCGAGTATCCTTCGGGCTCCGGAACGACAGCCTTCTTTGGCTTGGAAGGTTGCCTGTTGCCCTCCTTGCCCTTAGGCTTGGAGCCGTTCTGTTGCCTAGCAGCAGCCTTCGCAGACGGGGCAGCCTTTTTCGTCCCGTTCGATTTGGGGGCAGAGTCGGCCTTGCTCGTCCTCCTCTTCTTGGCTGGGGCTTCCTCTGGGGTGTCGGCTGGGAGACCCTTCTTCCGCTTCAGCTTCGCGAAATGCTCTTCGGACAGGCGCTCAGGAGGGCCCTGTTTCTTCATGCGACGGCCGGTTCCCATTTTGAGAAAGATTTGAGTAGTTGTGGCACGAGAGATGGAACCACAGCGCAAGTCTCGTAGGACGGGTCGCAGATATTTACCAGGCCGCGCGCAAGGGCTTGCGAAAAGGGAAGGGACCAAAAAATTCGGGCTTATCTTATCGCTCTTACAAGGACGCCCCTCGAAAACGAGCAGTGGGGCACGGCACCAGTGGTACCCAAGGTACTCTGTATGTCGCCAACGGGCACTACGTAACAGCGGCTCAAATCAGAAGGACCAGCTCGAGCGGTATTGGGCACCACGAACCAAGCTGCACCCCACCGCCTCCTCTGGTACAGCCATTGTTTTCTTTCCACTTGCCCTCAAGAGCCCAGAGGAACATGACAGAAGTAACATTTGCCAAAACCTTCCTGACGGCGCTGGACTCGCGTCCACAGAAGCTGTCAGGCGACCATGTCGAGGACCCAAAGAGCTACCCGGCACGGCCACCTGTAGGTCTTCCCAATCTTAGGACGCCCTGCCATGTCATCACGAGGCTGTTGCAGAAGCTAACACTGGACGCCTAGTACATCCTGCCCCGGATGCCCAAGCCAATGTCCAAGGCGGTCTCGCTCGCGCCGGGCCAGGAGCGCAGCATAACGGTGCGCATCAAGTCGCTGCGCAATCCGCCCCTCGACATCAGGCTCAGCTCCCAACCCCTCAATACCTCCATCCTCGACGTCAAGACGTCCGTGTCATCCGAGACCACCATTCCCGTAGACAAGATCAAGGTCCTGCACAAAAAGAAGCCCGTCGCCGACAGCAAGGTCCTCAAGGACCTGTTGGGACAGGATGAGACCAGCGTCGAGTTCTCCGTCATGGTTCTCGGCGGTGCCGCGGCCGCAGTACCACCGGCCCCCAAGACAGAGGACGCCGCCGCCGATGCTGCTTCGACGGCGCAGGGGACCAGTGGGGAGGCGGTGTTGCAGACAGACGCGTTCTGGACAGACCTGCGGGGGTTCTTGTCCCAGAGGATACGTGACGAGAAGATTACCGAGGAGCTGTTTGGCAAGTTCCTCTCGAGTTGGGAGTCGGGCAGATAGCGGGTGCGTTGGTAAGGCGGGCTGCGGAATATGAGACATAGCCACCTAATCTTATACGCGAAATTACACCCACAGCGTCTACCCGGTGGGCAAGACGCCAGCAAAGACGTGCCTACCTTGTATGCCACAAGGCAAAGGATCCCGTCTAAGGATCGCGGATGCACACGTTGAGAATTTGCTGCGAGACACTTGGAAGAAGCCCGGACACCCGGTTGATTTGCTATGGTAACGCAACGCCGACATCGACTACCTAGGATCGCCCCATGGTCTCCATTATGGACAAAGACGCGCATAACTGTCCCACCCATGCATGATATTTCTCTCCGCGGTCCCTCGTTGTAGACGAAGCCTTGACTCTATGGACGCAACGCAAGCTTGTGATGCTATCTCAAGGGCCCGCTTAACCGGCCATGCCCTTGCTGACCTTGCCCAGGATAGAGCCGTGCTCGATGTCGTCGGCGTCGTTGGCTTGGATTTCGACGGCGATGCCGCTCAGTGCGCGCTTCAGAGCGTCCTTGGACGAGGCGTACACCATCTTGGACTGCGGGCGAGTCAGCTGTGGGATACTCAACAGGGAGAGACCAGGTTCCTGGGCTCACCTTAATTCCGGCATCATCAGGAGACCAAGCGATGAAGGTCAGCTTGTTTCTGCGAGATCGTCAGCATCGGTGTTCCTTGCTCGCTTGTGGGCGAGGGGTAGGCATAGCACGCACCGGTCACCCTCACCAGACGAGAGGCTGTACTCGAAGTCGTAGACGGCGTACCGGGGGCCGATGCCCTCTTGACCCTGTTGTCGAAGGCGGTGGTTAGTCACGCGACCAATGGATTCTAAAGGAATGGCCAGAACCGTACAGTCTTGGAGACAGTCTTGGCGTTGACGAGTCTGTCGCGGAATTCCTCCCAGTCCTTGTTGTCGCTTGTGTGCTCGACGACAATCTCCTTAAGGTCGTCCGACAGCTTGAAGATGATGTACTTGTACTTCTTGCTGAGCTTGAGGTCGTTCCAGGTGGAGACGCACTCCTCGTTGACGGTGGCTCTGCCCGATGTCTTGTGTCAGTCTGTGGCTTCTTGTTGGCGGCCTCGCCTTGCCATTTGCCTTGGCCCATCGCAAGCCGGGACGGGTCGAAAGGGGCAGCCGTAGCGTAGACGGTGGGATAAGGGGAAGGAGGGGGTACCAACCCAGATTGCGACTAGGAATCATTGAGTTAATACAAGCCCTGCACACAGGTGATCGATTCGGGAACTCACCATTGTGGCTGTAGCGGTGTTGTTTATCGGCTTGGGGTCGGTTGTGTTGGGTGTCAACAGCTCGACAGATAGGTAGGCTGTCAACGGTGAGGGGTCGTCAGCAAAGGGGCGCGGTCGAGGGGATGACGTGACTCGATGGACACGGAGCTTCAAGAGCAGCAGCAGCAGCAGCAGCAGCAGCAGCGAGGCGGGAAGGGAGGAGGCGTACCAGCAAAGGGGGTTTGCTTGGACAAAGGTTGAACGAACGCTAAGATGGAGGTATCAAAATGGGAGGGTGAACAAGTGCGGGAGAGTGCACTGAGCAGGTGGATGAGGAATCGGCGGGCAGAAGTTTCCTAGGTTACCTGGAAGTTGACAGCACTTGGTCTCTCGGGGTGGGGAGGGGGGTGGGGGTGTTTTGTTTAGTGGAGCTGCCATATTGCGCTAGAGACCGCACCCAATCCTTGTTCTTCGACTTCCTGTTTGTACATGTATGTATTCCCATGCCGCAATATCCCATGGCTCTTGAAGATCATTGACAGAATTCAGACAACTCACCTGTGTGCCAGCTTTGTTCTCTCGGCAGGTTAATATAGGTCTACGCGGTTGTCCCACAAGACAGTGTCCCTTGGAAGGTTATCCCATGCCTGACCATTCCCTGGAGTGAGTATATTTATATTGAACCCCGGGCATAAGAAACACTGAGGCATTTGGTATCGCTGCGAGGTGCAAGTAGGCGAGTTATTCCGTACAGTATGACATGTATGCGCACGCGTCCAGCTTGGTGCTTGATGATGCCTAATGCTCAAACGTCTGCCTGGCCTGATATGCTTAGTACAGGAAGTTGGTTTCGGCGCCAGTGCGCCGGAATATCTAGGATTTTGGAGCCTAGATATCTTTTGATGCCTGAATTTGGTTTGTGGGGTTAATGACCTCCGACAACATGTTCTACGCAGGTCAAGGCAGCAGGAAAAGGTCAACTTAGTGCAACGTCAGAATTTCTCCTTGTCGCTCTATCTCGATGCAGCCCAAGAGGCAGTGTAATGTACAGGCCCAGGAGCCGTATCCCAGGGTATGAAGGTATCAGCATGGACAGAGAGGAGATAGAGGGGAGATGGTACACATGACCGCCTTTTCAACACCGGAACCCAAAAATGCCCAAACAAGCCCGGACCGCTTGAATACAAAAAAAGTTTTTCACTTTGTCCTTTATCAACGTCTCAAATCACATCATTCCCATGCCTCCCATGCCCATGCCTCCTCCCATCCCACCTGGAGGTCCGGCAGGCTTGTCCTCGGGTGCCTCAACGATAGCAACCTCGGTTGTGCCAAGCAGGGAGGCCACGCCGCTGGCATCGATCAGACCGGTCCGGACAACCTTGAAGGGGTCCAGGATACCGGCCTTGATCATGTCGACGTACTCGCCCTTGGAGCTGTCGAAGCCCTTGTGGAAGTCGCTGCCGTACTCGTCCGTCAGCTTGCCGACCACGACGGAGCCCTCCAGGCCGGCGTTCTCGACAATCGTGCGGGCGGGGCGGGTAATGGCGTTCTTCACAATGCTGATACCAAGCTGCTGGTCAAAGTTCTGCGACTTGACGTTGCCCAGAGCCTGGCTGGAAGCCTTCAGCAGGGCGGTACCACCACCGGGCAGGATACCCTCCTCCACGGCGGCACGGGTGGCGTTCAGGGCATCGACGAAACGGTCCTTCTTCTCGCCGACCTCGACCTCAGAAGAGCCTCCGACCTTGATGACGGCGACACCGCCAGACAACTTGGCAAGACGCTCCTGGAGCTTCTCCTTCTCGTAGTCTGAGGTAGTGGGGTCAGAAACGACGCCGCGGATCTGCTCGCATCGCTGCGAGATGGCGTCTTTGGTACCCTCGCCGTTCAGCATGATAGTGTCCTCCTTGGTGATGGTGATAGAGCCGGTAGAGCCAAGCATGTCGGCAGTGGCCTTCTCGAGCTTCACATCGAGCTCATCCGTGAAGACGGTGCCGTTGGTGAGGACGGCGATATCGCCGAGAATGGACTTGCGGTTGTCGCCGAAGCCAGGGGCCTTGACGGCAGCCACCTGGAGCTGGCCGCGAAGCTTGTTCAGGATGCAGACAGCCAGGGCCTCACCCTCGATGTCCTCGGCGATGATGACCAGAGGTCGGCGGCTCTGGGTGGAGATCTCGAGGGCGGGGATGATGTCTTGGACGGCGGAGATCTTCTTCTCGGACAGAAGGATGAGAGGGTTCTCAAACTCGACCTTCTGGGACTTGGCGTCGGTGATGAAGTAGGGAGATATGAATCCGCGGTCGAATCGCATTCCCTCGGTAACCTCGAGCTCGTCGCTCATGGTCTTGCCCTCCTTGACGGTGATGACGCCCTCCTTGCCAACCTTCTCCATGGCGTTGGCGATCAGCTTGCCGATGTGTGTGTCACCGTTAGCGCTGATAGTGGCAACCTGGGCGATCTCCTCGCTGGTGGTGATGTCCCTCTTGTTCTTCTGCAGGTACTCGACAACTGCCTCGACAGCAGCCTGGGTACCACGGCGCAGGTCCATGGGGTTGCACCCAGCAGCAACATTCTTGACGGTTTCGGAGAAGATGGCTCGGGCAAGCACGGTGGCGGTCGTGGTACCGTCGCCGGCGACCTCGTTGGTCTTGGAAGCGACGTCCTGCAGCAGCTTAGCACCAAGGTTTTCGAACTTGTCCTGCAGGGTAATGGCCCGGGCAACAGTCACACCGTCTGGAAATGTCACAGTCAGCATTCTATCCAGTCCGTTGTAAGGAGGGATCCACAAACCCTTGGTGATCTTGGGCGAGCCATAGCTGGACTCGATCAGGACGTTCCGACCCTTGGGACCCAGTGTGGTAGCAACTGCTTTGGCGAGAGTGTCAACGCCGGCCAGGAGAGCGGCGCGGCCCTCGACGCCGAACTTCAGCTCCTATTTTACTTGTTGTCAGCTTCACAGCGCTGTGGGGGGGGGGGTGTGCTGGCGTTTCCACCAGTGTCGTCTCAAGAAAAACAAGGAGAGAGTTGCAACAAACCTTGTGGGCGAAGCGCAGCTGTTGTGTAAGAGCACCGCTTGCACGGAATCTGGAGGCTGCAGAGGGGGACAGGACCGAGGCGGCCGTCCGACTTGTCAATGCTCGCTGCATTCTGAATAATTGAATAGCTGTACTGGACTAAGCACACGAGGACAAAGGAGACTGACTCTACCAGACCGTCAGAAAAGCTGTGAGAGGAGCGGAGAAGGTGGTTGCCAAGGTGCAGGTGAAGTCAAATAGTGATGCGGACCTGGAGCTCAAAAAAATTGGAGTTGCCGCCCCAGGGACGAGAAGAGCCGGCACGGGGCAAGCTTTAATGCACTAGGCCATAGCTGGTCTAAGTCAATGGTTCCACGCCTTTCTGCCCCACAATAGAACCTCCCTCGGCTCCAACTGCCACCGCTTAGCAACACACAGCAGAGACGGAGATGCCATACAGTCCAATTCGAAGCGTGTTGACTCGCCACGAGCGGCTGCCGAAGACATTGCGATATACATCACATACATTATCACGGTAACACAGCCACATTTAAAATAAAATAGGATAAAAATCGAAACGTCATTATGGAGTCCCTATGGCTTATAGAGCCTCTATAGCTCACCTATCTCTCGTCTGGTTATTCTATAGGAAGTCGTTCCATAGAAGACTTTCCGACTAGAGGTCTTCCCATAGGAGGTTAGCCCATGGGAGGTTGGCCCATGGGAGGTTGGCCCACAGGAGGTTGGGTAGGGAGAGCTTGGGTAGTAAGCACTATGGTCTTAAGCATCACGAGCCTTGCTCGGGTGTCCGCTTCGCGGCCACAGCATCTATATGATTAAGTCGGGGTAAAAGGTGCTACCGCCCCTACTACTACTGCCTACCACGTCGAGGGTTCTGAAATGTGTGACTATTGATCTTGTGTTGTGAAGCGAAAATCCGGCCTTTGTAGAGTAATTGCAGAACCGAGGTTTCCCCGGCTTTCAACGACACCGGACTAGGTCCTCTCTTACCCGCATCACACAGCTCATAATCACAACATCGAGTTATGGGAACATCACGAGGAAGCGGTCTCAAATCAACGTGTCATCATTTCCCATGTCGACTCGTAACTCAAAGCCCTGGGCGGGTGTCAAGAATCATCACCTTAGCTGCCTATCCGCTCGAATGGCATCGTCAATGCAATCCTTTCCCCATGTTCTCTCTGAACGGCTGCCAGCCTGTCAATTTTTCACGTTCCTTCCTCCATGCCCCAGAGCCATGCCTCAGTCGTGCTTGATGTTGAAGTGCGGATCCAGGTAGGCGTCACTCCAGAAGAAGACGGGGTCGTGATGGTGAAGCCAGTGGCGCCCATCAGGCGAAAGTGTCGCCGTCGCCTGTGATGTATAGTCAGCATGGCCGCACTCGTATCGGATCGGAACATCAGATGCGGCAACTGCGTTCTGTGGCAAATGATGCAGGCTGGTCGCCGGATCGACAAAGGTGCAGAAGCTATCGTTCGGGGACGGCAGCAGCACCTGGTGCGTCAATGACACAGGCACCGTGCCATCCTCTCTTCGAGACTCCGACACCAGTAAGACATCATCATTATTCTTGCCGTCGTTTTCGACACCGTCGGGTGTCTTCATGAGCGTGTCGGCTGCCGAGGCCTCGAGAGGGGGTTTGTTCGGGTCAATGATGTACGAACCGTCAGGGGGGTTGGCCGACTCCAGCTTGATCTCCTCCTTGATATCAAGCTTGACGTCTTCCTCGTCGACGTCATCTCCGCGGGCAGCCATCTTGCGCTTCTTGCTCGCTGGGGTGATACGGTTGCTGGCGGTCTTGCCACCAGTCGCAGGCGCCTTGGGGGTAGCCAGGCCGCTGCCGCCAGAAGCACCAGCGGAGTTGGCGGCGCCTCCGTTGGACTTGTCGATGCCATGAGCCTTCATGAGACGCTCGTACCGCTTGGCACTGTTTGTTTACCAGTTAGCAACGTGGTGTATGGCAACGCGGCAGAGTCCAATGCTTACGCGGCGGGCTTGCTGACGATGCTCAGTTCCTCAGCGACCTTGCCAAAATCAACCTGTCACAGATGCTGTTTAGTGATGGCAACCAACGGGGCCTCCTGTGAATGCGAACCTTGCCAGCGTTAGTGTGCTTGATGCAAGCGATGAGAAACTTGAACTGCGACTCGGTATCGATCGGCGCCATGGTAGTGGATGGACGGGAAGACGGAAACAAATCTATTTGGTTGTCAGACGGGCGAAAGCTGTCAGCGTTGTGCGGCAGGCACGTTGGGCAGCAGTCAACGACTGTGCTGGGAAAACAAAAGGAAAGAGACAGGCAGGACTCGAAATGCTACTGCAGCCGAGTCGCGATGACGAACTTGGAAGCCCGCTTACCTTGATCAAAAGATGCCTGGGCTTGCAACGCCGGGTGTGGTGGCTCGTAAGGTCTCTGGTCATTAATCCCACCTTGGCTTACTGGGGAAACTGACAGAAGGACAACTGTTGGGTGTGTGGGAGTGGGTTTGAGACTGGACTGTAATTACGTGGTTCAGGCGAGACGGTTTTGTGGGATCTGCTCAGGTCGTCTGGGGACAGAGCGTCAAGCAGCTAGGCCTGGCAAAGACACAAATGGTCTCACTCGCAGAGTGGCCCGAACTCGGGGCTTGTCCAGGGGAACCCAGCCAAACCAGGTGACGGGACAGCAAGTTATTACAGATTTGCTCTAGGGATGTCTTCATCTAACCAGGGGCAAAGCTGTCTGCTCTTGCCTGCAGTCTTTACTGCCCTTGACATCGCATATCCTTCATTTGTCCCCTCCCATTCAGGTTTTGGGTGTTGACAAGGTCAGAGACCGCTCACAGCAGACAGTCTGATGCTGGCTTCAGTCCACACCTTCAATCAAGCCATACAGCTAGTCCGGGCACATTCTGTCAGCCCAGTGGATATCTCGCTGCCTTGCAATCTTGTCTTGTCTGGGAGACAAAGGCAAGTGGGAAGGCTTCATCCCCGAACAATGCTGACCAAATGAGTCAATATGAAGATCTCGGTTGTTTCCTCTTTAATCCATTCTCTCTCCAATCCTTGTGGTAGTGGTCTGTCCCGGCTAGGTAGAGGTTCCAGGTGTCAAAAGCAACCTTCATGGCTTGCTTGCCTAAGCTCGAGATGGTTTCAACGGCGAGCTCAAGAGGGCAGCGGCTGCTCCAGGGCCCCCAGGGGTGGGAGCGATTTTACGGAAACATCGAGGTCTTCACTCTGGCAGTAGAAATTTCAGCGTGGGGGAAAGAATTAATCTCAAACCATCGCGAGATCTCAGGGCTGAGCTCCGTTAGTACTGAAGGCTAGCTAGCACAATCAATTTATGAACCAGCCCGGCCATTGCCCTCGTTCAGCTTCCATCTAGCAAAGCACCCAATCGCCCAAAGTCTTCTGCACTGTCCCGGGAACATTCGAGGACACCATGTCTGCCTGGCTTAGAGCGCACCGCTCATCATGGCATCAACCTCACCCTCGTCCTCGGGTTCATTCTTTGCCTCGATAAGCTCTCCTTTCTCCTCATCATCCTCGCCGGCGCTGGACGCAGCAGAAGCAGCAGCGGCACCCTTCTTGGCACGGGGCTTCTTGGTCGAGGAACTGCCCACCTTTCCGGTGCGCTTGGCGACCTTGGTTGGGGTGTTGGGGCCGCCGGTGACAGGGCCGTCGCCCTTGTTGTCGGTAGAGTTCTTGCTGCCGCCGCCGTTGAACTGGGAACAGAGGCGGGAGTAGGTACTCTTCGCGCTGGCGACGTTCTTGTAGCCTGTGTCGATGGCAATCTTCTCCCACTGTGAGAATGTGCAATCAATATTAGGATATGAAACATGAAGGCACATGTTGGGCGGTTCTGTCGGACTGACATTGTACTCAACCTTGCCCACGGTATTCTGGGTCATGGCGGCCAGGAGCTTAGTCTGCTTCTCGTTCAACTGGCCCTTCTTGGGGGTCTCGGGGGACTTGGTTGGGTCGGACATTGTGGGTGGTTGCGAGTGAGCCCGTTCTACCACTGGTCAGATTTCGTCGTCGCTTCAAGACACAAGATGACCCTTGGCGCGTTGACATGATCATGAGCATAGATGGGTAAATATCACCATCCTCTGATTGGAACACGTTAACTTACACGAGTATGCTTGACGGCAAACGTGCTGGTCGAAGGTAGCGGTTGGAAGATGGAAGAAGTGGAGTAACAATCCACGAGAACTGGTATTGTGAAATACTGATGGTGTCAAACGAGGAGGGACAGAAGGAAAGAACGGCAACGGTCGCGTTTGTAGCTGTGGTAGAAAGCTCTTAAAAGGCGTGCAGTGCTCTGCCTAAGAAAGCGGTATCGCATCGATACATCGATACCGGGGGTCTCGTCCGGTGGTCAGTGTTCGAGCAGAAATGTAAAGGACTTCCTTCAACTTCAAAATGCTGAGCTGTAGTTTCTCAGCGCAAACACTTTCTAGAAAGACTATTAAAGTTTCTTTCTTCTTTCCCAGCCTCCCCTCTGTATGGTCATTGCGCAGTCTGGAGGAAATGTAAGTATGTACGGGCTTCATGATACAGCATTTCATTGCTTGTGGAAACCGCGAAAGCACAATCAGGAGCATTATTAATGCAGATAGGCCTGAGTTAAATCATCAGTGGTTGAGTTTTGAAGTATCTGGAATGTCCACGCTATTTCTACAAAGCCCTGGCATGCCCACCGGGCAGGCAGCAACCAGTTTCGATGCCAGGGGCGACTGAAGCACATTTTGCTTCCCTGTATGTGAACATCCCTTGTCCTTGTCTGTGTTTCCTCAAAATTGGGAGCCGACCCTCCTATCACCTCCCCCAACCACGGTTTCCAAGACTCCTCCAACAGAAAGGTTGCTCCATCTCTGGCTTAGCTGCGGCGATCCCGAGAGGCAGCTATGGCGACATTGTCGAGACGTTGTCGGTGTTGGGTCATGTAGATGCCGAAAGTGGCGGGCTTAGACGTCGCCGTGCTCGCTATAGTGAGACCTGTGAGCTTAGGAAGCCAAAAGTGTCAGAGGGAGGTACTTACGCATCCTCGTTCTTGAGCTGCAGCTCAACCTCGTCGTCGTCATCGTGGTCAGGCTCGGCCTTGGGCATCTTGCGCTTCTTCTTTGGAGTGGCGGCGTCGTCGTCGTCTTCAGCGGTGGCCTTTGCGCGCTTCTTGGCCGGCGTGGCGGCCTTCTTGCTGGGAGTGCCGCCGCCCTCCTTGCGCTTGAGTTTCTGCAGGTGCTGGCTGCAGGAGAAGTCAGCAGGAGCACAAGACAAAAGCAGTGTCGATTTCATGATGTGACCACGCTGATGATGGTAATGTTAGGCTCTCCACTTAGAGAGGTAATTGTTGTGAGACTCTTCTTGGGGTAGTGAATTACAGTCTATGAGAAGCAGCCTTCTGGGTGAAACGCTCTCCAAAGTTTTCCTTCAGGATGTCCATAGCCTTGGCCAAGGTGGCGCCCTTCGGCTCGTCCGCGGCGACCAGGCAAGCGGCGAAGAGATCACGCTCTGAAGCGGAGTCCCACTTGAAGGGAGGGCCTTTGGAAGGACTGGTCATGATGGCGGTGATAATGCTTGTGGAAGCGGTCGAGGTTGGAAAGGACTGTTGTGAAGGAATGTGATGGAAACACTAAGACGTAGGAGAGAGTGGTGGGAAACGTTCAGGTGTGAAAGGGTGGGGCAAAAGGTAGGAGGAGGTTAGAAGAGATGTGATGTGATGTTCAAGGGAGCTTCTTGGGGAAGAGGGGGGGTTTGATGAACCGAGTTGAAAGCGTACAGGGCAGCTGAGACGGTGTAAGTGTAGCCCTTGGCTCTCAGCTCTGGCAAGATCTTGCTATCCCAGTCTGAGTTGGTGATCGTGACGTTCAGAATTGCAAGCAGCAGGTCCAAGTGGGCCTTTTCGCCCCAGGTGGTACGATCAGACATCTTCAAGGTGCTGCAGCTCTGAGAACGGAATAAGGATGCGACTGCTTGTTGAATGCTCGTTGAGCTGGAGGGAATTGAGACGGACGTGCTGAAAGGGTGGTAGGCAGGAATGGAGTGTAAAGAAGAAGGGTCGCGCAAACGAGAATTACTGGGCAGGAAAGAGAGGAAGCCTGGGCACTGCTTGGAAACTTTGGAGTGGGAATTGACACCAACTAAGAAGTATCATCACCACATACTAGCATGCACTCTCAGTGAAATGCCAGCCTCCCATCGCCTTCGCTTTGGTGGCAATCTGCAGTATGTCCTGCTTCGATGGGTTGAGGTGATCGACGGTCGCGGCGAGCAGGTCCTTGACGAGAGCAGGCTCATCCCATTTCTGGGAAACTTGATTGTTCTTTGGACCCATTTTCGAACGCTTGATGTTATGAGGGGTAAATGGTATGTTGGAGAGTAATAACGGGAATGAAAAGACACGATGATGTTCAAGCGTTGGGCGGTTGACGTTGAGAATGAGAAGCACGTGGGCAGGGAAAATATCAGGCGAGGCTGGCAGCTTTGCTGGACCTGAGGGGCAACTGACATACCGAATCTTGTCCCAGGAAATGGAGCCGTAGCCATGATTCTGCATGAAGGCGACCACTTCCTCCTTCTCCGCGGCGCTCATATCTGAGAGGATAGATGTAGTGGTGATGAATGCGACCAAGAGGTCACTCATTGTGACACTATCCCAAGCCTTTGACTGAGACATGTTGCCAAACAACCAGGTTGTAGATACAGAGGAGTGAAGGTCGAGGGACCAAGAGAGAGAAGCGAGTGTGTTTGCGGAGGGGTCAAGATCTGGCAGTGTGAAGGTAGCCACTTGGCAAGACTGGCAGGGCGGCTTACCGGATGCCCTCCCAAGTCGCGTCGGTGTGACCGCGGCCGTGCATGAACGCAACAATGCCCTCGCGGTCTGCAGCCGGTATCTGGGTCAAAGGCGGCGAGAAAGCGAGCACCGCCTGAAAAAGGTCGGCATCGGCATCAGCGTTCCAAGCCACACCCATGTTTTGCTTTATGAGTCGCGATACGCGTTGTGTTGTGTCGCTAGGAGGTTGATGTGTTGAGAACGCAGAAAAGAAAGGACAGAAAACGAAAAGAATGGGGGACCGCGCTGTGGGTGGGAATGTAGAAAGTGGGAGGCAGATATGATGCCACTGGGCCGGTCTTGTGTTCTAAGAGTATACCTTACCGAATCGCGTTCCACGTGAGGCTGAGGTAGCCTCTCTGCTTCATTCCTACAACAACAGCATCCTTGTCCTCTTGGGACAGTGGCTGGCGGGAGGATAGTACGAAGTACATTTCCTCGAGCAGGTCTCGCTCACGGGCGTCGTCCCACACGGGAGGCATTTCGAGGAAGTTTGAATTGGTAGTGTTGGTTGTGACTTGTTGCTTGGTGCAGGCAGGTTCTGCCGTGACTTCTCGTTTCTTTCTTTTTCTTTTCTATGGTGCAGATGCTGAAGAGAAAATGGGCGACGCAAGGTGGAGGGGAACGGCTGTGACTCTGTTTGAATGTGGTACGAGGTAGGAGGGAGGGAGGGTTGGTGGATTGCCTTCTGAGCGATGAGATAAATGAAACAGATGGACATTACCGAATTCCCTCCCTGGAGAACTGCTGGCCTCGTTCCTCCATGCTTTCAACCATTAGATCTAGGTGAGCCCGCCACTTTGTATCAGCGGAGTCCATCACATCCAGAAGTGCGCCGATGAGGGCCCGGTGCGCTTCCTCGTTCCATTTTGTGTTGGTGCTCTTTGGGCTACTGTGGCTGCCGGTGACAGCGGCGACAACAGCTGGCTTAGAGATGGCTCCAGCCATGATGAGGGGCATATTGTCTTGAGAAAGACTAAGCTCGAGAAGCGTAATTGATCTTCTTGTTGCTGTTGAGTGCAGCAAGGTGTCGTGAGCTTCGCGATTGCATCTAGCTTAGAAAGGTCCCGGCATTCAGACCTCAATCAGAATCCCTTAAAAAGATGGGCACTCGGCCCTAAGGAGATGAGCCACACTGCCCGGCCGAAACTCATAGATCTAGATGACTGGGCGTGAATCAATTTCGGTCGTCTGGTCAAAGACAATCCTATCACGAGCCGGGGTGACTGAACATGCACATGGGGCAAGGTACGTAGGTAGATAAGCTCGCCAGCTTATGGCAATAGGCAGACGGTGATGCTGTCCCGGGACAATTCAAATAGCTTGCGAGAGTGATTCGAACGCAAGAGGGCAAATATAATTATGTGACTTAGAAGTGGGTTTGCGTCCATTCCAACGAGTCTTCCCCTAAAGAATAGCTTCTTTGTCCTAGGCAACATAGTCCGGGTCCCCAAGCCAGATCGGACCTATAAACGCTGGTGGCACTGGACGCGCCCAAAGCAGAGGGCATCCTAAGCAACAAAGAAATACCGAGACACCAAAATAAATAGAAACTGACACACCACCGTAACACCAAAGCAACGCCAATGAGCTCAACGCTGGGCGACCCAGGCCGGTTGTAGCTGAGACTGGACACCCCTGTGTTCACGTCTTTGTGGGCGCCGTCAGGCCTCTCCGTAGAAACTTAATACTGTCAGCAAAGGCTTCAAGAGGAGGACTTGGCCTGGAGGATACTTACTCTGGGTTGTAGTGATCCACGCCAGGGCTGGTGTGTGCCGCCAAGGCGCTGAGGATAGCTTCGTCGTTGAGTGCAGGATCGTGGTTCTCTTCAAGCTTGGGGCGCTTAGCAGCATGCTCATCAGGCTCCTCGCTGGCACCCTCGAAAGACACGCCCTCAGGCTGCAGGACCATGGGCTGCGGCTGCGGCGGGACCGGGGCTTGGGCCTGTGTCGGCGCGGCATCCATCATGGGGGTTGGTGCAGGGCCAACGCTGGGATCCATAGGCGGCTGCGGTTGCATAGACTGTTCCAGATCCAGTGGTTGTGCCTGCGGTTGTTGTTGCTGCTGCTGAATCTGGGGTTCGGACGGCGAGGGGCTCGCGCTATCAGGCCCCTGAGCATCCGCAGAGGCACCGCCAACAGACTTCCTGGGCCGCCCCCGTCCCGGACCCGGGCGTCGCGTGATGGGGTTCAGGGTAGGGTCGACCTTCCGGGGGTTGTCACCCAATGCGCCATTCGCCTCAGCCTTTTGCTGTGCTCGGCGGAGACCTTGGAAGTGTTGGCTAGCACCAATGTTAGCCTTGTTCTTGAGAGCGAATTGAGAACCGCCGGGACGAAATGCAGGCTCTGCATGAAAGACGACTTCTTGAAAGGCGAAACTGAGATGACGGTGCCTTTTCATTGTCCCGTTGTGGAGTCGGAGACGCCTGAGCGAAGACGAGGAATTGGGAGTGGGACATGAGAGACAAAAAGGGAGTGTGGAAGGCACGAGAGATTGCATGGCAAGGCTAAATTGAATGGCCTGGCCGTCCCGGGATAGAGACGCGTTGGATCAAGCAGAGTAAAGCTTACCGGCATCCTTCATTAGTGAAACCATATCCAAGAGACCGCATGTGGTTCCCGATGGTGGTCCATTCTGAGCCACTTATGACACCAATGTTCTTGACAGACAGTATGGTGAAGAACAGATCCTTGTCGGCTTCTGGATGGACACGATATCAGCGGAACGCCTGACAGTGCTGGTGGCAGCGGCAGCGGCAGCGGCAGCAGCAGCAACAATAACAATAACAATAACAACATCAATCTGGGGCTACAGGGGCGTCCGGTTGCCGGCTGGTGACAAGAGCTAGAAGAGGGACAGAGGAAAGAAACACAAAGAATGACAGGATTGAGCAGGCAGAAAAGGTACTGACTGTCGCCCCAGTTTTTGCTGTTCATCCTCGCGGGCTCCAGGAACCAGGCGCGGGCCTAATTGCGAATAGCCTCAAAAGGCGTGGACGAATATGACGCGGTGGATGGTTGGAACGAATGGATCTGGTTGATCTGATTGACCGGATCGAGACGGGCAATAATTGTTAGACCGGTACCTGGAGGCCTTTGGCAGAGGGAGGGAAGAAACGACTTGTTGATAGCTGGCTATCTGGGGGGCTTTGCGAGCGGAGGGAGGAGCTTGGTCAGAAATGCGAGGGGAGCTGCCAGCCAGTCACCGTTGGGGAGACGGAGGGGGGGGAGCTGGGGAGTCACAGCGTGGGGAGGAGCCGGGCAGTGATCTGTGCTTGACTTGATGGTCCGTTCGTTCCCGGCCACACCCCAAGCCGTCTGTCTAGGCGGGAGCGAGAGGCAAAGGAAGGCAGAGCTGTACTCTGGCTGTACTCTGGACGCTATCACGTGGACTCGCGAGCCATCTCGCGTTGCCCAGCCCGCACTGTCCTGCTGGGTCAAGCCCCGCTTTCCAACTTTGGAGCTCGGACGCGTGTATTCGGCACACGTCTCCGGCCAATCGAGGTGCCAGTCCGGCGCAAGCCCCAGACAAAGTTCCCAGACACAGGCTCCAATGTCTTGCGTCTCCTTCGCTTGGCGTCGGGCTCGGATTTGGTGACACTGACACGATCAGGTTGGGAGTAGGATCGCCAACGGTTCGCATCCTCGCGCTCCCTGCAGCCTGGACTGGCCTTGCCCGGCCGCGATTCGTCAATTCGATGGGGAAGAAGGAAAAAAGAAAAGAAAAAAAAAAAGGTCGGCCCTCTTGGCCGATCTACGACCCGGTGGCAGCGCAAGGACGAAGAAGTAAATTATGTAGTCCTTCGACACGACTTGACCCGACCGTTCCCTGACCTGGTTTGGCATGCATGGTGTGCGGTGCACCGGGGAAGTGACGCTCTCCGACGCGCATTGCATCGTGTTCCAATTAAGATCCCTGAACCGACAAGCGACCCTGTCTCGGCGTGTTTGCAATGACTTATGACTCACTGTTGCGTCGATCCTGGCCCGCTACACCTTCCGGTCCTGTCCTACCTGCGTCGTCTTCCTTGGCCCAGTCCGCGGCCTTCGTTCTCGTCGGTTCAAGCCGGGTCGCTTGTCGAATCTCTCCAAGGAGCGTCCGAGCGGCAGATGACCCTGCCGACCAAATCCCCATTCCTCCGTGACTCTCCCACCATTACCAGCGTCAGCCAGTTTCTTGTGCTGCTGTACTCTGCAGCGGCACAACGCAAGGGTAGGGACAGGGGTCAGGCCGGAATCCCAGACGCACGATGCAACCTGTTCAGGATGCCACTTTACGCGAGTCCTCCGCGAGATCACGTTTAACCCACACCACCCTCGCAACGGAGCTTTGATTTGTTGGGTTTTTCCAGCTGACCAGGCAACCACGGGCATCGTTCTCACGGATGTCTCTACGGATGCAGACAAGGCCCAGACAAAATGCAAGAAGTCCCCAGCAAGATGAACCCGGGGCCCCTTTGCATTCCTTTGCTTCCCGGCTTTATCAGCCCCTATGCTCGGACAGGAGCAAACAGCTTTTTTTCTTCCCCCATGCAGAGTTGTCCCCTTTGGTCATGGTCAAGATCTTTTCAAGCATCTCCTTGGCCGATCATCAGCACATTGTTGCTGGGAGCTTATGTGCTCAGCCCGGCTCACTGCCGATTGCACCCAACCAAGGAGTTCTGGCTATCAGGGGGTTGATAGCCCTGAGCAGCCATTTGATCTCAATTCATATCGCCTAGGCACACTATCAACCCATCCCTAAATGGTACATGTTGGCCTCGTCTGGTAGCCCGGACTTATAAAGTCACACTCGAAGCCTTGCCTCACTGATCTTCACACACCCACCAAGTGACTCACCCCACACCCTACATCTCGAGCCTTTTGCACTATTCAAACTGTGTAAGATCCCGGGCAGGTGGCCATTCCAGCGGCGCTACCAGTACGTTGTGAAGCTCAAATTGGAACAGCACCCCCCTCTCCTCTACTGTGAAACCCTCTCGTTCCCCTCTACTTGGCCCTTCAACGGACTTGTCTGAGCACTCGCCGTTGGCATTGTCGCCATGTCTTCAAACAATGACAATGTCATGGCTCGATTCCTCTTCGCTATACTGCAGCAGAAGAACCTCAAAGATGTAAGGGCATCCCGGGGACTTTGGGCTGGAACTCGAAGGAATAGGCCGCTGACCTATTAGATTGACTGGAACGCTGTTGCCCATAACCCGATACTAGCCCAGGAGATCACAAACGGCCATGCTGCCCGCATGAGGTACTCTCGATTTCGTAATTCCCTGTTGAATATCGAGCCTCAACGAAGGAACCGAGCCGGCGCCACCAAGTCGAAGGTCACCAAATCCAAGAAGGAACCCAAGACCAAGAAGGAGAATGAACAGCCCATCAAGAACGATCCGAACGCGCCACCAGACACCCAAGAGGAAGAGTCCAAGGCGCCATCATCAAAGATCAAGGACGAAACTCGGGTCAAGAGAGAATTCAAACAGACACCCTCGGAGACTTGCGTCGTTCAAGCTGATATGCCACCTACTTCCCTTCCCGACACCCAGGTGCAATTCCACAACCGGCTCCTGACGCCTTGCAGCGATAGCGACCTCTTCGCCATGTCTCACGGGTACGCCACCAGCCCTGCGAGCGATGTGCTCCGCCATGAACCAGGCCACTACGACTACACCGGGGCAACTGCCCACTGCGGTCACGAATCGGCGTCCTGGCAGCCAAGCCCGTCCTACTCGCCTTTTGCAATGCCGCCGTACGAAATGGACAGCTACGGTGCTCCTGCTCCTGCCTTTTGTGATCACCAGCACATCACTCACCCGGAAGATTTCGGTATTGCCCCGAGTGCCATGATGGCACCCGACCAGTCTCATGCTCTTGTGAAGCATGAGGAGTGGGACAGCCGCTTTCACTAAGCAAACGGCTTTGTGCCGTGCGGCCTCAGTTGCCATCAGGAATGCATCGATAGATACTGAGAGGACGCCTCGCCAAAAGTCAGCGTTGGCTGCTGCGTTTCCATTCTGTTATTTCGGGGATGGTCTGGTTTGATTTGTCTGTTGGGTACGGGTTCAACCTGTGCATTGGAAAATTCCACACCAAACATTTTGTCTCGAGGTTTGGGACTTTGATAGAATGTATTAACCCCCCACTGTGTTTTATGTCGGAATTTGTCGTGATGGGTCGTTATTGGCACCTTCCCTCGTCCTTGCTCCTCGGAACACGGTTTCTAGACCTACACACGCAGCCAGACTGACTTGCTGGGAAAGGGGGTTGGCAATTTTCACAATGCAGCAACACGCATTTGATTGATGCATATCACACACACATCGGTGCCATGCCTGCCTTTTACTGACAGCTTATTCCCTCTGTCCTCCTGAGTGCCCACCAAGCTTAGCAATGTTCTCCTTCACCGCACGCCCTCGCGTGTCGATCAGCCCCAGTGCGAATGCCCTTATTCCTACCCATCACCCAAGCCTGCCCGCTTGCGAACACCAGCCAACAAGTAGACGTCAGGCTGGCCTACAAATACGTACAAACGGGCTATAGAGGTCCAGACCGCTTGCTGCCCGAGAGTCAAAATGGGGCCTGCTACAGGATCTTACTTCCAGGCCACCCTGTTCACCCTATAGGAGATTATTCTGATCGGGAATTGCTCTACAAGGGGTCACCCTATCAGAAGGTACCACGTAAGATAGGAGAGTACTATAAAACAAATTACTCTAGAGGAGGATTCTTTCAAGGAGGTTATTCTCCAGGTGATCTCTTTGGCCGTTGTTCTCTAGGTTATTCTCCAAGACTGCAATCGCGTGAGAATGCACAATGTGATCACGATTTTCATAAAACTGTCTTGTCCTGTCCGTCGTGATATTCCGACCAGTAATGCCCTTACCCTCAACCGGAACGCCTGGCTGTCCACAAGCCCTGAAGACTAAGAAAAAGAACACATCTAAGAGGCACTCTTGCCGTCCAGACGACGACCGACCTCGGGTTTTTTCGCAACTTGTGGCTTCTCCTCAGCCTCAGCCTCAGCCTCAGCCTTCTTCTTGACACCCCCCCTCAGCGTCTGCCCCTGACCTGCGAAATGGGGTTTCTGCGCACCCTCATTCTCCCTCTCCTTCTGCTCCTTAGACTTGTAAGGCGTGATCTCATATCCCAGAAAAAGTTTGTTTGGGGGCAGGCGTAGCGGCAATGGTCCATTCGTGCGCCTGCGAGGTGCGCCAGAGTCCTTGTCCGCCGGAGTCCCCGGAACGGGCGTGGCTGGCTTCGGGGTGGGGGCCTTGCCGCCCTTCTTAGCACCGATACGGTTGCCCTCGCCGTGGAAATTGGTCCCTTGCGCCGCTGCGGAAGAGGGGGCGATAGCGTCGTAGTTGATGGCCTGAGCCATGGTGCCCTGGTTGTGCAACAATCCTCCAGCTGGCAGACCACGGGTGCTCCTCGGCGTGCTGGTGCCGCTTCCTGATGGCTTCGTTGGCTCCACATATCCCACCGGGGGGGCGAACTCCACCGACACGTCCGTTTCGATCATGCAGACTCCCATCTTCTCCGTCTCGGGCTTCACATCCAGCACTGCCACGTCGTAGACCGTATCGTTGTACTCGAAGTTGAAGACATCGCCCTTGGTGACGGCAGCGAAATTCCGAAAGGCACGCTCGAGAACGGCCTTGGGATCGCTGATATCGAGGAAGTTGACAGACTGCGGCTGGAGCTTAACCAGCCTGGCGAGCTCGAGGGAAGTTGTCTTAATCTGGATCATGTCGCCGACGTCCAAGAGCAGGGTCTGCATCATCCACCGCGGGAGGTACGCCCTTCCCTCCTCGGCCACGAACTCGAGCACGCCGGCATGAGAGTGCCTCTCCTTCTCGCCATTGATGAGTTCCATAAGCAGGGGCCACTGCACGTGGAGCTTGGATACCTTGTCGAGTGCTGACGGCGGCAGCAGGATCTTGGAGCCGTAATTCAGCTCACTGCGTTCGGGGCCGGGATGCATCACCATGGGGTAGCAGCGGTAGTACTCGTCGAATCGTTGAGTGACGGGCCGGCGCATCGACCGCGCCATGTTGAGGAAGTCTTGCGGGTTGGCCGGGTCCATCCCGTATCCTGGTGCAAACTGCAGGTTGGAAGATAAAGTGTCAGCGTCCAACGCCTATTCTCGTCGATTCACGAGCTGAGCCACATGTGAGGCATGGAAGAGAGGAAAACAGAGAGCACGCTCGGTGTCGAACCGTGCAGACAGTTACTCACCATGTTCGGGTGCTTCGTTTCGGGAGAGAGGGCTGCTGCCGATCGACACTTACCGCCGGGAACAAGAAGAAAAAGCAGATCTCGAGGATGATGTCTTGCTGCTACGGGACGGAGTGCGAGGGTTCAAAAGGCAAAGAGTTGGTGCTTGTCTAAAAACGCGGGGAGAGTTCGAGGTCCACAGCGAGCGGACGTTGACGTTTAAGTTGTTGTGTATCCAGGCAGCGGGCAGGCAGCTTGAATGACGACAGTGGGTGACCTGCCTCCAGTCCCCCACAACTCAAGATTAGATAAGCTTATGCAAGGCACCGGCAGCCGAGCCAAATACCTAGTCTTGTGTACTTGGGTGGCTGCAGTGCACTTAGAAGATGGACGTGCAAGAAGACGAAACTCTTTTGAAAATATTTCTTTGAGGCTACACACTTGTATAGGATTCCATTGATTCTGTCAAAAGCCATTTGCAGGGTCCCATGCCCGCTTCATGCGACCAAGAAATCAAACAGACAAAGCTCAGGGTATCTCTAACAGTGCTCCAAAAACCCAGGTCAATCTTTCAGAAAGCCTCTAAAAGCAAGTCCAGATTTGTGGCCAGAACCCAGACCTTGAATCATGCCGGCACACACCTCCTTCTCAAACCTAGTGCACCCAAGACGCCGAGGTACAATGCCCCAGAATCGTTCAATTTCATGGCAGAGCGTCCCAATTCAGCAAACACGATAATCAAACCTCTCGTGCAGGCCATCAAGGGTGAACGTAGCCATTGCCATAGCCGTTCACGCCATTCCGGCCCTCAATTCTTGCCCGCTTCTCGTGATGGCCAGAGAATTTCTCCTCCGAACCCAGTCCTCGTTTAGGTGCCTTGGCGATGTCGTCACAGACGGACTGCATCCTCATTGACAGGTTCTTGCGTTGCTCCCCATCCTCTTGGATGAGTCTCTCGACATCTGACAGCCTCTCCTGGAAGTGCCGTATTTCAGGCATGAGCTGGGCGGGCTGGAGTTTACTGAGCTGCTCCAGGATGGCATGCGCCATTTGGGTAGTGTTCATGTTGTTCCACTGGCTACTCAGGCTTTCAACCATCGTTTCCAGCGCTCCATAACGCGTGTCTGCCTGGCCTCCGAGATTGCTAATGCTGTCTTGCCAAGCAGCCATGCCTTTCTGTATCTCGACCACAGTGGCCTGCAAAGCATCGAGCTTCGAGTCGATGGCGGCGGTCTTCGACTCAACTTCCGTCAAGCGAGATCCTGCGGATGCCACGCCAGATGCAACAGCTTCCAGGTCCGAGACGAGGCTTGTGCTGGGGTGGGGTGTCGACGCCGCGGCAATGTTACTCGTGGCCGACTCGGTATCCTGCAGGCTTTTGACAGAGTCCTGTAAGCTTTTGATAGCATCCTGCAGACTTTTGATTTGCTTTGTTTGTTCATCCATTTTTGTCCCACAGAACTTGAGAACCCTATCAGACCATGCCTTGAAACTGGCGGGGAGATCCGCAGGCATCTTCTCAGAGAGCCTCGCAAGGGATTCGGCCACAGATCGCTTGAAATCTTCAATGACCAGATCCTGAGCCACGACTCTGCTGTTCAGCGCAGTATAGTCCGTCATTGCGTCATCGAGACCCTCGACGTCGATATTTGCCAGTAGAGCCTCGTGTTTCTTCACACCGGTGTCCAGGGTCGCAATCCGTTCAGTTTGGCTGGTTGATGTGTTCCCCAGAGTCTCAATTTCTCGACTCAGTTCCCCACACCTCTGTCCTAGAGCCGCCATTTCCTGTAGCAAAGTCTCGTCCTGAACTGCGTCCGGCTTGTTCTGCTCCGCCTTGGTCGACTCAAGTTTCATGTCCTCCACGAGTTTGCTGAGCTCGGCCCTGAGCTCGCCCATCTGTTTGTTGGCGTATTCCCGCAATGACTCTGCCGGCTCAACCATGCTGATGCGCTGGGTCAGGCTTGTGACCTCTGATTTCAAAGAAGTCACCTGCGCCCGCAGCTGTTCGTTCTCTTTCTCCGAATCTGCACGCAGTGTGTCCTTTTCCCTGTGCCTGGCCAATTCGGAGGCCTGTTTCTCTTGGGTTTCCTTCAGGGAAGCAAGCTGCTTCTCGCATGACTCCTCGAAGTCGGCCTGTCGCTGCTCCAGCTTCTTGAGTCGTTCGTCTTGCGCGGGTTGCGGTGATGCGGTGACTAGACCCAGCTCTCCTTTGCAGCTCTCCAAGATCTGGCGGATCTTGATTTCGTCGATAGGAAAAGCCCTCACGAGCGTCTGGGCGTACTTGTCAAAAGCGACAGCCACCTTTTGGGCCACGACGGCGAGATCCTTGTCGATGGCTGCTAGAGTCTGTTTGTGGTGGTTCTGGCTCCCCTGGAAGAGATCATGTACGGCCGGGAACTGGACGGGTTTCGAGATCTGACACTCGTAGTCTTGTTTCCTCTTGTGATACGCCTTGAGCTCAGCGTCCCTCTTGAGAGAGAGCTGGGTCTTCTGGGTCATCAGGTCGGTGACATGATGTAGCACCTTTGACAGCTCGGCCGAGGCCCTGTCTGGGTCCATCTTGGGCGCCAGGCTTTGTGATGTGTGAGTGGCGCGGGCCATGTCCGGATCGCGGTCGCGGTCGCGGTCGCGGTCGTACCTCCGGTCGCGTTCGCGGGGTTCGCGGTCGTGGTAGCGGTCTCGATCACGTTCTCGGTCACGGTCCTTCGCATAGTCCCCCGAGGCAGAGCGAGGAGGGACTGGTCTAGTGAACCGGTCGCGGGAGCGGGAACGGTTTCGGCGGTAGGTGGCAAACGGGACGTTGAAGTCCCGTGAAGAAGACATGCCGAGGCGGAGTGTGCGGTGCGGTATGGGCACCTGCTCAGATAGCTAGACAGTTCGGAGACATATGTCGTCAAGGAGGTAAGGTTTGGAAAGAGCAGGTGCTCTACTCCAACTGAGGGAGGGGCTAGATCAAAGCTACCTAGGTAGGTTGATGGGGAAGGTACGAGGTGTGGTTAGATGGGTATGCGCCGCCCAACGTTCTCTTAGCAGACGCCCATCTCATACATACATACCTAGGTACGTGGTATGTATGAATGGGGATTGCGTACTTGCCCGGGCACACGTACATGTGTAGGTATGTACGAGTGGCTGAGTTCCCCGCCAAATTAAACACGCTTGAATTTCATGTGTTGGTGTAACTTCAGCACTCTGGCTGGCTGGCTGAATGTCCAGAAGACGGCAAGGACGCAGGGATTTCGCGCTTTGAGCAGGCGCGTAAAGTACCTTTTTTCTCCCCCCCCCCTTGTTTCTGGTCGGTTGGCAGGTAGACTACCCACTGTGATGCTTTTCCTTAGTCTGTGCACACCTGGCTGTTGTGGGTCGGGGATGGTTGCTGCTTGACATATACTGTACGGGCTCTGTACTAACTCAGAAACTTGGTTCACATCTACACTGTGGCAGGGTGTGCTGCAGGAGGAGGGTGGACTCCATTTGACGTTAACAGTACTCACTGTTGGGGAGGATTAGCTGGAGGGTGACCAACGCTTGGGATCCCTGCCCTGTACCCATCTCAAACCGTACATGCCCTCCCCGTGGCTGCAGGGCTGTTAGCCTGCTAGTGTTGGTAGCCCGCCAGTGTTGGGCAAAACGGCAACAGCACCTACTGACCGTTCATCCTTCTCCGTATCTGACCTTGGTAGAAAAGCTACAACCCGGGGAGAGGCACACCTCTGCACGTCGCGCAAACAACCATAGCCGCTCGTTTTGTGTGTCTCCGTCGCGACCCACCTCATTCAATTGCCTTCAAGCAAATCGAGACCATGGCTGCGGTATGTATCCAGCTTGCTTGCCCCCATCCCCCTCTTGATTGCCCGGCCTTCTAACGCGCTCGATCCCACGCAGCCCGTCGTCACAGTCTCTGAGAGCAAGGAGCTCCGGGGCATCAACCTGATCGCCGCCCACTCCCATGTCCGCGGCCTCGGCGTCGATGCAGACACCTTGGAGCCTCGCGCCGCCTCTCAGGGCCTCGTTGGCCAGCAAAAGGCTCGCAAGGCCGCCGCCGTCATACTCGAGATGATCAAGCAGGGCAAGATTGCCGGTCGCGCCTGTCTGATCGCAGGCCCACCAAGGTAAGCGGGCGTCGACATCTCATGGGCCGCTTCCTTTGTGCTCCGCTGACGCACACGGCCTCAAACCAGCACAGGGAAGACGGCTATCGCCATGGCCATGGCCCAGTCCCTCGGCCCCGACGTCCCCTTCACGTCGCTCTCGTCTTCCGAGATCTTCTCCCTCGAGATGTCCAAGACCGAGGCGCTCACCCAGGCCTTCCGGAAATCCATCGGCGTGCGGATCAAGGAGGAGAGCGAGATAATGGAGGGTGAGGTGGTCGAGATCCAGATCGACAGGAGTGTCACCGGTGGTGCCAAGCAGGGCAAGCTGACCATCAAGACCACCGACATGGAGGCAATCTACGACATGGGCGCCAAGATGATCGACGCCATGACAAAGGAGCGGGTCATGGCCGGCGACATCATCTCCATAGACAAGTCATCCGGAAAGATCACCAAGCTCGGCCGTTCCTACGCGCGGTCACGCGACTACGACGCCATGGGTGTCGATACAAAGTTCCTACAGTGCCCTGATGGTGAACTCCAGAAGCGCAAGGAGGTGGTCCACACCGTCACCCTGCACGAGATCGACGTCATCAACTCAAGAACACAAGGCTTCCTGGCCCTTTTCTCGGGAGACACAGGTGAGATCCGCAGCGAGATCAGGGACCAGATCAATACCAAGGTTGGCGAGTGGAAAGAGGAGGGCAAGGCCGAGATCGTACCTGGCGTGCTGTTTATCGACGAGGTCCACATGCTCGACATCGAGTGCTTCTCGTACGTCAACCGCGCTCTGGAGGACGACCTCGCCCCCATTGTCATCATGGCTAGCAATCGCGGCCAGTCACGGATCCGCGGTACTGACTACAGGAGCCCTCACGGTCTGCCCCTGGATTTCCTCGACCGGGTGTCAATCATCCAGACGCAGCCCTATAGCGGGGACGAGATTAAGCAAATCATCTCCATCCGTGCCACGGAGGAGGAGGTCGACTTGTCTCCCGACGCTCTGGCGCTGCTGGCTAAGATCGGCCAGGAGGCTGGTCTGCGGTATGCCAGCAATCTCATCACAACGTCACAACTGGTTGCTGCGAAGCGACGACAAAAGCAGGTCAGCGTGGATGACGTGCAGCGGAGCTTCAAGCTCTTCTACGATTCTTCGAGAAGCGTCAGCTTCGTGGCGGCCTCTGAGAAGCGACTCATTGGAAATGATGGCGCGGTGGATTTATCCATCGCAAATGGCAATGAGGAGAGCATGGATACGAGCTGAGGGGATAGTAATGGAACTGGATGAAGGCGTTCCGGTCGTAGAAAATGGTCACGATAACACGAAGGGGAAAATTGCGTTAGATGCTTTTGGTGGGGATTTCGGACGGCGTCATATGGATATCCAAAACATCCCTGCTGATTTGAAGAGCTTCATCAAACTCGGTCCATTTCCACGGCCCCAACCAAGTACGCTGGAATTTGGGCACCGCTGTTAGCTCGTCTTGTGGTGAGAGCCGAGTCCAATATGGAAGAGACTCGGAGACAAGACGAAAGCGACCTGATAGGATAATCGACTACAGAATAACCCCCTTGCAGACTACCTCTGATGAAATAACCTCATTTAGCATAACCTATAGGACAACCTCCTACAGGACAACCTCCTACAGGACAACCTCCTACAGGACAACCTCCTACAGGACAACCTCCTCCAGGACAACCTCCTACAGGACAACCTCCTACAGGACAACCTCCTACAGGACAACCTCCTATAGGACAACCTTCTGTGGGATTACTGACTATAGAATAACCTCCTGTGGGATAACCTTCCCCTGCTGTATAAGTCAATTGCTCTAATCTGGGCTCAAACTGGAGAGTATCTTAGACCACCCTTTGTGAACGGCTATATGCATACTCAGAGAATGAACTCCGGGCTCATAACCAATCGGTCTACAGAGGGAAAATGGAGGCACCCACACCTCTACAATGTGGTTTGTTGTTTATCTAGCCAGGGTTACAACTGCACGCCGGAGGAGGTATGCCGCTTAAAGGGAGGCTGTGACTGCCCCAACGTATATGCCGACCACCATTTAGCCGGAGGGTTATGTGAGAGTCCACCGAGGACCATCTGTCTATCTGCCGAGTCCATAGTAAATTATCTTAATATTCGACCATCACCCTCTACGTGTCCGTGATGGGTAGGTACTTAAGTGTGTTTGACTGCTCATGCTCCGTCATACTCCGTACCTCTGTGTCTTGACATTCACGTTCTTGTGACTGCCCCCCCCCCCAATATCCCTCATAGCTCATTATGATGTTTCTGAAGGCCATCTTTGCTGGGTTGCTAGCTTCCCCGGCTGTGTTGGCCGCTCAGCTCACCAAGGTCAATTACCCCAACGATGCCTCCTCCAAGGCAGAGATGTATATTTATATTCCCGATAAGGTCGTTGCCAACCCACCCCTGGTCGTCGTCATCCATTCCTGCCAGTCCTCAGCGCAGGCCTACTTTCAGAACAGCCTCATTCCCTGGCACCGCGGCTCCGATAATAAAGGGTATATCACTGTGTGGCCCAGTAGCCCAAATTCAGGGACTTGTTGGGATACTTCCAGCAAGGCGACCTTGACACATGGGGGTGGAGGCGATACCCAGGCTATTTCTAACATGATCAAATATGCCATTTCGCAGTACAAGGTGGATGCAAGCAGGGTGTTCGTGACGGGGGGAAGTTCCGGAGGTAGGTATCAAAGCCCCGTTTGACTCCCTCTCCGAGTCCTCCGGGAGTCTTCTGTTGTCGCCACAATAACAAGAGCCCTTTAGCTAATTACCATCACGATTTCCAGCAATGATGTCCAACGTCCTAGCGGCCACATACCCTGAGCAGATCCAGGCCCTTTCATTGTATTCAGGGGTGCCAGCTGGCTGCTTCTTGTCGTCCTCTGGGGGCGTGGACCAGTGGAACTCCTCTTGCGCATCAGGCCAGGTGAGCGCCACGGCAGAGGCTTGGGGCAATGTTGCACGCAATATGTACCCCGGGTACAATGGGACACGTCCGAGAATGCAAATCTGGCATGGTTCTGCAGATTCAACGCTGAACCCACAGAATTACAAGGAGGAGATCAAGGTAAGAGAGACCAGAATCAGGACCCACGCTTCCAGTTTGCTGCCCAGCGAGGGCAACCCGAGCAAGCTCTGACAGAGAGTGCCCTGCAACCAGTCCTCCTCCCCACCGCCCCCCCCCCAAAAGAAGCGTGCGAGAGGTGCTGCATTTTTTCTGACCCGAAATATTACAGCAATGGACGAATGTCTTTGGCGTCAGCCAGACACCTACTTCCTCGATCAAGAACTACCCGCAGCCGAATTATCAGACTGATAATTACGGCCCGAACGTTCAAGGCATCTATGCGACTGGTGTTGGGCATAGTGTACCGTCCAACTTGACCGCAAGTGAGGAGTGGTTCGGTGTCTGAGGCCCTGTTCTGAACCGCAGCTATAGTACACCAACGTCAGTGGTGGTGTTTGATGACAAGGTTTCAGCTCAGCGAGAGAAGTTCATGACGTAACGAGCCGGTGTAACTCGACGTCTCAGGCGAAATGAAGCGTTACGCAAGGATGGGAGTCCGTTTCTCTCCTACTTACCATAGCCAATGAGGATATATCTGGGTGCCTTGGAAGTGGGACACAGCCCAACAGTGGGATTATCGGCACACTTGATGCTCTACGATGCGTTGCGCGCGCATTGGGGGGCATTTCACCTCGTGCAGTTGTCTGAAACGTATGGAGGCGTAAGATACTCAGGAGAGCCGGAATCCTGGTGTTCCGCGTTCCTGACCAACGGCACCCAGCCTCGCTCTTCTTTGTTGTATGCAACCTCCTGACCCTGATTGTTGACCATGGTAAATTTTCGTAATTCTGGATTTGGATGCTGCATGATCTGCTCAACCTCGGCCGGCTCCCAAGCATGATTACCTCTGATCAGCTTGGCGAGTTCGACCTTGTCGTGGATGGACATGGTAGCCCGCGGGACGCTGAGGAGCGGTTGCCACTCTGGGCCCAGATGATCGACGATATCCTGAATGCTTCTGTCTCCGATGCCAACCACTACCATGTGTTAACCATCTGCTACGTAGCCTGAGGTAATGCAGCCCGGAACTTTCCAAAGCACAACAGGTTGCGAACTGTCAAGCGAGAAGAGATGTACTTACTCCACCAGACACCTTCGACCATTTTGAGGAAGGAGAGGTAATGAGCCAGAATGACCAGGGCTCGTGGACGTCGTTTTCTGCCGAGCTCTATGAAGGGTTTTGGGAGGAAGGTGAACCAGGTAATGATGCGCATGCTCAACACGGGGCTGAAGCCAGTCTCCAGCTCGAGATACAGCCCGCCGAGGAACTTGAGGGTGGTATAGTAGGCCTCGACATAGGGGTAGTCCTCATCGTCCTCCCTGATGGATGTGACCATGAAAAAAAGGTTGTTTGGGATGTGCA
This sequence comes from Diaporthe sp. PMI_573, assembly GCA_021399435.1. Lineage (NCBI taxonomy): Eukaryota > Fungi > Ascomycota > Sordariomycetes > Diaporthales > Diaporthaceae > Diaporthe > Diaporthe sp. PMI_573. The sequence continues at coordinate 175,750 of JAJTUP010000015.1, read as the reverse complement.
GGGCTGTCTGGTTGAGGTTGAAGGCCGGACGTGAGAAGAGCTTCTCCAGGCCGGATGAGACAAGCGTCTCAATGGGGATAATGTCCATTATGAGGCCGATGCCACGCCAGAGCACCATCCAGTCTATGATGTATAATGGCTTGGTGTCCGGCTCTCGGAAGGCCTCTGACGAGAGCATACACAGGAGGAGCGAGCAGGCGAGGAGAGCGGGGAAATCCTTCGGGTCGGCCCTCTCGATGGCCCTGCGATAGCCGGAGAAGGCTCGTGCCCTGTGGGTGATTGCCTTGGACACGGGCACGTGGAGGCTGAGCGACTGCATGTGGAGTGCCGAAAGGCCCAGTATGCAGTCCATCAGGAATGGGCTCTGGAAGGCAAACGTGATGATGTGGGACTTGAGGATCTTGTCGATGAAGGGTATCCGGCCGGCCTCGATGGAAAAGGAGGCATACGTCTCTGTGGAGTAGAACCACAGCAACTTCATGTCGTACTCGTCAGTGCCCGCAAGCTTGGCTGGAGGCTCGTCGACGATGATGAGCTCGGTGCTGCCGCTGCTGTTGGAGGCCTCGTCTTGGGAGCCGCGGCGAGAGTCAGCGGACGGGCCAGGGGAATAATGCTGGTAGGGGAGGGCGGATGCGGAGGAGACAGCCGGGGAGGCAGCCGTGCGTACGGAGAGCGGCGAGCCGTAAGCGAATCGGACCGTTGAAGACACAGGTGCGGACGTAGTGGACGGGACGGAGGCGGCGGCCGGGGATGAGGCGGCGGCAGTCCCGGATGAGGAGGAGGAGGGCTGTACGGCGGGAGGCGGGTTTTGAGGCACTGGATAGTTGCATGTGTCCCTCCTCAGGCTGCAGTTCCGACAGCTTGGTTTGGCCTCATCACATTTGACCTTGCGAGCCTTGCAGTTCCGGCAGCCCAGGCGAGACTTGCGATGCGGCCTCTTGGCATGATATGGTCGCTCCTCGGAAGACGGCGCAGGAGCAAGTGGTGCAGGATGATGCAGGCCTGGCTGTGGTGGTGATCCGTCTCGGTCCCGGTCCAGAATCATTGTGGGGGTTTAGATGCATGCGAGCTCTTGTGCGCAGCCTGGGTGGGTTGGCGGTGTTGGCAATGAGTATCAAGACACGAGAAGACCGGGGCCAGGCGTGTGACAAGCTCATCAAAGGGGGCCAAGGCGCGGCAGGAACAGGAACAGGAACAGGGAACGGGCCATGGACTAGGCCATCAAACAGATGTGCTCATGAGGCGGCAGGTAGCTAATAAGACCAATATTAGAGGTGAGGACAAGAGTGAAAGTGTCGATGACGTTTTTTTGGTAGCATGCAGCCGAGAGAAGGAGGCAAGGAGAGGCTGAGCGAGGGGCTGCTTGCTGTAAGTGATCTGGCAGGGTTGAGGCGTTGCTAGAGGACAGTCTAGGGCATTGTTTATCTGGGATAGAGAGGGCGAATGGAGAAACAGGTGAAGGGTATTATCACGACAGGTCGATGAGAGAAGAGACGATGGACTGCACAGAGTCGACGACCTGCTGTCGGAGCTGACCCAGACGGAGCGGCCCTCCTTGCCTGAGGTATCCCTGCCCATGCACTCCTGACCGTGTACACTACACAGTACAGCATGGCACTGGGGGATCGCGGCATCATGGATCGAGCAAGATGCCGAGCCAGCCACTTCTGGACAAGCCTATTTTTTCCCTCTCTCTTCCCAGCACCCTGCCGCCCATCTGCCAGCCCTGCCTGACGGGGGCCCTAGTAGGCTTTGCTTTCTGCTGTCTGCGAATGTAGGAACCCCTTGGTGCATCTCTTTATACTGTGTACTGTCTCTGTTCCTGGAGAGGCCTGGCCAAGACGATGCAGTGGCAGCAGTAGTGGGCCAATGTCCTCGTTGAGAGTGCAACCATGTGAGTTCCGGCCTCCCGCATCCTTGGACCCACAAGCAGGCGCATGTGAGCAATCTAATCATCAAGCTTACTAGAGGAATCGAGGACCTCGACGGCTGGACGGTCAGCACTGTCTGGCCGTCATGGTCTTGCTTTTCATTCGAGGCAAGGCCCTCCTTGTTAGACTATAATTTGACCTGTCTGGTCGCTTATCTCGCCACGGCTCTCACCCCAACCCTGCCAACCCACCCCCTCCCCCCACGACCTCAGGCGCGTCCCGCTCTGGTCAGACGCGTTCAAATCCAGCTTCGATCCTAAAGTGACATCAGGTGGTGAGACCAGGCCACCAATTGATGTGAGATGACATGGCATGACAAGAGTCATACCCTGCTCATACGCATTCCCAAGTCATGGCTCAGCTCCCAGACGAACTCGTCCTGTCGATCCTTGACCAGAGGTTCCCCTGCCGGCAACAGCAAACCCGCGCTCTGGCGACCTTGATATCCGTGAGTCTCAGCACCACTTCTATTCCGCCCCCTCAGTTCCGCACTGACCTTCACCTATAGCCTGGTGTGGCACCATGTCGGAACTGTGTTGTCTATGGCGTCGAAGCCACCGGGAAAAGCACCATCACTGAGGCTCTGCTTCAGCGGCTTGGAGATGCTCAACCCACCGGCCATCCAGACTCGCCCGCCTTGCAGTACGCCGTCGTCAACTCGGCCGAGTGTGTCACCGGGCGCCATCTTTTTGAGACCACCGTCCGGAAAGTTGCCAGCGCTCTTGGCTTTCATGGCTCCGCCACGCGATGCGAGAGCCTCGCACAGCTGAGCTTCGAGTTGTCCAGGATGCTCAGGCAGGTTGTCCAGCCCGACACCAGGCACTTCGTTCTCGTCTTCGACGCTATCGATCGTCAGAAGGAAGCACCACCAACCCTCCTCCCTGCCTTGGCAAGGCTCTCTGAGATGGTGAGTCTCGCCCTGTGGCGTGCCCGTGCCTGGCCCATGTGCTGACCGGAGCACCCCAGATCCCCAGCCTGACCACGGTCTTCACCATGACCAGCCCGCCACCAGGCTGTCTCCGTGCGTCCCATGTTGCCCATGTCCAATTTCCAAACTACACCAAGACAGACTTGGTTCAGATCCTCTCCACAGACCCGCCAGAGCCCCTTCCCAACACCACTGCAGCAGAGACAGCCGACCTGTGGGCCCGCTTCTGTGGTGCCGTCCATGATGCCTTGACAAAGTCCGCGGCGCGCACGTTGCCGGCATTCCGCAGTGCCTGCAACTCCCTCTGGCCGCGCTTCACGGCCCCCCTCCGCGAGGGCAACCTCGGACCAAAGGACTTTACCAAGATGCTAATCGCCGCCCGCGTGCATTTCCAGGATGAGAGCCTCCTTGACCCGGGCATCTCAGGGCTCTCTCCCTACCAACACGCCGCTGCCAAAACCCCCGTCCAGTCCGCCGAGAGGAACGCCAAAACTCCCGGTCGGGGCAGCACCGCGCCCGCAACGGCAACGACCAGCCTCGCCGCGCTCCTCCCCACGACAGCCCGCGTACTCCTAATTGCAGCATACCTTGCCTCACACAACACCGTGCGGCACGATCTGACGTTGTTCTCGACGCACCATCATGGAAGGCGTCGGCGCCGGGGTGGCGCATCTTCCGTCGTCGCCGGCCAGAGGAGTAAGCACCGCAAGATTGCCCGGAAGCTGCTCGGCGCGCATGCCTTCGTCCTCGAGCGCATGATGGCCATCTTCACCACCGTGCGCCATGAGTGGGGCATCGGCGTCGATGGCGGTGACCCCTTGGAGCCGGACACGGGCGCGGATGCGGACGTCGGCATGGCGCTCGCGACGCTTTCTTCCCTGCGCCTGCTGGTCCGTGTCGGCGCCGGCGGGGATCCTCTGGACCGCGGCGGCAAGTGGAGGGTCAATGTCGGGTGGGAGGTCATCAGGAGCTTAGGACGGAGCATGCATGTCGAGGTCGAGGAGTGGCTTCTTGAGTAGGCCATCACGAAAATAGTGTTGAGGCAGTAATCATGTAGTGCCGCTGTAACATTGCCAGACTCAATATTTATATTTATGCGCGAAGCCATTTTCCTCCAAATAGGCGCGCGCTAAGGGTTTGCCGATAAGATTGAATGGCGAGTCTGCCCGTGTTCTCCCTCCATAAGACCTGGCCAGAGTCTCAAGGAGCACACATGAGCTCGCTCGAAACCAAGTATGTATGCCTTGGGGTGATTGACTTGGAGGCAGAGGCATGAAACATGTCAATCAATACACATGGCACACGGGATAGCTTGACGAGGTGATTGTGTTTACATGTAAAAGTTTGTCAGTTATAAGACCTTTACCCAATGAACGCCGGACCTGTCATAGTTCGTCACCATATTCCGTGTCTATTTTCCCGCTGACCATATGTACAATCCGCCGCATTGCCTCGTGTACCCAATGTGCTGGCCAAAGAGTGAGAGTTCCCTGACCTGCAGCCTGAGAAAACCCCCGAGACCAGAGAGCAGTCCTCGACCCTCACGCTGGGCGACGAGCATCCTGATCACCCAGCCGCCAAGTTTCTTCCTGCCTAGTCCCCGGCGGCAGCCACTGCGCATTGCTCTGGGCTCTTGTCCGTACAGTACCAGTGTCGTCCGACTTCTTACTGTCGTCACTGTGCCCATTGCTGTAGGAATAGCCGTTGGTGTAGAGATGCGCGGTAGGGTTTGGCGTGATAGACACGGGGCTCTCGAAGACGGTGGCAGGCTGGTTCACTCGGAGCCCATCAGCCGTGTTGAGCGGTAACAAGGGAGTCACATTGCTTTCGGTCATGTTCCGTGCCCTGCGGTCCGCCTTGTTCTTCTCGCTGCTCCTGTCGTAGAGGTAGAGGCCGAAGAAGGTGAGCCCGATGCCTACAGCCTGGAGGGTAGTAGTCGGGCTCCGAAACCAGAGGATGGCGATGACAATGATAAACACTCGCTTGAGGAGACTCGCTACCGAGTATGTCACGGGTGACACCATCGAGAGGAGGACGAAGGCCAATATGTTCTGGCCGAAATGGAAGGTGCCATTGAAGACGAACTCGACAAACAAGCGGCCGTGGTCGAAGGTGTTGGGTCCCTCTTCGAGATCAACGGCACCGTCGTGGAGGAAGTCGCCGATGATGCCGATTCCCTCACTCCAGAACCAGATCGGCGCTGTCAAGACAAAGGCAAGGCCGGAGGAGTAGCACAAGAGGTTCAGCTTATCAAGCTTGCGCGTCTTTGCCGTCAACCCCTCGGCCTCGGCCCGGGCGGCCTCGTTGAAGAGACGCTTGGAGAATATGTTTTGGGTCACGAAGATGAGAGTGGCAAGGAGCGCATAGACGATTCCAAGGAGCTGCCCGCCAAAGTTGGAGTGTTTCCCAGAACATGCAAGCATGACGCCGGCGGTGAGGGGGATCAATGACAAATAGGTGGCGGACGGGTACCTGATGTCGTAGATGAAGCGGTAAGCAAGGACAGTGAACAGAGGCGACAGGCCCTTGATTGTATGAACAAGGGACACGGGTATCAGCGTGGTCGCGTTGGAGCTCAAAAGATGGCCCCCTATCTGGAAGAGGGCCAATGGCATGGTCGACCGGATGACCTCCACACTCGGCGGGCGGATCCCGTACTTCAATGCCGGTACGGCGGACCTGACGGTTGAGGACGAAGCCGCGAGCCAAGAGAACAATAGGCAGTAGGCCGATACAAAAAAAAATTGGATCATGGTCAGGGTGGCGGGTTTGGCAAAGGCGTTGAGGATGGATTTGGCCGAGGTATTGGTGAGCGCAGATGACGCGTACCACATGATGCACAGAATCTACAGATCCAAATCAGCACAAAGGCGCATGCTGCAGGCGCCTCCCAGGGAGGCACAGGCATAGGCATGGAAAGGGCATACAATGAGTCTCGGAGAGACGGGAGCCCTAAGGGCGCCGGCAATCTCATGGGCGTTCTGGCTGACACTTCCGCCGCGAGCCCGGATATTCCTAACTGCTTCGGTGATGCTCTTCTGTCGGCCGTGGCCGCGCGACGGAGTGCCCGTGGGACCCCACTTGACGCCCCGCGCTGAACTGTCTTTTCGAGGGGTCCATCGCTCGCCGCTGGACAGTGTCGAGCTGCCGTTTGGGTAGCCATTCTGTCTGCTGCCGGGACGGGCTTGTGCGAGGGTGGGCCCGGAGCCTGGATTGTAGAAGTTGGAGGACGAGTCGAAGTCGGGGAACTTCTCCGTGTTGGCTTCGCGGGAGTCGACGCTTGCATCGCGTTTGCCCTTGGAACGGTTCTGTGAGGGGTCGCGCCGCTCCGACGCGGAAGACGTCGAATGCGGCATCAGGTGAGGCTGGTCCAAGAGTCGTGGTGAGGCGAGGGAGGGTGGGTGATTGCGGTAAACGAGTGACTGGAGAGGCAAATCGAGGCGTGCTTGTCTCTACCGGATCATTGCGTTGGCAGCATGTGCCATCGGTCGTTGCGCTGGTTTTGGGCCGACGATAAGGTGCGCGTGTGTGCCTTGCTGTCGAAAGGAGGGCACTGCGGCGCAGGGTTCGGCTCGGCAAGCAGCGATGATGCTGTCGTGGAGTGTGTTGAACTTATGGCGGGAGCTGAGGTTAGACACGGTGGAATCGCCATCCATCTACTCGATACCTACTTAGATAAGATACAGCAGCATCACTAAAAATTCCTGGCAGGGGCTGGTGCACGTAGGGTGGTTCCGCAGCTTGCAGGCTTGGCATCGCGCTCCATGTACCGCTGCGGGTCTGCTTGCCGCAAAGATACATCCTCGTGGGTCGGGTCACTCTGGTCCACCTCTTGCTGCAAGCACCAGGCCCTGTACCTAGGCTACCTTAGGTACCCAGGCACCTAGGTAGGTACTAACTAGGTAGGTAGGCTGCTTTGGAGCCGCTCCACACCCGGTTTGCATTGAGGCTACCAACAAATCCCACCCGCGTCCTTGGCGCGAACTTTCCAGCACCCAAGCTATCGACGTCCCGTCCCCAGCTGCCCACAACGCGCCCGGCCAGGCTCAACTCTCTCAGCGCAGTCAAGCCTACTCACGCGCTCGAAAGGTCAGGCTCGTCGCCATAGACAGCCACCCATCCCCTCAAGATGGCGGCCCCAAAGATGAGCAAGAATCAGATGCGCCGCGCCAAAAAGAAGGAGCAGAAGAAAGCTCAGCCCGTGGTCAGCATTCAGAACACGCCCCATTTTCCCATGTCGTCAGACGCTGACTATAAATCACAGGCAGCCCCAGAGCCCGCCGAGGGCAACGAGGCCCCCGCGAATGGACAGGACAAACGCAGTAGCGAGGACGCCCCTGCCAAGACAGACAACTTGGAAGGGAAGCAGGACCCCGACGCGCAAGATGCCGCTCCGGCCGATGGAACCGTCCATGTCGCCTTTGACGACGAAGACCCAGCCTTTGCCGAGTACAAGGACATTTTTCAAAAGTTCGGCCCGGCCCTGGATGAGACCGAGGTTCAGCGAGAGGCAAATGCCGGCAACAAGGGGGATGTCTTCTTCGACCAGGACGACGACATACCCAGCGAGGAGGAGCAGAGCGGGCAACAAAAGATGTCCAAGAAGAAGAGGAAGAAGCTCCACAAGCTCTCTATAGCCGAGTTGAAAGCCCTTGTTCGAAACCCCGAGGTTGTCGAGTGGCAGGACCCATCGTCCTCCGATCCCCGGCTACTGGTCCAGATAAAGGCGCAACGGAACGTCGTGCCGGTTCCCGGCCACTGGTCACTGAAGCGAGAATATCTTTCGAGCAAGAGGGGGATAGAGAAGCCTCCCTTCAAGCTGCCCAAGTTCATCTCGGACACCGGCATCACAGAGATGCGCGATGCGGTCCTAGAGAAACAGGCCGACCAGACAATGAAGCAGAAACAACGAGAACGAGTGCAGGGTAAGATGGGAAAACTCGACATCGACTACCAGAAACTATACGACGCCTTCTTTCGATTCCAGACAAAGCCAGACTTGACGCGCTTCGGGGATCTGTACCACGAGGGCAAGGAGTGGGAGGCTGATTATAGGTACTTCAAACCGGGCGAGGTCAGCGACTCTCTGCGGGATGCCCTGGGGATGCAGCCAGGATTCCCGCCACCATGGCTCTTGCAGCAACAGCGCGTCGGTCCTCCTCCATCATATCCCCTCCTCAAGATACCCGGTCTCAACGCTCCTCTGCCAGCTGGAGCGTCTTGGGGTTTCGGCCCCGGACAGTGGGGCAAGCCGCCTGTCGACGAGTACAATCGGCCAATCTACGGAGGAGATATATTCGGCGTCACGGCCGGCAATCCCGGGGCCCAAGCACAAATGCAGGCGGTACAGCCACAAGCCGAGCCTGTCGATCGCACACTCTGGGGTGAACTCAAGCCACCAGAGGAGTCTGAAGAGGAGGAAGAGTCTGACGAAGAAGAGGAGGAGGAGGAGGAGGAGGATGCCGATGTCCCGGGTGGCCTTCAAACTCCCGGAGGACTGGAGACTCCTGGCGGTCTCCACAGTTCCGTACCAACCGAATACGGTGCACCAGGTGGTGTTGAGAGTAGCATGACGGGTGAATTCGATCTGAGGAAGCAGCGCCGTGGCTATGAGACGGAAGAAAATGCCGGGCCACGTTCGGCATACCAGGTTGTTCCTGAGAGACAGGCGCGCGCCGAGGGCTTCTTCGGAAGCGATAGGGTGTACGACCTGTCCAAGAACAAGACCGGCGTGCCCGTTCTGGGCCAGGAGGATGAGACTCGCAAACGAAAGAAGCCAGGTGATGTGGACGTTGCTCTTGACCCAGAGGCCTTGGCAAGCCACGACGGCATTAGTAAGGATGAGCTGCGCAGGAGATTTGAGGAGGGCCGCAAGGAGGATGCGATCGGCAAGCAATGGCAGTATGATGATGACCTCAGCGAGATGATCGCGCAGGAGAGTCGCAAGAGGGTCAAACGGGATGAAGAGAAACGCGGCGGTGGAGACAAGAAGAAGGAGACGAAATACCGCTTCTAGATACATGGTAAACTGTCATATCTTCCGGAATGGATCACACTGGGGCTATGGAGGACTGTGCCTATTCATTATGTCCAGATCCGGAGTGAAAGTCTGGTGTGTCATCAAAGTAACCAATCGCGGGTCAACAGAAGCAGAAGAGGGATTGTTTGAGGGACAGCTCCAACGGTGGTGACCAGAATTGATATTGACGGTCTCGCGCATAGGATAATCATCGTAGTACCCGCTCTTCTAGTAGGAGCTTCCGAAAACCATGGCGGCTGAAAGCAAGAGAAGAAGTGTACCCGACCACTCTTCTCTACCTATTGAAAACAACCCCCAACAGGATAACCACCTAAAAGAGAAAACCTCGTCACTTTATCTCATGTAGTCTCAGTATTGGTGATTCCATTTGGTTCATCCCTCTGGCTGTTGGAGAAGAATTCTCATAAACTGTGCCGTCCAAATCGAGGACCAGGTAACCCGGAACAAAACAACGCAAAATGTGTCTTTCCTTGAAACTCGGTAAAATCGACTTGCTTGCAAGGATGAGCAAGCCCAACGTCAAAGAAATCCCAAGGACCAAAAGTCAGGCATGGTCAGTAAGTCGCCCTCCTCACCGTCTTCCCCGTTGCTGTCTCCCACTTTTACAAGTAGAAATATTGACGGCATTGATGAGCCTAGACGGCGTGGTGGTAGTCCTCATCGGTCTTGGTCTCGCCCTTGATCATGACATGCTCCTCCTCGTCAACCATGTCAGTTTCCTCGGAGCATTTCATCTTTTTCGCAGAGGCACGAAGAGCCTTCTCCCGGGCGATGGGGGTGGGGTTGAAAGCACCACCGCTCTCTGGGGACGAGTCCTCATCTGGAGCAGCGCGCTTCCTAGCCTTGCCCTTGCCCTTGCCCTTGTTGAATGGGGGAGTCTTGGGCATGCTAGAGCCAGTGCCGCCAGCCTCGGAAGGGGTGGCAGGGTTGGCATTGCCTCCATCCTTCGCATTGTCTGGGTGTCGCTCCTTGAAGGCCTTCTGGATCTTCTTGGACCAATGCTGGGCTAAAGGCGTCGTCGTCAGTTCTGATGCTTGAGGGTGTGTAAACATGGCGGCATGGTGTCAGGCCACCTCACACGGTGTTGGGCGGGTACAGCGTGTGGGACCGACCCAGGCGTCCGCGACAAAGTGTGGAAAGATAGAAAAGCTCAGTTGGACTAAGATGGGGAGGACTTACACATTGCGCCCATGGTGAAGGTGTAACCCCAGCTGGCCATGATCTCCTCTACCTTGGCCCAATCTGCTTGAATCTTGGCACTACCATCGCCAGTCGACATGAGCATAGCAAAGATGAGATCCTTCTCAGAGGCATTGTCCCCTAACAAACACGTCAGTATCCCACCCAGCACCACAGATAAAGGTAGGCAAGCCCCGGGGGTCATTCAGTGTGTACCATGACGGACTGCCGTTGTGGAGGGGATGGGCTCATTTTGAATAGGATGGGTAAAGGGGTAGAGAGCGTACACTTCTTGTTGGTGCTCATGATGGGCAAGATGATGAAGAGAGTGTTGTCGGTGTTTCTGGTTGGATGAGCAGTGGCAGATTTCCTCTGGCTGTGGGTGAGGCTGCTTTGTTGTGGCGTCGAAGTTGGCGAAAGTAGGCGGTGGAAGAAGGTTGAGCGAACCGAGTACCTCTGGGAAATGGGCGGGTGATGTTTCCAAGTACTTGATCTCGACACCATATGATTTCCTGCACCAGAAGCACTGGAAGTTGTGTGCTTGTGACGAGAGTAAGCTGGTCGAAAGAAAGCGTTGTTGGAGGACTGCAGGGCAGAGTGAAAGTCTCAGAGCTCTTTCCCCTCCCTCTCGCTCTATCTCTTTCAAAAAGTCCCTACTTGGTCATTACAACTCTGTGTTTTCCCCAGCTGCGTTGCCCTCTAGCAGATTACATACACCGTCGCGTCTTGACGTCCACCACCGTGCCTTGCTCGACGCGTGAGCTCTCCGACAACCTGCCCAGGTCCAGGCCATCCACTTCTACTTCACACATCACTACCAACAGACAACTGTATTGTCCACCTGTTGCATACCCAGGTAAGTCATTCTCTGCTGCGAGATAAACTGGAAGCAACACTGCCACCTTACCTGCTCATTCCATCCTCCCATCCCACCTCTCAGGGCACATTGACCACCGTGCCCCTGATTACAGTTCACCACACCGTGATTCTGATCACTCCTCCCACTGGCAGGCAGGACCACAAACCAGCTCTTACCACCTAGCCTCCTACCTCTTGGCCTCCTACCTCTTGGCCTCCTGCTTCTCGGCCTCCTGCTTCCCAACCTCCTGCTTCCCAACCTCCTGCTTCTCAACCTCCTGCCTCAGCCCAGACTGTCTCTGGGCAGCAGCATCAATCATCACCATCTGAAGACGAGAGCAACTTGCTGTTGTACCTGCTCATTCCTTATCCCTTCCTCCTCCACGACCACCGCAACTGGCACCTCAGCTGAACACTTGGCAGCAATTTGCACTTGGAGCCTTTGTCTGTTCCCGACCTCTTTACCATCTCAATCACTTTGGCTGATTCCGTTTCCAAGGCTTCAGTTTGATTTAGCAACAGGTCAGTCTCACTGGCACACCCTCCACATTCATGCATGCTCAACCCTCTTCAGTCTCAAAAATGCCTGATCACGGAGGCAACGCCAACCCCAGCGCATCCCCCAAAGATGATGGCTCCAAGAATGGCGGCACGAATGACAGCGGTCCCAAGACTCCCACCAATGCCAAGAACGGCAAGAAGAACACGACACAGATCGAGCTGACTCCAATTGAGTCCCTGCTCTTCTTCAACGTGGTTCGATTCAATGGCGTAAGCGGCTTTCGGAGAAAATCCGATCCTCCTCCAACTTCTCCCATCTGTACCCTGATTCCCAAAGGCCTCATCGGGCTACAAGCTTGGGCACCGCACCTGGCCACACTGTGGCCCCCTCTTCCCCATACTTTTGTACAAATACTTCTTTAGTGCTTCGTTTAGCTAACTGTTGATTTAGAATCAGTAGGCAACCTTCTTTTCTTTTCGCAATTCCCATGCGTTGTGTTTTGGGATATTTCTGAATAGTTCACTTTGACCTCCATACCAGGTGATTAACACTTTTCTAGGCAGGCGGTGGACTGGACTCAAGTCGCAGCTCATTCCAACTTGAAGAATGCGGCCTCTGCCAAGGTATGGTCACAGTATATCCCAACTCTCTCCCACCCAGTCCGAGGCTCATTTCTCTCGTCGATCAACAGGTTCGGTTCCGTCAAATACTTAAAAAGCATGGCCTGATGGCCCAAGCTCCCGAGACCCCGAGATCTCAGGCTCAGAAGCGGAAGGCGGTGGTGAAGTCTGAGGAGAGTCTGGATGACGATGATGATGGCGATTCCTCCTACAACCCCAGCTCTGGCGCCGCAAAGCCAAGTGTACGCAAGCGATCTGCTCCTCGCGCCACTGGTAGCCGCACTAAGAGGATGAAAGCAAGCCTCAAATCCGAACATGATCAGGACGATGAGGAGGCAGTTTCCAATGGTGTCGGCGTCGCTCCTGCCCCGGCACCAAAGACTGACACCGAGACTGGGATCAAGGCTGAGGCAAAGACCGAGTCTGAACCTGGCAGTGACATTGGAATGGCACCGCTCAACGATGACGGCGTGGCAGGTGCCATAGACGGCACGGCAAGCGCAAGCCCTCACGAGCAGAGCCACGGCCAGGCACCGTCACCCCAAGTCTTCAGCACTGGTGTGGCTCCTCTCTTGGACCTTGGCCATCGTCAGAGCGCTCTATCAGCCAATATGGACGACCCTCGGATGACGCAGCTCCAGTTTCGCCACCCTGGTATGGTACCCAACGCCACCAGCGGCAACAGTTCTTTCAGCTTTGGGCAGCAGTTGAACCCCAGCCACCTGGCGGCTCTGCAGCCGCAGCAGCTGGCCGCCGAGCAGCTCCAGGCGTATCAGCTCAATCGCTTCCAGGCTCCGCAGATGTTCCCCTATCAGATGTCCGGCTTGCCTGGCGGCAACCTCCCCTTTGGATACATGGCCCAGATGCAGTTGAACGAACATTTTCCAGTCGGCGCCTACAACGGAGTCAGTCTCTTCGATCAAGCGCAGCCCGGCCATGACGTTGGTTATGGTTATGATGACGACGACAGCTTTCGGGGCCGGGTCGATGGCCAAGACGAGTGGGACCTTGATAGCGGCAACTTCAAGAGAGAGGTCACACCAGGAGCCAAGCAAGAGGCCGAGACTGAGTGCGAGCGTGAGGGTGGAGATGAGGTCAAGTACGATGACAAGCCCTAGCTCGAGGAGATCTAAGGTGACCACCTAGCATTAATGGAAGCTGCCTGACTTGGTCAAGCGGACGCTTCTTCTTTCACACAGGGTTTTCAAACGCTGAAGCACCGACTGAAATGGTTCCATAGTAACGGATAAGTCATCTTTGCAACGGAAAGACACAGATTGAGGATGATTTATGGCAACCGTCGACAAAGGCAAGAGCGGAGCTGACCGTGGTGTTTTCACAGCACCTTCACGAAAAAGGCAGTCGCCTGCGATGTCCTCAGGGCCTGGTTTGATTGGGATGGGCTCTAAGGGTTGCTCAGTGCTTTTTCATGGTCTGATTGCAGTGCATAACTGGATGGGCGAGGGTTTCGATGGACGGAATGGAAACTCGCTCTTATTTTGAATCGTGGGCGGGCTTCTTCAATGCCCTTTAATGACGCAACTGAGAAATATTCATGAACCAGATCCAAAATGCTTGCGACGCTGTGATAGTAATGATGGCGTTCTCGGAACTTTACTGCCCAGACAAGGGAACATTGAATGCTTGTCTAGTAATAGGTTGGGGAGATTCGCCTTGCAGCACCTGCTAGTAAACAAAAACACTCATAGAGTTGAAGACCCATTACATTTTCACAGGCTTGAAAAGGCATGCACTACGAGCTTTCTGGGTCTCTTTACAGTAGACACTGGAATGCATTCGATGGCGCCGGCCGAACTCCATGTCCAGAGGGTCTCGCATTTAGGGTTCTTCACGAACAAGTGGAGCACTGCCGAGGGAGAAGCTCTCAACGAACTCGCTTGACCAACCGTAATTCTTTGATGCCCTCTTTCTCTCAGGGCATAGCTTCTCTCGTTTACATCTGCTGTTCCAGCTCCATCTGACACATGAGCAAAGCTCGTGTGTCTGGCACGAGGCCAAAGCATCTATGTATGTAGTGGACCACTTGGGTGTTCACTGCCCATCCTGCTATGGGATTAGTCTTTCACGTAAAAATTTATCAGGGGATGACCTCCTGTAGGAGAACTTCCTACAGGATAAGCGGGTAGAGGTCAACACTCCATAGATACTCGGTAAAGTCGTTTTTATATTTTACTTTTTGAGAATGCGGCTAGGTTGTTGTAACAGTGTATGTGGTGTAACCTAAACCAGCAGTCTCCTCTAAGATATACTATGACGGTAAATGTTTAAAGCTTTCTTCTCTGGCAAAAAACTTTCATGTCAACCACATCACCACAGCAAATTTGTCTCATTAACGTTTGTCCATGGCATGGGATTGGTTTGAGCGGATGTAAGTGGGCATTGCCAAGCATCCCGGTCTCTGCTGTGATTTATTTGTGCCTCTTTTGGGATATCTTGACGCTTTAGAAAGTGTGACCAGTTGCGGTCGATCTAACACTCTTGGCCTATGATTTCAATTTCAAGGTATTCCGACTTGAATCTACAGCTATGCTTATCAATGTAAAGGCACCTCGTATTCAGCGCTCTCAACCATTCGGTGCCTTCTGTTCGACTGCGGCCAACGGTACTACAGTGAATAAACCCCTGAGAATAGAAGGGCCAAGCCGGTGGAGTGTGGCACAAAGGAAAGGGCAAGGACAATCTCTATTGTTTCCATGCACAACCAGAAGTTTTCACTGGGGAAGAAGGGGGACCATGGGCTCCGTGCAGTCTAGAAGTAACTAGTCAAGAGCTCTGAGGTTACAAACTTGTAAATCGGACTGCCAATATGTCTCCTACGAAGCGGTATACCTACGTTACTTTGATCTAGTGGCCTCGAGTCATGGGTAGTCGTGTGTAAGGATCACGATATAGGGTAACCAGTGCACAACGCACTGGCAGCTGCTTTTGCGTGTGACAGTAAATCTTGTGGGTGATGTTAGTTGAGTTCGACTCGTGGTTGATGCCACGGGGCTCAACGCCAATGTCAAATGTGATTGTATGCGAGTACTTTATATGTGTAATGGCAGAAAGACGATGTCCTGGCTCTAGACTTTTAGCAGTCTACGGCTGTGGTTTATTTGATCATTGTACATTTGTCGTACAAGTGACAGGGAGGCTTCTAGGATCCTCTCGTGTTGTATGAAGGCAGCAATCCAAATAGCCAGTGGTACATCGTCTTTGGCAAAGGCATCGAGCTCCGTAGAATAAGCCCTTGAGCGCTACTAAACAAATGGCAGATAAGAGACTCGCACCCCTCTCACTGCAGAACTGCAGGATTTCTTCTGCGCTTCCCACCACTGGCATCGAATCATACGCCCAAAGGGATGCTCGTACAGGGAATTCTATTGCTTAAGTCCTCACGAGACGTGCTTGTTTTGCCCTGGGCATGTTACACATGCAAGTCCTCGATACAACAGACACAACGGGTTCTATGGCAAGTTCATTCCAAACAGCACAAGATCAAACTCCCTAAACGCCGAATCTTCCAGGTCTCGACCTTGTCGGTATGAGTGACGATCAGGCACAGGTGGAGCTGCAGACATGGCTCACTCTGGCCACTTGCTCATACGGGAAATGAGGAAAGCGAATATATTGACAACGACAAGCAGGCTTGTTATGTTGTTCCTCTCCCGCCCAACTGGTCCACCATGTGTCCGTCACCAAAGGTACATGTTATGTACTACTGGGCCAAAATAGCATGGAGAATCGTCCAACATCCCAATTTGAGTCCATAATTGCAACGGTAAACCGGGACAAAGAACATACTGCGCCACTTGCAACCAACCTTAGATCAGCACACCCATGCGAGAAAAACATGCTGTTGACGTGAAGTGTATTATTAGTGACCAATAGGTTTCATGCTATCGCAGCTGTGAGATGAAGGTGTTTTTTTTTTTTTTTTTTTTTTTTTTTTTTTTTAAAAAAAAAAAACAAAAAACAGATGAGCCTGTCTCACCCCCGTAAAGAGCAGGCGCCATCAAGGCGGGGCCGAATTACCTCGACTTTCCCACCTCTCATTGCAAGCCTGTCTGTGTATTTGGATAATATGACCGGGTGAATCACTGCCTCAGAATAGCTCTTGGCCTCTGCGCGTGATATTTGCATCTTCGACGGGGGAGACTGTTGTTTGCTGCCCACCGAAACCGGGCATGTAACCTCCAAGGCCATATTGCCGGCAACGGCACTTGCACTGCGCTCATTTGACTGAATCTTTCTATCGAATTGCGGCCTTACCGGAGTCTCATTTCTCAAAATGAGACGTTCCTGATCAGGGCGAGAAGAGTGCGAGCCAGGAGTCCTCTCTAGCTGGAGCCTGCCTGCAATCCAAGCCTGGCGGGTTACTACGTTCTGCCAAAGCTCGCTGCGACGGGAGGGGTGACCACATTTCCTGAAGCAACGAGCCTAGACCACCCATTTTTCATGACCAGGGTGTGCAGGCGCGCATTCATTACATCGCCATTCTTGGTGCTCAACCGGAATTTGCGCCTTATCCTTGATGCAGTCCTCGTGATAAAGAGGTTTTTTGCACTCCTGTGGATTCCGCAGTTAGCTCACGCTGACATGGCCATCTTAAACATTAGTCACTTGCCTCATCCGAGCATATCAGCAATTGCGGGCCGCGTACATTCCGCCCACAGACCGCACATCCCTTGGAGCTATGGTGTTGGGCCTCTTTAGGAGGTTGCTGTGAAGGCACTTGTTCCGTCTCTGGCGGCTTTTGACTCCGGGCTTCTTGTATGCGAGATTGTACCTGCCTCACGGTTTCGTCATCAAGACCCCTCGCGATAAGGACTGTCAGATGTTTGCCGAATTCCTGGATACGAGACTGCGAGCTGAGAAGCCATGGCATCTTCTCGTTCACGAATTCAAGCACCGCGCGTGAAATGAAGGCATCCGAGCTTATGTGCCTCTTGTGGATGAACGCATCCCACTGCTTGATGTAGTCTTTCTCGGCAGCATCGACATCAATGAAGTCCTGGACAATATCCCGGTGCTTCTGGATGAGCCAGGTGTCATCGGCTACAGACTGACGAACCTCTGTCCCAGTTATCAATTTAGCCTTGCTCAGAGAATCAAATAGCGGCTGCTTGGTCTCCGGAACAAGAACCTTCTTCTCCTTGCGACGGCCTCCAGATCTCTGCAACTATGTCAGTGTTGAGCTGCTCGTGCATATGGCTTCAAGGACCCTCCCTCTGTCGTTCACACTTACCTGTGATGGCCTCACCTGACCCGTTCTTGTCAATGAAGCTTTGTGAGCGGGGACCACCGGTCCATCGTCGTTATGTGGTCCTAAGCGGGATTTGACCCAGGAGTCGTCGCCTTCAACGTACTTGTCCAAGTCGAAAGCTTTGGTCGGCTTGCCCAGCTGGTATATCGTAGGACGCAAAAGAGGGCCCCCATTGACAGCTATACAAGACACGTCCACCGGGCCTCCCATCTTCCCAGAGGAGATGCTGACCTCAAATATATACTGTGGGTGGCTGGGAAGATGCGCACGAAGCTGAGCCAAAGACTGATGCGAGGCATGGCAGAAGCAGCAAGCGAAGCCCAGTACGAGAACTTCCTTGACCGGCCCAGACTCTCTGGGAAGATGATAGAGAATGCGATCTGCGTCGGCCCTTCTCGATTCCGCCTTTGCCAGGCGATTGCGGCCTTTCCTCCCCTGCGCCCGATTGCTGAGGTCTTTCAGGTTGTAGTTCTTAGTTCCTCTTATCCTCAGTGAGCGGCTAGGTGTCAGTTCACCTTCCGCTTCCTCCTCGATGTCATCGTCGATGAGGCCAGAGTGCCCATTGATTAGGTTCCCGCTTACCCCATTGGCGTGCGCTCCGTTCACATGACCATTTGTGAGTGGCGGGGCTTCATCTTGTTGATCAGCAAGTGCGGCAGAATAGGGAGAAAGCCTCTCCCGACTGTTCCACGAGGGCCGGCCTGGCAGAGCTGTCGCCGCTCTCACATCAACATCCAGAACAAAATCGGTTCGTACACCTTGGCCAGCTCCCTTGTGCAGTCTCAAGTATCCCGACCTCCGACCTCCATCAATGATCTTTGGGATCTCAGCCGCAAGCGTCCAGTGACGTGACACAGAGGAGTGGGCAAGAAACACATCTTCGTCGAAGGTGGCGTTCGCCAGGTTTAGAGGTGGCCAATTGCGGTCACCGGCTGACTCAAGCTCCAGAGACATGGAATACTGGTTGGCAAGATCGAAGACTGTGTCGTCGTCGCGCTCAACGTAGATCTTCTCTTCAGGAATGTGAAACGGCTCAGGCAGGTACACTCTGGCCATCTGAGACGAGCCAGCTGGATTCTGAAAAGTTTTGATGGTGCATATCTGGCTATCACAGTAGAGGGTGCGGACGTCACCAGGCGTGTGCCTCGCGGTTGTGATGATGATTTTGCACCGGGCTCGGATACTTGCAGCATCCTTGATGGCGGGAGGAATGGTTCCATTCAGAGCGGAATGTGTTCTTGGGTGGGCCGAATCCTTGTGGGCAATCTTGAGGACCTCGATGCGGATGGCGCGTTGAATCTCGCCTGGCTCGCTGGGGAGCAGGAGGCTGTCAATATCTTGACCTATGCCAGAGTCCGGGGAATTTTCGGCAAAGCGACGCCGCTTTGCGGGCCGCGCGTAATGGTCGTCATGGCCGTTGGTGAGCTTGGAGTGACTGTCATCAGACTTGAATCCCACAGTTGCAGACTGCAGATAATTGATGGCGAGAATCCAGTTCCTATGAAGAAAAGGGAGACTTCGGGTGCGTGCGACAGACTTCGTCATGGTCGCGCTGAGGCATGCGAGCCGCAGGGCCAAGGCTATGAGAGCCGACCTAGGACCTTGGAACCAGACGAGCAGTCTCGGGGTCTCGGGTCTATTTCGTGAGTGAAAGTTTCCTTGGTGTCAGACTCGGGGTCTGCAAGGCAAACTGCGACGTGACGCGCTTGCTTTTCTGGGGGGGGGGGGTTTTTTTTTTTAAAAAAAAAAAAGAATGGTGCCTGCACACAGCGCTCTATGCAGCCGCGATGTTTTGATGGGCGAGCAAGGGCGAAATGGAGAGGCCCGGATGGAGATCCAGACCGAGTCCAAATTTGAGGCTGACGATGTTTTTTTTGTTTTTTTTTTGGGCAGGGGCCGGGAGTAACGGACGACGAGCCACACAGCCCGCTGAGAGTGGCGAGTGGGTGGCAGCTGGCAGGCCTGCAGAAGAAACAAAAGATGAGAGGCAAGATGGCTGGTGTCTTGCTGGTTGGGAATGTGGTGGTAGGGTGGAGGCCGGGCCAACCTGAGATTGAGGTCTATTGACAGACTGCCTCTGGGGATCCCATCCTCGGTGCAGGGCGACCCGTGTTCGTGTTTGTGCCTGGGTATCAATGTGGCGCGGGATTGACCATGAACCCAGGGCGGCAGCGGAGATGGGACAGTGGCGAGGCGACCTGTCTGAAGGGTTGAGGCTGGCGATCAATTCATCGAGGCGCGACGCGTGTCCGGTCTTTTACTCTCACACACTCGCTCACTCTCACTCAACTCGCTCGCTGCGGCGCGGTAGGGAAACAACCTGAAAGAACCCATCGCGATTGCTACTGCTGGAAATGGCCTGACCCTTGTCATGCCTAGTGGCCAGTGCTCCGGCCAATTGCAGGCCGCGAGACAGTGTGGGTACCAAGATAACAGGTTACTTGCTTGTCCACGTATAGCCAGGTGAGAACACATGTCCTGTGCTAACTCAGTGCCCTCCGGGCCTGGAGCAAAGGGAGAGCCGGGCTGGAGAAGGCCGAGGCAGCAGGAGATTTTGAATTGTCCAAACAAGCAGCGGACAGAAAAAGGGGACAGCTGACCACATGCTCGTGCTTATCCTACTCTGTCTTCCAAGGCTTGTATCTAAGATACCTTCTGAGACGCTTCTTGCTTCTTCCCGGGCGCAACTGTCCGCCAAACAGACCAGGGCTGGAGCCTTGCCAAAGCCTCCCACTTCACTATAACACTCAACTTCTAGCCGTGAGGGGCTCAACAACTACCTGGGTACCTAGGTTCTCATGTATATAGTGGGCCTGTCACATCCGGACTTCTGCTGAATGATACGCTTCATGTCGAAAGGAGCGTGTAGTTGTGATTTCTTGTCTCGTTCCTGCCAATGGCGCAGACTTTGAGATGCCTGCTCAAATTTGGAGGAGAAGGGCAGACCAGGCTTGATACCATTGCCTGCATCAGAGAACACCCTGCCACAGCCTGCACTCAAACCAATGCAACAAGACACGGTTCATCTGAAGGTAGTTGGGAGGGGTAATTCGATGTGGTTATGTGGTTATTACTGTGGGGATGGCCTCGCTGGTGCCAAGAACGGGTCAGAAAACCAAAAGGCTGTGCTCCGTCCGCCAGCCTCGCTCGCCTGCCAATTAGGCAGGCCCATCTACGTCCTGTGCAACCACCAAGAGGACAGTATTTGTGGTCAACGGAGCCTGTCTGGAGATATACACATGCGAGCGACGAGGAGGACCATTTCAAACTAATTGTCCCCACCGAACAAGCACTGTTGACTGTTTGCGCCAGCCTTGTGGACGAGGAGCGTGGTGATTTGGGACTTCAACTGTACTGTCATTCTGAAACCTCAAAACGGGTGGCGCAACACTTGCTCCTTATCGTCTGAATCTGGTACTGCATGAATAGGACTATCAGACATTCGGACACTCGTTGGCCGGGCCGCGATCTGACTGCAGCCAGCAGCCGCCATGGCTTGTAGCCTTGCCGGGAACGTCACCCGCCAGGCGTCGGCCTGATGAAGACAACAACTCTGGGAGCACTTGAGGTAGGGCGGCTTGGAATGCAATCCACGGGCAGTTGAGCGAGCTGGAGCCATGGAGATTTGCGCTCGCATGAACTCGTCTGTCCGGCAAAGTCCATCGACGGCCGCAATGGATTCTAGGGCTCCGCACAAGAAGATGTTGTTCTCATGCTCACGGCTGGACTACTGCTCAATTTGCACAGTACCATAGACCTGAAATTGCGTGTGCGATAAACATTACACTTCCGGTTCGATAATGAAATCGAGAACTCGTAGTTCTGTGGCCATGCCTCCGAGCTCACATGTTTCTAATAACCACCACGGCCCACTATGTACCGTTAGATGCCACCGCTTGTAGTTCCTAGTCTCCTGTCCTCCGCGTAACAATTAATCCATGGCCTAGCTACTAGCACCGTGACACCTCCGAGCTGACGCGTGCGTACCGAGACAGCCTGGTAGCATCTTCCTGTTGTCTGAGAGCAAATGTGCTCTCGGAGTGTCGAGACTCAATATGATATGCCAGAGAGGGACTGAGCGAGACAACCAGGAACGTGAGTCTGCAAATGTTTGATTTACTTGAAGCGCAAGTGGGGTTGATTGATGGACTATGTGCATCAGGTACTGCAAGGTTCATATCCATCATCGAGCCATGACGGATGCACGGCTCATGGAATCACATCCAAGACGTATGTGAGTGAGACGGAAGTTTGAAGGAAAAGGAACAAAGTTTGTACGCCTAATTCGTCGTGCCCAACGGTAGAGGGGTGAACACGTAGTTGGTCGCCCAGACTATTATGTTCATACGGGCAAAGTACCTACCCTAGTATTCCAGCTAAACAATACGAGTGTGTAAGGCAACAGGGCCAAGAATGCATGTGGTAGTGGGGGCAAGCTTTCCCAGTTTCGACGACCAGAATGAATGAGACTTGGCCTTCAGAGGAATGAGGGTGCTGGTGTTACAATCGCTCTCCTGGCCCAGATATATGTGGTGTGCGCCTGTCAACGCTCGGCTGGGCAGCAACCTCGTCTGTCATGTATTAGACGATAGAAATTTCACTCTTACCACTCTCATTCCTGCCGTTCAATATCCAATGAGTCCAGCCTCCTAACCACATATCCCTCCAAGATGGCAGGAACCATTTAAAGTCATTTCAGAAACATAGGGAGTAACCATGCTGAAAGAGACAGAATTTAGTCGGTGATCTTGTGTCTGCAATCACGCCTCAGACGGTTGTCTTATCCCGTCGTGGGCCTTCAAGCCGTGCCACAGGATTGCCCATTCGGAATGTTCGTATCAATTTACTGCCATTCATTGCCCCCCCCCTTGTAAGTACCGCAGAGGGGCTGCCAATCCAGCAGCTATGTTGCATGGAGGGCTGGTATTCTAAGCGCAAGGCGGGTGACAGAGTGACAAAGGTAGTTCGTTGATGATATTTTGTGTGGCTCCTGTGGGCATGTCATCTTGTATGTCCAATCGTATCCGGCTGAAAACAAGGCGGGCACCAGGTCAAGACACTGTCAAGGCGCTCTCTGGTGTTGTAAAAAAGCTGCCTGCCTACCTACCTTAGGCACAGTCGTTGCTATAATGCCGGCACTCTGCTCCTTCCAACGCCCCGCTTATCCCACCTCAAGCGCAGCGCACGGGCCCGCCCCAAAGGCCCGAGGCTCCACGACCTTGTCCCACAGTCGAGCACGACTCGGCCTTCCAAGGTTCACTGACCCTCTGACACCGGGCGGAGCCGACTCCGTTGCCCGACCGCATCGCCTCGCCTCAGCTCAACCCCGTCTCACTTGACTGAATTCACCTCACCCCATCTCACTTCGACTTTCCCCTTGCTGCCTCTTCACTGCAGGGCCGTCGCAGGCCACCACCGGCCGCACTCACACTCGTACCTGTCCTCTCGCCCGCCCAGACAGTCACTTACCCCCACCCTGCACAGCACTTCCTCCCCACATCAACAGTGCTTGCCCGGTCCAAATGGTTCTCTCTGCTTGTCGCTGACACCATGAGTGAACCCGCTCCTGCAGGGGTCCGCCGCAACCCTCGCCGGTCGACCAGGCAGCTGCGCAGTCGCCCGGGAAACCCGAGCGGCCGTGTAACACGGAGCGCTACAAGGCTGCCCTCTCCATCAAGCGATTCCAGTGAACTTGACCACGATTCCTCAGCCACCGATGCACCTGCCCCTCGGCCGTGGCGCGCTCTGGGAAATCAGACCCGCCAGTCTGCACGCCTGCAGACCATCGCCCACCACCGTTCTGGGACACGCGGCCCGCAGCGCACTCGAGCCACCGCCCCGGAGGGCTCCCGCCCGCGTCGTCCTCAATCCAGCCGCCGGTCAAGGACGCCTTCCCGGCCTGCAAGGACCACGGACCGTCAGTCCAAGGCAGCCAGCTCCAGAAAGAAACCCAACGCTTCACGTTCCGCCAGCAACGAGCCAGAATGGCCCTCCTCCAAGGTACGCCCGCCGTGGCAGCACCTGGAGTGGACCACCCTTGTCCAGATATTCGAGTACGCTTCGTCATCACTGGAATTCAAGGAGGGCGCCCGCTGGCTTCTCTCAGCTGGCCTTACTTGCAAGCTCTTCCTTGGCCCCGCGCTCAAGGCCCTGTACAGGCGCCCGATGCCTATCCTGTCCATGAACATGGCCACCAAGTTCGCCGCACTCATGCACAACCTTGCTGTAAACCAAGCCGCCGCCAAGGAGCGCGACGATCACAGGCGCACCATGGTCGAATCTCTTGTCGTCAGCGTCACCTCTCTTTCCCCGTCCCGGCCCTTCGATCTCGCGGAGCTGATCCTGATCCTCCCTAGCTTGTCTCACCTGGAGCTCTATCATGAGTTCGACCTGCCGCCTTATCGGCAGCTCGACCTCAAAAGTAGAAAGTGGACATATTCCCAGGCCCTTGTCAATGCACTCAAGTCGGCGGGTGACTCGGACGCTCACATGAGGCTCAAGTCGTGGAGGTGGAGCGAGAGGATGATGGATCGCGACGTGGTTTCCCCCGAACAGATGAGGACCATCCATCAGTGGCCGACCTTCTCGCAGCTGCGCGACGTCACCTTGGTCAACTTCCAGGTCCCGTCCCTGAAGGAGAACAAGGATCCCAACGACCCCGAGGTGTTTGAAGCCGACAAGAACTTCATCAGCTGCATTTCCGAGTCTCTGGAGCCCCTGGAGGATCTGAAGCATCTAAAGATGGAGTCGTCGACGGTCGTCGATGGCCAGTTCCTCTCTCTGCTGCCCAAAACGATTGAGCATCTCGAGATCGTCAACTGCTGGGAACTGACTGCTGAAATGCTGGCCGAGTACCTCTTGACGCACGGTCGCAATATTCGCAGGCTGACGTTGCATCACAACCAGTCCCTCAGTCTGGCCTTCCTGCCAACACTGGGCGGTTCCTGTCCGCAGCTGCGCGAACTCAGCATGAATCTAACCTTCTACGCCCACCACGAATACTACAACGATTCGGACCCCTTCTACGAAACGTTGCTCACCGTCGCCGATGTGCCATTCTGGCCTGAGACGATCGAGGTTATCGACCTGGAGCAGCTTGCGAAATGGGATGCGGCCACTGCGGAGATGTTCTTCCAGAGCTTCGTTGATCAGGCGCCAAGAGTGCCCAGACTGAGACACCTGGCCGTCAAGGCCATGCTGGATGTTCCATGGCGCCAACGGTGCGAATTCCGTGACAGGTGGGTCAGGAGGCTGAGGAAGGTCTTCCTGCGGAAACAGACCAAGCCTCAACCATACCGTTCCTTGATCCAGTGGCCAATGCTCAAGGGAGGACCTGACTTCCAAGAGGGGAACACGGACGTGGGAGGTGGCACAGAGGACACGCCCATCCGGCGCAGCACTCGCATTGCCACTCATATCGCAGCCCCTGCCCCAGTCCCTGCCGAGACCAAGGTGGAAAACAAGCGCAAGAGAAAGCGAAGCGCTGGCTCAGCGCGAGACCTCAGGAGGCCGAAGCGAGCAGCTATCTCGTACAGGGATCCTGACACGGACGAAGACCTTGATCTGCTTGAGCCCGAAGAGAGTGAGCAGGAGGAGCCTGAGGACCCCTCGCTGCCATCAAGCCCCCCAGAGTCGCCGGCATCCCCAGACGACGACGTGCCGTTCGTGCATGGCCTGTGCGACGTGGTCAACATTCGTTTCGACAACCAGAAGCCTCGCGAATTCCAACTTGGCATGGAGGACTTCCTCGACGAACAGGAGCACGAGTCGGATGATGACGAGTGGACCTCGGACCACGACAGAGACGACGATTCGGATGTGTACGCGTGGTGACGGATGGCATGGTACGGCACCAGGCCGGGGTGGAGCCGGCTGTAGCGGAACAGCAAAGCTTTCTTATCGGTCCGGGCGCAAAGGAGCTCGGCGAACGGACAAGGCGTTGGTTGACGGATACCCTAGACAGCAAAGACGTCAAGTCACTGCATCTTGTTACACATTGCTTTTGAGTTTTGTCTTGGTCGCGGCCCAGAAATGGCGTCGGGGGGTACTTTAAGAGGGAGGACTGGCTGGCCAGGTACGGTTGGATTCTGCGTTGAAGCTGTGGTTTGTGTCAAGGCTGGGGCTCATGCGGTCACGTTTACTGCGACTTGCCTTTAAGTTCTGGACTCGCGTTGAAGATGTCCCATGGGGCACACGCACATAGTGTAGATAGCTTCGGGCACGGATCTCCACCCAGAGAGGCAGTGGGCATAGAATTGTTCGGCTAGACACTTCCTCCCCGCTGCATTATCCCTTCCACCTGCAGCTGCAGATATGCTGGTACTGTGTTGGGTCGCGTGAGCTTCGCAAGTCAAAGTCGAGGCTAAACAGAGTGACCATTTCCTTTCCATTTCTTCTTCTTTTCAGAAAGAATAATGGTATTGAAATGGAACGAACTCTTCACTGCAGATCAGTAGATGCTGTGACAGAGAATCCTGCCCCAGCCAGGTGCCCCCCTGCACTGCTCTCGAGCTGAGCTGAGCTGAGGTGGGCAGGCTGGCAGGGCAGGGCAGCCACAGCGTACTACCTACCTACCTACCTAAGGTACCCAGGTGGGCTGCAGGTCTCGCCACTCCGTTCACCCCTACCTTGATCACGTTAGGTACGCCTGCCAGGTAGCTGGCCTCCCGCACATGGTACCCTTCGCTTCTGCCCGGCACATCCAGGTATTTACCTGTCGGGACCCCAGTCTTCAGCCACATCCTCTCCCCAGTCCCGCCTCGCCTCCCCCCTCCACATTATCATACCTTATCCTCTTGTCGCATGCAGCAGTTACCGGTCATCTCCCCCCCTGACGACCAATTCGTTCTTACAGGATCGGTGAAGTATCCTCCTGGGGCACGCCCAGGGACCGTCCACACGGCGCACGTTCGTCCTAGCTCCGGCCCATCTCTCAAGCCCAGGCGGGAGGCGACGGCGCATCACACAGCAAAGCAGCGCAGCATCACGGCAGCGCAGCGGGTGTGGCAGCGATAGTGGGCTAGGCCAGCGGGTGGAGACCTGGAGGCTGCGGCGCGCTGCGTGGTGGAGACAGGCCCGCCCCCCGACACGATACGACTCGATCTGCCGCGACCGACCGACCGACCGACTTGCTGACTGACTGACTGACTGACTGACTGTCGGACTGCTTGATCGACTGGTTGATGGGTGCACTGTGGATGTGGGTTTTGATGCGGATGTGGATGCATGTCTGCTGCATGTCTACCTAGGTAGGCATGGTATGGTATCCCATTGCTGTCGGTCTGCAATCGCCCAGAGCCACGACACCACGACACGGCACGACACCGACGACACGCCGATATTGTCCACAACCTGCACCCCATAACCGAACCCATACCAACTCTGACCCAACAACCCGCTGCACCGCAACATCGTGCTGATCGCACCCAGCAGTGAGTCGACCACATGCTTTGTTCCCCTGCGCCGAGACACCCTGCTGCGATCCGGACCCCATCGCATCTGGCTTTGTTGACGTGATTGTAGCGCCCGGTTTCCCCCCTGCCGCCGCCACCACCACCACCAACCAGACCCCCTACTGGCCCCGTGCGTGCAGTCGCTGTCACGGAGCTACGCCGCCGCCCCAGCTTCTGTCCTGCCCGCCGTCCTCGCCGCCCCTCGCCGCCCGCCAGGCCCAACGAGGAGCTCACGAGGAGCCCGACCCCCCTGTGCCTTGGTAGAGGTCACTGCCTCCCACGAAGCTTCGTGTTGGATCATCACAACATCCACCCGACTGCGCAGCCACCGCGCATTCGATCCAGGCCCCGGACCCAACATTCTCCCTGACACCAACCAATTACGAGCTGGGATCACTGCGCCGCCTACTCCTCTCGCGACTTGCCGTTGGGACAAGGCTTCTTTCATGAAGCAACGTGGAAAATGGAGGTTGCGGCGGAGAGAATCAGATCCGTCAAGAAACTACTGCCCGAGAGGCCACACCATCTGGCTCTTTCACTCGGCCGCAAATATCCAGTCCCTCCAAACTTCTGGGACCACCAGTCCCCCCTACAATACTCCACCTTCCTATCAGACGCCGACCGCGGTCTCCTCCTGACACGGCCATACTACGACATATGCGACGAGCCCGAGGCCCCCTTGCCCACCCGCCAGTCCGCCCCCCTGGCTGCAGCCAGGAAGGCCGGGAACAAGATGACCCTGGAGGTTTGGAAAAGCAAGAAGGTGGCAACCTCGCCGACGGAAAACGGAGTTTTGGGCAAGGTGGACGATAAGAGACAGCGGGCGCCTGCGCATGGACTCGAGAAGGACGTGTCGCGCAAGGAGCTGGACAAGGTAAAACAGGCCGGCACACAGCGAGATAGCAAGGGCCCTGATTCCCGGGGCAATGGGGACATGGAGAGGTACGTGCGGCCCTTTATAGGATGTCGTCGCTTTGGTCACATTGCTCATTCTGATACTCTGTGGCAGGTCTAAGAGCTCACTCTCCAAAATCGCGTCAAGAGACGCGCCGAGTCCGTCGTCCGAGGGCAAGAAGCGGCCACTGGAGCAGGATGATAGCACGAGGCCGCTCAAAAAGACGAAGTCGAGCGATCCCCCACCGTCAGAGGCGCCGCGCAAGCCCCCGCGGCCAGAGACCCCGAGTGGCAGGGAACATGTCAGGTCTGCTAGTAAGGACGGCAGAACAGGAGTGCCTCAGTCGAATTCGAGTGGCCGCGCCGCTCAGCCAAGCTCAAAGGACCAATCTCGCGCAGTCTCGCCAAAGATCGCGGTCAACGGCACAAAGTCCCAGAGCTCTGCGTCCCGCAACACACTACCCCCAAAACCAGATACTTCTGGAAAGCATCTTGTTCCTCCAATACTCTCGCCCCTCAAGTTGACGTTTGAGGATGATCTGGAGACGTGGAGCCCGAAAAAGAAGACAGCAGACGGCCACGCGACTGGAAAGTCACAAAGCAAACCACTGAGGCCAGAAGGGACAGTGAAGAAAAAGGCCGGCACGCCGGAATTGCCCCCCATCCTTTCGCCCACGTTGCCTCCTCAGGTCGAGGAAGCGCTGGCCCGAATACAGAAGACGCAGGCGAAAGAGGAACCGAAAGATCCGCCTGGCCAGTCTTCGGACGCGCCAGCGGGCGCACGCAAGACGCGACCTCCAGCAGACAATTTTGATGCAGACGCCCGCCCAGCCAAGATCGTAACGATCAAATACAAAAAAAACCTCCGCAAGAGGATGCAGAGTCTCCTCGCACTGCCTTCACGGCCCTGGCCGAAGGAGCGGTCGCTCAGCGCGGACAACACACCGCCACCTGCGAGCAAACGCCCACGTGCCACGGAGCCAACTGCAGAGCCGATTGCGAGTTCCGTTGGTGCGAAACGGCCGAGAGCACCCGAGACGACGGGGAGCAAGGCACCGTACACACCGCCCAAGCCCCCCACTGCCAACAGCCTCTCCGCGCCCGGAGGCTCGCAGACGCAGACGCCGGGGGGCAGGGTTGCCCAGACGCCAGGCGCCGGAGACGCGGCGCAGACAGGCCGTGAGGGCGCCGCCAAAGAGACACTCAGGAGGCGGTGGGATGAGTTCTGCAAGATCGGGAAGAAACTGAAGCACAAGCGCGACAAGGAATTCCCGGCGAACGCGGCGGGGCCCAACGCGGGCGGGCAATCGAGAGACTACCGGCGGGCGATGCTCACAATCGAGATGATACTGGCGTACATGATTGCTTTCCGTTCGCTAAACCAGAGGTCAGAGATATCCGGGGCGGCGATGGAGATGGCCTCGTGGCTCACGCTGGAACCGCACCTACGAGAGCTCAAGCAGATGGCGCGGCACGCGACCTCGCTCCAGGCGCTCGCATACCAGCTGCACGGAATCGTGATCAACGAGCTCATCCGGGCTTTCGCCTCGATGGGGTTGCACGGCGGTGAGCAGCTCAAACTCGGAAAGGACCAGCACGTGGCTGTGTTCCAGGCCATGAAGAACAACCCGAGGATATGGACCGAGGCCAATGACCTGCGGGGCAAGGTGTCGGACAAGAGCCTGCGAACGCCGACGATGGGAACCTGGACGACGCCTCACAAGGCAGCATCTGATACGCTCCTGGTCCTTGCGCGGCTCGCAGAGCGCGAGCATGTCAACTGGCGTGCTGAGATGGTGGTGCCCAATGAGGGCACATAACAGAGGGCGAGGATCACCCGTCCCTCAAAGAAAACAAGAGACGGTGGAAAGAAGCACCCCCACCCCCCAGGGCCCTCCCAGGGGCTGGGGGGCAGGGGTCCATAGGAACAGCGGACAGGACAAGATAGGTCAGGCAGGTGCATTCGATGGATGCGGACAGCACAAGCGACCAAGACACGGGGCGGTACGGGACGGTGGCGGCAGGACGAGGCCCATCTGGGGGCTTGGTTGTAAGATTTGCTGGACTTGCAGACAGAGTCCAATCAGTGGTAGCGTTCGGTTACTGCGTTAGTACCTATGCCGTTCTCTGCTGGTTATAGGGTTGGGAAGCTGCAATGGAGAAAAGGCAGGAAAGGAGAGCGGCTTCAGGGAGGAGAAGGGCGTCGCTGGAGCTGGAAATGGCTGCCCATTATGATATCCCGACGACGCTGATGAACGGCGCGTCCTTGTGATTGGCATAGGTATTCCAATGAGAATCAAAATTGTTATACTTTGAAGGGAGCACGCACCGTAGCCCCAGCGTGCCTGTCAACTTGTGCGCCAGTCAGCCGCCCCGCTGACGTAGTACCTAGGTACATGGGTAGGTACCTACCTACTGCGTTGGTAGGTAGTAGGTCGCCTGCCGGCCAGGGGTCAAGGTTGCTGGGTATGCTGCTGGAAGCTCGCAGGGACCTCCTCTCGTACCTGGCACCTGCCCTGCATTAGCATTTTCACCTCGCGCGCAAGTACATTCGACCTGACCCCAAGGGCTAACAACCTCTCCCCGATCTGGGAGCCGTTCCGCTTTGTGACGCGCCACCCAGGCCACTTTAGCCGTTGAACCTGACAGCGCAGCGCAGCAAGGCTCGAAGCTGTAGCAGCCTTCCCTTCTCTTCCATCACCATGTCCTCCAGATACGCGGCTGCCCGCCCTAAACGCGCGGGCGAGTCCTTTGCGCGCGCCCATCACGGGGAGCAGCGCGCTGCCAGCCCAAGCCACGACCGCGGCGGGCCTTCGTCTTCGAAGCGGGTCAAGTTTGACGTGCGCAATCCCTCCGCTCTGGCCCCCGACTCTCGTGACGACGACGAAGCAGACGCAGAGGATGCCGCCGTCCTCGAGGCCGACGTCATCGGCAAGGGCCCCGGCGCCACCAAGCGCGGCGCAGTCAACATTGACGGCTACGACAGCGACTCCGAGAATGAGACTTTTGATGACCGCGCCGAGCGGAGGGGGGCCAGGGGTGCCAACGGCGGCGGCGATGTCGACATCGCGGACAAGCTAGACAACTACAACAGGAACCTGCGCAACGGGGCCGCGGGTGGGCAGGGGGGAGGGAATGGGGGCGCCGGCGGCGATGACGACGACGAGGACATGTTCGCCGCTGATGACGATGACGACGACGCGGACGAGCAAGACACCAACGACCCGGCCGCACCGCGCACTACATCGAGGGGCAAGAAGGGCAAAGAGGTCCGCTTCCTGGACGCGCACAAGATCCAGGGCCAGGAGAGCACGAGTAAGAGCGGCGGACATATTCACCTCGACGAGCAGAATGCCAGCAGCGACGACGACGAGGATGTCGAGCTGGCCATCCAGGAGGAGGGCGTCGACGAGGAGATCGGAATGGGGGGCCTGAAGCGCAATGCGCCCAAGATTGACGCCTTCAACATGAAGAACGAGCAAGAGGAGGGCGCCTTCGACGAGGCTGGAACCTTCATCCGTAAGGCTGTCGATCCGGACGCCGTGCACGACCGCTGGCTGGAGGGGGTGTCCAAGAAGGAAATGAAAAAGGCACGAGACGCCCACGAGAAGCGTGAGGCCGAGCTGCGTGCCGCCAGGAGAGAGGACGACAGCCTTCTCACCCAGGACCTGCTCCGCTCACTGATTCTGCACCTCGACACGGGCGAGACGCCGATCGAGGCGCTGGCGCGGCTGGGCCGGGCGCGGAAGAGCGAGCCAAAGAAGGTGCCCAAGTGGAAGCTGAAGAAGCTCAAGGACAGGGAGAGGAAGGGCGGCGGCGACGCGGATGCCATGGATGTGGACCACGGTAAGGATCCCGAAGATCCGGCCCAAGTCCGGATCAAGGAGGCCATCAGCGTCATCACGGGGGCGGCGGACAAGCTGCTCGCCAGGGAGTACGCAGAGGTGTACGAGACGGAGAGGGAGCTCCTCGTGAGGGAGTGGCAGGACGAGGCGGGCGAGCGGTGGAGGGAGCCCACGCCTGCCGCAGAGGTATCCATCAGCCGCGGGGCCGGTTCTGTTGCGGGCGAAGACAAGATGTGGGAGTATCGGTGGACCGATGGCCGGGACGGCAATTCGGTACAAGGGCCCTATGACGGCCCGACGATGAAGGCCTGGCAAGACGCAGGCTATTTCGATGGCGTCGAATTCCGAGCAGTGGGTGAGGACACCTGGGATCGATTAGCACAGTTCGTGTGAGATCCAACACTTGCGGCCAGTAATATTTGACTGGGCAGAGAGCCATTTTGCTGTTCAACTCAGTAGCCACCTCGTGTTGACACCCATGACCCTGCGACACAGCTTCTCGGTACAATAATACTTTGAAGGATCAATTTTCTTTTCGATTGGCCCCCTTTCTCTACAGCCTCTATAGTAAGTAGTTTGCACGTCTGTCCGGCGTCCAAGCGCCCATTACATGCACAACATGCTCCGCCAGGACCGCCCGCTCTGCGGCAACCTAGCTCGCCCGGGTCGACTGGCCCGCCTACCCCGATGACCACGCCCGTCTCCTTCACCCGTGCCCATCGCTTGAATCCATCTCTTAAGCTGATCATGCAAATCTGGTAAAAGCTCACCAGCCCTTGTTTCCATGTCATTCCTTGCCACCTGCGCCGGCTGACTGCCTAACTGCGTCGACGAGGTGGGGGGCACCTCGGCTGTGCTGGCTGCCTCTGTGACGGTCCAAAATTTTTGCAAGTCATGCTGTAGCTGT
The DNA here is from genome assembly GCA_021399435.1 of Diaporthe sp. PMI_573. NCBI lineage: Eukaryota > Fungi > Ascomycota > Sordariomycetes > Diaporthales > Diaporthaceae > Diaporthe > Diaporthe sp. PMI_573. The sequence goes on along the minus strand of JAJTUP010000015.1, from coordinate 143,325 downwards.
TGCGCAAAGTTGGATACTTGACCGTCCGCACTGGAAAACACGGAAGGACTTATGTCGGTGTCGGCAAGGCTCGCGAGGAGCTGTCTGACGGCGATCTGTCGCAGTGGCACTTCTAGGCCTTGCGAGTCACGCACACCATCGAGGTAAGCGGTTGCTTGCCTGCTGATGAGAGTAATCTGGTTTGTACATTCCTGCAGCCTCTTGATCTGGACCAGCGATGGTTGCAGCAGCCAGCACGTCAAACTTGGACGTATGGCATGGCAGATTTCCATCATTTGCGCGAACAAGTGTATCTGTGTTGGATTTAACCCTGCCTCAGGCGTGCTCTCCCCCTTGGCGAACGACAGGTAGCCTAAGATGGTCTCCAGCAGGGAGATGGAGTGGCCGATAAACTTGTCAGGAATCTCTCTAGGCAAGTGCGACCTACCAAAGAGATCCCTCAGGGCCTGAGAATAGACGCCTAAAAGCGGCCAGACCTCAGGGCTTCTTGACGATGCCCGGATGATGGCGGGCAGCATGCGGCCGAGCACAAATGCCAGTATGTTGTCATTGCTCATGCCGTTCTCGATGATCTTGCTTTCGGCGTCGAGCTGGCCGTCGGCCATGAACCGCTTGAAGTGGGTGCATAAGAAGGAGAACAATTGGGGGCCCGCTGTCGTGTCGCCTTCCCCTAACCTGAGCCCATACCCAATGATGACCGCCGAGTGGAGCTCAGGGTCCTCTGTGGCAGGGCTAAATTCTGCACTGGCCTGGAGGTAAAACGAGTCGACTGTGCTGATTCCGGTGCCATGGGACTGAATAAGTGCCACAATCTCGCGGATGAAGCTTGTGTAATCCTTGTGCTGGGCAGAGTTCAAGTCCAAGGATTTGATGTCTGACCTCATCTGCTGCATGACCAGCTTGAGAAGTTTCTCGTACTTGGCACGGAGAGGCATCCGCCGCGCAACGTCGCTTTGCCGCAACTCCTTTCTCATGTACGAGACCGCGCAGGCAAAAAAGTCACGACTCGTACGGTAGCTGGGATGCATTCCGTCGATGACAAGAGCACCCTTCATGTAACCCAATTCTAGCGTCGTGAGCGTCTCGGCGAGGTGTATTTCGTACTTGAGGGCGTGGAAAGGTTTGACCAATGACAGCATCCAGATGTCGAAGTGGCTGCATCCTATGCTGGAGAAATCGAAGATGTGATTCTTCAGCAAAGTGGCCACGAAAAGAGGCAGGTATGTTCTCCTGTCCAAGCTGAGATGTTGGGGGGCATTTTCAAACAAGCCATATTTCCCAATGGAGAAGAAGTGTTTCAGAGATCTTTTCCCTCCATTGATGAACATGCTCGCGATCCTTCCCGAAAGGATGATGGCTTTCTCTCGGATGATCGAGTTTGAGTCGTGATTGGAGCCTGCGCCAGGTGCAGCTGAGGACAGTACCTGACGAACGGCGATGAAAAATCCTTGGACAACTTTTTCATCGAGGAGCTCGACAGCATCGGTGTACTCGCGGTTGTCACTCGATGAAAAGGAGTCATCCGATTCCTCCTTTAGAACACCGCCAAAACTCTCCAAACGATCCAAAAAGACCTCGACTGTTTCGAAACATGCTCGCAGGATACCGCGATCTAGATTCTCGCCATCAGTGCCGGCATTGGTAAACGCTTTGCTCAATTGGCTTGTGTTGAAAGAGAACATGGCAGAAGCCAGTGATGGGCAGTCCCTCATGACTGCCAAGGACGCTGTCACACTGAAGTGCAAGACGTCTTTTGCTGCAGTCTGATTTGCAGAGACGAAGCTGTCGAGTATCTGCTGACCAATGTCTTTCCTTGTCTCTGAGGGCATGGACATGAACTGCCGCTGAATTTCGCTGGCTGCTGAATGATACTGTTCGAGGACCTGCTGAAAGACGCGGTTTTGCCATAACATAAGAGGGCGATAAACGTCATTTGTAGCTCCTGAAGACACGACAAATGTCGCAAGCTGTCTCCATGCCCGGAGGTTGAGAAGGACAGCTTCTTTGTGGGAACTTCCAGGAGACACCAGTTTCTCTATTAAGTGGACAGCAGGTCGTTCCTCAGCAGGAGCGGCCCAGAAGAGAGTACACAGCAAGTCGTGGTGATTTCTCAAGGCAGCAAGATCATGGGCGTGAATGGTCTGCTCTTTTGAGTACTGGCGATCATGATTGGGGAGAGTACGGGCGATAAGATTTCGGATATCGTTGTAAAGGCCGTGTCTTCTCATGGTCTGGATCGACAATGCCAACATCTTGAGGAAGATATGAAAGCACCGGTCCTCGGCGTCGACGGACAAAGACGTCGTGCCACTCAGGTGCTCTAGGAATCGCGGCGACTCCGAAACTTGCTCATTCCTCAGATTCGAGAGATTTTGCTGGCCAAAGAAATCAAAGATGGCGCCGACGATGCCACTGCACTTATACCAACCCCATTGATCGATGAGGCGATGACAGCGGCCGAGCAGAGCGCAGCAGTATTCGTTGAAACTAGGCGACTGCTTCGGATTATTTTTACAGAACTCGAAGACCCGTTTGAGCAGTTTTTGTGGCAAACCCCATCGTTGAGATCCTTGTACAATATCGGTGTGCCGCAAGCCTCTCGCAATTATGCCATTATCGTCAAAATCCTGAAGCGGTACCAGAGTGAAAATATCCCTCCAAAGGCTCTCGAAATGTTGAACGTTGGAGCTTTGTAGGAGGTTAGGTGTGCCCATGAGAGAATATGTCAAGTCCCAGAAGCCAGCCCTTGGAATGTGAGCTGCGTCCAATACTTTGATAACGACCACCCAGCAGGTCATGGTGGAACTGTCGCCTCGTATTCCTCGCTCCCTAGCAGCAAGGCGCTGCAGGTCATCGTATGTCGCTCGAATACCCGAGGTGCCTATCTCCAAAAGTCCCTGAATAATTGCGTTCGAGAAAGACTTGATCAATTCCTCAACATGTACAGTAGTGCTCGAGAGCTCCGGGGTACTCTGGAAGATTCGTAGGAGTACTAGCGAGCAGATGAGAAGCCTAGTATTGGCCTCGACAAATGTACGAGATTGACGTTTGGATGCAAATGATTGAGTGAGACGGGAGAAGCCAAGAAACAGTTCCAAGAGCCTCTGAGCACATGGCCTGAGGTCTGAATCATCTTTGACCCAGATCGAGTGCAGTATATACTCGAGGACGTGGTCAGCACATTTGACAGCCTTACAACATGTCTGTTCAGCGTCGATCGCATCGGTCATTGACAGCTGTTCTGAGAGCAGATCGAAAAGCAGTCCGAGCTCGGAAGACGTGGCGTCAGTCCAGAGTCCCCAGTGGAAAAAGTGATCCGCGAGATTGAAGGAGGCTACAGTTCGAGGTCGGGTAATGTTATCAAGGAATTGGCAGTCCAAAGCCTCCTTCAAGGTTCCATTTCCAATGAGGGTGCTGTGGTGGAAGAAGACATGCTCCTGCAGGGGGAAAATATCGAAATGGTGCGTATACTGTGTCCCGTAGGGTCCCAGTCCCAGAATCTTGTTCTGCTCTTGACGAGGTGCTTCAAGGCTGTTCTCGTTCACAGGAGCTTCGTATCCAGGAAGTGGATCGTTCGCATGTCTGAACTGGGGGGCATCGAGGTCAAGACGCTTTGGTTCAACCTGCTTGCGAAAACGGGGTTTCATAACCCCGGGTCGGCGGGATTTGGGCTGCGCGTGGCCGAATATGCTGTGTTCGGAGCCGTGGATCTTGTTTGGGCTCTTCTCGAGCTGCGCTTCGTTCGACGGGCTTTCCTGGAGGCGGAATGTTGGAGCTAGTATCTCCTTTCTGGTTTTGCGAAACACGAGATCCAGCATCTTCTTCCTCGCAGTGAAGGCTGCATTTTCCGAGCCATGCAATACATCGGCCTCAAGCTGCGCTGGCCTGCTGAGGTAGTCGTCACCCGGGGTGAGCGATTGCGTCCTTAAGGGCGTCGCCCCTCCGATGGGATTATACACCGGGCGAGGTCCTGGTTTACTGGTGGCCACGTAATCGTTCAAGCTTATCTGCCTCGTAGGATTTGAAGGTTTGCTGAAGGATACGCCGGCACGTGGTCCAGTGTGTGTTGTGATATTCGAGGATAGCTGCCCAAGAGGCCGTCTTGGCTTTCGCATGCCTTGCCCAGTCGGCGCAAGGCCCGAGGCCGGTTGTCGGTGTATTGCTTTTCGCTTGATCTTGCCCATTGTCCAGTCTCGAAGAACCGAATGAACATCGAAGTTGTCCTTGCGGGTTCCGAGATTGATGGCCTTGTTGGGGTTCGATCTACCCAGATCTTGACGCCTACTGGCAGCTCGGGCAGCGATCCTTATGAACCTCGGCGCACCGGGCTCGATGACATCTGCAATGCCTAGCGCCGGCGGCGGCGCTGCTCGAGTCTTCTGGGTGTTCTGTTTGAATCTGATCTGGGGCTGCCGAGTTCTTGCGGTGCCACTTGAGTGATTTGTACGGTGCAAAGAATTTGAGATCTTGGGTTGTCGATAGCGTTGTCTCCCTTTGAACAACCTTTGCTGCGCATTCTTTCTTCTCTTGTTCGGAATGCCTTTCGAAGTCCGATTCCGTTTGCCTCCAGGTAGCATCCAGTCGACGAAGTCTTCCTCAATCACTGACAGACTATCGTCGATACCCTCCGCTTCGTTGCCAGGAAAGCTGAACTCGTATTCCTGATCACGACTCGAGGTGTCAACCGTCTGTTTCGTCGCGTGCTCGTCGTCGTCGTCATCGTCATCATCACCGTAGTCATCTTCGAGATCTTCGAGATCATTGCTAACGGCCATGGTTTTTGTGTGCCTCACCGTGGCCACTCCACGCTGCCGCCCATCCGGAGAGCGTGGCGGGGGTGGCCTGCTGAGAACGCCTTTCGGTACAGCCTTGTTGGATTGCTGGTCTAACCTGAGCCATGAAGCAGGCAGCACGCCTCTCATCCTTTTCCCAGTCCTCTGTATGATGTCGGAATCGCTGCTTGAACTGCGGTCTTCTGATTCCGAAGAAGCTTCGTCTTCGCCGCTCTGCAAACCATTTGTAAGGTCGACTACCCCGGAGGGATTTCCGGCCTCCGGACCATTGCTGAGTCGCCCAACAGCTGTGGCTTCCCAAGTGTCATCTATTGTCTGAGAGAAAGACCGAGGTGAGGCATCCGGAGACGGGGAGCCGGCCAGCGCCGGGTCAACCCGCAGAGGACCTGGTGAAAGCGGAATATCCCAATCGTCGTCTACGTTGACGGGGGCTGGTACATTCCCGAGAATCTCGTGTCTGATTTTCGGTCGCTTCCTCGATGTGGGAGACCTGGACGGCGTTGGTCGTTTTGACGGCTTGGCTGGTGTTTTCGCCCGTTTTAGAGCAAGGTCTTTGATGTCTGGAAATTCCTCCTCCTCTCCGTTGATACTTGTGTCGTTCGTTTGTTGACTGGGACTGCGCTCACTGCTCGCCTGTGGCCGAAGACGAGGCGACGAAGTTCTTGGCGATGGTGACAAGGCCAACTCATCCACATCATCATCTGAGGCATATCTGAAGGGGTTCGTTCGGAGACCCTGCGATTCTTCACCTGGGCCACCCGATGTTGGCTGGCTCTCGCCACCTGTGTAGTCTTGCTCTTGCGACACGTTTTCGCCATGGCTTTTACTGAGACTCTGTTCCTGCACAGCAATGTGAATAGGTTTCACACCGTGAGATTTCATAAAACGACTGTATTGGGCATTCTCGAGGAGATATGGATGTTCCTGAATCGGCTTGCGGGGCCGTAGGGATCGACCAGCTCGCGGCGAAGACGCTACAGGCCTGTCTCGCCGGCTATTCGCATTCCGGAGCTGGCTTGACGGCTGAATGTCGTTCTCGACCTCGTGATAAACTTCCGGGAATTGTGCCTCGGGGACGGGTTTGAGGGAGCTGCCAGGGAAGGGGTCGGCGGAAGGCGCAAGTATCTGGACAACGCTGGATGATATCTCGTCTCGTCCGGATGGGATTGTCGTGGATGCGTTCCGAATTCCAGAGCTGTTTTCAAGCATGTCTTGGGAGCATTGGCCGCCTGTTGTATGAATGGCCACATCATCTCCAGTCGAAGGGCTGCTGCTGGGTGCATCTCGCGGCTTTCGGTCACGTGCATGTTGAATCTCTGTTCCAGGATCCGCCGAGGAACTCGAATTTGGTTCATTGAGATTGTCGTGCGCCTCGGCATGCAGGTCAGTAGGCGTGATCTCCCATTGAGAGCCAAGGGGCCCTGACGAGCCTGGGAATTCCCAAATATCGTAGTGCCGTCTCTCAGGCGGTGGCTTCGGTGGACTGTGTCGTGCGGCTGTGGGGAGGGAGTCCTCAGAGTCGAAGCCTTCGTCGTCCGAGTCGGGGACCACACCCAGTTCCTTCCAATTCCCCATGGGAGCTCGAATGCATCGTAGAGCTCGACGGACCGGGTTTCAGTCTGGTAGAAGCTTGTCACTGGATCAGGTTGCCATGTCTGAGTTTCTGCGCTTGCGTACACGCCCAAGGAGACGCGTCTGGGTTAAGTGGGGTGCTGTTACGTGCCTGATACGCTGCACCCAGGGGGCTGCACAAAGGTGTACTTACAGACCCTTCCTGGGCAGCGAATACCTCTCCAGCGGCTGCACAAGTATGCAAAGTTGAGAAAGCGGCAACTTTGTGGAGCAATTCAACCACCACCAGACACTATCGCTCTCCTGCCGCTGGTCTGAAACGCGGTTGCTCGCAACATGTCTGCTCGCAACCTCACCGCCCTAGGCTTCTCTGTGGGTATTGGCGTCATCACAGGTTTGTTGTCTCGAACTTCACTCGCCAGGGTAGGAGGATATGCCAAGTGCTGAAAAACCCCACAGGAGTCTACATATTCAAGCCAACTCTCCAGGAACAGCAGGAGGCGAGTGAATTCTGGCGGAATCCTGGGTATGTCGTATCCGGACCAGTGCTCATCTCCCCCCCCCCCCCCGGGCCTCTTGTTGATCTGAAGCAGAGAAGGAAAAATGGGAGGTGCCGGGGATAGCATCAGCTCAAACCAGCAGGACCTGAAAAAGCAGCCACTAGACCTTCCAGGCCAGGGACAAAGTCAAGATAAATAAGAAACGAGGTTAGTCAAGGTTGCGTGCACGACAGCGTCAACTCATGTGCCGGCGTATCTCCACGCCCACCGTCTAAGCGCATCGATATGTTCTTTGTTCCCAACGACTCGCCTTTCCCGTGCCTTGTCAAGATTTCCCCCAGGCTTGGACAACAACCGAGGTGGAGCACGTTGTCAAATCCTGGGCGATGTTCTCTATGTGAACGTCACGTACATGATTACAGTAAAAACAGCCACATCCTCAAAAACTGCTAGAACGCCATTACGGAGCACCTATGGCTTGATTACCATATACCTGATTATCATATGGGATGTTATCCCATAGGAGGTTATCCTGGGTACCTAGTGAGGAATGCCCAGGTTGTCCACTATATAGATGCCGAGGCCGCGTAGCGGACACCCGAGCAAAGCTCGTCTCCGATCCATGGCTCAGCACGAGCTGAGATTGACCATATCTTAGCCTGCACACTATCACATCTGGGCAGGTTACTGTGTAGAAGCCTGAGGCAGAGTAGGTGGGTTTTGCTTGCTTGAGCCGACTCGGACCACCACACACTGCAAGTGCGCAAAAACATGCCCAGGGATTGGTCAAAAGGCTCAAAGGAGCCCACATAATTCCACATGACATACCCGACCCCTGTCGAGATGCGAACTTGCTGGACGGCGCCAAATTGCTTGATTGTGCCTCGAGATGGGCAGCACCATTAGTCCTCTTGATCAATGCACTGCCTTGTATACAGTTCTCCCAAAAACGCTGGCAGCATTGGAGGAGGCCAAGCACCTGGTAGTGTTGTGGAATATGGTTGTGTCAAGCAAATGAGTTGACCTTCTCACAAGGACTGATTGGTTGCCGGCACTTATGTAAGCATGACAGCTGCGGGTGGCCTGATCTGTGCAGACAGCAGGAGGCATGGTGGGAGCCCCCGAAGATTTCAAGCCGGGAAGTCTCGCCAAAACCATCGAGGCTAATAAACACGAGCAACGTTTAACGGTCACGACCTCAGCAATTGGCTCCATCTCCACTCTTCTCCAGCGACCCTTCCACCAACTTCTCTGATCCCATCCTTCCACGGCTCTTTCTCGACCGGCCTCGCCTCACCCCATCTCCAGCACACCCCTTCCTCCGCAAAGCATTCACAATGATGCGCCTCCCGACATCAGCCGCCCTGCGCGCCACCGTCGCCAGGGCCGGCCGCCAGGCCACCACCTCTTCCGCCATGGTCACCCGGGCTGCCGCTTCCACCCACGCCATCTCCAACCCCACCCTGGCCAACATTGAGAAGCGATGGGAGGGCATGCCTCTGCAGGAGCAGGCTGAGCTGTGGATGGCCCTGCGCGACCGCATGAAGGAGAACTGGGCCGACCTGACTCTCCAGGAGAAGAAGGCTGGTGAGTCCATCGCCGGAGCCCCGACGCACCGTCATCGTTCTCGCCGAACAGCTTAGGCGCACCAGTAGGGGCCCATGGAGCTCCAGACACTTGCTCCGGCACCTCTCGGGCTCAATTGGCCCCTTCCCATCCCGTCCAGGCCTCCAATGTGTCATGAAAACGCTCAAGCCGACTGACGCTGACACAAATGCCTCACAGCTTACTGGATTGCTTTCGGCCCTCACGGCCCCCGTGCGCAGGCTCCTGCCGATGAGAACAAGAAGGTCATTTTCTACGTCCTCGCAGGCCTCGGTGCCTCCTTGACCATCTTCGCTACCATGCGCATGTTCGCCAAGCCAGCACCACACACCATGACGCGCGAGTGGCAGGAGGCTTCCAACGAGTACCTCAAGGTTCGCTCAATCTCAGCACCCCCCCAAGGATATCTCCCGCATGCTGACTCGGGCCAAAAATACAGGAGCAAAAAGCCGACCCTTTCACCGGTATCGCCTCGCCCGACTACAAGGGCCAGGGACAGGTCCAGTCGCCGCCCGCGAAGGCCTAAGAAGCTCAGGCAGTGGATGGAAAAGGTGTTCTCCTTTTTCAGTACAAGAGGCAGAAACAAAACTAGCAGGAACAGGAACAATATTATCATTCCCACATGGCCTCGCCTCCATGTGCGAAATGATGTCCAGAGAAAGAGAGAGCATCGGTCTGGCGGCGTGGTTGGATGTGGTGATTTCATACGTGGATGTAAATATGTGTACGAGAATCCCAAGATCCTTTAAAAGCACGGGTGTTGCGACCTCAAGGCTCCAGTTAGCACGGGGCCGACCTCAGTGCTCACCAGAGCTCCAGATCAACCCGACTCGCCCTTGGGCCGTAGCCCGAACAGACCATGGTGGCCATCCACTCGACCCAGGACAGCAGGTAGCATGGTAAAGGTCCACTAGACAGGAGACGATGCTGCAAGTCCAAAGCCGAGAGGCATTGCGGGGCTTCACATTTGCCGCTGTCCGTCGAGGCCGCACAATATGCTTCCATTACGTATGTTGTAATCCATGCAATGCTCAAGATGCCGGTGCGCCAGTCCGTGATTCCACTCATCCGCAGGCCCAAACTCTGTCCTTGCTATGGCTGTCCCACATCAACTGCATATACGCCATGCATTACTCACCGCTTTGCCCTGCCTCTCGGTATTGCTCAAATGTCGACACGGCAGCCTCGTCTACTTCGTGGGGCTGATCCTCTGCCCTTATCCGCCTCTCGACTTCCAACCACCCATCTCTGCCCCAGTAACCAGCCTTCTCCCGTCCTTTCACGCAAGCCTCTGTGATGAGCACGTGTTGTACAGGAGCCTCGTACATCGGCTCAGCAAGCACACGCTCCATTTCCATCTTGAGCCCTCTGGCACCAGTGCCATTCTCGAGGGCTCGCTCGGCAATGGCCAGGAGGGCACGTGTGGTGAAATATAGTTTCGAAGGATATGTTTCGAACAAGGCTCTATACTGCGCGACAAGTCCATTGCGGGGGACTGTCAAAATCCGGAACAGCTCATCTTGTGATAGTGGTGACAATGCGATGATGTTATGGAGTCGACCAATGAGCTCCGGGATGAAACCGAAAGCCTGCAGGTCATCGGGCGTGGTCAAGTCCACTGTAAGGCTCTCATGTCAGTCTCATCTAGTCCTGTGAGGCTCGTTGTGTGTTCCTCCTGGAAAGACTCACTTGGTGTGAAGGGAGTGCTTCCAGGCTCATCCGCTGCCGCTGCTAGAGGTTGATGCGGCAGATGACAGTACATTTCCCGCGGCAAGACAGTCTTGTTGCCCTTTTTTGACGACCGGCCTTCACCAATCTCAGCCCCGAATCCAAGTGACGGTTTCGCCACTCTCGCCAGTATGTGCTTTTCGAGGCCAACAAAAGCACCGCAAAAGACAAACAGGATGTTCCTCGTGTCAATGGTGAATTGGTCCGTTCTGCCAGAGGTTGGGGGGCTGGGAGGAGCCAAGCCAGAGCTGCCAGACCCGTAGTTGCTCGTTATGGGGGCGGCAGATCGCGGGGACTTGTTGTCCTTGACGTTTATTGTCACTTTTGTCCCTTCCACAAGCTTGAGGAGGGCCTGTTGGACACCCTCGCCACCGACGTCGCGGCCATTTGACGTCTCTCTCCGCGCGATCTTGTCAAACTCGTCCAGTACTACGATGCCGTTCTCGGTCGCTCTCGTGTCGTAGCCCGACTCGATCAGCAGTCTCTCGACACAGCTCTCAACGTCTTGGCCTATGTAGCCGGCCTGCGTGAACGAGTTGCAGTCACATATTGTAAAGGGGACATTGAGCTTCTTGCTCAGGGTCCTGAAGCGGCTTAGTATACATCTGACGAAGAGGCGGACGTGACGGCTAGGAAAATGAGGCATACTCGAGGATGTAAGTCTTCCCAACACCGGTAGGTCCTATCAGCAGCAGATTGCTTTTGTCTATCCTGGTATGGTGAGGAATGGTCGGGTCTTCGGGGATATAGAACTCGAGGGCGGCCTTGGCAGCAGCGTCGGCATCTGTGGCCTGGTGGCTCTGGTGTATGGACTCGTAATGACCAGGGAACTCGTCTGGGTGACTGTCATCAGTACGCGAAACAGGGAGGCCTGTGACCGGGCTGAAAGTGCTGACCTTCGACCGGGTGGGGGTCACGATAGGGCTCGAGGCGGTCTCTCTCCCGGGTGCGATTTTGGCGCTGCAGCTTCTCGCGGAGTTTGCTATCCTGATCCAGGTCGTGCCTACGCCTCCGCAGATTCTGATAATGATTGAATATGGCGGAGCATATGGTCTTTTTGGCCCTTTCTTGGCCCACGACGTACTCGTCGACGCGGGTCTTGAGATCGCGGGGGTAGAATTGTGGGACCCCAAAGGTCGGGCTGGCGAACATGGGCCCGCGGTCGGCGACATGGGCGGGGTCATAGGAACTGGTGAAGCCCGAGTTGAAGCTGTGTGGTCTCCTCGCGGAGCAGGATGGCGCGGACACAGAAAAGGCCCGATATCCAGAGCCAGAGCACTGTGAGGGTGTTGGCAGGTGAGAGGGGGCTGGGGCTGGGGCTTTTCGGCGGGCGTGGGACAGTGGCAACAGGTGCAATCGCGACCCCCGTGAGGCGGCCATGATCATGTCCAGAAACTGCACAACATGCTAAGAGAGACCCGAGTCTGGGGGGGGGATCCGGGCTCTTTGAGGTTACGATGGAGGAGTCTTGGTACGGGCTCCTGTTTGACGGGAGAACTAGGAGATGACGACGGTCCAACAGAATGCGCGCGGAGGCAATTGGGGGCCGGAGGTCGTGAGGGACGAGGGCGTTTCTTCCACGGCGCGGCCGTGCTGTGGTAGCCGTCCGGGCCACTTGGTTGGGCAGGCGCTGGCGTTGCGCTGTGAGAGCGGCGTCGGTCCACCTGCAATGCTCACATTGAAACAGTGGCGGGGTTATCCTTACCTAATGAGCCTGGGCGCCCGCCTTTTTGCTCGTCCCAACCCCAAGCTCCTCCTACCACACTACCCCAAGCCGCCCACTCTGCTCTTTCCGCGTCTGGGGGTCTGGTCTGGGGCAAACTCAATCCAAGCACACCCTGGCCACTGTCAGTGATCCGCCACCCCCCCCCCAATCCTCCGCTCCAAGCTCAACGTTGATGGCTGGGGGGTGAGCATGTAGTGTGCACCATGGCTGATGGGATCTTGTACGGTTTTTTTCAACATGTTCGTTGGAGAGAGCCCTAAATGGCCCGGCCACGGCCACCCCGAGTCATTGTTGAGGCCATACGGTGTCCAGGCATGGCAGGCGTGTGCTGGGTTATCTGGGTTATCACAGATGCCCAGGGGCTATTGACCACTTCCCCACCACTGCACCGGGCACGTAGCACCCCAAGATAGGTACGGCAGTGCATCTGGGGCTTTTTTTTTCGTTGAATTCGTCGCTGCTGCCCGACGTCATAATACATACATAAGCGTTCGACTGTGAGCTTCATCACGCTACTAGTCGGCTCCTCTTCCCAGGAGCTCTGCGCATGCTGCTTGGCCAGGCTTCAAGCTCTGCATCACAGGCCACACAAGGCCTTGCCTACAATTGCGGCACATAAAAGAGAACCCACTCGCAGCATCTTGTTTGGCCTGGCCTGCACTGCACTGGACCTTGACCAATTCCCCGTTTACTTCTCATCACCCTGCACGGACAGCTTCTCAGAGAACATCGCCCCAGTCCGTTCACGCTTTCTCCGCCCACAGGTATCAGCTTCCCCACCATCCCGGTTGCTTCGTGAACCTGCAAGCCCCCGGCTCCTGCTTTTTGCACGCCGACAACCTGAGACCATGGCCGACACCGCCGAGCATGCTCCCGTCACCGATTCCGCTCAGGAGCTAGGTAGGGACACCTGAACATTTGAAAGTGCCACGGCTTGGGACACACAGCTGACTTGCCCCCAGGCGTCCTAAAGATTGACCCTTGGCTCTCGCCTTTCCAGGACGTGCTGAAGCGAAGAGTCTCCAGGACCAAGGACTGGATCAACAAGATTGACGACACAGAAGGGGGTCTGTCCAAGTTCACCAAGGTACAGTGCTCCCACAGACATGACGCGCATGAGGGCCTCACGAGGGAACACGTTCTTACTGGCGGCACTAATATAGGGAGCTGATATATTCGGTCTCAACGTCGACCAGAACAACAATGTCGTCTACCGAGAGTGGGCTCCCAACGCCCAGCAGGCTTTCCTCATAGGAGACTTCAGTACGAGCTGGAAACCCATTGCTCGACCATCGTGACTCCGTGCTAACGCTGTGTAGACGGTTGGAACCGTGACTCTCACCCCATGAAGAAGAATGCCTTTGGCGTTTTCGAAATCACGGTTCCCCCCAACGAGCACGGTCAAGTCGCGATTCCTCACAATTCCAAGATCAAGGTGATTACTTACCACCCAACCTGCATCTCATCGTGTATCTGGCTGACCAAGCCCACAAGATCTCACTGGTGCTTCCAGACGGCAGCAGGGCCGACCGTCTCCCGGCTTGGATCAAGTATGTCACGCAGGATCTCTCAGTGTCATCTGCGTACGATGCCAGGTTCTGGAACCCTCCCCAGGAGGAGAAATACGTCTTCAAGCATCCTCGCCCAAAGAAACCACTCAGTGCGCGTGTGTACGAGGCACACGTCGGCATATCATCGCCTGAGCTCAGGGTTGCCACGTACAAGGAGTTCACAAAGAATATGCTCCCGAGGATCAAGTCGCTGGGCTACAATGTCATACAACTCATGGCCGTCATGGAACACGCCTACTATGCCAGTTTTGGCTACCAGGTCAACAACTTCTTCGCCGCCAGCAGCAGGTACGGCCCTCCCGAGGACCTCAAGGAGCTGATAGACACGGCCCACAGCATGGGTCTTGTTGTCCTGCTGGATGTCGTTCACAGCCACGCCTCAAAGAACGTCCTCGACGGACTGAACGAGTTTGATGGCACCGATCATCAGTACTTCCACGGAGGACCCAGAGGAAAGCATGACCAGTGGGACAGCCGACTGTTCAACTATGGGCACCACGAAGTCATGCGTTTCCTTTTGAGCAATCTCCGATTCTGGATGGACGAGTACCAGTTCGATGGTTTTAGATTCGATGGCGTGACAAGCATGCTATATCTCCACCACGGCCTGGGGACGTGAGTTCTACCATCCCGCCATGTCTGACTCGGTGCCGACTGTACTGACATGACATTACAAAGCGGCTTTTCCGGCGGGTATCACGAATACTTCGGCTCGGACGTCGACGAGGAGGCGGTGGTCTATCTCATGCTTGCCAACGAAATGCTCCACGAGCTCTACCCAGAGTGCATCACTGTTGCCGAGGATGTGTCAGGCATGCCAGCCCTGGGCGTGCCACTTTCCTTGGGGGGCGTCGGGTTCGACTATCGTCTTGCCATGGCTGTCCCCGACATGTGGATCAAGATCTTGAAGGAAAAGAAAGACGAAGATTGGGACCTGGCCAGCATATGCTTCACGCTGACGAACAGGCGACACGGTGAAAAATGTATCGCTTACTGCGAGAGTCATGACCAAGCGTAGGTTCTCGACATCTCCGCTCACGGCTGCACAGGGCCACAGTTTTTGCTGACGTTTGGATAGTCTGGTCGGAGACAAGACCTTGATTTTCCACCTCTGCGACGCAGAGATGTACACAAACATGTCTACACTCACTCCCCTGACGCCCGTCATCTCTCGAGGAATGGCCCTACACAAGATGATCCGACTGCTCACAAACTCCCTGGGTGGTGAAGGCTATCTCAATTTCGAGGGCAATGAGTTTGGTCACCCCGAGTGGCTCGACTTCCCCCGGGAGGGCAACCAGAACTCCTTCTGGTACGCCCGACGACAGCTCAACCTCACGGATGACCCCCTGTTGAGGTATCAGTTCCTCGACCACTTCGATAGACTCATGAACCTCTGCGAAGCCAAATACGGGTGGCTACACTCTCCACAGGCGTACATTTCCCTAAAGCACGAGGGAGACAAGGTAGTTGTGTTTGAGCGTGCCGGTTTGGTCTTTGTGTTCAACTTCCACCCAACAAACAGCTACTCTGACTACCGGATCGGGGTCGACGTGGAAGGGACCTACAAGATCGTCCTGAACACGGATGAGAAGGACGTTGGTGGTTTCAACTCGATCGACGCCAACACCAGATTCTTGTAAGTCGACCATTGCTGTTGAAGACCCTACTCTGATGATCGGGTGCTAATCCATGGCCAAGCACTACCCCAATGGAGTGGAACAACCGCAAGAATTGGACGCATGTCTACGTACCGTCTCGCACCGCCATTGTAAGTTGCCCGATTGCACACAAGACAGGGAGGGGACACCTTGGAACGCTGACACTTGTGCACAGGTCCTTGCGCTGGAATCGGCCGCCACAGCAGCGCCTTAGTGGTCTAGGTGCGAAAAACGAGCGGCTCGCCTTGTCAGCTAGTGGTATCATTGAACCCGCGACGTTTGGCGAGCACCGGAGGGGCCATTCCCACAGCGTTGTGCAATAGAAGATGGAAGTCGAACAGATAAAAACCACATTTACGAGTTTCACATACATTTGTACAGTAACACAAGCCATATTTTCAACAAGTACTCAACGTCGTAGCGGAGCCCGCGTGTGGCTTGCTTACCTTCTGCTCAACTATCCTACAAGAGGTTATCCCCCACACTGTATAGATGCCGTGGCCGCATAGCGGACACCCGAGTGAAGCTTACCATACAGACGCAGTAAATTGGGATTGCTTTATCTACGAGTCTCCCAATCCCGTCCCGGACCGTCCCGGGTCCAGTATCATCGCAATGAGTAAACAGCCTTCCAAACAGGACAAAATGCTTTTGTCAAGTCGCGGGGGTACCCTTTCCCTTCCGATAGACTGCATGCTGGTGACCGGTCTAGCTGAGGTGGTCGTGTCTCAACAAACCGGAGGTGTGGGGGGGGGGGAGGGGCGGGGGCATTAGCAGGGCGGGTAAGCAGCTTCGGCTTAACCCTCCGGACGTTCCATGTTCAATATGACGCTGGAGAGCTGCCTGCAGGTCGTCTACACATCGTGGCCATCAGCCAGTAGTTGCTTGCCAAATTCCACCGTGTCATCAGTACTCGAGACTGAGGTCGAAAGAAAGAGTGAGAGCAGAGCAAGGTTGAAAAGTGAGCGCGCGGGCTGCCCCTGCATTTGGTCCGGGTTTTGGTCGAGTAGCCCGAAGGAGAGGAAGAGGAACGGCAGGCCAGAGCTGGGCGGTCACGTGCGGGAAGGGGTGGAGCAGCTCGGATCTCCAGCTTCTAGCTAAACGACTTTTCCCGCGTCAACTCAATCTTTTCCTCCAGCCTCCCATCACTACCCAACTCCACTCCCATCAGAAGTCGTTCTTAGATATCTGGCAAGATGTTCAAGAGGTTAGCAGCTACTCCTTCCCGCAGTCCACGGCGACCCCAGCGGCCAATTGAGCCCAATTGAGCTGCAGGCGGCCTCGGCGGGCTGTTTACGTCGACCGGAGCGAGCTGACCAGCATTTCACCACAGCGGCATCAGGAACTTCGCCCGCGCGAGACCCTCCTTCGCGGCCGCTGCCACCAGGCGCGCCGGTCCCTCCCCCTTCAAGTTCCCCATCACCAGCCGGTTCGCCAGCACATCCAGCGTTGGCGATGGAAAGATCTACCAGGTACGCTCACCCAGACCCACGCCGCCCGCGCCCACCCTGCGACGCGCCCCCCGTCCCGCTCCGGCTTCCCGACCAAGGCTAACAAAATACCTCAACAGGTCATCGGCGCCGTCGTCGACGGTCAGTCAACCACATCACTAGGCTCTACCTGGGCCTCTCTTTTTTTCTTGGCGAGAGCGAGTTGCTGATTCCTTTGCAGTGAAATTCGACACGGCCAAGCTCCCTCCAATTCTGAACGCCCTCCAGACAGACAACCAGGGTAACAAGCTTGTCCTCGAGGTCTCGGTACGTCAGCGCCAACTTGGACAGCTCCCGATGAGCCCCCCCCCCCTTCCAAAAAGCTAACGCTGCTGTAGCAACATCTCGGTGAGAATGTTGTCCGTTGCATTGCTATGGACGGTAAGTCGCGAGCAGCTCGGCCGTATGTCGCCTTGTTGCTAATCGACGGACAGGTACCGAGGGTCTCGTCCGTGGCGCCAAGGCTACCGACACCGGCGCTCCCATCACCATCCCCGTCGGCCCTGCTACCCTGGGACGTATCATGAACGTCACTGGTGACCCCATCGACGAGCGTGGACCCATCAAGACCGACAAGTTCCTCCCCATCCACGCCGACCCTCCCGAGTTCACCGAGCAATCCACCACCGCTGAGATTCTGGTCACTGGTATCAAGGTCGTCGATCTCCTCGCCCCCTACGCCCGTGGTGGTAAGATCGGTCTGTTCGGTGGTGCTGGTGTCGGCAAGACCGTCTTTATCCAGGAGCTGATCAACAACATCGCCAAGGCCCACGGTGGTTACTCTGTCTTCACCGGTGTCGGCGAGCGTACCCGTGAGGGCAACGATCTGTACCACGAAATGCAGGAGACCTCCGTCATCCAGCTCGAGGGCGAGTCCAAGGTCGCCCTGGTCTTCGGTCAGATGAACGAGCCCCCAGGAGCCCGTGCCCGTGTTGCCCTGACTGGTCTTACCGTTGCCGAGTACTTCCGTGACCAGGAGGGTCAGGATGGTACGTCATCCCATCTGCTCAAGTGACCGGCGCCCGCGCCTAGCTAACACAGCCGCACAGTGCTTCTCTTCATCGACAACATCTTCCGCTTCACCCAGGCCGGTTCTGAGGTGTCCGCCCTGCTGGGTCGTATCCCCTCTGCCGTCGGTTACCAGCCCACCCTCGCCATCGACATGGGTGGTATGCAGGAGCGTATCACCACCACCAAGAAGGGCTCCATCACCTCCGTCCAGGCCGTCTACGTCCCTGCTGACGATCTGACTGACCCTGCCCCCGCCACCACCTTCGCTCACTTGGACGCCACCACCGTGCTGTCTCGTGGTATCTCTGAGCTGGGTATCTACCCCGCTGTCGACCCTCTCGACTCCAAGTCCCGTATGCTGGACCCCCGTGTCGTCGGACAGGACCACTACGACACCGCGACCCGCGTGCAGCAGATCCTCCAAGAGTACAAGTCCCTCCAGGACATCATTGCCATTCTGGGTATGGACGAACTTTCCGAGGCCGACAAGCTCACCGTCGAGCGTGCCCGTAAGATCCAGCGTTTCCTGTCGCAGCCCTTCACCGTCGCCCAGGTCTTCACCGGTATCGAGGGCAAGCTCGTCGACCTGAAGGACACCATCTCGTCCTTCAAGGCCATCCTCGGTGGTGAGGGTGATGACCTGCCCGAGGGTGCTTTCTACATGGTGGGCGACTTCGCCTCCGCCCGGGCAAAGGGTGAGCAGATTCTGGCGGATCTGGAGAAGAGCGCTTAAGGAGGCTGGTTCGATGTAGAATAAAGTGGGCATTGCATGGGAGAGTTGGGGACCGTGTGTAGATGCGCGGATCGAGTTCACGGAAATGCCATCGTAGCTCAATCAATCCTTTCTCCTTTGTGAGCCGTGTATGTGTACGAGGACAATTCAAGTAATCCAAAATCACTTGCGGCGTCGAAATAATATGTGTGAGCCTGGGTGATGTAGGCAGTGGGTGGCAACTCCTTGGAAGAGAACGTGCCTTTCAACCTCAAATCAGGGTGAGGCTGGGTTATCACCCAACGCAAGGCAGTTGGTCGACTTGATATCCCAAAGGGCATCTGACCACTCAATATACAGACAGCCTTGCGCTAGATCCCCAGATATCAAAGAGAATCAAGATCTCGAGCAAAACTCAAAACAGAAGTTGCCATGATATAAGGAATTTGGCCTGGGTGACCGTAGCTTGAAAATGGGAGTTCCCAGTCAGCTTCAACCACGAAGCCCTCACCATGCGCAGCTAGTAAGTACCTGAAAAACCTCTTCTGGTGTCGTGGAGCTCAACCTGAGGTGCAGAAGGCCTCTTTGGAAGACGGTTTCGTGCCGTCCTCCGCCGAATCCTCACTGCGGCGCGAGCAACCTGGCCGGCACGAAAGACCCCCATCGAGACCATATGAATCCTCATGGTCTTTTCTCGGCCCTGGACTCCGTCAGAATAGATCGCATGTACGGGCTCCATGTTTGATGTGTCGATGTTGAGTAACAACAGCCACGCATGTCACAGCTGAAAAGGGGAGCTTATCAAAACAGAAGCGTTCCAGGAGCAGCACTTCAAATGAGATCCACTTGATCAC
The DNA here is from genome assembly GCA_021399435.1 of Diaporthe sp. PMI_573. Taxonomy (NCBI): domain Eukaryota; kingdom Fungi; phylum Ascomycota; class Sordariomycetes; order Diaporthales; family Diaporthaceae; genus Diaporthe; species Diaporthe sp. PMI_573. The sequence goes on along the minus strand of JAJTUP010000015.1, from coordinate 124,102 downwards.
GTTCTGTCTATATCAACGTTGCAAGGTCGTATGCCACAGCAGCTGGGGCAAAGTTGTTCAGTGACCGGGGCCAACCGTTCAATTGTCCCTTCCCCAATAGACGGAGCCTCGGTTCGCAGCAGGCAGGAAGCCAATGTAAAGCCCTTACTTTATACATAGGGTTTATCCTTGTATATACGAGGAAATAATTCAGGCGTGCGGCTCATTATTTTCTAATCATGGCGTCTTCGGACTTGGTGACCCGAGGCACAACCTCGAAACCCATCTGACTGCTCTTCTTTTTCCGTCTGGCGTCACCATACTTTTCGTCGAACTTGCGAAGAGCCTTGAGGCTCTGCATGTCCTCTGAGATAGAGGCGCTGATATCCTTGGACGCCTTTTTGAAGTGGGCCGTGGTCAGGATGCGCTTCGCTGGGAACTGGTACGCCACATCCACCTCCTTCGCCGCGAGCTCTTCCCTGGCTGCCTCCATTGCTGCCGCCACGGCGAGGTTCTTCAAGTCCGAGCCGCTGTAGAGTTCCGTGTCGGATGCGAGCTGTTCGAGCGAGACGGCAGGGTCCAGCAGTTCATCCTTGAGCAGCGATTGGAGGATCGCCAGCCTCGAGTCTCTCAACGGGAGGTCCAGGAGCATCCTCCTCGGGAGTCGTCTCAGGACAGCCTCGTCAAGGTCTTGTGGGGCGTTAGTGCTCACTAGAACGAATATCTGCTGCGTGTTCAACGCATTGGTCAGACCATCCCACTCTTGCAGGAATTGGTTGATTGTTTCCCTATGAGAAGGGCGTCAGTTAGTCATTCCGCGCCACGGCCTCTAATGGGTTCTCTCGTTGGGTCGAAAGAGATTTCCGAAAGCCTACCTGTATCCGCCTCTGTTGGGTTGGCGTCCCCTTGAGCCGAGGAGGGAGTCCGCTTCGTCAAGGAAGACGACCACAGGCGCCAATTTCCGAGCAAGAGAGAAAACAGCTCGCACATTCTTCTCGCTATTTCCAACCCACATGTCGTTAATAGAAGCTGCGCTAATTTCAAGCACGTTTGCCCCGGAGCCTTTCGCGACAGCTTTAGCCATCAAGGTCTTGCCGGTTCCAGGAGGGCCGTATAGCAGACAGCCATGGATGCGCTCCCGTGCGAGTACTCCATATGAGAATGCCTTGGGGTGCTGGATCGAGAGGGTCGTAAGAGCCATCAGGGACTCGCGAATGCCGGATGGCACGATTACCTCATCAAACGTAGTATGTATCTCATCCACGTTGACAATGCCTGAGATAAGCTTCTTCTCCTCGTCGTTGAGATCACCGGGTGGGCCTTTCCGTCGGTCAGATGAAGACGTAGCCTCAGAGGTCATATTGTTGCCCAAGGCTATGAGATCCTGGATCGGGGAGCTTGGGGCCAGTGTGGGAACAGCAGAGAACCTTGCGAGGTTTCCAACCATGTTGGAGCGTGCCTCATCCACCATTTTCATCTGTTTCAGGGCCTCTGCAAGCGTGGAGGCATCAAGGATGCCGGCCAGTTTTGCGAGCCCAATGGCTTGCGTGCAAATTCGATATATCCAGTGATTTGAGTAGATACCACGGCAAAGCTGGGCGACAAGCTCATGTACAGCCTCATTGGAGCTAGACTCCGAGTCGTTGAGTGGCAGTGATATGTGAGCCTGCTCACCTCTGAGGCATTCCAGCATCCAATTGATGTTGCTCAGATTATCCATGGCATAGTCCTTCTGTTCCCAGGTCTTGAACTCTGGGAGCTCGTCGGAGCTGGGAGAGAAAACGATAGGATAGCAGTCACTGCTGCTCAGCTCTTTGACCTTGTTATGCCACTGGTAGGAGGCATTCTTGTCATTGGAAATAGAGCCGACAATAACAGCGCTAGATCCGTCTTGCCATAGACGGTCGACGATAGTCCTCAACTTCTCGAGGATTGACGCGCCCTCGGTCGTCATCATGAGCTCGACATAGTTATGCACATGCACTATGAGCCGCTCCGGCTTGTCCGGCTGCCCGCCCAACCTCCTCTTGGCACCAGCCGTGCCCACGATCTCTTTGAGGACATGGGTTGACTTCAGGTCATCCCACGTTGCTCGGTCATCTCTGGCTGGCGACAGCAGCTTCACAACGCTCATTCCCTTGACCAAAATATCGTCCACCTTCTCAGTCGTCGAAGGCGTGGTGAAAGATCTGCCATTTGCCTCAGCTGCGGCATAACCCAGCATTGATGTTTGGCTGCGGCCAAAATAAAGAGTCGAGCCAAGATATGCCCCAACAATACTGGCCAATCTTGCGGCATCCAGGTGTATGACGTCGGCTGACAGCTCCGCAGCAACATGCCCGACAATATCGTTCGCGACCCGGCTGCCTTTGTAATTGTGCACGTACAGGAGCGAGATGGGCCGCTTTTTGGGTTCCTTGGTAGCCCTTATTGGTGGAGGCGTCGCGTCTAACTCGGCACAGATAGTCGATATGAGCTCACGGCCGATGGCTTGCTCAGGCGACGGGCTCCTCGCTTCTTGGGTGGTGGTGGACGCCCAAATACCGCCGAGCTCCTGCCCAGGGCTTGACGCAGGGCGTTTGGGTTGGAAGTAGCGATAGAGATTGTTCCGCAGCCGATCGCCTGTTACATCCTTCGAGTTCGAGACTTGTACATGATCGTCAAGGAACCAGCGGGGAAGGCTGACTGGAGGGAGCCCGTTGTTCGTTGTGGTGGTATTGGTCGCACGTCCCCTGCCGGAGGGCAGAGGGGAGAACAACTGCTGTCTCTTGGCCTCTGTAGGGTCCTCGCTCGTGTCGGATACGCCGGGTGGTTGGGTTTGTTTGCCATTGTCTTCCCTTTCCTCGCCCTCTTTCCCATCCGGCTTGTCGGGCGAACCTGGGCCGTTGGGTTTGCTGGACATGGAGCGAGCCTGGGTAGGGCATAGCCATGCACCAGACGGTGGCCTCGACCCGGGCGACCCAAGACCCTCACGCCGCAGCGTCAGCGCCCTAACCTTCGCCTGTAGAAATCGAGCTGCAGGGAGGCCGGCCCTCGTCCCTACAGCATGCATTCGAACGACTGGAAGGAGGCGTTGACCCCAGTGACCATCTCGGGTCGTCGGACAAGGTCAAGATGGATCCGTCAACAATTACCGAGCTACAAATTCCTTCGTTGTGGTGGTGCTACTGCGGCTGGCGCATTCGAGGCAAAGAATCGGGCCTGTCGTCTTTGAGGCCGCTTCTTTCGGTGTCTTTGTCAGCCGCACCGGCCGGGGACCCCTGCAGGCAACCCCGTGCCCGAGTAGACTGCTCGAGTAAATTATCTAGGTACCTAGGCAGGCAGGTAGGCTCTGAGTGCCCTAGAAATACAGATCAAGCAGGCAACTCCACAGACACTACCATCATGTTTCCTCACATAGCAAGTTTTTCCCCCCCAGTGCTTACAAAAGCTAAGAAAATTGTGGAGGCGAGTGATATATGTTGAAATACTATAGCATTGCTCGGTTGTCCGCTTCGCGGCCACAGCATCTATAGTGCTCACTACCCAACCTCCTATGTGACACGGCTTGACTATAACTGCCAAATCAGGTGTGACGGCCAAAAGACCAGAATAATCAATCCACATTGATTACTTGCAGTAGTAGATAAGAGCTGTACCGTCACAGTATGGGACAACCTCCTACAGGTTAACCTCCTACCTAAGTATATAGGGTCTTCTGTCGAACAACCTCCTCATATAATGACCAGACCAGAGGTAGGCAAGCCGCAGGAATATGGGTGTTACCGTAATAATGTATGTGATGCGCCAAAATGGCGACCCAGGATTTGGGGTTTCCACAATGATGAAGGTAGGTACGATTTCACCAACCATTGTGCTTGACACGCGCCTCCTCGAAGAGACTGTACTCCGGTGGCCGAATAATCGGCCGTTGGCGTAATCATACAACATGGTCATGATGGCCATGATTGCCTGGCAAAGCCTCGTCGGTTTCGTTGACCGGACGCTCCAGCCCTGATCCTTGCTCTCTCTCTCTACTTGTACATTGCATTTTATCTTTCAAGGAGGATACTGTCGAACCCGCACTTTTAGTCGTTCTCCGTTGACAAAGTGATACCCTCCTGCTCCAGCGCTGCCTTGTATAAGCTTTCCGCTTTCGCCAGAGCTGTCATGGACGGGCCTAGTAGCGTCATGACAGCAGCCCGGCCACCACCTACCGAGTCTGCCTTGAAGCGTTGCTTGATCCGAGTCTTCTGGTAGTGCTCCCTTATCCTCTTCCTCTCCTCCTCGATCATCTTATTCCTAAGCTGCTCAGCCTCGTCCGCTATCGCTGTGATGCGCGTCATTGACCTCCTCAAAGAATCCACATGGTATCCCAGCTCTTGGGCCCTGTCCGGGTCTCCCGACAGGAATGCGTTCCAGAACTGCTTGAGAAACTCATTGGTGGTTGCATTTGTGAGCTTGCACTTGTCCTTGAGATCTTTTGGTATTCCCATGGGTGTGTTCTCGTCCGAACTGTGTCCGTACTGCTCCGCCCGGCTCTGGGCTAGACCTGTGAGTACCTGCTTCTGCGCGGCCTTCCTTGCTGCCCGAGATCCTACATGCGATTTTTTGGGAGCATCGTCATCGCTGTCGCTGGCATCATCGATGCCGATGCTCCCATGCAGATCAACTCCGCCAGATGAATCTCCCTGTAGTAGATCGATGTCCGAGGAGACTTCAGCTATAACCACTGAGGGCACCTGTTTCGCGTAGACCATGTCATTGGCAGAAGTGGACGCGTTGTGCTCTGCAAAGAAACGACCCTGTTCCTTGACGTTGAGAATGATCCTGTTTTCTTCGTCGTCCGCTCTCAGGTCACGAAGCGCCAGCTCCCGCCACGTTGTGTCCTCGGCGGCTGGTGCCTCCCCCGGGCCTCCGTCTGTCGGGGCTACGTTGGAGAGGAGCTTCTCGCTTGTCGCGTTAAGAACCTGAATGATGGGTATGTTCCTCTTGGGCTGCATCTCAATGTCCTTACGATTGCCGCTCTTGACACTACCCGTGTTCTCCTCGTTGCCCTCGACATCAATGATGTGAGGGACATGTGCCGCCAGAATCTTGCTTGTATACGCGCTGCGGTCCTCGGAGGCATCATACTTGTCAAAGACTGGATCGCGCCTGTCCGTGTCTGACACCCGCTCGCCCTTGAGCTGCTTACAAAGCCTGGACAGGAAGAACCTGGACCAGAACTCGCCGTCATTCAGCTTGGGGACGTTCTCGTTGTATGCCCTCTTGACGATGGGATGCTGGTTGAAGATCTGAAGGATCTCGGCCTGGTGAAGGTTGAGCTCGACCCTCTCCTGGCCCGTCTCGGCATCCTGGATAGTCTTGGTCTTGAAGGTGGGTAATATGTTATATGAGCCCCGCTTCTGATTGACTTCGATGGCGAAGGCGCGAAGGAGGTTGGTGCGGGTAGACCAGAACTGGTTGTTGAAGGCAGCGTCGCCGATACTATCCGGTTTGGTTGCCCTGGCATCCATGTAGGTCTTGTGCAACTCGCCATCCTTCCTGAGCAAGGCCTGCTGTAGTTCAATGTCCAGTTTTAGATGGTTATCATCGAACAAGTAAGCGGCAGTTGCCTTGGGATCTGGAGCGTTGACAGGCGTGCCGTTTGTCGGGGCCGGAGTTGTGGGCTTTGGCACCGAAGGATCAGCGTTGCGGACCTCAGTGATCAGCCGGGACAAGATGTCCTTGATTGCATTGGCTTCTGCCCTAGGATCATCAGGAGAGTTGAAGTGGAAGAGGTAAGGCACCGGGTCGCCCTCAGTGTTGGGGTCCTTGACGAATATCTTGAGCATCACCTTGGGAGCACTGTCCGGGGTCTTTTGAAGATCTTGGGGCGGCTCATGTCAGTGATTCTGCAGGTGGGATCGTTGTGGGATGTTGCCCGAGGCTTACTTGTGATGTTGAGTATGGGCAAGGAGACGGTTGGAGTGCCCGTGCCGGGCAGTGGGGTCCAGGTGACTAAAGCCTGGTCGTCGGTGAGGGTGATGATGCCATCTTTCTTTTTGTAGCCCGCCTTGCATCTTGGGGCAGCCATCCTGAGAGGAAGTTGACGAAGAGGATAGACTAGGCGCAGGTGTTCTTGCGCTGAGTCTTAGGGTATTGTGCCGTGCTGTGTTGTGTGCGTTGCCTCTCTCACGTGTGCCCCCTCAGAATCGTCAAGCTGTAGAGGCGAGCTCATCCCCATTCAGCGCGGAAGCAGGTAGGCCTTCTGTGTAGCCCTGAACTGCACAGGCTGGGTACTCTGTATCATCTGGTGCACCCTAGGACTTGAGGAGGATGAGATGTACACGCTCCCTTCCGGGCCAGACCGTCATGAGCGATGAGTGTGAACCTGTTGGGTGAGCAGCCGAGACAGCTTGCCACCAGCATCAACATCACCGCAAGGCTGCACGCCGCCCCAGGTGCTCACTCGACTGCCTACCGCAGTAAAGAGAAACGGTCCATGTACATTGTACCTGCGCTAGTCTTACGCTACTTGATTGAGGGTTCGGGTCTGCGCTGGCTTCCCGCTCCAGATGTGCCTCGTCAGGCCCACACCCCAACCGGCTGGCAAGAAACTTTGCAACACTCGGCAGCTCCGTGCCTCGACCGTTCGGAGGCTCGGGGGCTCGGGGGCTCACCAGGAGGCTGCGCTGGCCCTCGCCTGGGCCCCTTTTGCAGCCAGACGGCCGCGGTGAGCCAGGAACACATGGCCGCCGTCTGTGCTGTCAGGGGCAAAGCAAGCAGGGGACGAACCAAGCAACATGCTGTCCTGTTGCTCACCGTTGTTGCTCAACGTCAACAAGTTGAAAGGAAAGGAGGGCTCGGACGGAGATGCAGGCCCGTACGCCCAGATCTGCTCTGCAACTGCAAGTGCAAGGGGGTCCTCTGCGGCGACGGTGGTGATAGGACGGGCACCTGTCATCTGTAACGACAAGCGTGTGAGCAGCTTCTCTGGCAGACGGGAGTGGTGGGGGCAGGGGAGGGCCAAAAAGAGGCCGAGATGGAATGGGCGGGCACATGCACACTGCCGTCTGGTCTAAGTATAGTCTTGCGGCGTTTCCTGGGTCATCTGGGAAGGGAAACAACACCCTCCTGGCTCCTGGCCCTGGCCGGCTCCTACACAGTACAGCAGCATCCCTCTCCGCCCAGCTTCGTTCGTCGGCATCGCCAGCAACGGCAGCCGCAAGGGGGCCACTTTTCTTATTCACAGCTTCATCATAGCCGCTCCTGCTCCCAGCCTGCTCCCTCTTGTCACCGGGCGTGGCGGGAACATCCGGCCCGGCTGTGTGCTGCTTCCTCGGGTACCGCGCTGCGTCCTCGTGCAGCAGGTCTGCGCTCTCACTGCCAATAGTACCGTAGCAATAACGAGCCCATCAGTAATAAAGCCGGATTTTCCAATTCCCAGCTACTTGACTCCATTCGCAAGCCCACCTTTCCCACCCCTACCTAGCTCCTGCAAGCTACCTACTCGCCGTTTTCCTCGCCTTCCCTTTTCTTTCCTTTCTTGTCTCTTTTCTCCCCTCCCCTCCTGACCCTCTCCTACCATCTCCTCCTCCACTCCTTGAGACATCCTGTCCGTCTGTCGCCCCTCATGCAGCGACTCTGTAGGGCAAGCAGCGCCGCGCTGCGTGCCACTCGCTCGCAATGTCTTTCAAAACCCTCATCCTCCCTCTGCGCCGCCCGCCGCCCTCTCGCCCTCTCGACCCAGAAGCGATACAAGAGCGCCCTCTTTAACGCCCCTGACCCCAACGACAACTTCCTCCAAGGCGAGAATGCGAACTACATCGACGAGATGTACGTGCAGTACAAGCAGGACCCCAAGAGCGTCCACGTCTCATGGCAGGTCTACTTCAAGAACATCGAGAGCGGCAATATGCCCATTTCGCAGGCCTTCCAGCCGCCCCCGAACCTGGTCCCAAGCTCCTCCGCCGCCGTCACCGGCCTGGCCGCCGGTGCAGGCGTTGGCATCGGCGAGGGCTCCGACATCGACAACCACCTGAAGGTCCAGCTGCTGGTGCGCGCGTACCAGGCGAGAGGCCACCACAAGGCGAGGATCGACCCCCTCGGCATCCGCCAGGAGCAGAAGGGCTTCGGCAACATCAAGCCCAAGGAGCTGGAGCTGGACTACTACCAGTTCACCGAGAAGGACCTCGACACCGAGTACACCCTAGGGCCCGGCATCCTGCCCCGCTTCAAGAGGGACGGGCGTGAGAAGATGACCCTGCGCGAGATCGTCGACGCTTGCGAGAGGATCTACTGTGGCTCCTTTGGTGCAGAGTTCATCCACATCCCGGACAGGGAAAAGTGCGACTGGCTGAGGGAGCGCATCGAGGTCCCCAAGCCCTTCACCTACTCACATGACGAGAAGAGGCGCATCCTGGACCGGCTCATCTGGAGCTCAAGCTTCGAGTCTTTCCTCGCCACCAAGTACCCCAACGACAAGCGATTCGGCCTCGAAGGCTGCGAGACCCTGGTCCCCGGAATGAAAGCCCTGATCGATCGCAGTGTCGACTACGGCGTGAAGGACATCATTATTGGAATGCCCCACCGTGGCCGTCTCAATGTGCTCAGCAACGTGGTCCGCAAGCCCAACGAGTCCATCTTTAGCGAGTTCGCGGGTACCTCAGCCGCCGAGGACGAGGGCTCTGGCGATGTCAAGTACCACCTGGGCATGAACTTCGAGAGGCCCACTCCGTCTGGCAAGCGCGTCCAGCTTTCTCTAGTCGCCAACCCCTCCCATCTGGAGGCCGAGGACCCCGTCGTCCTGGGCAAGGCTCGTGCCATTCAGCACTACAACAACGATGAGAAGACGCACCGTACTGCGATGGGCGTCCTGCTCCACGGCGACGCTGCCTTCGCCGCCCAGGGCGTTGTCTACGAATGCCTCGGCTTCCAGTCTCTGCCTGCCTACTCGACTGGTGGCACTATCCACATCGTCGTCAACAACCAGATCGGCTTCACCACTGACCCTCGTTTCGCCCGCTCGACCGCATACTGTACCGACATTGCCAAGGCTATCGACGCACCCGTCTTCCACGTCAACGCCGACGACGTCGAGGCAGTCAACTTTGTCTCTCAGCTCGCTGCCGACTGGAGGGCTGAGTTCCAGTCGGATGTCGTCATTGATCTGGTCTGCTACCGCAAGCACGGTCACAACGAGACAGACCAGCCCTCTTTCACGCAGCCGCTTATGTACAAGAGGATCCAATCGCATGACCCACAAATCGACATTTACGTGGACAAGCTGCTCAAGGATGGTACGTTCACCAAGGAGGACATCGAAGAGCACAAGAAGTGGGTCTGGGGCATGCTCGAGGAGAGCTTCTCAAAGTCCAAGGACTACCAGCCCACGTCCAAGGAGTGGACCACATCCGCATGGAACGGTTTCAAGTCACCCAAGGAGCTGGCGACCGAGGTTCTGCCTCATCTTTCCACCGCTGTGAGGAAGGATACGCTGGACCACATCGGCCAGATGATCGGTGGCGCTCCCGAAGGCTTCAACATCCACCGCAACCTGAAGCGAATCCTGTCCAACAGGACCAAGACCGTGCTTGAGGGCAAGAACATCGACTGGTCGACGGCCGAGGCTCTGGCGTTTGGATCGCTCGTCTCTGAAGGACACCATGTCCGTGTCGCTGGACAGGACGTTGAGCGTGGTACTTTCTCTCAGCGTCACGCAGTATTCCACGACCAGGAGAGCGAGGACACTTATACCCCTCTGCAGCACATCAGCAAGGACCAGGGCAAGTTCGTCATCTCAAACTCCTCGTTGAGCGAGTACGGTGCCATGGGCTTCGAGTACGGATACTCTCTATCTTCGCCAAATGCTTTGGTGATGTGGGAAGCCCAATTTGGCGACTTCGCGAATAACGCACAGTGCGTCATCGACCAGTTCATCGCGTCTGGCGAGGTGAAGTGGATGCAGAGAACTGGCCTCGTCCTATCCCTTCCCCATGGATACGACGGACAGGGACCCGAGCATTCCTCTGGCCGTATCGAGCGGTACCTTCAACTATGCAATGAGGACCCTCGCATCTTCCCATCAGAGGACAAGCTTCAGCGCCAGCACCAAGACTGCAACATGCAGATTGCATACATGACAACACCTGCCAATCTGTTCCACGTTCTGCGACGCCAGATGAACAGGCAGTTCCGAAAGCGTAAGTCGGAGCATCACAGTTGGAGCCTTGAGATTTGTGCTAACGTTGCGCAGCCTTGATCATCTTCTTTTCCAAGTCCCTTCTCCGCCACCCGATAGCCCGCTCCAACATCGAGGACTTCACCGGTGATTCTCAATTCCAGTGGATCATCGAGGACCCAGCCCACGAGAGCGGCGACATCAAGCCTCGCGAGGAGATCGACCGTGTCGTGATCTGCAGTGGACAGGTGTACACGGCGTTGCACAAGTACCGCGCCGACAACGGCCTCAAGGATGTGGCGATCACGCGCATGGAGCAACTCAACCCATTCCCCTGGCAACAACTCAAGGAGAACCTGGACAGCTACCCCAACGCTAAGACGATCGTCTGGGCACAGGAGGAGCCACTGAACGCAGGCGCGTGGAGCTTCACGCAGCCGCGTATCGAGACACTGCTCAACGAGACTCAGCACCACGACCACAAGCATGTCATGTACGCGGGTCGCAACCCAAGCGCGTCGGTGGCGACAGGCCTGAAAGCAAACCATGTCAAAGAGGAACAGGAGCTGCTTGAGGCTGCCTTTTCGGTGACGCAGGACAAGTTGAAGGGGGAGTAAGCGGAGTTGTGCCGGGCATAAGAGAAGAACATAAAGCGAACCTAGGCATGCTGGGAGGTAGCCGGCGGTCAACATACACGTTATGTTGAGGAAGGACGCCGGTCCAGGGCGGGAGCGTTTCCTTTGTAAAATTAGTCCTTCTGGTGCTGTACGGGTTGTAGGAATAACCATGGGACGGACCAATGCATATCTGCGCGTTTTGACTTGACCCAGCTATTTTGGGCTTTCTTACAAGATAGCCGGCGACGGGAGAGGTCATCACCATCTCGTTATTCTGGCGGCATGCAGTTGTGTATTGCGAGCCCATTTCCCTGCGACCAATCCAGAGCGGACAAGTCACGTAGGTCTGCCAAATGGCTAAGACGCCGCTTGCGCGCGACGGCAGAAATCATAGGTATATTCAACAGGGGTGTTCATTATGCGTGCAACAGAGCCTTACGCGGAGTTCTACGGATTATAAGCCAAGCGCAGCCAGCAGCCTCCCTATTGGAGGGAGCATCTGCCGATGCCATGATTCTAAGGAGCAATCACCTGCCATGGCTTGACCACTCCGTTGTCACCCGTCGTGACAAGCATCTCATCCACACCGCGGTTCTCGGCCCCAGGGTCGAACCGGCGGCACCAAGTGACATGATTAATCTCGTAGGGCCCATGGCCATTCTCCACAGTACCCATGACGCGCCACCTCGTGGACTCGGGCCTGCCCTGAATGGCGGTTGACTGGCCGTTTTCAGCATGCCCCGATGGTCCTGTTCCATCCGTCGCGTGCTTGGAAGCACCAGTGGGAGCAGAGGCATCCTCCCTGTAGACGGCAATAATCCCGTCGCTTCCCGTGCTGGCAACGAGGCCAGACGCGGCGCTCCATGCGGCAGAATACACATCCCTCCTGTGCACTGAAGGAAGGACGGCTGTGCATTCCCAGTCCTCCCTTAGAGAGCGGCGCATCGTGTTGGGGATGCCGCCCAGACCAGGGCGGAACATGGGGTTCCTCCCATCGCCGCCATCCTCCTCATCGTCGTCCTCCTTCAGAGTCCAGATGCGGATTGTCTTGTCCGCCGAGAAGCTCAGCAAGCGCGGGAACGCCTTTCTGTCTGGGTCGGCCTCCCACTGCAGACCCCACACAGTGCCGTCATGCCCCTCCAGGACCGCCACGCATACCCACTCCCCGTCGCCGTCCTCCCGCCAGACCCTCACGGTATTGTCGTAACTGCTGCTCGCCAGGACGTCGGCACCATATTTGCCCTTGGCGGTGCGGCCAGGCACGTCAGGGCACCAGGCGACGGACTTGACGTCGCCCTCGTGCTCGTTGAGGACGGCGACCGTCTCCCACTCGTCGTCGGCCTCGTTGGCGCCGACATCCTCCCATATCCACACGGTCTTATCACGGCTGCAGGTAGCCAGGTACTGGGCGGAGGGCGAGAAGGCGACGGACTTGACCTCGGAGTCGTGGCCCTCGAGGACGAGGGAGAACTCCCAGTCGTCATCGTCCTTGTCAGAGGCGGGGGTGTCTTTCGGAACGGAGCGGGTGGCTGTCGTGGCGGTCACGTCGACCTCGAGGCTGGCGGGGCCGGAGGGCAGGCCCGGAGGGAGGTTGTCGCCGTCCCAGCGCCACAGGGCGGCGGTGGAGTCGAAGCTGGCGGTGACGAGGCAGAGCTTGTGTGGGGGCATGGCTGGCTTCCAAGCGGCGGTGCGGACGGAGCGGGCATGGCCGCCAGTCAGGGTGCTATGCGAGGAGAGCGAAGAGAGCGAGTAGATGGTGACGGCCTTGGAGTGGCAGGTTGCCAGGAGGGGCAGGGTTGGATGCGGGATCGAGGCCCAGGCGCGCTGGTAGAGCTCCGGACTCAGGGCCGGCATCGCCTTGAGCCTGATCCCGCCCTCGCCCTCGCCTGGTGAGACCATCGAGAGCAGCCTCACGGTCACGCCGTTGGTGCTGTTCACTGCCTTCCTGTTAGGTTCGGGGGGGAAGCAGGTGTGTTCCTAGATGGCGATGGCGCCGTGTAACTTCTTCCCCCTCTCTGGCCGAGTACGAGGGCGTGAATGCAAGACTCAGAGTCTGTTCTATTGCGCTACAGCCGAAACTATGCAGCAATGCAAACCGGCTGGGTAGAGAGGGGTCACGAGAAGTTGTTGCAGTAGCTGGCAATCGTATGGTTGTCGCCGTAGTTTGGTGTTCACTTTTTTTTCTCCCCCAATGCCATGACGCAGTGTCGGTACTATCATGCATCGATAGTGGAGGGGTCGACTTACCCGAGGAGAGAGATAAGGACTACGGCTCCTAGGTACCTATGTACTGTTTTCTTGGTACTGGGGAACTCGGCAGGCTAGGTATTATCTCGTCACAGCCCAGTCTGTAGCCATGCAATCTTAGATGTCGAAACTCGGGAACACAATGGCATTCAACCACAGATGAGGCAGCACTTGTTCTTGTTCACCTACGGACTCTGGCCAGTACCAGTTTACCCCTGTGGACTGGGGCTGGGAGACCGGGGCTGCAGTTTGATCTTGCAAGGGGTCGACCAAATGCTTGTCTCCTCCTCCATGCAAGTCATTCGGTCCATCATCTGTCACCGGCGTCAAACCGTCAGTCACAATCTCTCTCGGCGTCTTCTCTGCTTCTTCCCCTGGACCCTTGGCCGTGCCAGGCTATGGGCTATCCGAGCCACCAGGCTCGTCTGGCCGTTCCGATGCAATGCCCAGGCACAGGCACAGGCACAGGCACAGGCACAGGCACAGGCACAGGCACAGGCACAGGCACAGGCCTTGGCCTTTTCACACCCGCGCCGTCGTGCAACTAGCGTCGAGTGACGGCACCGCCAACAAATCCTCGCAGCCAATCCGAGGCCACAAAACATATTGCTTCCTCCCTTGAATCATCAGAAGTAAGTCGTCATGGGCTACCGCCGTATCATTCCGGGGCCGCGTCCCGACAACTGGCCCAGGGCCCTGGCGGCGACAGCATCAAAAGCACAGTCGACAACAGCTGGCCAGCCGCCTGCATGGCACCCGACGGATACCGTCGAGAGACACCAGCCCACCTGCCCTCCTAGGAGCCCCAGGCTGCCTGGCTGGCCGGCTGCGTCGAGATGAGGGTGGCTTGCCACGGCGCCCTCCAGGCCAATTTCTGGACAGCCACGTCCTGCTGGAGCCGCCATCCTGTTGTCACCGCTCGACTCGACGGCCCACGGCATATGTCTGGCAGGGTTCCCCTTGCCCTGTTTGTCTCTCCTCCCCCCAGTTCATGCAACCTGCAAGAGCTTGCCGGTCGATCATCTCGTCTCCGAGGTTTTGCTGCGGCGGCGATGTGACCAAGATCACCTGCCTAGATCTGTCAGGTTCGGCTGCCACTCCGAACGCCTCTGCGATCGGAGACGTCCTCGACTGCGTCAGCCAGTCGCAGCTTTGACCTCTGCTCCCCGCCCCAAGACACACTTCTTCCTTTTCCCCCCCCTCCATGTCTCGCTGGAGTCCAACAGTCTTTGCCCTATTCCGTTTCCCCGGAGAGCCCGCATTGCAGCTCCCTTCCCACGGCCCGGGCCCATGTTCACACAAAGAGAGAGAGAGAGATAGAGAGACAATGGGAAAATAACAAACGGATGGTGGAACGTGGGAAACGCCGCCGCCCCCTCTGTCCGGCCAGTGCCGACCTGGATCGGTTAGGCTGTTGGTTTGAGTCCACCGTGTGAGGCGACGTGCCTCGTGGATCAGCAGCCCAGGAATTAATTTCAAAAGGGCTCACCACTAAGCACCAACTTGGTCGACGACTGTGCGCGCGGCATTCGAGCCCCTCCTGGTCTGGTGGCAGTACCAGCCTCGATCGGCAGGACAGGCCGGGTCCGCCACGGTTAGCGCCGCCTGCTTGGGCTCGGGGCATGCGTTCATCGACAAACGCCAGAACGCACAAGAAACTACTAGTGCCCTTCGGTTTGAATCACTGCACGACAGCCATCTTTTGCTGTCCCGTATCCGCTGCCCGCTGCCCGCTGGCCACTGGCGGATCCTGCCATCCACGGCAGCACTGTCTCGATGTCTTACTCTTCGGTCCCCCACAGGACGGTCAACATGGCCCTAGGACGGCTCGTTTCGGGTCTTGTGCAGAATTCCTCTGCCCTGCATGCCTCCCGGTTCGCTTCTCTCCAGAAAGTCCCGGTCTGCGCATCTGGGTATATCTGCGTCCGCTCCCGCTCCCTGGCTTGTACCTACCTCGTGGCGGCGGAGCGCGCGATCCCCTTGACTAAAACGTCTACCTCCAGACCATGACCAGAGGCACTATTATAGGTCCTTGTGGGCTCCTGACAGACACCATTTCTCCCGCCGTCCCCCCCACAGACCTCGATCTTAAGCTTTCTCAGTATCGCGTCCTCCAGTAGGTGCTCCGGCTAGTCCACGTCTCTAGGGCCAAGCATCCCGAACCCAGCAGTCTGGATCTCTGTCTCCGCGGTAGGCACGACACAGCAACCCCTGAAATCGATATTCAAACTGATGGGCCCACCTCAGCGAGGGTGTCTATGCGCCGCCATCTTGCCAGTACCGAGCGTCGCCACTTCAGATCGAGAACCTGTATGCCGGGTCTTGCGCTGTACGTTTGGACCTGTTGGGAAATCTCACAAGAGCCGGCTGTGCGCGGGACCAAGTCGCCGCTTGAGAGCAGCTTTTCATATATACAGGACGCGTCCCAACTCAGAACCCCTTCCCAGAGGCTCCTCCTGTGCACACGCCCTTGATCTTTGCGTGTGCTATTGCTGTCATATTTCGAACCCACAGCAACACGGTGGTGCAATTGAGTAGACACACCCAGTTTCGGCATTCAAGGACACGGGAAAGATGTCCCTCAACTCGACAGAAGCCGACCAACTCTTTGAGAAGTGGGGGCAACAGATCGTACCGAGGTCCTTCAACGCGGGCTTCGTAACGTTGAGCTATGTGGTCAGTCTGATTGGGGCGGCATCAACACTAGAGTTGATAAACAGGAGGACAGCCCCCAAGGGGAAAATAAATCAGTACGTCACCTAGCCACCACGAGAATCGTGATAGAATCAGTGCTGACCATGTGTCGCCCAACAGCTTGTTGCTCATCAGTGCGGCCGTCACAATGGGTGGCATCGCTATCTGGTGCATGCATTTTATCGGGAATCGAGCTATCGAGATGGCGGATGGGGAGCCATCGCTTCAGATTGCTTATTCTAGCGGTTTCACGGCCTTTTCGTTCTTCATGCCGATCCTTGTCCTGGTCGCTGCTTTTGTGGCCATCGGGACCAACGACAAGGTCTCTTGGTGGCGTGTTGCCATCGGAGGCACACTTGCTGGTGCTGCCATCTGCGGCATGCATTACCTGGGCAATGCCTCCATCAATAACTACGTGTGCATCTACAACATCGCCAACGTCGTGGGGGCGGCTTTGATTGCGGTGGCTGCGAGTATCATCGCCCTCTCGCTCTTCTTCGTGTTTCGGGCCGGGTGGACCAGCTCTTGGTGGAAGAGAATCATATCGGCTGTGCTGTTGGCTGGTGCTGTCTCGGGCATGCACTGGTGTGCTTCGACAGGCACATCTTACAAGCTGATCGCGCTCGCCGGGGACAACAACCAGCTTTCGAGGAACGAGACCGTCATTGTCGTTATCTGCCTGGTAAGTCGCGAAGTGCACCCCGGGTCTCGGGCGGTTTGGGCCATGCTAACAGGGGGTGGGTACATCAAGTCTGTTGGGGCATGTCTCGTCATGGCAAGTTTTGCCATGTACACCGCTCGCATAATGCAGCGTTATGCCAGCAAGGCACAGCAGGTCGTGTTGGCAGCAGCTGTGTTCGACAAGCACGGACGTGTGCTCGTCAGCCCGGACGGGTTGCTGCCCAGCGAGAAGATCACCGACTCCTTCCTGGAGAAGACGCCACAGGACTCGTTCACGGTGGCGCACCCGCTTTTCCACTGGATGTTCCAGGCGTCGCGGAACTGGTCCAGCATCACCACCATCATCAACGGGATTTCTAACCATTTGTCTCACCTCCCCCACAACGGGCGCGACAATTCCAGGGGCGGCATCAAGCTCATCACAGACCATGGTGAGCTCATTGAGAACTACGACGTCATCTTTCGCGAGCTGTTCTGCGCGGCCGCCGCCGGGCTGGCAGACAAGATGAAGACTCAGCTGACCAACGTCGGGATTCTGTGGGACGAGATCCTCCCGACCGGTGCGGGCGTGCGGACCCAAGCCCAATCACACCAGAACCAGCAGGGGCCCGAGCAAGCGGCCGGCGGCGAGGGCCATGGGACGCGCGGGGCGGACGGCACCCACGGTGCGAGCCTCGAGGACCTAGCCGAGAAGGGCGTGGTCCGCCAGCCGTACCAGGAGTTCGGACGCGGCAGCCTCATGTTCCTGGTGCGGCGTGTCGAGAGCACGCGGGACATGGAGAGCCTGGCCGCCGCGGGCTACCGGTTCGCCGAGCTGCACCAGGTCAGCGGGATTATCGGGTCGACGATGCAGATCAAGACGCGGAGCATCGAGAACAAGCTGCGGACCATGTCGACGTTTGCGGAAAACAACGCGATGCTGGAGCCCGGGGTGCACGTGGGGTTTTTTGGAGTGCAGGCGCGGGTGAACAACGCGTACGGGTTCGACGTGCTGGCGCGCCGCAACGCGCGCAACCTGCTGCCGTCTGTGCAGATGCCGCTCGCGCGGCTTGACGCGTGGCAGATGAACTTCCTCCGGCAGTTTGAGCGGATGACGCCACACCATATCGCGAGGCGGCTGGCCGGGCTGAAGAACATCTCACACAAGGAGATGATGTTCGCGTCGCAGCTGACAGACAGCATCGAGTCGCTGCGCGGGTGGGTCGAGGACAGCATCTTTGACGAGGCGGTGCTTTGCTCCAAGACGGTCGAGGTGCCGTGCCGGCCAGTGTCGGCGGGCTCGTCGCCAGGTACCTGCACGGTCATCTCGTTCAGGATCGTGGTTCCGATCCACCTGAACGTAGAGAGTCCCAAGTGCGAGTTCGTGCCGCTGAACATGTTCAAGGTGCACCAGCTCGTGTACAAGGACTCGCCGAACCACCTCGCCTTCACGCGATCGGTGCACCGCGAGCTGGCGCCTATCATCAACGCGGTGCCGGCGGGGTCGGCGACGAGGCCGGGCAGGGCGGCGGGGGCGGCGACATCGCACTCGAGGCGAGCGTCGCTGCGGGATGCGAGGATGGCGAGCCGGCTGTTCCGGAGCGGGCGGCCGCAGACGTCGGGTAGCGAGCGGGGCGGGGCGGTGGACGGGGACGGAGTGCCGATCCCGACGACGCTGCACCGGGCGTCGTCGTGGGGCGGGGGCTCGGGCAAGTCGAGCTCGACGCTGAAGCTGTGGAACGGCAGGCCGAGCAACGGGGGCGAGACCAGCCCCGGGGTGGGGTCTGTGGACTCTGCATCGGACGCGGTGCTGCACGGGCTGGCGCCACCCGCGTACGCGATGGAGGAGCTACACTCGCCCATGTCGCCGCCGGCGCCGCACACGCCGGGCCCGCTGCCGTCGCCGTCGCCGGCACCGCACGCCATGTCGGGCCCGCCGCAGCAGGCATCATCGTTTGGCGGGATCATGGTGTCGCAGGAGATCACGGTCAACGTGCAGCGGGCAGGCGAGGTGAACGAGGGGTCCGGGGGCAGCCAGTACAGCGGGCAGGGGCGGCAGTCGTTTTCGCGGGCGGGCTCGTCGCTGCTGCGGAGGAGGGCGAGCGAGAGCGGGGGGCACGCGGAGGTGGGGGCGAGCGTGGCGGCGGGTGTGGGCATGGCTGGCGGCGGCGGCGGGCCCGGTTCCGGGACGGGGCCTGGAGATGCCAGGAGCCACCGAGGGATCGAGATGAGGCCGTTGGGTGCTCACGGCAACGACCGGTCGAGCGTGCACATTGGGTCCGGGGTGCAGGTGTCGAACGTGGAGGCGGAGAAGCTGACGGAGGCACCGACGTTTGTGGATGAGCTGTTTGGGTTCTGCGTGGAAGGGAGGTGAAAGGCGTTGGTGTGCCTGTCTGCATGTGTATGCGTGTATGTGTACGTGTGCGTGTATGTCTATATATCTACCTGCATCTCTATAACTATATACATGTCTATATTATTTTTAATTATATACCTAATCAGATACAACGCCTCGAATGATTAGGATCAGTGTGGGAAGTGTGTAATGGCTGACTAGTTTGAACAGTTGGGCGTCTCTGGGTAGACGATATATTTGTGTGCCAAGGTGTGAGTACGAGTGTGAGTGTGAAAGTGAGCGTGAGAAGTGAGAAGGCTGAGCTGATTGGGGGGAAAACTCCTGAGATTGATCTGCTTAACCCGGTGGGGCGCCGTGTGTCTGGGTCGGGGGTCGGGGTCGGGGCTGGGGTTGGGGTTGGAGAGCTTGGGGGCTGTCCAGATCGGGGAATCCGAAAACCCACCTATTGCCGTGTCTTGTTGCTTGTGCGCCATCTCAGCCTCTGTTCCCCATGCAGCCTAACGTCGATGGCCCTGCACACACGCACCACACGGCGGGGTGTTGTAGCACCCCCGAAATAAAGAGAGGGAGAAAAAAAGAAAAGAAAAAAGAAAAGAAACTGGAGGACGACTACAGTATCGCATCGCACTCACGATGCTCCCATAGCCGGAGCTGGCGGCCAGGACAGGACCGGATCAAGAAACACAAGGCAGGACAGGCTCACAGAACTCCGCCCAACGTCATTATTTGGCCGACAGGCCCCACGCATCGCGCTGGCCTCAGGTCGACTTCCACCTCAGTCTCGCCTCTCTTGAACCCTTGACAAAGAAGAGACGTCCATACTTGGTGTACATAGCAGGTCACGTCTCCACGACGCCCTCTTGTGTGTGAGCTTCTGTCTCCTTTGCACAGCGCTGCCCCAAGCCATACTTGTCGGAACTCTAATTCTCACCACTCGCCCCCGATCCCCTCGTCCATCTTCCTCTCCTTTCTTCCCCCTCCCCCCCATCATCTCGTCCTGCCCAATTGCCTGCTGCAGTCGACATATATCCCGCTGCTGGAGACTCGCCTCCTGCTTGACCTGTCGGCTCCCCCCCCCCCCCACCCGCTCTCCTGCTTCGAATCTGCCGCATCGCCAAGCCACCCTAGCTTTTAAAACCAACGCCTCCTCTGCCTGCCATCGCGCTCGTGCCCGCGCACGCCCGGCTGTTTCGCCTCCGCCCTCCCTCGCCCCCTCGCAGCAAGCAGCAAGCAGCCAGTCAGCCAGCCGCCATGTCTGGCTTCACGAGGGCGCGCCCCGGCCTGCTGCGCCGGCTGGCCCTCCCCGTCGGTCTTGCCACCGCCGGTGGTGGCCTGCTCTTCTACGTCTACCGGCCCCGCAACATCCCCGGCCACGGCGCCGCCGCCGTCCCCCCGCCCATCTACGGCGCCGACGGCACCTTCACACTGCCCAGGTTCCCACGTGTCAAGTCCCGTCTCGAGCAGATAGCAGACCTCAGGAAGAGCGCCAGCCCCACCGCCGACCCCTCCGACGAGTACGACATGCTCGTCATTGGCGGCGGCGCCACCGGCACCGGCGTCGCCGTCGACGCTGCCACCCGCGGCCTCAAGGTCGCCGTCGTCGAGCGCGACGACTTCAGCTCCGGCACCAGCAGCAAGAGCACAAAGCTGGTCCACGGCGGCGTCCGCTACCTCGAGAAGGCCGTCTGGAACCTCGACTACAGCCAGTACCAGCTCGTCAGGGAGGCCCTCAAGGAGCGCAAGTACTTCCTGCAGACCGCGCCCCACCTCAGCTCCTGGCTGCCCATCATGCTGCCCCTCGACAAGTGGTGGAAGGCCCCCTACTACTGGGCCGGCACCAAGTTCTACGACTTCCTGGCCGGCAGCGAGGGCATCGAGAGCTCCTACTTCCTCACCAAGAGCAAGGCCATCGAGGCCTTCCCCATGCTCAAGAGGACCGACCTGGTCGGCGCCCTCGTCTACTACGACGGCGCCCACAACGACTCCCGCATGAACGTCTCCATCGCCATGACCGCCGCCCTCTACGGCGCCACTGTTGTCAACCACATCGAGGTCACCGGCCTGGACAAGGACGCCAACGGCAGGCTCTCTGGCGCGAGGCTCAAGGACCGCGTCCCCGAGAGGGACGGCAAGGTCCCCGACGAGTTCCACGTCAGGGCAAAGTGCATCATCAACTGCACCGGGCCCTTCGCCGACGGCATCCGGAAGCTCGACGAGCAGGGCTGCAAGGAGATCGTCGCCCCGGCCTCGGGCGTCCACGTCATCCTGCCCGGCTACTACAGCCCCGCCAAGATGGGCTTGATCGACCCGTCCACCTCGGACGGCCGCGTCATCTTCTTCCTGCCCTGGCAGGGCAACACCATCGCCGGCACCACCGACAAGCCGGCCAAGGTCACCAAGGACCCCATGCCCGACGAGGAGTCCATCCAGTGGATCCTCAAGGAGGTCAGCAACTACCTCTCGCCCGACATCGTCGTGCGCCGCGGGGACGTCTTGGCCGCCTGGTCCGGCCTGCGCCCGCTCGTCAAGGACCCAAAGGCCAAGAACACCGAGTCCCTCGTGCGCAACCACCTCATCGACATTTCCTCGTCCGGTCTCGTCACGTGCGCCGGCGGCAAGTGGACCACCTACCGGCAGATGGCCGAGGAGTGCGTCGACGCCGCCATCAGCGAGTTCGGCCTGCAGACCAGGCCTGTCCCCGATGCCCCCCGCGTGAGCGGCACCGACGCCATCGACGACGGCGCAATCCTGGACGGCTCATGCCAGTCCCACAGGGTCAGGCTGATCGGCGCCCACGGCTGGAGCCGGACGCTCTTCATCAACCTGATCCAACACTATGGCGTCGAGACCGAGGTCGCAAAGCACCTCTGCGAGAACTATGGTGATCGCGCCTGGGTGGTTGCCGCCCTGTGCCGGCCGACAGACAAGCGCTTCCCTGCGCGGGGCGAGCGCATCTCTCAACTGTACCCCTTTGTAGACGGCGAGATCCGGTATGCCGTCCGCCACGAGTACGCCCAGACCGCCGTTGATGTCCTGGCCCGGAGGACGAGGCTGGCCTTCCTCAACGCACAGGCAGCCCTCGAGTGCCTGCCCCAGGTCATTGACATTATGGCTTCCGAGCTGTCCTGGGACAAGAGGCGGCAGGACCTTGAATGGAAAGATAGTAAGCACCCCCGGGCTGAGATTTCAAAGGCCCTTGCCCCGCCCCCCCCCCTCCCTCACCTCTTTGACCTAACGCACAACCTGTCCTGGCACTCTGGTGCCGGTTCGCGTCCTCACGCCATACTAACTCGTTGCGTGCGCTACAGCCGTTGCATTCCTGGAATCCATGGGGTTGCCTAAGCCCATGTTGAGCGCGACACGGAGTCAGGTCGAACAGGGCAAGCTTGACTTCCGCACCGGGCTGGAGTACAAGATGTACTCGAGGCACGACAAGCCCGCAGGTGAGGAATAGACAGACAACTCCTCCCCTCCACAGGCAAGAGCACGGGGTTTGGGTTTGGGTTCCGGGTTTGGGTTCCGGGTTTGGACAGCTGGCAGCATTGGAGTCGGCGTTTGGATAGAAGGTGCCCCCGGATGGAGGGGGACTCTTACATGAGCGGCACGTTTCCTTTCCACCGGCCTGTGCTCGTGGGGATGGTGCCAACATCAGCTAGCATTATAGGAGGTTCTTCTGACTGCCTAGGGCGAGTACCTGTATATTTGTGTGAGTACGTATGTGTATGTAGCTTGAGAGAGAAAGAGAGAGGGGAGGGGGACGAAGGACGCGCAATGTGTATGGGACCCTCTCACATCTGACGGAACAACTTCAACCCTCTGTCTTGCCTCAACTAGAACAAAGTTTCGGTTGCTCGTCATGGCACAAGACTGTTTAGCCAAGTATTTGTCACTTGAGGCAAGCCTCATCCCGAGACAGTGCCACATGCCGCTGGCCGCAGCAGCCTTGTCTCGCGCCTGTGTTCCCTATTCTCGCATCCGGAATGTGGGACAAGCCTGATCTGTCCGCTCATTGCCTCTGGTTGGCAGCTGCGCATGATGGGTATCCGTGTACACAACGCCGTGGTGAGAATCGGACATGAGCACCGCCCGAGCAGGCCTCATCAGCGTCCGTCCCACCCCGAAACCTTCCAGAGCAGCCGCGGTGAGAACTACTACAAGTTGATGTCTCCACCGATATGGTCGATACATCGACCAAGTCTCCCAGGCCTGGCGATCGGTGTGGACCAGTGGCAGTGGAACCCCTTTTCTGCGATAGCGGTTGTTCATCAGCTATGTGTGTCCGCCGGCCGCCCGGTTTCTTGTCTGCACGGCCGGACTTTGCTCATCGTAACCCCTCAGATGCCAGTCCGTGACGTCGTGGCACGGTGTCTCGTGCGAGCGTCCGTGTCTCAAACACACAAGCGACGATGCTCTTCAAGGGTTGACGCTACCTTGATGTGTTCTCTGATGAGTGAGGCTACGTCATCCCTCGAATTGCTGGTAGTCTTGAAAGGGGAAGATGCTGTTAGACCTGTCCATCGGGCTACAGTGCAGCTATCTTCGAGTGCCTATGACGGCTTGGGAACAGAGCCTGCCAGTCGCCACGGTTTCCAACATCTACATCAAATCCAGGACCCTGCTCCTTTGCGCAAGAAGCGTTCTGCGCAAATCAGGGGGTTGTTCCGTGCCACCGTCAGCAAGCCGAGATTGCTATTTGCTACCTCGTCTCTGCCTGAGACTTCAGGTAAAAGCCACAGTGGAAAGACATGGTCACTTCGTCACGATCAAAAAGGACGGGCTAGATCGCATGGATAATCATAGCTGGTTTGTGGGCTGGCTCTGAGCTAACATGTAATGCTCAATTCCACAATGTGAACATGGACATTAGTTAGGGACACATATGCCAAATTATCCACGTGAGGGTCCATATACATCAGTAATATTTCATGGCCCATTCATTTTGTCCGTCATCTACTTAGAACCAGCCAGAATGCCATCCCTGATCTTAATGGCGCCACTGCTAAATGCTTCGTATTCACGTCTTTTCGTCGTTCATCGTCTGTGCTGCCCAAATCGTCGTCCTCGAGTAATTCCAAATGCCCTAAGACTACTCCAAGTGATGCAAGGCCAAAACGGGATGAGGCCAAGAGACGGTATGCACGACTCTCGCTAGGTGCCGCGGATGGTACCCAGTGGCAGAGCCGGAAACAAAAACAAAAGCCACAAAGCGCGAAAACAGGAAACCAATACAGAACAAACCGGAACCCGGAAAGGAAGAGAAACAAGCAGAAGGAGCACTGCTGAGTCCGAGACCCGAAACACCCGTTGAACGCCTCGCATGTGAATGGCATTTGTCCGTCTATTTTGTTGTCCTGATATGCATGCTTCGTCCATAGCGCCAAACGGAAAATCAAGAAAATGACCATCGTAAGGAGAAGAGTAAAGGAAAAAGCGTATAGAGTTTGAGTTTGATGACATTTGATGACCAGACCATTCGGATCGCATGGCAGCTAGGGCGCTTCATCGTCAGCCATTGAATATGGACCTAGAGAGTCTGATGGTGAATCTCGTGTCGACAACCCGCTGGTGCTCAAGACGCGCTGCAGCAGGCTGCGCTTCGATTTGCTGCCGCGTCTCTGCTGGGTCACGGAGGCCGAGTCCTCGAACGGGTTCGTGAACTTGCTGTGCAGAACAGAGTCCCAGCCGTAGGGGTCCTCTTCAGAGATCTTTCCAGGAAAGGAATCGGTATCCGAGCCTAGGGAGAAGGAGCTGTGGTCGGGTTCGTCGATGTCCATGTATTCGCCAAGGTAGTTTGAGAAGTCGGTGAATTGGAGACCTTGGTCAGGGGAGGTCCAGCCAGAGCTTGTCCCAGTAGGGGGCGAGACCATGGTCGTGTCGCTCTCGGTATCAGTCAGGTCCGTGGAAGATCCGTCGAGCTCGTGCGTCACTGCCTCCACGATGGGAGCTTTCTGGACAACATTGCTCTCATACAAGCCAGCCTGGGGCCGTAGCAGCGGTGCCGTATGAATCTCTGGCTTTGCGTCACGGCTCGAGCAGGTTATGATGAGCTGCGTGGGCGGGTTCCGCCCTCGGCCGTGCCCGTACCTCTGCCGATACCCATGCTTGCCAGCGTCAGATGATCGGCGGGTCGGGTCGAAACCCGTGCAGTGTGGCCTCCGGCCTTTCGCGGCCATGCCACCCCTTTCGTCCCCAACATGCGTAACCCAGTCGGTCGCCCTGTCAGCCGGGCAGGACAGGCGTCGACCGGGGTGCGGCTCTTCCCATTCTTGCGGTGTGACTTCGTCAGGAGGCGTTGCGACTGTTTCAAGGTGGGGGGTGAGTGATGAGGAGGTGGGTGGTGACATGACCTGTCGTTCTCATAAGCTTTGATCGGCCGCAATGCCCGGCCTCGCGGCGCTAGTGCTCGACGTCCCGCGGTGGCCAGACCGGCCCTTCCTCCCCAAGCCAAGCTTCGCGCCCACCTTCTTCCAACCGTTGCTGTGCGCACTGATAGCCTTGTGGAGGGTTCCGGGAGAGGTGCCGCTGAACGCCCAGTCTGTCGTGGGCGGCGTCGTCGGCGGGGTCATGGGGTCGCAGGCGGGAGGCGAGTTGGTCCCGCTGTCGTCCGTCAGGTCTTCTGCGGGCTCACTCGACGACGACACGTAGCGGCTGTGAAGGTCACTCTTGCGACTGATACTCAAGTGGGGGAGGAATGACGTCTTGGGGGACCGGCTGGGATCATCGCTGGGTGACAAGGTATCCTTTGAAGACCGTGTCCTCGTGCGTGATCTGCCGTGTCTCGACCTCGACTCTGTGAACTTCTCGTCGAGGTGGATGTCTCCGACCGGGTTAGAGAGGGATTCCAGGAACGGGACCAGGACCGAGTCGCTCATCAGCTCGTAGACGATCCTGACCGCCTCGTCGAGTTCTGCTGGGTCCGGCGGGGCGGGTCCGCACGAGAGGTTCAACAAACGGTCCCGAACGTGCGAGGGCAGGTTGACCTCCCGTGAGCCATAAGGCTGGATGTAGACCTGGATTAGCTTCTGCCACAACTCGCAGACATGCTCGCCGCTGTCCATGAAGGTATGCTGGGACTGCGAGTGGGCTATCTTGTAGCGGTCGGCTTCCATGGTGAACTCGAGCGTTTCGAGGCAGTGGTTCTGAGAAAGGTAGGCCATGAAGGCGCCGAGGGTGTATGGATAGGGTGCAGAGTCAGCGAGGATCTCCTCCAGGGTGGGCAGCCGGATGCCCGTTGAGGGTGCCAGACTGACTGGCCGGGAGGTAGACATGATGGGCCCACCGCCTCGGTCGTCGTCCGGTGCTGGTTCTGGCGACAGGTCCCGGGGCGACGGGCTCGGAGACAGGTATGCGGGCGCGTAGCTTCGTATCCTCGAGTGTCTCATGTCTTCGAGGTGCAGGGTCAGTTAAGGGATGGCCGGGACCCGGATCGCGGTGCAGGCGCGAGGGCCATGCAAATGCAAATGCAGCCAACTGGTCTAGGCTGGCCAAGAAGGCAAATGCCGAGCGAGGTGCAGGGCAGATGGGGCGATGAATGCGGTGTGAGGAGTGCTGCTGCGGGTCTCAGGAGCGGGCAAGTGTCGGTGCAGAACAAGGGTCGTCTGGGGGCGCTGCTGTCGTCGTCGTCGTCCCTGCCTTGGACCAGGAGCAGGACTGACGGAAATTGGTGCAGGCCGTCTCGTGAAGAGGTGCGTCGAGTGTCTGACCTGAGTGCAAGGTCTAGCCTCAAATACCTCGGCCTCGTCGAAAGTGAATACGGCGCTGGTGACAAGAATAACGAGGGCAATAATCCTGTGTCGGGTAGAAGGAGCGTTGGTTGGAGGTGGTGCGGGCGGCGGAGTAATTGCGACAGGCCAAGGCGGAACGACGAGATATGCAAAGTGCAGAGTTGGGGCCCGGGGTTCCAGTTACTGCTGTGATGTTGTGGTGCCGAAGAAGAGATGAGGTAGGACGGCAAGTGAGTGAGGGATGGGCAATCAATCGGATGGGAGTCTGGGTCTGAGCTCGAAGTCGAAGGCGGGATCTACCGTGTTACCGTGTAGACCTGGGTGAGTGACGGTGAGTGACTGGGCGGGCGGTTGGGCCTGGATGTGGATGTGGATGTGGATGTGGGTGTTGTTGTTGTTGTTTTGGTTCTTGGAGGATTGAACGGAACGGACAAGACAAAGAAAGACCCGGAAGTTGAAATTGTCAGGTCAACTTCCTTCAAGGCGAGGCAATGCAGATGCAATGAATGCAAGGCAAGAACGAACGAGCAAGACAAGGCCGACAGGGCAGGCCACGGCCAAGATGGGGCAGGGCAAGGGCAGCCCCAAATAGGGAGAGGTTCTGGAAGGTCGCGTGGAAGAATCTTCTGACAGGGGAGGCCCTGCACAAGGGTGGCGGGGGGGTGGGTGCCAGGGGGACGTTCTGGCAGGGGTCTGGAGGCGGATGGCAGATGATGATTGGAATGCGCTGGCGTGTTGGGGTTGGCGTACTTTGCAGACGTCAATCAACAGGTCACAATGGTCAGGACGGCAGAGACGGGTGGAAATGATGTAGCAACACAGCAGGCAAAGGGCGAGCAGGCGGCAAGCAGGCGGCCACAAACAAACAGCTGAGGTGGAGTCCCACAACAGCAGTCACAAAGGCTGCAGGACTGACCGGGAGCCAACAGGACTGGACCTTGAACGGCCGGTGCAGAGTGCAGGGTTGCTGGGTGCTGGGTGCAGGGTGCTTGGAGATGGGATGCTGCATGCAGGTTCAAGGGTGCAAGCGACCCAATAGGCCGAGTGCAGGCGAAATGCCGGGATCGACAGAGACAGAGCCAGAGAGAGAGGGGGGGGGGGGAGAGAGAGAGAGAGAGAGAGAGAGAGGAGAAGGGGGAGGGGGGGAGGAGAGAGACAAGGACTATCCAACCCAGCCCAACCCAGCCCAGCCCGTGTCTGATCCATACTGCGGTGGGGTGGGTGGAGGGTGGAGTGGAAGTGGAGCGGGGTGGTGTGCCCTTTCTTGCTGCTACACAGTACTGTGTGTTTTCCACCAGGCTACCTGCTACTGTTTATTACCTGCCACATACAAGATGCTGCACACTTGCTGCCCTCCGCCGTCTGCCCTCCAGCTTGGACTGGTAGGCCCCCGATTGATTGATGATTATTGATTACTGATTAATTACAGCTGGGCTGCTCGGCACTGATTGGCCACGGTGTTGGGCCGGCCTTCCTGGCAGCGTGCAGCCCGTGTCTCATGTGTCTCGCGTGTCCGCTGCCAAAAAAACCACCGTCAGGAATGCCCGTTTCAAAAGGAGCAGAGGCGACAGGGGTGCCTGCCCACTCCCGGGGGCTGGTCGGCCTGGTCGGCCTGATGTTGGTGTTGGGAACTTGGCTGGCGCGCGGAGGGGCCGGTGCTGTCTCCAAGGATGGCAAACTCCAATCCGGTCCCAGACCCAGACGGCCAGCGGGTCCTCTCAGGGGCTCTGCGGTCACACGGCCCAGCGACCAGGAAGCACGCCGTAAAAATGAAATGAACAGCACACCAGTACTAACTCACCCGGTTGGATCTGTACACCGGCCGTCCCCCTTTGGTGTCGGCGTCGCTGACCATGATATAGATACAGATCCAGGTGTGGAATGCACCATGTTTGTCCTATGATGACCCATGTCCATGTCAACATCGTCGTTGCCCACGCGCAGCCTCGGCCGTGAGCACCAAACACCCAACACCCAACACCACCAAGGTGGATGGGACATTGCCTTGCTACCCCCGTGTCCGCCTGCTGTGTTCGTGCTCGTGCTCGTGCTCGTGCTCGTGCTCGTGCTCGTGCTCGTGCCCATGCTCATGTCTGCGTTTGTGTTTGTGTTTGTGTTTGTGTCTGTGTCTGTGTCTGTCTGTATTTGCAAGGGACGCTGCCAGCCGTGTCACCCGCACGAGTGCGCTGCCAACCAGCCAACCTGACCCGCGCTGCGGCATTGACGCCGGCAAGGAGGGGTTGCGGGGTTGAGGGGCAGGGGCAGACGACGGAGCAGGCAGTCAGAAGGCCAAAACCTGCGACAGCAAGCCCCAGCTGGTCGGGTTCAGGATGGGAAACAACGGGCCTATTCTGACGACGCCGGCCGGGTTCACGAGTCTGGAGACCGGGGCGAACATCAATGTCAATGCGAGTCGTCAGCTGGAGGCGGAGCGGAGACGACGGGTTTGACGGCGACGGCGAGCGGCGAGCGGCGAGCGGCCAGGCACAGGAGGGGACCATCCGAGCAGGCTGGCAGGGAGGCGAGTAATAGCAAGTGGCCTGCCCACCCAGCTGGGCAGCCAGGCAATCAATGCCCTCTGGTCCGCAGTGGGGACGGGCGTTTGCAGTTGATGACCTGATGAGCCAGGTACTTGGTGAGCACATCAGATGTGCATCTCACCCGCGAGACAGGCTGAGAGGCAAGTATGTAGTAACCTAGGTAGGTATCTGCCCACTCATTTCCTGCTAACCATGCAAGCCATGCTCAGATACAGGCTGACAGCAATGTAAACATCGTAACAGTAAAAGCAACCATCCTGTCTTCCTTCCTCTTACGGGCTGTGACTGGCACCAGCTACCAGAGCTGCCAAGCCGCCATGGCTGGTCGGCCAGGACCATGCCGGTTTCGAAGGTTCCAGCCATGCCGGCCAGCCAGCCAGCCAGCTGCATCTCCCTATTCCGGTCCCGAGGCACGCCCCACCTGCCCTTGTCGTTGTTGTCGTCGTTGTCGTTGTTGTTGTCGTCGTTGTTGTTGTTGTTGTCGTCGTCGTCGTCGTACTGTGCCGTCTGGCTGATGCAGTGCAGACCTTGCCCGGCGTACTGTGTTAGCAACATGGTTGGCATGGTTGGCATGGCTGGCGTGGCTGCATGGCTGCATGATGGCGATGGAGGGTGGCCGGGGTCACTGGAAGAGCACTAGAAGTTTTGTGGAAGGCCGCTAGAATTCTTCCATGCAGAATGGCACGACACACAACACACAAGAGCAGACACGGACAAGTCTAGATGCGGGACACGCTGCCCGCACGGCACCATCGCCCCCCTCGCCCTCCCCATCGGTTCCCCCATTTCGCCACCCGCGATGCCCTACTGTGCTGTGATGCCATGCGCGGCCCCGAGCCATGTGCAGCGCGGTGAGTAGCCCTGTATACACAGTAACAATTAATGACGGTGTCTTCGATACCTCCTCCCCGCAGCACCCCTTCCGTCATCGTGCCGATGCGGGCTGGCTCTGGGGCGAGTGGCCGAACTGAGTGCGGATGACTACACCATCAGACCAGACTGCCAGAACTGCCCAGACCGTGCAGCCCAGGACAGACAGACTAGGAGCACACTGGCATGGTTGCACCGCATGGCTAGTCTTGCTACCTCCATTGGGGGTCCGCCGCGGCGATCGTGCTCGTGTCCTTTGTCTGCTGTCTGCAAACTGACGCACTCGCGTGGTCATAATCGTCACATCCCACCACGGCACATCAGTCCATCGACGTGCCAGCCTGCGTGCCCAGATGACGGGCCGCTCGACCTGTCAGGACCTGGGCCCGCCGGCCTCGCCCCGTCACATCAACGAAACAAGGGTTCAAACAGCCCGTCTCGACATAACAAATGCCCATTCAACACTCGTCGTCATCATCACCTTTCGCCCCCTCAGGTCACTCGGATCGTGTCTCAAGTCTCGCCCCTCGATGCGACCGCTTCAGAATCCATACCATCTCTATGTGTCGTCTGCGTGCAACCTCGATGCCAGACATTCTGACATTCCGATCGTAACAGGGGACTAAAATGCCAGAGGACACCACATTACGACACGGCACCGACGTGCAGGGGCAGCGCACGCATCACAGTGCTGCCATCCTTGGCATCCGTTTTCGTATGCGATGGTTGTCGTTTTTCCGAGTCGGAGGAGTCGTCGTTGTCGTCGTAGTCGGGGTCGGGGGCGGGATCCGCGTCCATGTAGCGTACAATACCCATCTTCAAAACGTCCATGTTCATTTTTGGTCGACGCGACCGAAAGCACAGACTTCGGTCCCCTTTCCCCATCTCGTCCCACGCCGGCTGCCTACATCGTCCCTGTACCCACTCCTACCCCAGCGTGCCTGTGGTGTCAACCCCAGTTCTCGTTTCAAGAGTGCACTCCCTGGCACGGGAGCACTGATTACAGCAGCCGCCTCGAGCCCATGATCCCTGGCCCTCATGCATGCGCACAAGCTTTCCCGCTACACTTTCACCTGCAGCCGGGTGCTGACAATTCCCTTCCCCTTGTGGATGGATATACCCAGCTGCCGCCGGTGTGTGTGTGTTTGTGCATTGGGGCCGGTCAAGATCATGCCCTTCACTCGCTTCTCTTTTCTGTCCTCCGAGCTCCAGGCTTGCCTGCGGGAGTAAGCCCCGTCGGGCTGCCCGATTTCGACGCTCCCGAGGGACCAAGGCTGTCTGGCTACAACCTCCATTCCTGCCGGCTGCCCGGGCACATGGCCTGGCTAAGCCATGCCCTGATCCCCCTGAGCTTCGACGCCGTGGACAGAGTGGCACGTGAGTGGGCCATCTGTACCTGCAAGTACTGTGTAATACTGGAATCAATGTCCCACCACTGCTAAATATGTACACCACGGCAGGCTGGCCCTTGTCAGCTTGTTGCCCGGATCTTCATCGACGATCGGCAGAGGGGGTGGGGAGGGCCTGGGATGACGATCAGCTCACCTATTCTTTTCATCCGTCCTTTCATGTGTCATGTACTACCCGCCTGCCTTCCCCTTCCTGTCAGCCTTCAGGGCCAAGATCTGCCCCGTGGGCGGCGGAATGGGGATGGAAAACGAAACGACGGTATCCGGGGCCGCACAAGGTCATGTCTGGGCTGTGTTGGACACCTCGCACCTGTACGCCGAAAGCATAAGAGTCCCATTCTGTTGAGGGCAAGGCTGAACTTGTCATGGCCGTCCGCGCCAACAGGATGTATGTAGCCGCATTTTTGCTGAATGCCTCCCAGTCATTTCACCCTGGCCTCCGACGCCGTGCCGTGGATGACTCGAGCTGCTGCAGCACGCCTGGGAACCCGGCACTCAGCCGCATTTCTCGGCCCAATGGCTGTTTTTTCGGGCATCGCTTACGCCGTGTCATTGACGCCGAGCGGATCCGATGGCTTCGAGCAATTTTTTCCCCCTCTTTTCTGTTCCTCGTGTTTTCGCAACTTCTGCCGGCTCAAAATACCGATAAGCCTTCTACGTGTGCGTCTAACAGGCATGTGTGAATCAGACGAGGAAAATATACTCCGAGAGCCTGTCTGGCATTGAAGCGCAAGTCGTCTGTGGCCCATCCGCAGCCTCGGCCAGATCCGGATGCCTCCTACCGATAATGCTCGCTCGCCGAGAACCGCCGCCATGTAGCTTACCTGCAACCAGTCGGTCCGGCCCAACCAGACAAGTCGTGCAGGACAGGATGTTATCCTCCAGGAGGTTATCTATCCCTCAGACTATGAGAGGTGCACACCGCGCTGTGCAAAACGCGCAATAGAGGTAATTGAGCGGTGATGTTGTCCAAGGTTTGCGTCTCTTAGAGAGAGGCGCTGAGAAGAAGGGGCTCCTCCGCTCAGAGTGCGCCTGCGTGCCACAGTGTCTATAGGTATGTGAGATCTATCGTTGAGCTAACATGGCCCTGCTTTCTATATACCGACCATTCTGTCAGCATTCCCCCCCTTTTCCGACATACTCCACTT
This sequence comes from Diaporthe sp. PMI_573, assembly GCA_021399435.1. Taxonomy (NCBI): domain Eukaryota; kingdom Fungi; phylum Ascomycota; class Sordariomycetes; order Diaporthales; family Diaporthaceae; genus Diaporthe; species Diaporthe sp. PMI_573. The sequence continues at coordinate 91,714 of JAJTUP010000015.1, read as the reverse complement.
TATCGTCAACCATCACGAGCCAGCCCTCACAGATGATTCGTTGTATGGTATCGGACAACGATCGTGAGTCTAACCTGCTAGGTAGAGAGACGCCAGGTCGCTTGCTAGGCAACGCCGTTGCTGCTCGGGGAGAAGGGCTACCAGAGACAGCAAAGTGTATGCCTTCGAGTTGTCGGTCGCCATTAGTTGCACAAACCGTTTGTCGGAGCAAAAAGCCCGAACCGACCATGCCAACATAGTTGAAGTGTTCCAGATTGGCTTCGAAAGATAGCGGGGGGCAGGAACCCACATGCCATGCTGTGGACAGGTGCAACCACTGAGGACAGCCCAGGTGCTTCGAAGCGGCTGATGTCTGACGCGCTGTATCTGGCTTGTTCACACCCGTCTCTGATTCCCGGGTCTGGGAAAGTCGGAGGGTCTCTCTTTTTTTCGGGTCTCTCTCTTTTTTTTCTGGCTTGCATGTTATACCTTGATACCTCCGTGCTCAGTCGTGTGCGGTTCCGCTCCAGCATGAGTACGAATGAAGATTCAGTTGTCAACATGGTTTGAGTACTTGGGTATGTGGGGCTTACAATAGTGAAGTAAAATGAACCCTGTTTCGCAGGTAGACGCCATCGCTCCAGCTGAGGCGGTACTGACAAGCCTAGATATACACTACAAATTGTCGGGGCCACGCATTCTGGCTGGGTCCATCACCCTCGGCATTGATGGAATATCTGTCAAAGCCCCCACCTGAACCGTAGAAGACATAGGAGAATGACTGGATGTTTGACACCAAGAGTAGGAGACCTCGCAGGTGTGAGCGGCCTTGTAGCACAAGAAGGCGAAAGCAAGTACCTTGCGGGCTTGCCTATACTCTCAAGCATGTACCGAACCAAAGGTATCGCTTAGCGATACGGCAGATGGCAGAGTCAAGAATGGGCCTCGACACAGGACGGGACTGGAACACCTTGGATGTCACAGATCTGCTGGAAATGGCACCGACTCCCTCTCGATTGCCTGGTGGAAAGAGCTTCGATGTGTGATATTCAATCAAAGGTACAACTGCCTCATGCAACACCTCCTTTGCTTTTCCAATTTGAAAACAACCAACTCCAGACTCCAAATCCCCATCCCTTAAATCGTCGGGACGATGCTGCCAATACGCAAACGTGCGCAGTTGCAGCTGCTTTTGTTGACCATTTGTAAAGACACTCATGTTTGTTCTGCCCAAGACGCAGCCTCTGATGTCCGTTCACACTCGAAACATGCTAAAACACAAACAACAGACAACAAACACTCATAGGTCATCTTCTCAAGGACACAAAACCTTGATATCCACCCATACTCGAAACTTGGAGAAACACTGCAGACTTTCCTGCTCTCTTGAAGTACGAAACATTGAACACCGTCCCTGCCCGGAACACGAAGAACATCGCAGGTCTTCCTGCTTCAAAGTGTGCGGTGCTAACTGCCGCACTCGATACAGGCGCGTTTGGGAGACTGCAAAACGTCCACCAAAAATTCAGAACGCCGACCACGACTCTTTGTCGCGATGTGTAAAAGAGAAACCATATGACACCAAAAGGTGCGGAGCGCTAAAAGCCGTCCAGGCTCAAATCTCCCTTGAAGCCATCGTTCAGTAGGACTGCGGCGAAGTGAAGCCGCTGCTGATCCATGTCGTCAGCTGAGTAGGACATAGGGTCGACGTGCATGGCAACACATATGCCGTTTGTGATGGTGTGTACGCCGCAGTCGTCAAAGTTGCGTTGGCGGGGTGAAGGTATGGTTGTTGTGGTCCATTCAGATGGATCGAATTTGTCCTCAAGGACCATCTTTACCCACTTCATCGCATTCGTTATTAAGCCTGGGTTGCCAGCTCCGCTCAGGGAATCGAAGTGATGTGCCTGTCGGTACTTCGGACGGACCACGACGAGGGTCCAATGAGCACCGCGGCAGATGGGTATAAGGACCGCCTCAATGTCCAGGAAGGTATCCTTTCGGATGCCGGTGCGCCGCATCTGGCGCTCGGTGCCCTCACCTCCGTTCTCGTAGATCTTCTTCCCAAAAAAGGAGTTGAACACCTGAACTTTCGGTGTTTGAAGACGGGTGTTCTTAATACCGGCCTTCTGATTGATGTAGTTGGCCAAGTGAAGAAGTGTACCATTAATAATTTCGTCGTTGAGCCACTGATTCGGGGTGACGACGGTTTCAAAGTCCTTGCGGGTAAGTGGGCTGCCCTCGGGGGTCCTGGCCAGCTCCGCATTGAGGCGGGCATCCAGTGTGCTTTGGGCCCTTGCGACCCAGTCATCGCTGAGTGGGGGCACCACTGGGCTGCGTGGCTGGCGCAGCTCACCAGCCTCTTCAACACGCCTCAGCTCTTCCTCCTCGGCGCGGAGACGCTCTTCTTCTGCTTTGCGGCGCGCTTCTTCGGCGGCAAGGCGCTCCTCCTCGGCATGTCTCCTCTCCTCGGCCCTTGCCTCGGCCTGGGACTGGTGGGCAGCGTCGGCAATGAGCTGCTTTCGCGTGTCGAAGTCGTCACGCTTCTCGCGACTGAGCTCGAGCCGGTACTTGTCCTTGTTCAGTCTCTCGAACCCGAGGGGATCGTCGTCGAAGAATTCGGCCAGGGTTTTGGCTTGTTTGAAGAGTGGCTTTTCCGCCTTGCGGGAGGAGTCCAAGATGCTGAAGACCGAGTCATTCTTCTCTCTGACGCGTTTCTTGGTGTCATCAACAGACTCTTTCTCTGGGTGAAATGGCACCTGCCTTTCATCTTCGCGGGGCTGACTATCCTGGGGGTACACACGCTTCACCGGCTCATTTTCCGATGGCATATACCAGTGTGGTGGCGATTTTTTGAACCGAGCTGTCTTCTTGGGCTGAGCCAAGAGGAAACGGTTCCTGAGAGCGCCCTTTCGCGGTTTCGGGTATCCCCTCTGATCAAAGTAGATTGGGTTCTTTGGAATTACGTTACGTGGAGGTGTGTTGTAGGTCTCGAACTTGCGCGGGCTTGGGTACTGGTAATCGTAAAGTCGGGCTGGCTCAAATTTGTCCATGGGGATGTTCTCAAAGAGAAGAGACTCCATCTCCACATCCGGGAAAGCACCAGGCACGCGCATGTATTTGCCTGGCCAATCCACATAGCTGGGAGGGGCCTCATCCTTGTGGAGAGCGTCAAAATCGACGATGATGCCAGCGATAGTCTGGACGGGACACATTTGGTTTAGCGCTACGCGCTGAGTGAGGATGTACTGTAAGAAGACGACACATTCGTAGTAGACCAGTCTCTCTTGGTGGGAGAGCAGGCCGTTCTTGCCGTCAGATTCGAGGTGGTCGTATGGCTTGAAGCCCAGGTCCTTCAGGAAGGGGACGCGGCCCTGGCCAATGTAGACGAGTCGGTAGATCTTGGCAAGCTTGTTAAGCTTGTCGAAGAAGGTCTTGCCGGCCTGGACAAAGGCTTTCGGGCCTCGCTCCTGGGTGGTTTCGATGTAGTAGTTGTGTACCAGAATGGAAAGGGTCGGATCGTTGCCGCTTGCCTGGAGCTTGTCGAGGACGAAGGCAGGGACATTGAGCGGGTCGATGGCGTAGTCTATGCCAAGGTAGTCTTCGACCCTCTCGGATCGGACTATGTACATGAGGTTGGAGAAGAAAGCGTCAACGAGGAGGTGGTTCTGGACGCCGAGGTACTCCTTGACCCTGTTTGTCCAACAGTACTGGCCATCTGGGAGAGCTTTGAGGTAGTTGACGGGTAGCGCGTTCTGCAGAGTGGCAGTGGTAAAGGCCTTCCTGGGGTCGAGTGGCAGGCGCTTGAAGCGCTTGATGGAGAGGCCGTCCGCAGTTGTATGGCGCATCTCGACCATGCTGTGCATGAATCGGTCGCGATGGGTGAAAAGGGAGCCGATGGCACGCGTGCAGGCGCCCTTGACGGCGTCGAGGAATCCATTTCGAATGTTGGCGCCAAAGCTGGCCAGGCGTGAGCAGTAAGTGTTTCTCTCAACGGCGGCGTCGTCGGCCACGTCGCGCATGACGACGTCCTCAATTTCGGGCTCGGCCTCAGCCTTGCGCTTCTGTGGGAACGACATGATGTGAGCTGTGGAAGGTGCAAGTTGGAAGTTGGGTCTGAATGAAGTAGGCGCGACTGTGGCGGCTGCGAGAGTGGATATTTGGTAGATGGGCCGATGGGGATGAACGGAGGCACGGGCCATGGTGTTGATGGGAAGTCTCGGCTGTTCGCGAAGCAATGCTGCGGTGGAGATAACGGCAAGACTGCACAGTTGCGGGACGGGGGGGTGATCAAGTGTTTTGATTGATGGTGATGAGAAGAATCGACCTTTCGCGAGGCGATGCTGAGATGCAGAGAAGAGCAGTGCTTTGTGGTGCAATGCGATTTTGTGGTGCGATGCGATGCGATGCGATGTGATGCGATGTGATGCAGGAGTTGTGAGAAGAGGAAGGGGCAAGAAAGACAGATGCGTGTTGAGGGTGGTGGTAAGTAAACAAGGCAGGTCGCGTGGGCGGACGTGGGCGGACGTGGGCACAAGTGCCAAGGTACAAGTTGACCTGTGCCAGTCTTGGGCTCATTCGACACTGTCGACCCTAAGTGCTTCGCGCCTTCAGAGAGATAGGCTGGTGGATGACCCTGCGACCAGGGCAAACGAGGGTACGTATACGTACCGTAGCTCGAGCAAGCTTCTGGGCTCCGACAACGACTGGGTCCCCCTTTGGGCCTTCCACTTGACGTACACTTCTGCTCGTACTTCTTCTACGTGCACTCCCACCTGCCGTCGCACTTCCACTGGCGCTCACGCTGGCACCTGTGCTGGGATCCTTGGTGACGGTTAGGACCAGTTGGGATACATGCCACATCTGATGCGATATTGTCCGTGGCTCGGACTGCAAAGGGACTCTTCCTCTTCTTGGATCATTGACGTACCGAGACAACCCCTTCCATCGCCAGCCCGCACACCTTCACTGCCTGAGCAAGAGCCTGAGGGTCACCAGACAGTACGTCGGGGCGGCCGCAGACACTCGCTCGTCACATGCGCGGGAGAGCCACTAAGCTCTTCAAAGCCACGAGAATTCCTAGCGATATGGATCAAGATGCCTCATGTTTGGGGTTTGAGCTGGTTCCTGCCGGAGGGGGTGAAGTAGCAGGGGTGCTTGTGCTGTGAACAAGGCAGGTGCAAGCCCCTGCAGCAGGGCATGAAGTTGTTCTCAAGGGATTCCACCACCGTGTTTTTAGCCGCCCAGACGCCAGAGCCGCCGCAGACGCCATGCCAAGGCTCAGCCTGCATGAACAGGGACAAGGACAATTTCAGGTGGACTTCGGTTACACAATCAGCCAGGGCATTATTCAGGCACAGAAGGCGATCAAGGCCCCGGGGTCTGGAGTCGCAGTCAGAAGACAAATGTCGGATTGAGAATTACACCAAAGCAGATATATACATACCCCGGGGGCTCTCTCCAGGTGAATCGTGGCCTTCCTTGTTATTTTTTGGCACACCGTGCTGCTTATATAAGCAGCCAACACTCCCCAAGCACCCCAGCACCTGGGTCGGGACTGAGGAACTCGGGCGCAGATGATTGGGGTTTCTACAGCTGTTCAAAGCATTGCAGGCGTCTACGTTTTTTATTTTAGTTTAGTTTTATCTCTGCTGGTTGGTGGGAAACAAATCATGCTGGTCATACCTGGATAGCAACGATATTTTAGGACGAATCCGTCTTATCTTTGTCTTAGAAGAGGGCGCCAGACTCGTCAATTGAAAACAAGGGTCTGTGTGGTCAAGAAGCACTGCTTGGCCAGGAAAGGTTTTGTGAGGTGTCAGAGACATCAACAGCCAGGACTCAAAGGTTTCAGTCATCAAGGCAGTCACGACCGTATCTCTGGCCTTGTCTATCACAACACCGCACAGGGACCGTGCAAGGCTTCTCACGTAGACGTGAGCTTTCCTGAGAGTGGAAGAAGGAAGCTGGCTTCGAGTATCTATAGCATGCACAACAGCCCTGGCAATGATATCCAAAAAGAAAGAGAAGACACAAATCCGCCCTCACAGCTGAGACGCTGCGGTCCCCAGCGACTTCGTGCAGAAAGTTCCAAAGTACCGGTTCAAGGCATCCACGGTCCCACTACCCTCCACGAGCGAAACCACGATGCCAACATACCCATCAGGTCTGACCACCACGATGCCGCCTCTTTCCTCGTCCAGCCCCATCTTGGCATGCGCTGACGCCTTCGCCTCCGGCACACGACGGTCCCACCGGTCATCCGCGTACACGTGGTCCCGATAGCGCCCCAACAGCTCCGGGGTGTCGCGGCTGATCTCGATGCTGCTGCGAGCGCCGGCAAACACGGTACAGATCGTGAAGAACAAACTGTGGGGGTTGTCTTGCTCGTGGTGCGACACCTTCTGAATGTCCGGTCGCTGGTACGCCGTGTAGAAAGAGCCTCGGCGGCTGAGATTGCTTGCAAAGTCCTCCAAAGCCCTCTTGGTCATAGAGGGCTTACCCGCAAAGACGAATATCCGGAATGAGCCGTTGAGCGGGACCTCTTGTTCGAGATGGACCACGTTGGCGTCGACAACACGGGTCACATCGGCGTTGATCAGAAGCCGCCCTGTCCTCAGCTTGGTGCCTTTGGGGTGGACCAACGGCGACTGCACCGTGTGATCGGACGACCAGTTGAGCGCATTGGGCCCGTACGCAACTCCGTATCCACTGGTGAACTCGCAGGACTCCTTGAACGTCTTGACAAACTCGCTCTCCTCGAAGGAATTGCTGTTGGCGGTCCCGGAGGCAGCCTCCACCGTGCTTGCGGGCGGCGGCCGTGCCGAGAACAGCTTTGCGTACCGGTTGTCAAATGACAGTAATGTCTCTGCAACCTCCTTGCGCTCCGGCTCGTACGTCTTGAGGATCTCCCGACTCGCGAACCCACCCTCAACAGCGTGGATCTTCCAGGCGAGATTTTGGGCGTCGAGGAAGGCTGTATTCATCCCCTGGCCAGCTTTGGGCTGCGGTCCGATCTGTCAGCCATAACCGTAAATACCCAGGCGCCTGGTGAACTCAACTCACGCTGTGCGTGTGGCAGGCGTCCCCGCCAAGGAAGACGCGGTGGTCCAGGGTATACCGATCAGAAATACCCTGACCGATAGGATACACAGAGTACCACTCAACAGTCTCCCACTCTATTGAATAGGGCTGCAGGATCTTCTTGGCCGATTCCTGAACCTCTGCGGCAGCCGCCGTCTTGCGTGGGTTCCAATCTGGATCCGTCGAGGACGCTATTTGGATATAAAGTCGCACCATGTTGGCCTCGCGTGGGATGACCATGATTGAGCCATGCTCGGAGTGTATTGTGCATTTCATCTTGGAACTTGTCAGTCATCTCGAGAAGACACGGGATGGCCGGGTAGGCCCTTACCTTGATGTCAGGGAAATCGGTCTTGACAACACCATCCATGACACCCCATACGTGGGCTATTGGGTCCTTGTGCGTGATTCCTATCTTCAACTGATCTCGCACAAAGGACCTTGCGCCTTCGCCACCAAACAAGTACTTGGCCCGCACGCTCTCACGCATCGTGCCGTCCACGTGCTCGAGCTCGACCTCGACAGGATAATCGGGATGAGTCTTCTCATCGACACTAAAACCCTTGATTGTCCAAGGCCGCTGCACCTGTGAGTTGTTCTTCTCCAGGTCGGCGATGAAGACGCGCTCAATGAGGCCCTGGTGCAAAAGGGTGGTGAAGGGGTATCTCGCGTCGATGAAGCTAGGGCAGCTCGCCCAAGTCCCTGTCCGAGTGATGCCGTTTCCATTCCGGGGGGGATCCCAGAATGCTACTTCGTAGACCCTTGCTGGCTTGTGCGCCATGATCGCGGACTTGAGCCCCATGTTTCGCAGCAGGTCCAGAGAACGAGGTTGAATACCGTCTGCACGACCTGTTGGCGTTGGTTCTGCTCGATTGTCGATGTGCTTGATCTTATAACCCCATCTTGCCAGGCACGTTGAAAGCATGAGCCCTACAGGCCCAGCTCCGACAATGACTGCAGCAAACAACGTCAGTTACAGGCTCTCAAGACACCAGGTATGCACTGCCGCCTCACCAATGTCATAGTATGGCTGGGACGCCTGCTTCGCTGGCTGAGTTTCCATGCCTCCCTTCTCGACAGGAGGAATGCTGGACTCAAAGGCGTGGGGATCTAAATGGATGGGAACCGTGAGGCCTGCCCGGAGCGGGTTTCCGGTGATATTGGGTCAAATTAGGTCTTATAAGAGCAATGTATGCGAGATCAAAAGGCATGGGCACAGATTGGCCTTTTAAGTTGGATCGAAACCGTGTGGCGTACGAGACTACCAGTTGCCGAAGTGCGAGCCGTCCTCAGCAGCGGAGACAGCGGTTTATGATGTGATAGATAAGGGACAGCTATTAGGGGGGGAGAGGGAATAGTTGCAGTGGACATTTGGCAGACTTTATTGCGCAGCGGCAAGACAGTTCGGCAAGGCGACCCGCGTCATAGCCCTCCCAAGAAAGGAGGCGAGCTAGCTTGATCCCCGACACCCACCGGCGCGGCTGTCATTAACGGCATCGTAGCCAAGCCAGGGCTGGCAGCGAACTGCACGACAGAAGGAGTCGGTTCCGAGAAGGGCATGACTACTAATCCAGGACTTCGGAAAGGCGAGTCGGTAGTGGTTAGAGGGGAACCCCACAGCGTCGGCTGAAGAGAACGGGAAGGAAAGAGTGGGACACTGGCCCAATCGCCACGGCACGCCAAGGACTGCGGAGAAAAGTCAGTGTCTGTCTCGGGCTCAGTCGACACCGTTCCGCCTGTGCTAAGCGGCCGGCCCGTGCCCAGCACCATGGTCCACCAACAAGACCGCGACGTACGGAGCCAGCAGAGAACTTGACTTGTTCCGGTCAAGGCCTTCGCGACTTCGCTCCATCATCGTTGTCCGAGGTGGACAGTGTGTTCCTCTTGAGTAGCAGACAGGTCGAGGGAGGGCCTGCACCAGATGAGTGCAGCCATCTCTCCGCCGGCCTTCTTGCCTGGGCCGCATCCAGGGCATCGAGGAGACGTTGGTCGTCATGTTCTCTCGAGCCAGGTGAAGTGTGTCACCCCACGAACCAAGCGGCATGTGTGACCAGGACAGGACGCATGCACCCGACCGTCCGGCGTGCAATGAATCATACGAGGCTGCAAGCACATGTCCCCGGTGAGATGGCGGCGGGTGTTGCAGGTGGCCATGCCGTCGTCAGCAAATGTCGTGGACGCCAGACTTCGGGATCAGACACGTTGGTGAGGGGGGGGGGTAGCAAGATGTCTGGGTCGATGACTTGGTACCAGATGTACGCCCAGAAGTCTGGGTATCCTCTCGATCCAGTGATCCAAGGGGGCTTTGGAAGGATGGGTCGTGAGCCAGTGTCCACGGCGCGGTGCTCCATCAAGCAACTTGTCTAAGACGGTCGTGTGGAGGAAGGGCAGCGGGTTCTGCAGCAGTCAATAGGTTGTGTGATGCTCGGACAGCGAGTTGAATCACCGAGAGTTGGAGCTTGGGGAGTTGGGTGTTTGTTTGTAAACACCGTTTTGGTGCCCTGACCGCAACCAGCCGCCAACCGCCAGCCTCCAGCCTTAGGGATGTTCACTTTTGCACCCACGACAACCCACTTGCTGCTACCTCTGCTGCACGTCGCGGCACGACGCCTTGCACACATTGCAGCGCCCCTCGGCTCCATCGCATCCGCGCCTCCGTCTGGCCCGCCGCACCAGCTTCCTTCATCACATGAATCCGTCCGACGAAGCACCCACCTCGATCCGGGGAAACTTCATCCCCGTCTCTGGCTCCTCCAGTCGCGCTGCTTCACCTAGCCGCCAACGCGCTGACGTCGGCGTCCACATCCATCTGAACCTCACTGATCCACAAATGGATCGCCTTGCTTCCTCGTATGTCAATTCGAGACCCCAACACCAGCTCCGCCACTTGCCCCAGGTCCCGCGCCTCTGGGCCTTGCCTCTGTTTGTCGGCATGCAGTAGAAAACTGACAAAATACTCGCAGCCTTCCCGGCTATGAGTCACCTGGAACGAGGCCTCGACGCCACCAGAACGGCTCAGGCGCGAGCGAGATGATCCATATTGGCATATCGCCCCGCCGAGACGGGGGCAGAGGCAGAGATACTTCGCCCACGCGGGCTCGTACATCTGGCAGCGATGGCCACCCCAGCCGTCGTGGTGCGCGCAAGGCTGACGTGGCCAACGAGTCCTTCTCGTCCAGGGCCCAATCTTCTCGTTCTCGCTCCCCAGGCAAGCGGTCTGGATCCCCGAGCAAAGCCCCAATCCTGACATGCGACCTAGTCGATGATGACCCCGACCTGGCCGACCGCATGGGAAAGTTTCGTCCGCCCCCGGTCGATGTCGAGTCCCGCCAGCATGGTTCCGTGTCCAAGAAGGCTGTCCTTGTCCAAGCACACCCTCATACCCAGTCTCTGTGCGCCGTCGTCAACCCTCCTGTCACTCCCCCTCTCCGGCGCATGCCCAGGTTGACAAGCCCTCGCCGCGAAGCCGACAGTGTCTCACCGACCTCATCATACTATTCCGAAGATGATGTGGGACAGGCACGCCCGTCCTACGTCAGCCCTCTTCGTGTCCGCAAAGACCTTGACGGTGACCGCAGTGTTTTACGACGCCACGACATCCGGAACCGGTCTCCTTGTCCCGACCGTGCCAAGTACTATCTATCTCCGGTCCGCCGCTCCTCCCCCAGCCGCGGCCTGCAGAAGACTGCCACCACTGGCGACCTGCGCGAGCTTCAATCAGATGAAACTTGCCCGCAGCGCACCTACTCTCCTCTGTCTGACTACCTATCAGTCCAGGCCAAACCCATCCGGAAGCAGCTTGTCGGAACCCATGGCTGGCTAGAGCGCACCACTGACGCCTCCGAAAAGCAGCACACCTCTGACCAGAGGCCCATGGACAAACCCGCTCCTCAGAAAAAGGGAGGGTTCCTTGACAGTCTCAGAAAGATGGCCAAGGAGATGACCACCTCTGCCAAGGACATCACATCTTCGGCACCGCGAAAGCCACGCGACAAGGACAGGCGGGGTTCCCGGCTCACAGTCTCCCTGGACCCACGGGAGCAGAGCCTGCTCTACTGCGAACTGGAATTCCTGCTGACTACTGCTCTCGACGGATACATCAATAGCCAGTTTAACGCGGGCCGCCTCGAAGCCGACAAGTACAAAAAGATCGTGGACGGCTGGCAGCAGCGTGGACGACCCAAGGTCATCGGCTTCCGTTACGACCTCGAGACTCAGCTGGACCTGATCCTCCTGCATAGCGAGGACTTCCGATTCTACGGCAAGCGCGCTGGCCTCATCGCGGCGGTGAACGGTGTGCTGGACATGATGCGTGTTGACGCTCGCGCCATGCGTATCCGTACATTCTGCCAGCCCGATACTGTGATTGCGAAGCAACTCCTGGACTCCCAGTCTCTATTCAACCTGGTCGGCTGCTGTGAACAGCAGCAGATCCAACTGGCCGAAGTCATCCAGTTTTTCAAGGTCGTCTTGGAGCGGGAGCAGAACTTTCGGCAACACCAGAACGAGGGCGGCACGGGCGAGGCTCGCGGGAGTGGCGGATCAGGTGTTGGTTCTCAGTACGGACAGAGGCGGTTTCTTGATCAAGAAATTGACTGATGAACCAAACCATTGGCTCATCAATTGGGCCTTCTCTCTGTTCCGAGCCCTCACTCGTCGACCGACCAGGGTAGCAAGGGGCGAGGGGATGATAGACCAATGTTCGGCACAGATCAGCTGCTGGGGCAGTTGGATTCTGAACAGGTATCTGCGTGCTCCCAGGATCCCCCCCCTCCCCCTTCAGGGGCCACCTCTCGATCTTTGCGCACAACCTCCTCACCATAACCGCTGGTAGTCGCCCCGTGGCCCGGACTAGACCTCTAATGCACTGCGCCGTATGATTCTTGGCTGGTACTTCGTTGCGAGCAGATATGTATTTGCACTAGACTACACTCTTACGGCCTTCGCTGTACATGAATCAGCATAGGATATTGTACTTATGACACCACTTTGTAAAATGAGTTGATTGGAACTCAATCAGCTAGGACCATAATCTCTGTCAGGCCCTTGGTGGAGCAGCCAGTCCCTCCGCCTTCGAGCACAAGGAGGGCGAGTTGCAATCCCAGGGGGCGAGCCAGCTCAAGGTAGCTGCTTAATTAAGGCGACCAATATCGATGTACCGAATCTCTCCGTATCGCAAAGAAGTGGGACACTGAGTTGTAGTAGCCTGTACGTAACGTGACGAGCCCGCGGGCCATTCTGACCGCCCATTCGCTCAAGCGCGGCCGTGATGAGTAGGAGGGTGACTGGGCGCGCTCAACGTGTACAGATTCTCAATGATTCGCAACGTCATTGCGGAGCCCCTGTGGCTTGCTCACCTCCCACCCAGCAAGAAATAATCCAAGAATACTCCAAGAAGATATACTTCAGAAATAGTATAAGAGCAGGCCTAGGCCTCCAATTAGGTTACATGTTAGGTTTGGAATACTTGATGGGTAAGCGGTTTGAATCTGAAACTTTATTTTGTACATGAGGATTTTTTAACAAGTCGTACTGTGAGAGGTTGTCCTATAAATGGTTGTCCTGCAGAGGTTATCCTAAAGGAGGGTGGGCATTGGGCACTTTGAACTGCCCTCATGGTAATTCACTACACGGTTGCCGTGGCCGCTCTTAGCAGACAGCTGCCGAGGTCAGTCGGTGTGTAGATCTAGTATCGGGCTGCCGTCTGATGCCCGGCTTCACCGCGCAGATCTGCCATAGAAATCCCCACCATCAGGTCCGTGGTCATCGTAGTATATCCCGCTGGACCTCCGGCGGCCCCTCCGGCGGCCCCTGTCTTCGTCAGGGCCGTCGCGCATGTCTGCTCTGGAATCTGGGCGCCACCTCCTCTCCCACGCCTCTTGTTTCTCGGCGTTCCTGACCTTGGCGACCTCCATCCTCTTCTCGAAGGCGTTTGCGGCCAGCCCGGCCACGGCCGCGCCAACAATGGTGGGGATCAACGGTGACTTGTGGTCGGGGCCGCGACGTCCGTGGCTCCGGGCCCTGGACCTGGCGCCGTTGCCGCCGCTTGCCTCGTGGGCAATGAGGCCGCCAGCGAGGGCGCCGAGCACGCCGAGGCCCAGGCCGGAGTTGGAGTTGGAGAAGGTGTTGTGTATCAGGTGGCGGGCGTCTTGGATGGGGCTGCGCGGGCCGTCGTCGTGCCTGGCGGGCGAGTGGTCATCAGCACTGCGGCGGCCCTTGCGTCGTGCTGGAGGCGGGAGCGACCGGGGCCGTCGACGGTGAGGCGAGGCTTGGCGGGCGTCAGGGTGGAGGCTTGGGACGGAGGCATTAGGGGTTGTGTATGGGTAGAGAGGGGACTGGGGCTGATGATATGGCAAGCGCGCGTTGGCCAGCACGGGAATGGCGCCAGATGCGTAGGGTCCCGGGGCTCCGCCGGAGGAGTAGTAGTCTGCCGCAGTGGGGCGCGGCCGGGCGTCTTGATCATCGCCGTAGTAGGCAGGCATATTGACAAGGTGGTATTGCGCGGTTCAGGCAAGACAAGAGAGCGGCGGCAGGGTGACGTAGTGCCTGGGTTGACAGCCGCCGCCTGGTCAGGTCAGCGACGGGGGATGAAAGGCGGAGAAGTGGGAAGGTGGGAGAAGTGGAAATGGGAAACAAGAAGCGGGAGAAGGAGACCAAAATGGACACCACCAGGCCATGCCGGGAAGATCACTTGGTGACTGACTACCTACGGACTAGCAGGCTGTGAGGCTGTCAGCTGCATGCGTATGCCTGAGAGTGAGAGTGAGAGTGAGTGCCCGTAAATTGAGTGGTCAAGGGGCCCCCGTCCTTCGCTGATCAACCAGTACTGTGTTATGTGCACGCACACGTCTGTACCATGCAAGCAGCTCATGTTGCATCGCAGCAGGCCATTCTACCATTTCATGCGAACCAGGGCACCCGATCCTCCTCCCACTATTGGTCGCCTGCGACATTCCATCTGCGGCTTCTGCGAGAGCCTAAGTCAACCCGGCAGCTGCCCGGCCAGTCAGCTCTGTCTTGCCAGAATCAGACCGCGATCGTCACGATTGCTGGTTGCCTTCTTCTGAACCACCTGTCAGATCGTCCCGACCCAAGTCATCTCCTGTACCACGCCTAGTCGGTTGCTGTTGTTTGTGTTGCACCACAGCCTGGTCGGCCCAACCGTTCCCCATGGCGGTCTCTTATGATATATCTGATGCCCCCGGCCTGCAACCCGGGCAGCAGTCAGTCGATGCTGAGCGTTGACTCTAGTAGACACGACCGGGCAGCCGACTCTTGTGAGGCGGGGCGGGGTAGCGCAGGGTCTCACGGCACACATTGTATCGCCAAGGCTTACACCTCGGCGCGCCATTGCAGCACCATGGCGGGGCCCGGCCCCTACTGGTCAGCCTTAGCAGCTTCGGCGAGCTCCCCAGCAAGCCTGAGCATGTAGAACTGCCTGGCGTCCACAGGAACCTTATCGAATGCCTTCGAGATGCGAGCAACCTCCTGCCGGCCCTTCTCATAAGCCGCGAGGTCCCTGTTCCCGTACACATCGCGTCCGGCAGAGTAGCCCGACTCCAAGTTGCGGAAGAACACATTCACTGCAATACTGGCCTTGCTGGTCGGCGTGGCGGTGTGCAACCAGAGAGGCGGCAGGAACAGGACGTCGCCCGCGCTCAGGTTTGCGTCCCATGGACGGGTGCCGCGTAGAGCCGGTGAGTCGAGGCAGCTGAACACATCGGTGCTCGAGCTTGAGGCCCCCGGCGCAAAGGACATCTTTACCACGTCTGATGGCGGGAAGAGGAGCATCCTCTTTGACCCACTGACCTGGCAGTAGATGTTTGCCTGGACATCATAATGCAGCCACATGTCCACCTGTTGTCCAGCATGTTCAAGTCAGCAATCGAACTCGGTCTATAGGACCCGTGAGAGGGATGGTTGCGGATGGTGCAGTTGCTGCAGAAGGATACGGAGGTCCTGGGCAGAGCGTGACAGGGCTGATGGCGGCAGCAACGTCGTGTAGCAGATGTAGACATGGTGTTGAGAGGCTCACCTGGCCAGAAACTCTCAGTACTGAGCTGTGCATGTTCTCTAGGCACATGTCCAGCGCCTCGGGGAGCGTGAAGTCAGCAGCCAGCGAAGGGAAGTCGTGGGCCAGATTGGCAGCTTGGTCAGCGGGAGCATCAGTAGACAAGGCTCTCAGATAGAAACGTGCGCCGTTTCGGACCTCTCTAGCGAATTCACCAAATGCCATCGTCGTGTACCGGAAGTTTTTCGCGTTGAAATCCATATTTCGAACGTTGCACTCATGCACAACAACCTGGACACGCGGCGTTGTCAGTGTTGGAAGATGATCTTGTGCCCTTGGCCTGCAATCACACACACCTTGCGATCTCCCACCTGTTTCGCGAGGTAGTCCAGTGTCCACTTGCTGCGGCAAGCGCCGATGTCCAAGCCTTCTATAATTACAGGTGACCCTTGTCTAACAATGGCCTCAAATGACTCCTTCGAGGAAACATTGACGCGGGGGACGGGCCTGAACTCAGCTGGTTGGCTGACCACGCCGCTCTCTGGAGCGCTTGAAGGCTGCGGTCCTATCTCGCCAACGCCCGAGAACTCCCAATCCGTCCGGTGCGGTAACGGGCGAGATGATATGCCCTGGCTTGAGCTATCAATCGATAGTGTGTATGAGCCCCTATTCCCTTTGGAAACCCGGTCAAGTTAGCGTCTGTCAGTGAGGCCAGTAACGGGAGCATAACTCAAAGACCCATCCTCGATGCCACCCTTTGGGCAGCTCCGTATGGACAGGCCGGACTAGGGACGGTTATTGCAATGGGGTGTGGCCAGAGAGGCCATGGTCTGGGCTTACGTACAGAATGAACCCATGGAGAAACACGTCGCGCCACCGCCGAGGATGACGATCTGCCCATTGTGCAGCGATACAATCGAGGATCCCACAAGCAGTGGCCTCGGGACCTCTTGGCCTCGCTCGCCGTCCGGGATAGGACTCGCTCCGATGACCCGTATTTTGGAACCCATCACAGAGCACAGTAGCACTTCATGTTTCTGTGGGATTACTCCTTGGCGGCCAACGCCGCCCATTACGACCAAAGATTCCTCATGCTGGATGCAAGTAGCACCAAAACGAGACAGGAGTGCGGAAGAAGCTTCATCTGTCTCGGCAGGCGTAAAAGTAATGGAAGGGGCCTGTTCGTGTCAGAACTTCGCTTGTAGTCTTGTGGCATATGCACCTACCTCATCATCGCTCAGAATTAGAGTCCAGGCCAGCATTTGGCTCTGTATAATACCGTCCGAGATACCCCCAATGAAAAACCCATGAAAGATAGGCTTGCCGTCTTCCTCGCGCTCACAGCACGTGAGCATGGCGCCGAAGACAGGCCGTGTGGTGGCAGAACCGTGGACTTCGCACGTCATCCATCCCTTGTCCGGGTCGAACACCATGACCTCACTAGATATGGCGGTCGCGTCTGGCTTTCCCCCTATCAGGAGGGCAAAGGCAGAGCCCAAAAGTCTGCATGCAGAATGGCGATACAGCGGAACTGGTAGGTCTCGAGTCCGCTCCCACTGGTGCGAATCTTTTCTAAACAGCCAGCAATCATTCTTGGCCCGAGAAGGGGAATTTCGACCTCCGACGGTGAGAGTGCCGTGTGTGCCAAGGTCTGTCATTGAGTGGCACATACGACTCGAAGGCCCCGTGGACTTCGCTCTTGTGTCGCCGCCGGAGCCGTGAAGCTTGTAGATGTCGTACGACGGAAGACGAGTGATGGGGCCGAGACCCATACAATTCAAGATGGACCTTCTTCCGAGTCGATCACTCGCGATCATGGCTGCACCAAATCGACGAAGACCATGTTGGCCGGTGAGTGGTTTATAAGTCGTTGTGGCCTCGATGTTCGGGATCTCGGAAGAGCCGTCGGCCCAAGAAAAAGTCACGTCTTCCTTGCCGTAGTTTGCGGCGTGCAGAATGAGGTAGTGACTTGCAAAGAGACAAAACTCTTCCCACTCGTCAAATGGCTCAATTTCGTCCAGCTTCCGCCGGTCATCCGCAGACAGGAAATGGTCGTCGTTCCAGGCTGACCATAAAGATTGAGCCTGGACCTGTGACCAACCCCTGGCCGCGAACCGCGCGCGCTGCGCAGACACATCTGGGTAGGCAGCCACTGATTTGATGGGCGCTGAGAGCTTATTGAAATCTAAGTCACCACGGATTAATCATTGTCGTCCCTGAAGCTAGGGAAGGGGCAGAGGAATAAGAAGTTTGGAGAAGGGAAGGAGTTGTTGCCTAACTACGCAGGTTCAGGGTGTTCCCAGGCCTGAAAAGTCAAAATGTAGACTTTGTCTCAGCAGACCTACCCTACAGCGAGGTAAAACTACCCATCGGTAGGCAGAAGGTTATCCCATAGGGCATTGTCCTCTAAGAGCGTCTCCTATAGGAAGTCATCTCATAGGAGGCTATCCTATTAGACGTTCCTACATGAGGATTCCCCACACAAGGGTATCACGTAGGAGGCCTACGGGGAGTATTCCACAATATACTATCCCGTGGGAGCCCATCCTATAAGGCGTAAAGGAGAGTGTCATTTAACCTTTAGGGGAAAATCCAGATTTTGACGTTTCGAGCAGTGAGTGCTCTGGACCTCGGTAGAAACACATGAAACAGAGCAGGGGGGGGAGGGGGGTTGCGTTGATGTGGTTAACTTACGATCCATCATTGTACGAGCAAAGGGGTGGTCAGGGCCGTCTGGGAGGATCTGCTCGAGGAGAAAGAACTCAGCTGGAGGGGATCAGCAAGACGTCAGAAATACTCAGGGTCCGGCGGCTTCACCTTCACCGAGGCTGCTCGCCCATTGTATCAGAGCGTCGGCGGAACAGGACTCCATATACGTAATCGAGACTTCAGCAATGTAGAAGAAGACGCACTCATCAGGGTTTGCGATGATGCTCAAGATTTGCTGCAGCGCGGTCAGGTGGCGCAGGTCGCAGCCCACGAGATGGTAGCACTTGCTCCGCAACAACAGGTTTGGATGGAGCTCATTTTCGTCGGCCTGGACTTCTGATAGCTGCGACGCGAGCTCTGGCGTCTCAAGGATAACCCGACGCTTCTTCCGGGCCAAGTCTGGAAAATCAACATCGACGAAAATGGTCTGGGATGAGCCACAATACTCTGGATAGCGAGTCCAGCACTGCCAGGGAACAACGTCACTAACGCTTCGGTTAGCCTTGCGGGACAGAGCGGAAGGCGAAGGTTGTGCTCGAAGGAAGAAGGAAAGGAAAGGGCGCACCTCCCGCAGCCCAGATTCACGATGACCTTTGTCTTTTCTGAGGGTTGTTTCAGAAAGTCACGCAAGGCCACATCGATGACGTGAAGCCTGAGATGGTAGCCCCTGTTGATGAGAGGAGCTCTGCGCTGGAATTTCTTGACGAAGAATCGGAAGAAATGCGGCTCATCCGGGTAGTAGAGACGCTCAACACTTCGTTTTGAGACAATGCTGCTATTGTTGGTCTGGCGGGGACGACGCAGCCAGTCAGCCAGGTTTGATACACATACATTGGTTCCGGTTGATATGTACACATGTATTCATGTCTGTCTGCTGCGGTGATCAAGCTGCGGGGCACGTGGAACAAGGCAGAGGGAGGGCTGAGGATGAACTGACATTCATTACCAGATCATCCTGAGCAGTTGCTCGCTGGGGATGAGGGCCGGTGGTGGCCGAGCTGTGGCCATGGTCGATGCGAGCGCCCATTCTGAAGCACGTATCGTGGGGGCGTGGGTGAAAGTTGGAGGCGGAACAGAGACACTACGGGATTTGTGTGCGCAACAGAAATTATCCAGGCTCGGATCCGAACATGGGCAGGCCCGTCAGTGTCTAAGCCTTGGAACGCAAGCAAGGGTCTACGAGCACCGTAGACCAGGCACTCACTCGGGCACTTGAGGGACTACTACCTAGACAATAGGTAAAGTCGGCCGCCCGCCCTATGGACCTGCCTTGCCGTACTTTTTAGGTAGGCTCGTCGAAGCATCCCGGAGCCTTCAGAATTAGTGTACACCTCGAACGGCGATAGGAAGATAAGACCATTCGTATACTGTAGTTAGTGTGCACAGTTCAGTGGTATGTACCTATGTATCTACCTGCTCACATGTCCTCAGTGCTACACCACAGTACTGCGTAGGCCCCGCCTGGCCCAAGCTTCTGGAGCTCCCCTTCCTGAGGGAACCTCTTGTTAGGTTCATCTGCAGCGCTACAAAGCTGCTGGTATACATTGGTGCCGCGTACCCAGGCCCATTTTTCAGCCAGGTCTGGTTGCATGGGTCAGGTGCATCTGCCAGCAGCCCCTGTCCCTCCCTCACCGTCGTCGTGACAGTTGACCGCGGGCAGCTCCTCACTTTCTCGCATCCCTCTTGGCCTTTTGCTCCCGGCTCCTCTGCACAGGCTGAGGCTCAACAGGACTCCCTCCTCACCAGACCCTTCCCGACCTCTGGACCCCCCCAGTCGAGTCGAGCCAGCTGCTCGCTCCTTGTTGCTGAAGTGGGTTACCTGGCGACGCCGCCCGAGCTCTTCCTTCACAACCCGAGGCCCAACCTCCTGCTATTAATCCGCCGCTCGCGACACTGCCTTGGCTTTCTCGACCCTCCTCTGTTCTAGTTGAGCCCAGGTCCAGGATTCGCCTTCCTCTCCTCCTCCTCCTCCTCCTCCTCCTCCTCCTCCTCCTCCTCCTCCTCCTCCTCCTCCTACCCCTGGCTCACCTGCTCTGCTGCCTCAGCTCCGGGGCCGGCATGTCGCGTTCTCGGCCTCGGTCCTGGTCCTGGTCCTGGTCCTGAATAGCTCCGCATCCCCGGTTCGCCTCGCCCCAAGACAGCTTCCGATCTTTTTCTTTTCCTTCCGCAACCCGGTGCCAAAATGGCTTCCGCAAACCTCAATTTCATCACCTTCAACCAGGATCACAGCTGCCTCGCTGTCGGTCAGTGCTGAGCTCCCCTCGCCTGTGGCGGCCACCTGCCGTCTCGCGGCCTGGCGGCCACCTACCCTTCTCATGTGGCTAAATCGTCTCGATACAGGCACCTCTAAAGGCTTTCGAATCTATCATACCGACCCCTTCTCCAAGATCTTCAGCAGCGACGATGGCAATGTCTCCATCATCGAAATGCTCTTCTCGACCTCTCTTGTCGCTCTGGTCCTGTCTCCGCGGCATCTCATCATCCAGAACACAAAGGTGCTTGGGCCCTCCCCTTGTCGTCACACGACGAGTCTGGCTGACCGTACCCGTAGAGGGCATCCGTGATATGCGAGCTTACGTTCCGCTCTGCCGTCCTTGCCGTCCGCCTGAACCGCCGCCGCCTCGCCGTCATCCTCGAGGAGGAGATATATCTGTACGACATCGCCAATATGACATTGCTCTATGTCATCACAACCTCTCCGAACCCGACCGCCATATGCGCGCTTTCGCCCTCGTCTGAAAACTGTTACGTCGCCTACCCCTTGCCAAAGCCTAGAGAAGACACGGGTGAGAGGCGCCCAGCTCATGCGCCTCCTCTTTCCACATACGTCCCTCCCACCTCTGGCGAGGTCTTGATCTTTGACACGATAACGCTCAAGGCCGTCAATGTCATTGAGGCTCACCGCTCACCCCTCTCATGCATAGCCCTCAACAGCGACGGAACCTTGTTGGCCACCGCATCCGAAACGGGCACTATCATCCGGGTTTTCTCGGTACCCCGTGGCCAGAAGCTGTACCAGTTCCGTCGGGGCACCTACCCGTCCACAATCTACAGCATGTCGTTCAATTTGAGCTCTACCTTGCTTTGTGTCTCCTCAACATCTGACACTGTCCATATTTTCCGGCTCTCCAGTCCGGGTCCGCACGGTGGAGCTGGTCCAAGCGGGTCCACGGGCGCCGCAGAGACCGCAGGACAGGCGCCATCGCCACGTGCGGATCGGTGGTCTCGGTCGCGGTCTCGCAGCTACGACAGCGGGAACGACTCTCCTGGCAGCGCAACAGGATCGCCGCGCAGCGATGCGGCTGAGCTTGCAGGATCCCCTGCCAACAATGGCCCGGGCATGACCAGCAGCCCGGCGAACCGGCGGCAGAGTGGCTCATTCAGTAGCATGTTGCGGCGGTCTTCCCAGCTGATGGGCCGTAGCGTGGCCGGCGTCGTTGGATCATATCTCCCGCAGACTGTGACCGAGATGTGGGAACCCATGCGCGATTTCGCCTACATCAAGCTGCCCAAGGTGTCTTCGGCCATGTCGCCTAACAAGGCGCCTGCCAACACCGGCCCCGCAGGGCTGATGTTTCCCAACGGGCCGCTGCGGAGTGTTGTGGCAATGAGCAGCAGCAGCCCACAGGTTATGGTTGTGACTAGTGATGGCGGCTTCTACGTTTTCAATATCGACATGGAACATGGCGGCGAAGGATACCTGGTCCGCCAATTCTCGTAAGTTGTCCGGCCCTGTCCCCTCTTACCCTACCCCGTCCAGAAGAAACTCCCTCTCAGCCGGAGGTTTGTTCCATGGGTTGTTGAGACCCAGGACGGAGGGATTTTATTACAAGTGCTGAGGTCTATTCGCGTATCACATGGCTGACCTTTCCTGCCTCAACCCAGAGTCCTCGAGGGAGACGACAAGCTGGACGGGTCCTTCAACCCGTGAGATTATCCACGTTGATTTCACTGACGCGGTGGCATCTGTTCTGATGCAAACGACATGATATTCGACCTGTTTTACGTAGCATCCAGCAAGTGGCCCCCCTTGAACTTCCAGGGGCCGGCGTCGTAGGCAAGGCGGTGGGACAAAGGCGTTACTCAGGGTCGCTGTTTCAGAGATACTCCCTCACAAATCCGTGTTATTCTATTCGTTCACCAGCGTACTCGGCGATGGCTACGGCATGGCTGAACGTTTTCGGTGCGATGCACTGTCCACTAGGCTGGCAAGTCCCGGCTACCAGCCAGCTAATGAAAAGTTGTTAAATTGGTGTGCGTGATGATGATGCGCACTTTCGGTCACAGGCATGACACACAGCAAAGGTCTGATGAGGATCACACCCCGAGTGACAGCACTTCAGCGCTAGAAATAGCGTCCACGTATGGACGAGATGATACCATGATACGCATCAGCCTATATACTCCCAGTGCCACCCGAAAATCTCTGCCCAGATAAGCGTTGTTATTTCTGACCTATGCCGCATGGCTCTCCTCAGACGGTGATTTAACGGTAAAGCACCCCCCCCCCGGGGCCGCCGGCCCTTTCCCAAGAAAAGCAAAAAGGATCCTGCGAATTAAAACACCCTGGTTTTCCGTGAAGTGAACATGAGCGCGGGGGCATTCCCCTGCGACCCGATAGGAACATACGAGACAGGGAAAAGAAAGAAAAGGGGTCGGGAGAGCCTAAGAAAAACGAGAGAGAAGAGAGGAGAAAAATAAGAGGTAACAAAAACATGACCCGGTGCCGTCTGTGTGCTTTTGAAGCAGAGGTGGTAAAATTGTCTCCCAGTTGCCTTCATAAATCGTCAAAATCGTTTCCCAGATCTGCTTCCCCTTACGCTAGATGGCCGAGATCCTTCATCTTATCTAGCATACGGCCTGTTCATTAACGCAATCTCTCTCGCAATCTCGGGCCACTCGAGCTCTCGCCTAATGCCCAAATGCGAGACTGGTGTTGCTTCGTTCGCACTCTTCCTCCGCTGTAGGGTCTCCTCCCATTTGAGGAGTTCGTAGGCGAACCTAAGATGCGGCTGTATAATGACATTTAGCCGCCGAGCCCGGACGAAGCAGTACGCCCGAGGGAACGAGAGATCCATGGCCCTCATGACCTCTGCAATACAGATGGTTGCGCTTCGAGAAACACCGACTCTGCAGTGTACAAGGGTCGCTGTTCCGTTTCTTCGGCCCCGATCTGTCAAGCGCTCTCGTCAGCTGGTTCCCGTGGTCGTCCCTCCAGCTCGCACCACTGTGAGCACAGGCTTACCGATGAACTCTAGGCATCTTTCAAACTCCTCCGTTAGGGGGTCTATCCCATTATCCTGGACGCCTTGGACTACGCAGACGTTCTCGGGCCCCCACCTCTCCAGCTCGCCATCCCGCCACATGGTGGTCTCTCCGACGCTGAGAATCTGTTTGATCCCCAAGGCTCTCAAGAGATCAGGATTATTTGCGTGACCAAGGTTGCCCAGGTACATGTAGTCCAACACCCGGCTTGGGAATGAGCCGTCGATTCCAGGTAGCCAATCGGGCTCGTCTGCAGCCAGTGATCGTACCTCGGACGGGCTTTTGTCGGCGAGAGCAGGTGACTGGGATAGCAGCCGGGGGGCGATGGCTGTGAGCAGGGAGACGTCGGCGGGGTAGGCGAAGAAGTTGCGGCCGAGTGTAGTGTGCAGGTTCAGCCACGCGTCCGGGACAGGACGCCCGCTGCTGTAGCTGTAGTAGGCGATGCCAAGCATGGTGGACTCGGTGTACCCGTCCCCGCAGTGAATCAGGACCTTCTGGGGCGGCACCTGATATGGGGACGGTAGCGCGTCTCCAGACATGATGGCGTCTCCGTCATCATCGTGGCCGGCTGTTGCTGGGTAGGTCCCATGGGCCAGGTGGTAGATCCACCTGCACGTCTCGATGATGCCGTCGGCCTCGGCGTGCGACCACGAGGATGGTAAGATGCTGCCCGAGGAGGGGAAGTCGAGGCAGTGCTGCCCCGGGCCGGCGCCAGAGCCCTCGGCAATAGCCTGGAGCGCGGCGGGGTGAAGGCGGCCCATGTCGCTGCACTCGATCTGAATGTCAAATGAGCCGTCGTCCTCGGACCCGCGGTCCAGTGTGGGGCCCATCCAGACGTTGTGGGAGATTTGGGTTGGCCTGGTCATTGCAAACATCTCCTTGCGCTCCTGGTGGACGAAGTCGATGACCCTGCCTGTCAAAAGGCCGGCCGAGTCGACGGCGACCAGGTCCGGGTGACCTTCCTCGAAGTCTTCAAAGGGGCTTACGCAGACAAAGGTGTCGTAGGTCGGGATGGGGTGGCCCTGGGCTTCGTGCCTCTCGCGCCACCTCAGCTGGGCCGTCGTAATGTCACACGCCATCTTGCGGGTGGCCAGGGGATCGTCGCCATAGACGATGATGTCCGAGGTCATGGCGGCCTTGGCGGCCTGGATCTGGAAGTTCCTCACCGAGAAGCCCTCCTTGGGGTCGACATCGTGGAAATCGGGCGAGGTGGAAGCACACTGCATAAACTCATGAGGGGATATGGCGCCCTTGAGGCGCGAGACAGCCAGGTCGCCATCGGCCTTGACGAGGGTGACGCCGCGCAGGCAACAAGGGGTCTTGCGCAGGGAGCGGCTCCGGGCCGTGAAGAAAGATTGCTGTAGGTGGTTGAGCGGGTGCAGGCCGTGGAACCAAGGGAAGACCTGCGAGGGCTCGGGCAGGGGCTGGCGGGAGGCGTAGTCGAGGGCACGGGCAACGTCGGCGACGGACAGCTCGTACAGGGTAAGGGGGCCTGACTCGAGGCGGACGAAGTGGGTCGGGGGGTGGAGGACGGACTGGGCACAGTCGTCCTGCTTGCCCGGGGAGGGGGGAGGGGTGGTGGGTTCGTGGCGGGGCACGGGGCCGGGCGGGCACACAGGAATGTGCTTGTTAGGGACGGCGGGCGGGCATTGCTCAGACTGGGGGCTTAGGGTGTCGATTGTCAATGGGGACGCCAGCGAGGCGATGGCGGAGGAGGAGGAGCGGTGGGGCGGCAGGGGTCGAGGGAGAGCAATGGTGGCCATCGTCTATCACACGGGGAGGCGGGAGAGCGCGACGAGCCTGGCGAGGGCCTGGAGAGGACCTCACGAGAGCGGTCAAGGTGGTGATGTGCGGTGCCGGGTCGCCTTCTGTGGCAGGCACGAGATCAGACAAGATCAGATCCGATGGTCAAGGACGGCCGGCTGGAAGCAGTCAATCTCACTGCCCGGGCCAGCGAGCGGGGCCAGCGAAAGACCGGGTCTAGATCGAAGAAGAGGGATGGTGGCAGTGGTGGTGGCGACGAGAGCGGGGCGATACACAGGCCAGGGAGCTGGACGGACGGTCTAGGTAGTCATGATATTCATCGGAGAGCGGTCCACTGGCGGCGTTGAAGCAGCGCGAGGGGGGTTGCACGGGACGTGAGGTTAGGACGTCAGGAACGGAAGAGCGAGATGTGAGATACGAGATGCGGATCGTGGGATGCGAGATGCAAGATGCAAGATGCGAGATGCAAGATGCAAGGTGCGAGGAGTGAGGAGCGAGGAGCGAGGAGCGAGGTGCGAAACCAAGACACAGGGCGACAGATGCGGAGTATGCAGCAAGGAGGGAGCAAGAGGGAGGAGAGAAGGAGGAGAAGAAGGAGGAGGAGGAGGAGGAGTAGTAGCAGCATGCAGTGGTGTAGTCTGTTGAGTTTCAAAAGGCAGCTGGGCAGGCCAGGGAAGGGGCAGGCCAGGCGAGGACAATGCAGGGCAGCTACCTAGGCAGGTACCCAGATAGGTAGAGGTATGAGGGGGCGGGAAGAGCTCAGCGGCTAACCACCAACCGACTTCTGGGCTGCTCTTGTCTTGCTTGGATGGTAGAGCGAGGGGATCAAGGGACTGGTTGATTAACAGGTAGGCGTGTCGACGTCCCAACGTGTTGATTGATTGATTGATTGATTGACTATCGATTGACTAAACGACTGACTGACTGACAGGCAACGTTCGGTTGTCTGACCATGCCGTTGAAGCTGCCGCTGCCGCTGCCGCTACCACCGGCGCAGGGGAGTGGGCGTGGGCGGGGGCGGAGGGGCGGAGGGACCCACTGGTGTGCCTAGGTATGTAGAAACCGTCCTGGCCCTGCGTACATGACAGCATGGGCCCCACCAAGGCCGCGGTGCTAGGCTGCTAGTGTAACAGTCGACGGCCCCAAGATGCTGATTGTGCATGCATGGGCTGGTCGCTTGGGCCCCGAAGGCTGCCAATGGGGTGGCAGGGTGGCGCGGTGGGGGGGGAGGGGGTGCCACAGTAATCCAAAGCATTCCAATCGCCCGGCCTGCAGTCGACGATAAGGCGACCCACGAGGCAATGGGGGCGAGAGAGACCAGGCGAGCATGTCAGTCTGTCAGTCTGTCAGTCCGCCAGTCTGCTGTGTAGATGCTGTGTACAGCACTGTGTACCTAGGTATGTTCCAAGCAGCCTGGCCCTCGCGCCCAGCTTCCAATCCACAATTGAATCTGGGGAAATGGGTCCCCGACATGGAGTTGGAGATAACGGTGGCGGGGCAGACCCCAGCAGCCAAGGATGGCCCGTGTGCTGCTACTCCAAGCCCGTCTGCCTGTCAGCCTGTCTGCCTGTCTGAACTCTTGACTAGGTATGCACTAGGTAGGTACTAGTCCGGCTACACAGAGTACTGATTTAAGGTCTCACCCGGTACCTCAGATATGTGCTGCAGATCTTGTCCACATATTCATGACCAAAGCATAATGCGTTGAACCACCTGTGTACCTAGGTAGTGCTCACTGCCCCTATGGGTTGACTTGCCGTGAAATAACCCCCTGTTGTAACACATCCTGCCGGGACCTCTCCTTCAGGATAATCTCCTACAGGATAGTCTCCTAACCAGGTGGGAGGTCGGGGGCTCTGTAAGAATAGTGTCATAGTGCACGTGAAGGACGGCGGGGAACGTGCTGCACTGTGTTCCCTGTGCCTCGCGAGAGGCATGGGATTGCATCTCGTTCTTGTTCAGATCAATGCACATCGTTTCATCCAGACTTTGTATGTCTATGTATGTCTATGTATATACATCTGTATGTACGGTTGGGCCTGGATGGGTACCCGGGTACAGACTGACCAGGACGGACCTGGGTGGCTCGACGTGGGGCCTCGCCGGCTCTCGCCGACGTCATTCCAACCCTCGTGCCGCATCCAAGGCTGAGAGCCCGGTTGGCCATGACCTTGATCAAGCAAAGCACAATCCCGCGGGTCCTTGGGGCGACCAAACAACTAGGAGGCCGCATATCCTTGTTGCCAGCTGCTCTGCCCTCTGCGCCCTGCGCTATCACCAGCAGAAACGACTTGTAGCGTAGCGGGCCGGTTGTGTGACGTGGCCGCGGCGCGATCCGGTGACGCGACGGCACCGGGGACCTCAATCCCCTGCCAGCCCGGCCGGCTCTGGTCTTGGATCTGAAATCTCACCCTCCCGACACCCCATCTGGCCTTCTCGTCTCTGCATCATGTCGCTGTCGTAGGAGCGCCCAACCTCCTCGGTCCGTCGCTGTCGACCCCGCCCCCGGCACCCAGCCTCGACCAGTATCAAGGCCATCCAGGCACATGTGAATCATGTGTAGGCCGCCCTGTCCTTCCGCAGTCCTCGCAACCGCTGACGTCCCTATCTTGTGTGTACAGCCCGGCTCCAAGACTAGTTTCACACGACCGACCACCCCGCCCCGCCATGGAGACTGCCCACCAACAGCTCCATACCTACGGCCCGCACTGTCGCCTTGCTCCCGTGGCCGAGCCCAGCCCGGAGAGCCCCCTCCTGGCTGGAATCCCCCCTATAAAAGCCCAGTTCTTCTACCACAGCCTCGTGCCAATCGACGACCCCCTCTCCACAGCCACCGCCACCGCTGCGGCTGACGGCCGGCCCGCCAACAAGGGCGTCCTGAGGCCATTCTCCCACGCCGACAATAACGCTCTGGAGGCCGCGTGGCTGGGTCTCGCCGACACCGACCACCGGGACAACCACGATGCCTCTCTCAAGAACCAGCGCCCTGCTCCCGCCCTGGCCGCCACCAACGCCCGGAAGCTGGACGCCATTGTCGACAATCTCATCCGTGCCCACAAGGAGAAGCACTCCCAGGACATCCGTGCCACTCCTCTCGAGGCCCCTGTGGAGGCCCTCGCAGGCACGGATCTGGGCGTGTGCTGTCAGGAGCTCCTGATCGATGCCTCAAACAGGCTCCGCGAGGTCTTTTGCGAGGTATCGAGGGAGAGCCAGCCGTCGCTGAGCCAGAAGCATGTCGTCGCCAACGTCATGTCTGTCATGGAGGACCGCCGCCCGGGCGCGGCTGCCACCACCGCCGTGCCAATTGCAACCCCCACCGTGCCCGCCTCCTCTCCCAGGGCCGACACCTTCGTCTCCCCCGCCCTATCCACCTCGGCCAGGGGCCGTGCCTCGTCCCTTGCCTCAAACCCCGTCGCCAGTCGCTCAGCTTCTATCGGGAGTGGCGCCAAACCAAGCCCGTTCGGCACCCCGCCCAAGCTCGAAAAGTCCGCCATGAGGCTGCGTCTCGCCCACCCCCAGTTGACCGACGGCATATCAGGGCGTCCTTTTGTCAGGGTGGGAGACCACGATGGCGAGTTGACCTCGGAACCCGGGTCGCGCGGCGACCCCCGTCCTGACGTCCCCAAAGACGGTTCCAGAGACAATGTTACAGGCGACCAGCATTTTCGCGCCAGCGAGGTCCGACCAGACACCGACCCAATCCCAGGCGGTGAGGACATTCCCGAACTCGAGCCCCGCGTCGTCACAATACCGGTTGGTGTGTCTAGACTTCATGAGGTATCTCTACCTGTACTACAGATGAAGCCCATATACTGGTCCCCCGTCAACGACATCGCAATTGTCTCCAGATCAACTTGGTTCTACCGGTACGTTGCTCTTGGTTGATTTTGGACAGCTCTGGCCTGCGGACTGCGGACGGCCCACGGCGATTTGTCCTTCTCTGAGACTGCCTTATTTATTGTGTCCTGGGACTGTTATATCTGGCCTTGCCACCTTACATTACCGTCGTTCGATTTTGTCCCCCCATCTTGCCAAGCTATTAAGCAGCGCTAATTCGTCGGGCCTCCTTTTTATTTGTGTGTGTGTGTGTGTGTGTGTGTGGTTGGGCTGCGGGTGTGCTTAGGGTCTTCCCACCCTGTGGCTCAGTGGTTGGTGCCGGTGCCGGTGCCGGTGCCGGTGCGAAACGTCGGTCTGGTACGCCATCCACTGCATGAAACTTGACTTGACTAACTTGTGCATTGTCCTCCAGCGATACCATGGTGCCCCTGGAGCCCAGCATTGCAAATCAGCTGGAGGCGGGCTATCGAGAGCTCCGAGCATTCAGCCAGGAATGGCAAGAAGAGCTTCGTTGCGCCGTCGAAGTCGGTCCTTTGGGCGAGGAAAAGGTTTCTTATCCGCTATGGCCCGAACAGACTTCTCTCCCTGAATCGGGGACACTAGGTCAAAGGGCATACATCGCATCCGACCCCTTCTGTGCCGCCCGGTGCTTTCGGGGTGAGGCGGCCGCCGAAGGAACCCTTGAGCCTGTGAATACCAGAAAGGACGAGTCTAGTGGAAACCCGGCGCAGGGACGAAGCTACCCTTCACATCACGTTCTTTACAGGAATGACAAGGCGGCATTCCTACTGAAACCAAGCCTCAAACCGTCTGCTTACTATGGGAGACGGCCTCTCCAAAAGATCATGAGGGGCTTGACTGTCGGCATTCCAGTCGTCAGAGGCTTCGATCGAGACAGTTGGAGTGAGCTGCATGAGAATAAAAAAAAGGCCCGACCGAGAGACCCTCAGAAGTCCGCCGGCACCGAAGCACCAACGCCGGGAAATTGCCCTGGCTGCAAGGCAGAGGAGCACCGTGGACAAGTCAAAGACCTTGTACTTGTCGCCCACGGAATTGGTCAGAAGTTTGCCGAACGGGTGGAAAGCTTCCACTTCACCCACGCCATCACGGCGTTTCGCCGCTCTGTAAACATCGAGCTTCGAAGCCCCGAGGTCAAGTCAGTTCTGCGAGAGGGGCACAACGGCATCATGGTCCTTCCCGTGAACTGGAGGCACCATCTTTCCTTCGAAGATGGGGGCCCTATGACTGACGCGGACAAGGCGACCCTCGGCTTCAGTCAATTTCACTCTGAAGGACATTGAGCCGAATACAATCCCAGCCGTGAGGAGTCTGATATCAGATGTCATGTTTGATGTCAGTACCATTCTTCTCCTTCCTTTTACGGATCGGATCCCCTTCTTCTATGTCCTGGAAGGTTTCAGAACGCATCACTTTAGGATCCGTATCAAGTGACTAACACGTACTAGATCCCGTTTTACCTTTCCCATCATAAACACAAGATGATATCCGCACTTGTCACGGAAGCAAATCGCGTTTATCGACTGTGGTGCCGCAACAATCCGAAATTCAGCCAGAAAGGAAGGGTTCACCTTATCGCCCATTCCCTTGGAAGCGTCATGGTAATGCTCATCCTTATCTCCTCCTCCCTTCCGCTTTGCGTAGCTGCCAGAAAGCCCGGGGTCCATTTGTTCGCCTTGCGCAGGCATATGCACGCCAAGCGCTCAAGCTGTGCCCTGCAAAGAAAATGCCCGGATCACGCGACTGTTGTGTATCGCCTCGGGTAGCGCCTGGAGGCAATGTTCATGAGGGCACATGAGCAACGCGCGAGCAGACTGCTGATTGAGGGGAACACAGGCACTCGATGTACTATCCCGGCAGCCAAACATTCCCCCACCATTGAACTTGGACAACCCGGTGCCTGGGTCACGGTTCTTTGAGTTCGACACGACCAACCTGTTCCTCCTGGGCAGCCCAGCTGGCTTTTTCCTCCTCCTCGAGCGTGGTAGCCTCACGCCTCGCAATGGTCGGGAAAAGCCCGGGGCAGAAGCAGCCGTGAGTCTTCTCGTTGTCCTACCCCACTGTGTTGCTAGTGTCGGAGGCTTTCCAGTCCTCATGACCACGTTTCCGTTCATTTCGAGGAGCTCCTTGCCCAATCTTACACTTGAGCCTCTGTGCTCACGCCGTTGTCGTGGATCTGCGCTGATAGTGCGTTTCATTCATGGATTAAAACATTCTTACCGTCATCCAGCATTTGTACAGCATATGACTGACCTCGAGCTTCACAGGATACGGTTGCGAAGGATGTGGTGCGCGAGGAGGGCGTGTTTGGCTGTCTTGCCGTTGACAACATCTACAATGTCTTGGCCAAAGAGGACCCTATAGCTTACCTTTTGAACGGCACCATCGACCCGATGTATGCCGAGACCTTGAGGCTCGCGCACGTACCAAGCACGGTTAGCTCGTGGTTCTCATCGATCCGCGGCTTCGTGAAACCCGTCGGCTCGGCCCCGTCCCCCGAGCTGCCCCCGGCGCTTGTGAAGCCCCCAACAAACCGGCTGCCTTCTCAGCTTGAGTTGGAGGTGCACGATTTCACACGCGAGGAAATCGCAGAGAGAAAGGCGTTCTTGCTCAATGATAATGGCCAGGTGGATTATTACCTGCGCTCCGGAACTGGCCCCTTGGAGCTTCAGTATCTCAACATGCTCAGTGCGCACACTAGCTACTGGGCAAACAACGACCTGATCCGTTTGCTGTGCATGGAGATCGGGCGGGAGCCCGGAAGAGCAAACACATTACCGGCACTGAGGGCTGTCAAATTGACCAGGAGGGACCGGCTCAAGAAATAGTGGAATAAACCGCCATCTTGTTTCGCATGACACGGCGTAATTGTAGACAGACACTATCAATGGATATCTAGGGTTTTCTTTTAGGGGCCCCCGGAGGAATGGCGAAATGAAATCACATAAATTACTACAGCAACACAACCATCTGTTCAAAAAGTACGCAACGTCATCCCGGGGCCCGCGTGTGGCTTTCGTACCCTCTGCCTACCTCTCCTTTGGGAGGTTATTCTATTTCCTACAGGGGTTCTCCTATAGATTATCCTGTTTCCCACATGAGGTCATTCTGTAGGAGGTTGACGCCACAAGGGGTCAGGCAGTGAGTACTGCCGGTGTACTATACAGATTCTGTGGCTGTATAGCGGAGACCCGAGGAAAGCTTGGACATTTGCATGGTATAGATCTCTTTCATCACATAGATTCCGTGGCCACGTGGCTGACAGCCGAGTGAAGCTGGTTTCCGAATACGCCTGACCAATTTGATCTGACTGTATTCGATTTAGGTTTGGCTCGTTTGTGGGCAGGTGGGACTCCGAGATGCCATTTGGTCATGCATGCAAAGTAGCCGTGTAGGTATGAGCCTCGATCGGCAACTCGCCCGCTCCCCAGATCTCATTCCAGGCAGCCCAATTACGTTTCGTTGTCAAGCTCCATCATACCATCATCCATGTCATCGTCCATGTAGTTGTCGGAATCACCCTCCGCCTGTATTTGCTGG
This sequence comes from Diaporthe sp. PMI_573, assembly GCA_021399435.1. Lineage (NCBI taxonomy): Eukaryota > Fungi > Ascomycota > Sordariomycetes > Diaporthales > Diaporthaceae > Diaporthe > Diaporthe sp. PMI_573. The sequence goes on along the minus strand of JAJTUP010000015.1, from coordinate 59,508 downwards.
GGTAGCCCACTGTTCCCGTTGGCCTGCATGTCCTGTAGTTCCTGTATGCGCTGCTCGTCCAGGTCCTCCTGGTGTTTCTTGAGATCATCATAGCTCCACGTACTGATACCCTCCTGGTCCTTCGCCCTGAAAGGTTGGGCCATGCCCCTGAGGAACCGTCTGGCGCTGCTGACAGCCATGTCTGTGCTCAGATTGCTATCGGCATCGAGGAGCGCCTGGTTGATCCACTTGGGGAGCTGCGTGCGCTTCTTCTGAAATCGTCTGTCTGCCAACACCATGATGCCATAATCGTCCTTGCCTCGGAGCACTCGTCCCAGACACTGCGCAGCGTGGCGCATGGCGTCGAAAGAAAGGAAGTCATTTTCGCGTATACGGTATGTCTCTCTGAGGAACTCGAGGCGGGCCTTGAGGATGCGCGATTCTGTGTACTGAAATGGGACACCAACACACAGCACGGTGCGTCCGTACTGGTGGTCAAAATCGATACCTTCCGAGACCTTGCCCCGGGCTACACACAATAGGACGGCACCGCGGCCGTTGCAGCATGCAGTACGGTAGGTCTCGAGGGCGAGGGAAGTCTCTTGAGCATCAGGCGTCTCAACAAGAATGAGTTTGTACTTCCACACCTCGTTTAGAATTCCCATGCCCTGCCACATGCTGATGATGGACTCCATGTATAGGTACGAAGGGAAGAAGACGACAAGGCCGTCTGGCGTGATTTTTGCGAATTCGGTCAGGAGGTTGCCGTAGTTGCGCACTACGCTCGGCTCGTTGCGCACTTGGAAGCTCGTGGAAATGGCAGCCTGGTCGCTGCCACGCGTGACAATCATTGGAAGGAATGACTTCCGCGCCAGGGTCATGCTGTAGGACTCTTGCACCACTGTGGAGAAACCGAGCATTTTGGGGTATATCTCGAGGGGCGAGATGGTGCCGGATGTGATGATGACAGAGGAAAAGCGTTCAAAAACGGGCTTGATAGCTATGGCTGCATCCAGGCAAGTGAAGTGGAGAACGGGGTTTGGCACCTCAGCCGTGTCAGACTCGTATGGTTCGAGGATTAGGAGGAACCCCTTCTCGTAAGTGGCGACCAAGGTCGCAAACGTCGCCACCTCCTGCAGGGGTTGATAATCCTCGATATTGGTGAGCTCGAGAGTCCGCACCAGGGACGTCAGGCGTTCGGCACAGAACCTTAACGGCTTCTTCTCGATGAATGTGTACTCCTTGAGGTGTGACAAGAAGGAAGGCGGCGTTTCCGAGATGACTTGCCGGACCTTCATGCGTGTCTTGAGGTATTCGATAAAGCGCTTCAAGAACGCAACAAAGTGCTCCGCCCTCCGGATGTTTCCGGGAACCGCCTCCTTGAGCAAGTCCTCTGGAAGCACCGGATTGGCCATGAGGGAGCCTTCATCGCGGGCCTCGTCCGCATCCCTCAAGCCTTCGACAAGCTTCTGGTACTCGTTCTCGAGTGCCTTCTGGTCTGTCTCTCGCATGTCCGAGATCTTCCTCTCGAGATTCTGCGCCCCGCGGGTAGCTTTCCTTAGCGAGTCTTCGGTTATATCGGTGCTGAGGGATTCGATGCAGACATTGTCGATGTTGTGGGCCTCGTCAAACACGACAATGCAGTCCTTGGACAGGTCCTTTGATACGCGCTCGGCAATCTTAGGGTCCAATAGATAATGATAAGAGTAGATGATGACGTTGCAAAATTGCATCTGAATGATACGAGGTCAGTGTTACCACACGTGGAGGGCTGTCTGGGGGAGTGATGCATTCCGGGGGGAGGGGCTCACCATGCGGCGAGCAGTGAAATAGGGGCATTGCTTGTGTTGCTCGCCATAGCGAAGAAGGCCCTCAAATGTCCATACACCATTTGGTATCAGGTTGTGAGCCTCAAGAAGGTCAAGGTTCTATTAATGTCAGCATCCTGAGACCGGCGACGCGGCCTTTTTTTTTTCTTTTTCTTTCTTTCTTTTTGGTCATGGGGGTGGGTTTGGGTTGGGGGAGGAGAGGGGTTTGAATACATCATGATAGACGCAAAGGTCTACGTCTTCGCCACGTTCCTTCTTGTCCTTCACAAAGCCCGCGGTCAAGCTGCGACAGCGAGCGTCGACAACAGCGCCGCTCTTCTCACGTTTGACCGAGGGGTGGAGGCAAAGGTTCTTGCGACTTGACAAGCCGACTGCCCTGAACTCCTCCTCATAGCCCAGCTGCTCGGCGCGGTACTTCATCAGGGCCTTGAGCTCGGCCAGTGCCTTTTCGATCTCGGACATAGTACCTAGCCGAGACGACCTTGATCAGGGCGGGCCGGTGGAGCGGGAGGCGGAGGACTGGAAGGAAGAGTGCTTACGGGAGCAGTATATCAACTTCCGGCTCTCTGGGTAGTACACCTGGTAGGCAACGATGAGAGACAGCAGCGAGACGGTCTTGCCGGTGCCCGAGGGCATCTCCAAGACAGAGTGACCACCAGCATCGAGGGTCTCTATCCCGGGGTCAGCGGTTGGTCCTACCTGGCCAGGGCAGACTCATAGGGGATGATGCCCACTTTTCAGATCACACATGTAGCTGGAGACAAGTGCGCAGGGTCAGCATCGTGATGAATGACTGCGGGGCCGCTGGCAATGATGCTGTGGGCCTACTCACGCATATTGCTCTGTAAGGGGCGTGTCAGCTGGGTGTGACGAAAGGGCGGGGGGGGGGGTTAGGGGCACATACCAGGATAGATGCGAGGGTATGGGAAGAGAACGGGCAAATCACTATAGTATCCCGTCAGTGGGGGGACCCGGACCGGACGGGCTTTGGAGTCGAGAGAGGCAAGCTCCCAATGGGGGCCACGTGCGTACTCGATGTTGAACCTCATGGCGGGCGGGCTGGTGGGGCTCGAGGCCTCTTGGCCGAGCCCGAGCGACAGGGAGAAAAGTAGAGGGGCGTGGGCGGGGGCGACGGCCTTGGGTGCTCGATCTCAGCGTGCGTGATCCAGAGCGACGGGCTACGGGAGACGCGACCAAGAAGCCAGAGTGCGGGTCGAGGCCTTTGGTAGCGGACCAGGCGATCTGGAACCACCGTCTGTCGCTCTGTTGACTAGGACTTTGGCGCTGTTTCTGGGGCTGACTCTGGAGTTGGCTTTGACTCTGATGCTGACATTGGCCCTGATGTCGGATGTCGATACCGACAACGCCAAGGCGGTTGCGTTGCAGGCAGGTAGGCTGGGAGCTATGTCCGTGCTCTCGACTCCCGACTCCCGACTCCCGCGCGCTGTCACGTGGGCGCGCAGATCCGGTTCAACGAGGTACCTAGGTACAGACTACCCGTACTTGGGCTCTGCACTCCTGGGAATCTATCCGCCATGCACTCACCCGCCGCCCATCTAATCTTGTGCCTCTCAGGACACCCTTATTGGCCCTCCCCTCCCGAGCCCGGGACTGGTACTTTTACGCAGCTGCTTCTATAATAAGACGGACGGACCAACTGCCAGAACTACACGGCCAACTGCCCACGGCCAACTGCCAACTGCATTACCATTTTTATCATCCAGGGTGTCATCGCCTATCCCCATGCACAGGAGGTGCCCACCGAAAGGAGCCATTGCAGCGTCGGTATCAAGCAGCGCGTCGGCTGCACGCATCACGGCACCATGACTCTGGCGGTTGTGGGACTTGTTGGTTTGAACCATTGCGCCTCGAAAGGCTGGCCTCAGCATCCTTCGCCGCCTTGCCCTCCCCCACAAGCGCCTTCGTGCGTCTGTGTATGCCGCCCCGCCCATCCGGCTCCTGGCCACAGCAGCATCGGCGCCGGTGATAGAGTTCTGACCAGGGCCCTGCCTGCCACTCCGTCTTCTGATGTTCCACGAGTGCTCTTGCCGCACGAGCCGTTGGTCGCTTTGCATCTGGCCATCGGGGCCCTATGTCTCGAATCGCCTCACAATGGAGATGAGCGGCTGCGCGTCTAGGACCATCGCTGTGCCGCACTGCACTGCACGCGGCGCGGCACGGCGCGGCTGTATCTGCAGGCTCCACGGTGAACGCAAGTGACGCACTTTGGACTTTCCTGACTTTAAACGCCTGCGCTGAGGAATTCCCACCTCTTCTCTGCCCGGCATTGAGACGCAACAATATTCATAACCAGGCAAACGAGCGTTCGGTGACAGCGACCCCGGAGAAAACCAGGATACGCTCTCACCGATGGCCATGGCGCCCCCACCCCGCCCCCCTGTATGCCTCCCAACGGCTCTTGTGAGGCGTGCATGCACCTCAGAAGTCGCGGGTTAACCTTCTGTGCAGGAGTAGTACCCTGTGCGTACACAGTACCGTACGGCCCACACTCGTGATCCACCCGGCTGCGTCGCCGCGGCCCTGGGCGAAATCAGCGGCCGTGCACCGCCGAACGCTGGTTGGCTCTTCAGCGGCCCAACCAACAGCCGTGCAAGATAGCCGGATGCAGCATCAACCAACATGTCCATCCTGACAAGCTCTTCATTTACCAGCCCACCGGTTCTCTGTCATCATTCGCCGCGGAGCCCTGACTCGGTGGCGACCTCATTTCTCCTTGCACACACACGCACACGCATGCACACACACATACACACAGAGAGAGAGAGAGAGAGAGAGAGAAGGCGATGAACCCCTAGCGCGCGTGAGACATGGACGGGCAGTGTTCTTTGTCATCTGAGGATATCCTCCACGGCTTCTACAACGATCATGACTTCATTCTGTCGTAACGTCTTCAGGATGGCTCAGGCTTATTCGCCCAAACCAATTGTTGGCCCGATATTTTGACGGGATGACTGAACCAGTCTATCAGCCTTCTTATTAGGTCGCCACCCCCATCAGCAATACTACGGGCCGTTGGCACTGGTCCGCAACGGCGGCAGCCAGGTAAGGTAACCGAGCATGCGCAACAGAAATACGTTGTCCCACTGTGCACGGACACTGCTAGCGACACAGCATGTCCCCTGCTCGCGGGTGGCATTCGACCGAATGGCACCGACACACAATCCCACAGTCGTCAGTGAGATCACTGTACTTCAAGCTCATCGTAGGGATGGGGAGTTGCCGAGGCGTCTGCGAGGTGTCTACAGCGGCCCTACACGGTGGCTGAGGCGCAGCGCAAGAATGCCGACATTCCGGCCCCGGGGAGCTGCAATTCTACGAGGTGTGCACATTCCATGCCCAGTGGCAGGCACGCAGGTACTATGCCCTGTTGTGCCGGGCTAGGCTTGGTTTGGAAATGATGGTTTTCGCCCTCGGGGTCGAATGCAACAGCCTTTCATTTTGGATCGAATCCTTTCAGTCGCCTGCGGTGCAAAAGATCCCTGCAAGAGCGTGCGGGAGGCTCGAAATAGTACTCAGTGCCTTCTCAGCTCGCCCTTGGCCCCACCGTTGCAGTCGTCGCCAGTCTTACTCGCATCCGATGGGCCTGTTGACGGACTGATTAGGCCCCCGTCACCTGATTCGGGCGTGTCGAGAAACAAGACATCCACCATGTCATAGGGCTACACTACTTTTAGCTCATGCGTGCTTCGGCTTCAGCTTCAGCTTTCTGCGTCTGCGTCTTCTGCGTCTTCTGCGTCTTCCGCGCCTGGGCCTGCAGATGCTGCAGGTGCACATGCACATGCAGATGCAGATGCGCCTGCACCCGCACCCGGTTTCTGCGAGTGCAACCACTCCAGCCTTGCTTCCATGTGCGTTCGACTTGTTTATAGACGCCCGGCCCAGGCATGCGCAGGTGCCTGCTCGAAGCGGGTTTCTGCCTGCTTGCCTGCCTGCCTGCCTGCCTGCCTGCCTGCCTGCCTGCCTGCCTGCCTGTCTTGTCTCTGAGTCACAGACCAGCCGGCTCGTTGGGTGCTCACGTCTTGCAACGCAACAGTACCCCAAGAGATCCGGCACATGTAGAGGCAGGCGCCGGTCATTTGGGACGTGGGCTCCTGAGTCTCGGTCTATCTCGGCCCACGAGCCAAATGAGGCTCTGCTTCAAGCGTGCCGTCATCCGCGAACGTGCCGGGGCACCCACTGGAGCCGCAGCAGCGAGCACTGATACCACTAACGGGGCCCCAGGAAGGATCTGCGCACTTGGTCACTGCCCTCCAAGGTTGCACTCCACATGGGGTTTGTTGCCCGTGTATGGCCTTTGATATCATGTTGCGGCCCCCAGACCCAGAGTCGGAGTGGTGCCCCCCTGGCCCCCATCTTGTCTGTGTCTGTTGGTTCTACCCCGGCGCCCTCCTCAGCCCACTCAGCCCACCCACCCTTGTCCATGTCCATGACCATGTCCATGTCCACATCCGTACCGCACCGCCTTACCCACACATCCTTCCTCTTGTCTTTCCGTCTGTTGGTGATGGGTGTTGGTCTTGGTGATGCGTGTGTTGGTGATGGGTGTTGGTTGACGGTCCTGCTGCCAGCATTGCACCATGCAGTATCCTGTATGGTCAGGGACTGGGCAGCCCCGTCCTGTCCACCTCCCGTCCTCCTCCTCCTCGCAGAATCTGGCTCGGTCACGGAATAAGCCCTCCCACTCCAAGCTGCTTGCAACCCCATCGCATCAGTCCCCATCCACACAAGGCTCTGTCTGCGTCAAGCGACTATAAACAAACCGGTGGGATCCATAAGTTGCAGCCCGGCCCAGCCCTCCTCCTTGGCGCCGGTATATCTGCACCCCAGTCTGCCCTACCACAAATGACAGGCACAGCTTCCCATCCTTGCCTTCAGTCTGACTCCCATTCCGAATAATATGTTGCCGGCTTACCTGTTAGGAGACGAATAGACTATTGATGTAACCACTTAAAATATCCAGTCTCACCCGCGCCGCCTCCGCCTTCTTCTTGATCACACCCACACCCTCACCCGCGCCTTCATCCGCCACGCCCCCACTCCCTTTTGTTTTCTTAGTTGTTATCCTCCCCGGGCCTCGCAAGCCAGCGCTAGACGTCGTTCGTCATCTCTTGGGCCATCCCTTCAAGTTTACTTGCATACCCATATCTGTTTGGCCTCCCCTTCGTTGGGTTTGTTGCGTTGACCAACGGTGGTTGCGCGAAGCCTCAACTCGGACAGCCTTGTCCAACACTTACATACGCCAACGACCCACAAAGAATCTGACCCATCGAGGATACTGCTTGCTATAACGTACCCCGGACTCATCGGAGACCCTGCTTGGCGCGCCAACCGGTCCTCGAACGCATCAACCACCACTAGGCTCTGCTTCGTCGCCTCGAGCCATGGACCTCACGCCGCCCCTGACCCGATCACCCGCTTCCACTCCGAAAACGTACTGCCCATCAGAGACATCTTCCTCGGACTACCCCTCGCCCAGCCTGGTGGAGCAGCACTACAGGATCTCATCCATTTACGAGTCTGATGCTCCTTGCTCAATGGCACCAGAGAACTCACTTCCCCCCCTCGACGGCCTGACCCAGGGAGAGTGGAACCCCGCTGCGGCTCTGCATCCATCCTTGACCACTGCGTCCATGTCCAGTGTGCTGAGCGCCGAGTACGACCCCTTCGCCGCGTATGGGGGCTCTGTGCCTGGCTCTTACCCCCACGACATGTACGGCAGCAACCCGCATACGCCACCCCAGAACATGGCTGTGTCGCGCTCTCCAGATCCATCCCTGCGAAGGTCCTCACTGGCTTACCCACACGTTCAAGCTGCCTCGAATCCGACAACACCGAGAATAAAGGCGGAGACACCATCTGAGTATGACCACACAGAGGGCTCGCAATACCCGTCGCCGCGCATCACGAATGCCCCGTATGCAACAAGCATGGGCTCGTACCCGCCGCTACCGTCGCTTGGACAACCGGCCATGCAGACATCTAGCGGATACCCATCAGAAGGCCCCGTGACGGCCTGGACCAAACCGGATGAGTACCCTATGGAGCAGGACCGTTTCTACTTGACCGCGGGCAGCCAGTCGCCAGCTGCCGTGTTTGGGCAGCAAGAGGCGAGGGGGCCCGGGCGGATCGGAAGTAGATCGAAACGGGCACCGAGGAAGCTCACGACCAAGGAGGAGGCCAACTTTCAATGCGATGTGGAAGGGTGTGGCAAGCTGTTCAGCCGCAGCTATAACTTCAAGGCCCACATGGAAACACACGATGACAAGCGCGAGTACCACTTTCCTTGCCAGGTCGAAGCCTGTACCAAGAAGTTCGTGCGCAAGACGGACCTGCAGAGGCATCACCAGAGTGTGCACGTGAAGGAGCGTAACCACAAGTGCGACTACTGTGCGCGCATGTTTGCCCGCAAAGACACATTACGAAGGTATGTTCAGGTGACACGCCGAATCTGCACAGAATCTGACGCTGACCCCTGTCCCCCCATATAGACACATGGATGATGGCTGCTCCAAGAGATTCGATATCGGCACCTTGGATTTGCGTGCCCCCAGCGACGAGGATAACGACTCTCGCACCCTGCCCCCTCTGACGATGCCACCATTGAATCGGGGCTCGTCTGACATGAATTCGAACTACTCGTGGGCAAGATGAAATCGAGGCGAAAAGGTTGTCCTACTGGTAGGATATCCGTGTATACCAAGCAGCCCAACCATCCGCGTCAGTTCATGGTCACAACTGACGGCACACCGGTATGGGTTTTGTACAATACGACACCGAGGTTCCATGGCCGGGGCAAGAATCTCGCAGCGCGGTGCCATTGACGGCGTGAAGCTCGAGCGACCTGGACCATGGCCTTGGAGGGCAGAGTTCTGGCATCGTGCCCTGGAAGGGGCTGACCATTAGCGGATGCAGAGGATGGTTAATTGATTTCCGTTCGACGCAATCAAAATATACATTTAACTCTGTTAGGACGGAATAAACCAGTATCTGCAATAATAACACGTGTGTCCAGGAAAAGAAAGAATTGCAACAAACGCACGTCGGCTCGTATCTCTGCCAGGCCATGATATCGTCGTGATGCATGATACCCGAAGAGAGCCTGGACGCGATGTTCGAGTACACACCGGTCGGAATCGCTGATGCGTTTTACTGATGCGCTGAATCAAGTATCAATCCCACCATGTGTGCTGCTGGCTCAGCTGATGAGGATCTGTTCCGCAAACGAAAATGAGATCCTTTTGCCTGTCATCATGCTGTCGGGTGGAACGGGGTTAATGGGAATCGCCCGCTAGGATTTCCACTATGTACGCCCATCGGTTCACTGCCATGGCACCACCAGCCAAGAAGAAGGGCGCAACCCTGAACTTTGTGGTATGGCGTCCGGAAAACAAAGTCCCCATGGACAGCTCCCGCCTCGTTTAGCTATCTGAATTGCTCTGGACGGGCGGGCCGCACACGTCACCTTGGGTTGAGCGTGACTGACTTCTCAGCCCGATCTTCTAATAAAAGGCGCAACGCAGGAAGGATTCGAGCCGGCAGGACACAGCGTCGGATTGGGATCCGTTCATTGGCTAAGAAGCGCGGGTTGGAACAGGGGCATTAGACACCCTCGCAGCCAACATGCACTTACGTTGCTGCCCTGTCCAATGCTTGAGCAGCGACCAGATCAGGAAACCAATCACGTTCCCCTTCTCCCACGGAGCAGAGTCAGATCACCGGGGACACGACTCCCGGGCCAAGTGAATATGTCTGGGATTATCCGCGCCCGTCTGTTGCCCATCTGCACCAAGTTTCCAAGCAATTCGGGATACTGGCCACTCAGTCGATCCGAATGTGCAGGTGAACGACGCAGTACCTGGACGGCTCCACGACAACGGGATCGTCTCGGGGGCGGCGAACGGAAGGCGGAGGCAGTCACCAGCAAAATTACAGTAAAGTCTCTTGTAATCGGATTTCGTCGTGCCAACAACTTGTGTGATTTTGCCATGTCTCTATGTCCAATGACCAGTTTTCACCACTTCAATGTATCCCACAATGCTTCGGTGGTAGTTGTGCTGCGACCGGAACGCGACCGGCGGATTCTAGTAGAATGCATAGGCCCCAATTCGGCGCGCTTCGTACAACTTCCGCCCAGACAGCCATGAAAACCAACCCAGGTCCTGATCACGACGGCTTCAGCACCGGAGACGCTGCGACGACATGCTTTTGATCTTCTGCCAGCCACGTTCGCGAAAAGGCTGGATGGCAGAGCCTCACTGCGGTCCACACTCTCCCCCCATTGTCCCATGAACTGGAGGAGCCTCCTGCATGGCCGGCACAGTCCTTTTGCCCCCAATCTAGCTGGACCCGTTGAGCTGCATGCAGTCCGACCGCGGCCTGACACTACTTAACATTCCAGGTGGCAATGCAGGCTTCGGACGTACGCGAGGCGGGTATGCTGTCACGTCTGAGGATTGCCGAGGAATGAATTGCATCATGCTGGCCTTTTGCACGATTCGAAAGGCGAGCAGCACATATAGTGCTCGGTAATTCGTTCCGACTCTCGAGTGCACAAAACGAGACACGAAGCATTTGGGAGCGATTAACGGCGTACCAGGCAGCGCATCAGCCCACAGCCCTTGCAGTACTGCTCCAGCAGTGAGCCGAAAGCCACCCCCTCAGACGAAATCAATTAACCACATGCACAGAAGGTCGTGGGCAACCTCAGAGAGGCAGCCAAGGGAGACAAGCCATTGATGTAAGCTTGCCCACAACTCTTCTCAATCCATACTTCTCGCCTGGGACCAAAAGTTCTCCATCTTCGACCGGGCAAGAATATCGCGCGCTTCGCCGTCCGTCTCGGCAACCTTTGAAGTCCAGCGCTTGAAAGCCCTGGCCTTGACTTCGCCCTCAAAAACCAGTTTGCAATAATTGAGGGTCATGTCCCTGAGAGCGCCATTCTCGTCTTCGGGCACGAGCCACTGCTTCTGTTGTGCTGACTGGACATCCCGAGATGGAGCGTTCTCGGTCCAGTCGATACGATTGCACATCAGCTTCTTGTATTTGTTGATGCTCCATTGACCGCCCTCTACCACGACCAGGTTAAATTTTGGATGCATGATGCAGACTCCTGTGAGGGCCAATTGTTCGGCATTCTTGTGAATCCTGAAACGGTGTTGGCCGTTGGCTAAGCTTCCAATCTTGAAGACCAGAATGTGGAGGCCCTTGGCTGCATCCTGTTCTTGGTTGGCCGCGAGTTTTTCGTGTTGTTGTTCCTTGGTCAACTTTCGCTCCTCGTTGGTCTGCAAGTGCTTTTGATGTCTCTCAGCAATCTGCTGGTTCACCATCGCCTCGACGGCGGTAGGATCCTTGACAGCCTCCTCGCCCAAAACGCGCATGAGATTGCCCTTCTTGACCTTTGGGGGAGGGGCAGGAACAAGACCCAGTCTGATCTTTGCCTGCTCTTCCTTGAGCTCTGCCATTCTTCGCTGTCTTCGGAGCTTGGCTTGTTCCTTGGATGTGAGGTACATGGGCTTCGGGGCCGGAGTGTTCTTCTCCTGGGGGGGCTCCAGGGCCACAGGATGCTGGATCAAGTTGGTCACAATGCTGTCCTCGCTGTCGAGTTTGATGAAGGAAGGGTCATCTAGGACGTCGTACGAGGAAACCAGCGCCTCGTCCCACCATTCGATTCCTGGGGGGGCCTCTACGACAAAGTTCTTCTCGCCGAGATCCTCATCTATGCCTGCCTTCCTCGTCTGCTCTGCAATCCTCTTCTTCATTGCTTCGAGGGCAGCTTGCCTTCGTAGGGCGTTTGCCTGTTGTATGTATTTGCCCTTTTGGTTGAAGAGGAGCTGGCGGGGCATCCTCTGCTTCCCGGCCGGGACGGTCGAGTCGGCTGGGGGCAAGTAGGGGTTCACTCCGGAGCCTCCAGCTTGCGCGTTCCGCAGAGCAGGGTTCTTCTTGTTCATGGAGAGCTTCCCCTGTTCGGACTGAAGCCGTGCAGGCGGGCCGGTGCCTGGCTTTTGGTCGGCTGAAGTAGAAGGGGATGGTCTCCATTGGCCCAAGTCTTCCAGCGCCGGATGGAGCCCCACGTTGAGGCCTCCTTTGGCCTTGCTGCCATCGATGGCAGCAGCCACACGTGCCTTGAGGGCAGCCATCCTGTCGGCCGCGGACTCTTGTTTCTGTATGCGTGACGAGGCGTCATGGCGCGGCCCGAGGCCGTTGGCTGGCGGAGTCTGGTTCCTGTCCATGATGGAGGTCTCACCAGCAAGGGGATCGCGGTGCAGGAATATGTCGGGCGAGGCACAGGAGTGTCGTTTAGTCAAGCAGGTAATGGTGATACGTCACGTTGAATGGGGCCGAGGTCTGGAGAATCAGACAGACAGGTCGGAAGCGAGACTTGGTCGGGAGGGGGGGCAGCTGCGCGGCGAGCTTCAGGTTCGATTGTTTCGGCGGGCGGTTGGAGGATGATTGGTGGTCGTGTCTGCTGTGCAGTGGCAGCGTACCTGCCAGCTGCGACAGTGACAGAAGATGAAATTGGTGAGTAACGCGAGAGCACAGGTGCAGGACGGCATGGGTCGGGTTGGGCAAGGTCGACTTTGCGTGTGGAACGGAGTCTAGGACTAACCGCTACCAGGTGCCTAGGAAGGTAGGTAGATACATGGGTACTTGACGGCAGCTTATCGATACCGGGACAGACTGATGTGATAGCCTACACAGTATTGCCGCCGGTCGCCGCCAAATTTTTTTCTTCGTCCGCCCAGACCGTCTCTCGTCGGTCGCGACCGGCCAAAGGGGAAAATTTCACGGCGGCTATCATCCCAGTCCGTTGGCTGTACTGCAGGCCAACCTCTCCGCCCTCCACCCACCTCACCGTCTTGATTCCTCACCACCTCACCAGCTCGCACGCCGCTTCTTGCAAGGCACCGGCTGTGTCAGTCTCCACGTTGGTGCTAGGCCAGCTACTCCAGTAGGGACACAGCCGCAGATCGCAGCCCTCCGGTGCTGAGCATCCCCTCACAACTGGCCCACGGGGTCTCCACGACGCAGCGGCGACGCCAGTGCCATCACATCCTGCACCATCATGAACATCTCGCAGCCTGTGTCGGCCTCGGTCGACCGAGTCGAGTTCACGTTCCTCACAAAGGAAGAGATTCACGCTGTGTCAGTCAAGAAGATCGAGAATGACACCACCTTCGATACTCTACTGAATCCGGTCCGTGGCGGCTTGTATGACCCTGCCCTTGGATCATGGGGTGATTCAATGTACGTGACCCATGCGAATCTTCCCCTTGTGTCTCGGAGCCTCCGTCTTTGCATCCCCATCGCTGTCCTTGGAACATATTCCTCGTATCTACATGTGAGCTCACACACTGCGACCCGCCAGCTGTACCACATGCAATCTTGGCCAGCAGTCTTGTCCCGGTCATGCGGGCCACATCGACCTTCCCGTTCCAGTCTACCACCCGACCTTCATGGATCAAGTCCTTCGCTTGGTACGCGCTCAGTGCGTCTACTGTCAGCGCCTGCGTCTGGCAAGGCGAGAGATCCACCGTTATGTCTGCATCTTCCGCCTGCTACAGTATGGCCTCCTCAAGGAGGCAGGGATGGTCGATGCCATTGGAGAGAACTTCCATGGCCTGGCCATGCCCGATGTTCCACAAGCCGACACAGCCGACTCCGACTCCGAAGATCAAGCCGGCGCTGCTGACAGCGTCATGCGAGCGCGTGATGCTTACGTCCGCCGGGTCTTGCAGGGCCATCGACCTGCATTGGGTCGCCGGAAGCACGAGGGTGCCGCTGAGCTGCGCACCGCCTTGGTTGGCGAATTCTTCAAGGACATCGTCAAAACAAGGGTGTGTGCCTCGTGCCGTGGGTTTTCTCCAGTCTACCGCAAGGACCGATCCGTAAAGATTTTCGAGAGAGCCCTGTCGGGAAAGGAGCAGGCCAGAATGGCACAGGCTGGTTTAAAACGAAGCGAAGGCATTCCGAGCCAAGCGTCCAAGAAGAATGACAGAAAAGGCGGTTATGGTTCTGATGAAGGGGTTGCCGATCTGTCGTCCACCGACGAGGAAGGGAACGCCTCGGATGAGGGCAGCGGCGACGCACTGGACGAAGACGGCGACGTTGTCCCGCGCAAAGCCCCTCGAAAGCAGTCCGCAGAACAGGAGGCCACCACCCAGCGATACCTCTCCCCGGCCGAGGTACGGTACAGGCTGACGGCTCTTTTTGAGAAGGAGCAGGAGGTCTTGGCTCTGGTTTACTGCAGACAACCACGCGCCAGAACGACGCCACTGCTTGCCTCGAACATGTTCTTCCTAGAGACCATTCTCGTACCGCCAAACCGTTTCCGCCCAGAAGCGCGCACCGGGGACTCTCAGATTGCCGAGGCCCAACAGAACAGCCTCTACAAGAACATTATCAGGGCGTCTGCGCAACTAGCATCCATCTACAGGCAGCTACAAGACCAGTCGAGAGGGATAGTCGATCCTAGAGGACGAAGAAGCATGACAGCACTCCATGAGGCCTGGACCGAACTTCAGGATTCAGTAAACGCTTTGATTGATCGTAACCTCAACCCGGTACAAGGAGCGGCCGCGAAGCGAAATGAGGAGGGCATCAAGCAGAAGCTCGAGAAAAAGGAGGGTCTTTTCCGAAAGAACATGATGGGAAAGCGAGTCAATTATGCCGCGCGAAGTGTGATCTCCCCAGATCCCAATATTGAGACCAACGAAATTGGTGTTCCTCCGGTCTTCGCCCGGAAGCTGACCTTCCCCGAGCCCGTGACAAGTCACAACTTCAAAGACATGCAGCAGGCTGTCATCAACGGCGTGGAGAAATGGCCGGGCGCGTTGGCCATAGAGAATGAGAATGGCCAGACGATCAACCTACGGAACAAATCCTTGGAGGACCGTATCGCTCTCGCCAACCAACTGCTCGCCCCAACCAACAACACCTCTAGCGGACTGAGGAACAAGAAGGTGCATCGTCACCTGGCGAACGGTGACGTGGTGCTGATGAACCGCCAGCCGACACTACACAAGCCCTCCATCATGGGCCATCGGGTCAGGGTCCTGCCTGGCGAAAAGACCATCCGCATGCACTACGCCAATTGCAACACGTACAATGCCGATTTTGATGGTGACGAGATGAACATGCACTTCCCTCAGAACGAGGTGGCGCGCGCGGAGGCGTTACAGCTGGCCGACACAGACCATCAATACATTTCGGGGACGGCAGGGAAGCCGCTGCGTGGTCTCATCCAAGACCACCTGTCGGTCTCGGTTGCGCTCTGTGACAAGGATACCTTGTTCGACAGGCAGGCCTACCAACAGCTCATATACGGTGCTCTTCGTCCAGAGAGTGGTCACATCCTAGGGGAGAGAATTGAAATGGTGCCTCCGGCGATCATAAAGCCCCGTGCACGATGGACGGGCAAGCAAGTCATCACAACGATCCTGAAGAACATCAGACCGCCGAACTGTGGTGATTTGTGGATGAGTGGCAAGACCCAGATCCCAGCCGCACGGTGGGGGCCAGACTCAGAAGAGGGTGCTGTTCTATTCCAAGGTGGCGAATTCATTTGCGGCATTCTGGATAAGTCCCAACTCGGGCCGAGCTCTGGTGGCTTCATCCACTCTGTTCATGAAGTCTACGGACCTGCCGTGGCCGGCAAGCTACTCAGCAGCATGGGCCGCCTCCTGACCAGATATCTCAACATGAGGGCGTTCACCTGCGGAATGGATGACTTGAGATTGACTCGAGAAGGGGAGGAGAAGCGTAAGGCCACGCTGGCAGATGCCCCCCACATTGGCCTGCGCGTTGCTGCCAAATATGTGACTCTTGACGACCAGCAACCTGGGCCATCAGACCCCGAGCTGCTCAGCCGCCTGGAGGAAGTCATGCGAGATGATACGAAGCAGGAGGGTCTCGACGCGCTGATGAACAAGGGCTCGTCCGATCTGTCCAGTGCCGTGACCCAAGCGTGTCTGCCTAACGGTCTCGAGAAGCACTTTCCAAAGAACCAAATGCAGTCCATGACAACTTCGGGTGCCAAAGGCTCCCTGGTCAATGCGAACTTGATCTCGTGTAATCTGGGCCAGCAAATTCTGGAGGGCCGCCGAGTCCCACTCATGGTTAGCGGTAAATCACTGCCAAGTTTCCGACCGTATGACACGGATATCCGGGCCGGCGGGTACATCGTGAACCGATTCTTGACCGGCATAAGGCCACAGGAATACTACTTCCATCACATGGCTGGCCGCGAAGGCTTGATCGATACAGCTGTCAAGACATCCCGTTCGGGCTACCTTCAAAGATGTCTCATCAAGGGCATGGAGGGCCTCACAGTAGGCTACGACAGCTCGGTGCGAGACTCGGACGGGACACTGGTCCAATTCCTATACGGTGAGGACGGGCTCGACATCGCGAAGCAGAAGTACTTGACAAATTTTGGCTTCGTGCTCCGCAACTTTGAATCGCAGCTGGCGCAGACCCACTACGCCGAGGCCACCGCGCTTGGATTGTTCGACCACAAAGATGAGTTCCTCAAGAAGAATAAAATGGCGGTGAAGAAGGCGAAAGCTGGTGTTTTTAACATCGATGAGCCTGTTAATTGTGCGGTCGCTTCAGCGCGGCATGCGTTCGCCACCTCGGAGAAATTCTACGAGGCTATGTCGGAGTATATCAAAGCCAACCCGGACGCACTAATCAGGGACAAGAAGGACAAGGACGAGAGCAAACAGCTGGTGGGAGTCACGACCTTGCCTCGGAAACAGGTGGAGAAGATCCTAGTGGCCAAGTACCTGAGGTCTCTTGTTGAGCCCGGCGAGGCGGTTGGCATTGTCGCCGGGCAATCAGTCGGAGAACCGTCCACGCAAATGACGTTGAACACGTTCCACTTGGCTGGTCACTCGGCTAAGAATGTCACGCTGGGTATTCCTCGACTTCGTGAAATTCTGATGACCGCGAGTGCGAACATCTCGACTCCGGCCATGACACTTGTACTGAACGAGGAGCTGTCAGCGGATGATGGTGAAAGGTTCGCCAAGGCCATCAGCGTCTTGCCTCTCTCTCATGTCTTGGACAAGGTGTCCGTCAGTGAACGAGTCGGAAAAGGTATTGGATACGCCCTGGCGAAAGTGTTCCGCATACGCCTCAAGTTCTTCCCTTCGCATGAATACACGGAAGCGTACAACATCGGCATCGCCGACGTGCTAGATACGGTAGAGAACAAATTCTTGTCGCAGCTGCACCAGGTCATCAAGAAGGAAATAAAGAAGAAGAGCAGTGGCGTGACCTCGGCGACGCCAGTCGTCGGCATCCAGTCCGGCACCATCGAAATGGCCGACCCTTCACGCGAAGTGGACGGCGCTGCGGGTGGCGACAACGAGGATGGAGACGACGACGACGATGACGACGGCGGCGATGGCGATGCTACAACTGCGAAACGGCGAGCCAACCGCGGTGAGGAGGCGTCGTACGGCCCCAACGACGACGAGGATGACGCAATTCAACAGCGGTTGGAGAAGGAAGCAGACCTGGACAGTGATGACGAAGATGAAGGCCTAGGCGAGAGCCCGCCTGTAGAACACGATGACGGCCCGGCGGCTGAGAAGGGCGCATCGGCAGGCGGATCTGACAAGGAGGGCACCTCTCGCGAGAGCCGTGTCAAGGAGAAGATTTCCAACGTCACCGAGTTCCGGTGCGACGAGTCACGAGGCGAATGGTGCGACTTCGTTTTGGAGTACGACGTCAATGTGCCCAAGATCCTCATGCTTAACTTGTTGGAGGCTGCGGTACGGAAGACGCTTATCCAGCAGATACCCGGCGTGGGCCAATGCACCTTCGTCGCCAAGGACAAGGTCTTTGACATCCGGACTGGTGGGGAGGTGGAGGTGCCAGTGGTTCACACTGCCGGCGCCAACCTACAAGCCATGCAAAAGTACAGCGACTACATCAACCCGAACAAGATCTCGACGAACGACATCGCCGCCGTGCTTGCTGTATATGGCGTCGAAGCTGCGCGGAACAACATCATACGGGAACTGAGCAATGTCTTCGGCGGCCACGGTATCAGCGTTGACAACAGGCACCTGAACCTGATCGGAGACCACATGACAAGGAACGGCGGCTTCTCGCCGTTCAACCGGATGGGTCTGCGGGGCAACGTGAGCCCTTTCACAAAGATGAGTTTCGAAACAACGCTGGCAGTACTCAAAGATGCGCTACTTGACGGCGACTGGGACGACCTGAGCACGCCGAGTGGCAGGCTAGTCTTGGGGAGGCTAGGGAAGGCTGGCACTGGATCGTTTGATGTATATACCGCCGCGCCCATGAGGCATTTCGATCCAATGAGAGCAGATGCGATGGACTAGGGCGGGTAGATATAATGCTGGAGACAGGTCGGATCAGCATCGGCTCTGAGGATTTCAATGAAAGGAATGGATACGAGGTTTCCAAATGCTGTCTTGACGTGCGTTGCAGTGACTGATATGTTCATCATCTCCCGCCCTCACCCTTTCCTCTCCACTCGTGATACCGCGAGCAAGTTTCCCGAGTTGATGCCTGGCCCGGGCCTGTGCGTGGGCACTTCGCACCATGGCGGCTCTTATTGACGCCTCGTCCGTGCCTGGTTCTAGAGACAGACCGCGGCACCCAACACTCAGCGTGGTGACTCAGTCGTGGACGGGCAGTCGAGCATGACGGGTTAAACATGAATGACCGAAGCTGCATGGCGAGATGGTCGCCACCAGATACTTTCAGGATGAAACCATTGCTAAGTTGAATGAGTGTAGGATGGGCTCGGCTAGCGAAGCTGTCAAGCACCTTTGGCAGAGGTGTGTTCCTAAATCACGGTTGGGCATAACTCTGCCGCAGCCATGCCTGGCAACGGGGAAACTGAAAGGGGTGGTAGGTGTGAAGACCCACACTCGGCCCCTTTCATTACGTGCACTCGCGCTCAATAAAGTGCGCCTCCAGGATACGACGCGGTACCTAGGGGCATACTTGATGATTGTTTGTTGACGGATCAACTCAAGCCGCGTCGCGTCGCGTCGCGCTCCACCGCAGGCCTGAACCAAAGATTACAAGGTGCACAAACCCTATGTGCAGGCATCAGGAGGCACGGTCCTTGGGCGTAGCAAGCACGATGTGTAGTTTTTTGATCATGAATTTCCCTGTTCAATATCGGGCGGCGGCAGCGTCCCATTAGCTGCGTAATCTAATGTACAACCCGCCCCAAGAAAGCATCGCAACTGAACGCCATGGATCCCCTTTCCCTGTGGATATGACCATCGTCAACCGAGCATTGCTGTTAAAAAATCATCGTGACCGTCCCAAAACCCAACCCATCAAGAAATCCCAGTGCAGAGTAGGCTAGAGAACCTAGTTGCGCTCACCACGGAGGCGGCGGGCGAGCTGGATGTCCTTCTGTGTGGTTGTTAGCGAGATCCCCCCAAGGCGCGAGGCGCGTGTGCGGGTCAAGGACACGACGTACCGACTGGATGGTGACACGCTTGGCGTGGATGGCGCACAGGTTGGTGTCCTCGAAGAGAGAGACGAGGTAAGACTCGACAGACTCCTGCAGGGCACCGATGGCGGAGGACTGGAAGCGCAGGTCGGACTTGAAGTCCTGGGCGATCTCACGAACCTGGAAGAAGCGGCGACAGTCAGCAGGAGAAGAGGGGGGGGTGCGCGTCCATCGTGGGGGGCAGACATACCAGACGCTGGAAGGGGAGCTTGCGGATCAGCAGCTCGGTACTCTTCTGGTAGCGACGGATCTCACGCAGAGCGACGGTACCGGGCTTGTAGCGGTGAGGCTTCTTGACACCTCCGGTAGAGGGCGCGGACTTGCGGGCGGCCTTGGAGGCGAGCTGCTTGCGGGGAGCCTTGCCACCGGTAGACTTACGGGCGGTCTGCTTGGTGCGGGCCATTGTGATGAAGAAAAGTGATGATTTCTGAGTGTTTGATTGATGACGCGACAAGACGCGATGCAGTTGTTGATGGAAGAAGTTGTGGTTGGTTGGGTGGGGTGGAGTGGTGGATGGATGCAGAGGGAAGAAAGCGGGAGAGCGAGTGGGTGGGGGATTTGAGATTTAAGTAGGTGGCGGCAACTGGTTCGGGGGCGCTGGCTGATTCGGGGTGCAAGGGGCGGGCGCGGTGGGTGTGTTGGGTGGGTGTGGGTGCTGGTCTGTGCTTTCCCGTTTTGGGCCAGGTTGGGTTGTTGCTGACGGGCTGGGCTGCCAGGGAGGGAAAAGATGATTGAAAAAACAAAGGGCGTTTTGGGAGGGTGAAAACGAGCCTGTTTGGCAGGGAAAGTGTGGCAGCGTTTCTGGTGGGAGATTTGGGGTGTGCATACAGGGATCAGGACTGCGCCGATTTTCGATTGGATGCAGCAGTGCCCCGCCCACGAGACCTTTCCGCTTCGGGACGGGTCTGTGGTTTTTCTCACCTCCAAGTTGTCAGACGTCACTACCTACCTACCTACCTAGTAGTCTAGGTAGGTATCTAGGCAGTAAGTGCAGTCACTCGTCACCCGTCACTCGCGACCATCCTCTTCCTGCTCCTTGCTCCAAAGTCCACCTCATGCCGGTGTCATTCCATTCCGGGCGGGCGGGGGACCTGCAGGCAAGGGGCAACCGGGGACCAACCTTAATCATAATTGTGGGCGGGCAAAGGAGACTACCACAGTATACAGTACGGCGTCTCCTCCGTCCCCCACGCCTGCCTCAATCAACACGCAATGTTGCTGCCAGCACCCCTCTTACTGGGAACTCGCCGTGGAAGGCATGATGATATCGTGCCGGTCCTCCTCTCCAGCCTCTGGTCTCTGGCCTCTGGTCTCTGCCGCGAGAAGACCGCCCAACATATCATGCCCACAATGCGACTAAGTGTAGATGCGACGCATCTACACGGATATGGTCGAAAGGTGGGGCTGCGTCTTACGGCAGATCCAATGAATGAATGATTGATGAATGACCTGAATGAACCCACGACAGGTCCCAGCACGACAGGTCCCAGCAGAAAGCGTGCAGGAGCCAGATCTGGTTTAGTGCAGAACCTGCTGGCCAATCACAAAATTCGCCCGTCCTGCCTTGCGACATTTTTGATGGGGCCCCTGCAATTCCAGAGCTGCGGCCTGCGAGCTGCCCGCTGCCCGCTGCCTAGGACGGGCCTAGCGTGCTGATCTGAGGTTTCGCCCTGGCGCCCTGGCTGATTCGCCGCGCCCAGCTCCCAACTCCTGCCGCCCCCGACCCTTACTTAAAACCTCCCGCTTCCCCGCGTCACATCTCTCGTCGCGGTTGTTTGTTCCCCATCTTGATCCCACCCATTCGTCAACCACCAACCCAATACAGCATCTTTGCCTGCGATACACCTTGCGGTACCCCATCAATAACTCTTCATCAATCCACACTTCTTCCCCCCCCCCCCCCACAAATCAACATGACTGGACGTGAGTACTCACCCCTTCTGCTCACGCCTCCGTGTGCCGCGCCTCATCGCGACGCGTCGTCTCTCGCCGTGCATGTCGGCTGACCAGTCTCTCCAAACAGGTGGCAAGGGCGGCAAGGGCCTCGGCAAGGGAGGTGCCAAGCGTCACCGCAAGATCCTTCGTGACAACATCCAGGGTATCACCAAGCCCGCCATCCGACGTCTCGCCCGTCGTGGTGGTGTCAAGCGTATCTCTGCCAGTAAGTCCTACCCCGTCTCCCAACGCGTCTGCTCTCGTGGCACCCGGCTGACCATGCGCGTCTGTAGTGATCTACGAGGAGACCCGCTCCGTCCTCAAGTCCTTCCTCGAGGGCGTCATCCGTGACGCTGTCACCTACACCGAGCACGCCAAGCGCAAGACCGTCACATCTCTGGACGTTGTCTACGCCCTCAAGCGACAAGGCCGCACCCTGTACGGTTTCGGTGGTTAAACATCTCACGACTCGGCATTGGCTGGCGATTCACAATTGTTTTTCTGTTTGAGGCGGGGGTCGGCATCGGCACTTGGGCTGGTTTGGATTGTGCCTACTATGATGATTATGGGATTCGGTTTCTGCTTTGGGTTCTCTGTACCATACGGGCAAACGGTGTTCTGAGTGAATAACATAATTGATACCTCCATGCTTCAGGAGGACGGTACCTGATGGTACTTGATGAAAACACAGTCTACCCCCGACATGCTCCGCAACCTCGTCTGTGCGCCTCACTTTGTTTGCTCCTTCGTGACACCGCTGGTGGACGGGTCGACGTGGTGTTTTGGGGTGTGTTTTGCAGTCAGGTCTGAAGTCCTGCCAGGCTGCTGAAATACCTACGAGGCTGTGAGGTTGGTACCCGTGAGCCTCAGCCTTTAAACGAGAGGATAACCAGTTGGAAACAGGTTGGCCAATCCACAGGCATGCAGGGTCATCCCACACGTCATTGCACACACTTCATCAAGTACCCTCCCGCTGCAGCTTCCAACATACACACCGCGAACACGATCGCGATGCGGTCAAATTGGCGCAATTGAAGTTGTGAGCACATCCCACGCCAGGGTAGACTCCATCGTCCCCGGAACGGGCAATGGATACGGGCGTTGCACGGACAGACCATGACATGACGCCCTTCTATTATGCTGAGGAATCTGTAGCAATCCAAGGTAATCTCGCGCTCTAGAGGCCTCTCACATGCCTTACAGTCCGAGTCGGCTGAAGTGCCTCCTAGTCCACCTTCTACGCTGGTGGGTGGAGCGCCTGCTTTGGCTGCCCCGTTTCCAGGAGAAGGCATTGTACCGGTGTGGTGTTGAGGTCAAGTCTGTATATCTGGCCCTTCGTGTTGGGATTGGACTCGTCCATTCTCGAATTCCCTCTTGACTCGGCAATGGGCATCTCTTCCCCAGGCATTTGAATCCTCAAGAGACAGCTCTCGTGTGTCAATGTGGTTGAGGCCGTGCAAAGGAGTCCTGGGCTATTCCAGGGGTTTTCCTATGTTCGTTCTCGGCACATGTGCAGCTTACCTACGTATTGACTTGATCAATGCTCGGCTGCACGCTGCTCGGCTGTCCGCACGGTACGGCTGGTTTATGGCGAGTTTGATGACGAATACTCATAAGCATTATGATCAGCCTTGACTCCTTTGGATTAACGGTTCTCGGGGACTCGCGCACTGATGATAGGGGCAATACCAAATCCTCCCTGCCCGACAAGCTTTGGGTCGATGACTGCTAAGATTCGCTATATCCATGGTCCTCTTATCATGAAGTGTAACTACCGCCTGTCGCAAGCCTCTTCCTAAAGCCACATGTCCTTCTCGAGCCTAAGCCAAGTGCCTTGAACGACGGGCCATATCTGGATTAACTACATAGGTAGGCACAGGGGTATTCTTCCCCATCCTGGCCTTTGAACGCCAGAACTTGGGGTGTCATGATGGGCATAAAGCCGACTAAATTGTCCTCTGTTATACTTAACCCGACCAGACTACGGCGGGTGGCTTGAGGTGGTTGGTCCTCGTGATCGGCTGTGAGGTAACTATTGAATACCCGTGTGGAGGAATAGTAAACATGGCAAGCTGGGCTTTGGTAGCAGATATTACCTCTCTTGACACCACCACCGGTTCTTACACCTCCCCTCTTTCTCATGACGGCCTCGGCCTCCTCGTCGTCATCTGTGACCTTGTCAGCCAACTCCATTCAACTGAACCGACTACAGTGAGATTCAGCCAAGCGACAGCCGCCGTTGGTTTCCCCTTCCTTCAAGCCTAGTCTATGCCACGTACATGAGAGTAGTCAGGCAGGTCTGCTGGCATGATACATGGGTTGGGCTTCTGACTCCACTATACGTCTTCTTTTCGGTGGTAGAGCCACTGAAAGAGCACTCGGATGCACAGTTGCTGCAGAAGTTCATTTCCCACCCCCGTAGAGCGCTTGATCATGTGAGCCGTAAGCTTGGACCATTGCTTCTGCTGCCACTTACGCTTGTCCCTGTTTCAAGTGGAAATGAGCAGCACTTATCTTGGTATGTCCTCGCGAATGTTGGCATCATACAGCATAGCTCTCGTTGCCTCAAGTTTGGTAATATTCAGTGCCTGGTCCTCTGTGCAAGCACTTCTGTATTGACCTATCTGCACACTGATTTCGATTTTAGCCCTGATCTGGTGGTTACTGCAAGCAAGTGCAGATTGTTGAGCCTCGGTGATCTGCCAAACAGCAGCTGCAGGAGTTCATATAGCTACCTGGGTCCTAATATGTGTGGTACAGCCGTACGCCCGATAACTAAGGGAACCCAGCTCCTGTATAAAGAAAGGCTATGTAAAGTCCAGCCTTGTAATTAACTTAAATTAAAAGTAGTGTTGGAACTTAAAGTGTACTACAAGCAGAATTATAAATATATAAACATATAAATATATAAACATATAAATATATAGACTAAAAAATTTCTTTATCTTTTTCGGGTTACCTATTAAGACAGACCGCTCTTTAGTAGTATGTTTGCATGTTGTAAAGGTTGTAAACAGCTGACCGTGGGAGAAATTTCCTTTATATAGACTAAATGGGGGACCACAGTTTAATTCAGTAACTTTTTAATCCTCCGCGCTTTATAGGCTTAGCTGGTCGAGATCTTTTAAAATCTACAGCTAAGTCCGCTAGCCTTAAGGCGCGCGGCTATGCTTGCCCCAATTAAGGGGTGCGGGGTAGATAGTAATTGGGGAAACATTTGGTTAGAGATCCTGGCGGAAGTCAAACCCGCATATAATAATTAAGGCTTCTTGGGTCCTTTAAACCAGAGATCAGAGGTTTATGTCCAAGATACATAATAAGGCAGTAGTTAAGCAATATTGGTTTTAAATAATAATTATAAGCTGGTAAGAGCTATTTGGGTAAATACTTAGATTAACTGCTAAAAAGCTGTCCTAAGCTAATGTTATCTACTAATAATAAGCGTGTCTATATAGTCTATCTCTTTAGCCTGGCTTAGTTAGATTATATTTTAAGCCGTCTAATCTACAGATAGGATTAGGCTGGATTAGTATTAAGCCTTACTAATCCTTAGATTAGGAGGAATTAGTCTTGATCCTCTCTGATCTATTAGGTAAGCAGGTTATATGCCTCGGGGGCTATGTTTCTTGTGCCTCTCGCCTAGCCGGGAGCGCGGCCTAGTAGAACCTGTTCTACTGCAAAACCAACTGTTGGTTCTATTTCTATCAGGGTTATAATACCGCGCCCTTTATATTTCTATAGCTGGCAGCCCAGTGCTTAACTAAATGCGCTACGGGACTATATATAAATATATAAATATATAAATAGAGTTTTAAAACTATACTAAAACTATAAACTATAATACTATAAAATTAAACTATAATACTATAAAATTATATTACTATAATATTATAAAACTATAAAACTATAAATATATAAAACTATAAACTATAAAACTATAAAACCTTTATACTATATTACTACATTTATATAGTATAAATATAATAATATAGTAGTATTACTATATTACTATAATTATATATAATAAAAGAAATATATAATAAAATAAAAGATTAATAAGTTAATATTTTATTTATTTTAAATTTAAATTTAAATTAAGTATATTTAATATATAGATTAAAAGAATTATGTAGATAGGGGTTTATAGGTTTATAGTGAATAGGTCTGTAAGTGAATAGTGGAGGGCCTGTGGCTAGCGTGGGGCCTGCACTATAAAGGGTTGTTGCCCTACGGGCGTGGCTTTGCCACACTTTACGAAGTAACAACTAATCTACATCTAGACTTAATAGAACACCCATTCGGTCTGCACTCTCCTTTTCTCTTTGCTAATATTTCTTTCTATTGTATACAATAAAGCCCAACCAACACTAATTAGTAATTGCTCAAGGCAATCACAGAGTAGCAAGGAAGAAAGAGGTAGATCGCTATCAACGACATTTGACGAGTCCCTAGATCTTTATCGAAACTTATTAACGGCTGGCAATATCTATACTACAATCAAACATACCATAGTCCCTGGATCTTATATTAAAACTGCAATATGAGCGATTAGACCCATTAATATAACCATTAGATCTCTATTGAAGCTATATTAACAAGGTTACATTCATTACAAATCCTGTCGATAAATAATCACGCGATAAAAGCTAAAGATTAGAAACATTGAGTCTCTAGATTATATATTAAAACAAGGTACTGATAATTAGGTTATAATAATATAAAACTGTGTTGATAAAAACCGCGTTTTATTAACGTAATATAAAAATATACAATTCCTTTATTAGGTACTTTAATACTAAAAAAAGCCAATTAAGATTATCGCGATACAAAAAGAACACCCTTATAAATATCTAAATAACTGATTATACTAGAGAAAGTAATAATTTATATATAAATTTTAGTGACGTTTGTTTGCTAATATAGAGTTATATGCTTGCTAGTTGACTGCTTGCTACCTAACTATATACTACCTGGTAAAAACACTATATAGAAGAGTTATAAAGAAAGTTATCCTAGACTTTTCACGAAAAACGGGTTACTTTAATTAAATTTATTTTAGCCTAGTTACGAATCTAAGTTATAAAGAAAGTTACTCTAGACTTTTTATAAAAACAGACCATTCTAATTAAATTTACTTTAGAATAATAAGTCTAAGTTATAAAGGGAGTTATCTTAGATTTTTTACAAAAACAGGCTACTTTTAATTAAATTTACTTTAGCCTAAATAATAAGTTTGAATTACTAAGAGAGTTACTCTAGACTTTTTGTAAAAACGGGCTACTTTTAATTAAATTTACTTCAGCCCTAGTTATAAGTCTAAGTTACTAAACTTACTTTAATATCAACTAACTGCTTATATAATCCATAACTACCACCTAGTATAAAAAGCATGATCTACTGCAGACCACTATCTAGCATAAAAGGCGCGGTCCGCTATAGACTACCACCCCTAGTACCAAAAAATATGGTCTGCTATGGACTACTATTAGAGGAAAGCCGTGTTATATACTATATAGTTACGTACCTATAACAATATAGCTGATACCAGCAATACTAATGCTAATAATAGCAACGAGAATAATAACTGTATTATTAAAATAAATGATAATGAGAATCTACGACTTGAGAGGTTAGTATTATAGTTATGTGATGTTAGTAATAAAGAATATACTCTTTGCGATAAATATAAGACGATAGTAGATGATATAAAGAACTAATTCTAGATTCTTTATAATTTTTAGATCTGTATAAACTAGCTAGCTTGGGGTATGTTGGTCCTAATTATTCATTCTTTTAACGATGTTGTTAAATAAAGCTATTTATATAATACTTATATACTTAAGTTTATGGATGGCAATAATTCTAACAATACTATTAACAAGGACCTATTTTAAGAATTTAAGAGAACATTTAAGGACTGGACCATTAATATATAGCTAACTATATTGACTACTAAGAACCTTAAGCGCTTTCTTTATACAAGAGGAGTCTATACTAGTCTTATATATAATACACCAGTAGATTAAATAATTACACTTAATAAAGCTAAGTACTTGCTGGAATAGCCTAACACGGCTATTGTTGACACTACTCTTATTCTTAAATCTAAGCTTTACAGCTTATTAAAGGAAGGTTGGAAACAGATACCTTATGTTGCCAAGTACCCATCTCTCTCTATCTTATCTAATAGAAAGGAAAGTCTATCATTAGGAAATATAGCTGAGACGGTAAGGCCGACATTATTATGATCTATTTAACAAACAAAGCCGGCACTATTACAACCTATTCTACAAACGGCGCCATTATAATCTATTTTACAAATAATGCTATCACAGTGTCACGACCCTAACAGAAATAGGACCAATGGTTGGTTCTGCAAAGGAATAACCCTACTAAGCCAGCATACTGGCCAAACGAACAACACAAGGGACCAAGCTAATAGTTATGTAATTGCTAATTAGATAAGACGGATTGATTAGAGTAATAATTAATCCTAGTGATCTAATACTAAGGAGTGACAGGAGCAACCAGTGCTCCTAACACTCCCCTATACTAGATTACTAGGAGCAACTAGTGCTTCTAGCAAGCCTTACTAAAAAGATGGATATATAAGGATATACTTGTTACTAGATAGCTAGATAGTATAGATAGCTCTTTAGTAGTTAATTTAAGTATTTACCCTAAATAGCTTTTATTAGCTTGTAATTATTATTAGAAATCCTATTATTTAATTAACCACCTTGTTATATATCTTGGATATAAACCTTAATCCATAATTTAGAGGACCTAGGAAACCTTAATTATTACATTTTAACTACTCTTGTTTATATATTATAATGTAGACTTTAAGTAATATTATATATAATATTTTTATAATGTCTGGATTCAGAAATAATAACCCTTAGTAAAACCTTTTATAGGAATTAGATAATGCTATTAATAGTAATACTAGTAATAATATTAATAATAATAGTAAAATAACTAATAAATAACTCCAAAAATTAGTTAGTAAGGTTAATTACCTTTATATTCTTATAAATAGGCAGGCTAAGTAGAATAAAGAAATGGAAAACCTTAAAAAAGAAGTTACTACCCTCTAGGCTACTACTACTATTATTAATACCCTAATTCTAACTAAGGAAAATGTTAGGCTTAACAGTCTGACTCTTTATAATAAGATTTTAGGCTAGTTATAACCTTACCTTACCTAAGTTAGGGCCTACTAGTATTTTAACTATATGGATAGCTAAGTATATAGAAAATAAATTATACACGCAGCCTTATTCCTTAAGGAAAGAGTACTTGTTTAGTTTAAACCATACCTTACTAATTTCGTTAATATTGAAGAATTTGAGAAATATAAGCAGGAGACTTAGGAAATATTTAGTAAATATAAGAACTATAAAAATGCTCTCTAAGCTCTATTCTAGGACCCTGATGAGGAATAATAGGCTAAGAGGGAATTATTAAAACTATAATAGAAAGGCCTAGCCTTAGCCTATATAGTAGAATTTTGATAAATCTATATTTGAGTTAATTCTACCTATAATACCAAGATCTTTATATTCTACTAGGGACTAAAGAAGGATATAAAGGACGAGTTAGCTAGGTATGATAAACCTAATAACTTTTTATAGTATATAGAACTAGCTATTAAACTTGATAATAAGCTCTATAAGAGATGCTAGGAGAAACATGGTATTAATTTTAGGCTATTTTAGTAAAGTAACTAGAGGAATAAGTCTAATACTGGAAAGAGGTATAATTATAGTAATCTAACCTAATAGGGATAATAATTAGGCCTTATAGAGCTTAATACTATATAATAAAGAGACAAGAGGAATATTAAATATTATAACTATAATAAGATAGGATATTTTGTAAAAGAATATTATAGCCTTAAGAAAAATAAGGATTAAAAGCCTATACCTAAAGGCTCCAGGCAGGCTAATATAATCACCTATACTAGCAGGCCACTATACTTAAAGATATAGCAAGCTATCACTAAATAATACTACTAGTATAGAACAGAATAGTATAAACTATGCCTAGTATACCTAGACCAGGTAACAGAAGATAGAAGAATCCTGTTTAGTATTATTCCCTAAAACTCACCTACTAATAATAAATAAAAAGGCAAGTTAAAAATAGGAGAAATAATCTAACAATAACTATCACAGCTAGTATATATAGAACTAGATAAGGCTAAAGAAACCAAGAAACACGCCTTACTTAGCTAGACAGCCTACTACAACAATAGCTATACCACACACCTAAGTAATAAAGAAGGAGCTAACTAGTTCCTTAAGGGTATAGGATAACAGCATACCCTAGCTATAGGAGAATAGAAGGAACTCCTACATAACCTAAGGAAGAAGCTAGCAAGGAAAATTCCCTAAAATCTACTCACACCTCAAGCATAGTAAGAGGACCTACAAGCATACTTAGGAAGAGCACCCCTACTAGCCCCTAGAACTAACATTATAGAAGTACTAATTACAGGATAACCCTTTAAGCAAGTAATATAAGAACTAAGGAAGGAGACTAAGAAGGATAAAGATACAAGGAGGACATTCCCTCATCATAGTCACTATCCTAGCATCTCTTAGGCCTCATGCATCTACAATAGATGTAGAATCTATATATAGGAGAAAGTAAGCCATAACTAGTTCCCTTAGAGGTACTAAGGGTAGGACATCTAACAAACTTATAAAAGAGGTAACTTTAAGGGATGGAAACTTAAGAAACAATACAATAATATAAGCTACACAACATTTTAACTCAACTTACATACCCCCCTAGTATACCTACGCAACCCTACTAGATAGCATACCTATAAGAATGAGAAATATCAAGTATATATAAATAACAAAGTTAAAGAATAGTACTAACTATAGTAACAAGGACAGATCCTTAGCCCTATAAAGCCTATAACACAAGACAAAAGCATATAACAACTCATGGAAGACCTGTAATAATTACAGAGTATCACACAACAAAACATTAAAAGCATTAACAAAGTCCTAGGAAAGGATTACAAACAGCTAAAAAACTAGACAAGCTATCTATAAAGCCTTAGATAGCAGGAGAAACACCCACAAAATACTTATACATAATAAATACTAATAATAACTATTAACATTTAAAGATCAGGATAGAGCTTAGAGCCTACTAGTACTATATACTTATTAATAGTAGAGTATAGAAAAATTTCATCTCCCTAAAGATAGTAAATAAATACTACCTTATATAGTATAAGAAAAAGGAACCCTATAGACTTAATATAGTTAATAGTATGGAAGTTACTTATAGAAATAGCATTATTAATATAGAGACTAATTACCTCCAGGTCTAGATCTAGGACTATATTAAGTAACTCTTGTTTAATATTACTAAAATAGTAGATCATTAGTTAATCTTAGAAATACCTTAGTTAAGAAAGAATAACCCTTAGATAGATTAAACTACTAGCTAGATTTACTAGGCAACCCCTATTAACTTAGCAAAAGAAATAATTATACATTATAAGAATAAGTAGAGCTTAGTCTTTAAGAATAGTACCTAAATATATACTTAAATAAGCCTAGTAACTATCTTTTAAAATAGAGAGAAGGACTTAGTCTTTAGGTAGGCTTTAAAATAGCCTCTAAATAAGCTAATATAATAATAGTATAAACTAGGTAGTCTGCCATAAACTAATAAGAAAAACTTACTATTAAGCTAAATATAATACAAACCTAATAAAGAAGGTAGCCTAATATAGACTAATATAAGGAAATAACAAATTATACTTATAGTATAAGAATATATTAAGGAAATCTAACAAGCATTAAGATAGATACAAGAAATCTAGTGTATATAATATAAAACAATATCTATAGTTATAGTTACCTTGCCTATAGGGACTTTATAATAAGTACTAAAGGCCTAAAGGATTAGCTTAATAAAGTAAGTTAAGCCTATCCTTTAATAATTTATTACCTATTTATAGAAAGCTAAGGTAGCAAAGAAGGATTCTTAGGAGTTTATACCTTAGGAATACTATAAATATACCAAGCTGTTTTTAATAATACTTAATACTAGACTACCTAAATATAATAACTAGAATTACGAAATATCTCTAAAACTAGGGAAGATATCTAAATTCTCCAAGATCTATAGACTTAATAAAATATAACTTAAGATACTTAGAGAATACCTTAATAAAAACCTAGAAAAAAGTTATATTTAACTATCTACTTTATCTATAGGATATCTAATTCTCTTTATACTAAAGAAGAACGGGAAGCTATGATTTTGTATAAACTATTACTAACTAAATAACATTACTATTAAAAACTACTATTTATTACCTCTAATTAAAAAACTATAAGACTAATTATAAGGAGCTTAATAGTTTATAGCCCTAGACCTTAAGAAAGCCTATAATCTTATTAGAATAAAAAAGGGTAAAGAATAGAAAACAGCGTTTTAAACATACTATAGATATTTTAAGTACCTAGTTATGTTATTTAGATTAACTAACATACTAGTATTATTTTAAGCTATAATTAATTATATTTTTAGAGAATATTTAGATATCTTTATAATTATATATCTAGATAATATCTTTATCTACTTTAAAATATTTAAAGAATATAAAGAATATATATATAAGGTACTATAAAAGCTTTAAAATATAAAACTCCTAGTTAAACTAGAAAAAAGCAAGTTTTATACTAAAGAAGTTAACTATTTTAGATATATTATCTAGCCTAAATAAATTATAATATAAATATCTAAAATTAAGGCTATTAAACACTAGCCTATATTTATAAACATTAAGAAAGTTTAAGGATTTTTTAAATATATTAATTTTTATAAATAATTTATTAAAGATTATAGAAGACTTATAAAACCTTTTATAGATTTTACTAAAAAAGATAAGGAGTTTTAATAAATATAAGAAGTATAAGGTATTTTTAATATAATAATCTAGAAGATTTTAGAAAAACTAATACTAGTTAAAGTAGACCCTAATAAAGTTTATAAAGTTAAGACTAATGCTTTAGACTTTATAATAGGAGGATAACTAGGTTAACAAGATAACTAAGGCAAACTATACCTTATTATATTTTTTTTAAAAAAACTTAATAAACTAGAGCTTAATTACCTTATATATAATAAGGAACTTATAGTAATAATTAAAGTATTTAAAGAATAGTAATATTACCTTATAAGAGCTAAGTATTAGATTTAAGTCTATACTAACTATAAGAACTTTATATACTTTATAATAACTAAAGAACTTAACAAGTACTAGATTAGATAGGTAGAGTTTTTATTATAATTTAACTTTAGGATTACCTACTATAAGGGATCTAAGAATAGACAAGTAGATATATTTAGTAGATAACTAGACTACCTATAAGAGGTTTTATTAGAAATATAGAGTATCTTTTAAGTTACCCTTAATAAAGACTTATTATAAGAGCCTTAATAACTAGTAATAATACTCTAAGCTAAGGTTAACTCTAGCTAGAAAAACAAGCTTAAGGTAGTCTACTAGAATATATTTTTAGAAATTAAAGGATAAATAGTAAAAGATAATAGAATATTATATTAAGGAAGATAACTTCTTATATCTATAACGTGGTTAGACAGTGAGTGGCGGATGACAGTGAGTGGCGGATTTTTCATACAACTACCAACTTTAGCCAACCCCAGCACCCACCCAGGGTAGAGAAATGAATACAAATTGGCACCAATTGGTGCCAACTGTTCCCAATTACCTATTTTCAATTGATTTGGTCAATTTAGAGTTATGATGGGGTTGCAGTACTAGTCTGAAAGTTTAAAGTTTTGGTAGGCGGGTTTGTTTTTAGTATAGATCGTGTCCCCGTTTTTCACGTTAGTCTTGCATTATTCTACCTACTTAAATATTTAACACATCAGAAATCAACAACCATAAATATATCCTTTATCTAAAGAAGGGAAAATCCTTCTTACTATTTAGGCTATTTAGAACTCTAAGAAAAATCATGTTAAACCACTACCTATAACTCAAGCTACTAAGATCTTTAATGTTCCCGAAATAATACTATGCTGTAGGATAAATAAATAACGCTCTTGTATAGAATCACACGTTAATACCTATAAACTCGATCTAGTTAAAGAGTAAATACTTATCCAATATATTATCGAGCAAGATAAATAAGGATTTCTAATACGGCTTTTTAGTATAGAAGATATAGCCAACCTCCTGTTAGTATCGCGTAATAGTAAGCTGGTTGGTACTAAATAGGCACGACGCTTTGTAGATACACAACTAAGCCTGAAAACAAGGTTTAATCAGCCTTATGATTACCAGAGGGCCCTTTATAAAGATTCAGAGGTTATTAGGAACTAGTTCTACCTATTTTATAATATAATGGCTAAGTATAGTATTATAGACAACAACCTATATAACTTTAACGAGACCGGCTTTATAATAGGCATAATAACCACGTTAATAGTTATTATACGTTCTGATTGACATGGAAAGGCTAAATCTATACAGCCTGGAAACCGGGAATGGGTAATAGTTATTAAATGCATTAATACAAAGGGCTGGTATATTCTGCCGTTTATTATTATGTAAGGTGCCTACTACCTTGCTAACTAGATAATAGAGTTAGGCTTCCTACTAAGCTAGATAATCAAGCCTACTCTAAATAGGTAGATAGATAATGAGACTGGTTTTAAATAAATTTAGTACTTTGACAAGTATATAAAGCAATGGATAAAGGGTATATACTAGATACTTATCCTCAATAGCTATGAGAGCCATATATCAGCAGAGTTTAAGCAGTACTACAAAGAGTATAGTATTATCTTTATTAGTATACTACTACATTTTTCTTATCTACTCTAGCTATTAGATGTTGGATTATTCTCGCCATTAAAGCATGTATATAGTGATGAGATTAATCTCTTTATCCAGGCCTCTATTAACTACATTACTAAGTCTAAGTTCTTTCTTAGGTTTAAAGTAGCCTATAATAAGATCTTTACGGAGGAAAACATGAAATCTAGGTTTAGAGGAGCTGGGATTTCTCTATAGGACCCAGACTCTATTATCTCTAAGCTGGATGTCTACCTATAAACTCTAGTACAGTTCCTTCTTATGTCGCTATCTAAATAGGAATTACAAATACCCTCTAATACCTACTAGATTATCTAGTAATTAAGTTTTATTAAGGGCAAGATCTCCAACTATTAGGGTAGCTTCCCTATACTAATTATAGAGGCTATTGACAGGATAGTAAAGGGAGTACAAGCAATAGTATACTTAATTATACTTATAAGCCAGTAGATCCGGATACTTTAAGAGGCTAATATAGTACTTGCTAAATACTAGAGGGCTAAAAGAAGTTAGGTCTAGCTTAGAGGAGTACTTAGTATTGAGGACTCTTAGGTGATAATTAAAGAAAAACAAAAGGGGAAGCAGCCAGCTGGTAAAATGGCTGAGGGTACCGAGGAGGCGGTCTGCAGCGGACCAAGCAAACGATAATGTAGTAACTACGGTAATACTGGGCATTATATAACAACTTATAAGAAAGATGTAGAAAGGTCTAGTTATTTAGATTCTGAGTAAATAATAGCTCTTTTTTAAGTAGTTCGTAGTAGACCGCCTAAATAGTCGGTTTAGGTGGTGTAGATTGAGGTTGATCCTGTATGGTTGAAATGCTCCATTTTGGTAGGGAAGCTGATTTTCCCACCAAAAGTCGTCTACTTTAGACTGGTACTGCAGCCACGCCAACCACTCCAAATTGACTAAATCAATTGAAAATAGGCAATTGGGAATAGTTGGTACCAATTGGTGCTAATTTGTATTCATTTCTCTGCCCTGGGTGGGTGCTGGGGTTGGCTAAAGTTGGTAGTTGTATGAAAAATCCGCCACTCACTATCATCCGCCACTCACTGTCCAACCACGTTATAGGTATAAAGAGTTGCTTTTCTTGATATAATATTTTATTGTCTTTTACTATTTATTTCTTAGTTTCTAAGGATATATCTTCATAGAATGTTTTAAGCTTGTTTTCCTAACTAGGGTTAACCTTGGCTTAGAGTATTATTACTAGTTATTAGGGTTCTTGTAATAAGTTTCTGTTAGGGGTAACTTAGAAAATACTCTATATTTTTAGTAAAACCTCCTATAGGTAGTCTAGCCATCTACTAAGTATATCTGCCTATCTATTCTTAAATCCTTTATAATAAATAATCCTAAGGTTAAATTATAATAAAAACTCTGCCTATCTAATCTAGTGCTTGTTAAGTTCTTTAATTATTATAAAGTATGTAAGGTTCTTATAATTAGTATAGACCTAAATCTAATATTTTGCTCCTATAAAATAATGCTGTTATTCTTTAAAGGCTTTAATTATTACTATAAGTTCTTTATTATATATAGGGTAATTAAGCTCTGGTCTATTAAATTTCTTCGAGAAAAATATAATAAAGTATAGTTTACCTTAGTCATCTTATTAACCTAGTTATCCTCTTATTGCAAAGTTAGAGGTGTTGGTCTTAACTTTATAGACCTTGTTAAGGTCTACTTTAACTAGTATTAGTTCTTTTAGAATCTTTTAGGTTATTATATTAAAGGTGTCTTATATTTCTTATATCTATTAAAATTCTTTATCTTTCTTAGTAAGGTTTATAAGAGGTTTTGCAAGTCTTTCGTAACCTTAAATAAATTATCTGTAGAAGTTAATATATCTAAAGAATCTTTAAACTTTCTTAACATTTATAGGTATAGGCTAATACTTGATGGCTTTGATTTTAGATGCTTATATTATAATTTATCCAGGCTGGATAATATATCTAAGGTAGTTGACTTTCTTGGTATAGAACTTGCTTTTCTTTGGTTTGACTAAAAGTTTTACATTCTAGAGTTTTTATAGTACCTAGTATATATATTCCTTATGTTCTTTAAGTATTTTAGAGTAGATAAAGATGTTGTCTAAGTATATAACTATAAAGATGTCTAAATATTCTCTAAGAATATAATTAATTATAGCTTAAAACAATGCTGGTATGTTAGTTAATTTAAATGGTATAACTAGGTATTTAAAGTATTTATAGTGTATTTAGAATATTGTTTTCTATTCTTTGCCCTTTTTTATTTAATAAAGTTATAGGCTCCTTTAAGGTCTAGGGCTGTAAACTATTAAGCTCCTTGTAGTTAGTTTTATAGTTTTTTAATTAAAGGTAGCGGGTAGTGGTTTTTAATAATAATGTTATTTAGTTAGTAATAATCTACGTAAAGTTATAGCTTTCTGTTCTTTTTTGGTATAAAGAGGATTAGATATCCTGTAGATAAAGTAAATAGTTAAATGTACTCTTTTTCTAGGTTCTCGTCAAGGTACTTCCTAAGTGCCTTAAGTTATATTTTGTTAAGCCTATAGATTTTAGAGAATTTGAGTATCTTTCCTAGTTTTAAGGGTATTTTGTAATTTTAGCTGTTATATTTAAATAGTCTGGTGTTAAGTATTGTTAAAAATAGCTTAGTGTACTTATAGTATTCTTAAGGTATAAGCTTTTAGGGATCCTTCTCTACTGCCTGAGCCTTTTATAGATAGGTGATAAATTGTTGGAAAATAGGTTTAACTTATTTTGCTAAACTAATCCTTTGGGCCTTTAGTGCTTATTGTAAGGTTTCTGCGGCTAAGGTAACCATAACTGTAGATATTATTTTATGCTATATATGCTGGATCTCTTGTATCTATCTTAATACTTATTAGATTTCCTTAATATATTCTTATACTATAAGTATGATTTATTGTTTCTTTATATTAGTCTATATTAGACTATTCTTTTTGTCGGATTTGTATTATATTTAGCTTGATAGTAAGTTTTTCTTGTTAGTCTGTAGCGGACTACCTGGTTTATATTATTATTGTGCCGGCTTGTTTAAAGGCTATTCTAAAGCCTGCTTAGGGACTAAGTCTTTCTCTCCATTATAAGAGGTAGTTAATAGGCTTATTTAAACATATATTTAGGTGCTGTCTTTAGGGACTAAGCTCTGCTTATCCTTACAATATATAATTATTCCTTTTGTTAAGCTGACAGGATTTGCCTAGTAAATCTGGCTAGTAGTTTAATCTATTCAAGGATTGTTCTTTTTCAACCAAGGTATTTCTAGGATTAACTAGTAATCTACTGTCTTAATAATGTTAAACAAAAGTTGCTTAATATAGTCTTAGATCTAGACCTGGAGGTAATTAGTCTCTATATTAATAATATTGTTTCTATAAGTAACTTTCGTGCTATTAACTATATTAAGTCTATAGGGTTCCTTTTTCTTATACTAAGTAAGGAGGTATCTATTTACTATCTTTAGAAAGATGAAATTCCCCTATACTCTACTATTAATAAGCATGTAGTACTAGTAGGCCCCGAGCTCTACCTTGATTTTTAAATATTAATAGTTATTATCAGTATTTATTATATACAAATACCTTGTAGGGGTCTTTTCTACTGTCTGAGGCTTTATAGATAGCTTGTTTAGTTTTTTAGCTATTTGTAATCCTTTCCTAGGACTTTGTCGATACTCTTAATGTTCTATTATGTAATATTCTATAATTATTACAGGTCTTCTATAAGCTATTATATGCTTTCTTTCTATATTATAGGCTTTATAGGGCTAAGAATCTATTCTTACTACTATAGTTAGTACCATTCTTTAACTTTATTATCTATATATATTCGACATTTCTTGTTTTTATAAGTAT
The DNA here is from genome assembly GCA_021399435.1 of Diaporthe sp. PMI_573. Taxonomy (NCBI): domain Eukaryota; kingdom Fungi; phylum Ascomycota; class Sordariomycetes; order Diaporthales; family Diaporthaceae; genus Diaporthe; species Diaporthe sp. PMI_573. The sequence continues at coordinate 21,481 of JAJTUP010000015.1, read as the reverse complement.
GCTATCTAGTAGGGTTATGTAGATATGTTAAGGGGGTATGTAGATTAAGTCGAAATATTACATAGCCTACATTATTATATTATTTTTTAAGTTTCTATCTCTTAAAGTCTTCTCTTTTATAAGTTTGTTAGATATCCTGCTTTTAGTACCTCTAGGAAAACTAGTTATAGCTTACTTTCTCCTATATATAGATTTTATATCTATTGTAGATATATAAGGCCTATGAAATGCTAGGATAGCAACTATAGCAAGGGAACGTTCTTTCTATATCTTTATCTTTCTTAATCTCCTTCCTCGGTTTTTATGTTATTTGCTTGAGGGATTGTTTTATAATTAGTACTTCTATAATGTTAGTCCTGGGGGCCAGTAGGGGTGCTTTTTCTAAGTATATCTGCGGGTTCTCTTACTATGCTTAAGGTGTAAGTAGATCTTAAGGAATTTTTCCTGCTAGCTCTTTCCTTAGGTTGTGTAGGAGTTTTTTTTATCCTTCTATGGCTAGGGTATGTTATTATTTTGTGCCTTTAAGGAACTAGTTGGCTCCTTTTTTGTTACTTTAGTATATGGTGTAGCTATTATTGCAGCAAGCTGTCTAACTAAGCAAGGTATACCTCTTAGCTTCTTTAGCCTTATTTAGCTTTATATGTACTATTTATAATAATTATTATTAGATTGTTTTTCCTATTTTTAACTTACCTTCTTGTTTATTATTAGTAGGTAAGTTTTAAGGAATAATACCAAATAGGATCCTTTTATCTTTTACTGTCTAGTTAGGGTACACTGGGTATAGCTTATACCATTCCGTCTTGTACTGGTAGTGTTGTTTAGTAATAGCTTATTGTATCTTTAAGCATGGTAGCCCGCTAGTATAGGTAATTATATTGGCCTATCTAGAGCCTTTAGATACAGGCTTTTAGTCCTTCTTCTTACTGTAGTATTCTTGTATAAAGTATTCTTTCTTCCTGTAATTAAAGTATTTAATGTCTTTTTTGTCCCTTTGTTAAGTGGTATTAAGTTTTATAGGGCCTACCTGCTGTTCCTACTAGGTTGGGTTGTTGTAATTGTATTTCCTTTTAGAATTGGGCTTATTTTATCTGTTAGAGTTATTGTTCCAGAATTATCTAAAAGTATTGCCTTTTTATTTTAGGTATTATTTGTAGAGCCTATTGTTAATTTTAATAGCTAGTTTGATATACTGTAAGAAGTTATCGGGTTGGTCTTGTTTAGCTAATTTATCCTTTACTTCTTCTTTTAGTCCCTAGTAGAACATAAAGATCTTAGTACTATCTATATAGTCTATATATATATAGATTTGGCGGAATTTGGCTGTATAGGTAGTTGCTAGGCCTTGTTATTTATAGTTTGTAAATTTTTATTTTATTTACTGTTTTTTGTCTAAATCTTAGAATAGAGATTTAAAGGTATTTTTATAATTTTTATATTTATTGAAAATATTCTATATCTTTTATTTATATTCCTTAAAGTTCTTAGCGTTAATAAAGTTGGTAAGGTAGGGTTTAAACTAAGCAAGGGCTCTTTCCTTAAAGAATAAAGATACATGTATAATTTGCTTCCCATCTGGCTGGCTATCTAGATAATTAAAACATTAGTAAGCCCGCATCTATATAAGGTAGGCCTATAACTATCTGGTTGTTTTATTATATAGGATTAGGCTATTAAGCCTAATATTTTCCTTGGTTGAAATTAGGGTATTGATAATATTAGCGGTAGCTTAAAAGGTAGTAACTTCTTATTTAAGTCCTTTTATCTTTTTGTTCTAGCAAGCTTGCTCGTTAATAAAGGTGCGGAGCCTAGTCACTTTTTCGACCAGCTTCTTAAGCTACTAGGAGTTCATCTTGGTATTATTATTATTATTAGTACTATCTAATTCCTACTAGAAATTATGCTAAGATTAGTTGTTTCTAAATCTAGACATTATAAAGGGATTTTGCATATAATATTGCTTAGAGTCTGTATCATAACGTAAGAACAAGAGCAGTTAAAATATAATAATTAAGGTTTCCTGGGTCTTTTAAACTAAGAGATTGGGTTTATATCTAAGATATATAATAAGGTAGTTAATTAAGCAATAGGGTTTCTGATAATGATTATAAGCTAATAAAAGCTATTCAGGGTAAATACTTAGATTGACTGCTAAAGAGCTGTTTATACTATCTGGCTATCTGGTAATAAGTATGTCCTTATATGTCTATCTCTTCAGCCTGGCTTACAAGGCTTACCTGGCTTACTAGTGATCTGGTAATCCTGGTGATCTAGTTGGCTCACTTAGATTACTATCCTGCTGGTAATCTAAGTAATTCATCCTTAGGTAAGCGAATGTCCTAGGTCACGTACACCAATAGTCGTGCCTCTTTCTACAGGCCTAGCCAGCTAGCCTGTGGGGTTTACCTGCGCCTCCAGGGGACCAACAGTCAAACCCTAGTTCTATTCCTATCACGTTCGTGACACCTACTTTAACAATGTACAAAACGTTATTATACAAAGTAATGGCATGACAATCTCTATAGTATGTAAATAGGGTCACCTATTCTTTAACATTAGCTGTATAGAAGCAGTTTCCTTCTTTACAGAAGTACAGCTTAGAAGGCTTTACAGAAGATTTAGATACCTATATATAAAGAAGCTATATCGACTTCTAAAAAGTACTGGGCACATATATATAAAAGAAGCTATTCTAGAAAAGATTTAGAAGTTCTACCACCATTACCAATTACATAACCCAGTACCAAAGAGATTTAAGTTCTCTATTAGAGACAAAAGCCATTTTAACTATAAAATTATTATAACGTGGTTGGACAGTGAGTGGCGGATGACAGTGAGTAGCGGATTTTTCATACAACTGCCAACTTTAGCCAACCCCAGCACCCACCCAGGGCAGAGAAATAAATACAAATTAGCACTAATTGGTGCCAACTGTTCCTAATTACCTATTTTTAATTGATTTAGTTAATTTGGAGTGGTTGGCGTGGCTGTAGTGCTAGTCTGAAGTGGACGACTTTTGGTGGGAAAATCGGCTTCCCTACCAAAATGGAGCATTTTAACCATGTAGAATTAACCTTAATCTACACTACCTAAACTGACTATTTGGGTGGTCTGCTGTGGACTACTTAAAAAAGAGCTATTATTTACTCGGAATCTGAATGACTAGACCTTTCTATATCTTTCTTACAAGTTGTTATATAATGCCTAGTATTACCGTAGTTACTATATTGTTGTTTGCTTGGTCTGCCGCGGACTGCCTCCTTGGTACCCTTAGCTATTTTACTAGCTAGCTGCTTCTCCTTTTGTTTTTCTTTGATTATTGCCTGAGAGTCCTCAATACTAAGTACTCCTCTAAGCTGGACCCGACTTCTTTTAGCCCTCTAGTGTTTGGCGAGTGCTATGTTAGCCTCTTGAAGTGTCTGGATCTGCTAGCTTATAAGTGTAATTGAGTGTGTTATTGCTTGTGCTCCCTTTGTTATCCTGTTGACAGCCTCCATAATCGGTATAGGGGAGCTGCCCTGATGGTTGGAGATCTTGCCCTTAATAAAACTTGATTGCTGGACAGTCTGGTGGGTATTAGAGGGTGTTTGTGATTCTTATTTGGATGGTAACACGGGAAGGGACTATACTAGAGTTTATAGGCGGATATCCAGCTTAGAGATAACGGAGTCTGGGTCTTATAGAGAAATCCCAGCTCCTCTAAACCCAGATTTCATGTTTTCCTCCGTAAAGATCTTATTATAGGCTGCTTTAAACCCAAGAAAGAACTCAGACTTAGTGATGTAGTTAATGGAGGCCTAGATGAAGAGATTAATCTTATCACTATATATATGCTTTAATGGCGAGAATAATCTAACGTCTAATAGCTGGAGTAGATGAAAAGAATATGGTAGTATGCTAATAAGGATAATGCTGTACTCTTTACAGTACTACTTAAACTCTGCTAATATATAGCTCTCATGGCTATTAAGGATGAGCATCTGGTATGTATTCTTTGTCCGTTACTTTATATACTTGTCGAAGTACCGAATCTATTCAAGACTAGTCTCGTTATCTGTCTACTTATTTGGAGTAGGCTTGATTATCTAGGTTGGTGGGAAGCCTGACTCTGTTGTCTAGTTGGCAAGGTGGTAGGCACCTTGCATGATGACAAACAGCGGAATACACCAGCCCTTTGCATTAATACATTTAATGACTATTACCCATTCCCGGTTTCCAGGCTATATAGATTTAGCCTTTCCATATTAATTAGAACGTGTAATAACTATTAACATGGTTATTATGCCCATTATAAAGCCGGTCTTATTAAAGTTATACAGGTTATTATCTATGATACTATACTTGGCTATCATGTTGCGGAGTAGGTAGAACTAGTTCTTAATGACCTCTAGATCTTCGTAGAGGGCCCTCTAGTAATCATAAGGCTAATTAAACCTTGTTTTCAGGCTTGGTTATACATCTATAAAGCGTCGTGCCTATTTAGTACTAACCAGCTTGCCGTCACGTAATGCTAGCAGGAGGTTGGCTATATCTTCCACACCAGAAAGCTATATTAGAAATCCTTATTTATCTTACTTAATAATATATTAGATAAGCGTTTGCTCTTCAACTAGATCGAGTTTATAGGTATCAACGTGTAATTCTACACAAGAGCGTTATTTATTCATCCTATAGCGTAGTATTATTTCGGGAATATTAAAGATCTTAGTAGCTTGAGTTATAGGTAGTGGTTTAACACGATTTTTCTTAGAGTTCTGAATAGCCTGAACAATAAGAAGGATTTTCCCTTCTTTAGATGAAGGATACATTTGTGGTTGTTGATTTCTAACGTGTTGAACATTTAAGTAGGTAGAATGATGCAAGACTAACGCGAAAAACGGGGACGCGATCTACACCAAAAACAAACCCGCCCACCAAAACTTTAAACTTTCAGACTAGCACTACAACCCCATCACAACTCCAAATTAACTAAATCAATTAAAAATAGGCAATTGGGAACAGTTAGCACCAATTGGTACCAATTTGTATTCATTTCTCTGCCCTGGGTGGGTGCTGGGGTTGGCTAAAGTTGGCAGTTGTATGAAAAATCCGCCACTCACTGTCATCCGCCACTCACTGTCCAACCACGTTAGATGTAGTATAACTAAAAAACCAAAACATTCTATATATAATTGACGCGGATACAAGCTTTCAAGTAGCAACTTTCCTTAGCTCCTTGTCTGCACAAGATACATAAAATGCCCTATATAGGTGCTAGATCTACACCTATACAGGCCCGCCTAACTACATTATATATAACGCAGGCACCAATTTTGCTTCAAAAGAATTCAGAAATAGTGCCCAGATTATAGGTATCTTGTATAAAGAGATGCCTGTAGAAGCATACTAGGCTGTTGGCAAGATTAAGAGAGTACATATACTACTCCAGAGAGTATATAATATTCTAAAGGCAGAAATCGGCCACTATATAGATAAGAAGACAATTCTTTAGATAGCTATCAAAGCTTTAAACAATACAGCTGGCCCAAACGACATTATACCAACTTTACTTATTTTTAGAGCATATCTACAAATAAGCCAGGACTTACCACTATTACCTAATATTATATAAAGGGCAGAAGCTGTGCAGAAGGCCATAAAAATGCTGAGAGGAATTTGTATAGAAGTTAACATTAACCGGGCAATTAATACAAAGAACGGCCCATATATATATAAAGTACTTTCTCTTCTACTAAAAAGTAAAGTTATAGTCTAGAGAGAGAATAAGGAATAGACTAGACTATACAAAATGAAAGAGATCAAAGGATACACAATTACTATAAACATAGTTAACAGGCCAACTCAGTTTCGTGTAATATATGTCAAACCCTATTATTAATCTAACAAGATTACATAACTACCAGACAACAACCTTCCAAAACTACCTCTTCCAGAGCCAACTTAGCCAAGAAAGAAAAAAAGACCAAGAAAGCACCCTATACAATCCTTACTAAGACTCTTTCTTACCCAGAAAGAGAGAGATAACTACAAGTTAGCTGTCAAGCTTCGCCAAGACAATATTATCACCACTCTAGGAGCCCTATATAAAGAATCAGACGCCATAAAAATTAACGCCCTAGCAAATAAAGAAGTCTTTCGCTTTATACAATATAACCCAATAGTATACAAGGCACTAAGAGTCTACAAGATGTATATAGTACAAAAGATTAAAAACAAGTCAACTAGACCAGTCAAAAAGTCAAGACTTGTTGTATAAGGCTATAGTAATAAGGGCAAAGAAATCATTCTTACCTAAGCACTTACAATTTAACAGATAAGCTAGCGCATAATTTTAGCCTTGGGACCAACCCTTATACTATACTTTAGTATAAGGGGGGAGCTTTAAGACATTATTCAGGCATATACTTAGTTATATAACTTACTTATAAGGACAATTATTATATAACTACTAGCAGAGCTACAAGATAGATACCCTCTAGATACAGTTCTTCTAATTGAGAAGCCATTATACGGCCTTACAAAGTCTAGCCTCCACTAATACAAGACTTATTATATACACTATACTAAATCTCTAAAGATATTAATCTCTACGTATAATCCATGCCTACTATTTACTATAGACAGACCAGAATCCTTTAGAATTACAGGCCTCTAAATAGACGATACCTTAATCTTTACTACCACACGATTTTTAGAAAGAAAGGAGAAGGAACTATAGAAGAAAAAGTTTCGTACAAAACCAAAAATAATCCTAGAAGAGAATACCCCGATTAACTTTAATAGCAGACAAATCCAAAAAGATAGACATAACATTATCCTCACTTAAAAAGGCTAAGCAAACCAGCTTTATACAATTAATATAGATAAAGATAATACACCTTAGCAGTATATTATACAACATGCAAGAAGAGCATACATAGCATTAATCTATTAGCTAAAAGCATTGTATAACCTGTCAATAGCTACATAAGTTAAGAACCCTAAAGAAAAGAATATAGAAACCTTAAATATACAACTAGGGTGGCAAATAGAAAACCCTAAGAGAGGGCTTATCTATATGCTACTTAAACTCAATTATATAAAGATATATATCTTTATAGATGGCTTATTTGCAAACAACAAGAACCTTATATTACAACTTAGATTCATTATTGTGCTAGCTATAGAAACTAGCCGTATAGAAACCAATTTTAAGATCTTTAGAAACATTATATACTAGAGCTTAACTAAGTATAAAAAAGTAACCCAGAGTGTACTGGCAAGTAAGCTATATGGCATAATAATTAGATTTAACAGTAGTATAGCGCTTAGTACGACAATAAACAGAATTATAGACTATTTAGCTATACTAAGAATCTCAGTAATAATCTGCTTAAATTTACAATTACTGTACAAATGCCTGGTAAAGCTGGGAACTACAGACAAGAAGAGACTTATAATAGATATCATGTCTCTCAGGGAATTATACAAGAGGAAAGAAATTTCTAAGGTATAATAGATTAATAGCTAAGATAATCTAGCAGATGCTTATATAAAGAAGATACCAAATTTAATACTAGAGCAACTTATTTCTACCAATAGACTAAAGATTAGGATTAAAGCATACATAGATTGCCTAGACCAAAAAGAATAGAGGAAAAAGATAGAGACTACTTAGGTCTAGAATTATACTAAAAATTAAACCCAGGCCTCTAGCTAAAAAGCTAGGATCCTCCCGACTAGACCATATAACTAGAATAAGACCCTTACTGTCTCTATTAAAAGAGGAGGAAAAGACATACTTATAAGAAGAGGCAGGGGAAAAGGTAGCTAATTTAATTATATAAGGATAGACCAAAAAGGGTAAAAAGAAAAGACTGTAGAATAGCTACACAAAAAACAAAGAAAAGATAAGCCCGGCATAAGGCTTAAGGACATAGCCAGAATAGGCCCAAAACATATAATAGAAAGGCCCAGGATATAGCCAGGACAGCCCTAGAATATATAAAGGACACGGCTAGAACAACTTAAGATATAGCCAGAATACTTTAAGACATATAAGGATAGAGCCAGGATACCTCAGGACATGGCCAGGATACTTTAAGACATACAAGGACAGAGCCAGGACACCTTAGAACAGGGCCAGGATACTTTAGGCTGTATAAAAAACAACCAAAAGCAGACCTAGGGCAGGATCAGGCTATACAAGAACGGCCAAGAATACTACTATAGCCTGGGAGAAAGCAAAAACAGGGAACACTTTAGACAAAAGCTTGCATTTTATAGGAACAGAATCATATAGAAATTAAGTTAAGAAAAGTTTGGATTTAATATACAAAAAAGAATTATTATACAAGTAGAGTAGGAAGAAAGCCCACCATTAGAGAAAATCCACTATATAAAAACCCAACCTCCCACCACCTAAGATCCACCGCACAATCCAACCTACTTAGAACCAGAATCAACAACCTAGGCATTACGCTATAAGTTAATTACCATAGGCTCGCGCTTAACCTTAGGGCTCAAGGTACCCTCAGCATCAAACTCTTTATTGTCCAAAGAATCCTCATTGCTTAAATTAGACGGCTAATTATCATTATAATAGTCGCAACAATGTCTATACAACTACTATATATACTCCGCACAAGCACTCCTACAGAATCTATTAAGGCGCAAGTAATACTTAAAGCACTTGGTTATATAACGGTTGCCATACTTCTACAAGCAACAGCCAGCTACATTTCCATGCAACTAAATGAGGATTACACAAAAGTAGCTCTCCTGGCAAATAATCTTAGCCCAGGCCTCCTATATTGTATTACCCTCAGCTATCCGTATAGTAATATCAACAGACAGGAGACAGCAAACGCCACACTTTTTGTTCTAGATTCTTAGTTAGTACAAGGCACAGCTAAGGCAAGAAGGGTAGTACAAACACTAGTGCACATTACAAGTAGAAAGGCCCGATTGGCAGTAGAGGAAGTTGGGATATTTAGTGTAATGATCACACTAAACCTTTATAAGGTTCAGTAGGTAACCTGTAGGGTTTATATTAGCAATGTGGCGTAGAGGTAATACTTGACTGTTTAGTGTAAGATACAATAATTCTGCGAGTATAATTACTAGCTGTAAGGCTATCTAGTTGCTAAACTAAATACTTAGATTGATAACTAAAGAGTCTGTTTTATAAAAGCTATCTACTATGGTAATAACTATGTCTTTATATGTTTTAACTTTTTAATGGCTTGCTGGCTTACAAGGCAAGTCTGTAATTCTTAGTGTGTGGCTTAATAGGTAGATTGTCGAGCCTATTTACTGGGCTTGTAACTAAGCCTAGCAAGCCTAACTTTAATCCTGGGTCTTAGTATGTTTCTGTAACCCTGCCAACTAGTGCCGCGGGGTAGGTATTATGGCATTTAATTTAGATTATCTGGGTTTCCCTAATAGATTCCTTTAGTACTAATATATTGGTTTATAATACTATCTCCCTTCTTATGTCTTTTGTTCTTAAAGGTTTGTCTGTTATCCTTTCTATAATGTTATCTATTTTTTAGATTATACTTTTCTAATTTATTATATTAAATAGAGTTAAAAGTTTCTAGGTTTTAAAATTGTCTTATTGTTTTAAGAAGACTGCTTAATGTAATTCCTTATTAGAGTCTATTATTGTAAATATTGTTACTATATGTAAATATATCTTCTATAAGACTTACGGCGTTAAGTTTTATAAAGCCTCTAAGCAGGATTTAAGTTGCTACTATAAGTATATTTGCCAGTAATGCTTAAAGTGTAATGTTTATAAGCTAGACAACTTGGTAGATTTCTTATATATTTCTACCTAGTACTAAAAGCTAGAGGACGAGATTAAATAGCTAGAGGAGAAGCTTATATATTTAAGAAAATAGAAGAAGATATAGCAGGAGAAAATGATGCGGGCTATTTATTATAGTTTTTTAAATTTAGAGGAGTTAGACTATATGGAGGGCGAGGAGATTAAGGCTAAGCATAAGTATATTGCCGAGTAGTTTGCTAAAGTTATTTATAGTAGCTTGCCTGGTTTTGGTAGAATAGAGATATAGGAATTATGGCTTTATACTGGGAGTAATATTAGTATTTTTAATTAGAGTTTTATAGTAAATAGAGGTAATATTAATTTATTTAAGCTTTTAGGGGTATATGCTTTTAATAGTAGAGAAAATGTTTTTATTGGTGGTTCTTCTAGTTTATAACAATTAACTGGTAGAATAAAACAGACTAATAATTAATTATTAACTAGTCATATAATTATATAGATTTAATAGTGGTTTTTTAAGATTGGTTTACTATAGATTATTTATTCTAAACAATAGTTTCTAGGGCTGGTTTTAACTTTTGTCCTTATTTTAAATCTAGCTAAGTTTTTAGCCTTATATTTCTTTAAGAGTTATTTATAGCTTATAAGGTTCTTAACTAGTTTCTATATATTGTCGCTTAAGTTGTATTTCTTCTATTTAATAAGGTATTTTGTAGTATTCTAATATTGTTATAAGTTAATAATTTTCTTAACTTTATATTCTTTGTTATATTTATTAATAGTTTTAATTTATATTTTAAGTTTAGTGTTTTATAGGGCTGATTCTAAGAATAAGATATAAAAAATTAGGTATTGCCTTATTTTTTAAGGTAATAAAAGTTTATAATTAGTGCTTGAGAGTTTTTGTAAGATTTTAAATAGTCTGATTTTCTTATAATTAAGCTTATTGCTAGGATGCTTGGTTTTAATATTTTATTAGAAAAGATAGACTTTATCTTTCTTTTTGAGAATTGGTTTTTTAATTCTTTTCTAGTTTATATATTTAGCCATTCTATTCTATATAAAAGAAAGTTTATCTTAAATATTCTTCTAGATTTATCTAATTCTTGTTACTTTTTGTTTTGCCAATTTTACTAGTATATTGTCTGTTAATAATTTATAGTAGGCCTTGGGCTTATATCTATAGACTGTAAAGAAAGGTAATTATCTAGTTGTGTTAGTTGTTATACTATTATAGGCAAACTAGGCTAATAGTAGTAATTTAACCTAATTATCCTGTAATTAGTTAATATAGTATTAAAGATATTATGTTACAATTTAGTTAATTTATTTTATTTATCTATCTATCTATAGATATATTATTGTTAAAAGTTTATATTTAGCTTTAAGTTATTTTATTAGTAAATTTTAAAAGTTTAATATAAATAGTTTATCTTTATTTAATACAATCTTGTATAGTATTTTATAGTTATTTATAATAATTTATAAAAATATATATATAAGTTCTTTTACTGTACTGGCTTCTTTATATAGTATAAAGTATGTATACTTGCTTAGTCTATAAACTACTATTAAGATATTATTGAAAAATATTTTAGTTAAGGATTTTTATAAGAGAGATAGCTTGACAATAAAGTCTAGACTAATAGATAACTATATAGTTATAGGTACTAGTAGGGGCTTTAAAAGTCTATATAGTTTATCTCTAGAGGCTTTATTTTTATTATAAGAGTTATATTATCTAATAACTTTTTATATTTTTTGTCTAAGATTTAAAATCTAGTAGGTTTATTGGATTTTTTTAATTATTACTAATATACCTTAGTGTCTATATATTGGGGCTTTGTATATTTTCTTAATTAACTTATCTTGTTTCTTAGAATTAATAGATATTTCTTTAAGTATAGTGTTAACTTTAAATATAGCGTTAAGTTTTCAGTTAAGTATAAGGCTTCTGTCTTTTTGGGTTTTAAAGACTGTCTATTTAGTAAGAAATTTCTTATTCTAGTAGTTAGGCTGCTTACTAAAAGTATTTGTTTAAGCATTCTTAATTCTATCTATATATATAATTCTAATATTAAATTATAAGAGGAATTCTATATATTTAACCTATCTTTTATTAAGTTATTTAGTTATTGTAAAGATTATTAGGTTCTTATAATTTATATAGAGTTTAATTTGTTTCTTGGCTTTAATAAGGTAATGTTGCTATTTCTAAAGTATATATATTATTGCTATAAATTCTTTATTTAGTGTAGTATAGTATGTTTTTAGTTTATTAAATTTCTTGCTAAAGTTTGTAATAATGTATACTTGTTTTTAATTATCTCTTTGGGTAAGTTTTCTGTCTACTGTATTGTTTAAAGCATCTATATATATCTTAAATTCCTTAGTAGAATCTGCTTCTTTAAGTACTAGATCTTTAGTAACTCTATCTTTAATTTTATTAAATATTTCTTAAGTCTCTTTTGTTTATTTAAATATTTGTTTCTTTTTGGTAAGATTTATAAAGGGCTTGTAAATACTGCTGTAGTTTCTAATAAACTGTCTGTAGAAGTTAGTATAGCCTAGAAATGCTTTAATATCTTTAATGTTATTTAATATTGGCCATTCTTTAATTATTTAGACTTTATCTTTTTATATCTTAATGTATTCTGGTTTAATGGTATATTTAAAGTAGTCGACTTTTTGTATATAGAAGAAGCTCTTTTCTAGTTCTACTAAGAGATTTATATTCTAGAGTTTCTAAAGTACTTATTTAATATATTTCTTATATTTTTTAAAGGATACTGAGAAGATAAAGATATTGTTAAGATATATAATAATAAATATATTAAGATATTTATATAAAACCTGGTTAATTATTTCTTAGAATAATGCCGATATATTGGTTAATCTAAAAGATATAACTGTATATTTATAGTATCTATAGTATATTTAAAATACTGTTTTTTATTCTTTTTCTTTCTTTATTTAGATAAGGTTGTAGGCTCTCTTAAAGTCTAGGGCTGTAAACTATTTGGCTTCTTAAAGTTAGTTTTATAGTTTCTTAATAAATAATAGCAAGTATTAGTTTTTAATAGTAATATCGTTTAGTTATTAGTAGTCTATATAAAGTTATAATTTACCATTTTTTTTTAGTATAAATAGGATGGGGTATTTTATTGGTAATCTTAAAGATTAAATATATTCTTTTTTAAGGTTTTCATTAAAATACTTCTTAAGTATCTTAAGTTTTCCTTTATTGAGTCTATAGATTTTAGAAAAACTAGGTGTCTTTCCTTTTATAAGGGTATCTTGTAATTATACAGGCTATATTTAGGGATTCCTATATTAAGTTTTTCTTAAAATACTTTTCTAAATTTATAGTAATTCTTTGGTATCTGTTTAAATTTTACTAGTATATTCTGCTTTCTGTACTAGTATAGATAGAGGAGATATTGCTTTATTTCCTACTTGTATATTATGTTGTATGCTAATTGGCTTTAGCCTTTCTTTAAAGTCTTTAAGTGGCTTAATTTTTCTCTATTTTCTTAAAGCTAAGTCTCTCTTTAACTACTTCTAGAGGTATCTATAGGTTTATTTAAATATATTTCTCTGCTGTCTTTAGTAAATAAACTCTGTTTTATGCCATTAATTATAACTCTTTTCTAAAAAAACAGTATTATTTTAGTAAATCTGGCCAATAGTTTAATTAATTTAGAGATTTATGGCTCTTAGCTATAAAAGTTTTAAGATTAGTTTATATTATATTATATTTATAATGTCTAGAGTTATAGAAATAGTATATCTTTAGATTAAGACAAGTAGATAATTAGTCTCTATGTTAATTACTTTATTTCTATATCCTATTTCTATGCCTTTTATAGTACTAAGTTTATAGGGGTCTTTCTTTTAATGCTATAGAATCTTATTTTTATTAATAATTCTTAGTAATATAAAGTTACTTTAAGCGCCACTATTTAAAAATATACTATATATTTTTCTATTAATTTCTACTTGTAATAAGATATATATATAACTAATTATTTATATTATATATAGGGATCTATGGTTTATAATTAACTATTGTCTCCTTATAGGTAATTATTATTGTTTCTCATTTATTGCTAGGCTTAGACCTAGGTTTTTATAGCCTGGTCCTTTTATTATCTATTATAGTGCCAGCTTATTAGCTTATATTTCCTGTAAATAGGACATTCTGGTATAGTCTTAAGATTATTACCTATTATATAGGCATTTTAGTAGTAGTTAGAAATTTAAGGTAAGAATAGTATAGATCTTTTCTTTATTATACTTGCTAGGTTTTTAGTAGTAGAGCTTGTCTTTTTTATATACCCTAATAATAGATTTTTTACTAAAATGTCAGGGAAATAGGTTAAATTTAGCTTTTTTTCTAAAGTAAGTATGGTAGAGATTTTGAATATAGAAGGCTTAGGAGATTTCCTTATATTCTAGGTATCCTGGCCATAGGTATAGCTTGTCGCCTATTTTATACTTCTCAAGTAGTTAGCTAAGTTCTCTAATTACTTAAGTTAACTAGATTTTTGTAATAGTAATTCTAGTAGTACTAATATTTAAAGCAATAGGGATACTGTATCTTAAGTATCTCTCAAGATCTTTATTGGGGCTTTTTATAGGGTCTTTTTGTATTTATTGTTATTAGTTGGTCTACTATAAACTGCCGTTTTTTTAGGCATTATTTTAAGAGTCTTCTGCTTCTATATATTTAGTATTTAAGTAATTTAAGTTACTATCTCTTATTACTATATAGTATAGTAGTTCTTGTCTTTTTATTATTAACTATTGTTTCTGTTAAGGTTTTTTTTAGAAACTATTTAGAGGCTTTTTTCTCTAAAAGGTATAGTATGTATTAATTGTTAAAGTAAAAGGCCTAATTAAGGGATCTATGCTTTTTATTAGTATCTACTACTTTTTTAGAAATAGATAATAGGTTGTCTAGATTCTAGGTTCCTGCTTATTAGGGTAGATTAGATATCCTATATAGAGATTGGTTTAATAAATATAGTTAGTTCTGCCTTCTAGGTATACTGGGCATTGCTTGTTAAGTAAGCAGCTATATTACTTGGGTAGCTCTTGTTATACGGTTATATTAACCTATTGTTGTCCTTTTAGGACAGAATTCTATTATTTTTTTAGTTAGCAGTAGTTTTAGGCAAAGTATCCTAGTTTTCTACAGTTATAGTATTTCTTATTAGGTAGTTTCCTTTATATAGCGTTAAGTTCTATAAGACCTGTATAGATATTTATCGCGGTACTATTATATCCTCTTTAGTGTTAAAATCTATTATTATTATAGAAATTACTGCTATATTAATACTTCTTCCCTATATTTAGTAGGTTTTAAGGTTTTTAATAGTCTTTAGGGTTCTTGTAATTTTATTTTTATTGTTATTTAAATAGTTAATTATTAATATATATGGCTATAGCAATATACTTAGTAAAGTTATTAGGCTAATCTATCTTAGAAACTTTATCTTTAATATTCTTCTTTAGTTTTTTATAGAACTGGCTTATAAGCGTGTTTTTTTTAAACTAATATAGGTAGTAAGTTATTTAAAGTATACTATATATTTAGAGGTTAACCTTTCTTGCTTAAGTTTTATAAGTTTATATTTTTTTTGCAGACCTTTTCTTATCTAGGTCTTTAAAAGTATCTTTAAGAGTTTGTTTAAAGTAGTTAAAGCTTTTAAAGATCTTTTTGGTATTATTATCCTAATTATGTTCTTTATGTTCTAAATAGTTCCTAAGAGTTGGTTTAAACTATATAAGCGTGTTACCTTTAAGCCAGTATCTAGTAAAGATGATTTTATTATAATAGGTGTTAAACTGGAGGTAATAGTACTTAAAGTAGGCTTGGTACTAGGTAAGGAATTTCTAAAGGGTTTTCTTTTCTTCTTTATAGGGGCCAGGCTTGTCTATCTTATAGGCTCTGGCCTGCTAGGCTGTATAGAGAAGATTAACTTTCTGCTAGAGAGCTATAATCTAGGCTGCCGTATTTTAGGCGTTATTATTACTAATACTAGAGAAGGCTAGAGTTTAAGATACTATTGTATCTTAATATTGTATAGTTAGTAACTATATAGCTATACTAAATAAGAGTTATTAAAATATAATAATTATACTAAACCTTTATAGGATTTAGTAGGTAATCTATAGGGTTTATATTAGCAATATAGCGTAGAGGTAATACTTAACTGTTTAGTGTAAGATATAATGATTCTATAAGTATAATTACTAGCTGTAAGGCTATTTAGTCGCTAAATTAAATACTTAGATTAATGATTAAAGAGTCTGTTTTATAAAAGCTATCTACTATAGTAATGACTATGTTTTTATATATTTTAACTCTTTAGTGGCTTGCTAGCTTGTAAGGCAAGCCTGTAATTTTTGGTGTATAGCTTAATAGGTGGATTGTTAAGTTTGCTTGCTGGGCTTGTAATTAAGCCTGGCAAGTCTGACTCTAATCCTGGGTCTTAGCGTGTTTCTGTAACCCTGCTAACTAGTACTGCGGGGTAGGCGTTATGGCGTTTAATTCGGGTTGTCTGGGTTTCCCTAATGGGTTTCTTTAGTGCCAATGTGTTGGTTTATAATACTTAGATAGTTTACTCTATTAAAGTTATTAACAAACATGCTGCCAAATTAAGGCTAGGTGTTTGCCATTATTTAAAGAGATCGAGAAGTTTGGTTTAAAGTTTGACTCAAAAAGCATATAACAACATATAGTAGTATGTATATATGTATATGTGTTGTATGTTAAAGAGGGAAGAAGAAAGGGAAGCAAAGAAAAGGAAGCAGGCAAAGGCCTTAAAGGTATATAATACCCCAGCAATCAGTCAGCACACCTACCACCAGTATAATAAACTTAAGTAAGTAAGTTACCACCTTTAGAAGGCAGCCCTCGTGGCCCTTCCTTGAGAAGATCTTTTTTGTATAAAAGGGAGGGTTTAAAAAGGGTAGCTTTTTAGGCACGTACGGCGCAATTATGGCTTGTATGGAAAACAAAGGAAAAGGCAGCACAACCTGCCTACATTAGAAGCTCGAAAAAAAAAACCTTCTTTTAAAAACTACTGTATACAAGCAGTTTAACCTGCTTGTATAATCAGGCCGTAGGCATATGGCACTTACCAAGAAAAAGATTGCCAGTATTAAAATAGTATCTAGCACAGCCATACGCTCTGCTTTGTTACTAAAGGGATAACTAATTAGACCGCCTTGGCATGGGCATACATATTGTGCCCATTGTGTAGAGGTCTCCCTTCTCTCTTAGTTAGAGGAATAAGTAAGAATCAACCAACCAAACCCAATTGTCTAACAATATATACGTACGTATAGAGCCTATTTAACATTTATATTGTTTATTAGTATCTACTACTTACTTTAAAATAGGTAGGGGGTTGTCTAAATTTTCTGGTTTCTATTTATTAGGGTAGATTAGATATTGAATATTATTTGTTAAACAAGTAGCTATACTATTTGTATAGTTCTTATTGTTAGGTTATATTAACCTATTATTATTTATTTAAAACTAGCTTCTATTATTTCTTAGGCTATTAATGGTTTCTAGTAAAGTATTTTGGTTTTTTATAGTTATAATATTTTTTGCTAGTTAGCTTATATTACATTATATTAAGTTTTATAGAATCTATATAGGTGTCTATTATAGTACTGTTATATTTTTATTAGTATTAAGGTTAGTTATTATTATATAAGTTACTAGTCTAAATTTAGCTAATTTTAAGGTTTTTAATAGTTTTTAAGGTTTCTATTAGTTGGGCATGTAAACGAGTAATTACTTAAAGGGTACCAAAGTGGCTGTAAATAGCTTTAATTTGGTAGTGGTGTTGTGTATTGTTTCTGGCTACCTGTTATAAACAGCCTCCTTCAGACCCCCAGACCCCTTCAGCCTCCTTCAGCCTCTTCAAAGCCCTTCCAGCCTCCCTCAGCCCCTATCCGCCTCCTTCAGAAAGAATAGGCTATCTATGCAAGCCTCTAGATATAAGTGGAGAAACCAGCTAGCCTAGCTTGGCAGAATCTTCTTATCAGAGTTATTCCTTCCACCCTTTCCCATTTCTCTTTCTAGCCCCTGTTTTTCTCGAGTCATTATTCTCTCCGTCGGAGGAATATACCTCTCCGAAGGTCCGAACCTTCTATGTATATATACCTAGCCTTTTCCTCTCAGATAGATAGTTAGTTCTCCAGTCAGATCAACTTTTTCCCTCCTACACCTAGCTTGCCTCCTCCTTCCTTGAATTTGTTCTCTGTGAGGTGTTGAAGAATATCTTAACTACAGCCTTACTATGTCCCTCTACCCTTAGCCCTCTGCCCTTAATCTAGGTGTTTTTAACACTACCCTTAGTAGGTGCCAAAGCCCCTACCTAAATATTGGCTAGAAGCGCTAACTAATCTAGCTGACTAATCTATTATATATAAACCCTTTGGCCAATCAGGGCAGCCGCTGGATGTCACGACCCTGACAGAAATAGGACCAACGGTTGGTTCTGTAGTGGAACAGGTTCCACTAGGCCGCGCTCCCGGCCAGGCAAGAGGCACAAAAGACACAGCCCCCAAGGCACGTAACCTGCTTACCTAATGGATCAGAGAGGATCAGGACTAATCCCTCCTAATCCAAGGATTAGTAAGGCTCAACACTGATCCAGCCTGATCCCATCCATAGATCAGACGGCTCAAGATATAATCCAACTAAGCCAGGCTAAAGAGATAGACTATATAGACACGCTTATTATCAGTAGATAGCATTAGCTTAAGACAGCTCTTTAGCAGTTAATCTAAGTATTTACCCTAAATAGCTTTTATTAGCTTATGATTATTGTTAGAAACCCTATTGCTTAATTAACCGCCTTGTTATATATCTTGGACATAAACCCGATCTCTTGGTTTAGAGGACCCAGAAAACCTTAATTATTATATTTTAACTACTCTTATTTATACATTATAACGCGGACTTTGAGCAATATTACACACTATTCTTTACAATGTCTGGATTTAGAAATAATAACCTTCTGCAGGAATTAGACGACGCTATTAACAACAGCTCTAGTAACAATAATAATAATACCGGCAGGATAACTAATAAATAGCTCTAGGAGCTAGTTAGCGAGGTTAATTGCCTCTGTACCTTTATAAATAGGCAGGCCAAACAGAATGAGGAAATGGAAAACCTTAAGGAGGTCACCACCCTTAGAGTTGCCGCCACTATTATTAACACCCCAATTCCAACCAAAGAAAGTGTTAGGCTTAACAGCCCAACCCTATACAATAATACCCCAGGCTAGTTACAGCCTTACCTTACCCAAGTTAGGGCCTACTAGCATTTTAATTATATAGACAGTTAGGTAGATAAGAAACAAATTATATATATAGCCTCGTTCCTTAAAGAAAGAGCGCTCGCCTAGTTTAAACTATACCTTACAGACTTTATTAATACTAAAGAATTTAAAAAATACTAGCAGAAGCCTTAGAAAATATTTAGCAAATACAAGAACTATAAAAATGCTTTCTAAGCCCTATTCTAAAATCCCAACAAAAAACAATAGGCTAAAAAGGAGTTATCAAAACTATAATAAAAGGGCCCAGCCTTAGCCTATATAGCAGAATTTCAACAAATCCACGCCCAAATTAACTCTACATATAAAACCAAGATCTTTATATTCTACCAAGGACTAAAAGAAAATATAAAAAACAAGTTAGCTAGACACAACAAACCCAATAACTTTCTATAATACATTAAGCTAGCCATTAAACTTAACAATAGGCTCTACAAAAGACGCCAGAAAAAACATAGTATTAACCCTAGACTATTCTAACACAACTAGAGAAACAGGCCCAATACCAAAAAAAAATATAACCGCAACAACCTAACCCAGTAGGGACAACATGTAGGCCCTATAGAGCTTAATACCATACAATATAAAGATAAGAAAGATATTAAATATTATAACTACGGAAAGAAAGGATACTTTATACATAAATACCGCAGCAATAAGAGAAGAGACTAGAAGCCTATACCTAAAGGCTCTAGGCAAGCCAACATAGCCTCCTAAACCAACAAGAAACTACCATAATCTAGGACTCAGCAAGAAATTATAACAACATACTACCTATATAATACCGCAGTATACAACTAATGCCAAATCTACCTAAAACAAGATATAGACAAAAGACAAATCCTATTTAAAATTACCAGTAACCCCTCACCTAATATAACCAAGAAAGAGGTCTGCAACCTCTAGCCTGCAGGCATATTACAAAACTCCCTTAATATATAGAAATTTACGCTAAAACCTAGAGAAACAATCTAATAAAAGCTATCCGGCCTTATTTAAAATACGCTTAACCATACCAAAGAAAACAGAAAGCACGCCTTACTAAGCTAAACAATATATTATAATAACAGCTATGCTATATATAAAAGCAATAAAACAACTAAGAATGGTTTCTTAAGAAAATTACCAAAAGCAAAACGCTTGCCGTTACAAAACAGAAGCCTCTTTACATACCAGTAGGTACTAATATAACAGTACCTCTAGACTTAAGCAACTAGAACCCCTATTAATATATAGGCAAGGCACCCCCAGTAGCACCTAAAACTAGCATTATACAAATTATAGTCCCAGAATAAGAAAAAGACACAATACTAGCGGCAAAACAAGATAGACTTCCAGCAATGCCTCCAGTACATTTTCCGCTAGACAACCCTTATATATACCTACAATACTTACAATACAGAGAAATATTATAGACTTTATATATCTTTAACCAATACAGTACCTATTATATCAGTAAGGTTAGGAAAGACTTCTTTTCTAAACGCTAGAAAATAGTAGAAATAGTATAACTTTACTTTAACTACCCGTTTAGATATCTACATAACCCCAGCCTATAATAACAATACCTATAGACAAATTGCTAAATATACCTTAAGCTTAAACTATAAGACTAGTACTAAAGAAACTAATCTAATACAATATTACTACTTAGCAAGAAAGATATAGAATCTAAAGACCTCACTATAACAGTATAGGCACTCTGTATAATATAAGGTCTTACAAGAGAATCTATCTAACAACTTAAAGGAATCCTAGTTAAGAACTAAATAATAAAAAATAGATAAGGCCAGCCCTAAATAAGCCTCGGGCGGCTATACAATAAATATAAAGATCTCTCTGTATAACTAATAGAGAAAATAATTACCGATATCTAAAGATTTCTGTAGAACTTAAGACATATAAGTACTGGGTACTTATTAATAATAAAGTACAAAGAAACTTTATATTTCTAAAAATAATTAACAAATACTACCTCTACTGAAATAAGAAAAAGAAACCCTATAGACTTAATGCAGTAGATAAAATAGCAGTAACTTATAGCAATAAAATTATTAATAAAAAGACTAATCCCCTTTTAGTCTAGATCGGTAACTATATAGAGTAACTTACATTTAATATTACTAAGACGGCAAAATATTAGTTAATTCTAGAAATACCTTAGTTAAGGAAAAATAACCCTTAGATAGATTAGATTACTAGCTAGGTTTACTAGGCAAACCCTGTTAACTTAGTAACTGGAACAATTAATATATTGCAGAATAAGTAAAGCTTAGTTTCTAAAGACGGCATAGAATAGTATATTTAAATAAGCCTAGTAACTACCTCTTAAGAAGAAGGG